>JASWHV010000003.1:89375774-90625774 GCA_030760725.1 Neostapfia colusana
CTACCCTCTTCCTCTGAGAAACTGGAGCTGTCAAAGTATCTTTGTTGGGACTTTGCATCGTCTCATTCAAGAAGTTCATCAATTCTTTTCGACCTTTGTAAAGCATCGGCTGCTTTAACCTATCTAATGATGCTTTTGTGCTTGTAGGATCCTTGGCTGACGTTACACCAGATACATCAGCAGCTTGGCTACCATGTCTATTTTTATTATCAATCTTAGGTGGGTTACCCACTGGGCTCCTACTGGATCTTTTCCTCTTGGATGGAAGAGGTTGCTTTGAATCAGCAGCTGCTTCTTTGGCATGAACCATTGAGGCAAAATTTGATGAACAATGAGATACTTTATCCTTTTCACATGGGATCGTCTCAGATTTACCTATTCATATGTAGTAGATGGATTAATCTAGGCTGTATTAGATGATAATGATCAAGAGGGTATAGGATCCATTATATAGAGGGATTAGGTGAGGGGAAAAGACTAAACTACCCCTAACCCTAATCCCTCACTAATGACTAAATTGTCCCTGTGTTACCCACATAATTACAGAGTCTAACACCCCCCGCAGTCACAACATCTACCCACTGCAGATGTTGAGACTGGACCGAAACTCGGAGAACAACGACGACGGGAGGCCCTTCGTGAAGATGTCGGCGAACTGCGTCGTCGTCGGGACATGGTGTACCCGAACCTCGCCGCGTGCAACCCGCTCACGAACAAAGTGGAGGTCAATCTCCACATGCTTCGTGCGCTGATGCTGAACCAGGTTGGAGAGGTACACGGCGCTGATGTTGTTGCAGTAGATCAGGGTGCTCCTGGCGACGGGAGTGTGGAGCTCCAGAAGCAGCTGCTAAAGCCAGGAAGCCTCAACCACGCCGTTGGCCACGGCGCGGTACTCCGCCTCAGCACTCGAACGCGACACCACGTGTTGTCGCTTCTAGGATCAGGAGACGAGATTACCACCCAGGAAGACGGCATACCCAGATGTAGACCGGCGAGTGTCCGGACAGCCTGCCCAGTCAGCGTCGGTGTACACGACCAGCTCGAAGGCCGCGTCACATCGAAGGAGGAGACTGTAGTCGAGGGTGCCACGTAGGTACCTAAGAATTCGCTTCACAGCGGTGAGGTGCGGCTCCCTCGAATCATGCATGTGGAGGCACACCTGCTGAACCGCATAGGAGATATCCGGCATGGTGAAGGTGAGGTACTGAAGAGCACCTGAAAGACTCCTATAAGCAGTGGGCTCAGTGATGGGTGTCCCGTCGGTAGCGGAGAGATTCACCTGAGTATCCACTAGAGTGGAGAACGGCTTGCACTCAGCCATGCCCGCTCGCTGGAGGATATTCAAGCAGTACCATCGCTGGTGAAGGAACAAGCCGCCTGGTCGGTCCTCGACCTCAATACCCAGAAAGTGGTGGAGGTGGCCCAGGTCCTTCATAGCAAACTCCTGCTGTAAAGCAGAAATAGTGCGCTGAAGAAGAGTCGGACTGGACGCTGTCAGTACAATGTCATCGACGTATAGTAGAAGGTAAGCAGTGTCACTGCCACGTCAATAGACAAACAACGAAGTGTCCGACTTAGCTTCGATGAACCCCTGTGAGACCAAGAAGGAGGCGAACCGGCTATACCAGGCTCTCGGTGCCTGCTTCAGACCGTACAGGGATTTGTTCAGCTTACATACCATGTCTGGATGAGCTGAGTCAACAAATCCTGTCGGTTAACTACAGTACACCGTCTCGGTCAGTGTACCATGAAGGAAGGCATTCTTGACGTCCAACTGGTGGACGGGCCAAGAACACGAGAGGGCCAGCGACAGAACGGTACGAACCATCGTCGGCTTTACCACCAGGCTGAAGGTCTCGTCGTAGTCGACTCCAGGGCGCTGAGTGAAGCTCTGAAGTACCCACCGAGCCTTGTACCTCTCCAAGGTACCGTCCGCCTTCTTATGTGTGAATACCCACATGCCCGTGACAACATTGCCACAACCGGGGCGGGGAACCAGGTCCCAGGTCCGGTTGGCAATCAGGGCCTCTGTCGAAGTGTGTAGCCGACACTTTCCCCGGGCCTGCTCTGGGCAGCCCGCGGAGGTTCTTTTTCGGAGGGGCTAGTCACTCGCGGAGAGCTTCAGCGTTAGGGACGATTGAGGGAGAAGCTTGACACGGGGAGTTTTACGTGGTTCAGGCCGCCGGAGCATAAAACCCTACGTCCACGGTGAGCAGAGTTGCTCGCTGTATTGCTCGTTGCTCAGAACCGGAGTCCTGAGCTTGAGGGTGAGAGATGTCGAATCTAAGGATGCGAATGGCTGGAGTGCGAATCCTTACTAACGTCGCCTACCCGAGTCTTTTATAGTCCAAGGCTCGAGCGGCTTACAAGGTGGGCCCGAGACCCGACAGGTGGTCCCGGGGAGATTGCCTGCCATCTACCGTATCTGCAGTTATGCCGGTAATTGTCTCTGGCGAAGGCTTTCGAGTCTTCGTTTTGCCGCCCTGCCCATGCCGCAAACTAGTCGTAGTGGTCGATGATGGCAAGGGCGGCAGGGGATGTCTTGTCGCTATGTTTATTGGGGACAGGCTCTGACACGGCGCGCCAGTCTACGATGTGACTGGCGCAACGGCACCTGACAGAGGCGTGCTCCGAGTCTCCGCGTCTTGGGAAGGTGCGGGCCTTGAATACCTTGTACGGGCAAGGTATGGCGCGTCTTTACGCCTGCTGCCTACCGCGCGGGGGCAGGCAGCGTTGCTCTACTGGCCACGTGGCGGGCCCGGAGCTCTCCTCTGAGGAGAGGGAGGTCCGGCCCCGCGGGACACGTGGAGCCCTCGGAGCTCTCCCCGCGGAGGGGGGAGGTCCGGCTTCTGCTGGCCACGTGGCGAGCCTGGAGCTCTCCTCTAAGGAGAGGGAGGTCCGGCCCCGTAGGACACGCGGAGCCTCCGGAGCTCTCCCCGCGGAGGGGGGAGGTCCGGCTCAGTTGGCCACGTGGCGGGTCCGGAGCTCTCCTCTGAGGAGAGGGAGGTCCGGCCTCGCTGGACACGTGGCGTCTTCGGAGCTCTCCCTGCGGAGAAGGGCGAGGTCCTTAGGCATTTTCCCGCTGTGCGCGGGGGTACCCCATATCGAGGGTACCGACAGCCTCATACTCTTCCTCCATAGCGCGACACCAGTGAGGGTCGGCGAGGGCGCTACGGACGAAAGTCGGTATGGGTGAGATCGAAGGAGTCGGTCGGTGGAGACGTCGTCGACGAGAAGACAGCTCCGAAGAAGCACTCAACCGGCCAAAGACTCCCGGACGCACGTCGAGTCACCATCGGGTGGACGTGACCAGGATCCCTGTGGAGAAGAGGAGGATTGTACACCAGGCGCTCGGGTACAACCCGCTCTCGTCGTGGATAGACGAGAGTGGGTCTCGAGGCCACGCGTGGCGCGACGACTGGTATAGAGGGCTCCGGAGCCGCGCGTGGCGCAGCTGGAGCTGGGGCCCCATCCCGTGCTCGTCGTTGGTAGACAAGTGCGGGGTCAGCGAAGCGAGAAGTCGGGGTCGTCGTCGGTGCTGCGCCTAGTGACGTCGAGCTTGCTGCAGATGACGTCGGTGAAGCCGAGGTCGCGCGTGGCGCAGTTGGTGACGTAGGGGTCACCCGAGGCGCAGCAGGCGACGCTAGAGACGTCGATGCCGCGCGTGGTGCAGCTGGTGACATCGGGGCCACCCGAGGTACAACAAGTGACGCTGGAGGCGTCGATGCCGCACGTGGTGCAGCAGGTGACGTCAGGGGCACCTGAGGCGTAGAGCGTGTCAAACCTGCAGAAGAAAGAGGCCAAGGCAGCTGGGGAGCAGCCTCGGGGTCAGTGGGAAAAAGGGAATCCAGCTCTGTGGTGGAACCGGAAGAGGTTGTGGAGAAGGGAAAGGAGGACTCGTTGAAGACGACGTGCCGAGAGATCAAAAGGTGGTGAGTAGTGAGATCTAAGCACCGGTACCCCTTATGATCAAGGGAATACCCAAGGAAAATATAACGTGTCGAGCGGGGCGCAAGCTTATGCGGGGCAGTGGCGGAAAGGTTAGGGTAGCAAGCACACGCGAAAACTTGAAGGTGATCGTAAAGAGGATCGGTGCCATATAAAGCAAAGTAGGGGGTGGAGGCACGAATCGCCTTGGTAGGAAGGCGATTAATCAGAAGTGTGACAGTATAGAGAGCCTCCACCCAGTATCGGGCTGGAACATCAGGGAGCGCGTGACATCATTGGTGGTGCAAATCATGTGCTCTGTCTTGCCGTTTTGAGGAGAGTATACGGACAAGACATGCGTAACTGTACCCCATGTGCGGAGAGAAAGTTAAGAATCATAGAGTTATCAAACTTGCATCCGTTATCACACTGGACAGCTCGGATGGTGCGCCCAAACTGAGTGGGAATCCAAACGAAGAAGTGAGAAAGAGTAACGAAAGTCTCAGACTTCAATCCTAATGGAAACGTCCAGGAAAGTGAGACAAATCATCAATGATTACCAAGTAATAATTAAAGCCTGATACACTGGTAATGGGTGATGTCCACAAATCACAATGTATAAGATCAAAAGCGTGCTCAACATGAGTCACAGAAGTGGGAAAAGGAAGCCGAACATGGCAACCAAGCTGACAAGCATGACATAAGCAGTCATGTGTGCCCCAAGAACACGAGATAACAGAACTACTGGACAACTTCGACATAGCATATGCACCAGGGTGACCAAGCCGGCGATGCCAAATGGTGGATGAAGCTATCATAGTCAAAGCAAAAGGCGGTGATGCAGCGGAAGTAGAAAGTCGAAGTTGTACAGGGGCCCCGAGCTATCACATCGAAAAAGAGGTCGCCGGATAGAAAGATCCTTCACAGGAAAACCAAATGGATCAAACTCAATGGAAACATTGTTGTCAGTGGTAAAACGACGGACAAAAAGTAAGTTTTAAATGATATCCGACGCGACAAGAATGTTTTTAAGCTGGAAAGAACCCGGGAGACCGGAATCACCTACTAAGGTGACCGGAAGAACAAACCCATTCCCAACAACGATAGATGAAGGAAAAGAGGGATTGGAAGGGTGGGTGGAAGAGAGTATACCAGCATTTGGAGTGTTATGGTATGACGCTCCGGAGTCAACTATCCAGTCGGCACCTAGTGGAGTAAGGTGCATAGTGCTGAAGGAGGAGGCCAGCGAGTGTCGATCCCATGTCGAGGGTGGCTCCTAGAGAGGTGCCGACGGCTCCGAGTGCCCAACAGGATAGTCGGTGCCTTTGTAGGTCAAGGCTGACTGTCCGCCAGAAGGGTAGCCAGGCCCACCGTAGGCTTGAGTCGGCGGCCCACCAGCACTGTAGGCTGGTCCACTGTAGCCTGGGGTGGCTACGAACGTCGGCTAGGGGCGTGGTGGTCGTGGAGGCTAAGAACCCGGAGACGGCTCAAGCCACATGTAAATTTGGCCAGTCCACGGGTTGTAGGGTGTGGGCCAGGGTGCACCTCCCCGACCGGTACTACCACTACCACCAGTAGCCGGAGTAGTGGATGTAGGAGTGCGCCTGCACTGCTACCTCCACCACGATCGCTGTGTTTGCCTCGGCGGCGACGATTTCCACCTCCAGTACTAGCAGGAGTGTCTGGGGTGGAAGGTGGTTGTGACGTGGTCCACCAGCAGCAGGTGAGGGTGGACGAGGGAACTGCCCAGAGCCGTAAAAGGTTGTGGCAGACCCGGAGGCAGTAGAGCCTCCTGCAGTGATCTCCTCAAGTTCGAGATCAGACCATACCTTCTCAAAGGTAGGGGGTGGCTCCAAGCGAAGTAGCCACGTCCGTAGGTGACAGTAGCGCTCATTCAGGCCCTGAAGGACCCGAAGAACGAGAGCGCTGTCGGTGACCGGCTCGCCAAGATCACGTAGAGCATCTGCCATGCCCTTCATCTCCTGGCGGCGGAGACAGAACGGACACCCTAGACGGTGTTCTAGAACCGCGTGCTGGCATGGAGGGCTCGAGTCACGCGGTTCCCTAGAAACCGCTGCTCAAGGACTAGCCAAGCCCGTCGAGCAGTACCACCACCACGTTGTCTGACGATGTCCTGTAGCTCCTCAAAGAGGGAGCCAAGGGTCCAGGATAGGACAAGACTGTCCATGATGATCCAGGAGACATCCACTGAGGAGCCGTTCTGGAGGACGTGGTCGTCGAGGCGGAAACGCCTCAGCGTGAGGAGCACCAGGTCACGCCACCGGGCATATGAGGTAGACTCGGAGCTGAGGACAACCGAAATGAGTGTCCGGATGTTCTGAATCCCGACGGCCTGTGCATGAAGAGCAGCCACAAGTGAAGCCGAATACGTACCGCAGTCTGAGGGAGGCTCGTAGGTAGCACTCATCGGTCGTTGAGCGCTCTCCTCAAGTTGGTGAGATAGAGCGGCCACAGAGGCACGCTCCTGCTCCAGGGCGAGAGCGAGTGTCCGCTCGCGCTCGCGAGAGGCAGCCAGGGCTGCGGCGATGTCGGAGGTGTCCGTCGTGTCGGTGCCGTAGACGGAGGCAGTAACCGCACTGTCAGCAGCAGCAGCACCAGTAACTGGAAACGGGAGCACCGTTGGAACGGTGGTCATGGTGCTCCTGTCGATGTCGAGACCGGTGGACATGGCGGCTGGATCATGAGGCCCGGATGTAGTACCTGCCATGAACACAACTGCAGCGGCAGGTTTGCCGGTGATACCTACGAGAGGTCCGTTGGCGGCTGGTCCGATCTTTGGAGATGCAGCGGTGGCAACAACTGCCGGCATAGGGTGGGAGGCGCAGGCTGATCTGGTGTTGGGTACAGCCCAGAGAGGCGACGAGATGGTGACAGGCCACGGTGGCAGCGCAGCAGCGCGTGCAGAGGAGGACTTGGGGTAGTAGGCCAGCAGGGGTGTAGAGCCAGCGGTAGGGCAGGGCGCGGCAGATCTGTTGCCAACAGGGGCGGCGGTGGGGTAGGGCGAGTCGGCGGCGGCTGTAGCAGCGCCAGTAGGGGCGGCGACGTGGTAGGATGCGGCTGCGACGGCGCCAGCACACGCGGCGGCAGGGGCGACGCCAGCAGGGGCGGCAGCGGTGGGGTAGGATGCGGTGGCGACGGCGCCAGCACGCGCGGTGACAGGGGCGGCGCTAGCAGGGGCGGCGACGGCTCCAGCAAGCACGGTGGCGGCATGGGGCGCGCTAGCCCGAGGCGCGGCGGCGTGGGTCTTGGCAACGGTGCCGGCGGTGGCGCAGGGCACGGCGGCGGCTGTGAGGCCATTAGGGTTAGGATCCTAATTTTCTAGCTAATGATACCGTAATAGAGGGATTAATCTAGGCTATATTAGATGATAATGATCAAGAGGGTACAGGGTCCATTATATAGAGGATTAGTTGAGGGAAAAAGACTAAACTATCCCTAACCCTAATCCCTCACTAATGACTAAACTACCACTGGGTTACCCACATAATTACAGAGTCTAACAATATGAACAAAAAATCTCAACTACACCAGTCATGCACAGCACAAAAAAAATCGAAATGCAGTAATTTGAAAGGTTCAAACTCATTTAATAAGTGTTTCTAGCTTTCAATTAAGGAACAGAAATCTCCAATGAATCAGACACTGACCATTAAGGACAGAACATATACATTGTTGAAACAATTCATTAGCTATTCATAGTTGCAACAAAGGATCAGCAATTAGCAGGTATGGAACTTTTTGACGTAAATCAGTCATGTATCTTATGTATAGCATGTAGTTGCTCGAGCAAATAAAATTTATTGTTTTATTAGGATCATTACCAGAATTTTTCTTTGCTAAGATATTGATCTAAATATCTAATGGTTCCAACTCTTGGATTGAACTATTAGACATATATGGATTCGGCTCAAACTTTTTTATTTGATGCAATTTAAAATTACTCCAAAGTGTTTTTGTTTTCTGGAAAGGGTAGCAGCATGTACAATTTTATGAACTACATTCAGTAAGTAATTGCAATCTTGAGAAGTAATCATTCTTACAGCAAACAATAATTAGAAGTAAACTATGTAATAATCAATCACTAATTCATATTTAGGAACTGAGCTTACAGTTTTTCAAGAACTTCTGGTGGAGATCCTGCATGCAAATTCAGTAATTTTTAGTTGGAATCCAATAGTAAAAAAAAGGGCATACCCAGTGCTAAAAGCTCCCACACTTTGTGGGGTCTGGAAAAGGGGATTTCTAGGCAGCCTTCCCCTTGCTTATTTTGCAAGGAGGCTGATTCGAACCCAGGACCTCCAGGACACAAGTGGAGAGGCCCTACCACTGCGCCAGGCCTGCCCTTCAGTTGGAATCCAATAGTACTAAAAAATAACCATCGAATGTAAACATCAACTAAATAAAGCAGCACAAGCACTAACATTTGCCAAGTTGAAGTCAATAAGATACCCCTTCATCATTTTACGAGAGAAAAGAAAGTTTCCAGGTTTGACATCTCTATGCATTATCCCCTGGAGAACAAAAAATCAGTAATCAGAATGGTCAACCATAGCCATAGGCAAATAAAATTAAAAAAAAACTCCAGAAACAAACATGCAGTTAACCAGACCTGTTTATGTAAGCTTGCCAAAGCTCTGAATAGACAGTACCCATACCACTGCAACTGAAGCATGTCGATTTCCCTTTTCAGAATCTGGAGAGCAGGAGAAATACTTAACAAAGTAACAAACGATGAGCAAACGTGGATGGGTTAATAAAGGACAAATAGCATCACAGGAAGATGAAAGTGCTTGCCTCTGGTCTGTCCTGCTCAACATGTTCTAGAACAAAGCACTCTAGGTCACCGCTTCGAAAAGAGCTTTCAATTTTAATCACATAGTTTTTTCCTCTGCAACAGAAAATCATGGTACTTGCATTAAGTTCACTGAAGTGAACAAGAACAGGAAAGCAGGACTCAAAATTTATTAATACCCAAAACGCTCCAGCATCTTTAGCTCATTGTTAACATGGTGTGGATGAGCATTCGGGTGAGGACCTGGGAGTAGGAACATAAAAGAATTAATCCCTTTCTCATAAAAAAATATTTATAAGCAAGGGGAAGGCTGCTTAGAAATCCCCTTCCCCAGGTCCCACAATGTGTGGGGGGTTTCAGCACTAGGTACGCCCCCCCTTCCTAAAAACCATGGAATAAATAAATCCGTCAAGATTAGCAGATTTATGTTCATACACTTTATAGCAAATATTTTTCCATCTACTCTTCTCCGAGCTCTATAAACGGTCCCATAACCTCCTGAGCAAATAATGAATATGATAAGTCAGTATTTAAAAAGAGCAGGACGACCTTTGTGATGGAAATATATAGGATTCTTACCAGATCCTTCCTCATTTTCTATCAGAAAACCCTCAAAGCTAGGAAGTGGTTTTGGCGCTCCATGGCCCTGAACAAAAAGTTTACAAAAAGTGAAAAGATCAATATAGGTAGAATACATCAGTGATGATGCAACCGTACTAAGAACTTAAAGCAAATAATTAGCAATGCTGAAATCACAACATGTGTATTAACTAACCTTTTGAGCCTTTGCTGCAAGTTGATCCTTAACATCTTTTGGCAATCCATCATTTTTCTTGCTCTTCTCCCTTTGCATCACAATCTTTCTATCCTGCCCATTCTTAGCTACAATGAAAGACTCATTCCCAGTTTTCTCTCCATGATTCAGATTCTTACTTTCTCTATTCTCAGCAATAGAGTTCAAGTTCCTTTTGTTAACACAGTTATACCTTGTTGCAGCTTGTGGAAATGTAGCAGGTTCAACATTTCTTTTCATTTCAGGTAGCACTAGCAGAGGTTCCATTTTGGTGTCTGTAGGAGGCTGGGGCATGATTTGTCTTGTGTTGTTCTTGTGAATAGTTGTGCATGCACTATCACCACGTAGGTTCTTTTCTTGACAGAGTGCTGGAGCATTCTCATGATATTGTATAGTATCTGCTTGGTTTGGAACCATATCAACTATTTCCATATTATTTGCTGTCTCTGTATTGCAATCAATTGGACTGCCAGGCTTTTTACAAATAGGATTTAGATCCTCCTCAACACCACCTTTCTCCCCCCTGACTAACACAGTATGGATAGTTGTGGGAAGGACATGCTTCTTTTCTAGATCACCACTATCCTCCACTCTACGGTTATGGAATGGAGCTTCTTCAGATTCACCAGTCCTGTTTTCATTAGCTGTTGATGTATGGATGTTTTTTGACTTCTCAGCATAGAGTGAAGGAAGATCGATACCACACTGGCTATCTGACAACTCTGTTGTCACTAGTGCAGGTGCCACCTTCTCAATAACAGTGCCATCATCACCTCTATTAGAGTGGTCCATTCTGGGTTGAGCATAAGTAATACTAATTTTACTGACATTGGGAACCACAGTAAGTTCAGTTGAAAATTCTATAGAAGGTTCACCAGCAAATGCGCCAACTGTGGGAAGCCTATTTTGTAAACCAAGTATAATGCCCATATGTACCTGAGTAAGATACGACAACAATAACGGGCATGAAGGCACAAGTTGATTTTATTGCCATATAAAGCGTGTACCCAGTGTTGAAAGCTGCCATAAATTATGGGGTCTGGGGAAGGGAATTTCTAAGCAGCCTTCCCCTTGCTTATTCCACAAGGAGGCTGATTCAAACCACTTGTCATATGGGTATGAAAATTCAATACCCTTTTCCCTAAAAAATCAATGTCCCATAAACATTAAAGCATTGGATTTCTGGGGTTAACAATATTTGTCAATAGAAGGATCACACCACATCCTCTATTGTGAGTTGTGAGACTCAGTTGACCAAATATTAGTAAGCACTATGGAACAACTTATCTACAGGTGATAGCTCAATGTCATAGATTTCATCTCAGTGCTATAGATTTCAGCGAATGGTCTTTAGTTGGAAATGGTAGAAATGGATTTCAAATGCCCAATCAAGCTAACTACAAGCAAATGGAAGCTATGATATCTAGACTGGCCATTTGTTGCTGAATCCACCACCTATTTCTTCAGTTTAGGGCAACCCACTATTTCTTCAGCTTTGAACATGATGCAAAGAAATTACAGGCACAATTTGATTAGGCAGATACATGACCTCTCCATAAGCAACCAGAGAATTGCTTTATTCAATTAGCCGGTGCAATTAGTTAAATGACATTAGAAATCTGGGAGCCAACTGAACAACTTGTGTCGAAAGCAAAGGGACCACAAGAAAGGTTCAGCGGTCAACAGTTCATTTCAAGGAAAATTGTTTATACAAGACCCCATATCTCCAATTGTGACAGCTTATTTAAGGGTTATAGCGCCATAATAAATTAATAATAAATTTCATCTCAGAAATATATTCAGAAAATTTTCTGCAAATGGCCTTTAACTAGAAATGGTAGAATAGGATTTCAAATGACTAATAAAGCTAACTGAAAGCAAATGGAAGCTTAGGTATAGAATAGCCACTTGTTGCTGAACGCATTATCCATTTTTTAAATTTAGGACATGGTGGAAAGGAATCACAAGCAGAATTCGATTAGACAAACATCATACCTCTCCATTCGCAACAGGAGCATAACTTTGTGTAGTCAGTTGAAGTGACTTTGGCTGCTTGTGCTCCATCAAATCTGCACACAATTCTCCCAAATTGAGCTCGGTAGAATTCCCACCCAAACCAGCACGTATATAGTACAGAAATACAAATAGAGCGATCTGTTTTTTTTCTGGAAAACGGAGCACCTGCTTCCGGAGCCAGCAGGCGGCGCCTCGTCCCGCAGGAGCGCCCCCCGTCCGAAGCCTTCCGCTTTCGCACATACGTAATTCCCATCCACCTCTTCACATCAGAAGGCATCAAGCTCACCCTCGGCGCCGGGACATCCCGCCCCACGAACCTCAGAATTGCCAGGATGGCCGTATTGGAAGCCGTCACTGCTCCGCCTCCAGAGATGCAGAGCGGAGAATCAGGGATGTGGCACATCCGCTCCACGATGCGCGGCGAGATGGCGGCGGCAGCGGCGAGGTCTGAGGCGGCTGCAGGGCGGCCGAGGCGGAAGACCACCGTGAGGAGGTGCCAGGCCCACTCCATCTCCAACGGGTCGGCGGCGTCAGCTGGCGCCATCGGAGGCGGCGATGGGATTTGCTAGCCGGCAAGGCTTTGGGGGGTGCTCTTCTCGCTTTGCCTCTGTTCTAGAAGAGGACGATGGTTTTGCGTTGCGGTCCTCGGAGCCTTTCGAGTTTTGCAGATCTGAGGCGGCGGGGAGGCGGGAAAATTTTGATCGCTGTGGAGTTTTCGGAGCGCTGGATCTCGGCCGCGGTGCGAACACGCGCCGTTTCCCGCCCGGGATTTCCCCCCGCTACGGGCTGTAATTGTTAAGTACACGCACAGGTAGCGTACAGACAACAGCAACTTATGCACTACCCAGAGCCCCGGACGCTTCCACATGCGACCCCCACGTCGCTGCTGTATTGTTCGCTAGTACCGTAGTTGTCTTGCAGATATCGGCCACTTTGTTCAACTTTACGAAATAGGTTCATTAACAAAAACCTGAAATACCAACCAAAAATGTTTTCCTATGAAATGGAATAGGGGTACCCTCACGCACAGCGAGAAATGACTAAACACCTCGCCCTTCTCCGTAGGGAGAGCTCCGAAGGCGCCACGTGTCCAGCGGGGCCGGACCTCCCTCTCCTCAGAGGAGAGCTTCGGACTCGCCATGTGGCGGGCAGAAGCCGGACCTCCTCTCTCCGTGGGGGGAGCTTCAAAGGCTCCACGTGTCCCGCGGAGCCGGACCTCCCTCTTCTCAAAGGAGACCTCCGGGCCCGCCACGTGGCCAGCAGAAGCCGGACCTCCCCCCTTCGCGGGGAGAGCTCCGAAGGCTCCACGTGTCCCGCGGAGCCGGACCTCCCTCTCCTCAGAGGAGAGCTCCAGGCCCGCCACGTGGCCAGCAGGACGACGCTGCCTGCCCCCGCGCGGTAGGCAGCGGGCGTAAAGACGCACCATACCTTGCCCGTACAAGGTATTCAAGGCCCGCGCCTTCCCAAGATGCGGAGACGCGGAGCACGCCTCTGTCAGGTGCCGTTGCGCCCAGCCACATCACAGACTGGCGCGCCGTGTCAGAGCCTGCCCGCCAATAAACACAGCAACAAGACATCCCCTGCCGCCCCTGCCATCATCAACCACTACGACTAGCTTGCGGCATGGGCAGGGCGGCAGAACGAAGACTCAGAAGCCTTCGCCAGAGACAACTATCGGCATAACTGCAGATACGGTAATCGGCAGGCAATCTCCTCGGGACCACCTGTCGGGTCCCGGGCCCCCCTTGTAAGCCACTCGAGCCTTGGACTACAAAAGGCTCGGGTTGGTAACGTTAGCAAGGGTTCGAACTCTGTGAACTCACACTCTAGACATCACTCACCCTCAAGCTCAGGACTCCGGTTCTGAGCAGCAAGCAATACAGCGAGTACCCCTGCTCACCGTGGACGTAGGATTTTACGCTCCGGCGGCCTGAACCACGTAAAACTCGCCGTGTCAAGCTTCTCCCTCACTCGTCCCTAACACTAAAGCTTCCGCAAGTGTCTAGCCCCTCCGAAAAAGAACCTCCGCGGGCTGCCCAGAGCAGGTCCGGGGGAAGTGTCGACCACACACTTCGACATTTGGCGCGCCAGGTAGGGGGCTTTTCCCTTGCGCAACGAGCTTTTGCCGGCGAAGATGACCAAGCTTCCTTCAGCGGCAAGCTCTCCTCCCCCGTGTTCACGACGGACCATGACTAGCGGGGACTACGTCTCGACACACTCTAGACGGAGTGTGTCGGCGCAAGCTTGAAGACAGCAGCCGACTCAGGCAGCGCCGATTCCGGCAACGCAGGCTCCAGCGAGCGTGAGATCCTCTGCAGCACTGAGCGTCCCCCACGGGGGCGCGCTAGCTGCAGCAAGAGCGCTACTGCGCAATCCGCCTGCTAGGGACGCGTCTCAGTCAGCGACCCAGCAGTGGATTCGCGAGGTAGACCGTCTCGTCGTCGCCGCCGCAAACCCTCGACTTCGGCGAGGACGACGTTCCGTCCAACCGGCTGTGTCGCTGACGCGCACGCCAACGGCTGACGGGCAGACGGCAGATTCCAGCTCCACC
Organism: Neostapfia colusana; assembly: GCA_030760725.1. Lineage (NCBI taxonomy): Eukaryota > Viridiplantae > Streptophyta > Magnoliopsida > Poales > Poaceae > Neostapfia > Neostapfia colusana. Next base: position 89,389,875 of record JASWHV010000003.1, read on the forward strand.
AGGCTCCCATCGACGGACCTGACGACAGAGATGGAACGGTGCCACTTGGGCCAAGATGCCCGAGTGTTCCTCGAGCGACGACGAGAAAGACGTCGCAACCAAGAGGTCGGCGACAGCATGACGTCTGCCTCAACCCTGCCTGAGGCGCAGACTTTTGCCACGCGATCTCTGCCCCAGGCGTACGCCACGCAGCATATGCCACAGCCATATGCCCTGCAAACGGCGCCCCTGGTCTATGGCGCAGCCTTGCCTATAACGAGGTACACTGTGCCAACGGCGAACCAAGCTGTCGAAGTGTGTGGTCGACACTTCCCCCGGATCTGCACTAGGCAGCCCGCGGAGGTTCTTTTTCGGAGGGGCTAGTCGCTTGCGGAGAGCTTGAGCGTAGGGACGAGTTAAGGAGGAGCTTAACACGGCGAGTTTTACGTGGTTCGGGCCGCCGGAGCGTAAAACCCTACGTCCACGGTGAGCTGAGGTGCTCGCTGTATTGCTTGTCGCTCAGAACCGGAGTCCTGAGCTTGAGGATGAGTTACGCCTAGGGTATGAGTTGCTGGAGTGCGAACCCTTGCTAACGTCGCCTACCCGAGCCTTTTATAGTTCAAGGCTCGTGTGGCTTACAAGGGGGGCCCGGGACCCGACATGTGGTCCCGGGGAGATTTCCTGCCGACTATCGTATCCGCAGTTATGCTGGTAGTTGTCTCTGGCGAAGGCTTCTGAGTCTTCGTCTTGCCGCCCTGCCCATGCCGCACGCTAGTCGTAGTGGTTGATGACGGCGGAGGCGGCAGAGGATGTCTTGTCGCTGTGTTTATTGGTTGCCAGGTTCTGACACCGCGCGCCAGTCTGTGATGCGACTGGGCGCAACGGCACCTGACAGAGGCGTGCTCCGCGTCTCCGCGTCTTGGGAAGGCGCGGGCCTTGAATACCTTGTACGGGCAAGGTATGGGGTGTCTTTACGCCCGCTGCCTACCGCTCGGGGGCAGGCAACGCTGCTCTGCTGGACACGTGGCAGGCCCGGAGCCCTCCTCAGAGGAGAGGGGGGTCCGGCCCCGCAGGGCACGTGGAGCCTTCGGACCTTTCCCCACGGAGGGGGAGGTCCGGCTTCTGTCGGCCATGTGGCGGGCCCGGAGTTCTCCTCTGAGGAGGGGGAGGTCCGACCCTGCTGTACACGTGGCGCCTTCAGACCTCTCTGCCGCGGAGGGGGGAGTTCCGGCTTCTGCAGGCCACGTGGCGAGCCCGGAGCTCTCCTCTGAGGAGAGGGAGGTCCGGCCCTGCCGGACGCGTGGCGCCTTCGGAGCTCTCCCTATAGAGAAGGGCGAGTTCCTCATGCATTTTCCCCTGTGCGCGGTGAAAGCATCTAGGCCCCCGTGAGATATGGTTTTGGTGATTAATGACAACCGTTCGTTATTACTAATGAGTTTGTGGATGCGAGGTTTCACATATATCACATCAACCGTTAATGAACTATCTATTCACACCATCTACTGCTCATTGGATACAAATGGAGACCCCTCAATGATCCATTCTAAGGGGTTATTCGATACTCATAAAAACTAAATGAAGAAATCATACAACGACTCTACTTTATCAAAATTGGCAACACAAGGAGCTCACAGCTCATCGTAATATCATTTCAAACAAGTATCAAAGAGGTCACTCGAGAGGATTCTAAAAGATCAACTCAAAACAACTCGAAGCAAACAAGTTGCATTCACCGGATCATCCGATGTCTTGCAAAAAGACTACATCGGTCGAGTTTGAGTTAGCAGAAGAAGAAGACCTTAGAGCCCAGTACACACCGGATCATCCGATGTGAAGGAAGTGGCACATCGGTTGAGTTCACCCGAAGGATGATATCTGAGTTACTCTGAAGATATACACACCGGATCATCCGATGATGAAGTAAGTGTACATCGGTCAAATTCAACAGAGACAATATTTCTGACCCAATTCTGAAGATCAACTCACCGGATCATCCGATGATAAATTGAAGTAACATCGGTCGATTAAAAGATCCAACGGTTATATCCAACGGTCACATCTGACACGTGACATCAGCTAATTTGGAATTCGACCGATGATCATATAAAGGGGTGCATCGGAGGATCCGATGTTAACTGACAAAGTCTGCCCACTTTTCCAACGGCTATCTCGTGTGGGCTGGCTATAAATACCCCTCCAACCGGCCATTTCGATAAGTCTTGATCTCCTGAGCCTCACTACACATTCTCAAGCATTCAAGACCAAGAGCTACCACTTCCACACTTCAAAACCTCTTGTAATCCAACTATAGGTTATATCTAGCTAGAGAGAAGCTTGTGTGCGTCCATTCTTGGTGATTGGAATCTCTAGACTAGTGAGAGAGAGTGTCTTGGTGACTTCTCTCACCTTGTAAACGTTGGAGGAAGAAGAGATCACTCCGGAGCTTACCAAGGTGTTTGTGGAAGCCCGGAGGATCACCGTTGTACAAGGCTTGAGCTCCACCTTGCCGGAGAGGGCGAACGGAGAAAGATAGTGGATTCCCTTGTCTTGATGACGTGGGAGTGGCCACACCCTTTGGTGGGTGCCACAACGTGGATGTAGAAAGATTTTTATGATCTTACCGAACCACGGGAAAAATCGCCGTGTCTCCGAGTCTCCGCGGGAGTTTGCATTTCTCTCCTCACCCCTTACTATTACGCTTTTACTATTCCGCACTTAACTCTCTTACTTGCGTACTTAGTTTGCATAGGGAATTGGGCTTCAACCATTAAAGTTTTAAATTGCTCTAAAATTTTAAAAAGCCCAATTCACCCCCCCTCTTGGGCGTTTCGATCCTTACAATTGGTATCAGAGCCTGGTTGCTCATTGGATCATTCTAGCTTCACCGCTAGAGAGCAAGAATGGCCAAGAATGGGGGTTCGGTTCCTACCTTCGAGGGCAAGAATTTTGCTTATTGGAAAGCACGCATGCGCGCTTACCTTGAGGCAATTGCTCCCGAAGTGTGGGAAGCGACCCATGCGGGGTTTGGAAATCTTGACTATGTTGGAGACCAATTAAAATGGGATGCTAAGGCTAGAAATGCCATATATGAATGCATTAGTCAAGATGTTTTTGCTAGGATTGCTAGCAAGGAAAAAGCATGTGAAATTTGGGCATGTCTAGTTGAAATACATGAGGGCTCATCTCGTGTCAAAGAACTCAAATATCACATGCTTAAATCAAAATATGATGAATTTAAGATGCTTCCTCATGAAAACGTTAATCAAATGTTTTCTCGTTTAAATGTGCTCATTGAGGAAATTAACGCACTTGATATTGCTTCTCTTGGCAAGGGACTTATAAATCGCAAGATCCTCATGCTTCTACCCAAGCCCAAGTACAACATTATCAATTCAATGCTCTAAAAAGAGTCACTAGACAACATTGAAGTTTCGGAGCTCATTGGAGAAATTCATGCTCATGAAATGAGCGTACTTGGAATGATGAAGGAGTCATCATCAAAAACCATTGCTCTCAAGGCGTCAACCAAGAAGACAACTCCCAAGAAGAAGAAAGTGGTTGAGCCTAGCTCAAGTGAAGAAGAGCAAGAAACAAGTGAAGATGATGATGATGAGCTTGCTTTGATGATGAGAAAATTCTCACGCCTCAACTCTAAGATTGCAAAGAAGGGATACTCTTTTGATCCCAAAAAGAAAGCCTTCTTGCCAAGAAAAGATGAAAACAAGACGTGCTACAATTGTGGTGATCTAGGCCACATATCATATGACTGCCCAAGACCGGACAAAAGAAAGGAAATTGGCAAGCATCACAAGCTAGAAGAAAGTGATGATGAAGAGGAGGTCAAGCCCAAGCGCTCCTTTGGAAAGAAGAAATTTGACAAAGGCAAGAAAACCAAGCTCTTTCCAAAGAAAAGAAGAGGGCCTCAAAAGGTCTTCATGTGTGAAGCAAATGAGTGGATCACGGATGAAGAGTCAAGCGACGAAGATAGTGAAAATGAAGAAAACTTGGCGGGCCTCGCCATCGTCAACAAGAATGACTCCCCTCTTCGTCCACCTCCTATGTGCCTAATGGCGAAAGGTAACTCAAAGGTATGTGAAGACTCTAGCGATGATGATGAGGAGCTTTCACCCGATGAATTAGCATCCATGATTAGTGAATATCATGCCATGATAAAAAGGGAAAAGGCTAAGGTTAAGGCTCTTGAGCTAGCTCGTGCTAAGCTTGAAAGTGCTAACCTCGATTTGCATGACAAGTATGTAACCATACTTAAAGAGCATGACACGCTCAAATTAAATGTCAAACAAATCGAGGATGAAAATGCTACAATCAAGCTTAAGTATCATGAGCTTGACTTAGCTAACTTAGCACTCTTGGCAAAGCACAATGAGTTGGTTCAAGAACATGAAGTGCTTAACCGTGCTTATGAAGCTATTGAACTTAAATTGAAAAACACAAAGAAAGAAACCCTTGATGGCAAAATATCATCTAATTCACATGCCACTAATGTTTTGGATAAGTCTTTGCCTTTGAAAGCAAGCCCTAGGGAGAAGGAGCTAATGGACGAAATTGAAAGTCTTCGCACTAGTGTGGCAAGACTCTCTAAGGGGGAGGATAAGCACAAGGAAATCCTCTACCAACAAGCGAAAAGCTTCAACAAGAGAGGACTTGGATCCTTCCCGGTACCCAACAAAGGAAAGGTGCCCTCACCGGAGCTTAGGACAAGCTTCATCAAGGAAGTTGGGTCATATTGCCAACATTGTGAGGTCACCGGACATCACACGAGGGAGTGTCCTCTTCCCAACCGTCCTTCTCCCAAATTGCCTCCTAACTACAAATCTACTTTCAATGATTATCACTATCTATTGAGCAAAGTAGGTGGAAAGGTGAAGGCAAGGTTCATCGGCAAAGACATCAAGGGCATGAAGGGGAAGCTCCCCAAGCAACTTTGGGTTCCAAAATCACTTGTATCACACATACAAGGACCTAAGTTGGCTTGGGTTCCTAAACTCAAAAACTAACTTCATGTGTGTAGGTGAACTACAAAGCCGGAGGAAAGCATTGGGTACTCGATAGTGGGTGCACTCAGCATATGACCGGCAATGATGGTATGTTCACCTCCATAGAAAACCCCGGCAATCATGAACAAGTCACCTTTGGTGATAACTCAAAGGGGAAGGTAATTGGTTTGGGTAAAATTGCTATTTCTCATGATTTGTCCATCTCTAATGTGCTTTACGTTAAGTCTCTTAGCTTCAATTTACTTTCTATTGCACAATTATGTGATCTTGGACTAACATGCACATTTGACAAGAATGGTGTTGTGGTGACTAGTGAGTCAAGTAAAGAACTAATATTCAAAGGTTTTCGGCATGGACATCTTTACTTGGTGGACTTCTCCAACAAGGATGCTAGCTTGACCACTTGTCTTTTCACCAAGACTAGTTTGGGGTGGCTATGGCATCGGCGCATTGCTCACATTGGGATGAGCAAGCTCAAGAAGTCATTCAAGCTTGGGATGGTGACCGGCGTGAAGGATGTCACGTTTGAGAAGAACAAGCTTTGTAGCGCATGTCAAGCCGGGAAGCAAGTTGCCTCACACCATCCGTTAAAGACAATGGTGTCAACCTCCAAGCCACTTGAACTACTTCACATGGACCTCTTCGGACCGTCCACGTATCAAAGCCTTGGCGGTAACCTCTATTGTCTTGTTATTGTTGATGACTACTCTCGTTATGCTTGGACATTGTTCCTAGGCGACAAGGGTGAAACTCCGGAAATCTTCAAGACCTTCGCTAAACGAGCTCAAAGGGAATTTCAACTTCCCATCATCAAGGTCCGGAGTGACAACGGCACCGAGTTCAAGAACTACAACATTGGGGAGTGGTGTGATCGTGAAGGCGTGAAGCACGAGTTTTCGGCCACATACACCCCTCAACAAAATGGTGTCGTTGAAAGGAAGAACAAGACTCTCATCACCCTTGCAAGAGCAATGCTTGATGACTATGGCACGTCGGAGAAGTTTTGGGCCGAAGCAATCAACACGGCGTGCCATGCTGCAAATAGGGTCTACCTTCATCGACTACTTCAAAAGACCCCATATGAGCTCCTCATTGGGAGAAAGCCCAACATCTCCTACTTCCGAGTCTTCGGGTGCAAGTGCTACATCTACCGCAAGAAAAGGCTCGGTAAGTTTGAAAGAAGGTGTGATGTTGGTATCTTTCTTGGTTATGCGTCAAACTCAAAAGCATATCGAGTATTCAACCAAACCTCCGGGTTAGTTGAAGAAAGTTGTGATGTTGAGTTTGATGAGACTAATGGCTCCCAAGAGGAGGGTTTTGGTCATGATGATATAGATGATGAGCCTCTACGAGAAGCTATGAAGAACATGACCATAGGAGACATCAAGCCCGAAGTTGAGGAGAGCCATGATCAAGGGGGAGCCTCAAGTTCCAACATCAACACCTCCATGGCGCCTCAAATTGATGAAGAAGAAGAGAAAAATGATCCATTGCCAATGCAAGATTCACATGCCACACAACACCAAGAAGAAGAAGAAGTCCAAGGTCAAGTCCAACCACAAGACGAGCAAGATGCCTCACCTCCACCAAGTGCCTCACAACCTCTTATGAGGCATGGGCGCATCTCCAAGGCACATCCGATGGATCAAATCATCGGAAGTCCGTCACGGGGAGTAAGTACTCGTTCTCGCCATGTTGCTTCATTTTGTGAGCACTACTCCTTTGTTTCGTGTGTAGAACCCACAAATATTGAGGAAGCACTCCAAGATCCAAATTGGGTGATGGCTATGCAAGAAGAACTCAACAACTTCACCCGCAATAAAGTTTGGGTACTGGAGGAGCGACCTAAGGACAAGAACGTCATCGGAACGAAGTGGGTGTACCGCAACAAACAAGACGAGAATGGCGTGGTGGTCCGCAACAAGGCAAGGCTTGTGGCCAAGGGTTTTTCACAAGTAGAAGGACTAGATTTTGGAGAAACCTTTGCCCCGGTCGCACGGTTAGAAGCTATTCATATACTCCTAGCTTTTGCTTCACATCACAATATTATGCTTTATCAAATGGATGTGAAAAGTGCCTTCCTCAATGGTTATATTAACGAGCTTGTTTTCGTTGAGCAACCTCCCGGGTTTGAAGATCCGAGGAATCCTAACCATGTGTATAGGTTACACAAGGCGCTCTACGGGCTCAAGCAAGCACCTAGGGCATGGTATGAACGTCTTAGGGATTTCCTAGTCATGCAAGGATTCAAGATCGGGAGGGTGGATACTACACTTTTCACCAAGGACATCAACGGGGATTTATTTCTTTGTCAAATTTACGTTGATGACATTATTTTTGGCTCAACTAACAAATCTCTTAGTCTTGAGTTTGGCACCATGATGTCTAGGGAGTTCGAGATGTCAATGATTGGAGAACTCAATTTCTTCCTAGGATTTCAAATCAAGCAACTTCAAGAGGGGACTTTCATCTACCAAGAAAAGTACACCAAAGACCTCTTGAAGAAGTTTGAAATGGAAGATTGCAGCTCAAGAAGCACTCCAATGGCAACAAATTGTCATCTCGACGCGGACATGGACGGTAAACCTATTGATCAATCTCATTACCGTTCCATGATTGGTTCATTATTATATCTTACCACATCTAGGCCCGACATCATGTTTAGTGTGTGCTTGTGTGCTCGCTTTCAAGCAGCACCTAAAGAATCGCATCGTAAGGCGGTCTTTAGGATACTTAGGTATCTCAAGCATACCCCAAGTGTAGGTTTGTGGTACCCCAAGAACGCTAGTTTTCATCTCTTGGGTTACTCGGATTCGGACTTTGCCGGATGCCGTGTGGATCGCAAGAGTACATCCGGTGGGTGCCACTTACTTGGGCGTTCCCTAGTATCTTGGTCGAGCAAAAAGCAAAACTCCGTGGCTTTGTCCACCGTGGAGGCAGAGTATATAGCGGCCGGTGCATGTTGTGCCCAAATTCTATATATGAAGCAAACCCTTTTGGACTTTGGAATTAAGTTTGATCATGTGCCTCTCCTTTGTGACAATGAAAGTGCGGTTAAGATAACTAGAAACCCCGTTCAACACTCCCGCACTAAGCACATTGATATTCGCCATCACTTCTTGCGGGACCATGAGGCTAAAGGAGACATCTCTTTGCAAGGTGTAAGGTCCGAAGAACAATTGGCGGATATCTTCACTAAACCACTTGATGAGAAAACTTTTTCTAGACTAAGAAGTGAATTAAATGTGCTAGATGCATCTAACGTCATGTAAGTTGCCATGTTCATGTAAGGTTGCATATCAAATAGGTCTTGTCTAACTCCCAAAGGATAGGGGCAAGCTAGAAATAGCTTTTCCTGAGGAAGCCTTTGGCAGGTTTAAACTTGGCAAGATAGATTTACATTATGCCTTGCATGATTCCTGCCATATAGACTTGCACTCATTCAATATCTTGCATCAGTTTGGTTGGCATTGCATACGGTAGATTGTCACAAAGGGGAACCACATCATGAGAAGGAGACTTGTTCAAAATGCAATAACTCAACTCATATGATGTGGATAGAGCAAAATTCTAAAGGTACATGCTTTAAAGAGATAGAAGTTCTCTACACTCTAGCTCACAAAGCATGGGCCTTACATTTTCATGGTTTCACTCCTAACCCTGTGTGTTCTCTTTGCTTAAGGGCTTAGCCAAATATGTGGCACTATATTTAAGGCCTTATATTAGAGGTTAGGAGTTGCCCAAAAAGTCCTAAGACCAATCCTTATCTTTGTGTGCTTAAGTCAAAGGACATATATGGGCAGTCTTAGATTTTCTGCAGTCATTGGATTATCCGATGCTAGGGCCAGCAGATCATCGGATCAATTGGTGCTTCAGCTCAGTGCTCGGATCAAGTCAGATGTCACAAATCAACCGATGAGTTCTTTTCAGAAGGCATCGGAGCATCCGATGTTCAGCCTTCCTGGTGCCCTGCAGAAATCGACCGATGATCGTCACATCAACATCGGATCATCCGGTGTTCAAAGAGAGTTTTTGGAACAGCTCTCTGTTGAACTCGACCGATGCATCCTCCGATGATCATCGGTCCATCCGGTGTTTTATGCGCGGCTAGGGTTTGCCCGTACAGTTTAAAAAGGGGGGGGTCGGCCACCGATCTTTTTTTCTTTCTTCTTTCCCGAGCTCCGCCGCCGCCCGACGCCCTCGCCGCCGTCCTCACGCCTCTCCTGCGCCGCCGCCTTCCAGCAGTCGCCGCCGGTTCCCAGGCGCCGCCGCCGCCGCCACCGCCTCCCTGCCGCAGCCGCCACCGCCTCCCTGCCGCAGCCGCCGCCCTTCGGCCGCCGCCGCCTCCCTGCCGCAGCCGCCACCGCCTCCCTGCCGCAGCCGCCACCGCCTCCCTGCCGCAGCCGCCGCCCTTCGGCCGCCGCCGCCTCCCTGCCGCAGCTGCCACCGCCTCTCTGCCGCAGCCGCCGCCCTTCGGCCGCCGCCGCCTTCCTGCCGCCGCCGCCGCCTCCCAGGTGCTGCCTCCGCTGTCTCCCGCGCACGCCGCCTCCCGCGCGTGCCGTCTCTCCTCCACCACTCGCCGCGGGCACGCATCACCCTCTCCGCTAGAGTTCCGCCGTGGTTCACCGATTCGTCGATAAGATGGGTCGCGATCGCAAAGGAAAGGGCAAGGCTATTGAGGAGCCCGCCGCGAAGAAGCGCAAAATGTCCAAGGACACTCGTCGTGCGGAGTTGGCCGCTCGCGCCGCCGAGGAGCGTGAGCGCGGCCATCGCGGTTCCTTACGGATCCGCGAGTCCCGGCAGAGGCAGGAACAGCCTCCGATCCAGCCGGTGCCTCCCGAGGGCTCCGACGAGGAGGAGACCGAGGTGCCGCCACTCATCCGCCGGCGCACCCCGAGGACTCGTGGGGGTGGACAGACCCCTACGGCGAGTCGGCGTCCCTCTGCGGCTGACCGCGCCGAGGACAGAGAGGCCGAAAGGGCCATCCACCTGATGGACACAGCTGTCCGTGTTGCCGAGGATGTCAGACTCACCGACTACAGGAAGACGAAGGCTAGGCAACTGAAGAAGCTCAGATGGTCAGTGATCCTTGAGGAGTGGTTCCCGCGGCCTAGGGACTCTCGAGTTGACTCCCGTTTCTGGACCCTGACACAAGCGTCCTTGTACGAGACTTACAGGCGTCGGGGTCACAAGCTATTCCAGCATAACAGCATTGACTGGGATCAGCTTGCAGTGGCAGCAGGACACGGGATCAGGCCCCTCTTTGAGAGATACAGAGGACTTGTGGATTTGCTCTCACACCAGAGGAGTGCCTACGTCGAGGAGTGGGTCAGGGTGTTCTACGCGACACTCTATGTCTCTGAGGGCCGTCGCTCGATCCACTTCATGTTCATGGGGCGGATCCACGACGTGTCTCGCGACTTGTTGGGCAGACTGCTCGGTGTGGAGCTTTCTACTACGTGTCTGCACCAGATAGTCTACGGAGACGCAGACCCGCCGAGGAGGCCACTGACTGGAGGAGTGGCACCACCTTTCGAGGAGATCAGAGGTCTGTTCACTCAGACGTTCACTCCTGACCAGCCGAGGGTGCCAACTCTTCTCACCCCAGCAGCCCGGACAGTTCACCACGTCCTCAGGCGTACCCTGCTGCCGAGGTCCGGCTACTTGGAGGGATTCACGAGCCTTCAGCAGACCATCCTGTTCTATGTGATGAACGGGATGGAGTTCGACATAGTAGACATTCTGATCTGCGAGATGGAGGACGTGATCACCGATGGAGTTGGGATGCTACGACAGCTGGTCTTTGGTCACTGGATCTGTCACCTTCTTCACCAGCTGGTTCCAGAGGACACTCCAGGAGTCTCTCAGCTGACAGAGATGCACGTGACCCGGTTCAGCCACTACCGAGTCCCCACTCCGGGAGACCGCCGCCTTGGCCGTCCCGTCGAGCGTGAGGTACGAGCCAGACTGTCCGAGGAGGACTGGGCAGAGCTGACTCAGGAGGACGCAGAGCTGGCACAGGCAGAGGCTCAGGGAGGAGACCTACAGCACGTGTGGTCGGACAGCGACACCAGCGACAGTGTCGAGGAGTACTTCCCTCCTGCTCCTCCCTCACCGAGGCAGCACGACGCAGAGGCAGGAGGCTCAGCTGCTCCACCACCTTCACCTCCTCCAGTGTCAGAGGCTCAGGTGACTCAGCCGTCAGAGCTCACTGCTTTACTTCAGCGGATGGCTCAGCAGCAGGAGCAGCAGGCAGCTCGACAGGAGGAGCTTCAGAGGCAGCAGCAGGAGATGCAGCTGGAGATCGCCCGTCAGAGGCGAGAGGACACCGACAGGTTCACCAACCTTGTCGATCAGATGACGCGACGCACTCTGGACCAGCAGCAGCAGACTCAGCAGATGCTGTTGGGCATCCTGGGGTTGGTCACCAACCTCTATCAGCAGACAGGAGTCGCTCTTCCACCTCAGCACTCAGGACTCGCTCAGGTTCCAGGTGCACCGTCACTAGCGCCAGCTCCAGTACTGCCGCCGACGCCGTTCCAGTCCTCACCTCTTCCGGCAGTACCTCCACCGGCGCCTGCAGCCTCAGCGGATCCCCCAGCAGCTCCAGCTCCAGCTCCAGCCCCCACAGCAGCTCCAGCTCCAGCTCCCGCTCCAGCTCCAGCACCAGCGACCTCTACCTCCAGCAGCTCCGACGACAGCACCGTCGACGCCGACCGCTTCACCATCGCCAGGAGCGCGCCTGAGTCGTAGGCACTCGACTTCCCTTTTTGGTGTCTTGATGCCAAAGGGGGAGAAGAGTTAGAGTCAGGGGGAGGGTTAGCTCAGTTCTAGGGGGAGTGTCTATGTCTACACTTTTGCTACTATATCTGAGATTGTCCTTTTGCTACTTTATTTGAGATTGATCGTTATTATTATTTGCTATTATTGTACTCCGGGTGCTACTCTGTGCTCTTACGCCTTATCGTTTATTATTTGAGCCTTCGAGCCACTTGTGTTGCAAATTTGTACCTGTTATATTTCTTTTTGGAGCATTGTGTTTTAATTCAATTATATGCTCTACTCGTTGTGTTGTCATCAATCACCAAAAAGGGGGAGATTGAAAGCATCTAGGCCCCCGTGAGATATGGTTTTGGTGATTAATGACAACCGTTCGTTATTACTAATGAGTTTGTGGATGCGAGGTTTCACATATATCACATCAACTGTTAATGAACTATCTATTCACACCATCTACTGCTCATTGGATACAAATGGAGACCCCTCAATGATCCATTCTAAGGGGTTATTCGATACTCATAAAAACTAAATGAAGAAATCATACAACGACTCTACTTTATCAAAATTGGCAACACAAGGAGCTCACACCTCATCGTAATATCATTTCAAACAAGTATCAAAGAGGTCACTCGAGAGGATTCTAAAAGATCAACTCAAAACAACTCGAAGCAAACAAGTTGCATTCACCGGATCATCCGATGTCTTGCAAAAAGACTACATCGGTCGAGTTTGAGTTAGCAGAAGAAGAAGACCTTAGAGCCCAGTACACACCGGATCATCCGATGTGAAGGAAGTGGCACATCGGTTGAGTTCACCCGAAGGATGATATCTGAGTTACTCTGAAGATATACACACCGGATCATCCGATGATGAAGTAAGTGTACATCGGTCAAATTCAACAGAGACAATATTTCTGACCCAATTCTGAAGATCAACTCACCGGATCATCCGATGATAAATTGAAGTAACATCGGTCGATTAAAAGATCCAACGGTTATATCCAACGGTCACATCTGACACGTGACATCAGCTAATTTGGAATTCGACCGATGATCATATAAAGGGGTGCATCGGAGGATCCGATGTTAACTGACAAAATCTGCCCACTTTTCCAACGGCTATCTCGTGTGGGCTGGCTATAAATACCCCTCCAACCGGCCATTTCGATAAGTCTTGATCTCCTGAGCCTCACTACACATTCTCAAGCATTCAAGACCAAGAGCTACCACTTCCACACTTCAAAACCTCTTGTAATCCAACTATAGGTTATATCTAGCTAGAGAGAAGCTTGTGTGCGTCCATTCTTGGTGATTGGAATCTCTAGACTAGTGAGAGAGAGTGTCTTGGTGACTTCTCTCACCTTGTAAACGTTGGAGGAAGAAGAGATCACTCCGGAGCTTACCAAGGTGTTTGTGGAAGCCCGGAGGATCACCGTTGTACAAGGCTTGAGCTCCACCTTGCCGGAGAGGGCGAACGGAGAAAGATAGTGGATTCCCTTGTCTTGGTGACGTGGGAGTGGCCACACCCTTTGGTGGGTGCCACAACGTGGATGTAGGAAGATTTTTATGATCTTACCGAACCACGGGAAAAATCGCCGTGTCTCCGAGTCTCCGCGGGAGTTTGCATTTCTCTCCTCACCCCTTACTATTACGCTTTTACTATTCCGCACTTAACTCTCTTACTTGCGTACTTAGTTTGCATAGGGAATTGGGCTTCAACCATTAAAGTTTTAAATTGCTCTAAAATTTTAAAAAGCCCAATTCACCCCCCCTCTTGGGCGTTTCGATCCTTACACGCGGGGGTACCCCATATCGCGGGTACCTACAGTGGCCCCCAGGCCCATCTCGGGGGAGACAGTGAGCCCGAGGTGGGGCCTCCGTCTCTTCTGTTCCGCGCATTTCCTCTAAGTCCCGCATTGACCGCCGCCGGAGCACGAACAGTCGCGGAATCGTGGGAGTGTGCGCCCACTTGATGGTTGCTTTTACTGCGGCTGTTCCCAAGGATGCCACTTCTGCATGTTGCGGCTCTTTCTTCGGGAACCGCCGAAGCGCCTTGCCGGCTCGTCTTCTTGAGAGGCTGACCCCTTGACCCACCGCTTCAGCCGGGCGGCTTGGGCCCACCTGTCATCGGCGCTCGGTCTTGGAGCCGAAGCGGTTGCCGATGCGGCGTATTCGAAGAGTTTTGAGTCGCTTCGAATCGTAACTGGAAAGTGTGAAGGGAAGCCGGAACGTGGGCAGGTTCCCTTTATAAGGCTTTCAGCACTTGCACCTTCCTTGAGTCTCTGCGACCTTGTCTCCCCCCATGGCTTCTAACCCGCCTTCGGGGGAGGATTGCTCTCGACTTCCTCCGGTGGCGACGTCTGCACCAAGTCAGGGATCCGGGGAGCCAGCATGCCTTGCCTCTGAAGGTGGCGCCTCCAAGAGGCCTCGGGTTTACCATCCCGACGGGACTCTTCTTGAGCGACGATAGGCTGAAAGTTCCCAGGCGTCGCGTCCTCTCTCCTCAGGCGGTGGAGTCTCCAAAGAACCTGCAGACATGCCGAGGAGGCTTCAGGCGGAGGAGTCTCCAAGGAAACTGCTGAAGCACCAAGGAGGACTCCAGGCGACAGAGTCTCCAAGGAAACTGCTGAAGCGGCGGAGGGGGCTTCAGAAGCATCCTTGATGACACCGTCCCTTGCGCTAGTGATGGTCGAGGTGATCCCCGCGCTCGGGTCAGAGGAGTCTTCAAGAAAACTGCTGAAGCGACAGAGGGGGCTTCAGAAGCATCCTTGATGACAGCGGCTTCTGTTGGCCACGTGGCGGGCTCGGAGCTCCCCTCTGAGGAGGGGGAGGTCCGGCCCTGCTAGACACGTGGGACCTTCGGGTCTCGCCCCTGCGGAGGTGGCGAGGTCCGGATTCTTCGGTCTTACCTTGGAGTTCCGGTCTTGCGCGATCCCGTAGCGGCCCCCTGGTAGGTGTGTCCCATTGGTTGGGTGCACCTACCATAATCCTGCGTGGAGCTGAGGCCGAGAGGTCATGCACACAAGTAAGGGAAACATAATTCTCCTTGGGGGCTCCCCCTCCTCTATCTCATAGTCTTATTTGGCTTACGGTCCCCATCCACTTGTACGGTGCTTGGGGACTATAGTGCGCAAAGTGCCGGGAGCTCGGGGCCCCCCCTGGCCATCGGCATGTACCTCCAACGCAACCGCCTTTGGTAGGGCAGCAAATGCCGACTAGAGGTGAGAATGAGAAGAGGGAGTCGAGCGCATGGTGAGCATATGCCGAAAGTGCAGTCATAAAAATTTAATACGTAATTTAAATGAGCACAAGGGAAGAGCAAAGTAGGACAGGATTCTTTTCATATAAGTCTCCATAGGAGGAAGGCAGGCTATACATGGAGGCCACGACCCGCCCCATTAAGAAGGGAAGCAAGACTCTACGCGCTTGGGGTCAGAACCAGGCAAAGCTGAACGTAGTCCTGTACCGTCCCCTGAGGCTTAGCTGCTCCGAGCGCTGTTCCTGGACTCTATGGAATCTATTACAAAAAGAAGAGACTGTCCTATCATTGCTCTAGGGGTAGAACTTACGGAGGTGTTCGATGTTCCAAGGGTTCGGGAGTGGGTCCCCATCCTCGGTGGAAAGGCGTACGCACCCGGGACGACACACTTTTGTGACTCGGAAGGGACCTTCCCAACTAGGGGAGAGTTTGTGGGTCCCTTCACGAGAAAGTATGCGCCGCAACACCAGGTCGCCTTCCTGCAGCTCCCGGGCACGCACAGACCTCTGGTGGTAGCGGCGGAGCGCTTGTCTGTATCGTGCGTTACGGAGTGCTGCATGCAATAGGACCTCGTCGATGAGGTCGATGTCTCCGTGCCGGAGGTTGTCCTGCGCGGCTTCGTCGTAAGCTCGGACACGGTGAGACTTCATGGTGATCTCTGGGGGAAGCACAGCTTCGGCCCCATACACCATGAAGAAGGATGTCTCTCCGGTGGCCCGGCTCTGGGATGTCCGGTTAGCCCATAGTGTGCTCCGAAGCTCGTCCACCCAATTGACACCATGTTTCTTCAGGCTGGCATAGGTGCGGTTCTTGAGGCCCCAGATAATCTCGACGTTGGCCCTCTCGACTTATCCATTGCTCTTTGGGTGAGCAACAGAGGCATAGCACACCTGTATGCCGAGGCCTTCGCAGTAGTCTTTGAAGGCTGCGCTGGTGAACTGGGTCCCGTTGTCAGTGATGATTCTGTTCGGGACCCCGAACCGGCAGACAATCGACTTGATGAACTTTACTGCTGACTGCTTGTTGATGGTGACAACTAGTGTGGCTTCCGGCCACTTGGTGAACTTGTCAATGGCGACATAGAGGTACCGGAATCCCCCGACGGCTCTGGGGAATGGTCCTAGGATGTCCAACCCCCACACGGCAAACGACCACAAGGGTGGGATCATCTGTACTGCCTGAGCCGGTGTATGGATCTGCTTGGCGTGGAACTGGCACGCCTTGCAGTTCTCGACCAGCTTCACGGCATCCTGGAGTGCTGTCGGCCAGTAGAAGCCGTGCCGGAAGGCTTTACCAACAAGCGTGCGTGAGGAAGAATGACTCCCACATTCGCCTCCATGGATCTCAGCGAGCAAGTCGCAGCCTTCCCCCTGGGTTATGCACCGCAATAGGACGTGGTTGGCACCACGCCGGTAGAGATCCCCTTCTACCAGCGCGTATCTCTTAGCCATACGCACGATCCGTTCAGGGGTTGCATGTTCATCAGGGAGGATGTTGTCTTTCAAGTAGTCCCGGATCTCCGTGATCCATGCATCGGGTCTGACTTGAGCTCCTGGATCTTGAGCGCTGGGTTGCACGGAGTCCCCAGTGACGCTTACGATCCTTGGCGGCATCCATGGTTGCAGGGCCGCCGGGACCGCCAGCTTCGAGGTGCTGGTCCAGTCCCCTTCGCCCGGCTCGGCGGGCCGGGCTGTGGGCCGCAACAACGTCCTCTCGAAGACTCCTTCGGGCACGGGGGCTCTGGTGGAAGCCTTCGTTGAAAGGTCGTCGGCTGCGGCATTGCCAGCGCGCGGTACGTGGCGCAGGTCCAAGGCGAGGAAGTCTTTCTCCAACATCTGCACGTGAAGCAGATAAGGAGCTAGCTGTGGGTCATTGCAGGAGCATTCGCCCTTAACTTGCTTGATAACCAGCTGGGAGTCGCCCTGTGCCAACAACTGGCGAGCGCCCAGAGACAGGGCTGTCTGTAGGCCAAAGATGAGTGCTTCATACTCTTCCATGTTGTTGGTTGCCTTGAAATTGAGATGCACCATGTACCCAAACTGCTCCCCCGATGGCATGAGAAGCAGTACGCCGGCACCGGCCCCCTGCTTTCGCGAGGAGCCGTCGAAGAAGAGCGTCCAGTGGGGCTCGGTGAAGACCGGAGCTCGGTGCTCTGGTTCACCGTCTTCGTGGCCCCCTGGGTCAGCCTTCTTCGGTGTCCACTCTGCCACGAAGTCAGCCAGCGCTTGGCTTTTGACTGCATGGCGAGGAAGGAAGTCCACCTCGAACTCCGCCAGCTCCGCTGCCCATTTAGCGACGTTGCCAGTCGCATGGGGGCTATGAAGGATCGTCTTCAGCGGATAGGAGGTGACTACCGAGACCCGGTGGGCCTGAAAGTAGTAGCGGAGCTTCGTGGACGCCACGAGCACTGCATACAGCAACTTGTGGACTTCTAGGTACCTTGTCTTGGCATCGTGAAGGACTTCGCTCATGTAGTAGACAGGCCTCTGGATGATTCGAACCCTCTCTCTTAGGTCCGAGTGGTCTTCATCCATTGACCCTGGCCCGCTGGAGGTGAGTGGGCCTAGGGGGGCTTCCGAGAGTTGGAACCCGGGGGCTCTTAAGCCATCTTGGCCCTCCGGGGGGCCCCGCTGGTTCTCCGGGAGCTCCGGAGGACCCTGCTGGATCTCCGGGAGGTCCCGTTGGGCCCCCGGGGGGTCCCACCGTAGCCTCGGGAGGTTGTCTTGGGGGTCCGGCATGCCGCCCTGGACCTCCGGGGGGTTGTCTTGGTGTCTGTCCTCTGCTGCTGGAGCAGGCTGTGAAGATGAGAGGTTCGGTCGCTCTGCGACGAGGACCATACTCACCACTTCAGTTGTCACCGCGATGTAGAGCAACAGATGCTCTTTGGGTTCAGGGGCTACCATAATAGGTAGGGTCGTCAGGAGTCGCTTCAACTCCTGGAAAGCCTCTTCTGCTTCATCAGTCCAGGCAAATGGACCGGACTTGCGCAGGAGCTTAAAGAAGGGGAGTGCCCGCTCTGCTAGTCTCGGTATAAACCGACTCAGCGCGGCTAGGCATCCCGTGAGCTTCTGAACATCTTTGACGCGGGCAGGAGGCCGCATCAAGTCGATGGCCTTGATCTTCTCTGGGTTGGCCTCAATTCCCCGGTGCGAGACCAGGAATCCTAAGAGCTTCCTAGAGGATACACCGAACACACATTTGTCGGGGTTCAGCTTGGTGCGCGTAGAGCGCAATTATCAAAAACTAAGGCCAGGTTATCTAACAAAGATGAACCCTGCCTGACCTTGACAACGATGTCATCAACGTACACCTCAACTAAGTCTCTTATTAACTCTCCAAAGGTTTTGTGCATTGCACGCACAAAGGTGGGGAGAGCATTCTTTAGGCCATAAGGCATAGAGACATAACAATAGAGGCCATCTACTGTGATGAAGGAGGTGTGCTCTTCATGTTCCCTAGACATGGGGATCTGATGGAAACCCGAGTAGGCGTCTAGGAAGCACAACATATCGCAGCCTGATGTTCAGTCTACTATTTGATCTATTCTAGGGAGAGGGAATGGATCTTTGGGACATGTCTTATTGAGACTGGTGTAGTGGATGCACATTCGGAGCTTCCTGCCGGCCTTCGGGACAACGACGGGGTTCGCCAACCACCGGGGGTGATGGACTTCCCGTATGAAGCCAGCGTCCAGCAGCTTCATGATTTCTTCGCGAATGAAGTTTTGCCGCTCGATAGACTGCTTGCGGGGCTTCTGCTGAACTGGCCGGGCGTCGGGGAAGACTTTTAAGTGGTGCTCGATCACCTCCCTAGGGACCCCCGGCATCTGTGACGGCTGCCATGCAAACACGTCAACGTTGTGCCGGAGGAAGGTGACGAGCGCGCCTTCCTATTTGCTATCCAGGACCCCGGCTACCCGGGTGGTCTGGGTGGCTTCGGCGCCGACTTGGACGACCTTTAAGGGGATGTCGCCCTCGTCGAGGGGTTGCACCCGAGGTGCGGTGGCGGAGGCACGGTGGCGTGCACTCGGGTGGAGCTAGTCTGGTTCTGCACTGCCAGGGGCTGGTGCTCCAGCTGTTGCAAGCGCTTGGAGTTTTTCCAAGGCCGACACTGCAGCAGTGCGGTCTCCACGAATCCTGAGGACGCCTGTTGGTGTAGGCATCTTCAGGACGAGGTAGTCGTAGTGGGCTACTGCCATGAATCGGTACAGGGCTGGCCTGCCAATTATGGCGTTGAAGGGGAGGTCAATCTCCGCTACGTCGAACAGAATGTATTCTGTCCGATAGCTGTCCGGAGCTCTGAAGGTCACCGGGAGGCTGATGTTGCCGTAGGGAACGACCTGTCCCGGCCCTACCCCTGAGAACGGGCTCGACGGGGTGAGCTTGGCCATCGGGATCTGCAGCTTCTGGAAAGCTGCACAGCTGATGAGGTTCAGCCCAGCTCCGCCATCTACCAAAACGTGGTACATACTCACGTTGGCGATGGTGGGTGCTACCAAGAGCGGTAGTTGGCCGGTCCCAGCCATGTTCCTGGGGCAGTCGGTGGCGTCAAAGCTGATGGGGGTTCCCATCCACTTGAGGTGCGGTGCGGCACTTGGGAGTGGAGCCACCGACGCTACCGCTCGGCGCAGAGTCTTAACTGCGCTTCGGGACGAGGGGTCGGCAGACCCGCCGTATATGACGTAGAGCTTCTTTCGGCGCTCATCATCGCTGGAGCTGGAGTCCTCATGGTTGCGCACCGCCTTCACGGCGCGCTGAGGCTCCTGGAACTACACTTGGTGGTCAACGCTGTCTGGGACGTCGACCTTCTGCTTGCCCTCCCTTTGGCGGAAGGGTGGAGCATCAGTCTGCTGCTGCTACCCTTTGCGGAAGCGCTCCGTGAGCTTCCGGATCTCGTGGCACTCGGCAGGAGTATGGCGACAGCTGCCGTGCACGGGGCATAGCTTGTCTTGGTCACCTTCTGGGGCTGGTGACTGTCGCTGCCTCTTGTCGGGGCGCGGCCCCCGAGCTCCACGGGGTGCCGCTGCTACGGCGACAGGGGCTGCGGCCGGCGATTCCATCTTGCCTTTGCCCCGGTTCTTGGCCTTCTTGCTGCCTCCATAGGAAGCAGCGTTAGACCCGGGCTGCCCTCCTGACTCGGAGGTCGGCAGTGAGTGCCAGTTCCGCCCTTCGGCTGCTCTGGCGCACTTGTCTGCTAGGTCGAAGAGCTCGGAGACATCGCGGACCTCTCTGGTCGCGAGCTTCTCGAGCATCTTCTTGTCCCGGACGCCTTGTCGGAGCGCCACCACCACAGAAGCATTTTGGATGTGTGGGATGGTGTTCCGCACCTGGGAGAACCGCTGGATGAAGGAGCGCAGCGACTCTCCAGGTTGTTGCTGGATGGTGTGGAGGTCGAGCTCCGTGCCGGGCCGGGTGTAGGAACTGCCGAAGTTGGCGATGAACTGCCGGCAGAGCTCTCCCCAGGAAGTTATGGAGCCTGGGGGAGGTTCATGAGCCAAGACCGGGCTCGGCCGGTCAAGGCGACGGGGAAGTAGTTGGCCATGACGGCCTCATCCCCTCCTGCGGCAAGTACGGCGGTGGAGTAGATCTGGAGAAACTCCGCCGGGTTGACGCTGCCGTCGTACTTCTCGGGCAGGTAAAGCCGAAACTTGCGCTGCCACCTCGCGAAGCGAAGGTGGGGCGCTAGGGCCGCACACCCTGCCCCTGCTGCTGCAGGCGTTGGTGCCGCAAACGCTTGGTTCGTCGCTGGCACAGTGTACCCCGATATGGGCAAGGCTGCGCCATAGACCGGGGACACCGTTTGCAGGGCATATGGCTGTGGCATATGTTGCGCGGCGTACGCCTGGGGCAGAAATCACGTGGCGAAGGTCTGCGCCTCAGGCTGGGTCGAGGCTGACGTCATGTTGTCGCCAGCCTCTTGGTTGCGACGCCTTTCTCGACGTCGCTCGAGATACACCCGGGCATCCTGGCCCAAGTGGCACCGTTCCAGCTCTGTCCTCAGGTCCGTCGACTGAAGCCTGGTGGAGCTGGAATCCGCCGTCTGTCCGTCAACCGTTGGCGTGCACGTCAGCGACACAGCCGGTTGGCCAGAGCGTCGTCCCCGCAGAAGTCGAGGGTTTGCGGCGGCGACGACGAGGCAGTCTACCTCGCGAATCCACTGCTGGGTCGCTGCCTGAGGCGCGTCCCCAACAGGCGGATTGCGCAGTAGCGCTCTTGGTGCAGCTAGCGCGCCCCCGTGGGGAACGCTCAGCGCTGCAGAAGATCTCACGTTGGTTGGAGCCTGCATTGCCGGAGTCGGCTGCTAGCTACCAGCTTGCGCTGACACACTCCGTCCTGAGTGTGTCGACACGTACTCCCCGCTGGTCACGGTTCGCCGTGAACGCGGGGGAGGAGTGTTTGCCGCTGAAGGAAGCTTGGTCATCTTCGTCGGAGGAAACTCGTTGCGCGAGGGAAAAGCCCCTACCTGGCGCGCCAAATGTCGAAGTGTGTTGTCGACACTTCCCCCGGATCTGCACTGGGCAGCCCGCAGAGGTTCTTTTTCGGAGGGGCTAGTCGCTTGCGGAGAGCTTGAGCGTAGGGACAAGTTAAGGAGGAGCTTGACACGGCGAGTTTTACGTGGTTCGGGCCGCCGGAGCGTAAAACCCTATGTCCACGGTGAGCTGAGGTGCTCGCTGTATTGCTTGTCGCTCAGAACCGGAGTCCTGAGCATGAGGATGAGTTACGCCTAGGGTATGAGTTGCTGGAGTGCGAACCCTTGCTAACGTCGCCTACCCGAGCCTTTTATAGTCCAAGGCTTGTGTGGCTTACAAGGGGGGCCCGGGACTCGACATGTGGTCCCGGGGAGATTTCCTGCCGACTATCGTATCCGCAGTTATGCCGGTAGTTGTCTCTGGCGAAGGCTTCTAAGTCTTCGTCTTGCCGCCCTGCCCATGCCGCACGCTAGTCGTAGTGGTTGATGACGGCGGAGGTGGTAGGGGATTTCTTGTCGCTATGTTTATTGGCTGGCAGGTTCTGAGACCGCGCGCCAGTCTGTGATGCGACTGGGCGCAACGGCACCTGACAGAGGCGTGCTCCGCGTCTCCACGTCTTGGGAAGGCGCGGGCCTTGAATACCTTGTACAGGCAAGGTATGGGGCGTCTTTACGCCCGTTGCCTTCCGCTCGGGGGCAGGCAGCGCTGCTCTGCTGGACACGTGGCGGGCCCGGAGCCCTCCTCAGAGGAGAGGGGGGTCCGGCCCCGCAGGGCACGTGGAGCCTTCGGACCTTTCCCCACGGAGGGGGAGGTCCGGCTTCTGTCGGCCACGTGGCGGGCCCGGAGCTCTCCTTTGAGGAGGGGGAGGTCCGGCCTTGCTGGACACGTGGCGCCTTCGGACCTCTCTGCCGCGGAGGGGGGAGGTCCGGCTTCTGCAGGCCACGTGGCGAGCCCGGAGCTCTCCTCTGAGGAGAGGGAGGTCCGGCCCCGCCGGACGCGTGGCGCCTTCGGAGCTCTCCCTGCGGAGAAGGGCGAGTCCCTCAGGCATTTTCCCCTGTGCGCGGGGGTACCCCATATCGCAGGTACCGACACAAGCATTCGCGGCACCAACGCCTGCGGCAACAGGAGTAGGATGTGCGGCCCTGGCGCCCCACCTTCGCTTCGCGAGGTGGCCGCGCAAGTTTCGGCCGCACCCGCCCGAGAAGTACGACGGCAGCGTCAACCCGACAGAGTTCCTCCAGATCTACTCCACCGCCGTCCTTGCTGTAGGAAGGGACGAGGCCGTCATGGCCAACTACTTCCCCGTCGCCTTGACCGGCCCTGCCCGGTCTTGGCTCATGAACCTCCCCTAGGGTTCCATAACCTCTTGGGGAGAGCTCTGCCTGCAGTTCACCGCCAACTTCGGTAGCTCCTACACCCGGCCTGGCACGGAGCTCGACCTCCACGCCGTCCAGCAACAGCCTGGAGAGACGTTGCGCTCCTTCATCCAGCGGTTCTCCCAGGTACGGAACACCATCCCACATATCCAAAATGCTTCTGTGGTGGTGGCGTTCCGGCAGGGCGTCCGGGACAAGAAGATGCTTGAGAAGCTCGCGACCAGAGAGGTTCGCGATGTCTCGGAGCTCTTCAGCCCGGCGGACAAATGCGCCAGGGCAGCAGAGCGGCGGAACTGGCACTCTCTGCCAGCCTCCGAGTCACGAGGACAGCCCGGATCTGGCGCTGCTTCCTATGGAGGCAGCAAGAAGACCAAGAACCGGGGCGGTGGCAAGATGAATCCACCGGCCGCGGCTCCCGTTGCCGCAGCAGCGGCACCCAGTGGAGCTCGGGGGCCGCGCCCCAACAAAAGGCAGCGACAATCACTAGCTCCAGATGGTGACCAAGGCGAGTTATGCCCCGTGCATGGCACCAGCTATCGTACTGCTGCCGAGTGCTGGGACATCCAGAGGCTCGAGGAGCGCTTCCGCAAAGGGAGGCAGCTACGAGCTGATGCTCCGCCCTTCCGTCAAAGGGAGGGCAAGCAGAAGGTCGACGCCTCAGTCAGCGTCGGCCACCAGGTGGGGTTTCAAGAGCCTCAGCGCGTCATA
Organism: Neostapfia colusana; assembly: GCA_030760725.1. Taxonomy (NCBI): domain Eukaryota; kingdom Viridiplantae; phylum Streptophyta; class Magnoliopsida; order Poales; family Poaceae; genus Neostapfia; species Neostapfia colusana. The sequence continues at coordinate 89,413,463 of JASWHV010000003.1, forward strand.
AAGACGGTGCACAACGGTGAGGACTCCAGCTCCGGAGATGACGAGCCGGGGCATTAGCCGACTACGGCTGCCCCGAAAAGTCAGTGGAGACTGCACCGCTGCGATATCAACCTTGGAGAAGCTCCAAGTAGTTGCAGCAGCCCAAGCACCAGCCCCGACGGTGCAGAACCGGGCCAGCTCCACCCGAGTGCACGTCTCTGTGCCTCGGCCTTACCTCCTGGGGGCCGCCCAGGGTCTGTCAACCTATTGACGGCCTTAGCCAGAAGGGGAAAGACGCCTTGGGTCTCCCAAGAAGAGTCCGGGTCCTCCTACCCCTTGACGGCCTTAGCCAGAAGGGGAGGGTGCCCCGGGGCTCCCGGGAGAAGCCGCGCAGTACCCGCTCCAGTGTGAAGATAACGACCTCACCCGAGTGCACGTCTCTGTGCCTCGGCCTTACCTCCTCGGGGCCACCCAGGGTCTGTCAACCTCTTGACGGCCTTAGCCAGAAGGGGAAAGACGCCTTAGGTCTCCCAAGAAGAGTCCGGGTCCTCCTACCTCTTGACAGCCTTAGCTAGAAGGGGAGGGTACCCCGGGGCTCCCGGGAGAAGCCGCGCAGGACCCGCTCTAGCGTGAAGATAACACCTCGTCGACGAGGCCCGGCTGCAGGTGACACCCCACAACGCACGACCTTGGCTGGTGCTCTAGCACTACCGCCAAAGGACCAAGCGCGTCAGGGACCTGCAAGAAGGCAACCTGGTGCTGCGGCACACACTTTCCAGCGAAGGATCTATAAACGCTCCCCCAGCCGGGAAGGTCCCTTCCGAGTTACGAAAGTTGCCGTCCCAGGTACACATGCCTTTCAACCAAGGATGGGATCCGTTCCCGAACCCTTAGCATGGAACAACACTGTAAGTTCTACCTCCTGAGCATTAGTAAAACAGGGCCATACCCTTCTGTAATAAATCCCATAGAGTCTAGGAACAGCGCTCGGAGTAGCTAAGTCTGAGGGGACGGTCCAGGACTACGTCCAGCTTGGCCTGGTTCCGCCCCCAAGCGCGTAGAGTCATGCTTCCCTTCTTAATGGGGCGGGTCGTGGCCTCCATGTACAGCCTGCTTTCCTCCTATGGGCATTTACACAGAAACCTGTTCTACCTCGCTCTCTCTCATGTGCTCATTTAAATTACGCATTAATTTTTATGACTGCACTTTCTATGTATGCTCACCGTACGTTTAGCTCCCCTTTTCCCGCGCTCATCCGTAGTCAGCATTTGCTATCCTATCGAAGGCGGTTGCGCTTGAGGCACCCGCCGATGGCCAGGGGGCCTCTCGGGCCTCCCCCAGTCAGGTGTTGCGGTGTCAGTTGGTCACCTCCAGGAAAGGCCTGCGCCGTGCATGGGGGTCCAGGGTGCGTATCCTGCTCAACCGGCTCTGTACCCAAAGAGTGCGCACCCTGCCCTCCGGAGGTCCAGGGGAGTACAGCCGCTTTGCCTGGTTCCGTACCCAAAGCCTGTGCACTCTGCTTCCCCGGCGTACGGTACGGTACTAGGGGCCGGACGGTCGTACCCAAACCTTGGAGGGAGCCGGAGTCCCGGTGCCTCGCGCACAGAATTGCCCAAGCCCCGTATACCGGTCTAGGACCGTAAGCCGAATAAGACTAAGAGACGTGGAGGGGAGGACCCCCCGAGGAGAATTACGTTTCCTCTACCTGTGTGCAGGACCTCCAGGTTATAGCTACGGGGGCTGCGTGAGGTGGGGGGCAAGGAGCTATCGACTACTCTGTCGAAGTATGCGGTCGACACTTCCCCCGGGCCTGCACTGGGCAGCCCGCGGAGGTTCTTTTTTCGGAGGGGCTAGTTCCTAGCGGAGAGCTTGCGCGGAAGGAACGAGTTAGTAAGAGCTTGACACGGCGAGTTTTACGTGGTTCAGGCCGCCGGAGCGTAAAACCCTACATCCACGGCGAGCTATGGAGCTCGCTGTATTGCTTGCTGCTCAGGGCCGGAGGCCTGAGCTTGGGGGTGAGTTACAGCTTGAGAGTGTATGGCTAGCGTATGAGTTGCAAAATGCGAACCCTTGCTATCGACGCCTACCCGAGCCTTTTATAGTCCAAGACTCGGGCGACTTACAAGGGGAGCCGGGGCCCGACAGGTGGCCCCGGGAAGATTGTCTATTATCTACCATATCTGCAGTTATGCCGGTAGTTGTCTCTGGTCGAAGGCTTCTGAGTATTCATCTTGCCGCCCTGCCCATGCCGCATGCCAGTCGTAGCGGTTGATGGCAGCATGGGTTGTCTTGTCGCGGTGTTTATTGGCTGACAGGTTCTGACACCGCGCGCTAGTCTGTGATGCGACTGGGCGCAACGACACCTGACAGACGCGTCCTCCGCGTTTCCGCGTCTTGGGAAGACGCGGGCCTTGAATACCTTGTACGGGCAAGGTATGGGGCGTATTTATGCCCGCTGCCTATGACTCGGGGCAGGCAGCGTCGCTCTGCTGCCACGTGGCGGGCCCGGAGCCCTTCTCAGAGAAGAGAAGGGTCAGTCCCGCGGGGCACGTGGAGCCTCCGGACCTCTCTCCGCGGAGGGAGAGGCTCGACTTCTGCTGGCCACGTGGCGGGCCCGGAGCTCTCCTCTAAGAAGAGGGAGGTCCGGCCCCGCTGGACACGCGGCGTCTTCGGACCTCTCTCCCGCGGAGGGGGAGGTCCGGCTTCTGTATGCCACGTGGCGGGCCCGGAGCTCTCCTATGAGGAGAGGGAGGTCCGGCCCCGCCGGACGCGTGGCGCCTTCGGAGCTCTCCCTGCGGAGAAGGGTGAGTTCCTTAGGCATTTTACCCTGTGCATGGGGGTACCCCATATCTCAGGTACCGACATACTTCAACGCAGGACCGGAAGGTCCGGGTTATGTCCCTTCAACAGGGACGAGGCCCAAAGGCCCCACGTGTCCAGCAGGGCCGGAGCTCCCGCCTCCTCAGGAGGGGCTCCGGACCCGCCACGTGTCCGGCAGAAGCTGGACCTCCCCCTCCGAGGGGAGAGCTCCGAAGGCTCCACGTGTCCCACGGGGCCGGACCTCCCTCTCCTCAGAGGGGAGCTCCAGGCCCGCCACGTGGCCGGCAGATCTGGACCTTCTCATCCTCATGGGGCGAGCTCCGGAGACCTCCGGGGCCCTTAATACGATAAGGACTCGGGGAGGGTGTCTGTGCTGAGCTTCGAGATTGGTGAAGGCCTCTGAGTACCTTGCGGAGCTAAGGACTCGGCCAAGTGAAGCCAAGAAGAAGACAAAAGCATAACAGGCACAAAAGGTCACAAGAGTCTATTTATTCATGGCTCCATGAGTTGGACTACAAACTCAATAAAAAGAAAAAGAGGGAGATACAAGACCTATGGTCCCCCTGGATCGCGCCGGAACCTAGAGGCTACAAGGGCGGCCACATCCCCGACTTCAGCCCTGGCGGTCTCCTCCCGCTTCGCGGTAGGGCCCTGTCTCGCTAGCTCCAGTGAGAAAGAAGGGTCCCGGCTCCTGAAGTACGCCAACACATCCGTGGCAACCTCCAAGGCCAGGCCCCGTCCCTCTGCCTCAAGCTCGCTGGCGACCACCGCGTCTAGCCTGCTCAGCTTGGCACCGATTGACTCCAGCGCGGGGATCACTTCAGCCACCTTCAGCGCAGGAGCCACCGCCTTCACCGGACTGAAGCCAAGGGGGACCAAGGCGGACCCCGCCTGGTCAACGAAGCTCGAGACCGCACGGGCCTCATAGGACCGCGAGGCCAGGAGCTCCTCTACCTCGCGGCGGGCTGCCCACAGGGCGTCGCGGCTTCCCTCGGAGAATTCCTTCTCCTTGGCTGCCAGGGAACTTTCCCGAAGGCGGAGAGTCCGGGCAAGCCGCTCCAACTCTGAAGCCCGGAAGTCGGCGGCCATCTCCCGATCCAGGATCGCCTGGCGTTCCCGGGAGACCTGCTCCTCCCTCATGGCAAGGTCTGCCTTCCGGGCCTCTAGCTCCCTGGCCCGAGCTCGCAGGTCGCCTTCGCCCGCCGCCAGCCGCGCAGTGACCCTCTCCGCCTCGGCCGCCACGGAGCGCTCCTGATCCTCAACGGCTCGCTTACGGCGCGCCAGCCTCTACCGTACCTCCTCAAGGGTAGAGAAGTTCTCCTCGGCCCGGACATGCGCCTCAAGGGCCTCCCTGTGGAGCCGCCGCGTCTCGGAGTCTAGACGGTCGACAACCCGCTTCTGTCGGTCAAGGAGCGCCTCCATTATGTCGAGCAACTCCCGCCTGGAGTCAAGCTCGCCCTTGACCTTCGCGGTCCGCTCCAGCAAAAGGTTCCCCCAGGTGAGGAGGCGATCCCTCTCAACCACCTACTCCTCTCTCTCACGACCGAGCGCGGCCAAGACCTGCCGAACGCTCGTCTGGGCGAGCGCGAGAGCATCTGCCAGGGGCAGTGGGGCAGCAGAGGCTGGAGCGGCGCCCCCGACTTCCTCCATCACGTCGTCTTCAAGAGAAGACGACGCACCGGCGACCGGGATGAGACGCTGGTCAGGAGAAGCCGGCACCGGGACTTCGACATCCGGACCCGCCGAACCCTCACTGATAGTTGGCTCCTGAGCCGGTGGAGAGGGACGAGTGGAGGGAGTCGACGCTGAAATAGAAGTCGGGCCGCCTAGTACAGGGCGAACCTGCGCTGGCTTGGGGGCCGCGGCAACTGTCTCGGCAAGGGGAGTTGACGCTGCCATAGAATCCGGGCAGACCGGTACAGGAGAAACTCGCGCTGGCTTGGGGGTCGCGGCAGCTGTCCCGGTTTCCGAGCGCTGCGGCGCAGACTCTCCATCAGTCGGGAACGACCGAGAAACGCGAGCACTTCAACGGGCTCTGAACCCCGGCTTCCGAGCCGGGGTAGGACAACTAGAGCCCGCCGTCGCCGCCGACGGCCGCTCCGCGGTCGCCCGGACTGACGGAGCAGGGGATGCTCCTGAAGCACCCCTCGACACATCAGCAGTCTCCTTGGAGACTCCACCGCCTGAAGCCCTCCTCGGCACGTCAGCAGTTTCCTTGGAGACTCCACCGCCTAAGGAGGGAGGACGCGACGCCCGGGAACCTTCAACCTGTTGTCGCTCAAGAGGAGTCCCGTCGGGATGATGAGCCCGAGACCTCTTGGGGTCGCCACCGGAGGGAACGCCATCTCCAGAAGCAGGCCGTGCGGGCGCCCTGGTTCCCTGACTTGGCACAGACGCCGACACCGGAGGAGATCGAGCGCGCTTCTTCTTTGTAGGCGGGTTGGAAGCCATGGCAGGGGAGAGCTCAAGGACAGGAAGACAAAGGCGCAAAAGTTCAAGGAAGGTGCAAGCGCTGAGAAGTGCGAAGGGAAGCCGCGATGCTGGTAAGATCCCCTTTTAACTTTCCAGGTGCGATTCAAAGCGATTCGAAACTCTTCGAATATGCCGCATGGGCAACCGCTTCGGCTCCAAGACCGAGTGCCGATGATAAGTGAACCCAAGTCGTCCAGTTGAAGCGGTGGGCCAAGAAGTCAGTCTCCCAAGGAGACGAGACGACAAGGCACTTTGGCGGTTCCCGAAAAGAGCGCCGCAACATGCAGAAGTGGCAGCCTTGGGAACCGCCGCAGTAAAAGCAACCATCAAGTGGGCGCACGCTCCCACGATCCCGCGACAGTTCGTGCTCCGGTAGTGGTCAATGCGGGACTTAGAGAAAGTGCGCGGAACAGAAGAGACGGAGGCCCCACCTCGGGTCGCTATCTCCCCCGAGATGGGCCCGGGGGCCACTGTCGGTACCCTCGATAGGGGGTACCCTCGCACAGGGGGAAATGACTAAGGACCTCGCCCTTCTCCGCAGGGAGAGCTTCGACGACGCCACGTGTCCAGCGGGGCCGAACCTCCCTCTTCTCAGAGGAGACCTCCGGGCCCGCCACGTGGCCAGCAGAAGCCGGACCTCCACTACATGATTCCTGTAAACATACGACGGCTAAAACCGTCGTATATAAAGCCGAAGCCGTCGTATATAGTTTATATACGACGGCAGTTGTTTATATACGACGGTTTGCGGCCGTCGTATATAATTTGTCGTATATATAGTTATATACGACGGGGCCGTCGTATATAACAGTATATATACGACGGCCGCTTATATACAACGGCCCGTTTCGTGGACTTGGCCCAGTGGACCAGTGCCTTTATATACGACGGCTGGGCCCTGGCTGTCGTATATAAGCCCTTATATACGACAGCCGCTGGGCCCTAGCTGTCGTATATAAGGTCTTATATACGACAGCCTGGCCCCGCCGTCGTATATAATTTAGGCTTATATACGACGGTCCTGTATAGCAGCCGTTGTATATAAATTATACAGGCCGTCGCATATAAGCTTTTCTATTTTTTTTAAAAAAATAGAAAACGGCTAACCTGGCTCGATGGCCGGCTACACATACAAAGACAACAAAAAAATAGTTTGATATATAAATTCATAACAAATTGCAATAGTACACATTGACAATCACAAAGTCTGACACAAATAAAAACAAAATCACAAATCTATTGATTACTAGCCCCTCCACTACCTCCGGGAGCGAAGAAGTCATCCTGCCGCGGCGAACCTGGCGCCCTTAGCTGTGGCGATGGAGTCTGAGCCTCCGTCCCTGATCCCTGCGAAACAAAGTGACATGTACAAGTTTACAATTGTTTTTCTAGTTTCATTAGGATTCTTAGCGGTTAGGGCTTCCACTTAATGTAACTTTCTTTTTATACCTGTACTCCAGGAAACTGCTCCTGTGGTGGCGACGGCTCCAGCACGAATGGAGGTGGCTGCCACAACGGTATCTGGATTTGCTGCCCTTGCTGTCGAGCTAGCGCCTGCCATTTCAAACATTACAATTTACAAAACTAATTGAAATGCAATGTAATTAAACTATAATTGTATGTTTCTTACTTCCATTGCCGCTTGCATCTGTGCCATATAGGACGCATGGTACGCCATGGCAGCCCTGTTGTTCTCTCGCTCTCTCGCCAAGGCCTCCTCCTGCCGAGCCAAGCTCTCCCGAAGCGCCATGACTTCGAGATCTCTCTCGGTGACACGGCGGCTGGAGGAGCCTGCAGCCGAAGACTGCGAGGAGCTGCCTCTCGCAGGTCATGCCTCCCTAGAGTTGACGACTCCAGAGAATATGGCAAGCCTAAAAAAACGAATCAATTCAAGGTAAAATTAAATAATCTTGAATTGAAAACAATGAAAGTAAATGAATTCACCTTCCGTGTGCTTTTCCACCTCCGCTTGCATACGCGGCTTGAGGGTCGATGTTCGGGGAGTTTTCCCAGTCGAACCCTTCGCCGTGTATCCTCACAGCCTCTTGCCCATACCTAGTCTGAAAAAACAATGAAATTGTGTAAGTTCAACAACATATATAGTGTCAAATAATTTCAGAGGTCATGAAACTTACCAGGCGCTCTGCTGCATACTGACTACACTGCTCCGGCTGAGAAGGGCCAGCGTGACCTCTCCTATAGACCGCAGTAGCACTCGGTCGCACGCCGGTCTCCTTTTCCTGTGAACATATGTTAGTACGAACAATACTACATTATGAATATAATAAAAACTACCAAGAAACTTACCATCCGTTTAGCCATTCGCACAAAACCTTGGACGCCCATACCGTGCTTCCCTGAGCTCCCTCTGGCATCTCGAGCCTTCTTGGACTTAGCGATGAACTCATCGCTAGCCCAATACCTGCAAAGGGCTCGGTAATCTTCAGTTCGTCCCTGTAACCAAGGGACACTAACCTGCACACATGCGTAGTTCATTAGGTGTTACTTAGCAATATTAATATGAACAATTTAAAGATTACGCAACCTACCTCTGCGTATTGCTCCTCCGTCAAGTACGTGTCGGAGGCGTCTCTGAACGACCCAACCTCGTGGTCGTGGAGCTTTAAGTAGTCGTTAACTACTTGACTCCGAGCGTTCGAAAGCATTTGCATAACAAGCTTCCGAGCGTTTACTTCGAACACGGAGCGGGCGTGATCCATCTGCTCAGCCGGGTCCTCAAGGCGGTACCTGAGCTGTAGGAAGTCAACACAGTTCGACATATACGCACGTTAATATTTGAAGGAACATAAAAAATTGAAACTTCAAATATTTATGAAAGTTACTTACCCAAAAATCTGCCCACACGACTCCCTGTAGGTTGTCGTTCTCCGGGTGAGTAACGCGCACGTAGTCGTCCCACGACGTAGCTGCACGTCCATCAATCGCACCGGGGTAGTGCAGACGCACTAAGTTCCCGATGCAACCGTTCACCGTCCTGTGGTGTTTCTGCCCGTCGTACGAGAGGTCCTCCCAAGAACTAAAAAGTTATTTGTTAAGTCATTAAGTAAGATCATAGTCTTTGAGAACAAATAGAAATGAATACTTTAGTAATGTGTTACCTGTCTCCAACCGGACGAATAATTACCGGCTCTCTAGGAATAGGTGGAGGACCAACAAAGTTACTCCTCCTCGTGCGTCTCCTCCGCTGCGGCACCACGTCTGGTGACCCAGAAGGCTGGTCACCGGACGTGTCCTCAGGCTGGGTGCCCTCGGGCTCGCTGGGCAGACTACCCTGTGGGTGGCTGTCGGAGGGCTGGCTACCAGAGGGCTCACTGCGCTGCGTACCCGTCTCCTGAGGTGCCGCTCAGGCCTCGGACTCATAGTCCGAATCAGACTACAATGGTAAAGTAAGTAAGCTAAATTGAAAAAGTGATTTTAATAATTTTGTGCATTGTAGAAAAATTTACCTCTGTACGCTGCAAACTGACAACCCTGTCCCGCAACTCTGGACACGCACTTAACAGCTGAGTGCGTCTGCTCCCGCTGTAAGTGGAACCGTAGAAGTAGTCGTCCCTCTCCTGCGAGGGGAGGAAACCCCTCACACTCGGCGCCTTCTTCCCCTTTGAACCCTTTGAACCCTTGCTTGACGACATCCTAATCAGTTTAAAAAGTAATTACTCCTAATCAGTTTCAAAAGTAATGTAAGCAATAATTAATGTCACTTTCATTTAAAAGAACATTACTCGTAAGCGGGGGCGGCCGGGGCGGCGGCGGGCGAGCGACGGCCGAGCGCTGGCTAAGCCGCAGGGGGGGGGGAGGGGGATGGGGGATCGGAGGCCGAACGCCGCGGGGGGGGGGGGGGGGGGGGGGGGGTAGGGCGAGGCGGCCTAGGTTGTTCACATCGTCCTTTTGTAGACGTATACGTTACCACTAAATGGGTCGTATCGGGCCCTAAGCCCATTTATGTACATATAGTACTTTTAAACACTCAAACAATCGAAACAATAATCAATTAAACTATTAACTCATATGCATTAATCATCTAAGCAATTAACAAATCATCTAAACAAACATAATTACCGTAGTTAACAAACTTATCAATTCTAAGCAATTAAAAAAACACCTAGCTAGCAATTCAAATAAACATGGGCAATAATTAAACCTAAGCATATCAATTCATCTAAAGCTAAAAAATTATCCACCTGTCGGACGGGTGGCGGCCGGGGCGCCGGCTGTCGTGGGCGGCCGGGGCGACGGCGGGTGGCGGCCGGGGCACCGGCTGGCGGGCGGGGGGCGGCCGGGGCTTCGGTCGCTGGGGCGCCGGCTGGCGGGGGTGGCCGGGGCTGCGGCCGCTGGGGCGGCCGGGGGGGGGGCGGGGGCGGCCGGGCGGCGCCTGGCTGGCGGCGGCCGGGTGGCAGGCCGGGGCGGCGGCCGGGGGGGGGGGGGGGGGGGGGCGGTTGGGGCAGCGGCGGGCGGGCGGCGGCCGGGCGCGGGCGGGCGGCGGCGGGAGGCTCGGGCTCGGGTCGGCGCGGGCGTGAATGCCCGCGCCGACCCGAGCCCCCGTGGGTATATAAGCCTTATTTACGACGGCCACAACATGGGCCGTCGTAAATAAGGCTTATTTACGACAGCCTCGGTGTGGCTGTCGTATATAACTGCTATATACGACAGCCTAGGGTTGGCTGTCGTATATAACTGCTATATACGACAACCTAGGGTTGGCTGTCGTATATAAGAACTATATACGACAGCCATATACTTATATACGACAGCTTCGGCTGACCGTCGTATGTAAGTTTATATACGACAGCTAGCCGTCGTATGTTATACTGGCTGTCGTATGTTGCCCTGTTTCCTGTAGTGCTCCCCCCTCCGCGGGGAGAGCTCCGAAGGCTCCACGTGTCCCGCGGAGCCGGACCTCCCTCTCCTCATAGGAGAGCTCCAGGCCCGCCACATAGCCAGCAGGACGACGCTGCCAGCCCCCGCGCGGTAGGCAGCGGACGTAAAGACGCACCATACCTTGCCCGTACAAGGTATTCAAGGCCCGCACCTTTCCAAGACGCGGAGACGCGGAGCACGCCTCTGTCAGGTGCCGTTGCGCTCAGTCACATCACAGACTGGCGCGCCGTGTCAGAGCCTGCCCGCCAATAAACACAGCAACAAGACATCCCCTGCCGCCCCTACCATCATCAACCACTACGACTAGCTTGCGGCATGGGCAGGACGGCAGAACGAAGACTCGGAAGCCTTCGCCAGAGACAACTACCGGCATAACTGCAGATACGGTAATCGGCAAACAATCTCCTCGGGACCACCTGTCGGGTCCCGGGCCCCCCTTGTAAGCCACTCGAGTCTTGGACTATAAAAGGCTCGGGTAGGCAACGTTAGCAAGGGTTCGAACTCTGTGAACTCACACTCTAGACATCACTCACCTTCAAGCTCAAGACTCCGGTTCTAAGCAGCAAGCAATACAGCGAGCACCCCTGCTCACCGTGAACGTAGGGTTTTACGCTCTGACGGCCTGAACCACGTAAAACTCGCCGTGTCAAGCTTCTCCCTCACTCATCCCTAACGCTAAACTTTCCGCAAGTGTCTAGCCCCTCCAAAAAAGAACCCCCGCGGGCTGCCCAGAGCAGGTCCGGGGAAGTGTCAACCACACACTTCGACAGGATCCTTAAAAAGATATAGATTTTAATATTCTCCCAGTCCAGATTCTCATCCAACTATTAAAAAAAATCACCAACATGCTACTGGTTGCACACCCGAATCATTTTTTTTCTCAACTCACAGCAGTTTTTCCACATCTAACACACCCACATGTAGAGTGGTATACAGATACGCCTTAGACAGCGACGCACAACACCAGACTCCATTTACAGCTAAATGCAAAAGTAAACACATCTGGGCTTTAGGGTAAAAGAAGCACGCCATGTCTTTGTAGATTCAGACTTCTGAAGCAGAGTTCTGCATCGATTGGAGTAACAAAGGCAATGCAGATGTACTCCTGATAGATAACATTACTGAATACTGACAGGCAGCTGTACGCGAAAAAAATAAGAGATGATCCGCATGCTTTTGAACAACTAATACTGCTGCTCTACTGAAACCGTTAGCTACTAAATAAACTATCAAAACCTTGCTTTGAGGCAACTCCTAGTGCTATCTGATTGTCTTTCGACTTCGCCGGCGGCATTCAAAGCAGTCTGAACATGGATAGTAAGCAGTCACTCCATGTTTACGATCAACTTGTAGTTTGGTTGGTGAAACCTTAAGTTCCTCTACAAGTATCTGACGCAGATTATCATTTTCCTCCTGGAGTTCTTCGATAACCCTGTGGTGCTTGATTACCTAGAAATGAGAAATTCAGAACCTATAAGTAGTCAAGATGATGAATCCTGAATCATTGGTATCTTAACAATGATATTTTGACAAAAAGGAGCAGCCCTAGCATATTGTATTGTGTTCCTAAACAGAACAGCAGGGAAGGATCCTGATCTTTTTTCTCTTTTAAAGAGACAATAAAGTTATATTTGCAGGCAGAGTTTTACAAGGGTCATAGGCTCTAAAAGGTGATTAAGAGACCCTACTACAAGAGACTAGTGAAAATTACTCAGCAAATTGTCTAAAATAACCTTTACTTATTGTTTTCCTACATGTAAAGACAATTTTATACCTGCTAAAAGGATTACAGGCATATCATTCTATGCCCAAATTGGTGGAAACAGATACCATGCCACATTAAGGAAAAAGATAGAACTATCAAGCAAAACAGGAATCATGAGGCAGAGCATGACTGAACTCACCAACTGAAGCACATTATTCATTTCATGTAAATTTCCCGGCTGTAAAATGATAAAGGGAAAGGTGGTCAGAATACCTGTTTCATAACAATATCTAAGCATCAAATTGGGCTAGCAAAACAGTTCACAATAACACAAAGAATATTTGAACATGTATGGTACAGATTAACAGGGTTTTAGTGTGTACTGCATCTCTCAACTCTATCTTTGAATCATTCTGGAATAACAGACTCTGTAGAAAGTTTGAAATGACCTTTTCAGTTGGAGTCCCAGTTAATGCTTCTGGCGGCGCCACATGTTGGCTTTGGCCATGTAATACATGAGTAGGTTGAACTCTTGATATCTCATTGCTTGTAGTGTGGTTAAGATTTCTTTCTGCGGCGCTAACATCTAGATCCATTGACATGCCATTGTGAGATTGTTGATTGCTAGACAAAGAACCAGTCATAGGATTTGGTGCAGACGGCAATCCAGGGGTATCCTTCAGCTTTGAGATGAATTTAGATATAACTTCCTAGAAATAATAACTAGTCCACTTAATGTTTGTGCATTAAAAAGGGAAAACAGAGAAGAGTTGAGATAAAGCCTACAGTTCAGATTGTACCCCGACAGATGATTGAATCTCATGAAGTACTCGTGGCTTCAGTGCGATTCCTGAAATTTTAAAAGGAAACCTTATCATACAGCTAGTAGCATAATGCTAGTCTGTAAGAACTGGAAAATGGGTATGCTATTAAAGCAACATCTTTGGAGCAAGTGTTCAAAGTGCTATACACCAGCAATGAACACTGGACAGAGATGGAGAAGGAACATAAAAGATAAAACGTTTATGACCAAGTAAGAACAATTATGTAAGCACTACATTAGTGTCAGCAAGGAGGGATAGAGGATAAAGGCCACATGATGGCATGGGTAAGACATATAGGGAAGAATTGAAATAAACATATTTGGCAGGGGAAGAATTAAAATAAACATGTTTATTTGGCAGGGGAAGAATTAAAACAAACATATAGGGAGACAATACATCATATTTGAACATAATCAAGGCTATTTCTATAAGCCACTATCACAATAAAATTAGAGTTAATATTTTGAAATAGCTGCAATATGTACCTATTCCGAAACCATGGCCTATACCAACACCACAGCCAATGCCTGCTTCGATATTCCTTATCCCCACTGTCCTCATCTAGATCGCAAACATAGCGAAGAAAATAGAAGTCAGGTATGCACCAAATACAGGATCAGATTAACAAAATGTGCTTTTATGTGTGCATGCGCATAGAAGAGTGCAAAATCTTATCTTACAGCAGAATTGACATGCCTTGTGACACCAGAAAAGGCATCTGTTGCACCTCTTGTAGCACTCATAACTTGCTGAAGCCCAGGTACCATACCTGACCATCAAATATAAAAACCAAATTCCTAAACAAGCTCAGGATCCCATGGACGTTACATGGTGCCAGGGTCAGCAAGCACGAAACAAAACACTATGGACTTCCAGACGCAAGTCGGCAGGTGTCTACCTAATCTCCATTTCAGATAAGATAACTCTGCTACTAAATCACATACGACACGTGTTCGATGAAATGCCGAACGAGAGCAGAGCCCCCGCTTCGGCACTCACAGGTTTGAAAAAACAAATACCAGAATTAATGAAACACACACTGACACGTGAGGCCAAGAGCTACTCGGTTCTGATGAACTTACGACCGGTTTGATCCCGATGAGCTCAGCATCGTTTATTACCTAGGTATATGGGGCGGCCGACTCCGACGCCGACGCCACAGCCGACGCCGAAGCCGGTGAAGACCTGGATCACCTTCACGCTGAAGGGGTTCTCCACGCGGAACGAGAGCGGCGGGAGCCTCCGCTCCCGCAGGGTGGCCATCGACGCAGGGCGAGGAGCTGCGGGGACACGGGAGGTGCGGAGCAGCAGCAGGTAGCGGACTCGCAGCCCACGGACCTAAAGTTGCATCGTCGCTTGGGCTCAGTCGTGGCGGCCCATCTCAGTGTGGGCTGGGTGGATAAAAGTTTTCACGTTATCCGTGGTGAATGGAAGGCCCTCTACACGTATACATTTGCAATAGTCTTGTACCATGCGGCTATGACAGTAGAAACTAGATCTGTTGTTCTAATGACATTAATTTTAACAACCGAGAGAGTATTGTTGTACGGATGGTCTACACTTCCACCGAATTTATATCAGACTTTTGAATCTTTAAACTGGGAGAGTAATTTTAAACTAGATGTTTTTATCGCCCGTGACCATAGCGTGTTAGATGATCATTTGCTTCTCTGATGAACTATTATTCCCGTTACACTTACCACTCGGCACCACTGAGTTCGAAACACGTTTAGACTTTATATGGATATAGTCGAATACTCTTTATTCAAAGTGGATTGAGGGGGATTGAAGTAAAAAGTAGTTTATTTTTTACTCTATTTCGCTTCATTCCTTATTATTACCCAAACAAGCACTTACCATATGAATTTTCCATCGCTTGTGTCGCCTAGTTTGTAATGTAGGCACTTGAGATCGGTCAACCATGACCTTCCTCGATCCAATTTTTCCGCAACACAAAAAGATCTGCGCACCCGTTGACAATAGCTCTAACAACATCTCTAACAACACCGGCACCAACAAAATCCCGGATCAAACAGTGGCATTTCCCCGGATTGGTACGGAAAATGCCATCTTGTATCCCCCACCAACCTACTAGGTCCCCCGATTGTCTGGCTGCCTCGGCAAACGCAAGGCGTATTTACGAAATGAGGCAACCTCCTCCGCGTAAACCAACTTCGATCGAAACCAACAAGGAGATAAAAAAGATAAAGAGGGAAAAGTCTCCACCTTACCTCGTGACTGTTGGAAGAAGCAACTCGTCACGCATACAATATCGATATATGCAAAAAAGCTTCATGTAAGGGCCCCAGTTTTTCACTTGCTAAAGGTGTTCATCACATCCACACCTCAGCTAAATTATGGTAAAAACATGAACATATTTGAAGAGCAAGTAACCACCGTAATAGAGTTATTAAGAGATGAACTCACAAAATACAAAAGTGGTATTTTCCACATGCATCATATAGGGGCTGAGTACAAGATTAACTCCTAAACTTTGTTAGGAATACTCATGCCAAATTTCACACAAATCCAAAATCTTTTGAGGTACTTTTGGATACAATCATTAAAAGGTTGGTTTGAATGTAAATTCAAATTCAAACTCTTTTTATCATATGAATTCAAAAGAGGGGTTCATATTCACACTCAACACATTTTTATGAGATCACACACCAAATTTCACTCTAATTGGAGTTGATCTTGACATGAGCTATTTTGAGCAAATTCAAACAAAATTTGATTTTCAACTTCACATGTTATGCAAATTCATCCAAGCCATTTCACACTTTGAACTATTCAAATTCAAATGGGCATTGGGTGATTTGATCAACTCACCAAGGGTATTAGACTCCCCAATATTAAGAGCAGTAAGAATTCAAGTTTTTAGGACAAATTTGGAGAGGTGGGGCCCTCCTGTCAGTCACACTAGAGTTCCAAACCGACCGAGCTCAGTTGCTCTGTTCTTTGGGACGAAGCAGCGTGCGCCACCGAGGGGAAACACCGTCGGCCACCTCCTGCTTCGGGCAGTCACGCTGGAGACCGGCAGCTTGGTGTTTTTATCCCCACTGCGCGATCTTTTGGCCTCCCCACCGTAACACTCGCATTCTTCTTCTCACTCACGCCGAAACTGCTCCGCTCACTGCCGCCTTCGCAACTCGATCAGGAGACCGCAGCCTCGCGTGTGTGAAGCACCCCCTGAGCTGCAAAACAGAACCGTAGCCTCACCTTCGACCTCCTAGCCACGAGAACGAGCTGTAATCGGCCTTCCTCGAGCAACCCCAAACGTTTTTGCGGCGACCCGAAAGCTACCGCCATTCGGTGCTCCTGTGGGCAGCTCGAATCAGAGCCTTTCACGGCCAAGCAAAGGCACCCAGAGACGCGCTAGGACTTTTCGTGCTGCTCACCTCCGAACCTCAGCCCGAGTCGTTGATCGCCGATGATGAATTTTGGCTTTTTCTTCAATCGGTGCAAACCGACCCGCGGGTAAGGAGTTGCCAAATTCTCACTCAAACTTTGGTTATAGTTCACCAAATTGAGCATACACGAGCTATACTAGGTAGACAACAATTCTTCGTTGCAAGCCTCGCTTAAAACAGCACATAGACCGACTAATTTCCAAGTCTTCTGAGCTCAAACGCGACGGACGTCTCGGTTGCACGGTGACAACCCACTTAGGTCTATTCCCGAGCAAGTTTGAGGCCATGTCAATCTTCCCTGAGGTCCACTAGTGCTGTAGAGCCATTTTTCCTGAGCTTTTGGTGGGCTAGGATAACCGGACGACGGCGCCGAACCTCTCCAGAGGCCGCCGCACGTCGCTGGCCTAATTCCGGCCGCCGACAGCTGTAGCTCACACCACAAATGGATTCTCCACCCTCCCAAACTCATAGGTGGCGAGAACCAAGCCGGGAGGCGGCCGAAAACCCTACTCCGGCGAGCCACCGTTTCGGTCCGGCGAGGGGCCGAGGATTCGGCGGGAGGAGAAGAAGGGGTGCCGGCCCCACGCGTCAGCGAGTAAAAATTTAAATCCGAGATTTGTTGCGGCTCCAGATCAACTGTGGCTGCATGCTGAGAACTTCGTGGCCCGGTGTGGCTCGCTTCTCAGTGGCTGCGGTTTAAACAGTGGGCCCAGCTGAATTTTCAATAGAAATTTAATTCTAGATTCAACTCCAACTTTAGAAATTCATAACTTTGGATAGAATTGTCCAAATCAAGTGAACCAAAATTTTTTGGATTCAGATCTTTGAGTACTTTCCAGAAAAAACAAGTTTCACTCCATGAAAACTCTTATTTCTCCAGAATTAATTCTCCAAAGTTTAAACTGTTGGGAATTTTAACTGGAGATTCCTTTTATGGAAAATTCTGAAATTTCGCCAGTATGTTAATATCTCTGAGTCACATGAAAAAGTTCCGATCTATCCGAGCTCATTTATTCCACCTAATGGTGTGATAAAGTAAACTGGTCCAGAGAAAAATAAAAATGTCCAGAAACATTTTTCAGAAATTCTCTGAACTTCTTTAGCTCATATCTTTTGCTAGGATTCTCCAAATTAGATGAAAACAATTCCATTAGAACCACCTTAGACTCTAGTTTCCAAAAAGTCATGGTTTGATCCATGAAAATCCCTAGAAAATCATAAGAGCTCTAAATATGGCCAAATACACATTTATTTGCGCAGGACTCAAATGAGCTTTGATTCAAATGAAATTTGGCCAAATCCTTGTTTAGGTTGTCTCCAAACCACAGTAAAAATTTCAGAGTGAAAGGGGTTGTTCAGCTATACTCATGGTATTCACACTCTTAACTCAATGCAAATGCATTTAAATTTGACAAGCATTGTATTTTCATTTCGTGTAGTCACTAAGGTCGAAGAAGACCCGGAGGTTCTAGACTTTATTACTCCATAAGAATATTTGGTCGACGACCAGCAGCAAGGCAAACTCCGGTTTGCATTAACTCTTTTTAAAGTTTATTGTTTTGATCACTTACTTTATGCAAGTCTTATGATGTGCATTAGAGTCTTGAATTGAAACCCACTTGCATAGCCAAGAGAACCAGAGATTTTGGGTTTAGGATTTGAACCTTGAGTAGCCACTGCAATGCTCAATTGGTATAGGATTCGGTACAAGTCGAGTAGTTGGAACTACTCGTGAGAATAGGCTTAGAGGCACATTTCTCGGTTAGAGGAATAGATAATGAATCAGATGGCAAGAAAATGAGACCGAGCAGAGAGTAAGGGCAGCAGGACTTTGGGGCCTGGGTGCCAGAGATCTGCTTGTGTCTATTGAGGACCGAGCCATGTGCGGGCCTGTTGAACAAGCTAGAAGAGTACCAAAGACCTACCGGCTATATGGGAACCGGGAAACCGATGTAATTTGGGTAGCGATATGTTGAGGCGTTGCTTGTCATCCAGAGGGTAGGTTGAGAGCAGCGAGGTGTAAATCGGCTAGTGGGCACCGAGGATGCTCCGAGTAGAGACCTCCTACTCGGTACGATAGGACCGGTTCAACACTTGGCTAACAGATGAAAGGTGGTTGCGTACGACGTCCGTGATGATCGCTTTAGGCAACATTGAGTACGGGCGTACGTAACGGGTTATTCGGGTAACCCTGCAGGTGTAAATCGATTATAATCGCCGTCCCCGTGGTCAGCGAGTACCACTTGTTCACCGTACCGTGACGTAAAAAGAACATGCTAGTTGTCATGGTAAAAGTTGCTGGTTGAAAGCTGTACGTTGAATGTTAATGAAATGCTTTAGTTTAAAGCAAATCAAAGTTCCTTTCAACCTTAGGCAATGCACATAAGAGAAATACGTTTCTTTTTTTATTGCGGATTTCTTATTTGTATTAGCACAAGGTTCTCCACTATCTTGAGGCTAAAACTTTAAAGTAATAGTCAACTAATTAGGCATGTCTTATGCAACATACTTTCCTATTATACACTGCAAATCCAAATGTAGAGTTATATGTTTAGGTGAGACGGGTCAGTCTTGCTGAACCATCATGCTTACTGCTTGTAGTTGAAGTGTTTGCAGGGTCCTATGAGGAGGAGGCTCCCGAGGAGGAGACGGACCCCCAAGAGGGAACCACCATCGAATGGGAGTCGTGCACGCCGCCGTGTTAGTATTTGTGTGCGTGCTAGTAGGAACACGTTCACGGGCTGAACGTGAACCTTTTTCTTAGTCTACGCCCGCAAGTGTAGACTATAACGATATTTTGATGTAACTATGTCAATAAACAAGTTTATGTAATAAAATTTAGCTTCCACTTATCGCCTTTCTTTGTGTGTTATCCGGTGTTGTCTATCGCAGCACCCCTCAGTGAGATCCTGGATTGTTAGGACTGTCGGGTCCTCACACTTCAGCGTCAAGGATTCTGGTGGCCAAGTATCTTACGGTTAGTTGTAGATCATTCTAAAGTTTGTTCTCAATGTAATCTTATCATATGTGTGCCAGCCAGGTAGTTAGGATAATCAGATTGTAATCTTATCTCTATCCCCTTATCTCTTATGGCCGAAACACATGAAACTGTACTCTATAAATATTAACACGTAACATCAGAGCTACTCGAATTTGAGGACCTGATTTCTTCGCCAATTCTCCAAGCTGCATTGCTTTCATGGTAATCAGAGCCAACTAAATCTCCGACGAGATGGCAAGTTCTTCCTCAGCACCGGCAGGCCTCAACACACTTGCTCACCACACCGAAAAGTTGACACGCGACAACTTTCTCATGTGGCGAGCTCAAGTTTTACCTGCCATCCGGGGGGCGCAATTATATGGGTTTCTTGATGGAACTCATCCGCAGCCAGAAGAGTTTGTCGTCATTGAGAAGACCAACAAAAGCACTTTGAAAGTGCCTAATTGACGCGACCACCCCCTTCCGAGGGTCGCACATTGTGACACCTTCAATTTCGTAATCATGCATGCATTCATATTTCATGTAGAGAAACATTTTAAAATAAGTAGAAACAGAGAAGGTATAAATAGCTTAAAAGAGCCAGTTCTAGTTTGCCGAGGAGCGCTGTAGACACTTCCCGCGGCCTGCTGGCCACATGGCGTGTTTGGAGCTCATCCCTGCGAAGTGGGGAGAGGTCCGGCACTGCCAGACACGTGGCAGGCTCGGAGCTAGCTTCTGTGGAAGGGGCGAGGTCCGACCCGCTGAACACGTGTCGCCTCCGGGGCTTGCCTCTGCGGAGGAGCGAAGTCCAGCCCCGCAGGACACGTGTCGCCACCGGAGCTAGTCGCTGCGGGGAAGTAAGGTCCGACACCGCGGGACACATGTCACTCTCGGAGCTAACCTCCGAGAGGTCCAGTCCTACTGGACACGTGTCACCTCCGGAGCTCACCTCCGGGAGGTCCGACACTGTTGGACACGTGTCGACCTCGAAGCTCACCTCCGGGAGGTCCGACACTGTTGGACACGTGTCGACCTCGGAGCTCACCTCCAGGAGGTCCGACGCTGAAGGACACGTGTCGACCTCGGAGCTCGTCTCTGAGGAGAAAGGAAAATTCGACGCTGCTTGACACGTGGCACTCTCAGAGCTCACCTTCGAAGAGAGGGGAGGTCCAGCACTGACACGTGGCATACGTGAAACTCGCCTCTGGAGAGAGGGAGGTCCCGCCCGCCAGACGCGTCGCGCACGCGGAGCTCGCCTCTGAGGAAGAGGGAGGTCTCACCCGCCTGACACGCGGCACAACCAGAGCTCGCCCCTGAGGAAAAGGGAAGCCCAAACCCCCGCTAGACACGTGGAGCCTCCGGAGCTTATCCCTGCGGAAGGACGCGATTATGAAGCGGTTTTTCTTCTGTACGCATGGGCATACCTGATACGGGAGGAAACCGAAACGATTTCCACGATGTTACCGCACCAAATCGATTGGAGATAAGTTGTTAAGATTCAAAAATGATTTGAATTGGACTCTTAGTTGAAATCCAATCATATTAGGACTCTTCTTTTCCCGATTATAAATAGAACCCGAAACACCCCTTGATCGTAACATCTTTTCCAAGCTGACAACTTAGAGGCCCTAGCCCCCAAAACTCGTCGAGCTAAACCCCTTCGCCGGAGTACAACCATCGGAGAAACCGCTGACGATCCTCGACACGATCGCTGGAGGAGAGCCGACGATCTGTTTTGCTGCCATTGCTAAGAGGAAAGCCGAGGTAGGTCTCTGTTACCACCTTACGACATCATCGCGGTTTTCTTTACATCTGTTCTCTTCGATCCCTTTGAACATAAGCTTTTTCGTGGATAGATCACGTGTTGATCAGTTTGATTTAGTTCAAGATCATCGCCACGCCCACAATTGATATTTACACCTCTGTTCATCGCAAAACCCCATGCAAACCCATGCAAACATGCAAGAACACATACAAACCGATCTAATAAAAACATCATTATAGGATTAACATGCATATGCATCATTGCATCTTGAGTAAAGTTTGTGCATGATAATTGATTGCTGTGAATCTTGTATATGCGTGATCATGAGTAGAAGGACAAGCTCAGGGAGCTACCTATGAAGGACTACATCACCAGAACATCGAGACACAAGAGCAACAAGAGCCACAGGAACAAGGCAAGTGCCCCTTGACCATATTGATCCCATGTTTGGAAAGCTATTTTGTTTGTGAAAAGGTGTGTGTGCTTGAGTCAACTTGATGGGAAACCCTTTTATAGGAGTTTACTAGTTTTGTTAACCACCCTTGACACCAGGGAATTTTATGAGTCGGGTATGGTCGTTTTTGCCTTTTGCTTCGCTAATCTACGGGATATGGGAAGCGATAGAGTGTGTCTAGCTAACTGCACTTGTATGAGTAATGATAATGAGAGCTTGATGTTAATGAACATGAATCGGAGGGAGATCTAGGTAAGCTTGATTTTGTGGAAGTGGTAGAATGAGATGGTGGTTTACTTGCTGTAGATCTAAGGACCGGTTCATGCCAGCATATGCCAGGATTACAGTGCCACCACAAGGCCAAATATGGGTGTGGCTTAGCTGACTAATTAGGTAAGTTGCTAGATTGTTATGGACCGTGGAAGGCGCAGGGAATGGGAGTCGAGAGAGGACTGCCCTGGGAACTGCATGGCACAAAAGGGGTCCCGTAGGTGGGAGAATGGAGATTCTAGCCTGCTGGTGAAAACTTAGTGAGTCCATACATCTAGTAGCCCCTTTGTAAAGGCTATTTTGTGATCTCTTGGCCATACATCGATGGTTGTGTACTGGTATAATGGAGGTTCTGCAGTCACCGACGGGTTACGAAATCACAAACTTGTGGGTAAAGTGGTGCAAACTCTGCAGGCTACAAAACTATCATGATAGACGTGCTTACGACCACAAGCGCCTGGCCAACTCACATGATTAGATGGGATGGTTATTCGGATGATATTTAGTTTGGTTATTGGTTTGGTGATGGTTTGGTCTTTGGATTTGGTTTTCGGGACTGTTGAGTCCAGGTAATGAGATTGGTTGCATGACTCTTGAGTCATGGTAATGAGATTTGATCTCGGTTATGAGATGGAATTGAATATGAGATGAGATGGTAGTGAATACGAGATGGTATTCATGAGCATGTGAAAAGTTGAGAAAGATAAATGTTCGGATGAGATATGAAAAGTGGTGAATCATGATGGAGGTATGTTGATGTTTAAATACATGTTGGGATTACATTCACTTAAAGCTAGTTTCTGTTTTTATCATGATTTATGAAATAAACTTTGCTTTTATGCAACAAACCTTTTTATACCCACCTTGTTGTAAGCTACATGTCATACTTTCCGCACTTGCTGAGTACGTCATTACTCACCCTTGCATTATCATACATCATAAGCAACATGAGAGGAGTACTATGAAGACCACGTGGAGTATTAGGCGTGTAATCTACCCTCAACCTTGCCTGTGGAGTAGAGATGGAGCCGCCGCTGCTGCTTAGTTTGCTTCCGCTATAGTTTAGAAGACTTCCGCTGCAATAAAGATTGATGTAATAAAGTACTTGAATCTATTCATTCGTGGTTATATATATTATGAATTCAGTTTGTGGATTATATGTGTGTGTGATGAACATCCTGAGCACACATATGCATCAGTCTCAATTCCAAGAGGTTTTTTCTTCTCGGGATAGGGGCGTCACAGATTGGTATCAGAGCCACGGTTGATCGTAGATCACACGCCTAGATAGGTCACAGATTGGTATCAAGCTACCACGGTTGATTGTAGATCACAAGCCTAGATAGAAATCACAGATTGGTTTTAGAAACCACGGTTGATTGTAGGTCACAAGCCTAGATTGATCACAGATTGGTAGCAGAGCCACACTGAACATAGGATGCAAGCCTAGGTAGAATGCATAGATTGGCATTAGAACCCCATTGACCATAGGACAAAGTTTGCAATTTAAACTAAATCATGGAAATGTTTAACAGTCTGACATCGGGCCCAAGGCGACATGGCGCCACCATGGGCACCGACACACGGGGCCACAGGGATAACTGCGCACAGCCACATGCTGATCCAGAACCACAGAAGATGCGGCCCCCTAAGCACAGCGACTGACGCGTGGGACCCGTGTTCATCTTCTTCCTCCCACCAGCTCCTGCGCCCCCCGTGACTGAACATCGCCGGAGCTCATCGGAGCTCGACCTCCCGGCTATCTCTCACGCTCCCACTCGCCGCCAGGGCCTAAAACGATGCAAGGAACACGTGGGAGAGGTTTCCCTGAGCCGGCGACGCCTTCAACCTAGCTCGCAATGAGTGGCGGCTCAAACCGAACTCCGGCGACGTCGCCCGCCTCTTCTAGCCCGCCAAAAGCCCGGTGGATCGGCTCTACAGCATCAGTGAGTGCTAGGGAAGATCTTCAAGTAAGCAAATCAGCTCGGGGAAGTCTCTAACTAGGTTGTCACCGTGCGCCCGGTTCTGTTCGTGTGAGAACAGCCGGCTCCCGTGTGGAACCGAGACGGCGGCAGTGTTGCGGTTGAGTTCAGCGCGAGGGAGGAAGAGCTGCTTCGGTGTGGCGGTGTGTGAGCCAAATGATCACGGCATGAGGTGATGAGGCGCTGCAACGATCCACGAAGGTGCTTAAGCAGCTGGGGAGGTGTCCCTCATTGCCCCTCGGTATCGCCCGTCGATGGCTCGGTGGCTTCGAGTGAGAAACAAAGTAAACCGACTGTAGGGGATATTTTTTACACTGTGGCTGATCAGTGGGTCCCCCAATTCAGTCCTCCCTCATCCTATAAAAGATCTCAAATTTGGCAGGTTACATAATTCAATTATGTGGAGCTCAAATCTGAAATTCATTTGGATAATTGATCATGTTTCCTTGAAATTCAAATTTGAATTTAAAATTCCTATGCCATTTAAAGTCCTCTTTAAAATGGATAGCAAAATATCTCCAGATTTCTTCAAACTTTGCCATCCCACTATTTTTGACCTGAGGAATTCAAATATAAAATCTGATTTTTAAATTTTCTGCTGCAAATGGGATTTTTTACACAACAGTTTTGGAATTCTATTGTGCTACCCATTTGAAATTTGAGTTGAACAAATTTAGTTCAAAAGCTGAATTTGAAACTTCCTCTTACACATGAGAACTTCAGACATGATGTTTAAATCAACTCTGTTTCCAAGCATTCTAATAATCATTTGAGCTTGTGTGGTGGGACACTCATGTGTAGCATCACATGTAGAAAGTTTAAACAAGTCCCAATTTTCATGAATCCTGAACCCATTGCATTCAAACTTCAGTTTATTGCATTCATATTTTTGGGACCTTTACATCCCCCCTTAAAAGAATCTCGCCCCAAGATTACAAAAGAAGAACGAGACAGGAGGATAATTTGTAAAGTATATGACAAAATTCCGGATAGTTGTTGTGGATGTAATCCTCACTCTCCCACGTCATTTCTTCCGCGGTATGATTACTCCACAGGACTTGTAAAATTTCAAAGTCTGGTTCCGGGTAGGGATGGCAACGGGTAAAAAACCCGTGGATATTACTCTGGATTACCCATACCCGCTGGATAAAATCCGTATCCGAACCCGTACCGTTACCCGTGGCAGGTAAAAAAGATTATCTATATCCGTTACCCGCGGATATTTTTTATCCACAGGTATATCCGTTACCCAAAAACCTTTAATAAAAACATAAATCAACTCTTTAGGAGGTGGCGGTGCAGGGACAGGGAGGTGGGCTGGCGGCGGCACAGAAGGAGGTCGGAGGCGGCGGCGCAGCAGGGAGGGCGGAGGCGGCGACGGCGCAGCTGGGAGGCCGGAGGTGGCGGCGGCGCAGGGAGGCCGGAGGCTGCCGTGGGGTTCGTAGGGAGCGTCGGCCCTTGGCTGTCGGGGGTTCTCGGGGCGGCGGCGCAAGTTGGGGAGGCGGACCGAGGTGCTGGTGGGTGGTGGTGTCGGGTGACTCGGGAGGCGGCGCAGGGAGCCAGGGAGCTGGAAAGAAGAGGAAAAAACCCTAGAACTAGCTGTATTTATATGATGTTGTATTGGACCCACATGTCAGAGAACGGGTTTGGGTATACGGATATGGGTATGCAATTTTTTTACCCGATAAGAAATATCCATTAGATTCTACCCGTCACCTGAACCTGTACCCGTGGATCTAAATTTATACCAGAACCTGGACCCATCGAGTCGGATATCCGCGGGTAAATGGGTAATGGGCACCCGTTCCCATCCCTAGTTCCGGGTGATCCGGGTCTTCTCATCGATAATCTGCAACCGTTGCTCGGTGTATGTGAGATCCGGCCTCAACTTGTCGATGTCTTCGGTGCGGACAACAGCGGTAAACTTGAGACACTTCTGCAGCTGTGACACGTGAAATATGTCATGAATACCAGCAAGGTTTGTTGGTAGTTCCAGCCGGTAGGCTACGATTACACACTTCTCTGTGATGGCAAACAGACCGATAAATCGGTGAGCAAGTTTCCCCTTGACACCAAATCGATGAATCCCTTTCATCGGAGACACGCGAAGATAAACATGCTCTCTGAGGTTGAAATGTAGCGGTCGACGCCTCTGATCCGCGTAGCTTTTCTGACGAGATTGAGCAGCTTTCAGGTTCTCTTGTATTATCCGAACACTGTCTTCGGCTTTATTGACAAGATCAACCACGAACGTTACTCGTTCACCAGACTCACACCAATTCAATGGCGTACGTCACTTCCGGCGGTAAAGAGCTTCATATGGTGCCATTTTGATGCTCGTCTGATATCCGTTGTTGGTGGGAGGTCATCGGCAATTTTGATGCTTCATATGGTGCCAAATCGAATCATTTTGGTGGGAGGTCATCGGCAACCCGATGATAAATTCCATACTCAAGTCTTCCCACTTCCATGCCGGTATTTGTTATGGTTGCAACAGGCCCGACTTCTTATGATCAGCCTTTACTCTTCGACATGTATCACATTCTGAGACATAATTGGCTATCTCTTGTTTCATACGTGTCCACCAAAAATTCTTTCGGAGATCTTGGTACATTTTATTGCTGCCCGGATGAATGGAAAATTTGGACAAATGAGCTTTGTCCAAAATTTTCTTCTAGAGTCCCATACCTCGAGTTACTACTATCTGGTCTTTGAACCACAACGTACCCTGTTCATCTCTCCAGAAGCACTTCATTCCTCTGTTGCTTATTCTTTGCCGTATTTGAGACATACCCTTGTATTTTCTTTGAGCCTCAATGATCTCCTCTCGGATTATAGGAATAAGAGAAAGATTATAGAGTGCTCCATACGGGATGACATGGAGACTTGGTTCTTCATCATCCATTTCAGCAATAGTCAAGCGGTGAACATGCACCTTACGACTGAGCGCATCGGCGATCACATTCGCCTTTCCCAGATGATAATGAATATCAAGTTCATAATCTTTAATAAGATCTAACCATCTTTGTTGCCTCATGTTTAATTCTTTCTGAGTGAAGATGTATTTCAAGCTCTTGTGGTCGGTGTAGAGGTGTACAAGATTTCCAAGCATATAATGCCTTCACATCTTCAAAGCAAGGACCACGGCAGCTAACTCAAGATCATGAGTTGGATGATGCTGTTCGTGGTTTTGAAGTTGATGAGATCCATATGTGACCACTCGTCCTTCTTGCATCAGCACGCAGCCAAGACCGACGCCAGATGCATCGCGATAAACGTCGAATGTCTTCGTTGTATCCGGCTGAGCAAGAACTGGTGCTGTTGTGAGATGCTTCACTAAAGTCATGAAAGCTTGTTCACACGCAACACCCCAAACAAATTTGGTACACTTATTCAACAGTTCTGTCATCGGCTTAGCAATTTTGGAGAAGCTCGGGATGAACCTCCGGTAATAACCAGCTAAACCGAGGAAGCTTCGAATTTCATGAACAGACTTTGGTGACTCCTATTTCTGCACTTGGATAATCTTACACGGATCTACAGCGATGTGGGGGAGACGGCCGCCCCGACACTCCAGGAATCACATTGGGTGGTGCCTTGTTAGGTGACACCGAACAACACACACAGAAATGAATCCAAGACATACACAAATGTGTATTAAACAACAATTTGGTTTTACAAATAATAATGTACACTCTAATGTACAACAGCGGAATATACAATCATAGTTGCAGCGGAAATACAACCGTGATCACTCTCACGAACCTAGCTAAGCAGCAAAGGAGTTATCCTGCCCGAGGATAACACTTCCTAGCAGCAGGATATGGATTCGGCGGCGAGCAGGGTTTCTTGTGAACATGCAGCCAATAATGGTGTTGTCATGCTTAACCCATCACGGTATACGACGGATTACCTGCAAAACAACAACTTTTCAAGAGTCAGCACGATGGCTCAGCAAGACTTAACCGTATCTCCTAAGTCATGCAACTCTACATGAAGGTAACTTAAGACATAGACATTTGAAGTTGCATAAAAACTCAACTACACGTTCATCCTTAACTTTCAGATTTTAGCCATCATAGTCATGACCTTGCGCCGAGCAACATTGGAAATCCACAATCAAACAAGAAACACTTCATTCCAATGTTACTTGTCCCAAGGTGGAAAATAACTTTAATTTGCTCTATCTCTACTTCGTACATTGTTATCATGCAATTTAATTTAACATAACAGCATATAAATCTTGCAAACTGTTGTCACTAAACTTTGATTACTACGCCACAACACAGTGAGCAAGTGGTACTCATAACCGTGAGGGACGGTGATTCGAATCAAACACTGCCCGGCTTACTCGACACATACGCCTGCCTCTGAAGACCCAAATCTGGCGTCCTTCATTACGTCGTATGTGGCAACCTTTCACAGGACACCCAACTGTAGAACCAGTCGCTCTGTCTCGGGCTCATAGGTCTAACGAGACGGTGTGGTATACCTCTACAATCCAGTTAACCTGGTACATTGGTTTCCTGGGTCCCATATACCAGTAAGCATCCGGTACACGACTCAATACTTGCTCAGTGGGGCCACACACGAGAACGGTCCTTAATCGATACAGGCAGAGCTACTCGACCAAGACCTCGTCTTGTCGCTGCCTACACTCTCTGTCCAGTCTCATCTTTGGAAACATAAACTTTGGTTTGCTTATTAAGGCATACCCATGTGAACTCAAACTATAGCTCGCGAGTAGACTCCAACTACTCGACTTCTACGGGAAATCATAACCTTTTAGCATGGCAATATTCTACAGCGGGGATATTTCTTCTACCCTTGACTCCAGGGTTCATTTGGTCATGCATTTGGAGTATAAATCATTCCTGACCTAATGCACAAACAAACTCTAAACCATAGTAGCGAACAAAGTAGAACTTTATAAACAACTTAAATGCAAACCGGAGCTTGCCTTTATTTTGCAGGTGACTACAGTCAGATATAATATGTAGTTAGTTGCTGATCACTCGAGGCTTAATCACGTGCTCTTCTTGCTCTTTGATTCAAGCTTCACTTTCTTCCCTCTTCTCCACGTTATGAACGTGCACATATATTTAATTATAAATGCTTCGTGATAAAAAATTCGTTACAAAGTTGAGAATAGGAATCTGATTAGGAGCTATATTTGAGAGGATCCTAGTTGATGAAGCTGGATTTGGCAATTGGATCAAGCACTAAAT
This sequence comes from Neostapfia colusana, assembly GCA_030760725.1. Lineage (NCBI taxonomy): Eukaryota > Viridiplantae > Streptophyta > Magnoliopsida > Poales > Poaceae > Neostapfia > Neostapfia colusana. Next base: position 89,442,254 of record JASWHV010000003.1, read on the forward strand.
GTTTTTCCTAATTGTTGCATTTTTACTTAAGAAGGGTATATAGAAAAATACTGATTTAGAGCTCAAATTTGCCTGAGAATTTTTCTGTGAGTTCTTTGTCACAAGAAAACATTCTGATCCAAAATTCAGAACTTTTTAATGAGTAGTTCATCTAGAACAATTCTTTAAGAACTTAGGAAAAAAGGAATTAATTCTGAAGTAATTTGCATGTTCATGCAAAACCAAGTGAACTAAAATTTCAAACATAGCTGACGGAGCATGCATGAATTTTTCTAGAAATTTTGGAGCTAGGAATTGCCCAGCACTGATTTTTCAAAGTGGGAATTATCTCTGAAAAAGTTTCTGAACTTTTTGAACACAGCAATTTGTACTCTAAATTTTCATACTCAAATCAACTCCAAATGGTGAAAATTTAGCAGGAGTTCAATAATATCCTAAGAAACATTCTGGCAAAATTTGGGGATTTTTGGATGAACCAAACTCCCTTAAAAATTCTTTTACTGAGAAGCTTCAAAGAATTTTTCATTATTTATTATTAACTTTCATGCAAATTGGGTTGCAAATTTGGATATATCTTTCCAAGCTTAATCAAACCCAATTTGAATCACCCAATTTGGAGTTTACTAGCAAAAGTTATGAGGTTCTAAAGTTTGAACTAAATCTGGAATTCAAATATATCGGGAAAAGTTTAAACTCTGACTACGGGCCCGGGGTGACGTGGCAATCCAGGAATCAGAAGGCACGGGGCCACAGAGATAATATTGCACAGTCACAATTTGATCCGGTGCCACAGAAGATCCCGTTTCCCCAAAATAGAGGCTGATGCGTGGGCCAACCCCCATCGTCTTCTTCCTCTCGCCCACGCGCCAGTCCGCCGCCCACCTCGTCAGAGACCTCGCCGGGAGGGGGTTCCGGTGCACCGAAATTGCTAATTTTTGCCACCACTACATATTTTCATGCGGGGAACATGTTTCCGGCATTCACTCAACTCGAGGATGGCTGGAACCCTAGGTGCGACGAGCGGGGGCCTCGGTGATACTTTGGCGACGTCACTAGGGATCTATGATGCACCAAAAGTTGTGCCGCTTGCTCATACAGCACCACGGCATCAAGGGGAACACGTAACTACAAGCTTATCTCGCTGAAACTTGCCGGAAGTATGACCTCACCGTCGAGCTAGGTCAAATTGCGGCGGAATTCGGAAAACTCGAAGAACTCCGGTTGTGGTCGACGGTTTTCCATGGTGTTTGATCCTTTGAACTCGCACTGAGGTAGAGGAGGTGTGTCCTACGTTTTGTGCCAATTGGTTTTGTAACACCCTCAAATTCACTTCCCTGCATCCATGCATTGCATATAGAGAAACATTATAAAAGAAGTAGGAATGAGAAAAAGATAGCTGAAAAGAGCCAATTCCAGTTTGCCGAGGTGCGCTGTCGACACTTTCCCGGGCCGCGGGACAAGTGGCGCTTTCGGAGCTCACCCCTGCGAAAGGGATGAGGTCCGGCCCTGCCAGACACGTGTCAACTTCGGAACTCACCCCTGTGGAAGTGATGAGGCCCGACCCCGCGGGACACGTGTCGCTCTCGGAGCTCGCCTCCGAGAGGTCCGGCCCGCTGGACACGTGTCACCCTCGGAGCTCGCCTCCGAGAGGTCCGGCCCGCTGGACACGTGTCACCCTCGGAGCTTGCCTATGAGAGGTCCGGCCCGCTGGACTTGTGTGACCCTCGGAGCTCGCCTCCGAGAGGTCCGGCCCCGCTGGACATGTGTCATCCTCGGAGCTCACCTCCGAGGAGAAGGGAGGTACGACACTGCTGGACACGTGTCATCCTCGGAGCTCACCTCCGAGGAGAAGGGAGGTCCGACGCTGTTGGACACGTGTCACCACCGGAGCTCACCTATGTAGAGAGGGGAGGCCCCGCCCCGCCAGACACGTGGCGCACGCGGAGCTCGCCTCTGAGGAAAAGGGAGGCCCCGCCCTGCTGAACGCGTGGCAGGTCCGGAGCTCGCCTCTGAGGATAAGCAAGGACCGGTCCCCGCTGGACACGTGGTGCCTCCGGAGCTCACCACTACAGAGATGCGAGGTCCTTAGGCGGCTTTTCCTTCTGTACGCGGGAGTACCAGGTACGGAGGATACCGACACAATTTCCTCCACGTTGCTGCCGCACCAAATCAATTGGAGATAAGTTTGATAAGATCCAAAAACAATTGAATAGGACTCTTATTTGAGCTCCAATTGGAGTAGGACTCTTCTTTCACCCCTTATAAATAGAACCCAAAACCCCTTGGCTGCAACCACGTACCTATTTTCCACCTCCCGGGTCGACGACTTGGAGGCCCTAGCTTCCAACTCGCCGAGTTACCCCCTTCGCCGGAGTTCAGTCGCTGGTGAGCCGCCGACGGGCCCCGTCACACCTCGCCGTCGCCGGAAAAGAACCGACGATCATAAGAGAAGTGAGGTAGGTCTTCGTTACCCATCTTAAGACATCGTCACATCCGTTTTCTTTGTTTCCTTCGGACAGAACCTTTTTCGTGTGGACAGATCACGTCTTGATCAGTTTTTGACGGTGGTATTGATCTAGATCTTGAGTCAAGATCATCACCACGTCCACATTTCATTCCTACACCGTTGTTTATCATAAAACCCCATGAAAGACCATTAAAACATGCAAGAACACGTACAAACTGGTTTAATAAAACAGCACCATAGGATTTGCATCCATCTACACCATTGCATCTTGAGTAAAGTTTGTGCATGATGTTTGATTGCTATGATTTTGTATGTGCGCGGTCGTGAGTAGAAGGACAAGCTCAGGAAGCCATCTATGAAGGACTACAGCACCAAGACTTCGAGACGCTTGAGCAACAAGAGCCACAGGAGCAAGGCAAGTGCCCCTTGACCATATTGATCCCATGTTTTAAAAACTGTTTTGTTTGCGAAAATGTGTATGCTTGAGTCAACTTGATGGGAAACCCTTTTATAGGAGTTTACTAGTTTTGTTAACCATCCTTGTCGTCGGGAAAGTTGATGAGTCGGGTATGGTCGTTTTTCCTTTTTGCTTCGCTTAAGCTACGGGATACGGGAATGCGAAGTAGAACATGTCTAAGTACTGCGCTCATATGAATAATGATGATGATAACTTGATGATAATAATGAGCATAGAATCGGGGGAGATCTAGGCAAGCTTGGTTCGTGGATGTGGTAGAATGAGATGGTCGTTTACTTGCCGTAGATCTAAGGACCAGTTCATGCCAGCACATGGCAGGAAAACAGTGCCACCACAAGGCCAAATATGGGTGGGGCTTAGCTGACTAATTAGGTAAGGATCTAGATTGTTATGGACCGTGGAAGGCGCGGGGAACTGGAGTCGAGAGAGGACTGTCCTGGGAACTGCATGGCACAAGAGGGGGCCCGTAGGTGGGAGAATGGTGATTCGAGCCTACTGGTGAAACCTTAGTGAGTCCATACATCTAGTAGCCCCTTTGTAAAGGCTATTTTGTGACCTCTTGGCCATACACTGATGGTTGTGTACTGGTATAATGGAGGTTCTGCAGTCGCCGACGGGTGACGAAATCTCAAACTTGTGGGTAAAGTGGTGCCACCTCTGCAGAGTGTAAAACTATCATGATAGCCGTGCTTACGGTCACAAGTGTCTGACCAACTCACATGATTAGATGGGGAAAACTTGGGACGGTTATTTTGTATGGTCATGGTATGGTCTTGGTATGGTCATTGGGATTGGTCTCGGGACTGGTTGAGCCTTGGAAATGAGTTTGATCTTGGTTATATGAACATGAGATGGTTATGAGCATGAGATAAACTTGAGAAAGATTAATGGCTGGTTGAGACTTGAGAAAAGGTGACTTATGATGAAAGAATGTCGAGACTTGATAAATGGTGAACTATGATGGAGGTATGTTGCTGTTTTACTTGGATATATGTTGGGATTAAATTCACCTAGACATAGCTGCTGTTTTTATACGTTTGTGAAATAAAGTTTGCTTGCTGCAATGAGCCTTTTTATTCCTACCTTGTTGTAAGCTACATGTCATACTTTTCCCGCACTTGTTGAGTACGACATGTACTCACCCTTGCATTATACAAACATCAGCAACAGGAGAAGAGTACTTCGAAGATCATGTGGAGTACTAGGCGTGCGAACTACCGTCAACTTGCCTGTGGTGTTGGAGATGGAGCCGCTGCTGTTGCTTCCGCTATAAGTTAGAGACTTCCGCTGCTAGAATAAGTTAGAGACTTCCGCTGCAAGAATAAGTTAGAGATTGATGTAATAAAGTACTTAAACCCTATTATTCGTGGTTATATTCTGAATTCAGTTTGTGAATTACATGTGTATGTGTGATAAACATCCTGGGCACACATATGCATTAGCTGGGTTCCGTGTTTTACGGGACCGGGCCCCACAGGTTTACCGTGTGGTTTGAATTTTTGATTAGATCACCCTCGGTGCATATTGCATGCCGGTGGGAAAGCGGTAAAATTCCGGCGAGACACGCGATGGGGCATGCTGCCGGATATGCGAGGGTTTTAGAAGGGTTTTAGGAAAACCTTTAGGCATGCAAAACTCAGCGGAAGAACGACTCTTGTGGCCGGGCGACGACTTCTTGTGACGGCGTCTTCACACGGTGCCGAGGAAGAAAACCACGCGTAGCGCCGGGTTCAAGTGGGGGTGGCGTCGGTTTCATGCTTCGGGCACGTTGACGGAGGTTCGGCGAAGCTGGAACCGAGCTCAGTTGGGCGTGGAAACAACTGAGACGCCCGGGCGTCGGGGACCCAAATGTTTTCGTGTGTGCGGCTGTGAGCTCGTCATGGCACGGGTGAGGAGGACGAACAGATGGTGGGAGTCGGTTGGTGAGGTGAAAATATCGCGGTTTGAGTCGATAACATCGAAGAAACGAGACCTGGGCTGCTCGGGAGGTGGCAGCAGCGCTAGCCTCGGTGGCGCGCTCTGCTGTTCAGTGGCTTAGAGTGAAAACAGAGGAAGCCTTCGGTTGTAAGTTTAGTCATCTCAATGACAAGTAGGCCCCACTTCTTTTCTCTCTCAAAATATCTCCAAATTTGGCATGTTGCAAAATTCACTCATGAGGAGCTCAAAATTGAAAATCCATTTGGGAAATTAACAATGTTTACTTCAGGTTCGAATTTGAATTCAAATTCCAATGAAATTTAAAAGCCTCTTTGACATGAATATCAAAGTACTTCCAAATTTTCTCAAATTTTGCATTCCTCATAATTCGGACCTGAATAATTCAAATATGGATTCAAACTTTTAATTTGGCTGCTGCAAATGGGAGGTTTGCAACCACAGTTTGCATCCTCTTTTTGAAATGGCCACCTTTGCATTTAAGTGAACATTTGAATTCAAATCTGAATTTAAAACTTCTCTTGCACATGGAAACTCTACACATGGTGTTTCATTCAACCATGGCTTAAAACAATTCGAATGAATATTCTAGCTCATTTGGTTGGACACCTATGTGTATTATCATGTTTTAGAAAGTTTTTGTAAGTCCCACTTTCTTGAATTTGAAACCCAACTTTATTCATAATTCAAGTTTTGCATTTACATGTTTTGGGACTTTTACATTCCCCCCTTGAAAAGAATCTCGTCCCGAGATTCACTATTGAGAACAATGTGGGGAGGACGACTATCGGACATAAGCCTCCAATAGCTCCGGATGATTGAACTGTAAATACTGTTCGCTTTCCCATGTAGCTTCATCGGACGTGTGATTTTCCCATAGCTCCTTGAAAAACCGCAACATCCAGTTTCTTGTCTCGTGAGTCTTTTCATCAATTATCCGGGTTGGATACTCAACATAAGTGAGGTCCAACTTCAATCTGCTATGCCTTCCATGAGAATTTCCGTTGGAACTTTCGAGCACTTTTGCAACTGAGATATGTGGAAGACATTATGAACTCTGGCTAAGGCTTCCGGTAACTCCAACCGGTATGCCACGGTTCCACATCTTTCACTGATGGCAAAAGGACCGATAAAACGTGGAGCTAATTTTCCTTTCACTCCAAATCGATGAATCCCTTTCATAGAAGTTACACGGAGATATACGTGATCTCAACCTTGAAAGTTCAGAGGACAACGTCTCCTATCCACAAAGCTCTTTTGTCTAAACTGAGCGGCTTTAAGATTTGCTTGAATAAGCCTTACCCGCTCTTCAGCGTCATTTACGAGATCAACCCCGTAAATAGCTCTCTCACCAGATTCACACCATTTCACGGGTGTGCGGCACTTCTAGCTGTAGAGAGCTTCATAAGGTGCCATCTTGATGCTCACTTGATAGCCATTATTATAAGCGAATTCTGCCAATGGTAGATGATCGTCCCATCCTTTACCTTGGTGTATGGCACATGCTCGAAGCATATCTTCGAGAACTTGGTTCACCCTCTCCATTTGCCTATCGGTTTGACGGTGATATAAGGAACTCCTATTCAACTTGGTTCCCAGTGAGGCATGTAGCTGCTCCCAAAAAACGTGCAACAAATAACGCGCCTCGATCGGAGATGATTGTACGGGGAACTCCATGTAAACACAATATTCTTGCAATATACAGCTCCACATACTTCTTGGCATAGAATAATGTATGTACTGGGATGAAATGTGCTGATTTGGTTAACCGATCAACGATCACCCAAATCGAGTCATGCTCATGAGCCGTGAGAGTTAATCCAACAAAACTCCATACTAATATCCTCCCACTTCCATGCCGGAATGCTTAGCAGTTGCAAAGTTCCCGCTTTCTTCATGTGGTCGGCTTTAACTCGCCGACACATATCATATTCTGATACGTATTTAGCAATCTCACGTTTCATCTGGATCCACCAAAATTTAGTTTTTAATTCTTGGTACGTCTTGTTGTTGCCCGGATGAATAGAGAATTTGGACAAGTGAGCCTCATCCAAAATTTTCTTCCGCAGCCTCATATCACAGGGTACAACTATCCAGTCTTTGAACCATATGGTATCTTCGCCATCTAACCGGAAACATTTCAATTTACCGTTATTCAACCTTCTCCTAAAAATATACATGCCCTTATCTTGTTTTTGAGCCTTCATAATCTCCTCTTTAAATGTGAGTATGAGAGCTAGATTATGCAGAGCTCCATATGGAACCAAGTAGAGACTTGGTTCTTCCTCTTCTATTGGCGTAATGGTCAGATTGTGAATATGAGATTTTCGGCTGAGTGCATCGGCAACCACATTTGCCTTGCCTGGTTATAATGAATATCAATCTCATAGTCTTTGATCAGCTCTAACCATCTCCATTGTCACATATTCAACTCTTTTTGAGTGAATATGTACTTCAAGCTTTTGTGGTCGTTAGAGATGAACTAGATTTCCCAATAGGTAGTGTCTCCACATCTTCAAAGCTAGTACCACGGCAGCCAGCTCCAGATCATGAGTTGGATAATGTTGTTCATGATTCCATAATTGCCGTGATCCATATGCGACCATGCGTCCTCCTTGCATAAGTACGCAACCAAGTCCGATGCTGGACGCATCACAATAAACATCAAAAGGCTTGGTTGTATCCGGTTGAGCTTAAACTGGGGCTGTTGTGAGGTGTTTCACCAACGCTTGAAAATCTTCCTCACATGGCTTGCTCCAATCATATTTGATGCCCTTTTTCAGTAGCTCCGTCATAGGTTTAGAAATTTTGAAGAAACTGGGGATAAACCTCTGATAATATCCTTCCAAACCTAAGAAGCTACAAACTTCATGGACTGATGTTGGAGACTTCCATTTCAGCACTTGTTCAATCTTGCTTGGACCAACAGCGATGCCTTCCGCTGAAATAATATGTCCAAGGTATGGTACTTGGTTGATCCAGAATTCACATTTGATAAACATCGCATACAGCTTGTGATCTCTCAATCGTTGGAGCACAATATGCAAATGTTTGGCATGTTCCTCCTCTGATTTAGAATAGACCAAGATATCATCGATAAATACCACGATGAACTGATCCAACTCCGGCATGAACACTGAGTTCATAAGATACATAAAGTGAGCCGGAGCATTGGTCAATCCAAATGACATGACAAGATACTCATAGAGTCCATATCTTGTCGAGAAAGTTGTTTTCGGAATATGCTCTGCTTGAATCTTGATTTGATGATATCCTGACTTTGAGTCCCTCTTGGAGAAAACCTTAGCACCCACTAATTGATCAAATAGAATATCAATTCTTGGTAGTGGATACTTGTTCTTTATCGTCACATCGTTTAACGGATGATAATCGACGCATAGCCTCAGCGTCCCATCTTTCTTCTTTACAAGTAAAGCCGAGCAACCCATGGTGATGAACTTGGATGAATAAATCCCTTGTCCATCATATCTTTTAGTTGCTCCTTCAATTCATCTAGTTCATTCGGAGCCATTTTGTATGGTCTCCGAGATATCGGCGTGGTTCCCGGTATCAATTCTATTTTGAAATCCACCTCGCGCTCAGGCGGTAAGCCTGGAAGATCTTCGGGAAACACGTACGGATATTCATGGACTACCAGATTGTATTCTAACTTGCAAGCTTCGACATTACATACTTCTGGAACGTCAGAAACAACTTTGCCGAGAAAAAAAGGCGTGACACCCGTGAAGTGGAGAGTCCAAATGAACACTCCGGTACTCGATGTCCAGAACATCCCTACGGAAATTTTAACCATGACATTCCCAATATGGCGTCGATTCCTTGACCTTCAGAATGATAAGGGTGGTAGGATAAAATTTTCCACCCAAACACAGTGGTGTCTTAGAAACGATTTCATTAGTCGATATGTCGCCTCCTGGCGAATGAATAAGGTAGGAACCCTTTGTGGTAGTTGTGGGAATCTGATATCGGGTCACAATCGAATTGCTAATGAAATTACGTGTGGCACCAGAGTCGAATAGAATGATAACCGGCTTGTCATTTAAGGTAAACCTGCCTGTGAGAACCGGTCCTCCATCAGGCAGATCTTCGACTGACACATAGTTAACAATTCCCACTTTGGACATGGCTTTTCTTTGCTGTCCAAGATCATTATTTAGATCTGGACCTGTAGACATCATGTTGCTGCTCGGTTCAGTTGCTTCATTGACGTTGTGTTCATTGTCAATTTGATGTGGGATACTACTCGGTTCAGCTGAATAATCACCTTGATCGTCTTCGATATCTTGAGGTGAATAATATTCTGGTGCACATTGTTGGTACTGGGGTGCACGAGAACTAATTTGTTGCTGCGGTAGAGGTAAATAAAACTTCTGTGGAGTATACGAGTTGTCATACTCCAAGAATGACTGCTCTTTTGTGGAACCTCTCGACTGGAAGGTGAACGAATTACCAACCGATATTTCTGAGGAACATGATTGCAATCATCCTGTGATGAGCCCCTCTTCCTCTTTTATTCTCTAAGGAGGAGGTTGGAATAATATTCCTGAGTGATAGCACTGCTAACAAACTCATCAAAATTCTTTTGGCTAACTTGAGCCAATTCACATCGCAGCCTAACATTCAACCCTCGGTAAAAATGATTACTCTTCATGGCTTGTGATTTCACATAATCAGGTGCATATTGAGCTAAGCAATTAAATTCCTTCGCATACTCAATAACACTCATTTCATCTTGTTTTAGATTCCAGAATTCGTCAAGACTTGTTTACATTATACCAGCAGGAACGAAGCGAGCACGAACTGCATCCTGGAACTCTGTCCATGTGACATGATGCTCTTCCGGATGGATAGCAAGGAATTCCGCCCAACAGGCTCCAGCAAAGCCGTGTAAGCTGTTGTGCAGCAAATAGAGTGTTCTGGAAATCGTCACATTGAATCAACCCAAACTTGGACTTAATGACACGTAACCAATGATTTGGTTCACAATGGTCAGCCGCTTCGGAAATTCTCGGCGGTTGTGTCGCCAAGAAATCCAAATAAGTACTATGGGTTGGCATGTGATGTTGATCTTCTCTATTTGTCCCTTGCTGAACTAGAGTTTGGAGAGTCTCATTCATCTTGGCCATAATTTCTGCCAATCCGGTTGGCGATGGCTCTTGTGATGAAGTCAAGTCATTCCCACCTCGACTCGAACCTCCAATCTCCATCTGAGAATGGGCACGTACCATACTGCACGAAATAAATTTTGAATCAATCAAAATTCTATCCTGCAGTAAGTAAAGATAAGTAAAATATGAACATGACATGAACTTTAAAAAGTGTAACCACATCCATGTTTAGACAAATCTTATGTACGCTAAACTAATCAGTTTGACTACTGTCGGTACCCTCAATACTGGGTACCCCCGCGCACAGGGTAAAACTTCCTAAGGACCTCGCTCCCTCTATAGGGGCGAGGTTTGAAGGCGCCACGTGTCCAGCGGGGCCGGAGCTCCCCTCCCCTCGGAGGATAGCTCCGGACCTGCCACGTGGCCCAGGAGGCCGGATCTCGCCCCCTCCGCAAGGGCGAACTCCGAAGGCGCCACGTGTCCCGCAGAGCCGGGGCTCTCCTCTCCTCAAAGGATAGCTCCGAGCCTGCCACGTGGCCCGGAAGACCGGACCTCGCCCCCAGCAACTCACACCCGAGGCATAACTCACCCTCAAGCTCAGGACTCCGGTTCTGAGCAACAAGCAATACAGCGAGCACCTCTGCTCACCGTGGACGTAGGGTTTTACGCTCCGGCGGCCCGAACCACGTAAAACTCGCCGTGTCAAGCTCCTCCCTCACTCGTCCCTACGCTTAAGCTCTCCGCAAGCGACTAGCCCCTCCGAAAAAGAACCTCCGCGGGCTGCCCAGAGCAGGTCCGGGGGAAGTGTCGACCACACACTTCGACATTCGGCGCGCTAGGAAGGGGGCCTTTCCCTCGCTCGATGAGTTTCTGCCGACGAAGATGACGAAGCTTCCATCAGCGGCAAGCTCTCCTCCCCCGCGTTCACGGTGGACCGTGACTAGCTGGGAATACGTGTCGACACACTCAGGACAGAGTGTGTCCGCGTGAGCTGGAAGCCAGCACCCGACTCCGGCAATGCAGGCTCCAGCTAGCGTGAGATCTTCTGCAGCGCTGAGCATTCCCCACGGGGTGCGCTGGCTGCAGCAAGAGAGCTACTGCGCAATCCACCTGCTGGGGACGCGCCTCATTCAGCGACCCAGCAGTGGATTCGTGAGGTAGACCGTCTCGTCGTCGCCGCCGCAAACCCTCGACCTCGGCGGGGACGACGCTCTGGCCAACCGGCTGTGTCGCTGACGCGCACGCCGACGGTTGACGGACAGACGGCGGATTCCAGCTCCACCAGGCTTCTGTCGACGGACCTGAGGTCTGAGCTGGAACGATGCCACTTGGGCCAAGACGCCCGAGTGTTCCTCGAGCGGCGACAAAGAAAGGCGTCGCAGCCAAGAGGCCGGCGTCAGCATGACGTCTGCCTCAACCCTGCATGAGGCGCAGACTTTCGCCATGCGAACTCTGCCCCAGGCATACGCCACGCAGCATATGCCACAGCCATATGCCCTGCAAATGGCGCCCCCGGTCTATGGCGCAGCCTTGCCCATACTGGGGTACACTGTGCCAGCAGCGAACCAAGCGTTCGCGGCACCAACGCCTGCAGCAACAGGGGCAGGATGTGCGTCCCTGGCGCCTCACCTTCGCTTCGTGAGGTGGCCGCGCAAGTTTCGGCCGCACCTGCCTGAGAAGTACGACGGCAGCGTCAACCCGGCGGAGTTCCTCCAGATCTACTCCACCGCCGTACTTGCCGCAGGAAGGGATGAGACCGTCATGGCCAACTACTTCCCCGTCGCCTTGACCGGCCCAGCCCGGTCTTGGCTCATGAACCTCCCCCAGGGTTCCATAACTTCCTGGGGAGAGCTCTGCCGGCAGTTCATTGCCAACTTCGGCAGTTCCTACACCCGTCCTGGCACGGAGCTTGACCTCCACGCCATCAAACAACAACATGGGGAATCACTGCGCTCCTTCATCCAGCGGTTCTCCCAGGTACGCAACACCATCCCCCACATCCCGAATGCATCAGCGGTGGTCGCATTCCGACAAGGTGTGAGGGACAAGAAGATGCTCGAGAAGTTGGCCATCAGGGAGGTGCAAGACATCTCGGGGCTCTTCAGCCTGGCGGACAAGTGCGCCGGAGCGGAAGACGGGCGTCATTGGCACTCACTGCCAGCCTCCGAAGCCGGAAGACAGCCCAAAGACGGCGGAGTTCAAGCTGAGCTCCCGACCACGTCAGACAGTCAAGAGCCAAGCACTGGCTGACTTCGTGGCTGAGTGGACGCTAACGAAGGCTGACCCAGGGGGCCACGAAGACGGTGAACCAAAGCACCGAGCTCCAGTCTTCACCGGGCCTCACTGGACGCTCTTCTTCGACGGCTCCTCGCGAAAGCAGGGGGACGGTGCCGGCGTACTGCTTCTCATGCCATCGGGGGAGCAGTCTGGGTACATGGTGCGTCTCAATTTCAAGGCAACCAACAACTTGGCAGAGTATGAAGCACTCATCTTTGGCCTAAAAGACAGTCCTGTCTCTGGGCGCTCGCCAGTTGTTGGCGCAGGGCGACTCCCAGCTAGTTATCAAGCAAGTTAAGGGTGAATGCCCCTGCAATGACCCACAGCTAGCTGCTTATCTGCTCCACGTGCGGATGTTAGAGAAAGACTTCCTCGCCTTGGACCTGCGCCATGTACCGCGCGCTGGCAATGCCGCAGCTGACGACCTCTCAACGAAGGCCTCCACCGGAGCCCCTGTGCCCAAAGGAGTCTTCGTGAGGACGTTGCTGCGTCCCACAGCCCGGCCCGCCGAGCCGGGCGAAGGGGGCTGGACCAGCACCTCGAAGCTGGCGGTCCCGGCGGCCCTGCAGCCATGGACGCTGCCAAAGGATCGTAAGCGTCACTGGGGACTCCGTGCAACCCAGCGCTCAAGATCCAGAAGCTCAAGTAGTCCCGATGCATGGACCACGGAGGTCCGGGACTCCTTGAAGGACATCCTTCCTGATGAACGTGCATTCGCTGAATGGATTGTGCGGATGGCTAAGTGCTACGCGCTGGTATCTTTACTGGCGTGGCGCCACGGCATCCTATTGCGGTGCATAACCCAGAAGGAAGGCTGCGACTAGCTCGCAGTAGTCCACGAAGGCGAGTGCTGGGAACGCTCATCGTCCCACACGCTGGTCGGTTAAGCCATCCGACATGGCTCCTACTGACCGAGAGCCACCTGGACGCCGTCAAACCGGTTAGGAGATGCAATGCGTGCCAGGTCCACGCCAAGCAGACCCACACAACCGGTGCAGACGCCGCACCCAGAGCCGTCGGGGGATACCGGCTCCTCTATGTCGAGGGCCAGCCGGACTTCCCAGGGCCGGGTCACGGGAACTACCCTTCTACATGGTATGCGGGGCCGAAGCCATGCTTCCCCCTGAGACCGCCATGGGGGTCCCCCCGTGTCCGAGCGTACGACGAAGCCACGCATGACCCGCTCTGCGTGAGGACATGGCGCTCCGATGCTACCCCAGTAAGTTCACCATGCTTACGTAGGTGTTTATTTAAATTACGCATTAATTTATATGATCACCTTCCCACGCTCTAGACAGTGTGCATCCATTGTACACTCGGTTCCTCTTTTCTGCTCTCGTGCATAGTCGATATTTGCAATCCTGCCGTAGGCGGTAGTGCTTGGGGTACCTGCCAGAGGCCCGGTGGCCTTTTGGACCTCCCCCTGTAAGGGTACTGTACCGCCAGTTGGTCTCCTCCGAGAAAAGACCTACGCTAGACCGGGGGGTCAGGAGCCTTGCTTTGCCCTGTCCTGCACCAAAAGCATGTGCACTCTGCCCCCCAGCGCTACGGTCTGAGTACCAGGGGGCCGGACGGTTACACCCTGACTAGGGCTGGGGGCCAGACCTCCGGGACCAAGTGCACTGGATTACCCAAGCCCCGTATTCCGGCCCGGGACAGTAAGCCAAATGAGACTAAGGGACAGGCAAGGGAGGACTTCTGAGCAGTACAGGACTCCGCCCTTCGCTGGCCTGAGCTCCGATGACCTCCGGACCTCACGCCCTTCGCTGTCCTGAGCTCTGATGACTTACGAACCTCCGCCCCACAGCTGGGCCGAGCTCCGAGGCCAGCCCTCGCCCTCCTTTCAGAGGCGAGCGCTGATGCCGGACCTCACGACTTCGCTGGCCTGAGCTCCGATGACCTCCGGACCTCACGCCCTTCGCTGGCCTGAGCTCCGATGACTTCCGGACCTCCGCCCCCGCCGCTGGGACGAGCTGCGAGGCCAGCTCTCGCCCTCCTTTCAGAGGCGAGCGCTGATGCCGGACCTCACGCCCTTCGCTGGCCTGAGCTCCGATGACCTCTGGACCTCACGCCCTTCACTGGCCTGAGCTCCGATGACTTCCGGACCTCCACCCCCACAGCTGGGCCGAGCTCCGAGGCCAGCCCTCGCCCTCCTTTCAGAGGCGAGCGCTGATGCCGGACCTCACGCCCTTCGCTGGCCTGAGCTCCGATGACCTCCGGACCTCACGCCCTTCGCTGGCCTGAGCTCCAATGACTTCCGGACCTCCGCCCACACCGCTGGGCCGAGCTCCGAGGCCAGCCCTAACCCTCCTTTCAGAGGCGAGCGCTGATGCCGGACCTCACGCCCTTCGCTGGCCTGAGCTCCGATGACCTCCGGACCTCGCGCCCTTCGCTGGCCTGAGCTCCGATGACTTCTGGACCTCCGCCCCTGCAGCTTGGCCGAGCTCCAAGGCCAGCCCTCGCCCTCCTTTCAGAGGCAAGCGCTGATGCCGGACCTCACGCCCTTCGCTGGCCTGAGCACCGATGACCTCCGGATCTCACGCCCTTCGCTGGCCTGAGCTCCGATGACTTCCGGACCTCCGCCCCCACAGCTGGGCCGAGCTCCGATGCCAGCCCTCGCCCTCCTTTCAGAGGCGAGCCCTGATGTCAGACCTCACGCCCTTCGTGGCCCTGAGCTCCGATGACTTCCGGACCTCCGCCCCCACAGCCGGGCCGAGCTCCGATGCCAGGCTTCACCCTCTCCTGAGAGGCTGAACTCTAAAGCCGTCGAGACCCTGCCAGCACAGGGAGTACTCAAGACAAGAAAGTGCGCGGGTAGGAGAAGGCCCCACCTCGGGCTCGTTACCTCCCCCGAGGTGAGCCCGGGGGCCACTGTCGGTACCCTCAATACTGGGTACCCCCGCGCACAGGGTAAAACTTCCTAAGGACCTCGCTCCCTCTACAGGGGCGAGGTTTGAAGGCGCCACGTGTCCAGCGGGGCCGGAGCTCCCCTCCCCTCGGAGGATAGCTCCGGGCCTGCCACGTGGCCCAGGAGGCCGGATCTCGCCCCCTCCGCAAGGGCGAACTCCGTAGGCGCCACGTGTCCCGTAGAGCCGGGGCTCTCCTCTCCTCAAAGGATAGCTCCGAGCCTGCCACGTGGCCCAGAAGACCGGACCTCGCCCCCTCCGCGGGGGTGAGCTCCGAAGGCTCCACGTGTCCAGCGGAGCCGGAGCTCCCCCTATCCTCAGAGGAGTGCTCCGGGTCCGACACGTGGCCAGCAGAGCAGTGCTGCCGCCCGGCATGGTAGGCAGCAGGAGTAAAGGCGCGCCATGCCTTTACCGTACAAAGCATTCAAGACCTGCACCATCCCGAGACGAAGAGGCGCAACGCACGCCTGTCAGGAGGCGCTGTGACCAGTCACAATCAGGACAGGTGTACAGTGTCTGAAGCTGCAGGCCATTGAAGGCAGCGACAAGACCGGACAAGAAAGGCCCTGCCGTCCCTGCCATCACCAATGACTACACGCTACACTTAGCCTGCGTCATGGGCAGGGCGGCAGGACGAGGACTTCGACGCCAGCGCCAAGACATAATAGTCGGCAGGCAATCTCCCTAGGGCCACCTGTCGGGTCCCGGGCCCCCCTTGTAAGCCGCTCGAGCCTTGGACTATAAAAGGCTCGGGTAGGCAACGTTAGCGAGGGTTCGCACTCCAGCAACTCACACCCGAGGCATAACTCACCCTCAAGCTCAGGACTCCAGTTCTGAGCAACAAGCAATACAGCGAGCACCTCTGCTCACCGTGGACGTAGGGTTTTATGCTCCGGCGGCCCGAACCACGTAAAACTCGCCGTGTCAAGCTCCTCTCTCACTCGTCCCTACGCTTAAGCTCTCCGCAAGCGACTAGCCCCTCCGAAAAAGAACCTCCGCGGACTGCCCAGAGCAGGTCCGGGGGAAGTGTTGACCACACACTTCAACAACTACCCTGACCAGTTCACACAACTCCAAAATTTACTCAAGTTAACTACAGATTCTTGACTTGAGTTCAATACCAAAGTCTCCGCTCGGTCTCATTTTCTTTCCATGTGTTTCATGTGCTATCTCACCCGAGTCGAGTGCCTCTAGCCTATCCTTGCGAGTAGTTCCAACTACTCGACTTGTACCGAATCCTACACTATCTTAGCATTGCAGTATCTAACGGGGTTTTCAATCCTAATCCCAGCCCATGGCTTTATTGGCTATGCATTTGGGTTTCAATCAAGACTCTAATGCAAGAAGTCATTGGTACTCAAAGAAAGTTCTCAAAACAGTAAAAATTTGTAAAAAGGTTAATGCAAACCGGAGCTTGCCTTGCTGCTTTTGGTCGTAGTCTAGCTGCTCTTCCAGAGTAACGAAGTCTAAGACTTCGGGTTCCTCCTCAACCTTAGCGACTACATGAGAAATATGAATATGTATCAGTTCATATGCATTTCAATTGAATTTAAACTTGTGAAGTTTATAAGTCTCACTAGACAGACCCCAATGACTCTGAAATTTTTATTGTGGTTTGGTTACAACCTAAACAGAGACTTGGCCAAGTTTTAGTTGCAGCAAAAAGCACATTTGAGCTCTCCACAAATAATTATGTACTTGACCTTAATTGGAGCTCTTATAGTGTTCTAGGGATTTTCATGGAGCAAGCCATAACTTTCTGAAAACTAGATTTTCATAGGGTTCTTATAGAGTTGGTCTCACTTAATTTGAAGGTTCCTAGCTAGAGATATGAGCTAAACAATTTCAGAGAAATTCTGAAAATGTTTCTGAACATTTTCCATTTTCTCTGGAACAGTTTTATTAATCACACCATTAGGTGGATCAAATGAGCTCAAATGGATCTGAAATTTTTATGGTAGCTCGAGATATTTTGGTGAACATCCCAGCAAAATTTCAGAATTTTCCTCCAAAGTATTCTCCAGTTAAGATTCTAAACAGTTTAAATTTTGAATAATTAATTTTGTAGAAATAAGAATTTTCATGAAGTGAAACTTGTTTTGCTGGAAAGTACTCAGAGAGCTGAATCCAACAAAATTTGGTTCACTTGATTTGGAGTTTCCTAGCCAAAGTTATGAGGAATTGAAGTTTGAATGAAACCTGAAAATCGGGAAAAGTTCAAATCTGCCGGTGGTTCCATGGGTACACGTGTTGAGTGCTGGAGCGATGGCACACCGGGCCACAGGTTTTATTCCCGCGCTGCCACATTCGATCTGTGCCCACAGAAGATCAGACCGCCCGGGTTCCTCCCACTGACAGCGGGCCCGGTTCGGCCGTCTTCAACCTCGCGCCTCCCGCGCGGTAGCGCCGCCGGGGTTGCCGGAGCATCGCTGAACTCGCTCCTCCGGTCAACTCCCGAGCTCCAACTCGCCGCTGGCCCCTAATTTTTTGTGCTGAACACGTTGGGAGGGTTTCCCCTTGTCGACGTTGGCTCTAACCGAGCCCGCGACGGCGCAGCGGCTCGGGAAGAGTTCGGTGACGTTGTCCCGGCATACTAGCCTGCCAAACGCCTGGCGAAGCGGCTCTACAGCAACAGTGGTGCCTCGTGAAGCTCGGCATGGCGATGGAAAGGCTTGGGGAGGGTTCCGAAGTGGGTCTTACCGTGCGCCTGAAGCTGCCCGCAGAATCCGCCATTGGCAAGCTTCGAAACACGCCGGGTACTGGGGTTCTCAAGCTAAAGGTTGTGAAGGCAACATGTGTGCCATCAAGTCTAGTCTGTGTAGGAACGGATTGAGACTCTCTAACCCTTTCTAGCGTGCGAGTTTGACAGAACCGCATATGAAGGTCGGTCTGCACCGACAAAAAGGAAAACTGGAAATTCATCGCCGGCGATCAAGCACTCGGGCTGTGGCTCGGGGGTGAGCATCGCCGGCCCCTAACGCATCCAGGGACGCCTTAGCTCGGGCGTGACAACTTCCCGGTTGGGCTGTCCACGGGAGCCCGAGGTGCGGTGGACTCAGTTCACTAATAAGGGCTCTCGGTACAGTCGAGATCATCCGGGTTAAGCCGATTTCCAGCAACGGGGAAGGAGAAGGGGAGTCCCTAGTACCTTGTCGTAGCTTTGGAGAGAGTGGGGAGGCGGTGATCGCGATTTCCGATCAGCTCTGAGCAATCGGCAGCGAGGGTGGCGTCTCTGGTGTGAGGAAGCAGAAAGTGTGCGGTTCTCCCTCCGATCAGGACGGCCGTGGGGATAAGTACGGCGCGAGGCGGTTCAGCAGGTCGGGGCGGCAAGCAGGTGCTGTCCCGATCGCGCCTTCGCCGTGGCGGCTGCTGCAGTGCGCGCGAGTACCTGAGCTCGGTAGCTGCAGTCGGTTGAACTGGTGTAGAGACTGACATGTGGTCCCACCCATGGGTTTAACCCCTGAATTTAACTTTTCTCCACTTTTCTAAACAGTAGAGACCCAATTAACCCCAAGGATTTGAATTAGCTACCCTTGTGCCATTTGCATGGGATGGAATTCAAATTTGGTTAGGTTTGGCTAAATTTCAGCACATATTCAGTTTGGAATTCAAATAAAGTTTGAATTTGCTAAACTTAGCTTATGTCAAGATCAACTCCAAATGGAGTAAAAATTGGTTGGTGAGCTCACAAAAATGTGCTGAGTAAGAATATGTCTCCCACTTTTGAATTCAGGGGATGAAAACAGTTTGAATTTGAGTTCAAACCACCCTCTTTCTAGCTATACCCAAAAGGACCTCACAAAGGTTTTGAATTTGGGTGAAACTTGGCATGGACATTACTAGCAAGGTGTAGGAGTTTTTCATATGCCCAGCCCCTAGATGATGCATGTGGGAAATGCCACTTTAATCTTGTATGAGTTTGTTCCCTAATGATCATGTTGATGGTGGTTACTTGCTCTTCAAATGTGTTCATCAACTCTGTTCAAATGAGGTGTGTGTGTGGTGTGATGAGCACCTTTAGTATGTGCCAAAAACTTAGGCCCTTACATCCTCCCCCTGAAAAGAATCTCGTCCTGAGATTATAAGGCGAAAATGAGAGAGAGGATGGTGGAAAAATTACCGGATATGCGACGTGAAAAAGTCGGGGTAGTTAGCGCGAAGAAATCCTTCGCTCTCCCATGTCGCTTTGTCCATGGAGCGATTACTCCATAGAACTTTGTAGAACCACAACGTACGGTTGCGTGTGGTTTGGGCCTTTTCATCAATAATCTGAACCGGTTCCTCCTGATACGTGAGATCCGATTTCAGTTCTTCTATGTCCTCCAGCTGAATGGTAGTTGATAGCTTAAGACACTTCCTCAGCTGGGAAATGTGAAAGACGTCGTGCACACCGGAAAGTGCTTCTGGTAATTTCAGCCGGTATGCTACTGATCCACATCTTTCAGTAATCTGAAATGGACCGATGAATCGGGGTGCCAACTTTCCTCTCACCCCGAATCTGTTCACGCCCTTCATTGGAGACACACGTAGGTATACGTGATCCCTGACTTCAAATTGTAATGGGCGACTTCTCCGGTCCGCATACTGTTTCTGTCGGGATTGGGCGGATTTTAGGTTCGCTTGAATCAGCCGAACCTTTTCCTCCGCGTTGTTGACAAGATCAATTCCGAAGGTGACCCTTTTGCCAGACTCACACCAATTCAATGGTGTGCGGCATTTTCTCCCGTATAGCGCCTCGTAAAGCGCCATCTTGATGCTGGCTTGGTAACCATTTTTGTACGAGAACTCGGCTAACGGCAAGTGATCATCCCAATTCTTGCCGTGGTCGATAGCGCAAGCTCGTAGCATGTCTTCTATAATCTGATTTACCCGCTTGGTTTGCCCATCCATCTGCGGGTGGTATGCTGAACTACGGATCAGCTTCGTCCCCAATGCAGCATGTAGCTGCTCCCAGAAACGGGACACAAATAAAGTGCCCTTGTCCGATATAACGGTATGGGGTACGCTGTATAAGCATAGGATCCGTGAGATGTACAGTTCAGCGTACTTCTTGGCGTTGTAGTTGGTGTTGACCGGGATGAAATGGGCAACTTTGGTGAGCCGGTCGACGATTACCCACACAGAATCATGTTTCTGAAAAGTGGTGGGCAAACCGACGATGAAGTCCATGCTCACGTCCTCCCACTTCCAGGCAGGAACGCCCAGTGGTTGTAGCAGTCCCGGTTTCCAGATATGATCTGCCTTCACCCTTCGACATGTATCACACTCGGACACGTACTTGGCGATCTCCCACTTCATCCGTGTCCACCAAAACTTGCTTCTGAGTTCTTGATACATTTTGTTGCTGCCGGGGTGAATAGAAAACTTTGATAAGTGAGCCTCATCAAAGATTTTCTTCCGTAATTCCGGGTTACGGGGTACAACGTTCCGGTCCTTGAACCATAGGATGCCGTCTCTGTCTTTCCGGAAACATTTCAGCTCCCCACTGTCTATATGTCTCCGCAAATGCCACATGCCCTTGTCGTGTTTCTGAGCTACCGCTATCTCCTCACGGAAGGTGGGGATCAAAGCTAAGTTGTAGAGAGCTCCATGTGGAATCACATGCAATGGTGGTTCGTTCTCTTCCAACGATGTGATGGTCAGAGTGTTGACATGTGACTTGCGGCTCAGCGCATCCGCCACTACGTTTGCCTTGCCGGGGTGATAATGGATCTCTATTTCGTAATCCTTTATCAACTCTAACCATCTTCGCTGCCTCATGTTCAGCTCTTTCTGAGTGAATATGTACTTGAGGCTCTTGTGGTCGGTATATAAATGTACGAGGTTACCGAGTAGGTAGTGCCTCCACATTTTCAATGCAAGTACCACGGCAGCGAGCTCCAAGTCGTGAGTTGGATAATTCTGCTCATGGTTTCTAAGCTGCCGTGACCCATACGCGACCACTCTTCGGTCTTTCATCAGCACACATCCGAGCCCAATGCCGGATGCATCACAGTACACATCGAACGGTTTTGTTGTGTCTGGCTGCGCCAAAACCGGTGCTGATGTTAGGTGCTTGACTAAAGCCTTGAATGCTGCTTCACATGCTGGACTGCAAACATATTTGGTAGCCTTCTTCAGCAGCTCCGTCATAGGCTTGGCAATCTTCGAGAAGTTCGGAATGAACCTCCGATAATATCCCGCGAGTCCGAGGAAACTTCGTACCTCGTGAACAGTTCTCGGGGATTTCCAATTCAGCACTTGTGTGATCTTGCTCTGGTCTACAGCGATGCCCTCCGCTGAGATGATATGCCCGAGAAAAGGAACTTGCGATATCCAGAATTCACACTTGCTGAACTTCGCGTATAGCTTGTGATCCCGCAGCCGTTGCAAGACTATACTCATATGCTTCTTGTGATCTTCCTCCGACTTGGAATATACCAGTATGTCGTCGACGAAGACCACGACAAACTTGTCCAGCTCCGGCATGAATACCGAGTTCATGAAATACATGAAGTGAGCTGGAGCGTTGGTGAGGCCGAAGGACATGACCAGGTACTCATAAAGTTCGTACCTCGTCGAGAAAGCCGTCTTCGGAATATCCTCAGCCCGTATCTTAATCTGATGGTACCCGGATCTTAAGTCCATCATGGAAAAGATCTTTGCTTTGACCAACTGATCGAACAACATGTCGATCCGTGGTAACGGGTACTTGTTCTTGATGGTTACGACATTTAATGGACGATAGTCCACGCAAAGCCGCAACGTCTCATCCTTCTTCTTCACAAATAATGCCTAACAGCCCCATGGTGAGGGGCTCGGCCTAATAAAACCCTTCTCCAGCAAATCCGTTAGCTGAGTCTTCAGTCCAGCCAATTCCTTGGGCGCCATCTTGTACGGTCTCCGGGATATCGGCATGGTTCCTGGTGCAAGTTCAATCTTTAACTCCACCTCTCTGTCAGGTGGCATCCCCGGTAAATCGTCCGGGAACACGTCAAGGAACTCTCGGACCACTGGAATATCTTCCAATCTGATGGTTGTGGATTGATAGACACTTGGAAGTTTTATTTCTGGATTGTCTAGAAATAAGGAATGAGATTCGTGCACTTCTGAGTTCAAGTGCACAATTCGGAGGACGTTGTCTAAAACAGCGCCGTGGCGGGTTAACCACGACATCCCTAAGATGACATCAACCTTCTGCCCCTCTAAAATTATGAGAGACGTAGGGTATACTCTACCCTCTAAGCATAATGGTGCTTTTGGAACCATAATGCTTGCTGAAATTTTCCCACCCGGTGAACAAATCAAATATGGACTATCGGTGGGTAGTATTGACAAGCTGTATTTAGCAATGAAAGCTTTGCTAATAAAGCTATGCGTGGCACCTGAATCAAATAATACTATGGCGGGATGCTGGTGGAGTTGGAACATACCCGCAAGGATTGGCTCACCCTCCGGCACGTCCTCTATGGCAAGTTGGTGGACGTTGCCAGGCCTAGGGTTTGCCCGCCACGAATTAGTAGGGTTCCGGGGCTGATTCGTCCCCGGAAGTTGCGGTGCCACTCCACCGCCTTGCCTCTCCGGATAACTGCTG
Organism: Neostapfia colusana; assembly: GCA_030760725.1. NCBI lineage: Eukaryota > Viridiplantae > Streptophyta > Magnoliopsida > Poales > Poaceae > Neostapfia > Neostapfia colusana. The sequence continues at coordinate 89,465,019 of JASWHV010000003.1, forward strand.
GCGAATTGTCCTGGATGACCACATTTGTAGCATGTGGCCGCTGCTTGGCCTGTGCTTGGGGGACGAAAGCCCGGCATGCGCTGCTGAGGTGCATACGCACGCGGCATCGCCCGCTGCTGCTGTTGTTGTTGCGGAGGTGGTGCTGGCAGCGCCTGCCTGAATGCCGGTGAAGAATACGGCCGACTGCGGAATGGCATCGGCCTTTGTGGTGGCTGCCAGCGTGGACCCGATGGTGGGCGATTCACCATCCGAAATTTCTGAGAAGGACCGCCTCCTTCTCCGCTGCTTTGCGGCGCACTTCGCTTTCTTTCCGCCGCCGCTAACTCCTTGCCGGAGTCCTCCTGAACAATCGCAGCATCAATTATGTAATTGAGGCTGCCGTGATTGAACATCGCCAGCTTGTCCTTCAGGAGCGGGTTAAGCCCCTGGTAGAAGTGGTCCCGCCGCTTCTCGTCAGTATCGGCATGATACGACGCGTAGAGCACGAGATCGTTGAACGCCCTGGAGTATTCCAGCGTGTTCCGGCTCCCTTGCTGCAGGTGTAAGAAATCCTGTGTCTTCCTCTTCATGAGACCCGGCGGTATGTGATAGGCCCTGAAGGCCGTCTGGAACTCCGCCCAGGTCATAACTCGGTCGGTGGGCTGCGAAGCACAGTAGTTCGCGCACCACGCGCTCGCGGATCCCTGGAGCTGTTGGACCGCGAACTGAGTCTTGCGCTGATCACTCACTTGGAGCAGCCTGAACTTCATCTCCATCGTGCGGAGCCAGTTGTCCGCATCGAGGGGTTCATCCGCCCTTGAGAATACCGGGGGATGAGTCGCTAGAAAGTCGGAGTAGGAGCTCTGTTGACGCTCCTCACGATCATGACGCCTCTCTGGTCGAGACGTATTTGCAATAAGTGTCTGCAGCAACTCCGTGTGCTGCTGATGAGAACCTTCCATTGCCGCAACGATGTCGGCCAATGTAACCGTTGGCGGCGGCGGTGGCGGTGTTTGCTGTTGCTGCTGTTTCTGCTGCTGTCCCGAGGAGTCCTCGGGAGGCTGTTGGGAGGTTTCTCCCCCTTGACTAGAACCCCCAACGTCTGGGTTGGCACGAGTATGAGTCATTCTGAAATTTAAAACAGCAGCGATCAGCACATGTCATACTTTCATATGAAACAGTAGGTATTGAAGTGACACATGAATAATTTGCACAACATTCACACATATTGATAAAGCATAAACTTTATATAAGATACATTATTCTCGGGTCTCCGAGAAGTCGTGCTCATGTTGTCACTACCTATACATACGCTACTGCCTACACGACATGTCACTGGTTACAAAAGTTTGGGTTACTCCACTCTGGTTGCCCTACTTGGCAACGGTAACCCCCTACTCGGAGTAGAACTCGACGTCCTGCGGGTCGTCCTCCTCCGGTACCTCTGCTGGTGGCTCTGGATCTACAACCTCCTCTCGCATATCGGGTTCTCCCATTCCCGGAAGAGCCAAGACCACCGGGATGCCCAATACTGGAGGTACTGTGACACCCTCATCTCTGGTTTCTGCATGTATTCATATTTCATGTAGAGAAAACATTTTAAAAGAAGTGGGAACAGAGAAAATATCAAAAAGATAGCCAAAAAGAGCCGAATCCAGTTCACAGAGAGCGCCGAAGACAACTCCCGCAGCCCGCTGGCCACGTGGCGTGTTCGTAGCTCATCCCTGTGAAGTGGGGAGAGGTCCGCCACTAAAATGGCTACGTGGCAGGCTCGGGGCTCATCTCCGCAAAGAGGGAGAGGTCCGACCCTGTGGGACACGTGTTGCCCCCGGAGCTAGCCTCTGCGGAGAAGCGAAGGCAGTTCCGCAGGACACATGTCACCTTCGGAGCTAGTCACCGCGGAAATCAGAGGACCAGCCGCGTGGGATACGTGTCGACCTCGGAGCTCACCTCCGGGAGGTCCGGTCCTATTGGACACGTGTCACCACCGGAGCTTATCTCTGGGAGGTCCGTCACTGTTGGACACGTGTCAACTTCGCAGCTCGTCTATGAGCAGAAAGGGAGTCTGGCGCTGTTAGGACACGTGGCACACCCGGAGCTACCTCCGGAGAGAGGAAAGGTCCGACACTGACACGTGGCGTGCGCGGAGCCACCTATGAAAAGAGAGGAGGTCCCGACCGCCAGGATACGTGGCGCACGCGGAGCTCACCTCCGAAGGAGAGGGAGGTCTCACTCGCTTGACACGCGGAACAACCGGAGCTCGTCTCTGCGGAAAAGGGGAGACCAGGCCCCGGTAGACACGTGGAGCTTCTGGAGCTCATCACCGCAGAGGTAACGAGTTATGGAGCGGTTTTTGGATTCTGTACGCGTAGAAATATCGGTACGGAAGAGAAACCGACTTGAATTCCACAATGTTACCGCACCAAATGAACTCAAGATAAGTTGTTAAGATTCAACGATAATCTGAATAGGACTCTTATTCAAAATACAATCAGATTAGGACTCTTCTTCTCCCGATTATAAATAGAACGCAGAACCTTTGGCCGAAAACCATGAACTTCTTTTCCACCTCTTTAACCGACGACTTAGAGCACTAGCCCCAACTCGCCGAGTAAGCCCATCGCCGGAGTTCAGTCAAGGAAGATCACCGGAAGGGAGCCCAACGATCTGTCTTGCTAAAAGAAGGACCCTGAGACCACGAAGAACGTAAGGTAGGTCTCCAATACCACTTTACGACATCATCGTTGTGTTTTCTTTGCATCTGTTCTTCGATTCCTTTCGAACATAAGCTTTCTCGTGGACAAATCACTTGTTGATCGGGTTGATCTAAAGACAAGATCATCGCCACATCCACATTTGATCTGAACACCTCTGTTCATCATAAAACACGTACAAACCGACCTAATAAAACTAAAACTGCATTATAGGATAGCATGCATATGCATCATCACATCTAGTTAAAGTTTGTGCATGGTATTGATTGTTATGAATCTTGTATGTGCATGATCCTGTATAGATGGACAAGCTTAGGGAGCTGTCTACGACGAGCTGTGTAAGGGCCTCAGTTTTTGACACATAATTGAAGTGTTCATCACCACACACACACACACACACCTCATTTGAGGAAAGATGATGAACACAAATGAAGAGCAAGTAACAATTATCAACATGCTCATTAGAAAACAAACTCACACATTGCAAAAGTGGTATTTCCCACATGTGATATAGATGGGCTGGACATATGAAAACTCCTACACTTTGCTAAGGATGTCCATGCCAAGTTTCACCCAAATTCAAAACCTTTTTGAGGTCATCTTGGGTATAGATAGGAAGGGGGCAGTTTGAAAACATATTCAAATTCAAACTGTTTTTATACCATGAATTTGAAAGTGGAAGGCATATTCTTACTCAGCACATTTTTGTGAGCTCACACACCAATTTTCACTCCATTTGGAGTTGATCTTGACATGAGCTAAGGGGGAGAAGTTCAAACTTTATTTGGATTTCAAACTGAACTTGTGCTGAAATTCATTCAAACCAAACCTCATTTGAACTTTGATCAATTCAGATGGCTCATGGGGGAATAATTTGAATGGCCAAGGGTAGTATGGGGTTCACTGTTTACAACAGTGATTAGAAGTAAATTTCAGAGGTTAAAAGGAAGGGTGGGACCCACATGTCAGCCTCTACTTCAACACAAACCGACTGAGACTTTTCACTCGGGTCGCCGAGCCGCAGCGGTGGTCGCCACCGAGGCCACCACCGCGCCACCAGCTGCTTACCCACGCGCGGGAATGAGGCGGTGCAGAGCCTTCTTAAGGCGCCTGCCCCCCTCCTCGGCCGAGGTACCGACGTGTTTTCCCGCAAGAACCCAGCACTGGCCGAAAGTTTCCACAGTTCGGACTTGATCGGAGGACGCCGATCGCAGCTCCCTCCTTCCACTCCAGAGTCCCAGCAAGGTACTAGAGACCTTCCTCCATCCTCCCCATTGCTAGAATTCGGTTGAAACCGATTGATATCGGCTGTGCCGAAAGATCAAAATCGGAACTTGGAACCGCCGCACCTCGGGCTCTCGTGGACAGCCCAACCTGGGCGTTGTCACGCCCGGGCCAAGGCACCCTTGGACGCGCGGGTGACCGGTGCTGCTCATCCCCGAGCCACAGCTCGAGTGGTCGCTCACCGGCGGCGAATTTCCACTTTTCCCCTTTCTGTGTGCAGAACGACCTTCGGGTATGATTCTGTTTAATTCGTGATCTAGAAAGGATTAGAGGGCCTCAGGCCACTCCCACACGAGCTAGACACGGTAACGCACAAGTTGCCTTCACAACTCTGGGCCGGAGAACCTCTGTGCCCGGCGTAATTTAAGGTCTACTAATGGCGGAACGAGCGGGGGGGTATCGGGCACACGGTGAGGACCTATTTCGGGCCTTCCCCGAGCTGCCTCGAGCTCATGTCGACCTTCTCTGAGGTCCACTGATGCTCCCCGACCGATTTCCCAAGTAGCTGAGGTGTTAGAGAAGTCAGCCGACATGGCCGAAGTCTTTCCGAGGTGGCGGCTCGTCGCCGACCATGCTCCGGCCATTGTCATGAGCAGCTGACCCTAGAATCCGGTTCCCCAAGTAAAAGTAGGCAGGGGCGGCGAGAATCAAGAAGTTTGGAGCTGTACAGCAGCCGGCGGCGAGCTCTCCGGCGAGGTCCCTCGGCGGCGGAGCGCGGGTGTCGCGAGGTTGAAGAAGGGGGTGGACCCCAACTGTCAGCGGCCGATATTTTGAATCGGGATCCGGCTGCGGCCGGGATCGGGTGTGCTGGCGCGCAAAATCCTCGTGGGCCGCGGTGTGCCATCGCCTAGGCGTGCGACGCGTGTCCCCCTGGGCCCACGCGCGAGTTTAAACTTTTCCCCGATTTTCAGATTTTCTTCAAACTTCAAATCCTCATAACTTTGGCTAGAAAGCTCCAAATTGAGTGAACCAAATTTTGCTGGATTCAGCTCTCTGAGTGCTTTCCGGAAAATCAAGTTTCACTTCATGAAATTCCTTATTTCTCCAGAATTAATTCCTCAAAATTTAAACTGTTAGGAATTTTAACTGGAGAATCCTTTGGAGGAAAATCCTGAAATTTTACTGAGATGTTCACCAAAATATCCTTGAACTACCATAAAAATTTCAGATCCATTTGAGCTCATTTAATCCACCTAATGGTGTGATTAGTGAAACTGTTCCAGAGAAAATAGAAAATGTTCAGAAACATTTTCAGAATTTTCTCTGAAATTGTTTAGCTCATATCTTTAGTTAGAGGCTTCCAAATTAAGTGAGACCAACTCCATTAGAACCCTCTGAAAATCTAGTTTTCAGGAAGTCATAGTTTGTCTCATGAAAATTCCTAGAACACCCTAAGAGTTCCAATTAAGGTCAAGGACATAATTATTTGTGGAGGGCTCAAATGAGCTTTGCTGCAACTAAAACTTGACCAAGTCTCTGTTTAGGTTGTAACCAAGCCACAGTAAAAGTTTCACAGTCATTAGGTCTATCTAGCAAGGGTTATAGACTTCACAACTTCAAACTTAATACAAATGATTAAATTAATACATGTATTGTTTCTATCATGTAGTCGCTAAGGTCGAGGAGGAACCCGAAGTCCTAGACTTCGTTACTCCGGAGGAACAGCTAGCCTACGACCAAGAGCAGCAAGGCAAGCCCCGGTTTGCATTAACCTTTTTACAAATATTTATTGTTTTGAGCACATCTTTGAATATTGTTCTGTGCATTGGAGTCTTGATTGGAAACCCAACTGCATAGCCAAGAAAACCATGGGTTGGGATTAGGATTGAAAACCCCGTTAGCTACTGCCTTGCTAGAATAGAGTAGGATTCGGTACAAGTCGAGTAGTTGGAACTACTCGCGAGAATAGGCTAGAGGCACATTGCTTGGGTAGAGATAGCACATGATACACATGGCAAGAAAATGAGACCGAGCGGAGAGTAAGGGCAGCAGGACTTTGGGGCCTGTGTGCTGTAGCTCCGCTTGTGTCGATTGAGGACCGAGCCGTGTGCGGGCCTGTTGAACAAGCTAGAACAGTACCGAAGACCTACCGGCTATATGGGAACCGGGAAACTGATGTAACTCGGGTAGCTGGGTATTGAGGCATTGCCCGTCGTTCAGAGGGTAGGTTGAGAGCTCGAGGTGTAAATCGGCTGGCGGCACGGAGATGCGCGTGCAGAGACCTCTTGCTCGGGACGATGGGACCGGTTTAATATTTGGCTAACGGGTGAAAGGTAGTCGCGTACGGCGTCCGTGATGGTTGTTGTAGGCAACATCGAGTACGGGCGTACGTGACGGGTTGTTCGGGTAACCCTGCAGGTGTAAATCGATTATAATCGCCGTCCCTCGCGGTCAGTGAGTACCACTTGTTCACTGTACCGTGACGTAGAAAGAACAGGCTAGTTACATGTTAAAATGTTGCTGATTGAAAGCTGGACATTGATTGTTAATGGTATGCTGTAGCTTAGAGCTAATTAAAGTTCTTTTCAACTTTGGGCAAAGTACATGAGAGAAATGCGTTTCTTGTTTGATTGCGGCTCTCTCGTGTGCCTTAGCGTAAGGTTCTCCACAACCTGCTGCTAAAACTTGAAAGTAAGGTTCTACTAATTAGGCGAGTCCTTGCAAATAATTTTTACCTCATGCCACCCATTACCCTCATGTAGAAGTTCCATGTTTAGGTGAGACGGGTCAGACTTGCTGAGCCTTCGTGCTCACTGCTTGTGTTTGAAGCTTTTGCAGGGTTCTATGAGGAAGGGACTCCCGAAGAGGAGACGGAACCCCAGGAGGGGAACCCCGTCGAGTGGGAGTCGTGCACGCCGCAGAGTTAGTGTGCGTGTGTGCTAGCAAGGACACGTTCAAGGGCTGAACGTGCACTTGATGCTTAGTCTATGCCCGCGAGTGTGGACTAAACTTATTTTGATGTAAACATGTGCATAAACTTGTTTATGTAATAAAATTTTCGCTTCCGCTTTGTACCTTTGACGTGTGTTATACGGTGCTATGCAACGCAGCACCCCTCAGCGTGATCCTGGCTCGACAGGACCATCGGGGTCGTGTCAAGCTGCAACAACAAGGTTTCGAGATCCAAGAGCAACCGGAACCGCAAGAACAAGGCAAGTGCCCCTTGACCATATTGATCCTATGTTTTGGGAAAAACTGTTTTGTTTTGCGAAAAGGTGTGTGTGCTGAGTCAAACATGATGGGAAACCCTTTTACAGGAGTTTACTAGTTTTGGTTAAACCACCCTTGTCGCCAGGGAAGTTTATGAGTCGGGTATGGTTTTTACTTTTAAGCTTCGCTGAGTCCATGGGATTGGGAAGCGAGATAGATGTGTCTAGCTAACTGCACTCATAATGATAATGAGAAACTGATGTTGTTAATGAACATGGATCGGAGGGAGATCTAGGCAAGACTGGGTTTGTGAATGAGGTAGCATGAGATGGTGGTTTTACTTGCCGTAGATCTAAGGACCGGTTCATGCGAGCACATGCCAGGATAACAGTGCCACCACAAGGCTAAGTATGGGTGCGGCTTAGCTGACTAATTAGGTAAGTTGCTAGATTGTTATGGACCATGGAAGGCGCGGGGAATGGGAGTCGAGTGAGGACTGCCCTGGGAACTACATGGCACAAGAGGGGGCCCGTGGGTGGGAGAATTGGAGATTCTAGCCTGCCGGTGAAACCTTAGTGAGTCCATACATCTAGTAGCCCCTTTGTAAAGGCTATTTTGTGATCTCTTAGCCATACACCGACGGTTGTGTACTGGTATAATAGAGGTTCTGTAGTCACCGACGGGTGACGAAATCACAAACTTGTGGGTAAAGAGGTGCAAACTCTGAAGAGTCTAAAACTATCATGATAGCCGAGCTTACGGTCACGAGCGCCTGGCCAACTTCCATGATTAGTTGGGATGGTTATTGGTTTGGTTATGGTTTGGTTTTGGAACTGTTGAGTCCAGGTGATAATATGGGTTGCATGACTGTTGAGTCATGATAACAAGGTTAGTCTCAGTGGGAGACGAAGTTGTTTATGAGATGAAATGGTAGCGAATACGAGATGGTATTCGTGAGATGGTAGCGAATACGAGGAGGTATTCGTGAGCAAGAATGAGATTTATTGATGTCTGGTTGTGACATGGAAGGTAATAAACATAATGGAGGTATGATCGGTATTTTAATACATGTTGGGATTACATTCACTTAAAGATAAGTTGCTGTTTTATCATGGTTTTTTGATAAATAACTTTGCTTTCTACAATGAGCCTTTTTATACCTACCTTGTTATGAGCTACATATCATATTTTCCCGCACTTGCTGAGTACATCATTGTACTCAAACTTGCATTATTATTTCATCATCAGCAACAGGAGAAGATTACTATGAAGACCAAGTGGAGCATTAGGCGTGTGATCTGTTCTCAACCTTGCCTGAGGTTGGAGTAGATATGGAGCCGCTACTGCTTAGAATTGCTTCCACACTAGTTAGAAGACTTCCGCTGCATAAAAATAAGACTTTCGCTGTTAGATTAAGACTTCCGCTGTGAGCATGAGTCCAAGACTCATGAAACATTGTAATAAACTCTGTTATTCGTGGTTATATATATTCTGAATTCAGTTTGTGGAACATATGTGTATGTGTGATGAACATCCTGGGCACACATATGCATCAGTCCTCGGTTCCGTGGTTTTCCACAGAATTGAGGGCGTCACAGATTGGTACCAGAGCCACGGTTGACAGTGGGTTACACGCCTAAATAGGAAACACAGATTGGTATCAAAAGCCACGGATGAGGGTAGATTACACACCTAGATACAATCACAGATTGGTATCCGACACAGATTGGTAGCTAAGCCACGCTGACCATAGGATGCAAGCCTAGGGTGCTTAGATTGGCCTTGAAACTATATTGACATATGATACAAGCCTAGGAGAAGCCATAGTTGGATCACAGATTTGACATCACCCTAAGCCATATAGGACCCCCATTGAACAAGCCTTGTGTCGGTACCTGAGATATGGGGTACCCCCGCGCACAGGGGAAAATGCCTAAGGAACTCGCCCTTCTCAGCAGGGAGAGCTCCGAAGGCGCCACGCGCCCGGCGGGGCCGGACCTCCCTCTCCTCAGAGGAGAGCTCCGGGCCCGCCACGTGGCATACAGAAGCCGGACCCCCCCTCCGCGGGAGAGAGGTCCGAAGGCGCCACGCGTCCAGCGGGGCCGGACCTCCCTCTCCTTAGAGGAGAGCTCCGGGCCCGCCACATGGCAGCAGAACGGCGCTGCCTGCCCCCGAGCGATAGGCAGCGGGCGTAAAGACGCCCCATACCTTGCCCGTACAAGGTATTCAAGGCCCGCGTCTTCCCAAGACGCGGAGACGTGGAGCACGCTTCTGTCAGGTGCCGTTGCGCCCAGTCGCATCACAGACTGGCGTGCGGTGTCAGAACCTGCCAGCCAATAAACACCGCGACAAGACATCCCATGCCGCATGCGCCGTCATCAACCACTACGACTAGTATGCGGCATGGGCAGGGCGGCAAGATGAAGACTCAGAAGCCTTCGATCAGAGGCAACTACCGGCATAACTGCAGATACGGTAGATAATAGCCAATCTTCCCGGGACCACCTGTCGGGTCCCGGCCCCCCTTGTAAGCTGCCCGAGTCTTGGACTATAAAAGGCTCGGGTAGGCGACGATAGCAAGGGTTCGCACTCTGCAACTCATACGCTAGCCATACACTCCCAAGCTGTAAGTCACCCCCAAGCTCAGGACTCCGGCCCTGAGCAGCAAGCAATACAGCGAGCTCCGTAGCTCGCCGTGCACGTAGGGTTTTACGCTCCGGCGGCCTGAACCACGTAAAACTCACCGCGTCAAGCTCTTACTAACTCGTCCATCCGCGCAAGCTCTCCGCTAGGGACTAGCCCCACTGAAAAAAGAACCTCCGCGGGCTGCCCAGTGCAGGCCCGGGGGAAGTGTCGACCGAACTCTTCGACATTTGGCGCGCCAGGAAGGGGGCTTTTCTCCTAGCGCGACGAGTTTCCACCGACGAAGATGACCAAGCTTCCTTCAGCGGCAAACTCTCCCCCTCCGCGTTCACGGCGAACCGTGACCAGTGGGGAGTACATGTCGACACACTCAGGACGGAGTGTGTCGGCACAAGCTGGTAGTCAGCAGCCGACTCCGGCAACGCCGACTCCGGCGATGCAGGCTCCGACCAGTGTGAGATCTTCAGCAGCGTTGAGCGTACACCATGGGGGTGCGCTAGCTGCAGCAAGAGCACTGCTGCGCAACCCACCTGCGGGGGATGCGCCCCATTCAGCGACCCAGCAATGGGTCCTCGAGGTGGACCGCCTCGTCGTCGCCGCCGCGAACCCTCGGTTTCGGCGAGGACGGCGCCCAGGACAACCGGCTGTGTCGCTGACGCGCACGCCCATGGTTGACGGGCAAACGGCGGATTCCAGCTCCTCCAGGCTCCCGTCGACGGACCTGAGAAGGGAGCTAGAATGGTGCCACTTGGGCCAGGATGCCCGGGTGTACCTCGAGCGACGTCGAGAAAGGCATCGCAACCATGAGGCTGGCGACAGCATGTCGTCGGCCTCGACACAACCTGGAGGGCAGGTCTTCGCCACGCGAGCCCTGCCTCAGGCATATGCCGCGCAGCATATGCCACAACCCATTTGCGCCGCAAGCAGCGCCCCCGGTCTATTGTGCAGCCTTGCCCATGCCGGGATACGCGGTGCCAGGTGCGAACCAAGCGTTCACAGTGCCAATACCTGCGGCAGCAGGAGCGGGATGTGCAGCTCTTGCACCCCACCTTCGCTTCGCGAGGTGGCCACGCAAGTTTCGCCCACACCTGCCTGAGAAGTACGACGGTAGCGTCAACCCGGCGGAGTTCCTCCAGACCTACTCCACCGCTGTACTTGCCGCAGGAGGGGACGAGGCTGTCATGGCCAACTACTTCCCCGTCGCCTTGACCGGCCCAGCCCGGTCTTGGCTCATGAACCTACCCCAGGATTCCATAACCTCCTGGGGAGAGCTCTGCCGGCAGTTTGTCTCCAACTTCGGCAGTTCCTATACCCGGCCTGGCACGGAGCTCGACCTCCACGCCATCCAACAACAACCAGGGGAGTCGCTGCGCTCGTTCATCCAGCGGTTCTCCCAGGTGCGGAACGCCATCCCACACGTCCAGAACGCTTCTGTGGTGGTGGCGTTCCGGCAAGACGTTCGGAACAAGAAGATGCTCGAGAAGCTCGCGACCAGGGAGGTCCGCGATGTCTCAGAACTCTTCAGCCTGGCGGACAAGTGTGCCAGAGCAGCCGAAGGGCGGAACTGGCACTCTCTGCCGGCCCCCAAGCCAGGGGGTCAGCCGGGATCCGGCGACGCTTCATACGGAAGCGGCAGGAAGATCAAGAACGGAGGCGGAAGCAAGATAAAGTCATCAGCCGCGGTCCCCGTTGCCACAACGACGGCGCCCAGTGGAGCTCGGGGGCCGCGCCCCGACAAGAGGCCGCGACAATCACCGGCCCCAGACGGCGGCCAGGATGAATTATGCCCTGTGCATGGCACCAGTTATCATACCGCTGCCGAATGCCGGGAAATCCAGAGGCTCGCGGAGCGCTTCCGGAAAGGGAAGCAGCCCCTAACTGATGCCCCACCCTACAGTCAAAGGGAGGGCAAGTAGAAGGTCGAAGCCCTAGACGGCGTCGACCATCAGGTGGGGTTCCAGGAGCCTCAGCGCATCATAAAGACTGCATAACGGCGAGGACTCCAGCTCCGACGGTGACGGGCCAGGACGGTAGCCAACTGCGGCACGCCTCCGTGCTTCGGACATACCTCCCGGGGGCCGCCCAAGATCTGTCAACCCCTTGAAGGCCTTGCCAGAAGGGGAAGACGTCTTGGGTCATCCAAGACGAGCCCGGGTCCACCTACCCCTTGAAGGCCTTAGCCAGAAGGGGAGAACTCCCCGGGGGCCCCCAGGAGAAGCCGCGCAGGACCTGATCCAGCACGAAGATGACAGCCTCGTCGACGAGACTCGGCTGCAGGTAACACCCAACAACGCGCGGTCTTGGCTGATGCTCTAAGCACTGCCGCCAAAGAACCGAACGCATCGGGGACCTGCAGGAGGGCAACCTGGTGTCGCGGCACGCTCTATTCCAAAAAGGACCCATAAGCTCTCCCCCAGCAGGGAAGGTCCCTTCCGAATCATGAAAGCTGCCGCCCCAGGTACACATGCCTTTCAACCGAGTGTGGGATCCGTTCCCAAAAAACCATTGCCATGAAGCAACACTGTAAGTCCTACTTCCCGAGCATCAGTAGAACAGGGTTATTCCCTTCTGTAATGAATCCCATAGAATCTAGGAACAGAGCTTGGGGCAGCTAAGTCTCAAGGGACGGTACAGAACTACGTCCAGTTTAGCCTGGTTCCGACCCTAAGCGCGTAGAGTCTTGCTTCCCTTGTAGACGAGGCAGAATATTGCCTCCATGTACAGCCAGAATTCCACCTATGGGCATGAATACAGAAACCTGTCCTACTTAGCTCTCTCTCATGCGCTCATTTAAATTATGCATTAATTTTTATGACCGCACTATCTTTGTATGTTCATCGTACATCTAGCTCCCCCTCTCTTGCGCTCATCCATAGTCGGCATTCGCTATCCTACCGAAGGCGGCTGCGCTTGAGGCACCTGCCGATGGCCGAGTGAGTCTCTCGGGCTTCCCCCAGTCAGGTGTTGCGGTGCCAGTTGGTCACCTCCAGGAAAGGCCTGCGTTGTGCATGGGGGGTCCAGGGTGCGTATCCAGCTTAGCAGGCCATGAGCCCAAAGCGTGCGCATCCTGCCCTCCGGAGGTACAGGGGAGTACAACCGCTTTGCCTGGTCATGAACCCAAAGCACGTGCACTCTGCTTCCCCAGCGCATGGCCCGGTACTAGGGATCGGACGGCCGTACCCGGGCCTCGGAGGGAGCTGGAGCTCCGGCGCCTCGTGCACAGAATTGCCCAAGCCCCGTATAACGGATCAGGATCGTAAGACGGATAAGACTAGGAGACGGGAGGGGAGGACCCCCCGAGGAGAATTACGTTTCCTCTGCCTGTGTGCAGGACCTCCAGGTTACGGCAACAGGGACTGCATGAAGCAGGGGGAAAGGAGCTACCAACTACTCCGGCCTAGGACTGGAAGGACTGGGTCCTGCCCCTTCAGCAGGGGCGGGACCCGAGGGCCCCACGTGTCCAGCGGGCCTGGAGCTCTCGCCTCCCCTGAGGAGGGCTCCGGGCTCGCCACGTGACAGGCAGAAACCGGACCTCCCCCCCTGGTGGGAGGGCTCCGAAAGCCCTACGTGTCCAGCATGGCCGGAGCTCCCGCCTCTTAAGGAGGGGCTCCGGACCCGCCACGTGGCAGGCTGATTTGGAGCTCCCCATAGGGTGAGATCCGGAGACCCCCGGGGGGCCCCTAACATGGTTAGGACCCGGGGAGGGTGTCTATGCAGAGCTCCGAGATTGGAGATGGCCTCTGAGTACCTTGCGGAGCTAAGGACTCAGTCAGGCAAAGCCAAGAAGGAGAGAAAAAGCATCACAGACACAAATATCCAAAAGAGTCGAACTAAGCGAGGCTCCATGAGCTGGACTACAGACTCGATAAAAAGGGAGAAACAAGTCCTAAGGACCTCCCGGCTCCCACCGGAACCTTGCGGCTATAAGGGCGGCCACATCCTCGACTTCAGCCCTGGCAGCTTCCTCCCGCTCCGCGGCTGGGCCCTCTCTCGCTGGCTCTAGCGAGAAAGAGGGGTCGCGGCTCTTGAAGCATGCCAGCACATGTGAGGCGACCTCTAAGGCTAGGCCGCGTCCCTCGGCCTCAAGCTTGCTGGCGACCACCGAGTCTAGCCTGTCCAGCTTGGCGTCGATCGACTCCAGCGCAGGGGTCACCTCCGCCACCTTCAATGCAGGAGCCGTGGCCCTCACCGGACTGAAGCCAAGATGGATCAGGGCGGACCCCGCTCGATCCACGAAGCTTGAGACCGCAAGAGCCTCGGAGGACCGCAAGGCCGAGAGCTCCTCCACCTCGCGGCGGGCCGCCTGCAGAGCCTCCAGGTTCCTCTCGGAGAATTCCTTCTCCTTGGCCGCCAGGGAGCTCTCCCGAAGATGGAGAGTCTTGGTGAGCCGCTCCAACTCAGCAGCCTTGAAGTCGGCGGCCAACTCCCGGTCCAATACCGCCCGGCGATCACGGGAGACCTGTTCCTCCCTCAAGTCGAGGTCTACCTTCAGGATCTCCAGCTCCTCGATCCGAGCTCGAAGGTCATCCTTGCCCGCCGCCAGCTGCGCGGCGACCCTTTCCGCCTCAGCTGCCGTGGAACGCTCCCGTTCCACAACGGCGAGTTTACGGCGCTCCAACTGCTGCCGTATCTCAACAGCAGCAGAGAGGCTCTCCTCGGCCCGGGCGTGTGCCTCCAGGGCCTCCCTGTTGATCCGCCGTGATTGGGTGTCCATGCGGTCGACAGCCCGCTTCATCCGGTCGAGGAGCACTTCCCTGAAGTCGAGCAACTCCCGCCGGGAGTCGAGCTCTCTCTTAACCTTCGTGGTCCTCTCCCGCAAAAGGTTCCCCCAGGTGAGGAGGCGATCCCGTTCGACCGTATACTCCTCCCGCTCGCGACCTAGTGCAGCCAAGACCTGCCGAACGCTCGTCTCGGCAAGCGCGAAGGCATCCGCCAGGGGCAATGGAGCAACAGAGGCCGGGGCAGCCCCCCCCGACCTCCTCCATTACCTCGTCCTCAAGAGGAGTCGACGCACCAGCAACCGAGACGAGACGCCGATCAGGAGAAGCTGGCTCCGAGGCTCTGGCAGCCGGACCTGCCGGGCTCTCTTCAGCTTCTGGCTCCTTGACCTGTGGAGAGGGACGAGCCGGGGAAGACGGCGCTGGAGTAAAGGCCGGGCCGCCTAGTGCAGGGTCGACCTGCGCTGGCTTGGGGGCCGTGGTGGCCGTCTCGGCAGGAAGATACGGCGCCGCCGCGGAGTCCAAGCACACCAGAACAGGAGAAGTTCGCGCTGGCCTGGGGGCCGCGGCAGTTGCCCCTGGCTCCGAGCGCAACGGCACAGACTCCCCGCAAGTCGGGGATGACCGGGAAGCGCGAACACTCCAGCGGGCTCTGAACCCCGACTTCCGAGCCGGGGTAGGACTCCCAGAGCCCGCTACCGTCACTGACGGCCGCTCCGCAGTCACCTGAACTGGCGGAACAGAGGACGCCCCAGAAGCTTCCCTCAACGCGTCAGCCCGAGGCCTCTTCGAGTCGCCACCGGAGGGAGTGCCAGGCACCTCAGATTCCCGACTTGGCACAGACGCCGCCGCTGGAGGAGATCGAGCGCGCTTCTTCTCTGGTGGCGGGTTGGAGGCCATGGCGAGGGAGAACTCAAGGGTGAGAGAGCAAAAGCACAAGAGTCCGAGAAGAAACGCAGAGAAGTGCGAAGGGAAGCCGCAATATGGGTAAGATCCCCTCTAAAAACTTCCCGGGTGGAATTCCAAGCGATTCGGAACTCTTCGAATACACCGCATCGGCAATCGCTTCGGCTCCTAGACCGAGTGCCGATGACGGGTGGACCCAAGCCGCCCAACTGAAGCGGTGGGTCAAGGAGTCAGTCTCCTGAGAAGATGAGCCGGAAAGGCACTTCGGCGGTTCCCGAAGAAAGCGCCGCAACGTGCAGAAGTGGCAGTCTTGGGAGCCGCCGCAGTAAAAGCAACCATCAAGTGAGCGCACGCTCCCACGATCCCGCGGCCATTCGTGCTCCGGCAGCGGTCAATTCGGGACTTAGAGAAAGTGCGCGGATCGGAAGAGACGGAGGTCCCACCTCGGGCTCGCTATCTCCCCCGAGATGGGCCCGGGGGCCACTGTCGGTACCTGAGATATGGGGTACCCCCGCGCACAGGGGAAAATGCCTAAGGAACTCGCCCTTCTCCGCAGGGAGAGCTCCAAAGGCGCCACGCGTCCGGCGGGGCCGGACCCCCTCTCCTCAGAGGAGAGCTCCGGGCCCGCCACGTGGCATACAGAAGCCGGACCTCCCCCTCCGCGGGAGAGAGGTCCGAAGGCGCCACGCGTCCAGCGGGGACGGACCTCCCTCTCCTCAGAGGAGAGCTCCGGGCCCGCCATGTGGCAGCAGAATGGCGCTGCCTACCCCCGAGCGATAGGCAGCGGGCGTAAAGACGCCCCATACCTTGCACGTACAAGGTATTCAAGGCCCGCGTCTTCCCAAGACGCGGAGACGCGGAGCACGCTTCTGTCAGGTGCCGTTGCGCCCAGTCGCATCACAGACTGGCGCGCGGTGTCAGAACCTGCCAGCCAATAAACACCGCGACAAGACATCCCATGCCGCATGCGCCGTCATCAACCACTACGACTAGCATGCGGCATGGGCAGGGCGGCAAGATGAAGACTCAGAAGCCTTCGACCAGAGGCAACTACCGGCATAACTGCAGATACGGTAGATAATAGACAATCTTCCCGGGACCACCTATCGGGTCCCGGCCCCCCTTGTAAGCTGCCCGAGTCTTGGACTATAAAAGGCTCGGGTAGGCGACGATAGCAAGGGTTCGCACTCTGCAACTCATACGCTAGCCATACACTCCCAAGCTGTAACTCACCCCCAAGCTCAGGACTCTGGCCCTGAGCAGCAAGCAATACAGCGAGCTCCGTAGCTCGCCGTGGACGTAGGGTTTTACGCTCCGGCGGCCTAAACCACGTAAAACTCACCGCGTCAAGCTCTTACTAACTCGTCCATCCGTGCAAGCTCTCCGCTAGGGACTAGCCCCACCGAAAAAAGAACCTCCGCGGGCTGCCCAGTGCAGGCCCGGGGGAAGTGTCGACCGAACACTTCAACACCTTGAATAGGAGTTGTGTGAGCCCTTGTGATGATTGTTTGTGAATTGTGTGCTTAGTGTGAGTCGTGGGACGTCTCAAAACGTTGTCCATATCCACATATAAATAGAAAGAGGTGTGAGATGCTTCAGCACTTGTTCACATCCCCATATGGGCTAATATATATAGTCCAACCCACCTTGATGCATATAGTTGAAGGGATCTACCTAACCTTCTAAATTTCTATTCTATTTCGATCTCTCTCATAGATGGTGAGAGGAAACGCCAGCCGAAGGAACGTCCGTGACAACTAAGAGGATGGCCACGATGAAGTTCCTGTTAACCCCGGAGCTGGTGAGAACCACCTGGAACGGTTGATGGCCATGCAGAACCAACTTATGCAAACCATGATCCAAACTTTGGGTCAGTTGCAGGCCAACAACAACAACCCTGTTCCAGCACCACCGCCACCACCACTGCCGGCTCATAACAGGCTGGGAGAGTTCATGAGGACTCGACCACCCACCTTTGCTCAAGCTAACGATCCCATGGAGGCCGACGACTGGTTGAAATCCAAGGAGAAGAGGCTTGCCATAGTGCAGTGCAATGACCGAGAGAAGGTCCTCTTTGCGTCGCACCAACTTATGGGAGCTGCCGCTGACTGGTGGGATGCCCTATGTAACGCTCATGTCGACCCGAAGACGATCACTTGGACTGAGTTCAAGGAAAGTTTCCGCTCTCATTACATCCCTGCTGGTGTAATGATGCTCAAGAGACAGGAGTTTGAAGGTCTCCGCCAAGGACAGAGAAGCGTGAATGAGTATCTCAACAAGTTCACACAACTGTCCCGGTATGCCCCCGAAGATGTCAACTCTGACCAGAGGAAGCAATACCTGTTCATGAGAGGGTTGAACAATGAGATCTAGGTTCAGCTCCTCAACAATAACTACGCAAGCTTTTAGAAGCTGGTTGAAAAGGCTATAGTGGTTGAAAGCAAGATCCGATAGATCGAGCGAGAGTGCAAGAGGAAGATGCCATACCAGCCTCAAGGGAGCAACGTACGACCTCGGTACATGCCCCCAGCTGCACCGCAGTATGGATCGACCGCTCCTGCATACCGACCTAGTCAGCCACCACAGCAACGACCCGTTGCACCAGCACCTCGTGTGCCCATGCCTCCTGTGCCCCGACCTAACATGGGCGCTCCTGTTCAAAACCCCCGCCCCAACGTACCTGCTGCCGTAGGCAACAGGGCATGCTTTGCATGCGGGGAAACAGGACACTTCGCGAACCAGTGCCCAAGGAGAGACCCTGGACAGCAAGGCAACGTGCCCAAACAGAACCCGCGACCGAAAGGAGGGGACAATCAAGGAAACCGGGGACAGCAGAACTATGCTCGCGACAACGTGAACCATGTCTCTGCTGAGGAAGCACAACAGGCTGAGGACGTCGTAATTGGTATGTTCCTTGCCAACTCCAACACAGCCACCATCTTATTTGATTTTGGAGCACCACATTCCTTTATATCATCCAAGTTTGTTGCCAAGCATAATCTACCCATATCACACTTAAAATGTGCTATGTTAGTTAATTCTCCCGGAGGAGAAATGAGGACTAATATAGTATATCCGAAAGTAAGCCTTAAAGTAAGGGGGGTAGACTTCCTTGACAACCTTATTGTCTTGGATTCCCAAGGGATTGACATAATACTCGGGATGGATTGGTTAAGCAAGCACAACGGGGTAATCCAATGTGCTAAAAGAGGCGTGCAGTTAACAAATGAGCATGGCATCCGTGTCGAGTTTGAGTCAGCCCAACAAACAACCGAAAGGGCAATATTGAACCACGTCGAAGGAGCAACATTGGACAGCATTCCAGTGGTTCAGGAATTCTCAGACGTGTTTCTAGAGGAGCTTCCAGGTATGCTCCCTGATCAGGACATTGAGTTTGTCATTGATTTGGTACCCGGAACTGCACCCATAGCAAAGAGACCCTATAGGATGCCCGTCAATGATCTAATAGAACTCAAGAAGCAAATTCAAGAGCAGTTGGAGAAGGGTTTTATACGTCCAAGCTCGTCACCATGGGGAGCTCCTGTGCTCTTCGTAGACAAGAAGGATGGGACCCAAAGGATGTGCGTGGACTATAGGTATCTCAATGAGGTGACGATCAAGAACAAATACCCTCTGCCCGTATAGAGGACCTATTCGACCAAATGAAAGGAGCCCGAGTGTTCTCCAAGATTGATCTTCGGTCGAGATATTTCCAGCTGAAGATTAAGCCCTCATATACCCAAGACTGCCTTTCGAACACGGTATGGTTCGTATTAATATACCGTCATGTCTTTTGGGTTCACAAATGCACCCGCATACTTCATGTACCTCATGAACAAGGTTTTCATGGAGTACTTGGATAAGTTCGTCGTGGTTTTCATCGACGACATTATGGTGTATTCAAAAAGTGAGGAGGAGCATGAAGACCATTTGAAATTGACCTTGCAGAAAATGCGTGAGCATCAATTATATGCCAAGCTTAACAAGTGTCAATTTTGGCTAAAGGAAATAGCGTTCCTAGGCCATATTATCTTCGAAGAAGGGGTATCGGTTGATCCCGGAAAAGTGAGGGATGTTCTGAAGTGGGACCAACCGCAAAACGTGAGGGATATTCGGAGTTTTCTTGGGATGGCTGGATACTACCGACACTTCATTAAGGACTTCTCTAAGATAGCAAAGCCTAGACGGAGTTGCTAACGAAGGGGAAAGCCTTTCGATGGACACCAGCATGCCAAGAAAGTTTTGAGGAACTCAAGAAAAGGCTAACCACAGCACCGGTTTTGGTATTACCGGACGTAAGCAAGAGCTTTGACATATATTGTGATGCATCCAGACAGGGGCTCGGATGTGTGCTCATGCAAGAAGGACAAGTGGTAGCCTATGCCTCACGACAATTAAAGAAGCACGAGCTTAATTATCCTACACATGACTTGGAGCTAGCAGCAGTAGTGCATGCATTGAAGATTTGGAGACATTATATCATTGGTCATCGATGTGAGATCTATACGGATCATAAAAGCCTCAAGTACATATTTACACAAACGGACCTGAATTTGAGACAACGTCGATGGTTGGAACTAATCAAGGATTACGATGTTGGAATCAACTACTACCCTGGAAAGGCCAATGTAGTAGCCGATGCATTGAGCCGGAAGGGAGCATGTCACCACCTCACGGTTCGGGAGCTACCACCCGAACTACATAAGGAGTTCGAACGGTTACACATCGGATTCTTGAACAGCATGGAAATGATGGAGATCCACTCTTCATTGGATCAAGAGATAAGAGATGGCCAAGCAACGGATGAGGAGATCAAGGAAATCAAGGAAAGGATCCGACAAGGAATTGAGAAGGATTTCAAAGAAGATGAGAAGGGTACGCTTTGGCTAGGAAAAAGGATTTGTGTGCCTAACGTGAAGCACCTCCGTGACATGATATTGAAGGAGGCACATGATTCACCCTATTCCATACATCTCGGAAGTACCAAAATGTACAAGGACTTGAAGACTTGTTATTGGTGGGATGGTATGAAAAGGGACATAGCCGAATACGTTGCCCTATGCGACACATGCCAACAGGTGAAGGCCAAACATCAAAGACCCGCTGGATTGTTGCAACCCTTGAAGGTACCCGAGTGGAAGTGGGAGGACATCAGTATGGATTCCATCATCGGATTGCCACGTACTCAGTCGGGTTATGACTCCATCTGGGTTATCATGGACCGATTGACGATAACAGCCCATTTTCTCCCTGTAAGGGCCAAGTACAACGTTGCACAACTAGCCGAGTTGTACATGGAGCAGATTGTGTGCCGTCATGGAGTCCCGAGGAGGATAGTCTCAGATCGAGGTTCTCAGTTTACCTCTAGATTCTGGAGGAAGCTGTAGAAAGCTATGGGTACACGACTGGATTTTAGCTCTGCCTATCACCCACAAACCGATGGGCAAACCGAAAGGACAAACCAAATTTTGGAGGACATGTTGAGAGCTTGCGCCTTGAAACGTGGGCATAGTTGGGATAGGAGTTTACCGTACGCCAAATTCTCCTATAACAACAGCTATCAAGCTAGCTTGAAGATGTCACCTTTCGAAGCATTGTACGGTAGACGGTGTAGAACACCGCTGTTTTGGAACGAGACCGGAGAGAACCAGGTGTTTGGACCCGAAGTGCTACAAGAAGCTGAAAAGCAAGTCCAAACGATATGGGAGAACTTAAAGGCTGCTCAGTCACGACAGAAAGGCTATGCGGACAATAGGTGAAGGAAGTTGACTCTCGAAGTAGGAGACTTCGTATACCTTAAGGTATCGCCTATCCGTGGCCAACGACGTTTCAACGTCAAAGGCAAGCTAGCACCTCGCTACATCGGACCATTTAAGATTTTAGACAAGCGAGGAGAAGTAGCCTATAAACTAGAGCTCCCAACATATCTCTCCGACGTACATGACGTATTTCATGTATCCCAGCTCAAGAAGTGCTTGAGAGTACCGGAGGAGCGAGTACCAATGGAAGAGCTTGAACTTCAAGAGGACCTGACTTATACGGAGCACCCTGTCCAAATTTTGGACGTAAAGGAAAGGGTCACCAGGAACAAAGTGATCGATGGTGCAAGGTACAATGGAGCCATCACACCGAAGCTGAAGCTACATGGGAGCGTAAAGAAGACATCAAGGCAGAATTTCCTCATCTATTCTCTACCAACGAATCTCGAGGGCGAGATTCAATTTAAGGGCGTAGATTTGTGACACCCTCATTTTTGGTTTCTGCATGTATTCATGTTTCATGAAGAGAAAACATTTTAAAGGAAGTAGGAACAGAGAAAGAATTAAAAGGATAGCCAAAAAGAACAAGAATCCAGTTCACAGAGAGCGCCGAAGACAACTTCCGCGGCCCGCTGGTCCGTCACTGTTGGACACGTGTTTATCTCGAAACTCGTCTCTGAGGAAAGAGGAAAGGTCCAGCACTGACACGTGGCGTGCGCGGAGCCACCTCCGAATAAAGAGGAGGTCCCGACCGCCAGGATACGTGGCGCACGCGGAGCTCACCTCCGAAGGAGAAGGGAGGTCTCGCTCGCTTGACACGCGGCACAACCGGAGCTCGTCTCTGCGGAGAAGGAGATACCAGGCCCCGATGGACACGTGGAGCTTCTGGAGCTCATCACTGTGGAGGTAACGAGTTCTGGAGCAGTTTTTGGATTCTGTACGCGTAGGAATACTGGTACGGAGGAGAAACCGACCTGAATTCCACAATGTTACCGCACCAAATCAACTAAAGATAAGTTGTTAAGATTCAATGACAACCTGAACAGAACTCTTATTCCAAGTTCAATCAGATTAGGACTCTTCTTCTCCTGATTATAAATAGAATCCAGAACCTCTGGCTGAAATCACGAACTTCTTTTCCAACTCCTGAGCCGACGACTTAGAGCCCTAGCCCCAACTCGCCGAGTAAGCCATCGCCGGAGTTCAGTGAGGAAGATCGCCGGAAGAGAGCCCCAACGATCTGTCTGATCAGAGAAGGACCCCGAGACCAAGAAGAACGTAAGGTAGGTCTCCAATACCACCTTACTACATCGTTGTGTTTTCTTTGCATCTGTTCTTCGATTCCTTTCGAACAGAAGCTTTCTCGTGGACAGATCACTTGTTGATTGGGTTGATCTAAAGACAAGATCATCGCCACGTCCACATTTGATCCGAACACCTCTGTTCATCATAAAACACGTACAAACCGACCTAATAAAACTAAAACTGCATTATAGGATAGCATGCATATGCATCATCACATCTAGTTAAAGTTTGTGCATGGTATTGATTGTTATGAATCTTGTATGTGCGTGATCCTGTATAGAAGGACAAGCTTAGGGAGCTGTCTACGACGAGCTGCTGCAACAAGGTTTTGAGATCCAAGAGCAACCGGAACCGCAAGAACAAGGCAAGTGCCCCTTGACCATATTGATCCTATGTTTTGGGAAAAACTGTTTTGTTTTGCGAAAAGGTGTGTGTGCTGAGTCAAACATGGTAGGAAACCCTTTTATAGGAGTTTACTAGTTTTGGTTAAACCACCCTTGTCACTAGGGAAGTTTATGAGTCGGGTATGGTTTTTACTTTTAAGCTTCACTGAGTCCATGGGATTGGGAAGCGAGATAGATGTGTCTAGCTAACTGCACTCATAATGATAATGAGAAACTTATGTTGTTAATGAACATGGATCGGAGGGAGATCTAGGCAAGACTGGGTTTGTGAATGAGGTAGCATGAGATGGTGGTTTTACTTGCCATAGGTCTAAGGACCGGTTCATGCGAGCACATGCCAGGATAACAGTGCCACCACAAGGCCAAGTATGGGTGCGGCTTAGCTGACTAATTAGGTAAGTTGCTAGATTGTTATGGACCATGGAAGGCGCGGGGAATGGGAGTCGAGTGAGGACTGCCCTGGGAACTACATGGCACAAGAGGGGGCCCGTGGGTGGGAGAATTGGAGATTCTAGCCTGCCGGTGAAACCTTAGTGAGTCCATACATCTAGTAGCCCCTTTGTAAAGGCTATTTTGTGATCTCTTCGCCATACACCGACGGTTGTGTACTGATATAATGGAGGTTCTGCAGTCACCGACGGGTGACGAAATCACAAACTTGTGGGTAAAGAGGTGCAAACTCTGCAGAGTCTAAAACTATCATGATAGCGGAGCTTACGGTCACGAGCGCCTGGCCAACTTCCATGATTAGTTGGGATGGTTATTTGTTTGGTTATGGTTTGGTTTTGGAACTGTTGAGTTCGGGTGATAAGATGGGTTGCATGACTGTTGAGTCATGACAACAAGGTTGGTCTCGGTGGGAGACGAAGTTGTTTATGAGATGAAATGGTAGCGAATACGAGATGGTAGCGAATACGAGGAGGTATTCGTGAGCAAGAATGAGAAATATTGATGTCTGGTTGTGACATGGAAGGTAATAAACATAATGGAGGTATGATCGGTATTTTAATACATGTTGGGATTACATTCACTTAAAGATAAGTTACTGTTTTATCGTGGTTTTTTGATAAATAACTTTGCTTTCTGCAATGAGCCTTTTTATACCTACCTTGTTATGAGCTACATATCATATTTTCCCGCACTTGCTGAGTACATCATTGTACTCAAACTTGCATTATTATTTCATCATCAGCAACAGGAGAAGATTACTATGAAGACCAAGTGGAGCATTAGGCGTGTGATCTGTTATCAACCTTGCCTGTGGGGATGGAGTAGAGATGGAGCCGCTACTGCTTAGAATTGCTTCCACACTAGTTAGAAGACTTCCGCTGCATAGAAATAAGACTTCCGCTGTTAGATTAAGACTTCCGCTGTGAGCATGAGTCCAAGACTCATGAAACATTGTAATAAACTCTGTTATTCGTGGTTATATATATTCTGAATTCAGTTTGTGGAACATATGTGTATGTGTGATGAACATCCTGGACACACATATGCATCAGTTCCCGGTTCCGTGGTTTTCCACAGAATTGAGGGCTTCACAGACACAAGCGGAGCTATAGCACCCAGGCCCCAAAGTCCTGCTGCCCTTACTCTCCGCTCGGTCTCATTTTCTTGCCATGTGTTTCATGTGCTATCTCTACCCAAGTCGAGTGCCTCTAGCCTATCCTCGCGAGTAGTTCCAACTACTCGACTTGTACCGAATCCTACACTATCTTAGCATTGCAGTAGCTAACGGGGTTTTCAATACTAATCCCAACCCATGGCTTTCTTGGCTATGCATTTGGGTTTCAATCAAGACTCTAATGCAAGAAGTCATTGGTACTCAAAGAAAGTTCTCAAAACAGTAAAAATTTGTAAAAAAGTTAATGCAAACCGGAGCTTGCCTTGCTGCTCTTGGTCGTAGTCTAGCTGCTCTTCCGGAGTAACGAAGTCTAAGACTTCGGGTTCCTCCTCAACCTTAGCGACTACAAGAGAAATATGAATATGTGTCAATTCATATGCATTTCAATTGAATTTAAACTTGTGAAGTTTATAAGTCTCACTAGACTGACCCAATGACTCTGAAATTTTTATTGTGGTTTGGTTACAACCTAAACAGAGACTTGGCCAAGTTTTAGTTGCAGCAAAGCTCATTTGAGCTCTCCACAAATAATTATGTACTTGACCTTAATTGGAGATCTTATGGCGTTCTAGGGATTTTCATGGAGCAAGCCATGACTTTATGAAAACTAGATTTTCAGAAGGTTCTTATAGAGTTGGTATCACTTAATTTGAAGGTTTTTAGCTAGAGATATGAGCTAAACAATTTCAGAGAAATTCTGAAAATGTTTCTGAACATTTTCCATTTTCTCTGGAACAATTTTATTAATCACACCATTAGGTGGATCAAATGAGCTTAAATGGATCTGAAATTTCTATGGTAGCTCAGGAATACTTTGGTGAACATCCCAGCAAAATTTCAGAATTTTCCTCCAAGGGATTCTCCAGTTAAAATTCTAAACAGTTTAAATTTTGAAGAATTAATTCTGGAGAAATAAGGATTTTCATGAAGTGAAACTTGATTTTATGGAAAGTACTCAGAGAATGAATCCAAAAAAATTTGGTTCACTTGATTTGGAGTTTCCTAGCCAAAGTTATGAGGAATTGAAGTTTGAATGAAATCTGAAAATCGGGAAAAGTTCAAATCTGCCGGTGGGTCCACGGGTACACGTGTTGAGCGCTGGAGTGATGGCACACCGGGCCACAGGTTTTATTCCCGCGCTGCCACAGTCGATCCGTGCCAACAGAAGATCAGACCGCCCGGGTTCCTCCCACTGACAGCAGGCCTGGTTCGGCCGTCTTCAACCTCGCGCCTCCCGCGCGGTAGCGCCGCCGGGGTCGCCGGAGCGTCGCTGAACTCGCTCGTCCGGTCAGCTTCCGAGCTCCAACTCGCTGCTAGCCCCTAATTTTGTGTGCTGAATACGTTGGGAGGGTTTCCCCTCATCGACATTGGCTCTAACCGAGCCCGCGACGGCGCAGCGGCTCGGGAAGAGTTCGGTGACGTTGTCCCGGCGTACTAGCCTTCCAAACTCCTGGCGAAGCTGTTCTACAGCACCAGTGGTGGCTCGCGAAGCTCGGCATGGCGATGGAAAGGCTTGGGGAGGGTTCCAAAGTGGGTCTCACCGTGCGCCTGAAGCTGCCCGCAGAATCCGCCGTTGGCAAGCTTCGAAACACGCCGGGTACCGGGGTTCTCAAGCTAAAGGTTGTGAAGGCAACTTGTGCGCCATCAAGTCTAGTCTGTGTAGGAATGGATTGAGACTCTATAACCCTTTCTAGCGTGCGAATTTGACAGAACCGCACCCGAAGGTCGGTCTGCACCGAGAAAAAGGAAAACTGGAAATTCATCGCCGGCGATCAAGCACTCGGGCTGTGTCTCAGGGGTGAGCATCGCCGGCCCCTAACGCATCCAGGGATGCCTTAGCTCGGGCGTGACAACCTTCCAGTTGGGCTTTCCACGGGAGCCCGAGGTGCGGTGGACTCAGTTCACTAAAAAGGGCTCTCGGTACAGTTGAGATCATCCGGGTTAAGCCGATTTCCAGCAACGGGGAAGGAGAAGGGGAGTCCCTAGTACCTTGTCATAGCTTTGGAGAGAGTGGGAAGGCGGTGATCACGGTTCCCGATCAGCTCTGAGCGATCCGGGTTAAGCAAATTTCCAGCAACGGGGAAGCAGAAAGTGTGCGGTTCTCCCTCCGATCAGGACGGCCGCGGGGATAAGTAGGGCGCGAGGCGGTTCAGCAGGTCGGGGCGGCAAGCAGGTGCTGTCCCGATCGCACCTTCTCGCCGTGGCGGCTGCTGCAGCGCGCGCGAGTACCCGAGCTCGGTAGCTGCAGTCCGTTGAACTGGTGTAGAGACTGACATGTGGGTCCCACCCATGGGTTTAACCCCTGAAATTAACTTCTCTCCACTGTTCTAAACAGTAGAGACCCAATTAACCCCAAGGATTTGAATTAGCTACCGTTGTGCCATTTGCATGAGATGGAATTCAAATTTGGTTAGGTTTGGCTAAATTTAAGCACATATTCAGTTTGGAAATTCAAATAAAGTTTGAATTTGCTAAACTTAGCTTATGTCAAGATCAACTCCAAATGGAGTGAAAATTGGTGGGTGAGCTCACAAAAATGTGCTGAGTAAGAATATGTCTCCCACTTTTGAATTCAGGGGATGAAAACAGTTTGAATTTGAATTTGAGTTCAAACCATCCTTTTTCTAGCTATACCCAAAAGGACCTCAAAAAGGTTTTGAATTTGGGTGAAACTTGGCATGGATATTACTAGCAAGGTGTAGGAGTTTTTCATATGCCCAGCCCCTAGATGATGCATGTGGGACATGCCACTTTTGCCTTGTGTGAGTTTGTTCCCTAATGATCATGTTGATGGTGGTTACTTGCCCTTCAAATGTTTTCGTCAACTCTCTTCAAATGAAGTGTGTGTGTGGTGTGATGAGCACCTTGAGTATGTGCCAAAAACTTAGGCCCTTACAGTCAGTACTACGTATCCTCACCATAGAAAAACCTATACCGGTGTAACCGGCAGTTGTTTAAGCAGTGGAACTACTCGACCACTCAAAAACATATGCTACACGAGATACATAAATGTGGTTAGTACCTACATAAGAATACTCAATGGTGATGCACACACAGTTTTATCATTTCAGGCAGGTCCATATTGAAAGTAAATACATACGCCCCGTATCATTGCCATACGGGTCATCCTTGAGTTAAGCCACGTCTCAAGGTACATGATCGGGTTATTCACCACCAGAAGGGGGCTCCACACCTTTGCAATTAAGCACACCGGTGGACCAGCGTTTTCGTATGCCCCATAGAACATACAAAGTCCTAGAGCACATACTTCATGTTACAAACCACACGATGGGGTCTCCTCCTCTTGCCCCTAGGTTTGCACACTAGAGGCTAGTGCAATTTATATGTCTCTAAGACATGAAGAGTCTTAGAAAACATATTCACTTTCCGTTCATTGCCGAACAGAACATCTCATGCTACTTTCCTCGCATGAGGGAGCTAACCAAAATTGAACCGCTTTTGGTGGTGTTCCTTACCAGTTTTACCTCCAGGTAGGTGCATTCTTACGGAATTGAAATACTGAATTATAACACTTAAGTTAATATTGCCACCTTGCTTAGCTATGCTAATAATACTCCTTATATGGGCATTAACCGATTCCGAAAACTTGTTCATTTTCAGGCGTTCTATTCCCAATGTGGCTCTGATACCATGGCTATGGGGGAGACGGCCGCCCCAGCACTCCAGGAATTGCATTGGGTGGTGCCGTGTTAGGCGACACCGAATAGCACACACATAAATGAATCCAAGACATATACAAGTGTGTATTAAACAACAATTCTGTTTTATAAATAATAATGTACACTCTAATGTACAACAGCGACATATACAATCAAAGTTGCAGTGGAAATACAACTGTGATCACTCTCACGAACCTAGCTAAGCAGTAAAGGAGTTATCCTGCCCGAGGATAACACTTTCTAGAGAAGGATATGGGTTCGGCGACGAGCAGGATTTCTTGTGACCATGAAGCCAAGAATGGCGCTGTCATTCTTAACCCTTCACGGTATACGATGGATTACCTGCAAAACAAAAACATTGCAAGAGTGAGCATGATGGCTCAGCAAGACTTAACCGTCTCTCCTAAGGCATGCAACTCTATATGAAGGTAACTTAAGACATAGACATTTGAAGTTGCATAAAAACTCGCCTACACGTTCATCCTTAATTTTCAGATTTTAGCCATCATAGTCATGACCTTGCACTGAGCAACATTGGAAATCCACAATCAAATAAGAAACGCTTCATTCCAATGTTACTTGTCCCAAGGTGGAAAATAACATTAATTTTCTATACCTCTACTTCATACATGGTTATCATGCAATTTAATTTAACATAACAGCATATAAAACTTGCAAACTGTTGTCACTCAACTTTGACTACTATGTCACAACACAATGAGCAAGTGTTACTCATAGCCAAGAGGGACGGTGATTTGAATCAAACACTACACGGCTTACTCGACACATACGCCCGCCTATGAAGACCCAAATCTGGCGTCCTTCATTACGTCGTATGTGGCAACCTTTCGCAGGACACCCGAATGTAGAACTGGTTGCTTCGTCTCAGGCTCATATGTCTAACGAGACGGTGTGGTATGCCTCTACAATCCAGTTAACCTGGCACATCGGTTTCCTTGGTCCCATATACCAGTAAGCATCCGGTACACGACTCAATACTGGCTCAGCGGGGCGGCACACGAGAACATTCCTTAACCGAGGCAAGCAGAGCTACTCGACCAAGATCTCATCTTGTCGCTGCCTACACTCTCTGCCCAGTCTCATCTTTGGAAACATAAACTTTAGTATACTTATTAAGCCATAACCGTGTGAACCCAAACTATAGCTTGCGAGTAGATTCCAACTACTTGACTTCTATCGGATGTCATAATCTATTTAGCATGGCAATATTCTATAACGGGGATACTTCTTCTACCACTTACTCCAGGGTTCATTTGGTCATGTATTTGGAGTATAAATCATTCCTGACCTAATGCACAAACAAACTCTAAACCATAGTAGTGAACAAAGTAAAACTTTATAAAACAACTTAAATGCAAACCGGAGCTTGCCTTTGTTTTGCAGGTGACTACAGCCAGATATAATATGCAATTAGTTGGTGATCACTCAAGGCTTAATCACGTGATCTCCTTGATCTTTGATTCAAGCTTCACTTTCTTCCCTCTTCTCCACGTTAATCACTACATGTTATGAACATGCACATATATTTAATTATAAATGCTTTGTGATACAAATTTTGTTACAAAGTGAGAATAGGATTCTGATTATGAGCTAGATTTGAGAGGATCCTAGTTGATGAAGCTGGATTTGGCAATTGGATCAAGCACTAAATGTTTTTCCTGATTGTTGCATTTTTACTTAAGAAGGGTATATAGAAAAATACTGATTTATAGGTCAAATTTGTCTGAGAATTTTACTGTGAGTTCCTTTTCACAATAAAACATTCTGGACCAAAATCCAGAACTTTTTAATGAGTAGTTCATCTAGAACAATTCCCTAAGCACTTAAACAAAAAGGAATTAATTCTGAAGTAATTTGCATGTTCATACAAAACCAAGTGAACTACAATTTCAAACATAGCTCAGGGAGCATGCATGAAGTTTCCTAGCAATTTTGGAGCTAGGAATTGCCTAGCACTGATTTTTCAAAGTGTTTATTATCTCTGAAAAAGTTTCTGGACTTTTTGAACACAGCAATTTGTACTCTGAATTTTCATTCTCAAATCAACTCCAAATGAGCTGAAAATTTATCAGTAGTCAAATAGTATCCTATAAAATATTCTGGCAAAATTTGGGGATTTTTGGATGAACCAAACTCCCTTAAAAATCCTTTTACTGAGAAGTTTCAAAGAATTTTCCAGAATTTATTATTGACTTTCATGCAAATTGGGTTGCAAATTTGGATAAATCTTTCCAAGCTGAATCAAACCCGATTTGAATCACCCAATTTGGAGTTTTCTAGCAAAAGTTAAGAGGTTCTAAAATTTGAACTAAATCTGGAATTCAAATATATCGGGAAAAGTTTAAACTCTGACAACGGGCCCGGGGTGATGTGGCGCTTCCAGGAATCAGAACACACGGGGCCACAGAGATAATATCGCACAGTCACAATTTGATCCGGTGCCACAGAAGATCCCGTTTCCCCAAAACAGAGGCTGTCGCGTGGGCCAGCCCCCATCGTCTTCTTCCTCACGTCCCCGCGCCGGCCTGCCGCCCACGTCGCCGAAGACCCTGCCGAGATGGGGTTCCGGTGCACCGAACTCGCTAATTTTTGCCGCCACTACGTATTTTCGTGCGGAGAACACGTTTTCAGCATTCACTAAACCCGAGGATGGCTGGAACCCTAGGTGCGACGAGCGGTGGCCTCGGTGATACTTCAGCGACGTTGCTAGGGCTCTGTGATGCACCAAAAGCTGCGCCGCTTGCTCGTACAGCACCACGGCGTCGAGGGGAACATGGAACTACAAGCTTATCTCGCTGAAACTCGCCGGAAGTATGACCTCACCGTCGAGCTAGGTCAAATTGCGGCGGAATTCGGAAAACTCGAAGAACTCCAATTGTGGTCGATGGTTTTCCGTGGTGTTTGATCCTCTGAACTCGCACTGAGGTAGAGGAGGTGTGTCCTATGTTTGTGCCGATTGGTTTACCGTGTGGTGTGAATTTTTTATTAGAGCACCCTCGGTGCTTATGCATGCCGGTGGGAAAACTGTAAAATTCCGGCGAGACACGCGATGGCATGCTGCCGGATTGCGAGGGTGGTAGAAGGGTTCTAGGCGAACCTTTTGGCATGCAAAACTTGACGGAAGAATGTCTCTTGCGGCCGGGCGATTAGTTCTTGTGACGGCGGCTTCACACAGCGCCGAGGGAGCTTCGGCGAAGCTGGAACCGAGCTCAGTTGGGCGTGAAAACAACCTAGACGTCCGGGCGCTGGGGACCCAAAGGTTTTTGTGGCTGCGGCAGTGAGCTCGTCAAGGCACGGGTGAGGAGGACGAACAGACGGTGGGAGTTGGTTGGTGAGGTGAAAATATCGCGGTTTGAGCCGATAATGTCGAAAAAACGAGACCTGGGCTGCTCGGGAGGTAGCAGCTCTAGACTCGGTGGCGCGCTCTGCTGTTCAGTGGCTTAGAGTGAAAACAGAGGAAGCCTTCGGTTGCAAGTTTAGTCATCTCAATGAAAAGTAGGCCCCACTTCTTTTCTCTCCCAAAATATCTCCAAATTTGGCATGTTGCAAAATTCAGTCACGAGGAGTTCAAATTTGAAAATCCATTTGGGAAATTTACAATGATTACTTCAGGTTCGGATTTGAATTCAAATTCCAATGAAATTCAAAAGCCTCTTTGACATGAATATCAAAGTACTTCCAAATTTTCTCAAATTTTGCATTCCTCATAATTTAGACCTAAAGAATTCAAATATGGATTCAAACTTTTAATTTGGCTGCTGCAAATGGGAGGTTTGCAACCACAGTTTGCATCCTCTTTTTGAAATGGCCACCTTTGCATTTAAGTGAACATTTGAATTCAAATCTAAATTTAAAACTTATTTTGCACATGGAAACTCTACACATGGTGTTTCATTCAACCTTGGCTTAAAACAATTCGAATGAATATTCTAGCTCATTTGGTTTGACACCTATGTGTATAATCACGCTTTAGAAAGTTTTTGTAAGTCTCACTTTCTTGAATTTGAGACCCAACTTTATTCATGATTCAAGTTTTGCATTTACAAGTTTTGGAACTTTTACAAACGATGCCTTCCGCTGAAATAATGTGTGCGAGAAAAGGTACCTGATTTATCCAGAATTCACACTTGCTGAATTTTGCATAGAGCTTGTGGTTGCAATCTTTGCAACACAATATGCAGATACTCAGCATGTTCTTCCTCTGACTTGGAGTACACCAAGATATCGTCAATCAAAACCACGACAAATTTATCCATCTCCGACATGAACACTGAATTCGTCAGGTACATAAAGTGGGCCGGAGCGTTGGTCAACCCAAAAGACATGACGAGATACTCATATAACTCGTATCTCGTCGAGAATGCTGTCTTCGAAATATCTTCTGCCCCGGATTTTATTCTGATGATATACGGACTGAAGATCCATCTTCGAGAATACTTTAGCACCCACTAATTGATTGATGAGCATATCAATGCGAGGTAGTGGATACTTGTTCTTGATGGTCACGGCATTAAGCGGACGATAATCAACACAAAGCCATAGTGTTTCGTCCTCCTTTTTTACAAACAGCCCAAGGTGACGAACTTGGTCATATAAAACCTTTGCTCATAAGGTCATTCAACTGTGTCATCAACTCTGCCAATTCATTGAGTGCCATATTGTACAGCCTTCGTGAAATCGGTGTCGTTCCCGACGCAAGTTCAATCTTGAACTCTATGTCCCGTTTTGGCGGTGTGCCCGGTAAATCAATGGGAAACACATCCGGATATTCACGTACCACCGGAATGGCTTCTAACTTCATAGTTTCCGAGTGGTTCAATGTGGCAAACTGCTGCCGACTAGCGCCCAGATATAATATATGAAAACCGTACTGTGGGGAGTTGAGCTCAACGGTTCAGGAACTGATGTTGAGAACCGCATTGTGGTAATTCAACCACAACATCCCCAAGATTATGTCGATGTTCAGACTCCCAAGAATGATGAGGGTGGTGGGGGTATATTTTACCCCCTAAACAAAGAGGTGCTCGGGAGACAACATCGCTTGCGGTACTGCTGCTCCCGGGTGAAGATATGAGGTATTGGCTCTTTGTGTATGTGGTTTGGAGCTGATGTTGAACCACAAAAGATTGGCTAATGAAGTTATGTGTGGCACCGGAGTCAAAGAGAATTAAAACCGGTAGCTGATTAAGAGAAAACATCCCTGCTAACGCAGCTTCTCCTTCTGGAACATCATCAATCACTGTATATTGAATGTTGCCCCTTGTCTGCCCTCTTTTCTGCTGATTTAGGTACGGGTCTGAATATTGAAAATATGATGACCCGCAGTCTTGAATTTACTCCGGACAATACCTAGCAGGCCCATACGATCACAAGTGAAACACGGATGTTTCTCTGGTTCTTCGCTGACTTGTGTTTAGAAGCTAGGTACATATGGCTGCAGCGATGGAGCACATACCACCGTCTGATGCTGATGCTGTGGAGGTGGTACAAATGTTGATACTTGACCAACAATAAATTTTTTAGGTGTTCATCATACAGGTGGCCGCCAAATTTCACCAGATGACGTTCGGTACACCAAACGGTACTTTTGAGCACATAATTTGTCATGTCTTGTACATCACTCACTTTCCTCTTCTCTGCTAGCCACTCAAGTGTCGCCATTTCTTGTATGAGGGATGCACTAACCATATAGGTGTAATTGCCTTTATTGAACAAGGTCAATTTCTCCTGTAATATGGCACTCAGGCCCTTGAAGAAGAAATCACACCATGCCTCTTCTATCGCCACATATTCAGGAGCATATTGTGCCAAATGGTTAAACCTTTTGACATATTTAAGGACACTCATGTCCCCTTGCTTCAATTTCAAAAATTTCTCCCGCTTTGTGTTGATAATTCCTATCAGTATGTGACGAGCATGAAAGGCTTCACAGAATTCCGTCCATGTCACTTGATGACCTTCCGGAATGGTGGCGAGATGTTTGACCCACCAATTTCCGGTGGCTCCATGAAGTTGTTGAGAGGCAAACAATGTATTCTGAATTTCATCACACTGGAATACTCCAAATTTGGACTCCATGACATGAAGCCACTGATCCGCTTCCACGGATTCGGTAGCTCCCGTGAAGATTGGCGGTTGAGTCGCCAAGAAATCCAAATACGCGTTCCGAGGTGGAACGACTCGTTGTGCTTGAGGAAGCATGCCTTGCTGTACCAAGGCATGGAGTAACCTAGTGTTATCTTGAGTTGCTTCTTGAAGTAGCCTGGTGTTCTCTTGGTAAGACTCGATAACCCAAGGCATAAGATCCATCCATCTTGTGGATGGTGGTTCTGACGGTGGAATAGAATCATAACTGCCTCAGCGAGAACTTCCGGCTTTACTCAAAGAACAAGTACGAACCATACTGCAAAACACATTTCGAGATGAGTCAAAAATGAAATCAGAAGTATGTGAAGCTAAAGAAAAACATGAATATGTCAAAACTTTAGAAAAAGCAGTAACGACATTCATGTTTATACAGATCCTTAAAGCATGCATAACTAGTCAGCTTTTCTGGATAGAACAGACCAGTTTACACTTAACCCAGGTTTTGATCCGGTTAACAGCATTTTCACAACTCAAGTTGAATACCAAAGTTAAATTTAACTTCAATATATTTCCAATGAGTATTCATATGTCTACAGATCATTTCTGGATCAAAAGTTATGATTATCCAAAGTTGACAGAATTCCTGGATAAAATTTGCCAGCATCTCTTTTGAATGTGGCTATTTTTATCACAGTTGTATCTGAAAATACAATATGAATCTGAAAAAACTTTGATATATAACATTGTTTCATATCTCATAAAATTTTCAACGGTGTATCATAGGACCCTTAAAGATTTTTCTACAGAGAGTTATGGCTGAAATACAGAAATGTCCAGAGAGTTTTGCTTCTGTCCTGTTTCTGGACAGTTTGCATTCAACTGGACTTTCCACCAATTTGGCATGTGATTTTTCTCTGGAGGTCTACAGAGAAGTTGTAGAGAACTTAAAAATATTTCCATAACTGTATCATACAACTCCAGTGGGTAAAAATACTCAAAGTTATGCTCTTTCCATGTCCAGCAAGAAATCCTGCCAGAAACAGAGCACTCTGTTTTTGAAACTTTTAAAGCCTAGCACATTTGAATCTTAGTTCAAAATAAGAGATCAATAACTAATATTTGATTCAATCTTCTATTTTTAGTTGAAAGTTAGTTCATGAGTCCTTTATTCATAGGGAAGAGGTTATTAAGTTTAGTACGGTGTCGATGCACCGTAAGAGAGATGTCGGTACTACGTTGCCTCATAAAAGAAAATCTTAACCGGATTACACCGGCATATCGGTATCCTTAGGTGGCACTAAGAACAGTCACTCAAAAACGTATTCTACATGTAATACGGTTTCGTGTTTAGAGTACCTACATAAATCACACAATCACCAGATTCAACTGCACACCGAACCCGGCTCCATAACAGTTTCATACGCCCGTCTGTCGTCAGTCACACGGGTGTTCTCAAGCCAAACACGCCTTGAGCTACGTGTTCACATTACTAACCACGTGACAGGGTCTTCACCTACTTGCCTGCAGCACGCCGGGGATTGGCGTTGCTCACATACTCCAAACTACATGAAGAGTCCTAGAGAATATATGAACTGGCCGGGTTACCTGCCACCCTTGGGGCTCCAACATAAGCAAGCAAGTTAGGTTGCCACCTTCATATTAGACTAATGTAGTAGTCCTTATATAGGCCTAGTACCATTTTCTCACCGTATCCAAAGTTTTTATCGTAATACAATCCTTATTCCGTGCGCTATTCCCGATGCGGCTCTGATACCACGCTGACGCAGCCACCCCCTTTCCGAGGGTCGCACGCTGTCCCGGGAATGTCATTGGGTGGTGCCGTGCGATGCGGCACCCAACAACACACATATAAGGAACTCATGTTACATAAAACAAATGCGGAAGCTTACAAGTATTCTTTGTAAATAATTTACATCAAATAAACTACAACGGAAGACTATATTCATCTCACGTTCAATATCTACTAAGCACTCGAGAAGATGTCCAGCGCACAGACTCTTCTCGCTAGCAATACGAAGACATACGGCAGCGACTGGGATCTCCATGTGTTAAATGACTCGAATGTCTCTGAGTCTCAACGGAAAACCTCCTCATAAAAATTGATGTTAACCTGCAAAACCACTCATATAGCAAGCGTGAGCACATAGGCTCAGCAAGACTGATCCGTCTCCTCTAAACAGGAAACTCTACAAGCACGAAAGAATGAATATGGTAGCTGAAATTTGTATAAAGGACTCGTCTACAGTTGATCCTTAACTTTCAGATTTTAAAGCCTCATTTTAAAGACCTTGAATGAGCAGCATCACAACTCCACAATCAAACAAGAAACGCTTTGTTACAATGCTTCTTGCACAAGGTGGAATAAACTTAATTAGCACTATCTCTAAGTCATACATGGTTGCAATACAATCTAAAACACAAGTCTGATCAGTTCATAATAATTCACTTCACTTCTTACTACATAAGATTCAGTGTCCAAGTATGCTCATATAACCGCGAGCGACGGTGATTCGAACCAAGACACGTCCAGACTGCACGGCACGTACACCCATCTCCAAGTTGCCGGCAGCAACCTCAACCGATGTTGTACGCAGCCACCTTTCCCATGTTCATCCACACTGGACGCAGTCCCATTGACTCAAATAGCAAGCTCACTCAAGGTACATACCCGCAGTGATATTGTGACACCCTCGCCTCGGGTGTCAGCATATGTTCATGTTCCATGAAGAGGAAACATTCTAATGAAAAAAAGGAACAGAGAGAGTTATCAAAAGGATAGCCAATAAAGCCCTCCGAGAGCGCCGAAGACAACTTACCACGGCCGCGGGCCACGTGGCGTGTTCGGAGCTCGTCCCTGCAAGATGGGGAGAAGTCCGCCGCTGAAAGAGCTACGTGGCAGGTTCGGGGCTCGTCGCCACAAAGGAGAGAGGTCCGATCCTATGGGACACGTGTTGCCCACGGAGCTAGCCTCTGCAGATGGAAGCAAAGGCATTTCCGCAAGACACGTGTCAAATCAGAGGACCAGTCGCGCGGGGTACGTGTCGATCTCGGAGCCCATCTCAGAGAAGTCCGGGTCTATCGAACACGTGTCGCCACCGGAGCTTATCTCCGGGAGGTCTGTCGTTGCTGGACACGTGTCGACCTCGGGGCATGTTCCTGAGGAAGGAAGAGAGGGAAGATCGGCGCCAACACGTGGCGTGCACGGAGCTCACCTCCGAAGAAGAGGGAGGTCTCGCTCGTGACACGCGGCGCAACCGGAGCTCATCTCTGCGGACGAGGAGATACCAGGCCCCGGAGGACACGTGGAGCTTCCGGAGCTCATCATCACGGAGGTAACGAGTTCTGGAGCAGGGTTTACGCGTAAAAGATACCGGTACGCAACAGAAGCTGATCTAAATTCCACGATGTTACTAAAGATAAGATGTTAGGATCCAACAAAGATCTGAATAAGACTCTTATTCGGGATACAATCAGATTAGGACTCTTCTCTTCCCGATTATAAATAGAACCCAAAACCCCTGGCCAAAACCACAAACTTCTCTTTCGACTCCTGAGCCGACGACTTAGAGCCCTAGCCCTAACCCGCCGAGCAAACCATCGCTGAAGCGCAACAAGGGAGATCATCGAAGAAGAACCGAGCGGTCTGAGGAGGACCTCGAAGTCAAGAAGAACGCGAGGTAGGACTTCAATATCATTGTGTTCATCTCTTTGCATCTGTTCTTCAATTCCTTTCGAACAGAAGCCTTCCCGTGGGCAGATCACTCGATGATCAGTTTGATCTAAAGACAAGATCATCGCCACATTCACCTTTGATCCGAACACCTCTGTCCATGCAAGCCATGCAAGAGCACACCAATCTAATAAAAATCATAGGATAGCATGCATGTGCATCATCGCATCTAGTTTAGGGTTTGTGCATGATATTGATTGCTGTGAATCTTGTATGCACGTGAATCCTACATAGCAGGACAAGCTCAGGAAGCTGTCTACGACGAACTGCAGCAACAAGGTTTTGAGAATCAAGAACAATCGGAACCGCAAGAACAAGGAAGGTGCTCCTTGACCATGTTGATCCTATGTTTTGGGTAAAATTATTTTGTTTTGCGAATAGGTGTGTGTGCTGAGTCAAACATGATGGGAAGCCCTTTCATAGGAGTTTACTAGTATTGGTTAAACCACCCTTGTCGCCTGGGAGGTTTATGAGTCGGGTATGGTTTTTGCTTTATGCTTCACTGAGTCTATGGGATTGGGAAGCGAGATAGATGTGTCTAGCTAACTGCACTCGTAATGAAAATGAGAAAATGATGTTAATAATGGACATGGATCGGAGGGAGATCTAGGCAAGACTGGGTTTGTGAATGAGGTAGCATGAGATGGTGGTTTACTTGCCATAGATCTAAGGACCGGTTCATGCATGCACATGCCAGGATTACAGTGCCACCACAAGGCCAAGTATGGGTGCGGCTTAGCTGAGTAATTAGGTAAGTTGCTAGAGTGTTATGGACTGTGGAAGGCGTGGGGAATGGGAGTCGAGTGAGGACTGCCCTGGGAACTGCATGCACAAGAGGGGGCCCGTGGGTGGGAGAATTGGAGATTCTAGCCTGCCGGTGAAACCTTAGTGAGTCCATACATCTAGTAACCCCTTTGTAAAGGCTATTTTGTGATCTCTTGACCATACACCGACGGTTGTGTACTGGTATAATGGAGGTTCTGCAGTCGCCGACGGGTGACGAAATTATAAACTTGTGGGTAAAGAGGTGCAAACTCTGCAGAGTCTAAAACTATCATGATAGCCGAGCTTACGGTCACGAGCGCCTGGCTAAACTGCCATGATTAGTTGGGATGGTTATTGGGAAGGTTCTTGGTTATGGTTAATGAGTTTGTTATGGTTTGGTTGTTGGGACTGTGGAGTCCGGGTGATAAGATGGTTGCGTGACTGTTGAGTCATGGCAGCGAAACTGGTCTCGGTGTGAGACAAAGTTGTTTATGAGATAAGATGGTAGCGAATACGAGGAGGTATTCGTGAATGAGGTTGGTTAATGTTCGGGTGGAACATGGAAAGCGATGAAGGTATGTTGATAATTTAATACATGCTGGGATTGCATTCATCTAAAGTTAAGTTGCTGTTTTATCATGGTTTTATAAATCTGCTTTTCTGCAAATAAGCCTTTTTATACCAACCTTGTTTATGAGCTGCATATCATGTGTTTTCCCGCACTTGCTGAGTACATCATTGTACTCAAACTTGCATTATTATTTTCATCATCAGCAGAGGGAGAAGCCTACTATGAAGACCGAGTGGGGCATTACGGCGTGTGATCTGTTCTCAACCTTGCCTGTGGAGGGATTAGAGATGGAGCCACTTCTGCTTAGATTTGCTTCCGCATTAGCTAAATTGCTTCCGCTTTAGAATAAAGACTTCCGCTGTGAGCATGAGTCCAAGACTCATGAGGTATTGTAATAAACTCTGTTATTCGTGGTAATATATAATCTGAATTCAGTTTGTGGAACGTATGTGTATGTGTGATGAACATCCTGGGCACACATATGCATTAGTTCTCGGTTCCGTGGTTTTCCCACAGAATTGAGGGCATCACAGATTGGTATCAGAGCCACGGGTTGACAGTAGGTTACACGCCTAGAAAGAAACCTTAGATTGATATTAGAGCCACGGGTTAACAGCAAGTTACACCCCTAAATAGAAGTCACAGGTAGCTAAGGCACGCTGACCAAAGGAAGCATCCTAGGGTGAATAGCTTAGACTGGCCTTGAAACCACCTTGGTATAGGAAACCATCCTTGACTAGGAGCTGTATGAGCCCTTGCAATGATTGTGTGTGATTATGTGCTTAATGTGAGTTGTGGGACGTCTCAAAAACGTTGTTCATATCCATACGTAAGAAGAAAGAGGTGTGAAATGCTTCGGCACTTGATCACATCCTCATATGGGCTAATATATACAGTCTAACTCACCTTGATGCATATAGTCGAAGGGACTTACCTAACCTTCTAACCTTCTATTCTATTTCGTTCTCCCTCACAGACGGTCAGAGGAAACGCCAGCCAAAGGAACGTCCAGGAGGATGACCACGAGGAAGTTCCTGCTAACCCCGGAGCTGGTGAAAACCATCTGGAAAGGTTGATGGCCATGCAAAACCAGCTTATGCAAACCATGATCCAAACTTTTGGTCAGTTGCAGGCCAACCAAAACCCCGTTCCGGCACCACCGCCACCGCCACCGCCGGCTCATAACAGGTTGGGAGAGTTCATGAGGACTCGACCACCCACCTTTGCTCAAGCAAGCGATCCCATGGAGGCCGATGATTGGTTGAAATCCATGGAGAAGAAACTCGCCATTGTTCAGTGCAGCGACCGAGAGAAGGTTCTCTTCATATCGCACCAACTTACGGGAGCCGCTGCTGACTGGTGGGATGCCTTGAGCAACGCCCATGCCAACCCGGAGACAATCACTTGGACTGAGTTCAAGGAAAGTTTCCGCTCTCACTACATCCCTGCTGGTGTAATGATGCTCAAGAGGCAGGAGTTTGAAGGTCTCCGCCAAGGACAGAAGAGTGTGAACGAGTATCTCAAAAAGTTCATACAACTGTCCCGGTACGCCACCGAAGATGTCAACTCAGACCAGAGGAAGCAGTACCTGTTCATGAGAGGGTTGAACAATGAGATCCAGGTTCAGCTCCTCAACAATGACTCTGTAAGCTTCCAGAAGCAGGTTGACAAGGCTATTGTGGTTGAAAATAAGATCCGAGAGATCGAGCGAGAGTGCAAGAGGAAGATGCCATACCAGCCCCAAAGGAGCAACGTACGACCTAGGTACATGCCCCCTGCCCCGCAGTATGGATCGACCACTCCTGCGTACCGCCCTGGTCAGCCACCACAGCCACAATTCGTTGCACCGGCACCTCGTCTGCCCATGTCTCCAGCGCCCCGACCTAACAATGGCGCCCCTGTTCAAAACCCCCGCCCCAACGTACCTGCTGCCGTAGGCAACAGGGCATGCTTTGCATGCGGGGAAGTAGGCCACTTCGCTAACCAGTGCCCGAGGAGAGGCCCTGGACAGCAAGGTAACGTGCCCAAGCAGAACCAGCAACCAAACAGAGGGAACAGCCAAGGGAAACGTGGACCGCAGAACTATGCTCGTGGCCACGTGAACCATGTCACCGCTGAAGAAGCACAACAGGCTGAGGATGTCGCAATTGGTATGTTCCTTGCCAACTCCAACCCAGACACCATTTTATTTGATTCTGGAGCATCGCATTCCTTCATATCATCCAAATATGTTGCCAAACATCAACTACCCGTATCCCACTTAGAATGTGCTATGTTAGTTAATTCTCCCGGAGGAGAAGTGAGGACTAATATAGTATGTCCTAAAGTAAGCCTTAAAATAAGGGGGGTAGACTTCCTTGCCAACCTTATTGTCTTGGACTCCCACGGGATTGACATCATACTCGGAATGGATTGGTTAAGCAAGCACAATGGAGTAATCCAATGTGCTGAAAGGAGCGTGCAGTTGACAAACGAACACGGTATTCGTGTCGAGTTTGAGTCAGACCAGCAAACAACCGAACGGGCAAATTTGAACCACGTCGAAGGAACAACATTGGACAGCATTCCAGTGGTTCAGGAATTTTCGGACGTGTTCCCGAAAGAGCTTCCAGGAATGCCACCTGATCGGGACATCGAGTTTGCCATAGATTTGGTACACGGAACTGCACCTATAGCTAAGAGACCATATAGGATGCCCGTTAACGAGCTAGTTGAACTCAAGAAACAAATTCAAGAACAGTTGGAGAAGGGTTTTATCCGTCCAAGCTCGTCACCATGGGGAGCTCCGGTACTCTTCGTGGACAAGAAGGATGGAACCCAAAGAATGTGCGTAGACTACAGGTCTCTCAACGAGGTGACAATCAAGAATAAATACCCTC
The DNA here is from genome assembly GCA_030760725.1 of Neostapfia colusana. Classification (NCBI taxonomy): domain Eukaryota; kingdom Viridiplantae; phylum Streptophyta; class Magnoliopsida; order Poales; family Poaceae; genus Neostapfia; species Neostapfia colusana. The sequence goes on from JASWHV010000003.1 coordinate 89,507,259, forward strand.
TGCCCCGTATAGAGGACCTGTTCGATCAAATGAAAGGAGCCCAAGTATTCTCCAAGATTGATCTTCGGTCGGGATACTTCCAGCTGAAGATTAAGCCCTCTGATATACCTAAGACAGCCTTTCGGACACGGTATGGTTCATATGAATATACCGTTATGTATTTTGGATTGACGAATGCACCCGCATACTTCATGTACCTTATGGACAAGGTTTTCATGGAGTACTTGGACAAGTTTGTCGTGGTTTTCATCGACGACATTATGGTGTATTCAAAAAGTGAGGAGGAGCATGAAGAACATCTGAGATTGACCCTGCAGAAGTTGCGTGAGCATCAATTGTATGCCAAGCTCAACAAGTGTCAATTTTGGCTAAAGGAAATATCTTTCCTAGGCCACATTATCTCCAAGGAAGGGGTATCGGTTGATCCTGGAAAAGTGAGAGATGTTCTGAAGTGGGACCAACCGAAGAGCGTGAGGGATATTCGGAGTTTCCTTGGGATGGCAGGATACTATCGGCACTTCATTAAAGACTTCTCTAAGATAGCAAAACCTATGACGGAGTTGCTAATGAAGGGAAAAAACCTTTCAATGGACACAAGCCTGCCAAGAAAGTTTTGAGGAACTCAAGAAAAGGCTAACCACAACACCAGTTCTGGTATTGCCAGACGTAAGCAAGAGCTTTGACATATATTGTGACGCATCCAGACAAGGGCTCGGGTGTGTACTCATGCAGGAAGGACAAGTGGTAGCCTTTGCCTCACGACAATTAAAGAAGCACGATTAACTATCCTACGCACGATTTGGAGCTAGCAGCAGTGGTGCATGCACTGAAAATTTGGAGACATTATATCCTTGAACATCGATGTGAGATCTATACGGATCATAAAAGCCTCAAGTACATATTTACACAAACGGACTTGAATTTGAGGAAACGTCGATGGTTAGAACTCATCAAGGATTATGATGTGGGAATCAACTACCACCCCGGGAGGGCCAATGTAGTAGCGGACGTATTGAGCAGAAAGGGAGCATGTCACCAACTCACGGTTCGGGAACTACCACCCGAACTACGAAAGGAGTTCGAACAGTTACACCTCGGATTCTTGAATAACGTGGAGATAATGGAGATCCACTCCCCATTGGAGCAAGAAATAAGAGAGGGTCAAGCAACGGACGAGGGGATCAAGGAGATCAAGGAAAGAATCCGACAAGGAATAGAGAAGGATTTCAAGGAGGATGAAAAGGGTACGCTTTGGCTAGGAAAAAGGATTTGTGTGCCGAACATAAGACACCTCCGCGACATGATATTAAAGGAGGCACATGATTCACCCTATTCCATACATCCAGGAAGCACCAAAATGTACAAGGACTTGAAAACTTGTTATTGGTGGGATGGTATGAAGAGGGATATAGCCGAATACGTTGCCCTATGCGACACATGCCAACGGGTAAAGGCCGAACATCAAAAACCCGCTGGATTGTTGCAACCTTTGAGAATACCCGAATGGAAATGGGAGGACATCAGTATGGACTTCATCGTCGGATTACCATGTACTCAGTCGGGATGCGACTCCATCTGGGTCATTGTGGACCAATTGACGAAAACAGCCCATTTTCTTCCGGTAAAGACCAGTTATAACGTTGCACAATTGGCAGAGTTGTACATGGAGCAGATCGTGTGCCGTCACGGAGTTCCGAAGAGGATAGTCTCAGATCGAGGTTCTCAGTTTACCTCTAGATTCTGGAGGAAGCTGCAGAAAACCATGGGTACACAACTGGATTTTAGCTCCGCCTACCACCCACAAACAGATGGACAAACCGAAAGGACGAACCAAATTTTGGAGGACATGTTGAGATCTTGTGCCCTGAAACGTGGGCGTAGTTGGGATAGGAGTCTACCGTATGCCGAGTTCTCCTATAACAACAGCTATCAAGCTAGCTTAAAGATGTCGCCTTTCGAAGCCTTATATGGTAGACGGTGTAGAACGCCATTATTCTGGAACGAGACTGGAGAGAACCAGGTGTTTGGACCCGAAGTACTACAAGAAGCCGAAAGGCAGGTCCAAACGATATGGGAGAACTTAAAGGCTGCCCAGTCACGACAGAAAGGCTATGCGGACAATAGGCATAGGAAGTTGACCTTTAAAGTGGGAGACTTCGTATACCTTAAAGTATCGCCTATCCGAGGCCAACGACGCTTTAACATCAAAGGCAAGCTAGCACCTCGCTACATCGGACCATTTAATATTTTGGACAAGCGGGGAGAAGTAGCCTACCAACTAGAGCTCCCAAACCATCTCTCCGACGTACATGATGTGTTTCATGTATCCCAGCTCAAGAAGTGCTTGAGAGTGCCAGAGGAACAAGTGTCAATGGAGGAACTTGAACTTCAAGAGAACCTGACTTACGCAGAACACCCTGTCCGAATCTTGGACGTAAAGGAAAGGGTCACCCGAAACAAGGTGATTCGATGGTGCAAGGTACAATGGAGCCATCACACCGAAGCTGAGGCCACATGGGAGCGTGAAGAGGATATCAAGGCGGAATTTCCCCATCTATTTCCTACTGACGAATCTCGAGGGCGAGATTCAAATTAAGGGGGGTAGATTTGTGACACCCTCGCCTCAGGTGTCAGCATATGTTCATGTTCCATGAAGAGGAAACATTCTAATGAAAAAAAAGGAACAGAGAGAGTTATCAAAAGGATAGCCAATAAAGCCCTCCGAGAGCGCCGAAGACAACTTGCCACGGCCGCTGGCCACGTGGCGTGTTCGGAGCTCGTCCCTGCAAGATGGGGAGAAGTCCGTCGCTGAAAGAGCTACGTGGCAGGTTCGGGGCTCGTCGCCACAAAGGGGAGAGGTCCGATCCTATGGGACACGTGTGGCCCACGGAGCTAGCCTCTGCAGATGGAAGCAAAGGCATTTCCGCAAGACACGTGTCATCCTTGGAGCTAGTCCTCGCGGAAATCAGAGGACCAGTCGCGCGGGGTACGTGTCGATCTCGGAGCCCATCTCAGAGAAGTCTGGGTCTATCGAACACGTGTTGCCACCAGGGCAGATCACTCGATGATCAGTTTGATCTAAAGATAAGATCATCGCCACGTCCACCTTTGATCCGAACACCTCTGTCCATGCAAGCCATGCAAGAGCACACCAATCTAATAAAAATCATAGGATAGCATGCATGTGCATCATCGCATCTAGTTTAGGGTTTGTGCATGATATTGATTGCTGTGAATCTTGTATGCACGTGAATCCTACATAGCAGGACAAGCTCAGGAAGCTGTCTACGACGAACTGCAGCAACAAGGTTTTGAGAATCAAGAACAATCGGAACCGCAAGAACAAGGCAAGTGCTCCTTGACCATGTTGATCCTATGTTTTGGGTAAAATTATTTTGTTTTGCGAAAAGGTGTGTGTGCTGAGTCAAACATGATGGGAAGCCCTTTCATAGGAGTTTACTAGTATTGGTTAAACCACCCTTGTCGCCTGGGAGGTTTATGAGTCGGGTATGGTTTTTGCTTTATGCTTCGCTGAGTCTATGGGATTGGGAAGCGAGATAGATGTGTCTAGCTAACTGCACTCGTAATGAAAATGAGAAAATGATGTTAATAATGGACATGGATCGGAGGGAGATCTAGGCGAGACTGGGTTTGTGAATGAGGTAGCATGAGATGGTGGTTTACTTGCCACAGATCTAAGGACCGGTTCATGCATGCACATGCCAGGATTACAGTGGCACCACAAGGCCAAGTATGGGTGCGGCTTAGCTGAGTAATTAGGTAAGTTGCTAGAGTGTTATGGACTGTGGAAGGCACGGAGAATGGGAGTTGAGTGAGGACTGCCCTGGGAACTGCATGGCACAAGAGGGGGCCCGTGGGTGGGAGAATTGGAGATTCTAGCCTGCCGGTGAAACCTTAGTGAGTCCATACATCTAGTAACCCCTTTGTAAAGGCTATTTTGTGATCTCTTGACCATACACCAACGGTTGTGTACTGGTATAATGGAGGTTCTGCAGTCGCCGACGGGTGACGAAATCACAAACTCGTGGGTAAAGAGGTGCAAACTCTGCAGAGTCTAAAACTATCATGATAGCCGAGCTTACGGTCACGAGCGCCTGGCTAAACTGCCATGATTAGTTGGGATGGTTATTGGGAAGGTTCTTGGTTATGGTTAATGAGTTTGTTATGGTTTGGTTGTTGGGACTGTGGAGTCCGGGTGATAAGATGGTTGCGTGACTGTTGAGTCATGGCAGCGAAACTGGTCTCGGTGTGAGACAAAGTTGTTTATGAGATAAGATGGTAGCGAATACGAGGAGGTATTCGTGAATGAGGTTGGTTAATGTTCGGGTGGAACATGGAAAGCGATGAAGGTATGTTGGTAATTTAATACATGCTGGGATTGCATTCATCTAAAGTTAAGTTGCTGTTTTATCATGGTTTTATAAATCTGCTTTTCTGCAAATAAGCCTTTTATACCTACCTTGTTTATGAGCTGCATATCATGTGTTTTCCCGCACTTGCTGAGTACATCATTGTACTCAAACTTGCATTATTATTTTCATCATCAGCAGCGGGAGAAGCCTACTATGAAGACCGAGTGGGGCATTACGGCGTGTGATCTATTCTCAACCTTGCCTGTGGAGGGATTAGAGATGGAGCCACTTCTGCTTAGATTTGCTTCCGCATTAGCTAAATTGCTTCCGGTTTAGAATAAAGACTTCCGCTGTGAGCATGAGTCCAAGACTCATGAGGTATTGTAATAAACTCTGTTATTCGTGGTAATATATAATCTGAATTCAGTTTGTGGAACGTATGTGTATGTATGATGAACATCCTGGGCACACATATGCATTAGTTCTCGGTTCCGTGGTTTTCCCCCAGAATTGAGGGCGTCACAGATATGTTCTTGAGCGAGTTACCTCCCGCTGTACTGACGCCGAAAGCCTAAGCCGATCGGAAAAGTTCCAATATGGATCTCACAAGGTACATCGGTTTCCTGGGTCCCATATAGTCAGTACGCGCCCGGTACACAACTCAAACTTGTCCAACAGGGCCAAGTACGGATGGGCCTTAACTGACACAGGCCAGGGCTATGCACGCACGGACCTCGGCCTGCTGCATCTCTATGTCCCTGTCCGGTCTCAATTTCTCATCTATGAATTTTCCTCAGGTCTCTAATCCGAAGTCCGTACCAAACTGATCCCAAGACCTAAGCTCGCGAGTAGATTCCAACTACTCGACTTTTACTGGTCCTTCCAAAGGAACATTTAGCGTAGCCTAATTCACTCGACGAGGAACTAATCTACCCATTCTCTCTTGGGTTAAATCTGGTCATGCAATTGGGTTTCAAACATCTAGACCTAATGCACAATATCACCTCATAGCTATGATCTCTATAAATGAAAGACTTTTATAAAACTTGCTTGAATGCAAACCGGGGATTGCCTGTTTTGCAGGTGACTAGATTATACAATCAGTTAGTGTTTCTGATCACTTGAGGCTTGATTACTTGCTCTCCTTGCTCCGTGATCCATAATTTACTTGCTTCACAATTCTTCACAATCCTCCATGTCAATGCTACACGTTATGTATATGCACATGTATATAATTGTAAATCTTTTGCTATCAAGATCTAATAACAAGTTAAAACCAGAACTCTGTTTAAGAATTTAAAAATGAACTGGTTCTAGTGGGTGGAGTTGGGTTTAGCAAATGTGATCAAGTGCTTTGGGTTTTTCCTAATTAGGGTATTTCTACCTAAGCAAAGTTTATTTAAAAGTCATTATCCAGAGCTCAAATTTAGCTGAAAATTTTAATATGAGTTTGTTGTCACAAAATTTATTCTGGATAAAAAATTAGAACTTTTTATTGAGTAGTTTTTTCCAGAACAATTCCCTAAGCAATTAAGCAAAAAGGAATTATTTCTGAAGCACTTTGCATGTTCATGCCAAACTAATTGAACTACAATTTCAAGTATAGTTCAGAGAGTCTGCATGAATTTTCCTAGGATTTTTGGAGCTAATAATTGCCCAGAACTGATTTTCCAATTTGGGACTTTTTCTGAAAAAGTTTCTGTATACATTTGAATTCAGCAGTTTGTATTCTGAATTCTCCTACACAACTCAACTCTAAATGATCTGAAAACTTTACAGGAGTCCAATAATGTCCTAAGGAATATTTGGGCGAAATTTGGTGATTTTTGGATAAACCAAACTTTCACAATAATTCTTTTTCTGAAAAACTTCAAAGAATTTTCCAGAATTTATTACTGACTTCCATACAAATTGGGTTGCACATTTGGATATAGTTTTGCAATATGAATATAAACCAATTCGAATCATCTAATTTGGAGTTCCCTAGGAAAAGTTGTGCTCTTCTAAAGTTTGAACAAAATCTGCAATTTAAACTAAATCGTGGAATTGTTTAAAAGTCTGATATCGGGCCCAGGGCGACGTGGCACCACCAGGGACACCGACACGCGGGGCCACAGGGATAACTGCACACAGCCACACGCTGATCCATAACCACAGAAGATCCGGCCCCCTCAGCACAGCGACTGACGTGTGGGACCCGCGCCCATCTTCTTCCTCCCGCCAGCTCCCGCGCCCGAACTTTACCGGAGCTCGCCAGAGCTCGACCTCCTGGCTATCTCCCGCGCTCCCACTCGCTGCAAGGGCCTAAATCGATGCAAGGAACACGTGGGCGAGGTTTCCCCGATCCGGCGACGCCTCCAACCTAGCTCGCAACGAGCGGCGGCTCACACCAAACTCCGGCGATGTCGCCTGCCTCTTCTAGCCGGCCAAAAGCCAGGTGGATCGGCTCTACATCATCTGTGGGTGCTAGGGAAGATGTTCAAGTAAGCAAATCAGCTCAGGAAGTCTCTAACTAGGTTGTCACCGTGCGCCTGAGTCCTCCGCCATGGTTGCCGTTCGGAAGAACTCGAAATGGGCCGGCTACATGTGGTTTCATGCTAGGGTTGTGAAGAAGAAATGTTTCATACCTAGTCTAGCTCGTGTGTGCTCAATTTGGTGAACCCTAAACGAATACCGATCAGTAATTTCATGATTTCTTACCCGACACTAGGTTTGCACCAACCGGAGAAAGAACGTGAAATTCGATGGCGACGATCAATGACTCGGGCTGAGGTTCGGGGAGGAGCAGCACGAGGTCCCAGTGCGTCTCTGGGTGCATTTTCTTGGCCGTGAAAAGCCTTGGGTAGAGCTGTCCATGTGCGCCTCCAACCGCGGTTGCTTTCGGTCGCCAGCAAGGAAGAAGTGTTCTCGGCGTGGGAAGGCCGATCACCTCTCAGTTGTGGGTCGAGGAGATAGAGTAAGGCGCCCCGGTGCCGTTCTGTTCTTTACCGGGCGCTGTTCGTGTGAGAACAGCCGGCTTTCGAGTGGAACCGAGACGGCGGCAGTGTTGCGGTTGAGTTCAGCGCGAGGGAGGAAGAGCTGCTTCGATGTGGCGGTGTGTGAGCCAAATGATCACGGCATGAGGTGATGAGGGCGCTGCAACGATCCACGGAGGTGCTTAATGTGACACCCTCATCTCGGGTGTCAGCATATGTTCATGTTTTATGAAGGGGAAACATTTTAAGAAAAGTAGGGACAGAGAAAAATATCAAAAGAATAGCCAATAAGGGCCGAATCCAGCCCTCAGAAAGCGCTGAAGACAACTTACCACGGCCGCTGGCCACGTGGCGTGATCGGAGCTCATCCCTGCAAAGTGGGGAGAGGCCGCCGCCAAGCTGGCTACATGGCAGGCTCGGGGCTCGTCTCCGCAAAGGGGAGAGGTCCAATCCTGTGGGACACGTGTTGCCCATGGAGCTAGCCTCTGCGAAAGAAGCAAAGGCATTTCCGCAGGACACGTGTCATCCTCGGAGCTAGTCCTCGCAGAAGTCTGAGGACCAGTCGCGCGGGATACATGTCGATCTCGGAGCCCATCTCCAATAGGTCCTGTTCTATTGGACACGCGTCGTCACCGGAGCTTATCTCCGGGAGGTCTGTCGCTGCTGGACACGTGTCGACCTCGGGGCATGTCCCTGAGGAAAGAAGAGAGGAAAGAAGAGAGGAAAGACCGGCGCCAACACGTGGCGTGCGCGGAGCTCACCTCCAAAAGAGTCATGGCAACGAGTTTGGTCTCGGTGTGAGACGAAGTTGTTTCATGAGATGAGATGGTAGCGAATACGAGAAGGTATTCGTGAGATGGTAGCGAATACGAGGAGGTATTCGTGAGTATGAATAAAGGTTGGTTAATGTTCGGATGGAACACTGGAAGTGATGGAGGTATGTTTGTGATTTAATACATGCTGGGATTACATTCATTTAAAGTTAAGTTGCTGTTTTATCATGATTTTATAAATTTGCTTTTCTGCAAATGAGCCTTTTTATACCTACCTTGTTTATGAGCTGCATATCATGTGTTTTCCCGCACTTGCTGAGTACATCATTGTACTCAAAATTGCATTATTACTTCATCATCAGCAGCAGGAGAAGCCTACTATGAAGACCAAGTGGAGCATTATGGCGTGTGATCTGTTCTCAACCTTGCCTGTGGAGGGAGTAGAGATGGAGCCACTTCTTCTTAGATTTGCTTCCACATTAGCTAAACTGCTTCCGCTTTAGAATAAAGACTTCCGCTGTGAGCATGAGTCCAAGACTCCTGAGGTATTGTAATAAACTCTGTTATTCGTGGTAACATATATAATCTGAATTCAGTTTGTGGAACGAATGTGTATGTGTGATAAACATCCTGGGCACACATATGCATTAGTTTTCGGTTCCGTGGTTTTCCCACAGAATTGAGGGCGTCACAGATTGGTATCAGAGCCACGGGTTGACAGTAGGTTACACGCCTAAGATAGAAACCTTAGATTGATATTAGAGCCACGGGTTAACAGCAAGTTACACCCCTAAATAGGAGTCGTAGGTAGCTAAGCCACACTGACCAAAGGAAGCATCCTAGGGTGAATAGCTTAGATTGGCCTTGAAACCACCTTGGCATAAGGAACCATCCTTGAATAGGAGTTGTGTGGGCCCTTGTGATGATTATTTGTGATTGTGTGCTTAGTGCGAGTTGTGGGACGTCTCAAAACATTGTCCATATCCACACGTAAGAAGAAAGAGGTGTGAGATGTTTCGGAACTTGCTCACATTCTCATATGGGCTAATGTATATACATAGTCCAACTCACCTTGATGCATATAGTTAGAGGGAATCTACCTAACCTTCTAACATCCTATTCTATTTTGTCCTCTCTCACAGATGGTGAGGGGAAACACCGGCCGAAGGAACGTCCGTGACAACCAAGAGGATGATCATGATGAAGTTCCTGTTAACCCCGGAGCTGGCGAAAACCATCTGGAAAGGTTGATGGCCATGAAAAACCAGCTTATGCAAACCATGATCCAAACTTTGGGTCAGTTGCAGGCCAACCAAAACCCCGTTCCGGCACCACCGCCACCACCACCGCCGGCTCATAACAGGCTGGGAGAGTTCATGAGGACTCGACCACCCACCTTTGCTCAAGCTAGTGATCCCATGGAGGCTGATGATTGGTTAAAATCCATGGAGAAAAAGCTTGCCATTGTTCAGTGCAATGACCGAGAGAAGGTTCTCTTCGCATCGCACCAACTTAAGGGAGCCGCTGCTGACTGGTGGGATGCCCTGGGCGTTAAGACAATCACTTGGATTGAGTTCAAGGAAAGTTTCCGCTCTCATTAAATCCCTGCTGGTGTAATGATGCTCAAGAGGCAGGAGTTCGAAGGTCTCCGCCAAGGACAGAAAAGTGTGAATGAGTACCTCAACAAGTTCATACAACTGTCCCGGTATGCCCCCGAAGATGTCAACTCAGACCAAAGGAAGCAGTACCTGTTCATGAGAGGGTTGAACAATGAGATCCAGGTTCAGCTCCTCAACAATGACTACGTAAGCTTCCAGAAGCTGGTTGACAAGGCCATAGTGGTTGAAAACAAGATCCGAGAGATCGAGCGAGAGTGCAAGAGGAAGATGCCATACCAGCCCCAAGGGAGCAACGTACGACCTAGGTACATGCCCCCTGCACCGCAGTATGGACCGACCACTCCTGCGTACCGCCCTGGTCAGCCACCACAGCAACAATTCGTTGCACCGGCACCTCATGTTCCCATGCCTCCTGCGCCCCGACCTAACAATGGCGCCCCTGTTCAAAACCCCCGCCCCAACGTACCTGCTGCCGTAGGCAACAGGGCATGCTTTGCATGCGGAGAAGTAGGACACTTCACGAACCAGTGCCCGAGGAGAGGCCCTGGACAGCAAGGTAACGTGCCCAAACAGAACCCGCGACTGAATGGAGGAGACAATCAAGGGAACCGTGGACAGCAGAACTATGCTTGCGGCCACGTGAACCATGTCACTACCGAGGAAGCACAACAGGCTGAGGACATCGTAATTGGTATGTTCCTTGCCAACTCCAACCCAGCCACCATCTTATTTGATTCTGGAGCATTGCATTCCTTCATATCATCCAAATACGTTGCCAAACGTCATCTACCCGTATCCCACTTAGAATGTGCTATGTTAGTTAATTCTCCCGGAGGAGAAATGAGGACTAATATAGTATGTCCTAAAGTAAGCCTTAAAATAAGGGGGTAGACTTCCTTGCAAACCTTATTGTCTTGGACTCCCAAGGGATTGACATCATACTCGGAATGGATTGGCTAAGCAAGCACAACGGGGTAATCCAATGTGCTGAAAGAAGCGTGCGGTTGACAAACGAGCACGGTATTCGTGTCGAGTTTGAGTCAGCCCAGCAAACAACCGAACGGGCAAATTTGAACCACATCGAAGGAACAACATTGGACAGCATTCCAGTGGTTCAGGAATTTTCGGACGTATTCCCGGAAGAGCTTCCAGGTATGCCACCTGACCGGGACATCGAGTTTGCCATCGATTTGGTACCCGAAACTGCGCCCATAGCCAAGAGACCCTATAGGATGACCGTCAACGAACTAGTTGAACTCAAGAAGCAAATCCAAGAACAGTTGGAAAAGGGTTTTATCCGTCCAAGCTCGTCACCATGGGGAGCTCCGGTGCTCTTCGTAGACAAGAAGGATGGAACCCAAAGGATGTGCGTGGACTATAGGTCTCTCAACGAGGTAACAATCAAGAACAAATACCCTCTGGCCCGTATAGAGGACCTGTTCGACCAAATGAAAAGAGCCCGAGTGTTCTCCAAGATTGGTCTTCGGTTGGGATACTTCCAGCTGAAGATTAAGCCCTCCGATATACCTAAGACAGCCTTTCGGACACGGTATGGTTCGTATGAATATACCGTTATGTCTTTTGGATTGACGAATGCACCCGCATACTTCATGTACCTTATGAACAAGGTTTTCATGGAGTACTTGGACAAGTTCGTCGTGGTTTTCATCGATGACATTATGGTGTATTCAAAAAGTGAGGAGGAGCACGAAGAACATCTGAGATTGACCTTGTAGAAGTTGCGTGAGCATCAATTGTATGCCAAGCTCAACAAGTGTCAATTTTGGCTAAAGGAAATATCTTTCCTAGGCCACATTATCTCCGAGGAAGGGGTATCGGTTGATCCTGGAAAGGTGAGAGATGTTCTGAAGTAGGACCAACCGAAGAGCGTGAGGGATATTCGGAGTTTCCTTGGGATGGAAGGATACTATCGGTGCTTCATTAAAGACTTCTCTAAGATAGCAAAACCTATGACGGAGTTGCTAATGAAGGGAAAGGTCTTTCAATGGACGCCAGCCTGCCAAGAACGTTTGAAGGAACTCAAGAAAAGGCTAACCACAACACCAGTTCTGGTATTGCCAGACGTAAGCAAGGGCTTTGACATATATTGTGACGCATCTAGACAGGGGCTCGGATGTGTGCTCATGCAGGAAGGACAAGTGGTAGCCTATGCCTCACGGCAATTAAAGAAGCACGAGCTTAATTATCCTACACATGACTTGGAGTTAGCAGCAGTAGTGCATGCATTGAAGATTTGGAGACGTTATATCCTTGGCCATCGATGTGAGATCTATACGGATCATAAAAGCCTCAAGTACATATTTACCCAAACGGATTTGAATTTGAGGCAACGTCGATGGTTGGAACTCATCAAGGATTATGATGTTGGAATTAACTATCACCCGGGAAGACCAATGTAGTAGCTGATGCATTGAGCAGAAAGGGAGCATGTCACCAACTCACGGTTCGGGAACTACCACCTGAACTACGTAAGGAGTTCGAACGGTTACACCTCGGATTCTTGAACAACATGGAAATAATGGAGATCCACTTCTCATTGGAGCAAGGGATAAGAGAGGTCCAAGCAACTGATGAGGAGATCAAGGAGATGAAGGAAAGAATCCGACAAGGAATAGAGAAGGATTTCAAGGAGGATGAAAAGGGTACGCTTTGGCTAGGAAAAAGGATTTGTGTGCCGAACATAAGACACCTCCACGACATGATATTGAAGGAGACAAATGTTCCCCCTATTCCATACATCTCGGAAGCACCAAAATGTACAAGGACTTGAAAACTTGTTATTGGTGGGATGGTATGAAAAGGGATATAGCCGAATACGTTGCCCTATGCGACATATGCCAATGGGTGAAAGCCGAACATCAAAAACCCGCTGGATTGTTGCAACATTTGAAAATACCCGAATGGAAGTGGGAGGGCATCAGTATGGATCTCATCGTTGGATTGCCACGTACTCAGTCGAGATATGACTCCATCTGGGTCATTGGGGACCGATTGACGAAAACCGCCCATTTTCTCCCTGTAAAGGCCAGTTACGACGTTGCACAATTGGCAGAGTGGTACATGGAACAGATCGTGTGCTGTCATGGAGTCCCGAAGAGGATAGTCTCAGATCGAGGTTCTCAGTTTACCTCTAGGTTCTGGATGAAGCTGCAGAAAGCCATGGATACACGACTGGATTTTAGCTCCGCCTATCACCCACAAACTGATGGGCAAACCGAAAGGACAAACCAAATTCTGGAAGACATGTTGAGAGCTTGCGCCTTGAAACGTGGGCGTAGTTGGGATAGGAGTTTACCGTATGCCGAATTCTCCTATAACAACAGCTATCAAGCTAGCTTGAAGATGTCGCCTTTCGAAGCCTTATATGGTAGACGGTGTAGAATGCCACTGTTTCGGAACGAGACCGGAGAAAACCAGGTGTTTGGACCCGAAGTGCTACAAGAGGCCGAAGAGCAAGTCCAAACGGTATGGGAGAACTTAAAGGCTGCTCAGTCACGACAGAAAGGCTATGCGGACAATAGGCGAAGGAAGTTGACTTTCGAAGTAGGAGACTTCGTATACCTTAAGGTATCGCCTATCCGAGGCCAACAACGTTTCAACGTCAAAGGCAAGCTAGCACCTCGCTATATCGGACCACTTAAGATTCTGGATAAGCAAGGAGAAGTAGCCTATCAACTAGAGCTCCCAAACCACCTCTCCGACGTACATGACGTGCTTCATGTATCCCAGCTCAAGAAGTGCTTGAGAGTACCAGAGGAACAAGTATCAATGGGAGAGCTTGAACTTCAAAAGGACCTGACTTATGCGGAACACCCTGTCCGAATCTTGGATGTAAAGGAAAGGGTCACCCGAAACAAAGTTATTCGATGGTGCAAGGTACAATGGAGCCATCACACCGAAGCTGAAGCCACATGGGTGCGAGAAGAGAATATCAAGGCAGAATTTCCCCATCTATTTTCTACTATCGAATCTCGAGGGCGAGATTCAATTTAAGGGGGGTAGATTTGTGACACCCTCATCTCGGGTGTCAGCATATGTTCATGTTTTATGAAGGGGAAACATTTTAAGAAAAGTAGGGACAGAGAAAAATATCAAAAGAATAGCCAATAAGGGCCGAATCCAGCTCTCAGAAAAGCGCCGAAGACAACTTACCATGGCCGCTGGCCACGTGGCATGATCGGAGCTCATCCCTGCAAAGTGGGGAGAGGCCGCCGCCAAGCTGGCTACGTGGCAGGCTCGGGGCTCGTCTCCGCAAAGGGGAGAGGTCCAATCCTGTGGGACACGTGTTTCCCACGGAGCTAGCCTCTGTGGAAGAAGCAAAGGCATTTCCGCAGGACACGTGTCATCCTCGGAGCTAGTCCTCGCAGAAGTCAGAGGACCAGTCACGTGGGATACGTGTCGATCTCGGAGCCCATCTCCAAGAGGTCCTGTTCTATTGGACACGCGTCGTCACCGGAGCTTATCTCCGGGAGGTCTGTCGCTGCTGGACACGTGTCGACCTCGGGGCATGTCCCTGAAGAAAGAAGAGAGGAAAGACCGGTGCCAACACGTGGCGTGCGCGGAGCTCACCTCCAAAAGAGGGGGAGGTCTCGCTCGCTGACACGCGGCACAACAGGAGCTCGTCTCTGCGGAAAAGGAGAGACCAGGCCCGATGGACACGTGGAGCCTCCGGAGCTCATCGCCGCAAAGGTAAGGAGTTCTGGAGCAGCTGTTACGCGTAAGAATACCGGTACATAAAGGGAACCGACCTGAATTCCACAATGTTACCGCACCAAATCAACTAAAGATAAGATGATAGGATCCAACGACGATCTGAATAAGACTCTTATTCGGGATACAATCAGATTAGGACTCTTCTCTTCCCGATTATAAATAGAACCCAGAACCTTTGGCCAAAACCATAGACTACTTTTCCAACTCCTGAGCCGACGACTTAGAGCCCTAGCCCTAACTCGCCGAGTAAACCATCGCCGAAGCGCAATAGGGGAGATCATCGGAGGAAAGCCGAGCGGTCTGAGGAGGACCTCGAAAACCAAGAAGGGCGTAAGGTAGGACTCCGACACCACCTTACGGCATTGTTGTATTCCCCTTGCATCTGTTCTTTGATTCCTTTCGAACAGAAGCCTTCTCGTGGACAGATCACTTGATGATCAGGTTGATTTAAAGACAAGATCATTGCCACGTCCACCTTTGATCCGAACACCTCTGTCCATGCAAGCCATGCAAGAACACACCAGTCTAATAAAAATCATAGGATAGCATGCATATGCATCATCGCATCTAGTTTAAGGTTTGTGCATGATATTGATTGCTGTGAATCTTGTATGAACGTGATCCTACCTAGCAGGACAAGCTCAGGGAGCTGTCTACGACGAACTGCAGCAACCAGGATTTGAGATTCAAGAACAACCGGAACCGCAAGAACAAGGCAAGTGCTCCTTGACCATGTTGATCCTATGTTTTGGGTAAAACTATTTTGTTTTGCGAAAAAGTGTGTGTGCTGAGTCAAACATGATGGGAAACCCTTTTTATAGGAGTTTACTAGTTTTGGTTAAACCACCCTTGTCGCCTGGGAAGTTTATGAGTCGGGTATGGTTTTTGCTTTATGCTTCGCTGAGTCTATGGGGTTGGGAAGTGAGATAGATGTGTCTAGCTAACTGCACTCGTATTGATAATAAGAAACTGATGTTAATAATGGACATGAATCGGAGGGAGATCTAGGCAAGACTGGGTTTGTGAATGAGGTAGCATGAGACGGTGGTTTACTTGCCATAGATCTAAGGACCGGTTCACGCATGCACATGCCAGGATAACAGTGCCACCACAAGGCCAAGTATGGGTGCGGCTTAGCTGAGTAATTAGGTAAGATGCTAGAGTGTTATGGACTGTGGAAGGCGTGGGGAATGGGAGTCGAGTGAGGACTGCCCTGGGAACTGCATGGCACAAGAGGGGGCCCGTGGGTGGGAGAATTGGAGATTCTAGCCTGCCGGTGAAACCATAGTGAGTCCATACATCTAGTAACCCCTTTGTAAAGTCTATTTTGTGATCTCTTGACCATACACCGACGGATGTGTACTGGTATAATGGAGGTTCTGCAGTCGCCGACGGGTGAAGAAATCACAAACTTGTGGGTAAAGAGGTGCAAACTCTGCAGAGTCTAAAACTATCATGATAGCCGAGCTTACGGTCACGAGCACCTAGCTAAACTGCCATGATTAGTTGGGATGGTTATTGGGATGGTTATCGGTTACGGTTATTGGTTTGGTTATGGTTTGGTTGTTGGGACTGTTGAGTCCGGGTGATAAGATGGTGTAAGGGTCTCAGTTTTTGACACCCATTGGCAGTGTTCATCACCACACCACACACCTCATTTGAGCAAGAATGATGAACACAAATGAAAAGCAAGTAACAATTATCAACATGCTCATTAGAGAACAAACTCACACATTGCAAAAGTGGTATTTCCCACATGTGATATAGATGGGCTGGGCATATGAAAACTCCTACACTTTGCTAAGGATGTCCATGCCAAGTTTCACCCAAATTCAAAACCTTTTTGAGGTCATTTTGGGTATAGATAGGAGGAGGGCAGTTTGAAACCATATTCAAATTCAAACTGTTTTCACCCACTGAATTTAAAAGTGGAAGGCATATTCTCACTCAGCACATTTTTGTGAGCTCCCACACCAATTTTCACTCCATTTGGATTTGATCTTGACATGAGCTAAGGGGGAGAAATTCAAACTTTATTTGAATTTCAAACTGAACTTGTGCTGAAATTCATTCAAACCAAACCTCATTTGAACTTTGATCAATTCAAATGGCTCATGGGTGAATAATTTGAATTGCCAAGGGTAGTATAGGGTTCACTGTTTACCACAGCTGTTAGGAGTAAATTTCAGAGGTTAAAAGGAGGGGTGGGACCCACATGTCAGCCTCTGCCTCAATACAAACCGACTGAAGCACAGTTCAGTCGGTTCCCGGCTGCTGTGTGCGCGCGCCACCGAAGGGGGGCAGCCGGCGCCAGCTCCTGCTGCGCGCCCCAAGCCGGAGACCAGCCGCCGGGCTATTTATTCCCTCCCCGGCGTGCTCCGATCACTCATTCCCCGAGCTGCCGGCATACTCGGCCGTTTTTCCACTGCCATCACCGCCGCTCGAGCTCCCGCTTGATCAAGCTGATCGCTCGCGAGCACAGCCTCCTCCACAGCAAAACGGCACCAAGGGATCGAGAGCAACCCCCCACACTCCGTGTTGGCCAGTGAGCAAGCTTCCTCGAGCTGTACGAGCCATTCCTCCGGCGAGCCGAACATCGCCGCCGATCGGGCTCCCGTGGACAGCACGGCACAGCCGTTGTCACGTCCTCTTCTCTATACAAGAAAGGTGCGTGATTGTATGTAGATGGAGTAGCCGAAAGCCGTTTGGCGATTGATCAACCCTCGGTCGAGAATTTCCAAATTTACTCTTGATCAGTTCATAAGAACCGAGCTCACCTTCGGGTGAAATTCGTGCTCTATGCACGAAGGTTGGACGAGCTCGTTACCTAGTAGCTTCTATGCACGCTAGCGCCCACGCTCGAACTGGAATTAGAGAAAACCATCGAGAATCGGCCATGATATGGCTGTTTTCCCCGCCGCCATGGCTGAACACCTCGGCTCACCGTCGAGAGCCTAGTTGCCGGTATTTCTAGCTTCCACCCAGCCCTAGTTCATGTTTCCCATGCCCTACTGATGCTCTCCGACCGATTTCCGGTCGATTTGGTGCACGGGAGAGCGGGACCGACCTCACCGGAACCCTAGCAGGTGCTGTCACCGGTGCGCACAGGTTTCCGGTCATCGCCGGCGGCCGGCGACCCTACCATCGAGTCCAGGGGATCGGAAAAGGGGCAGGCGGCAAGTTTCGGGCCGGGGGGTGGCCGGGAACTCAGTTCCGGCGAGGGTCGCCGGAGAACGCCGCCGCCGCGCAGTTGGCGCGAGGAGGGAGACGACGCACTGTGTGTGGGGCCCACAAGCCAGAGTTTAAACTTTTCCCCGAATTTCAGTTTTAGTTCAAACTTCAAATCCTTATAACTTTGGCTAGAAAGCTCCAAACTGAGTGAACCAAATTTTGCTGGATTCAGCTCTCTGAGTACTTTCCAGAAAATCAAGTTTCACTCCATGAAATTCCTTAATTCTCCAGAATTAATTCCTCAAAGTTTAAACTGTTAGGAATTTTAACTGGAGAATCCTTTGGAGGAAAATCCTGAAATTTTGCTGAGATGTTCACCAAAATATCCTTGAACTACCATAAAAATTTCAGATCCATTTGAGCTCATATAATCCACCTAATGGTGTGATTAGCAAAACTGTTCCAAAGAAAATAGAAAATGTTCAGAAACATTTTCAGAATTTTCTCTGAAATTGTTTAGCTCATATCTTTAGTTAGAGATTTCCAAATTAAGTGAGACCAATTCCATTAGAACCCTCTGAAAATCTAGTTTTCAGAAAGTCATAGTTTGTTTCATGAAAATCCTTAGAACACCCTAAAAGCCCTTAATTAAGGTCAAGGACATAATTATTTGTGGAGGGCTCAAATGAGCTTTGCTGCAACTAAAACTTGACCAAGTCTCTGTTTAGGTTGTAACCAAGCCACAGTAAAAGTTTCACAGTCATTAGGTCTATCTAGCAAAGGTTGTAGACTTCACAACTTCCAACTTAATATAAATGCATTAAATTAATACATATGTTTCTTATATCATGTAGTCGCTAAGGTCGAGGAGGAACCCGAAGTCCTAGACTTCGTTACTCCGGAGGAACAGCTAGCCTACGACCAAGAGCAGCAAGGCAAGCCCCGGTTTGCATTAACCTTTTTACAAATATTTATTGTTTTGAGCACATCTTTGAATATTGTTCTTTGCATTAGAGTCTTGATTGGAAACCCAACTGCATAGCCAAGAAAACCATGGGTTGGGTTTAGGATTGAAAACCTCGTTAGCCACTGCATTGCTAGGATAGAGTAGGATTCGGTACAAGTCGAGTAGTTGGAACTACTCGCGAGAATAGGCTAGAGGCACATTGCTCGGGTAGAGATAGCACATGATACACATGGCAAGAAAATGAGACCGAGCGGAGAGTAAGGGCAGCAGGACTTTGGGGCCTGTGTGCTGTAGCTCCGCTTGTGTCGATTGATGACCGAGCCGTGTGCGGGCCTGATGAACAAGCTAGAACAGTACCGAAGACCTACCGGCTATATGGGAACCGGGAAACTGATGTAACTCGGGTAGCTGGGTATTGAGGCATTGCCCGTCGTTCAGAGGGTAGGTTGAGAGCTCGAGGTGTAAATCGGCTGGCGGCACAGAGATGCGCGTGCAGAGACCTCTTGCTCGGGACGATGGGACCGGTTCAATATTTGGCTAACGGGTGAAAGGTAGTCGCGTACGGCGTCCGTGATGGTTGTTGTAGGCAACATCGAGTACGGGCGTACGTGACGGGTTGTTCGGGTAACCCTGCAGGTGTAAATCGATTATAATCGCCGTCCCTCGCGGTCAGTGAGTACCACTTGTTCACTGTACCGTGACGTAGAACGAACAGGCTAGTTACATGTTAAAATGTTGCTGATTGAAAGATGGACATTGATTGTTAATGATATGCTGTAGCTTAGAGCTAACTAAAGTTCTTTTCAACTTTGGGCAAAGTACATGAGAGAAATGCGTTTCTTGTTTGATTGCGGCTCTCTCATGTACCTTCGCGTAAGGTTCTCCACAACCTGCTGCTAAAACTTGAAAGTAAGGTTCTACTAATTAGGCGAGTCCTTGCAAATGATTTTACCTCATGTAACCCATTACCCTCATGTAGAAGTTCCATGTTTAGGTGAGACGGGTCAGACTTGCTGAGCCTTCGAGTGGGAGCTTGTGTTTGAAGCTTTTGCAGGGTTCTATGAGGAAGGGACTCCCGAAGAGGAGACGGAACCCCAGGAGGGGAACCCCGTCGAGTGGGAGTCGTGCACGCCGCAGAGTTAGTGTGCGTGTGTGCTAGCAAGGACACGTTCAAGGGCTGAACGTGCACTTGATGCTTAGTCTACGCCCGCGAGTGTGGACTAAACTTATTTTGATGTAAACATGTTCATAAACTTGTTTATGTAATAAAATTTCCGCTTCCGCTTTGTACCTTTGACGTGTGTTATACGGTGCTGTGCAACGCAGCACCCCTCAGCGTGATCCTGGCTCGACAGGACCAATGGGGTCGTGTCAGCGTGGTATCAGAGCTCGCTTGAGGTTTAACACAGTACAAAGGTCTTCTTTTTTTTCAAAAATCCAGTGAGGAACGAGTTAGTAGCCCGTATAAGGATGTTATTAGTATATAGAAAGTGGCTTACTAACCTATTTGTTATGTCGGAAAATCGTGCATCTCGGGACGTTCATGTCTTGGGGGGTGCACGTAAGCGCTGTCCACCAGTGCGCACAAGCTGAAGGGTGGAGCCCCACGGGTGGCAGGTAACCCGACCCGCTTTAGTATCCTCTACGACTCTTCATGTCGTTTGGGGTATTCAAGCAACGTCTGTCCCTGGCGTGCGTGGTGCAATATGGGAGACCCCGTCACGTGGTCTGAAACGTGAACACGTAACTCAAGGCGTGGTTGGCTTGAGAACATCCGGGCGAGTGATGACGGCCGGGTGTACTAACTGTATGTATTCCGGGCTCGGTGTGCAGCCGAGTCTGATGATTGTTTGAGTTTCTGCAGGTAGCCTTACCACGAAACGGTAGACGTGTAGTATCCGTGTGCGAGTGACGAGTAGTGCCACTGAACTAACGAAGCCGGCTAAGACCGGTATAGGTTTTTCCTTTGTGAGGACGTAGTACCGACATAATCTGGTGACGCATCGACGTCACACCCAACTAAATGAACAACTTCATTTAAAAATTTGAAGGTTTTGATCCAAAGTAGTAAAACTTGATGTAACTCCTTCCCTTGAACAGGATATTCAAAGCTAATAAGTTTTCAACTTATAGGATGTTAAGGAAGAGCACTCTGTTTTCAGCTAAATCAAGGCTGAAGTTAATCAGAGGTTAGAGGTTGAGTTCTTTCGAGGTTGGGGTCGTATGATACATTTCTGGAAAGCTTTGGAGGAGCTTTACAACTTTTCTGTTGAGTTCCAGAGGTGTTTCATCCCTTAACCACTCGAAAAATGCAGTAGAGTTGAAACTGTCCAGAAAACAGGACGGAGCAAAGACTCTCTGTAAACTCTCTGTAAATTAAGCATAACTTCCTGCTTAAAAATCCAAAAATAGGAAATGAGGTAGTTCTGGAAAGCTTATGAGATGGGTTACAACTTTGTAACAGAAAGTTTTGTCAGATTAGGAACAGAATGAACTGGGATTCTTGGATCAAATCAGTACCTAAGGCAGGGAGGTGCTGTCCAATTGTTCCCAGAAATTCTGATAACTTTGACATCTCATAATTTTTGAACCAGGACAGATCTTAGGCCAACAAAATACTTTCTGGAAAGCTATTGAAGTTAACTTTAACTTTGATGTTGAGCTCCAGGACTGGTTTTGCCTTTAACCTGGCCTAAATCAGATTGATATGGAAACTGGTCAGGGCTGTCATGGTAACAGCAGATCAGCAGTCAAATTTGTTTAAAAATTTGAACTATGTTTCCAAGTGTTATGGGTTCAATAACATATCTTATGTTATAACTCAATGGTTTACTGTTTAAATAAATATTTGACATTTCTCAAATATATTTTTACAGATGGCAGCAGATAAACGGTTGGAGAACGGGTGGGTAGTCTCCCACTGCTCTGACCGTAGCGGCTACCCGGAAGCATTGTGGCAAATGCTCCAATATTTCGGGTACAACCAGATGCCGCAATACTTTGCCAAGGAAGAAGGCGAAGAGGGGAACAAGACATGGACAATCCATGTCGAGGTTCCTGCAGGGCCTACGCCACCCGGTTGGGTGCCATTCACCGTCACGGTGAGAGGAAGACAACCGGAAGGGATGTGGCAAGTGGCAGCCCGTGACACTATGTCACGTTTCTGCCAACTACACGTGCAGGCTATGGAGGGCACTCCATACGCACTCGTTCCGGTGGAGGGGCGAGCTCAGCATGTGTGGGAAGAAAGGTACCTGGAGGCAACAGACCCGAGTTGCCCAAGGTACAACCCCGCGGAGGCAAACCTCAGCCTCCAAATGAGGGCGGGAAACGCTGTGATGGACAGCCAAGCTGTTCATACGGAGCATCTCGCCACCAAGCTCAAGGAGAGCACAAGCCGTGGAGATCATTTTGAGAGTGCTCACAGCGCACTCCGCAATGTGCTCCTTCCGACGATCAAGCGACTGAATGAACAACACAATCAGTTGCGTCGTCTGAAGAAGGCAAAGAAGAAGGGCCGTGTTGACATCGCGGCGTTGCAAGAGCTGGTGCAGACCCTAACCCAGCAGAATGAGGACCTTGCTCAAGAGCGGGACGACGCTATTGAGGAAGGACAAGGCTGGGAAGAGGACTACAACCAGGCTATGGACGAGGTGCATGCATTGCAGGACCTCGTGCCCCCGGTATTGGGCGTACCGGTAGTCTTGGGTCTTCCAGCCATGGGAGAGCCCGAAATGGGAGAAGAGGTGGTAGACCCCGAACCACCAGCCGAGGTACCGGAGGAGGACGACCCACAGGAGGTCGAGTTCTACTCCGAGTAGGGGGTTACGGTTGCCAAGTAGGGCAGCTAGGGTAGCGTAACCCAACTTTTGTAATCGGTGACATGTCGTGTAGACAGTAGCGTATGTATAGGTAGTGACGACATGAGCACGACTTCTCGGAGATCCGAGAATGATGTATCTTGTATAAAGTTTATGCTTTATCAATATATGTGAATGTTGTGCAAGTTAATCATGCGTCGCTTCAATACCTACTGCTGTTTATGGAATTTTGAGTGAGGCATGTGCTAATTACTGCCGTGTTGAATTTCAGAATGACGCGTACTCGTGCCAACCCTGATGTTGGAGGTACTAGCCAAGGGGGAGAGACCTCCCAACCGCCTCCCGAGGACTCCTCGGGACAGCAACAGCAGCAGCAACAGCAAACACCGCCACCGCCACTGCCAACGGTTACATTGGCCGACATTGTCGCGGCAATGGCGGGTTCACATCAGCAGCACACAGAGCTGCTGCAAACGTTAATTGCGAATACGTCTCGCCCAGAGAGACGTCAAGATCGTGAGGAGCGCCAACAGAGCTCCTACTCTGATTTCCTAGCGACTCATCCCCCTGTATTCTCAAGGGCGGATGAACCACTTGACGCGGACAACTGGCTCCGCGCCACAGAGATGATGTTCAGGCTGCTCCAAATCAGCGAGCAGCGTAAGACTCAGTTCGCGGTCCAGCAGCTCCAAGGATCCGCGAGCGCGTGGTGGGACAACTTTTGTGCTTCACAGCCCACCGATCGAGTGATGACCTGGGCGGAGTTCCGGACGGCCTTCAGGGCCTATCATATACCGCCCGGTTTGATGAAGAGGAAGACGCAGGAGTTCCTACACCTGCAACAAGGGAGCCGGAACGCGCTGGAATATTCCAGGGCGTTTAACGATCTCGCGCTCTACGCGTCGTATCACGCAGATACGGACGAGAAGCGGCGAGACCACTTTTACCAGGGGCTTAACCCGCTCCTGAAGGACAAATTGGCGATGTTCAATCGCGGCAGCCTCAACGACATAATTGATGCTGCGATTGTTCAGGAGGACTCCGGCAAGGAGTTGGCGGCGGCAGAGCGAAAGCGAAGCGCGCCGCAGAGCAGCGGAGAAGGAGGCGGTCCTTCTCAGAAGTTTCGGATGGTGAATCGCCCACCATCAGGTCCACGCTGGCAGCCACCACAGCGGTCGATGCCGTTCCGCAGTCGGCCGTACTCTTCACCGGCATTCCGGCCGGCACTGCCAGTACCACCGCAACAACAACAGCAGCAGCGGGCGATGCCGCGTGCGTTTGCACCTCCGCAACGCATGCCGGGCTTTCGTCCACCAAGTACTCCACCAGCAGCGGCCACGTGTTACAAGTGTGGTCGTCCAGGACACTTCGCGAGCAGTTGCCCGGAGAGGCAAGGCGGCGGAGTGGCATCACAGTTTCCGGGGAGGAATCAACCCCGGAACCCTACTAATGCGCGGCGGGCGAACCCTAGGCCCGGTACTGTCCACCAGCTTGCCATTGAGGACGTGCCGGAGGGTGAGCCAATCCTTGCGGGTATGTTCCAACTCCACCAGCATCCCGCTATAGTACTATTTGATTCAGGCGCCACGCATAATTTTATTAGCCAAGCTTTCATTGCTAAACACAGCTTGCCGATACTACCCACCGATAGTCCATATTTAATTTGTTCACCGGGTGGAAAGATTTCAACAAGCGTAATGGTCTCCAAAGCACCATTATGCTTAGCGGGTAGAGTGTACCCCACGTCTCTCATTATCTTAGAGGGACAGAAGGTCGATGTCATCCTAGGGATGTCGTGGTTAAACCGCCACGGCGCTGTTTTAGACACCGTCCTTCGAGTCGTGCACCTAAACTCAGAAGTGCACGGTTCTCACTCATTATTTCTGGACAGTCCAGAAATAAAACTTCCAAGTGTCTATCAAGCCACAACTATCAGATTGGAAGACATTCCAGTGGTTCGAGAGTTCCCGGATGTATTCCAGGACGATTTGCCGGGGATGCCACCCGATAGAGAGGTGGAGTTCAAGATTGAACTCGCACCAGGAACCATGCCAATATCCCGAAGGCCGTACAAGATGGCGCCCAAGGAGTTGGCTGAACTGAAGACTCAGCTCACGGACCTTCTGGAGAAGGGTTTTATTAGGCCGAGCTCCTCGCCATGGGGCTGTTCGGCATTATTTGTCAAAAATAAGGATGAAACGTTGCGGCTTTGCGTGGACTACCGTCCATTAAATGCCGTAACCATCAAGAACAAGTACCCGTTGCCACGGATCGACATGTTGTTTGATCAGTTGGTCGAAGCAAAGATCTTTTCCAAGATGGATCTAAGATCCGGGTACCATCAGATTAAGATAAGGGCGCAGGACATCCCAAAGACAGCTTTCTCGACAAGGTACGGACTTTATGAGTACCTGGTCATGTCCTTCGGCCTCACCAATGCTCCAGCTCACTTCATGTACTTAATGAACTCGGTGTTCATGCTGGAGCTGGACAAGTTTGTCGTGGTCTTCATCGACGACATCCTGGTATATTCCAAGTCAGAGGAAGATCACAAGAAACATCTGCGTATAGTCTTGCAACGGCTGCGGGATCACAAGTTATACGCAAAATTCAGCAAATGCGAGTTTTGGATATCGCAAGTGCCTTTCCTCGGGCATACCATCTCAGCAGAGGGTATCGCTGTGGACCCGAGCAAGATCACGCAAGTGCTGAATTGGAAATCCCCGAGAACTGTTCACGAGGTACGGAGTTTCCTCGGACTCGTGGGATATTATCGGAGGTTCATTCCGAACTTCTCGAAGATTGCCAAGCCAATGACAGAGCTGCTGAAGAAGGCTACCAAATATGTTTGGAGTCCAGCATGTGAAGCAGCATTCAAGGCTTTAGTCAAGCACCTGACGTCAGCACCGGTTTTGGCGCAGCCAGACACAACAAAACCGTTCGATGTGTACTGCGATGCATCCGGCATTGGGCTCGGATGTGTGCTGATGCAAGACCGAAGAGTGGTCGCGTATGGATCACGGCAGCTTAGGAACCATGAGCAAAATTATCCAACTCACGACTTGGAGCTCGCTGCCGTGGTACTTGCACTAAAAATGTGGAGGCACTACCTACTCGGTAACCTCGTACATTTATATACCGACCACAAAAGCCTCAAGTACATATTCACTCAGAAGGAGCTGAACATGAGGCAACGAAGATGGTTAGAACTGATAAAGGATTACGAAATAGAGATCCATTATCATCCGGGCAAGGCAAACGTTGTGGCAGATGCGCTGAGCCGCAAGTCACACGTCAATAATCTGACCATCACACCATTGGAAGAGAGCGAACCACCACTCCATGTGATTCCACACGGAGCTCTCTACAACCTAGCTTTGATCCCCACCATCCGTGAAGAGATAGCGGCAGCCCAGAAGAATGACAAGGGCATGTCACATTTACGGAGACGTGTAGACAGTGGGGAGTTGAAATGTTTCCGGAAAGACGGAGACGGCATCCTATGGTTCAAGGACCGGATCGTCGTACCCCGAAACCCGGAGTTACGGAAGAAAATCTTTGATGAGGCTCACTTATCAAAGTTTTCTATTCACCCCGGCAGCAACAAAATGTATCAAGAACTCAGAAGAAAGTTTTGGTGGACACGGATGAAGCGAGAGACGGCAAAATACGTGTCCGAGTGTGATACATGTCGAAGGGTGAAGGCAGACCACATGCGGAAACCGGGACTGCTGCAACCACTGGGCATTCCTGCCTGGAAGTGGGAGGACGTGAGCATGGATTTCGTCGTCGGTTTACCCACCACCTTACAGAAACATGATTCTGTGTGGGTAATCGTCGATCGGCTCACCAAAGTTGCCCATTTCATCCCGGTCAACACCAACTACAACGCCAAGAAGTACGCTGAACTGTACATCTCACGGATCCTATGCTTATACGGCGTACCCCGTACCATCTTATCGGACCGGGGCACTTTATTTGTGTCCCGTTTTTGGGAGCAGCTACACGCTGCCTTGGGGACGAAGCTGATCCGTAGTTCAGCCTACCACCCGCAGACGGATGGACAAACCGAGCGGGTAAATCAGATTTTAGAAGACATGCTACGAGCTTGCGCTATCGACCACGGCAAGAATTGGGATGATCACTTGCCGTTAGCCGAGTTCTCGTACAACAATGGGTACCAAGCCAGCATCAAGATGGCGCCCTACGAGGCGCTATACGAAAGAAAATGCCGCACACCATTGAACTGGTGTGAGTCTGGCGAAAGGGTTACCTTCGGGATTGATCTTGTCAACAACGCGGAAGAAAAGGTTCGATTAATTCAAGCGAACCTAAAAGCCGCTCAATCCCGACAGAAACAGTATGCGGACCGGAGAAGGCGCCCATTACAATTCGAAGATGGGGATCACGTATATCTACGGGTGTCTCCAATGAAGGGCGTAAACAGATTTGGGGTGAGGGGAAAGTTAGCACCCCGCTTCATCGGTCCATTCCAGATTACCGAAAGATGTGGATCGGTGGCATACCGGCTGAAATTACCAGAAGCACTTTCCGGTGTGCACGACGTCTTTCACGTTTCCCAGCTGAGGAAGTGTCTCAAGCTGTCAACTACCGTTCAGCTGGAAGACATTGAAGAACTGCAACCGGATCTCACCTATCGGGAGGAACCGGTGCAGATTATTGAGGAAAAGGCCCGAACCACACGCAACCGTACGTTGTGGTTCTACAAGGTTTTATGGAGTAATCACTCCATGGACGAAGCGACATGGGAAAGCGAAGAATTCCTTCGCACTAACCACCCCGACTTTCTCACGTCGCATATCCGGTAATTTTCCACCGTCCTCTCTCTCATTTTCACCTTATAATCTCGGGACGAGATTCTTTTAAGGGGGGAGGAATGTAAAGGTCTCAGTTTTTGACACCCATTGGCAGTGTTCATCACCACACCACACACCTCATTTGAGCAAGAATGATGAACACAAATGAAGAGCAAGTAACAATTATCAACATGCTCATTAGAGAACAAACTCACACATTGCAAAAGTGGTATTTCCCACATGTGATATAGATGGGCTGGGCATATGAAAACTCCTACACTTTGCTAAGGATGTCCATGCCAAGTTTCACCCAAATTCAAAACCTTTTTGAGGTCATTTTGGGTATAGATAGGAGGAGGGCAGTTTGAAACCATATTCAAATTCAAACTGTTTTCACCCACTGAATTTAAAAGTGGAAGGCATATTCTCACTCAGCACATTTTTGTGAGCTCCCACACCAATTTTCACTCCATTTGGAGTTGATCTTGACATGAGCTAAGGGGGAGAAATTCAAACTTTATTTGAATTTCAAACTGAACTTGTGCTGAAATTCATTCAAACCAAACCTCATTTGAACTTTGATCAATTCAAATGGCTCATGGGTGAATAATTTGAATTGCCAAGGGTAGTATAGGGTTCACTGTTTACCACAGCTGTTAGGAGTAAATTTCAGAGGTTAAAAGGAGGGGTGGGACCCACATGTCAGCCTCTGCCTCAATACAAACCGACTGAAGCACAGTTCAGTCGGTTCCCGGCTGCTGTGTGCGCGCGCCACCAAAGGGGGGCAGCCGGCGCCAGCTCCTGCTGCGCGCCCCAAGCCGGAGACCAGCCGCCGGGCTATTTATTCCCTCCCCGGCGTGCTCCGATCACTCATTCCCCGAGCTGCCGGCATACTCGGCCGTTTTTCCACTGCCATCACCGCCGCTCGAGCTCCCGCTTGATCAAGCCGATCGCTCGTGAGCACAGCCTCCTCCACAGCAAAATGGCACCAAGGGATCGAGAGCAACCCCCCACACTCCGTGTTGGCCAGTGAGCAAGCTTCCTCGAGCTGTACGAGCCATTCCTCCGGCGAGCCGAACATCGCCGCCGATCGGGCTCCCGTGGACAGCACGGCACAGCCGTTGTCACGTCCTCTTCTCTATACAAGAAAGGTGCGTGATTGTATGTAGATGGAGTAGCCGAAAGCCGTTTGGCGATTGATCAACCCTCGGTCGAGAATTTCCAAATTTACTCTTGATCAGTTCATAAGAACCGAGCTCACCTTCGGGTGAAATTCGTGCTCTATGCACGAAGGTTGGACGAGCTCGTTACCTAGTAGCTTCTATGCACGCTAGCGCCCACGCTCGAACTGGAATTAGAGAAAACCATCGAGAATCGGCCATGATATGGCTGTTTTCCCCGCCGCCATGGCTGAACACCTCGGCTCACCGTCGAGAGCCTAGTTGCCGGTATTTCTAGCTTCCACCCAGCCCTAGTTCATGTTTCCCATGCCCTACTGATGCTCTCCGACCGATTTCCGGTCGATTTGGTGCACGGGAGAGCGGGACCGACCTCACCGGAACCCTAGCAGGTGCTGTCACCGGTGCGCACAGGTTTCCGGTCAACGCCGGCGGCCGGCGACCCTACCATCGAGTCCAGGGGGTCGGAAAAGGGGCAGGCGGCAAGTTTCGGGCCGGGGGGTGGCCGGGAACTCAGTTCCGGCGAGAGTCGCCGGAGAACGCCGCCGCCGCGCAGTTGGCGCGAGGAGGGAGACGACGCACTGTGTGCGGGGCCCACAAGCCAGAGTTTAAACTTTTCCCCGAATTTCAGTTTTAGTTCAAACTTCAAATCCTTATAACTTTGGCTAGAAAGCTCCAAACTGAGTGAACCAAATTTTGCTGGATTCATCTCTCTGAGTACTTTCCAGAAAATCAAGTTTCACTCCATGAAATTCCTTAATTCTCCAGAATTAATTCCTCAAAGTTTAAACTGTTAGGAATTTTAACTGGAGAATCCTTTGGAGGAAAATCCTGAAATTTTGCTGAGATGTTCACCAAAATATCCTTGAACTACCATAAAAATTTCAGATCCATTTGAGCTCATTTAATCCACCTAATGGTGTGATTAGCAAAACTGTTCCAAAGAAAATAGAAAATGTTCAGAAACATTTTCAGAATTTTCTCTGAAATTGTTTAGCTCATATCTTTAGTTAGAGATTTCCAAATTAAGTGAGACCAATTCCATTAGAACCCTCTGAAAATCTAGTTTTCAGAAAGTCATAGTTTGTTTCATGAAAATCCTTAGAACACCCTAAAAGCCCTTAATTAAGGTCAAGGTCATAATTATTTGTGGAGGGCTCAAATGAGCTTTGCTGCAACTAAAACTTGACCAAGTCTCTGTTTAGGTTGTAACCAAGCCACAGTAAAAGTTTCACAGTCATTAGGTCTATCTAGCAAAGTTTGTAGACTTCACAACTTCCAACTTAATATAAATGCATTAAATTAATACATATGTTTCTTATATCATGTAGTCGCTAAGGTCGAGGAGGAACCCGAAGTCCTAGACTTCGTTACTCCGGAGGAACAGCTAGCCTACGACCAAGAGCAGCAAGGCAAGCCCCGGTTTGCATTAACCTTTTTACAAATATTTATTGTTTTGAGCACATCTTTGAATATTGTTCTTTGCATTAGAGTCTTGATTGGAAACCCAACTGCATAGCCAAGAAAACCATGGGTTGGGTTTAGGATTGAAAACCTCGTTAGCCACTGCATTGCTAGGATAGAGTAGGATTCGGTACAAGTCGAGTAGTTGGAACTACTCGCGAGAATAGGCTAGAGGCACATTGCTCGGGTAGAGATAGCACATGATACACATGGCAAGAAAATGAGACCGAGCGGAGAGTAAGGGCAGCAGGACTTTGGGGCCTGTGTGCTGTAGCTCCGCTTGTGTCGATTGAGGACCGAGCCGTGTGCGGGCCTGATGAACAAGCTAGAACAGTACCGAAGACCTACCGGCTATATGGGAACCGGGAAACTGATGTAACTCGGGTAGCTGGGTATTGAGGCATTGCCCGTCGTTCAGAGGGTAGGTTGAGAGCTCGAGGTGTAAATCGGCTGGCGGCACAGAGATGCGCGTGCAGAGACCTCTTGCTCGGGACGATGGGACCGGTTCAATATTTGGCTAACGGGTGAAAGGTAGTCGCGTACGGCGTCCGTGATGGTTGTTGTAGGCAACATCGAGTACGGGCGTACGTGACGGGTTGTTCGGGTAACCCTGCAGGTGTAAATCGATTATAAT
This sequence comes from Neostapfia colusana, assembly GCA_030760725.1. Classification (NCBI taxonomy): domain Eukaryota; kingdom Viridiplantae; phylum Streptophyta; class Magnoliopsida; order Poales; family Poaceae; genus Neostapfia; species Neostapfia colusana. The sequence continues at coordinate 89,537,785 of JASWHV010000003.1, forward strand.
CGCCGTCCCTCGCGGTCAGTGAGTACCACTTGTTCACTGTACCGTGACGTAGAACGAACAGGCTAGTTACATGTTAAAATGTTGCTGATTGAAAGATGGACATTGATTGTTAATGATATGCTGTAGCTTAGAGCTAACTAAAGTTCTTTTCAACTTTGGGCAAAGTACATGAGAGAAATGCGTTTCTTGTTTGATTGCGACTCTCTCATGTACCTTCGCGTAAGGTTCTCCACAACCTGCTGCTAAAACTTGAAAGTAAGGTTCTACTAATTAGGCGAGTCCTTGCAAATGATTTTACCTCATGTAACCCATTACCCTCATGTAGAAGTTCCACGTTTAGGTGAGACGGGTCAGACTTGCTGAGCCTTCGTGCTCACTGCTTGTGTTTGAAGCTTTTGCAGGGTTCTATGAGGAAGGGACTCCCGAAGAGGAGACGGAACCCCAGGAGGGGAACCCCGTCGAGTGGGAGTCGTGCACGCCGCAGAGTTAGTGTGCGTGTGTGCTAGCAAGGACACGTTCAAGGGCTGAACGTGCACTTGATGCTTAGTCTACGCCCGCGAGTGTGGACTAAACTTATTTTGATGTAAACATGTTCATAAACTTGTTTATGTAATAAAATTTCCGCTTCCGCTTTGTACCTTTGACGTGTGTTATACGGTGCTGTGCAACGCAGCACCCCTCAGCGTGATCCTGGCTCGACAGGACCAATGGGGTCGTGTCAGATGGTTGCATGACTGTTGAGTCATGGCAACGAGTTTGGTCTCGGTGTGAGACGAGGTTGTTTCATGAGATGAGATGGTAGCGAATACGAGAAGGTATTCGTGAGATGGTAGCGAATACGAGGAGGTATTCGTGAGTATGAATAAAGGTTGGTTAATGTTCGGATGGAACACAGGAAGTGATGGAGGTATGTTGCTGATTTAATACATGCTGGGATTACATTCATTTAAAGTTAAGTTGCTGTTTTATCATGATTTTATAAATTTGCTTTTCTGCAAATGAGCCTTTTTATACCTACCTTGTTTATGAGCTGCATATCATGTGTTTTCCCGCACTTGCTGAGTACATCATTGTACTCAAACATGCATTATTACTTCATCATCAGCAGCAGGAGAAGCCTACTATGAAGACCAAGTGGAGCATTATGGCGTGTGATCTGTTCTCAACCTTGCCTGTGGAGGGAGTAGAGATGGAGCCACTTCTGCTTAGATTTGCTTCCGCATTAGCTAAATTGCTTCCGCTTTAGAATAAAGACTTCCGCTGTGAGCATGAGTCCAAGACTCATGAGGTATTGTAATAAACTCTGTTATTCGTGGTAATATATATAATCTTGTCGGTACCCGTGATATGGGGTACCCCCGTGCACAGGGGAAAATGCCTAAGGATCTCACCCTTCTCCACAGGGAGAGCTCCGAAGGCGCCACGTGTCCAGAGGAGCCTGACCTCCCTCTCCTCAGAGGAGAGCTCCGGGCCCGCCACGTGGCCAACAGCTGCCAGACCTCCCCTCCGTGGGAAAGGCTCTGAAGGCGCCGCGTGCCCTGCAGGGCCGGACCTCCCCCTCCTCAGAGGAGAGCTCCGGGCCTGCCATGTGGCCGACAGAAGCCGGACCTCCCCCCTCCGCAGGGAGGGGTCCGAAGGCTCCACGTGTCCTGCGGGGCGGGACCTCCCTCTCCTCAGAGGAGAGCTCCGGGCCTGCCACGTGTCCAGCAGAACATGCTGCCTGCCCTAGAGCAGTAGGCAGCGGGCGTAAAGACGCACCATACCTTGCCAGTACAAGGTATTCAAGGCCCGCACCTTCCCAAGACGCGGAGCACGCCCCTGTCAGGTGCCGTTGCGCCCAGTCGCATCACAGACTGGCGTGCGGTGTCAGAACCTGCCAGCCAATAAACACAGCGACAAGACATCCCCTGCCGCCCTCGCCGTCATCAACCACTACGACTAGCATGCGGCATGGGCAGGGCGGCAAGACGAAGACTCGGAAGCCTTTGCCAGAGACAACTACCGACATAACTGCGGGTACGATAGTCGGCAGGAAATCTCCCCAGGACCACCTGTCCGGTCCCGGGCCCCCCTTGTAAGCCACACGAGTCTTGGACTATAAAAGGCTCAGGTAGGCAACGTTAGCAGAGGTTCGCACTCCAGCAACTCACACCCTAGGCATAACTCACCCTCAAGCTCAGGACTCCGGTTCTGAGCAACAAGCAATACAGCGAGCACCTCTGCTCACCGTGGACGTAGGGTTTTACGCTCCGGCGGCCCGAACCACGTAAAACTCACCGTGTCAAGCTCCTCCCTCACTCGTCCCTACGCTTAAGCTCTCCGCAAGCGACTAGCCCCTCCGAAAAAGAACCTCCGCGGGCTGCCCAGAGCAGGTCCGAGGGAAGTGTCGACCACACACTTCGACATTTGGCGCGCCAGGTAGGGGGCTTTTCCCTTGCGCGATGAGTTTCTGCCGACGAAGATGACCAAGCTTCCTTCAGCGGCAAGCTCTCCTCCCCCGCGTTCACGACGGACCGTGACTAGCGGGGAATACGTATCGACACACTCAGGACGGAGTGTGTCGGCGCAAGCTGGAAGCCAGCAGCCGACTCCGGCAATGCAGGCTCCAACTAGCGTGAGATCTTCTGCAGCGCTGAGCGTTCCCCACGGGGATGCGCTAGCTGCAGCAAGAGCGCTACTGCGCAATCCGCCTGCTGGGGACGCGCCTCATGCAGCGACCCAGCAGTGGATTCGCGAGGTAGACCGTCTCGTCATCGCTGCCGCAAACCGTCGACTTCGGCCAACCGGCTGTGTCGCTGATGCGCACACCAACGGTTGACGGGCAGACGGCGGATTCCAGCTCCACCAGGCTTCAGTCGACGGACCTGAGGACAGAGCTGGAACGGTGCCACTTGGGCCAGGATGCCCGGGTGTACCTCGAGCGACGTCGAGAAAGGCGTCGCAACCAAGAGGCTGGCGACAGCATGACGTTAGCCTCAACCCAGCCTGAGGCGCAGACCTTCACCACGCGATCTCTGCCCCAGGCATACGCCGCGCAGCATATGCCACATCCATATGCCCTGCAAACGGCGCCCCCGGTCTATGGCGCAGCCTTGCCCATACCGGGGTACACTGTGCCAGCGGCGAACCAAGTGTTCGCGGCACCAACTCCTGCAGCAACAGGAGCAGGATGTGCGGCCCTGGCGCCCCACCTACGCTTCGCGAGGTGGCCGCGCAAGTTTTGGCCGCACCTGCCCGAGAAGTACGACGGCAGCGTCAACCCGGCGGAGTTCCTCCAGATCTACTCCATCGCCGTACTTGCCGCAGGAGGGGATGAGGCCGTCATGGCCAACTACTTCCCCGTCGCCTTGACCGGCCCAGCCCAGTCTTGGCTCATGAACCTCCCCCAGGGTTCCATAACTTCCTGGGGAGAGCTCTGCCGGCAGTTCACCACCAACTTCGGCAGTTCCTACACCCGGCCTGGCACGGAGCTCGACCTCCACGCCATCCAGCAACAACCTGGGGAGTCGCTGCGCTCCTTCATCCAGCGGTTCTCCCAGGTGCGGAACACCATCCCACACATTCAAAATGCTTCTGTGGTGGTGGCGTTCCGGCAGGGCGTTCGGGACAATAAGATGCTCGAGAAGCTCACAACCAGAGAGGTCCGCGACGTCTCAGAGCTCTTCAGCCTGGCGGACAAGTGCGCCAGAGCAGCAGAAGGGCGGAACTGGCACTCCCTGCCAGCCTCTGAGTCAGGAGGGCAGCCAGGATCTGGCGCCCCTTCCTATGGAAGCGGCAGGAAGATCAAGAACAGGGGCGGTGGCAAGATGAAACCGCCGGCCTCGGCCCCCGTTGCCGCAGCAGTGGCACCCAGTGGAGCTCGGGGGCCGCGCCCCGACAAAAGGCCGCGACAGTCACCGGCTCCAGACGGTGGCCAGGGTGAGCTATGGCCCGTGCACGTCACCAGTTACCATACTGCTGCCGAGTGCCGGGAGATCCAGAAGCTCGCGGAGCGCTTCCGGAAAGGGAAGCAGCTTCTAACTGATGCCCCACCCTACCATCAAAGGGAGGGCAAGCAGAAGGTCGACGCCCCAGACAACGTCGACCACCAGGTGGAGTTCCAGGAGCCTCAGCGCGCCGTGAAGGCGGTGCACAATCATGAGAGCTCCAGCTCCAGTGACGACGAGCGCCGGAAGATGCTCTACGTCATCTACGGTGAGTCCGCTGACCCCTCGTCCCGAAGCGCGGTTAAGACCCTGCGCCGAGCGGTAGCGTCGGTGGCCCCCCTCCCGAGTGCCGCACCGCACCTCAGGTGGATGGGAACCCCCATCAGCTTCGATGCCACCAACGGCCCCAGGAACATGGCTGGGGCCGGCCAACTACCGCTCTTGGTGGCCCCCACCATCACCAACGTGAGGATGTACCACGTTTTGGTGGATGGCGGGGCTGGACTGAACCTCATCAGTCGCGCAGCTTTCCAGAAGCTGCAGATACCGATGGCCAAGCTCACCCCATCGAGCCCGTTCTCAGGGGTAGGGCCGGGACAGGTCGTTCCCTACGGCCACATCAGCCTCCCGGTGACCTTTGGGGCACCGGACAGCTATCGGACAGAGTACATTCTGTTCGACGTGGCGGAGATCGACCTCGCCTTCAACGCCATAATTGGCAGGCCAGCCCTGTACCGATTCATGGCAGTAGCCCACTACGGCTACCTCGTCTTGAAGATGCCTACACCAACAGGCGTCCTCAGGATTCGTGGAGACCGCACTGCCGCAGTGTCAGCCTTGGAAAAGCTCCAAGCGCTTACAACAGCTAGAGCACCAACCCCTGGCAGTGCAGAACCAAACCGGCTCCACCCGAGTGCACGCCACCGTGCCTCTACCGCAACACCCCGTGTGCAACCCCTCGACAAGGGCGACGTCCCCTTGAAGCTCGTCCAAATCGGCGCCGATGCCACCCAGACCACCCGGGTAGCTGGGGGCCTGGATAGCAAATAGGAAGGCGCGCTCGTCACCTTCCTCCGGCACAACGTCGACGTGTTTGCATGGAAGCCGTCGCAGATGCCGGGGATCCCTAGGGAGGTGACCGAGCACCACTTAAAGGTCTTCCCCGACGCCCGGCCAGTCCAACAGAAGCCCCGCAAGCAGTCCATCGAGCGGCAAAACTTCATCCGCGAAGAAATCAAGAAGCTGCTGGACGCTGGCTTCATACGGGAAGTCCACCACCCCCGGTGGTTGGCGAACCCTGTTGTTGTCCCGAAGGACGGCGGGAAGCTCCGGATGTGCATCGACTACACCAGTCTCAATAAGGCATGTCCCAAAGATCCATTCCCTCTCCCTAGAATAGATCAAATAGTAGACTTGACATCAGGCTGCGATATGCTGTGCTTCCTAGACGCCTACTCGGGTTTCCATCAGATCCCTATGTCTAGAGAAGATGAAGAGCACACCTCCTTCATCACAGTAGACGGTCTGTACTGTTATGTCTCTATGCCTTATGGCCTAAAGAACGCTCTCCCTACCTTTGAACGTGCAATGCACAAAACCTTCGGGGAGTTGATAAGAGACTTAGTTGAGGTGTATGTCGATGACATCGTTGTTAAGGTCAGGCAGAGTTCATCCCTACTATATAACCTGGCCTTAGTCTTCGACAAACTGCGCTCTACGCGCACCAAGCTGAACCCCGACAAGTGTGTGTTCGGCGTATCCTCTGGAAAACTCTTAGGATTCCTGGTCTCACACCGAAAATTGAGGCTAACCCAGAGAAGATCAAAGCCATCGACTTGATGCGGCCCCCCGCCCGCATCAAAGAAGTCCAGAAACTCACGGGATGCCTAGCCGCGCTGAGTCGGTTTATACTGAGGTTAGCAGAGCGAGCGCTCCCCTTCTTTAAGCTCCTGTGCAAATCCGGCCCATTTGCTTGGACCGACGAAGCAGAAGAAGCTTTTTAGGAGCTGAAGCAACTCCTGACAACCCTACCCATAATGGTAGCCCCCGAGCCCGAAGAGCATCTGTTGCTCTACATCGCGGCGACGGCTGAAGTGGTGAGTATGGTCCTCGTCGCAGAGCGGCCGGACCTCTCATCACCACAGCCTGCTCCGGTAGCAGGAGACAGGGGACAGGAAACCCCGGAGGTCCAAGACGACCCCCCGGGTCTCCGAGACAACCCCCCGGAGGTCCAAAACGGACCCCCGGACCCCCATGACAACCTCCCGGAGGACCAGCAGGACCTCCCGGAGGTGCAACGGGACCCCCCGGAGGTCCAGCGGAACCTCCCGGATGTCCAACGGGACCTCCTGGAGCTCCCGGGAAATCAGCGGGACCTCCCGAAGGTCCAAGACGGCTTGGGAGCCTTCGAGTATCAGCTCCCGGCAACCTCCCTAGGCCCACCCACCTCCCGTAGGCCTGAGCCCATGGATGAAGATATCTCTGACCTGGGAGGGAGGGTCCGGACCATCCAGAGGCCTGTCTACTACATCAGCGAGGTCCTCCATGATGCCAAGACAAGGTACCTGGAGGTCCATAAGCTGCCGTATGCAGTGGCGTCCAGGAAGCTCCGCCATTACTTCCAAGCCCACCGGGTCTCGTTGGTCACCTCCTATCCGCTGAAGGCTGTCCTCCACAGCCTCCACGCGACTGGCAATGTCGCTAAATGGGCAGCGGAGCTGGCAGAGTTTGAGCTGGACTTCCTTCCTCGTCATGCAGTCAAGAGCCAAGCACTGGCTGACTTCGTGGCTGAGTGGACGCCAACGAAGGCTGACCCAGGGGGCCATGAAGACGGTGAACCAGAGCGCCGAGCTCCGGCCTTCACCGGGCCTTACTGGACGCTCTTCTTCGACGGCTCCTCGCGAAAGCAGGGGGCCGGTGCCGGCGTACTGCTTCTCATGCCATCGGGGGAGCAGTTTGGGTATATGGTGCGTCTCAATTTCAAGGCAACCAACAACATGGCAGAGTATGAAGCACGCATCTTTGGCCTAAAGACAGCCCTGTCTCTGGGCGCTCACCAGTTGTTGGCACAGGGCGACTCCCAGCTAGTTATCAAGCAAGTTAAGGGTGAATGCTCCTGCAATAACCCACAGCTAGCTGCTTATCTGCTCCATGTGCAGATGTTGGAGAAAGACTTCCTCGCCTCGGACCTGCGCCATGTACCGCGCGCTGGCAATGCCGCAGCTGACGACCTCTCAACGAAGGCCTCCACCGGAGCCCCTGTGCCCGAAGGAGTCTTCGAGAGGACGTTGCTGCAGCCCACAGCCCGGCCCGCCGAGCCGGGCGAAGGGGGCTGGACCAGCACCTCGAAGCTGGCGGTCCCGGCGGCCCTGAGCCATGGACGCCGCCAAGGATCGTAAGCGTCACTGGGACTCCGTGCAACCCAGCGCTCAAGATCCAGACGCTCAAGTCAGACCAGATGCATGGATCACAGAGATCCGGGACTACTTGAAAGACAACATCCTCCCTGATGAACGTGTATCCGCTGAACGGATCGTGCGCATGGCTAAGAGATACGCGTTGGTAGAAGGGGATCTCTACCGACGTGGCGCCAACCACGTCCAATTGCGGTGCATAACCCAGGGGGAAGGCTGCGACTTGCTCGCTGAGATCCATGGAGGCGAATGTGGGAGTCGCTCTTCCTCACGCACGCTTGTTGGTAAAGCCTTCCGGCATGGCTTCTACTGGCCGACAGCACTCCAGGATGCCGTCAAGCTGGTCGAGAGCTACAAGGCGTGCCAGTTCCACGCCAAGCAGATCCATACACCGGCTCAGGCGGTACAGATGATCCCGCCCTCATGGCCGTTTGCCGTATGGGGGCTGGACATCCTGGGACCATTCCCCAGAGCCGTCGGGGGATTCCGGTACCTCTATGTCGCCATCGACAAGTTCACCTAGTGGCCGGAAGCCGCACCAATCTCCACCATCAACAAGCAATCCGCAGTAAAGTTCATCAAGTCGATTGTCTGCCGGTTCGGGGTCCCGAACAGAATCATCACCGACAATGGGACCCAATTCACCAGCGCAGCGTTCCAAGACTACTGCGAAGGCCTCGGCATCCAGGTGTGCTATGCCTCTGTTGCTCACCCAAAGAGCAATGGGCAAGTTGAGAGGGCCAACGCCGAGATTCTTAGGGGCCTCAAGACTCGCACATATGCTAGCCTGAAGAAACATGGTGCCAATTGGGTGGATGAGCTTCCGAGCACACTATGGGCTAACCGGACATCCCAGAGCCGGGCCATTGGAGAGACGCCCTTCTTCATGGTGTATGGGGCCGAAGCTATGCTTCCCCAAGAGATCACCATGAAGTCTCACCGTGTCTGAGCTTACAACGAAGCCACGCAGGACAACCTCCGGCGTGGAGATATCGACCTCGTCGACGAGGTCCGATTGCATGCAGCAATCCGTAACGCGCGGTACAGACAAGCGCTCCGCCGCTACCACCAGAGGTCTGTACGTGCCCGGGAGCTGCAGGAAGGCGACCTGGTGCTGCGGCGCATACTTTCTCGCGAAGGGACCCACAAACTCTCCCCTAGTTGGGAAGGTCCCTTCTGAGTCACAAAATTGTGCCGTCCCGGGTGCGTACGCCTTTCCACTGAGGATGGGGACCCACTCCCGAACCCTTGGAACATAGAACACCTCCGTAAGTTCTACCCCTAGAGCAACAATAGGAGAGACTCTTCCTTTTGTAATAGATTCCATAGAGTCCAGGAACAGTGCTCGGAGCAGCTAAGCCTCAGGGGACGGTCCAAGACTACATTCAGCTTCGCCTGGTCCCGACCCCAAGCGCATAGAGTCTTGCTTCCCTTCTTAATGGGGCGGGTCGTGGCCTCCATGTTTAGCCTGCCTTCCTCCTATGGAAATTTATATGAAAAGAAACCTGTCCTACTTTGCTCTTCCTTGGTGCTCATTTAAATTACGTATTAAATTTTTATGACTGCACTTCTGGCGCATGTTTACCATGCGCTCAGCTCCCTCTTCTCATTCTCACCTCTAGTCGGCATTTGCTGCCCTACCAAAGGCGGTTGCGTTGGAGGTACCTGCCGATAGCCAGATGGGCCCCGAGCTCCCTGCACTTCGCGCACGGTAGTCCCCAAGCACCGTATAAGTGGATGGTGACCGTAAGCCAAATAAGACTATGAGATAGAGGAGGGGGAGCCCCCAAGGAGAATTACGCTTCCCTTGTGTACAGGACCTCTCGGCCTCAGCTCCCCGCAGGAGTATGGTAGGTACATCCAACCAATGGGACGCACCTACCAGGGGGCCGCTACGGGATCGCGCAAGACCGAAACTCCAAGGTAAGACCGAAGAACCCAGACCTCGCCACCTCCGCAGGGGCGAGACCCGAAGGTCCCACGTGTCCAGCAGGGCCGGACCTCCCTCTCCTCAGGGGGGAGCTCCGGGCCCGCCACGTGGCCTACAGAAGCCGGACCTCCCCCCTCCGCGGGGAGAGGTCTGAAGGCTCCACGCGTCCCGCGAGGCCGGACCTCCCTCTCCTTAGAGGAGAGCTCCGGGCCCGCCGCGTGGCTAGCAGGCCTGGACCCCCCCATTCTCATGGGGCGGGTCCTGGAAACCTCCGGGGCCCTTAATACAGTAAGGACCTGGGGAAGGTGTCTGTGCAGAGCTTCGATTGGTCGAAGCCTCTGAGTACCTTGCGGAGCTAAGGACTCGGCCAGGTAAAACCAAGAAGAAGACTAAAGCATGCAGACACAGAAGAAAACAAGAGTCTGTTCATACAAGGCTCCATGAGATGGACTACAGACTCAACAAAAATAAAAAAGGAGGTACAGGGCCTTGTGGCCACAGGGGCAGATGCCTAAGAGTCCCCGGACTCCCGTTGGAACCTAGAGGCCACAAGGGCGGCCACGTCCGTGACCTCGGCCCTGGCAGCTTCCTCCCGCTCGGCAACGGGTCCTAGACGAACTGGCTCCAGAGAGAAGGAAGGGTCTTGGCTCCGGAAGCACGCCAGTACGTGCGTAGAGACCTCCTTCACCAGGCCCCGTCCTTCCACCTCAAGCTCGTCGGCGATCACCGCTTCGAGCCGGCCCAGCTTGCCGCCGATGGACTCAAGTGTCGGGATTGCCTCGGACATCTCCTGCGCCGGAGCCTCCATCCGCACCGGGCTGAAACCAAGAGGAGCCAAGGCAGACCCCGCCTCGGCAATAAAGCCCCGGACCGCCTGGGCCTCGGTAGACCGCAAAGACTGGAGCTTCTCTACCTCTTGGCGAGCCGCCAGCTCGCGATCCAACGCCGCCTGGCGCTCCTGGGAGAATTGCTCCTCCCTCGCAGCAGCAGCCGACTCAAGGAGCTCCAGCTCCTCGGTCCGAGCCCTCAGTTTGCCCTCTTTGGCCTTCAGCCGTGCGGCAATCTTCTCCTCCTCGGCCGCTGCAGCACGTTCCCGATCGGCGACGGCGCACTCTCGACGAGCTACCTGCAGACGCAACTCCTCCGCGGCGGCAGAGCGTGCCTCGGCCTTGGCTTCAACATGGGCCAGGGCCTCGCTGTAGGAAGCGCGAAGCCGCCGGGTCTCTGACTCCAGGCGGCTGATGGCTTTCTTCTGAGTGTCAAGCAGAGCACTCATGGCCTCAAGTCTTGACTGCCTCGAGTCAAGCTCCGCCCTAGCCTCCTGGATCCGCTGCTGCAGGAGGTGCTCCCAGCTAAGAAGGCGTTCCCTCTCTCCGGCCAGCGCCCCCCCGCTCCCACTCGAAGGCGGCCTGGAACTGTCGGGCGCTGGTCTGGACACGCCCCAGGGCATCCCACATGGGCGCCGGGACAGAGGGGACAGGAGTCGTGCCCCTGACCCCCCCTGTCGCGTCTAAGACCGGCGGAGGTGCTGGTGCCTCAGCAACCGGAGCGAGACGCTGTCCTGAGGGAGCCAGGGGGCCAGCAGGTGCACCTACAGCAGCCCTTGCAGTCTCAGGACCGGACTTCCGGGCTGGTGAAGGAGGGCGGACAGGTGCGGCTGCGGCCACCGTGGAGGGTGAACTCGCCGGCACAGAGGAAGCCCCCGCCGACTTGGGGGCCATGGGATCCACCGTGGTTCCCAGATGTTGTGGCGCGGAGCCTCCGCCAATTGGAGATGGCCGGGTAAGAGGCCCGCCCCCGGCAGCCGGTCGGTCCCTGCAAGAAAAGAAAGCTCTCAGGCTAAGAGAGGGGACGAGAACGCTGCTCCTACAAGCCAGAAGGAGCAACACTTACTGGGTGACATGAGCGCTCCAACGGGCTTGTAGCCCCGGCCTCTGGGCCGTAGTTGAACCGCCAGGACCTGCGGCTGGAACGGTCGTGGGCTGTGGCGTCTGGACCCCCGGCACACTCCCCGACGTTGCCCCACCAGCGTCCATCCTAGAAGCCCCTCCGCCTGAGGACGGATGACGAGGCGCTTGGGGTTCTTCGGACTGCCGCTGTCCGGGAAGAGACCCGCTGGGGTGGGACACCCGGGGCCTCTTCGGGTCGCCACTCGATGGACCAGCGCCCCCGAGAGATGGGTGCAAGGGTGCTCCGGCTCCATGACTCGGCGCAGGCGGCGCCCTCGGAGGATACCGGGCGCGTTTCTTCTCTGGATGCCCGGGGGCCGGCTCCTTCCCCTTCCCCTTGTCGGCGGCTTGAGTTCCGCCGGCTCTCGGGACGGGTTGGGCAGCGACAGACGCCTCGCGCCCCGATCCGGAGCGCTCGGTTCCCGGGATCGAGATGCCCCGGAAGGCATCCCCAACCTGCCGGACGGTGATCCCGATGTCGTCGAGGTTCGGCATCTTCCGCAGTAGCTCTGACCTCCTCTGCGGCTCTAAGAAGAGGGGAGTGGCAGAGGACAGAAGGGTGGGGTCGCCACTGGGAATGAAGTCGCCGCACACCTTGCCCACCATCTCGTACAGCTCCTCTTCGGAAGGATCAGAGCCGGGACCCCTCTCCAACCTGGTACAGTCCTGCTCGCCAGGGTAGTACCACGCTGGGCGACTGCGCTGCTGCAAGGGCGCAATACGGCGCGACATGAAGTCCATCAGCACCATCAGGGACGTTAGCCCCTCGTTGGCCAAGAACCGGATCCGCTCCAAGACCGGTACGTACTCCTGCTCCAACTCTGGGACCTCCTCCCAGAAGCGACGCTCGGTGGTTGGGCCAGCGGTCGGGAGCTGTAGGCGATCGTGCTCGTCGGTCTGCACGACCACCCAGCTCTCCATCTAGTTTTCCCACCTCGACGCACTGAAAGGCAGAAGGTACCCAGAGACCTTTGGGTCCTTGCAGCGATGCTGGAAATAGTACGCCCCCATCTGGATCTTCGAGCCGCACCCGGTCGTCCGCAACACGAAGAAGTAGCGAAAGAGCGTCACCGAAGCGTGCACCCCCACAAACATCTCACAGAAGTGGACGAAGACATCGGCCACCGCGAAGGAGTTGGGAGAGAGGTGGTGGAGCTGGAGACCATACGTCTCCAGCAATGTGACAAAGAAGGAGGAAATTGGCGGGACGAACCCCGCCAGGGCATAGGCAGTAAAGAAGACCATCTCCCCCTTTTCCAGGAGCAGGAGGAGAGATCCTGTGAGACCTATGTGTGCTGAATACATAGGCAATTAGGATAAAAGTTAGAATTAACATTCAAGATTTTGAATATTGCCAAAACATTCTTCTGTGGCAAGGTCCGACAAGTTCTTTGTTAGGTCCGCCAAGTGTTGGCAAGGTCCGACGCAAGGTCCGGAGAGCTCCTGCAAGGTCCGGAGAGCTTCTGTGAGGTCCGGAGCTTGTTTTTAGGGAGCTCCCGTGAAGTTCAACTCGTAGAACTGCAGCGTCTTGTTTTTGCTTTTAACTCGCAATGTTTCAAACTTGCTTTATGGGAAGGTTTGCTTAGTATTAATTTGCTAAGTTTTTGGTGTGTTTTGGTGGTTATGGCTGTTATCATTTGATATGGTTTGCAACATGCTTATGTGACGTGCTCATGTAAGGTATTGTGGTTTTCGAACTAACGTCAGTCAAGTCGAGGACTTGTGCTCGGAAGAATTGGTTGTTTATTCATCTGCAGGTGTTGCTTGAGTTCAAGACATGGCTGGTGACGGGATCCTTGGACTAGTCTCAGGGAGGAGATGATGTTCCAACAACCAAGTTCGGGAAGAGCTGTGGTTGAGTTGATCGGGAGGTCGCGCAGCATGTTTGGATCAAGGGCAGTGCATATGAAGGTTGCGTGTACGTCGTTGGAAGGTGTTTGCACGTGTGCAAGGAGTGCATGGACATGACACACATTGTTCCAAGGCGTGATGAAGAGAAGTGGACGTAAAGAATTGGTCGGAAAGGTCCAACCGGCTGGATTGCGTACTCAGGCTGAGGTTGAGTCGGATATGGCTCAAATATGGAAGATTTGAGTTGGTTATGATAGGATTTTGTGCTAGGCACGAAGTTGAGTTGTTTTAAAAATGTTTAGGACGTTCCTAAGGTGTTTGGAAGTCTCATGATTGCTTCTATCTACGAATAGGAGAGTCCTGAGCAGTTATGGTAAGTTAGGATACGAGTCCAATTAGGAGTAGGAGTCCTAGATTGGATTGTTTAGCCTGAGTGCTGGCTATAAAAGCAAGGGAGGCCAGAGCTCTCGTGGGTAGAGAACTTTGGGCTGTTCCTCTTGTGTTTCTATTGAATAAAGTTCATAGTTTCGAGGAGCTTTTGTGCCTTGTTCGTCCGACTTGTTTTTCGTCAAGTCTTTCTCGCCGAGTTTCTAGACAGACCGACGTTGCTTCGGTGTTTCATTCATAACTCGAGTTTTACAGATCCGATTGACGTGATTCTTTTCGGGTTGTCTTCACAACTCAATTATATATCATCTGTGAAATTTTCACGAGCTTCGGATCTGTAGTTTTTGAGATACACGAGTTTCTTTGCAGCGTCGCAGATCTGTTTTATATCGGGTAGAACAGATTGATCTTCGTTTAATGTTTTGATCGTATCTCAAGTTTTACTTCGTGTTTTCAAGTGATTCTTGTTGCATTAGATCCGTGACTTGATTCTCTACCTCTCTACTTGTTTTGTCACGGTTGAACACGTTTGAAAACACTTGCACACACGGTTTCTTTAACCGATTGATTTTTTGCTGAGGGGTTTTTGTTGTTTCCGCTGCGAAAAGTTTTAATCTACCATTCACCCCCTCTGGTAGCTTTTCACGTGCTCTTCGATCCTACAATTGGTATCAGAGCCAAGGTGCTCTAATCTTTGTGATTTGCACGTGTTTTGACTAACCATCATGGAGAAGTACTCCGCAAAACCTTGTGTGTTCAATGGCATCGATTTTCAGGTTTGGAAGGCGCGGATGGAGGCCTACATACAGGCGCAAGGCTTCGCCATATGGGAAAAGGTCTACCGGAACTTCGATGTACCACCCCAACGATCAAGTTACGGCTGCGAACATGAGAGATGTTGACAACAACAACAAGGCTCGCAACTTGATCATCCAAGGATTGACTCAAAGCGACTTCGACTGTGTTGCACACCTCCGATCTGCATATGATGTTTGGAAAGCTCTTTGTGACTACCATGAAGGATCCAATATGATCAAGGAGGTAAGGCAAGATATGTTCAAGAAAGAATACATGCGTTTTGAGATGCAACCCGGTGAGTCAATTGACGACCTTTTTGCTCGCTTTATTAAAATTCTCAGCAACTTGCGTAGTGTCAATGTTAACTTTTCAGATGCTGAAAGTGCTAGACAATTGTTAGGAGCATTAGATATGTCAATTTGGGAGATGAAAGTTACATCTATTCGTGAATCTACTGTCATGAGTTCTCTTACTTTAGACGTGCTTTATTCTAAATTTAAAACTCATGAAATTGACATCATCTACCGTAAAAACCCCAACAAGTCTATTGCATTTGTTTCGCAACGTGACATGTCTAGTTCTAGTCAATCATCATCTAGTGGTGCACTCTCTTTGCTGTCCTCTCTAACCCTTGAACAGATTGAAGAGTTTCCAGAGGAGGAGCTTGCACTCATCTCTACTCGGTTCTCAAAAGCATTGCAAAATGTGAGAACTAGAAGGAGAGGAAGCTCCGGACCTCAACGATGTTTTGAATGTGGTAAGACAGGACATTTTCGTACGGAGTGCCCTAACCTTTCAGGTCCGACTTCACGTGAAGAAAAGCAAACAAGGCCGAAGAAATCGTTTGCAAAGAATAAGAAGAAGAAAGATTTATCAATGCGCAACATAGTGCATAGTATGATCTCTGCACTTCAAGATTTTGGCTCAAGTGATGTGGACACCGGTAGTGATGAAGATGAAGAAGCAATGGCAAATATGTGCTGCATGGCGAGCAAGTCAAGTTCAAGCTCCGAGGAGGCAGAACACAACAGCGACGATGAAAAGGTATGTCCCACTTGCGAAGAAATGTGTGATGCTATTTCTCGTGCCACTGTTATATTAAAGAAAAAGGATAAAAAACTTAGGAACAATGCTGTTAAAATTGAATCACTAGAATCTGAAATTAATCGTTTAAAAACTTTGATTCCTAGTGATGATTCTTGTTCCTCATGTGATTTGATTTATGAACAATTATCCTCTTTAAGAAGTGCACACGCATCTACACTTGATAAACTTGAACTTGAAATTGAAAAGAACAAAGAGCTTGCTGCACTTAATGATAAAAATTTGAAAGATGCTTGTTGTTCTACAATTGATTTGCATTGTTCTTCATGTGATGATCTGAATAAGAAACTAAATGATGCTATGAATGAGATTTCTATTTTGAACAATGCTTTACGTGTGCATGAAGTTAAATATTGTTCAAATTGCAAACTAAAAGGAAAAACTTCATGTGAAAACTGCTTTGATCTGTCCAATAAACTTGATGACATGCATAGGACACTAGATCGGTTTTCTAATGCAAATAAGAACCTAAACTTGCTGCTGAATTCTTCCAAGTCTTGTAATGATAAAAATGGTTTAGGTTTTAATTCTCATGCTCATGCTAAGGCACACCCACCTAAAGTTGTAAAGTCATTAGGAAGTGGTTTGATTCAAACAGCTCCTAGACAAAAAGAGGTGATTTTCAAATCTGCAGGAGTACTGTCCCATTCGGGTTCTAATAAACGTGTTACTTGCTCATCTAGACACGCTAATAAGGTTATTTTTCATTGTACCTACTGTGGTAGAGATGGTCATGTCATGGATTTTTGTTATAGACTAGCTAAACATGATAAGAAACAAAGAATACTTGCTAGATCACATAACAACCAAGCAAAATCTGCTAGACCGAATGTTCGGAGCTTGCAACCTGCTGTAATGAGTCAAAAACTTGCTCCCGGACCTACTGTTTTTTGTGCTACATATAACACATCTTCTAAGTCAGTAGTTGGGAACAAAAATTTTCGATGTTTGGCTCATAAACCTGCTGTACCTTCTCAGCTTTCGCGTGTTATTCCTGCTGGACGTCGTGTGACTCAGTACTGGATTCCTAAAAGTCTTTTAACTAACCCCAGTATTGAGTCATCGACGTATTGTGCTGCTGTGTAGGTTTCACGTTTGAGGAAGGAGAACATTTGGATTGTGGATTCAGGTTGCTCACGCCACATGACCGGTAACAAAGAATGGTTCTCCTCTCTCTCTTTTGTGTCACGTGTAGAAAATGTTACTTTCACCGATAACTCTTCTACTCCCATAATTGCTAAAGGTTCGGTTAGAGTAAACAATCTCTACACTTTGAAAGATGTGGCACTTGTTAAAATTTGAAATACAACTTGCTTTCGGTTTCACAATTGCTAGATGAAAATCTAGAGGTTAGCTTTGCTAAAAATTGCTGCAAGGTTGTAGATTCAAAAGGTGAGCTTTTGTTTAACAGGTCTAGGTTTGGAAGAGTTTTTAAAGCTGATTTTGATTTGTCAACTTCTAAGCATCGGTGTCTAGTTGCTAATGATACAAAGGATCTATATTTTTGGTATCGTAGACTTGGTCACATAGGCTTTGATCATCTCACTCGTGTTAGTGCTCTCGATCGCATACGTGGGCTGCCGAAGCTTAAAAAGGACAATGATATTGTGTGCTCTTCTTGTAGACATGCTAAGTTTGTTGCAGGTTCAAATGCTCCTCTCACAATGACCGTGACAGCTGAACCGAGACAACTTTTACATCTTGACACAGTAGGTCCGGCAAGTGTTCATTCCTTCGGAGGTAAATGGTATGTGCTTGTGATTGTTGATGATTATTCCAGATATTCTTGGGTTTATTTTATGGCATCTAAGAATGAAGCTTTTAGTCATTTTAGAACTTTATTTCTTAGATTATCTATTGATCACCCAGGATCATTAAAAGCAATTAGAAGTGATAACGGAACTGAATTAAAAACCAATCCTTTGATCACTTTTGTGCTGAAAATGGAATAGATCATCAATACTCTTCACCCTATGTACCACAACAAAATGGTGTCGTAGAAAGAAAGAACAGGACCTTAGTTGAGATGGCTAGGACTATGCTTGATGAATATCAAACTCCTAGGAAATTTTGGGCTGATGCAATTGCAACCGCTTGTCATGTCCCAAATCGTGTTTTCTTGCGTGCTAAGCTTGGAGAAACCCCATATGAGCTCCGGTTTGGACATAGGCCTAGTGTTACACACTTTAGGGTTTTTGGTTGCAAATGCTTTGTTAAGAAACATGGTAATCTTGATAAATTTGAAGCTAGATCTGTTGATGGCATGTTTCTTGGTTATCCATCTCATACTAGAGGCTACCGTGTGCTTTTACTTGACACTAACAAAATTGTGGAGACTTGTGAGGTTTCTTTTGATGAAGCTAGCCCAAGTACTAGCTCTGATATTGCAGGTCCAGATCCATATCCGCAGGGGGAGAGTATTTTTATTGAAGAAGATGAATAAGTGGTGCTGCTGCCCGAAAATTCGGAAGTAAATAACGATCAAGCTGCTGATTTTGCACCACAACCAGCACCAACAGTCACTACTGCTGGTTCGGACCTTCCTCAATCAACAAGCTCTCCTAATCAAAGGTCCGAACATGAAGAAGAAGAAGGTGGTCGTGAAGTGTCTACTCCCCTCCGAGTACTCAAAAGTCATCCTCCACAACAAATCATTGGAAGCTTCCATGAACGAGTCACTCGGTCCAGGTTTTGCGATCCAAACTCTCATGCTCATTCTGCTTTTGTTGCTTCTTTTGAACCCAAGGATATATCACACGCACTCACTAATGAATCTTGGATTAATGCCATGCAAGAAGAGTTAGAAAATTTTGAAAGAAATAATGTTTGGAAACTTGTACCTCCACCTCAAGGTCACACATTAATTGGAACTAAATGGGTATTTAAAAATAAGCAAAGTGAGGATGGGGTTGTGGTTAGAAATAAAGCTAGGTTGGTTGCTCAAGGTTTCACTCAAATTGAAGGTCTAGATTTTGATGAAACATTTGCTCCTGTTGCTAGATTAGAAGCTATAAGAATTTTATTAGCATTTGCTGCATCTAAAGGTTTCAAGTTATATCAAATGGATGTTAAAAGTGCTTTTCTTAATGGCTACATAGAGGAGGACGTTTATGTTAAGCAGCCACCGGGTTTTGAAAATCCAAATTTTCCTAATCATGTTTACAAACTGTCCAAAGCCTTGTACGGTCTAAAATAAGCCCCTAGAGCATGGTATGATAGGTTAAAAACATTCTTACTTGAAAAGGGGTTTACCATGGGCAAGGTTGATAAAACTCTTTTTGTACTTAAGCATGGCAATGAATCATTATTCGTTCAAGTGTATGTGGATGATATTATCTTTGGTTGTGCTTCTCATGATCTCGTGTCCAAGTTTTCAGCTATGATGAGTTCAGAATTTGAGATGAGTATGATGGGAGAACTCACATACTTTTTGGGGCTGCAAATCAAGCAAACAAAAGAAGAAACTTTTGTGCATCAAACTAAGTATACAAAGGACCTTCTTAAGCGCTTCAACATGGACAAATGCAAGCCTCTTCGGATACCAATGGGAACAGAAACAACACTTGAACTTGACGAAGATGGTGACCCGGTCGATAAAAAAGAATATAGAAGTATGATTGGATCACTTTTGTATCTCACGGCGTCAAGACCGGAAATACAATTCAGCGTATGTCTTTGTGCACGTTTTCAAGCTTCTCCACGTGCTCCACATCGCCAAGCCATCAAAAGGATTCTCAGGTACCTACATGGAACTCAAGAATTTGGCATTTTTCTTCCTTCTTCCTCAACCGTTTCTTTGAAAGCTTTTTCGGATGCTGATTTTGGGGGTTGTAGGATTGATAGGAAAAGTACTTCGGGTGCTTGTCATTTTCTTGGTAATTCACTTGTTGCTTGGTCCTCTAGAAAACAAAGTTCAGTTGCACAATCCACGGCCGAATCTGAATATGTAGCTGCGGCTAGCGCTTGCTCACAAATTCTTTGGATTGTTCAAACACTTAAGGACTATGGGGTTGATTTAGATAGTGTTCCACTGTTTTATGATAACACTAGTGCAATTTATATTGCTAACAACCCCGTGAAACACTCTAGAACTAAGCACATTGACATTAGGTATCACTTTCTTCGTGATAATGTTGAAAAAGGAAACATTGTGCTTCACCATGTCGATACCGAACAACAATTGGCTAATATTTTTACAAAACCTTTGGACTTCACTCGTTTTTGTTTCATTCGTAGTGAAATAGTGGTTATGCATCCTCATGGCTTAAATTGAGGGGGAGTTTTCTTTTGAAACTTTGAAAGTCTATGTGTGAATCTGAAACTAAAATAATATGAGCATAGTATTTCATACATATATGACTTTGTGATTCCTTTTACAGGCTGAAAGTTCTTACTACATTACTCATGTTATACATTTTGTAGTTTTTGCCACGACTAGTAATTGGAATAATTACTTGCACTAAATCTGGTCATGATCGAACTTTCTTGCTGTTTTGAACTTGTTGCGTGCTCACAGGTGCTTTTAATCATAAAAAAAATTAATCAAGTGATCAGCTCACATGTTGAGTTTTCAAATAAAAAATTGAGAAAAGATCAAGAGAATATGCATGCATCGCACTTCTTCTTTTGAGATTGCTTATCATTGCACTAAGATATGAACTTGGAAGGAATTGTGTATGACTAAAACCATGTCCTTAAGCTTCTGATTGTTAAATGACATAGGCTTGGCTTGGTTGGTTAGAATAAGGCTGATGCGGCATATAATCTCTTGCAAATATCATATGATCAACTTTGTGCCTTAAATGATTATGAATAATAAAAATGCAGCAACAAGAGTCATGTTTTCAGGTTTTGAAATAGTTGAGTAAGGGAGATCATGACTTGCTTAAACTGAAAAATACATTTGATCTCTAGCATGGCTTACACTACTTTATGTATCTCATTGATGTTATAGTGTAAGTAACCTGATAGTATGACTTGGATGAGCTTTGTTTTGTATGTATATGTTATAATATGCTCATAACATTTAAAAATTTCTCTTTTGAACCTTGCTGAATACATTGTCAAAGGGGGAGAAATATGTATAAGGAGAGATTTTTTTACACTTTGCATATGTTATACACTTTCTTCCTTCTCTGATTTTAAAAAATGGGGAGAAATTAATAAAGGGGGAGAAATGAGTTTTCAAAGCTTTTCAAAACTTTTCATAAGGCAATGTTCGTATTTTAATTGGTGTTGCCAATGCATTCATCAAGGGGGAGATTGTGAGACCTATGTGTGCTGAATGCATTGGCAATTAGGATAAAAGTTAGCCTTAACATTCAAAGTTTTGAATATTGCCAAAACATTCTTCTGTGGCAAGGTCCGACAAGTTCTTTGTTAGGTCCTCCAAGTTTTGGCAAGGTCCGACGCAAGGTCCGGAGAGCTCCTGCAAGGTCCGGAGAGCTTCTGTGAGGACCGGAGCTTGTTTTTAGGGAGCTCCCGTGAAGTTCAACTCGTAGAACTGCAGCGTCTTGTTTTTGCTTTTAACTCGCAATGTTTCAAACTTGCTTTATGGGAAGGTTTGCTTAGTATTAATTTGCTAAGTTTCTGGTGTGTTTTGGTGGTTATGGCTGTTATCATTTGATATGGTTTGCAACATGCTTATGTGACGTGCTCATGTAAGGTGTTGTGGTTTTCGAACTAACGTGAGTCAAGTCGAGGACTTGTGCTCGGAAGAATTGGTTGTTTATTCATATGCAGGTGTTGCTTGAGTTCAAGACATGGCTGGTGACGGGATCCTTGGACTAGTCTCAGGGAGGAGATGAGGTTCCAACAACCAAGTTCGGGAAGAGCTGTGGTTGAGTTGATCGGGAGGTCGCGCAGCATGTTTGGATCAAGGGCAGTGCATATGAAGGTTGCGTGTACGTCGTTGGAAGGTGTTTACACATGTGCAAGGAGTGCATGGACGTGGCAACATTGTTCCAAGGCGTGATGAAGAGAAGTGAACGTAAAGAATTGGTCGGAAAGGTCCAACCGGCTGGATTGCATACTCAGGCTGAGGCTGAGTCGGATATGGCTCAAATATGGAAGATTTGAGTTGGTTATGATAGGATTTCGTGCTAGGCACGAAGTTGAGTTGTTTTAGGAATGTTTAGGACGTTCCCAAGGTGTTTGGAAGTCTCACGATTGCTTCTATCTGCGAATAAGAGAGTCCTGAGCAGTTATGGTAAGTTAGGATACGAGTCCAATTAGGAGTAGGAGTCCTAGATTGGATTGTTTAGACTGAGTGCTGGCTATAAAAGCAAGGGAGGCCAGAGCTCTCATGGGTAGAGAACTTTGGGCTGTTCCTCTTGTGTTTCTATTGAATAAAGTTCATAGTTTCGAGGATCTTTTGTGGCTTGTTCGTCCGACTTGTTTTTTGTCAAGACTTTCTCGCTGAGTTTATGGACAGACTGACGTTGCTTCGGTGTTTCGTTCATAACTCGAGTTTTACAGATCCGATTGATGTGATTCTTTTTGGGTTGTCTTCAAAACTCAATTATCTATCATCTGTGAAATTTTCACGAGGTTCGGATTTGTAGTTTTTGAGATACACTAGTTTCTTTGCAGCGTTGCAGATCTGTTTTATATCGGGTAGAACAGATTGATCTTCGTTTAATGTTTTGATCGTATCTCAAGTTTTACTTCGTGTTTTCAAGTGATTCTTGTTGCGTTAGATCCGTGACTTGATTCTCTACCTCTCTACTTGATTTCTCACGGTTGAACACGTTTGAAAACACTTGCACACACGGTTTCTTTAACCGATTGATTTTTTGCTGAGGGGTTTTTGTTGTTTCTTCTGCGAAAAGTTTTAATCTACCATTCGCCCCCCCTCTGGTAGCTTTTCACGTGCTCTTCGATCCTACAGATACCCGGCGGAGCCGGTGTTTCTGTTCCTCCGTGTGCCAGCCCAGCAGCCTGCGCACTGGCCCAAGCTCGGCGGAACGAACGAGACGCGTCGGGAGCAAGTTGGAAGCCATGGCGGGGGAGAGCTCATGGACAGGAAGACAAAGGCGCAAGAGTTCAAGGAAAGACAGAGCGCTAGGAAGTGCAAAGGGAAGCCGCGATGCGGGTAAGATCCCCTTTTAAAACTTTCCAGGAACGATTCGAAGTGATTCGAAAACCTTCGAATACACCGCATCGGCAACTGCATCGGCTCCAAGACCGAGCGCCGATGACAGGTGGGCCCAAGCCACCCAGCTGAAGCGGTGGGTCAAGGAGTCAGTCTCCCAAGAAGACGAGCCGGCAAGGCGCTTCGGCGGTCCTCGAAGAAAGCGCCGCAACGTGCAGAAGTGACAGCCTTGGGAATCGCCGCAGTAAAAGCAACCATCAAGTGGGCGCACGCTCCCACGATCCCGCGACTGTTCGTGCTCCGGCAGCAGTCAATGTGGGACTTGGAGAAATTGCGCGGAATAGAAGAGACGGAGGCCCCACCTCAGGCTCGCTATCTCCCCCGAGATGGGCATGGGGGCCACTGTCGGTACCCGCGATATGGGGTACCCCCGCGCACAGGGGAAAATGCCTAAGGATCTCGCCCTTCTCCGTAGGGAGAGCTCCGAAGGCGCCACGTGTCCAGCGGAGCCGGACCTCCCTCTCCTCAGAGGAGAGCTCCGGGCCCGCCACGTGGCCAACAGCAGCCAGACCTCCCCTCTGTGGGGAAGGCTTTGAAGGCGCCGCGTGCCCCGCGGGGACGGACCCCCCCCTCCTCAGAGGAGAGCTCCGGGCCCGCCACGTGGCCGACATAAGCCGGACCTCCCCCTCCGCGGGGAGGGGTCCGAAGGCTCCACGTGTCCTGCGGGGCCGGACCTCCCTCTCCTCAGAGGAGAGCTCCGGGCCCGCCACGTGTCCAGCAAAACAGCGCTGCCTGCCCTCGAGCGGTAGGCAGCGGGCGTAAAGACACACCATACCTTGCCCGTACAAGGTATTCAAGGCCCGCGCCTTCCCAAGACGCGGAGCACGCCTCTGTCAGGTGCCGTTGCGCCCAGTCGCATCACAGACTGGCGCGCGGTGTCAGAACCTGCCAGCCAATAAACACAGCGACAAGACATCCCCTGCCGCCCTCGCCGTCATCAACCACTACGACTAGCATGCGGCATGGGCAGGGCAGCAAGACGAAGACTCAGAAGCCTTCGCCAGAGACAACTACCGACATAACTGCAAATACGATAGTCGGCAGGAAATCTCCCCGGGACCACCTGTCGGGTCCCGGGCCCCCCTTGTAAGCCACACGAGTCTTGGACTATAAAAGGCTCGGGTAGGCAACGTTAGCAGGGGTTCGCACTCCAGCAACTCACACCCTAGGCATAACTCACCCTCAAGCTCAGGACTCCGGTTCTAAGCAACAAGCAATACAGCGAGCACCTCTGCTCACCGTGGACGTAGGGTTTTACGCTCCGGCGGCCCGAACCACGTAAAACTCGCCGTGTCAAGCTCCTCCCTCACTCGTCCCTATGCTTAAGCTCTCCGCAAGCGACTAGCCCCTCTGAAAAAGAACCTCCGCGGGCTGCCCAGAGCAGGTCCGGGGGAAGTGTCGACCACACACTTCGACAAATCTGAATTCAGTTTGTGGAACGAATGTGTATGTGTGATAAACATCCTGGGCACACATATGCATTAGTTCTCGGTTCCGTGGTTTTCCCACAGAATTGAGGGTGTCACACTTAAGCAGCTGGGAGGTGTCCCTCGTTGCCCCTCGGTGTCGCCTAGCGATGGCTCGGTGGCTTCGAGTGAGAAATAGAGTAAGCCGACTGTTGGGGATATTTTTTACACTGTGGCTGACCAGTGGGTCCCCCAATTCAGTCCTCCCTCATCCTATAAAAGATCTCAAATTTGGCAGGTTACATAATTCAATTGTGGAGCTCAAATCTGAAATTCATTTGGATAATTGATAATGTTTCCTCCAAATTCAAATTTGAATTTAAATTCCCATGCCATTTAAAGTCCTCTTTGAAATGCATAGCAAAATATCTCCAGATTTCTTTAAACTTTGCCATCCCACTATTTTGACCTGACAAATTCAAAATATGAATCTTATTTTTAAATTTGCTGCTGCAAATGGGATTTTTAACAGAAAAGTTTTGAAATTCTATTGTGCTACCCCATTTGAAATTTGAGTTGAACAAATTGAGTTCAAAAGCTGAATTTTAAACTTCCTCTTACACATGAGAACTTCACACATGAGGTTTAAATCAACTGTGTTTCCAAGCATTCAAATAATCATTTGAGCTTGTGTGGTGGGACACTCATGTGTAGCATCACATGTAGAAAGTTTAAACAAGTCCCAATTTCCATGAATCCTAAAACCATTGCATTCAAATTTTTGGGACCTTTACGCTAATCTCAAGTACTCTACTTGGGTTGTTCAAGATCAGCAGCTGTTAAGCTACTTATTGTCAAAGGAAATTCTAGTGCAGGTGGCCATGTACACATCGTCCGCTGAAGTCTGGAGGGCAATTCATGAAAGTTTTGCCTCTCAATCGAGAGCAAGGGTGATGCATCTTCACGTCAAGCTCTCAAGCACCAAGAAAGGAGACTTGTATGCAGCAGCATACTTTGCTAAGATGAAAGGGTATGCCGATGAGATGGCGGCTGCCGGAAAGAAACTTGAAGATGATGATGTGATTGCATATATTCTAGCAGGCCTTGATGCGAAATACAATTCACTAATCGAAAATGTAAGTACCATATCTGATCCAATTACGTTATCTGATCTGTTTGCTTAGATTGTGTCCACAGAAGCAAGACTTGAGAGGCAAACTCCAAACCAGTACCAGTACAGCTCCAATTCTGCATCCAAAGGAGGTGGCTTCTGTGGCGCCAAAGGAGGGCGTTCAGGAAGAGGCAATGGTGGCCGAGGAAGAGGGTCTGGCGGCAGTATGCCTGACTCAAGGCCAACCTGTCAAATCTGCGATAAAGTTGAACACACGACATCAAGGTGTTGGAAGAGATTTGTATAGATACCGGTTCCACAGATCACATCACTGGAGAATTGGACAAGTTATCAACAAAAGAAAACTTTAACGAGCAATAAAAAGTCCACATAACCAGTGGATTAGGTATGGAAATTAATTCTGTTGGAAATTCTGTTTTGAGTACCCCTGCTCGTCCAATTCATCTAAATAAAATTCTTCATCTTCCTACCACTACAAAGAATATTATTTCTGTTCATAAATTGACCACTGATAATCCTATTTTCCTTGAATTTCACTCTCATTATTTTTTAGTAAAGGGCCGAGCTACCAAGGAAATACTTCTCTCGGGCAAATGTAGAGGAGGTCTATATCCATGGCCTTCTCTTGAACACTCTTCCACCAAGTGCGCATTAATAACTAGTAAGCCTTCACAAGAGAGGTGGCATGATAGACTAGGCCATCCTTCCTTTGAAGTGGTCAATAAAGTAGTAAGTCAGAATAAGCTTCCTTGTTGTCAAGAATCAAATAGATCTAGGATTTGTGAGGCATGCCAGCAAGGAAAAAGTCATCAGTTGCCTTATCCCAAATCTGTTAGCGTGTCTTATCATCCTCTTGAGCTTGTGTTCTCAGATGTGTGGGGACCTGCTCCAACATCTATTGGTTGAAATAATTATTATGTGAGCTTCATTGATGACTTTAGCAAATTTACCTGGATATATCTCATTAGACATAAATTGGATGTGTTTAAAAAATTCCACAATTTTCGTAGAAACAAAATTTGGAAGAAAAATCATTACCATGCAGACTGATTGGGGAGGAGAATATCAAAAATTAAATTCCTTTTTTGATCAAATAGGGATAACACATCTGGTGTCTTGTCCACATGCGCACCAACAGAATGGGGCTGTAGAACGCAAGCATCGACATATTGTAGAATTGGGTCTCACTCTATTAGCTCATGCATGCATGCCTCTAAAATTTTGGGATGAAATTTTTGCCACAGCAACATATCTTATAAATAGAACTCCCTCAAAAGTCATTGGTTATCAAACTCCCCTAGAAAAAAGTTGTTTAGAATCAAGCCTGATTATCTCCAGTTTAAGGTCTTTGGACGTGCATGTTGGCCTAACCTACATCCATATAACACACGAAAACTAGCATTCCAGTCAAAGCAGTGTGTCTTCTTGGGATATAGTCCAATACACAAAGCCTACAAATGCCTAGAAGTCAATAGTGGCCGAGTATATATAACACGGGATGTTATTTTTGATGGAACTGTTTTTCCCTTCAAAGATCTTCATCCCAATGCAGGTGCACATCTAAAGACTGAAATTCTACTCCTTCATCCAACTTTGCTTCATGCAGAGAATCAGACAGAAAATAACCCACAAGATTATTTCCATAATCAACCTGAATCGACTGACCAAGTTTCAAGTGAACATTATGTGCAGTTACAGGAAGAAGAGCAGGCTGTTTTTGCTGAACCCAGCGGCACAATTTCTGAAGGAAATCAACTCTGGGACAGAACGCAGCAATCTACCTCAGATCCGGTGCCACCTACCTACGCTGGACCGCGGCCTACATCTGATCTGGCGCTGCCTGATCGCGCGCCTGCCGAGAGCATGCAGTACACGAAACACGAGGTGCCTTCGCACATTGATTCTCTGCCCCCGACAGATTCACCCTCTGATGCTTCACACCGCACGTGGTGTTCGGCTCGGACAAGACGAACATGGGAGCCTACTCAGGACCAACCCGATATGCTGGTTCAGCAAGCTAACTCGCAAGTTGTGGATTCTCTGTGCAGTGAACCCGGATCCTCAATAATGACAGGACCAGGGCGCCCGAGAACACGGCTTCAAAATAATATTTCCAAACTGAAAAATTTTGGTGATGAGTTTGTCTATTTGTTTAATTCTACAGGGGAGCCTACCACACTGCAAGAAGCACTAGAAGATAAAAATTTGAAAAGGCTATGGATCTAGAATACCAAGCTCCGGAGAAAAATCGCACATGGCATCTTGTGCTGAAAAAGAATGCAAGTAATTTAATTGATTCGAAATGGGTATATAAAATCAAGAAACATGCAGATGGCTCCATTAATAGATACAAGGCTCGACTTGTCGCACAGGGATTTAAGCAAAGGTATGAAATTGATTATGAAGATACTTTTAGTCCTGTAGAGGCAGCCATCATCATAATAGTCTTATCAGTTGCAGTCTCTAAAAATTGGTGCTTAAGAGAATTAGATGTTCAAAATGCGTTTTTATATGGGGAATTGGAAGAGGTGTATATGGTACAACCACCGGGATGATATGAAAATCCAGCATATCCTAATCATGTTTACAAATTAGACAAGGCTATCTATGGCTTAAAACAAGCACCAAGAGCATGGCATTATAAACTGAGCTCAAAGTTAATTTAATTGGGATTTGTGGCGTCAAAAGGAGACACTTCATTGTTTATTTATTGTAAATGGAAGATCATGATTTATCTATTGATATATGTTGATGATACTATTGTTGCAAGCTCTTCTCGGTAAGGGGTAAAATCATTGCTAGCATATCTGAAAGAAGAATTTGCACTAAAAGATCTTGGTGACTTGCATTATTTTCTGGGTATGGAGGTTGTGAAAAGCAAAGAGGGCCTTCTTTTGAATCAAAGGAAGTATGCCATGGATATTATTAAAAAGGCGGGTATGAAAAAATGTAAGTTAGTAAGTGCTCCCCTATCAGCCTCAGAAAAATATTCAGCTTATGTTGGAGATCCTCTCAGTATTGAAGAAGCGACTAAATATAGGATATTGTAGGAGCATTACAATATCTCACATTAACTAGACCGGACTTAGCTTTTTCAGTGAATAAAGTTTGTCAGTTTCTTCATTGTCCTACTATAGTACATATGACAATGGTAAAAAGAATTCTGAGATACATACAAGGAACAATTAGTTGGGTAATATTAAATTTGTCAAGGATAGTTCATTGCAAATAAATGTTTTTTGGGATGCAGATTGGGCTGGTTGTCTAGATGATAGACGTTCTACTGGAGATTTTGCCATTTTGTTGGGCTCAAACTTAGTAACATGGAGTGCAAGAAAACAATCAATAGTATCTCAGCTCTAGTACCGAGGAAGAATATAAATCCATGGCAAATGCCACATCAGAGGTCATTTGGATAGACACAATTCTAAAGGAACTAGGAATTCCACAAGAAGGAACGCCCATTTTATGATGTGATAATCTTGGGGCCACTTTTATGACTGCTAATCCTATTTTTCATGCCCGTACTAAACATATTGAAGTTGACTATCATTGAGTAAGAGAGAGAGTTGCTAGAAAATTGGTGCAGGCAAAATTCATATCTTCAAGAAATCAAATTGCAGATGGTTTCACCAAACCACTAAATGTGCAGAAGCAGAAATTTTTTTGTTACAACCTTAACATGGGAAGTTGAGGTTGAAGGTGGATGTTGGAAGAAGCAACTCGTCACACATACACTATCAATATCTGCAAAGAAGTTTTAGCATCAATGATTCTGGTGGCCAAGTACCTTACGGTCAGTTGTATATTATTCTAGAGTTTGTTCTCAATGTAATCTTATCAGATGTGCGCCTGCCAGGTAGTTAGGATAATCTCTTATGGCCAAAATACATCAAACTGTACTCTATAAATATTAACACGTAACATCAGAGCTACTCAAGTTTGAGGGCCTGATTTCCTCACCAATACTCCAAGCTGCATTGCTTTCAGTGACGATCACCTTTCCCAGGCTCGTGTGAACGGTCGCCGGTATCTCATGATACTCACGGCCGAATATTCTTTCTATCCGGTCTCGACCCCTGTTTCTGCTGAAAGCTTTGTGTGTCGTCGACCCTCCACCAGCAGTCTGGTTGAAAATTCGATGTGTCCCAAATTCTGAGTTCTTCTAAGCGTTGCTGGATCAGTGATCTAAGGTGGAGAGG
The DNA here is from genome assembly GCA_030760725.1 of Neostapfia colusana. Classification (NCBI taxonomy): domain Eukaryota; kingdom Viridiplantae; phylum Streptophyta; class Magnoliopsida; order Poales; family Poaceae; genus Neostapfia; species Neostapfia colusana. The sequence continues at coordinate 89,567,036 of JASWHV010000003.1, forward strand.
ATGTCAGCCGGAAATCTCCACGCTTCGATCAGGAGCAATCGAGGTCTAACGAGGAAGAGATGAACACACGCGATGGTGGTACGCTGCACTATGGCCGGCATCCTTTTTCTTCTGTTAACAACAACTTAAGAGGAAAACAAACTGCTGCATGCCCGCCGCAACCAACTGAGCGCCATGCACTCCATGATCGCACGACAGGGTCACGTAGCGCACACATCGGACTGCCACACCCAATGACGCACGACCCCCACCAACTTCAGTGGCCGTTTGAACACCTAGACGCGCTCAGATAACGTGACAGGCCACGCCGAGCTCGACACGATACAAACTGAACCAGGAAGAAACACAGAATTACTGACTTGATCACATTTCACCCCCTGATCCTGATGTTTCTTCTCGATCTTGATGACGCCCAGTTTCCCGTGCAGCTCATAGAAACCTCAGTGCGGATGTGTCCGACGTCCATCTTCCCATCTCCAATGCAATCTCGAATGAAATGAAACCTGACATCAATATGCTTACTCCGATCATGGAATACGGGATTCTTACTTAGGGCTATAGCCGATTGGCTATCCATCTTCAGGGTGAACGCCATGTACTGCTCGCGCTTCAGCTCAGCGAGCAACCGTGCCAGCCAAACACCCTGGCAAGTCGCCGTTGTTCCTGCAATGTACTCCGCTTCGCAGGAAGATAGGGCTACAACCTTCTGCTTCTTAGACTGCCAGGTCACCGGGCTCGAACTGAGATAGAAAACCACACCTGTGGTGCTCTTCCTTGTGTCGACGTAACCACCCATATCAGCATCACTATAGCCGATCAAGCGTTGTTCTTTTTCACCATGCCGGTACAGACAACCGAAGTTGATGGTGCCTGTGACATAGCGTAGTTTGCGCTTCACCGCTGCGAGATGCTCGGAGGTGGGTGACTCCATGAACCGGCTCACGTACCCAACAGAAAACGCAATGTCCGGTCTAGTGTGCGCACCAAATACCGCAGGAAACCAACGATGCCTCAGTACTCTGTCACATCCACCTTCGGTGCTGAGCTTGTCTTCGACAGCTTCAAGCGATGCTCCATCGGCGTGTTGCACGGGTTGCACCCCTCCATGCCTGCACACGCTAGGATCTTGCGTGCATATGCCTCTTGTGACAAGCTAGTGCCTGCACTTCCTTGCTTCACCTCTATGCCAAGATAGAAACTGAGTAAGCCCAAATCACTCATTTTGAAACGAGAACTCATCTGTTGTTTGAAGATGTTGATCTGGACGTCGTCGTTCCCGGTGATGATGAGGTCATCCATGTAGACTCCCACCAGCAGCCGCATTTCGCCCTCACCATGAGCGTACACAGCATGCTCCGACTTGCTGTGGCTGAAACCAAGTGCCACTAGTGTCTCGTCGAGCTTTGTGTTCCAGGCCCGAGGGGCCTGACGAAGTCCATAGAGCACCTTGTCCAGGCGCAACATCTTGTCTTCTTGCCCTTTAACGATGAATCCAGGAGGCTGGTGAACATAGACCTCCTCGACCAATTCCCCGTTCAAGAAGGCGGACTTCACGTCCATGTGATGAACACTCCACCCTTCCTGAGAAGCAAGTGCAAGCAACAGCCTCACCGATTCAATTCGAGCGAACGGCGCGAATACTTCGTCGAAATCCACCCCCTGCTGTTGGACGTAGCCTTTGGCTACCAAGCGTGCCTTGTGTTTGATCACATCACCATCAGCGTTCTTCTTCAACTTGTAGACCCACTTCAGCCCGATCGGACGATGTCCATGCAGAAGGGGTACAAGACGCCACGTCTTGTTACTCTTGATGGCATCAATCTCTTCCAGCATAGCACTTCACCAGGGTTGATGTCGCTCAGCCTCGGCAAATGTACTCGGTTCATCACCGATCTGCATGTAAAGTGCACCCCATACTTGACGTGCAGAAAGTCCTGGTAGGGTCATTGCACCGAGTATGTTGTCGATGTTGCGGTACCTTGGTTCGACGTCGTCAGCATCGGCATCCAGGTAGTCATCCGCATCAGGTGGTGGCGAGACAAACTCTGGTAGTGGAGGTGTTGCAGCTGGTGTGGGAGTTGCATGTGGAGGAGTTGATGCAGTAGACGGTGGAGCCGGCGAGCCCTCCACGGCCATTGGTTCATCCGGGAGCTCGGTGTCAATCTGCATAGTATGGTACTCCACAACAAGGTCTTCCCCAGGCCCCATTTCTTGTTGCTCCCAGTTCCAAGATGTTGACTCGTCGAAGACAACATCCCGGGACACGACATCACGGCGCGACACTGGATTGTAGAAGCGCCACGCCTTGGCACCTGGTTCATATCCGATGAACACAATTGGCAAACCCCGATCCTCGAGTTTCTTCAAATGTGGCTTTGTTGACTTGATGTATTCCACACACCCAAATGTGCGAAAATAATGAACACCAGGTTTCCGGCCATACCAAGCCTCATATGGCATCATGCCACAGACCGCTTTGGTGGGTGCTCGATTCAGTATGAAGACGGTGGTGGCGACAGCTTCTCCCCAAAACTTCGCCGGCACTCCTCGGCCTTTCAGTAAACTCCTTGCCATGGTGACCATGGACTGATTTCTCCTCTCGACTACACCGTTTTGCTGTGGGGTATACGGTGCAGTGTGCTGCCTCTCCACACCCTGCTCAGCGGAGTGCATCTCGAACTCAACTGATGTAAATTCCCCTCCGTTGTCAGTTCTCAGTACACGAAGGCGCCGGCCCGTCTCCACTTCAACTTTCGCCTGAAACTTTCTCAACGCTGAAAGAGTCTCACTCTTAGCCGTCAGAAGTGCGAGCCACATATACCTGCTCTTATCGTCTACTAACAATAAGAAATATTTCTTGCCTCCTGGTGTCTCCGGTGAGATCGGACCACAGAGATCAGCATGTACCAGGTCGAGTATTCCTTCTGCCCGTTTCTTTGACTGCGACAGGAACGGACTCCTCTTCAGCTTGGTGGTGACACAATCTGTGCAAAGCTGATGAACATGCTCAATGTGAGCAATTCCTCGCACCATACCTTGTTGTTCTAGCTTCTTTAGAGCTTCAAAGTGAAGATGACCATACCACTCATGCCACAGCCACGCATCATCAGATGCACGCGCGGCCAGACAGAATGGCTTCTCGATCTTCACTTTCAGTAGATAGAGACAGTTGGCTGACCTATGCACCCGAGCCACCAATCTTCCTTCATTGTCGTGGATCCGAAGTGTTCCATGTTGCACACGAACGTCAAAGCCCCCCTCATCGAGCTGTCCAAGACTGATAATATTGGTTGTCCGTCTCGGAATGAAATACACCCCTGCAAGCGGGAGATGTTCCCCGGTCTTCCCTTCAAACAGGACTGTGCCCGAGCCTTTGATAGCAACTTCCGAGCCATCCACGAACTTGACCGAGCCTGTAATGGACATGTCAATGTCGACAAAGGCACGGCGGCACCCGGACAAGTAGTTTGTTGCTCCACTGTCCAGGTACCACAGAGAGTCATCCTGCTTCGCTCCTCCGTCGAGCTGCACAAGAACCTTCTCTTCCACAACCTGCAGACTCCGGCTGCTGATACGAGTACGTGCATGATTTGCATGCAGAGGCATTGGCTTGGGGGAGCTGAGGATGTTTGAACCATCAGCAGCGTTGTCTCTTTGTCCTCTTCGGCCTGCACAACATGGGCTTCATCCTTGAGTTCGCTACGACATTTCCTGGCCCAATGACCTCTTTTACCACAGCGCCTGCACTGGTCGCGCTTAACCGCCGGCCCACCGTTTGAATCGGTCTTAGCGCTGTCCCGCAATCCGCTGTTCGAACCGTCGCCGTTCCCGCATCCGCGACCACGTCCACGGCCTCCACGCTTCTTGCTGATGGAGTCGCCCGTGTTGTTCCTGCCGCCCTTCGTCTCGGATTCACGCAGCTTGAGTCTGGCCATCCACTCCTCTTCACAGAGGAGCAGGCGGCCTTGGTTGTCGTGGATCACCGCAGGTTTGCGCCGTTGCTCGACGGCGCGCAACATCCCAGTCACCTCCTCAATGGAGATGTTCTTGATGTCAAGGAGAGTCTCGATAGAAACCGCCACTTACACCAGGTGGTCCGGTACAACCTGCAGCATCTTGCGCACAACTTCAGCGTCGGTGATGTTGTCCCCGAGAAGACGCAGTTCAGCTGCAAGCCCGGTGATGCGGTTCGTGAAGTCTTCCGCGTTCTCCGCCTCCTTCCACACCAGGGCCCCGAACTCACGCCTGAGCTGCTGCGCGTTGGCCTCGCGCACTCGCTGATTCCAATGCGAATCCGCTTGATCGCCTCCCAAGCTGCATCTGCGGACGATCTCCTCTCGCGAAGGCTCGACAGCATGTCGGGCGCCACCGATCGCAAGGTCGCCGCAAGTGCCAAGCGGTCATGGCAATAGTTGATCTCCTCTCCTTCCTCCGGTTGCACGACGTACCACCATCCGGCCGCCTCAAAGTTAACCTGCATCAACATCGCCCATTCCTGGTAATTGGTGCATGTGAGCATGGGGAACTGAGTGCCTGCCGCGGTGTTCTCCGTGACGGTGTGATGGACGACGATCTCCCGCCTCCCCCTTCTGGCCACCGGCGATGGCGAAGTCCGGCGACCTCGTGGCGCGTCGTTTCTGCTTGGCGGAGCCGACATGCCGGGCGACCTGGCTCTGATGCCAAATGTCAGCCGGAAATATCCACGCTTCGATCAGGAGCAATCGAGGTCTAACAAGGAAGAGATGAACACACGCGAGATGTTGGTACGCTGCACTATGGCCGGCGTCCTTTTTCTTCTGTTAACAACAACTTAAGAGGAAAACAAACTGCTGCATGCCCGCAGCAACCAACTGAGCGCCATGCACTCCATGATCGCATGACCGGGTCACGTAGCGCATACATCGGACTCCCACACCCAACGACGCACGACCCCCATCGACTTCAGTGGCCGTTCGACACCTAGACGTGCTCAGATAACGTGACAGGCCACGCCGAGCTCGACACGATACAACTGAACCGGGAAGAAACACAGAATTATTGACTTGATCACAGAGGAACCAGGTGCGTCTTCTCGATCTTGTGCAGTGTAGTACATGCAAAATGCATGTATACGCTTGATCTGAACTTGGCAATACAGTCAGATTCAAGTACAGTTTTCTGGTTGCTTCTATCCGCAATTATTGGATGCGACAGTGTTACTTGAAGCACGAGTGGATGGCCGATGATGATAACAAAGTGATTGGTGTTATTGGACAACAAGGGCATATGGCCATTTTGACTGAATGGACCTGAGGGGGAAGGGTCCAGTTACCGTGGCATCAGGAGCTTAATTAGAGCCACACAGGCCGCTATCCTTGCTGCCTCCTCAGACTGTCACAGGAAACGAACCCACTTGTGGGCTTATTTGGGTAATAATAAATGGAGTGGATTAAAATGAAATGAAGTGGAAAATAAACTACTTTTTACTTCAACCCTCCCCAATCTACTGTATTTATTAGTATTCAAACAAAGGCTGAAGGACACAGGGTCCCATACAATCCCAATTAACCCCCACATATATACCTGCACATAGGTGATGATTTTTCGACGGATAAAATCTTTTTGTAACAGAGGGTACAATACAATACTGCAGGCGAATGCAGATTACTTAAATAGTATCTGAATTTTGGTCAGCCGACTTATAACAACAAACCAAAACTAAGCATACACAAACATTCTTTTCTTCGGTATTACATGAAACTACTGAGAACCGCACGCCATTGGCGATGAACACGAAGCTAGCATACAACAGCAGCAGCAAGAATGCAGTTCGAAGAGGGAGCAGCTGCCTCCCGGGGCCTGGTACAGATCGCAACAGTTCAGCCAAGCCTGGCTTCCAAAATCACAGCACTTTGATGGCCTCTGCGCCACGAGGAGGCGCGATGCTGAGACCCAGAGTGTTGACCGCGAGGCTAAGCTCCAGGCTGCTGACGGATGATGATGTTTCCAGGACAGAGGCCATGGATGCGAAGGACGTCTCGGCGTGAGCTTTTGATCTCTTGAAAAAATTAGTTAGTCCATTAACCTCTCAGAGGATTTACTTGTTAGTATTTTTTTCTCGTCGCTGTTTCCTGATAAACATAAAAAGCTGCTAATCTTACCTGCACGTTGTTATCGCCTAAAAGCCCTCCAGCGCCTAAATAGCTCGATATCTGAGGTGAGGATCAAAATTCACACACAGTTCAGCACTTTTACTATGGTTCTTTGTCTCAGCTAGTTAGCCATTCACAATTCGATAAAAGTTTTCACGTTATCCGTGGTGAACGGAAGGCCCTGTACACGTATACATTTGCAAGACTCTTGTACCATTCGGCCACAGCTTACAGTGTGGCAGTAGAAACTAGATATGTACCTTAGATTAATTTTAAACTAGATTTGTTGTTCTAATGACATAAATTTTAAAAACGGGAAGAGCGATGTTGTAAGGATGGTCTAAACTTCCACGGAATTTATATCAGACTTTCGAATCTTTAGAACCCTACTACTAGAAGTTTTTATCGCCAATGACCGTAGAGTGTTAGATGATCGTTTCCTTCTCTGGCGAACTATCATTCCCGTTACACTTACCACTCGGCACCATCGAGTTCCAAACACGTTTACCGTGTGAATGCATGGCCTCTGGTGTCACCTAGTTTGTACTGTACGTACTTGAGATCAGTCTAATTGTCTCACAACACAAAAAGATCCGTGCACCCGTTGATAATAGCTCGTCTCACATGCATCCTGTTAGATGATAAGGACAATTTATTGAATAATTCTAGAAAAAGACTCACGAAAAACAACAACGATAAACACCGCAGAGGACATGGACGAGCAAATTGTACGTACCAATCCGTAGCCTGAGGAATCGCTGAAATTGTAGACGCAGGTGTGTAGAGTCGCTGCAGACGTTGAGAAGCAGTTTTCGATATCGGTGGTAGAAGACCCGTGGTGAAGAACGCGACCAGTCGCGCTATTTGCTTCTCAAAATCCTTATTCGCCCTATCCCGGTGCAGGATTGCAAGGACCAGAGATTCCGGAGACCTGCTCTCCCGACCATAGGTGCACGCCGACATTCGGAATGGAGTAGACTATAATGACGGCACAAGGAACAGAACGTGGAATAGATGGGATCGTAGAATGCCCTTCCATGCCGTGCATATCCGCTATTTATAGAGTCCCCGAGATTCGGTTTGGTTCTGATCCGGATCGACTCGGTAGTTGTAGACGCGTCCGTCTCCAACTTGGACTTGGCCCAACTCGGAAGCCCACAATTAGGACGCCTAAAAGCCCAGCTCAATTTTCTGCAGTAAAAATAAGTCAGACTGGAATTCACATGAATACGCACGCAAGCACGCACGCGCTCGCGCGCGTGCGGGACGGGGCGAGGCGATCGAGGAGGAGGAGGAGCGTGCGTGGGCCCCTCCTCTTCCCACTCACTAAAGGAGTGGAATAATAACTTTTCTATATATGGGAGATCCACCCCTTCAACTTCCCATACGGGACTAAACAATTAGCACCACTCTCTCTTGCACTAATGAGCCTTTGAGATTTATTTGAAAGTATTTTAGAATTAATTTAATAGGCCTAGCCCCAAATTCTAACAACCCCCCACCAGATCTTAAAGTCATTAGATGAGACATCATTCTCTTTCCTTGTTTGATATACTAGTGTTTCGCCACAGACTGTGAAGTTGACTTCTCGCTAGATCCTTATGTTAAATCACTTTACAACTTGGACAATGGACTACGCCTTGAATTGCAAGTTTTGTGTGAATCTGTTTTCACCCAAAGACCATTACTAGTACTTGACTAACAGTAGTCTAGCCCGCGGGTGGAGCATATGCGTCATACTCACTGCTCTTTTCATGAGCTTTCTAGAGATCACCAAAATCTCACATACTACGATATTAGACACTTGGAGCTCATATAAGTGCGTTTCTTTCAAGATTGCCCTGTAGGACAACATATTTGCTACACATAGCCATTAGAAATACATTAAGACATATTGCCAACCCGTCTTACAGTTCAACAGTGTAAGTTTGCATCTTCACATAGAGAGGGTCTTACTGAAATATTGTCTGTAGTGAACCACTTGCTTGTATTTCCTATGTCCTAAGTCACGGGATCTCCAATCACATAGGCTGGGTTTCCACTAAGGTGTCACATTCATGGTCCTCAAACTCATCTCCTTCCATGCACTTTCTATCATATTACATGATAGTCCTTTCATAAAGAGATCTGCCAGATTTTTATCTGTTTGTATGTACGAAACAGTTATAACTCTAGAGTTTTTCATTTTCCTGATAGATTTTAATTGTCTCTTGACGTGTCTTGATGATTTTGCATTATCCTTTGAATTGGTCACTTTAGCAATCACGGTCTGATTATCACAGTTCACAAGGATTGCTAACAATGGTTTCTCAACCACAGACAAATCCATCAAGAGCTCTCACAAACATTCTTCCTCCGTAGTTGATGTCTCTAAAGCAGTGAGTTCTTCGTCCATAGTTGATCTTGTCAATATGGTCTGTTTGCAAGATCTTTATGATATTGCACCACTAGCTAGAATAAACACATATCCACTTGTGGCATATAGCTCATCAATATCAGAGATCCAGTTGGAATCACTATAACCCTCAGGCACAGCGGATGCCCAGTATAGTCAATTTCATAACTCATCGTACCTCTCAAGTAGCACATAACCATTTCAAGTGCATGCCAATTATTTGTACCTGGGTTTGACATGAATCTGCTCAATTTGCTCACAGTAAACGAGATATCAGGACGGTTGCACTTGCTAAGTACATGAGTGAACCGATCATCTGAGAATATTTAAGTTGATCTCTTGGCTCTCGCTTATTCTTTCTGAGTATCACAATGGGATCATAAGGTGTTAGAAAATTTTTACTATCCGTAAAGCCAAAATGGCTCACGATTTTCTCCATTTAATGGGATTGCGTAAAAGTAATTCCACTCTCATACTTATTCATCTTAATGTTCAAAATAACATTAGTTTCTTCCAGATCTTTCATATAAAAACACTTAGATATAAAAGACATGATCTCAGAAATATATTAATGCTTGTACCAAAAATGAGTATATCATGCACATACAAGCATAATATAACACTACATGGCGATAGTACACGCACCAATCAGCCTCGATAATAACAAAGCCCGCAGACGTTAAATTACTATCAAACTTTTAATGTAATTGCTTAGGTCTTGTTTCAAGCCATAAAAATATCTCAACAATTTGTACACCTTTCTCTCTTCACCTTTTACTACGAACCTATCAGGTTGTTCCATATAGATCTCCTCTTCCAACTCTCCATTAAGAAAAGTTGTCTTCACATCCATTTGATGGATGATAGGACCATAAGAGGCAGCCAGAGAAAGTAATACCCAAATTATCGTAATTCTGGTGACAGGTGAATAGGTGCCAAAATAATCTTCACAGTCTTTTGAGTATAGCCCTTTGCAACTAGTCTCGCCTTGTACTTTTCAATAGTACCATCATGCCTAAGATTCTTCGTGAACATCCACGTACAACCTACTAGTTTGCACCCGTACGACCGTTCAGTTAATTCCCAAGTTCTATTAGAAAGTCGAGAGTCCATTTCACTATGAATTGCTTCTTTTAAGTCATCTGCATCAGGTGATGCATATGCCTCTGCAATGGGCTTTGGAGTATCGTCCACAAGGTACACAATGAAATCATTACCAAAGGATTTTGTGATTCTTGATCTCTTACTCGACTGAGTTATTTCATTATATTCCTCCTCCAGGACGTTCTCAAAGGTGTTTTAAGAAACTTGCTAGTTGTGTTGGATTCAGGCCAAATTTCATAAGAGATCCTAACAGCACTATGCATATATTTTATAGAAAAATATTCTAAAAAATATTACCTCACGAGATTCCATAATAGTATCAACATACATATCAGGAACCTCAAATTTAACTACTAAAAATCTATATGCAGTGCTCCGGTGACATAGCCTAGAAAGACATAATCCACAGTCTTTGGTCCAAGCTTGCGTTTCTTGTTAATTGGAATATTGACCTTTGTCAAACATCCCCAAGTACGCAAATACGAAAGTGATGGTCTTCTCACAACCCACTCCTCATAAGAGGTTTTATCTTTATTCTTGTTTGGAACGCGGTTTAGGACATGACATGTAGTCAATAGAGCCTCCCCCACCATGCCTTAGATAAACCGGAAGCGTCCAACATGGCATTCACCAAGTCACACAATGTGCGGTTTTTTCTCTCGGCTACCCTGTTTTATTGGAGCGAATAGGGAGACGTCATCTCATGTATTACTGTTTTTCTCATAGAAATCATCAAATATCTTGGGAAAATACTCACCACCACGATCTGACATAAGATGTCTGATCTTTCTCTCTAATTGATTTTCTAATCCTTCTTTATAGATTTTAAACTAGTCTAAAGCCTCATCTTTAGTTTGCAACAAATAAACATAGCAAAATCTAGTAGAGTCATATATCAATGTCATGAAGTATTTCTTTCCACCTTTTGTTAACACCCCATTCATCTCGCATAGATCAGAACGTATGAGTTCTAGTGATGCCAAGTTTCTCTCCTCGACCGCTTGTGAGGCTTTCGATGCTGCTTTGATTGCACACGACTATAACACTTAGAACCTTTGACAATGGTCAATTTTAAAATTAATTAAAGACTAGATAGCCGATTCATTAAACCAAAATTGATGTGACATAAATGAGAATGCCAAACACTCGCATCATCATTAACACTGCCACAAATATGGTTCACTAACTTATTATGAACTCTGAAAGGGAAAAGCGGAACAAGCCTCCGCATTTATACTGTCCATCCTTCGACACAACTATTTTATTGGACTCTAAAACTACTTTAAACCCATCTCTACACAGAAGGAGGCCGCTTACAAGATTCTTGTTCATAGTAGGCACATGCTGCACGTTCCTCAGCTGGGCAATCTTTCCCAAAGTGAACTTCAGATGGACCGTGCCAACACCAAGGATAGAAGCATTTGACCCATTCCTCATTAGGACAGAGGAATCACGGACAAGCTGATAAGAATGAAACATAGTTATGCCAGAACATACATGAACATAAGAACCCGTGTCAAACCACCAAGATGGTGATCGAGAAACAGAAAGAACGGTAAATGAATTATTGTATCCATCCGTATTGCTAGACGTCACGATGTTGATATTCTTTTTACCTCTGCGGTCTGCCCTATCAGGACAATCCTTGGAAAAATGCCCCTGCTTGCCACAGGTATAGAAGCTCTCATTGGCTTTGTTTGACTTCTTCTTCTTCTTAAATGCAGTAGTTTTATTTGGCTTGAATTGAAACTTGTTGTTCCCTTTGTTCTTGACATAGGTTTCTGCACCATATTTGCATTGACACTAGATTGACCCTCTCATGGTTTCTCAGAAGCGTCCTTAGCCTGATCTTTCTCCTCAATATCAAAACATGCTATCAGGTTTTCAACTGATATTTCCAGTCTCTTGTGTTTGAGTGCTTGGCGAAGTTTCTCCATGAAGGAGGCAACTTTGCAATGCAGCCAGCCACAAACTTATCAGGTAAAGGACACTTGAGTAGATTGAGCTCTTGGGGATCCGCTCCCGAACCCCTGGAACATCGAACACCTCCGTAAGTTCTACCCTTAGAGCAATAGTAGGACATTCTCTTCTTTTTAATAGATCCCATAGAGTCCAGGAACAGCGCTCGGAGCAGCTAAGTCTCAGGGGACGGTCCAGGACTACGTTCAGCTTGGCCTGGTTCCGACCCTAAGCGCGTAGAGTCTTGCTTCCCTTTTTAATGGGGCGGGTCGCTGCCTCCATGTTTAGCCTGCCTTCCTCCTATGGAAATTTATAGGGAAAGAACCTGTCCTACTTTGCTCTTCCCTTGTGCTCATTCAAATTACGTATTAATTTTTATGACCGCACTTCCTGGGTATGTTCACCATACACTCAGTCCCCTTTTCCCATTCTCACCTCTAGTCGGCATTTGCTATCCTGCCTGAGACGGTCGCGTTTGAGATACCTACCGATGGCCAGGGGGCCCCGAGCCCCCGACACGTCGCACACTAAAGTTCCCAAGCACCGTGCACCGGATCAGGATCGTAAGCCAAATAAGACAATGAGATCGGGAAGGGGGGAGCCCCAAGGAGAATTACATTTCCCTTATTTGTGTGCAGGACCCTTTGGACTTGGCTCCCCGCAGGAGTATGGTAGGAGTACCCAAGCAATTGGCCATACCTACCAGGGGGCCGCTACGGGACCGTGCAAGACCGAGAGATCCGGACCCCGCCCCCTCAGCAGGGCGGGCTCCGGAGGCCCCACATATCTGGCGGGATCGGAGCCCCCCCTACTCAGCGGGTAGCTCCGGACCCGCCACGTGGCCGGCAGAGCTGGGTCTCGCCCCCTCCCCAGGGGTGAGCTCCGGAGGCTCCACGTGTCCCACGGGGCCGGGCCTCCCTCCCCTCAAAGGGGAGCTCCGGGCCCACCACGTGGCCGGCAGATCCGGACCTCCCCATCCTCATGGGGCGAGCTCCGGAGACCTCCGGGGTCCTTAATACAATAAGGACCCGGGGAAGGTGTCTGCGTAGAGCTCTGAAATTGGTGAAGGCCTCTGAGTACCTTGCAGAGCTAAGGGCTCGGTCAGGCGAAACCAAGAAGAAGACAAGCATAACAGGCACAAAAGGTCACAAGAGTCTATTTATTCATGACTCCATGAGCTGGACTACAGACTCAAAAAAAAAGAGAAGAGAGATACAAGTCCTAGGGTTCCCCTGGCACATCCGGAACCTAGAAGCTACAAGAGCGGCCACGTCCCCGACTTCAGCCCTGGCGGCGTCATCCCGCTCTGTGACTCGAGCGCGGGAATCACCTCGGCCACCACCAGCGCAAGGGACGCTGTCATCAAGGGCCGCTAGAGCCCGCCGTCGCTGCCGACGGCTGCCCCGCGGTCGCTCGAACTGACGGAACAGGGGATGCTTCTGAAGCCCCCTCCACCGCTTCAGCAGTTTCCTTGGAGACTCCACCACCTGAAGCCATCCTCGGCGCGTCAGCAATTTCCTTGGATACTCCACCCCTTGAAGCCTTCCTCGACGCATCAACAGTTTCCTCGGAGACTCCACCGCCTGAGGAGTGAGGACGCAACGCCCGGGAACCTTCAGCCTGTCGTCGCTCAAGAGGAGTCCCATTGGGATGATGAGCTCGAGACCTCTTGGGGTCGCCACCGGACGGAGTGCCATCTCCAGATGCAGGGCGTGCAGGCACCCTGGATCCCTGACTCGGCGCAGTCGCCGCCACCGGAGGAGATCGAGCGCATTTTTTCTCTGGAGGCGGGTTGGAAGCCATGGCAGAAGACAAAGGCGCAATAACCCAAGGAAGATGCAAGCGCTGGGAAGTGCGAAGGGAAGCCGCGATGCGGGTAAGATCCCCTTTTTAAAAACTTCCCAGGTGCGATTCAAAGTGATTCGAAACTCTTCGAATACGCCGCATGGGCAACCGCTTCGGCTCCAAGGCTGGGCGCCGATGACAAGTGGACCCAAGTCGTCCAGTTGAAGCGGTGGGCCAAGAAGTCAGTCTCCCAAGGAGACGAGCCGGCAAGGCGCTTCGGCGGTTCCTGAAAAAAAAGCGCCGCAACATGCAGAAGTGGCAGCCTTGAGAACCACCGCAGTAAAAGCAACCATCGAGTGGGCGCACGCTCCCACGATCTCGTGACTGTTCGTTCTCCAGCAACGGTCAAGGCGAGACTTAGAGAAAGTGCGCGGAACAGAAGAGACGGAGGCCCCACCTCGGGCTCGCTATCTCCCCCGAGATGGGCCCGTGGGCCACTGTTGGTATCCTCGATATGGGGTACCCCCGCGCACAGGGGAAAATGCCCCGCTGTCGAAGTATGTGGTCGACACTTCCCCCAGACCTGCTCTGGGTAGCCCGCGGAGGTTCTTTTTCGGAGGGGCTAGACGCTTGCGGAGAGCTTCAGCGTTAGGGACGAGTGAGGGAGAAGCTTGACACGGCGAGTTTTACGTGGTTCAGGCCACCGGAGCGTAGAACCCTGCGCCAACAACTGGCGAGCGTAAAACCCTGCGCCAACAACTGGCGAGCGCCCAGAGACAGGACTGTCTTTTAGGCCAAAGATGAGTGCTTCATACTCTACCAAGATGTTGGTTGCCTTGAAATTGAGACACACCATGTACCCAAACTGCTCCCCCGATGGCATGAGAAGCAGTACGCCGGCACCGGCCCCCTGCTTTCGCGAGGAGCCGTCGAAGAAGAGCGTCCAATGAGGCCCGGTGAAGACCGGAGCTCGGTGCTTTGGTTCACCGTCTTCGTGGCCCCCTGGGTCAGCCTTCGTTGGCATCCACTCAACCACGAAGTCAGCCAGTGCTTGGCTCTTGACTGCATGACGAGGAAGGAAGTCCAGCTCAAACTCCGCCAGCTCCGCTGCCCATTTAGCGACATTGCCAGTCATGTGGGGGCTGTGAAGGATAGCCTCCAGCGGATAGGAGGTGACCACCGAGACCCGGTGGGCTTGGAAGTAGTGGCGGAGCTTTCTGGACGCCACGAGCACTGCATACAGCAGCTTGTGGACCTCCAGGTACCTTGTCTTGGCGTCATGGAGGACCTCGCTGATGTAGTAGACAGGCCTCTGGATGGTCCGAACCCTCCCTCCCAGGCCAGAGATGTCTTCATCCATGGGCTCAGGCCTACCGGAGGTGGGTGGGTCCAGGGAGGCTGCCGGGAGCTGAGACTCGAAGGCTCCCAAGCCACCTTGGACCTCCGGGAGGTCCCGCTGATTTTCCGGGAGCTCCGGGAGGTCCCGTTGGACTTCTGGGAGGTCCCGTTGGACCACCGGGAGGTCCCGTTGGTCCTCCGAGAGGTTGTCATGGAGGTCCGGGGGTCCGTCTTGGACCTCCGAGGGGTTGTCTTGGAGGTCCGGGAGGCCGTTTTGGACCTCCGGGATTTCCTAGCGCCTGTCTCCTGCTACCGGAGCAGGCTGTGGCGACGAGAGGTCCGGCCGCTCTGCGACGAGGACCATACTCACCACTTCAGTTGTCGCCGCGATGTAAAGCAACAAATGCTCTTCGGGCTCGGGGGCTACCATGATGGGTATGGTCGTCAGGAGTTGCTTCAACTCCTGGAAAGCTTCTTCTGCTTCGTCGGTCCAAGCAAATTGGCCGGATTTGTGCAGGAGCTTAAAGAAGGGGAGCGCTCGCTCTGCTAACCTCGGTATAAACCGACTCAGCACGGCTAGGCATCCCGTGAGTTTCTAGACTTCTTTTATGCGGGCGGGGGCCGCATCAAGTCGATGGCCTTGATCTTCTCTGGGTTAGCCTCAATTCCTCGGTGTGAGACCAGGAATCCTAAGAGTTTTCCAGAGGATACGCCAAACACACACTTGTCGGGGTTCAGCTTGGTGCGCGTAGAGCGCAGTTTGTCAAAGACTAAGGCCAGGTTATCTAGTAGGGATGAACTCTGCCTGACCTTAACAACGATGTCATCGACATACACCTCAACTAAGTCTCTTATTAACTCCCCGAAGGTTTTGTGCATTGCACGTACAAAGGTGGGGAGAGCATTCTTTAGGCCATAAGGCATAGAGACATAACAGTACAGACCGTCTACTGTGATGAAGGAGGTGTGCTCTTCATCTTCTCTAGACATAATGATCTGATGGAAACTCGAGTAGGCGTCTAGGAAGCACAGCATATCGCAGCCCGATGTCGAGTCTACTATTTGATCTATTCTAGGGAGAGGGAATGGATCTTTGGGACATGCCTTATTGAGACTGGTGTAGTTGCACATCCGGAGCTTCCCGCCAGCCTTCGAGACAACAACGGGGTTCGCCAACCACCGGGGGTGGTGGACTTCCCGTATGAAGCCAGCGTCCAGCAGCTTATTGATTTCTTCCCGGATGAAGTTTTGCCGCTCGATGGACTGCTTGCGGGGCTTCTGTTGGACAGGCCGGGCGTCAGGGAAGACCTTCAAGTGGTGCTCGACCACCTCCCTAGGGATCCCCGGCATCTGCGACGTCTGCCATGCAAACACGTCGACGTTGTGCCGGAGGAAGGTCACGAGCGCGCCTTCCTATTTGCTATCCAGCCCCCCGGCTACCCGGGTGGTCTGTGTGGCATCGGCGCCGACTTGGACGAGCTTCAAGGGGACGTCGCCCTTGTCGAGGGGTTGCACACGGGGTGCTGCGGTAGAGGCACGGTGGCGTGCACTCGGGTGGAGCCGGTCCGGTTCTGCACTGCCAGGGGCTGGTGCTCTAGCTGTTGCAAGCGCTTGGAGCTTTTCCAAGGCTGACACTGCAGCAGTGCGGTCTCCACAAATCCTGAGGACGCCTATTTGTGTAGGCATCTTCAAGACGAGGTAGCCGTAGTGGGCTACTGCTATGAATCGGTACAGGGCTGGCCTGCCAATTATGGCGTTGAAGGGGAGGTCGATCTCCGCCACATCGAACAGAATGTACTCTGTCCGATAGCTGTCCGGTGCCCCAGAGGTCACCGGAAGGCTGATGTTGCCGTAGGGAATGACCTGTCCCGGCCCTACCCCTGAGAACGGGCTCGATGGGGTGAGCTTGGCCATCAGTATCTGCAGCTTCTGGAAAGCTGCGCGACTGATGAGGTTCAGTCCAGCCCCGCCATCCACCAAAACGTGGTACATCCTCACGTTGGCGATGGTGGGAGCTACCAAGAGCGGTAGTTGGCCGGCCCCAGCCATGTTCCTGGGGCAGTCGGTGGCATCGAAGCTGATGGGGGTTCCCGTCCACTTGAGGTGCGGCGCGACACTAGGGAGGGGAGCCACCGACGCTACCGCTCGGTGCAGGGTCTTAACCGCGCTTCGGGATGAGGGGTCAGCGGACCCACCGTAGATGACGTAGAGCATCTTCCGGCGCTTGTCATCACTGGAGCTGGAGTCCTCATGGTTGCGCACCGCCTTCACGGCGCGCTGAGGCTCCTGGAACTCCACCTGGTGGTCGACGTTGTCTGAGGCATCGACCTTCTGCTTGCCCTCCCTTTGACGGTAGGGTGGGGCATCAGTTCGAAGCTGCTTCCCATTCTGGAAGCGCTCCGCGAGCTTCTGGATCTCCCGGCACTCGGCAGCAGTATGGTAACTGGTGCCGTGCACGGGGCATAGCTCGCCTTGGTCACCATCTGGAGCGGGTGACTGTCGCTGCCTTTTGCCGGGGCGCGGCCCCCGAGCCCCACTGGGTGCCGCTGCTGCGGCAACGGGAGCCGCGGCCGGCGGTTTCATCTTGCCACCGCCCCGGTTCTTGATCTTCTTGCTGCTTCCATAGGAAGTGGCGCCAGATCCTGGCTGCCCTCCTGACTCAGAGGCTGGGAGGGAGTGCTAGTTCCGCCCTTCTGCTGCTCTGGCGCACTTGTCCGCCAGGCTGAAGAGCTCTGAGACGTCGCGGACCTCTCTGGTCGCGAGCTTCTCGAGCATCTTCTTGTCCCGGACGCCTTGCCGGAACGCCACCACCACAGAAGCATTTTGGATATGTGGGATGGTGTTCCGTACCTGGGAGAACCGCTGGATGAAGGAGCGCAGTGATTCCCCAGGTTGTTGCTGGATGGCGTGGAGATCGAGCTCCGTGCCAGGCCGGGTGTAGGAACTGCCGAAGTTGGCGGTGAACTACCAGCAGAGCTCTCCCCAGGAAGTTATGGAACCCTGGGGGAGGTTCATGAGCCAAGACCGGGCTGAGCCGGTCAAGGCGACTGGGAAGTAGTTGGCCATAATGGCCCCGTCCCCTCCCGCAGCTAGGACGGCGGTGGAGTAGATCTGGAGGAACTCCGCCTTGTTGACGCCGCCGTCGTACTTCTCGGGCAGGTGCGACCGAAACTTGCGCGGCCACCTCGCGAAGCAAAGGTGGGGCGCCAGGGCCGCACATCCTGCTCCTGTTGCTGCAGGCGTTGGTGCCACGGACGCTTGGTTCGCTGCTGGCACTGTGTACCCCGAATCCACTGCTGGGTCGCTGCCTGAGGCGCGTCTCCAGCAGGTGGATTGCGCAGTAGCACTCTTGCTGCAGCTAGCGCGCCCCCGTGGGGAACGCTCAGCGCTGCAGAAGATCTCACGCTAGCTGGAGCCTGCATTGCCGGAGTCGGCTGCTGGCTTCCAGCTTGCGCCGACACACTCTGTCCTGAGTGTGTCGACACGTATTTCCAGCTAGTCACGGTCCGTCGTGAACGCTGGGGAGGAGAGCTTGCCGCTAAAGGAAGCTTCGTCATGTTCGTCGGCAGAAGCTCGTCGCGCAAGGGAAAAGCCCCCTACCTGGCGCGCCAAATGTCGATGTGTGTGGTCGACACTTCCCCCGGACCTGCTCTGGGCAGCCCGCGGAGGTTCTTTTTCGGAGGGGCTAGTCGCTTACGGAGAGCTTAAGCGCTAGGGACGAGTGAGGGAGAAGCTTGACACGGCGAGTTTTACGTGGTTCAGGCCGCCGGAGCGTAAAACCCTACGTCCACGGTGAGCGGAGGTGCTCGCTGTATTGCTTGTTGCTCAGAACCGGAGTCCTGAGCTTGAGGGTGAGTAATGCCTGGGATGCGAGTTCACAGAGTTCGAACCCTTGCTAACGTTGCCTACCCGAGCCTTTTATAGTCAAAGGCTCGAGCGGCTTACAAGGGGGGCCCGGGACCCGACAGGTGGTCCCGGGGAGATTGCCTGCCGACTATCGTATCTGCAGTTATGTCGGTAGTTGTCTCTAGCGAAGGCTTCCGAGACTTCGTTCTGCCGCCCTGACCATGCCGCAAGATAGTCGTAGTGTTTGATGACGGCGGGGGCGGCAGGGGATGTCTTGTCGCTGTGTTTATTGGCGGGCAGGCTCTGACACGGCGCGCCAGTCTGCGATGCGACTGGGCGCAACGGCACCTGACAGAGGCGTGCTCCGCGTCTTCGCGTCTTGGGAAGGCACGGGCCTTGAATACCTTGTACGGGCAAGGTATGGTGCGTCTTTACGCCTGCTGCCTACCGCGCGGGGGCAGGCAGCGCCGTCCTGCTGGCCACGTGGCGGGCCCGGAGCTCTCCTTCTGAGGAGAGGGAGGTCCGGCCCCGCGGGACACGTGGAGCCTTTGGACCTCTCCCCGCGGAGGGGGGAGGTCCGGCTTCTGTCGGCCATGTGGCGGGCCCGGAGCTCTCCTCTGAGGAGAGGGAGGTCCGGCCCCGCGGAGCACGTGGCGCCTTCGGAGCTCTCCCCGCGGAGGGGGGAGGTCTGGCTGCTGCTGGCCGTGTGGCGGGCCCGGAGCTCTCCTCTGAGGAGAGGGAGGTCCGGCCCCGCTGGACACGTGGCGCCTTCGGAGCTCTCCCTGCGGAGAAGGGCGAGATCCTTAGGCATTTTCCCCTGTGCGCAGGGGTACCCCATATCGAGGGTACCGACAACGGCCTCGTCCCCTCCTGCAGCAAGGACGGCGGTGGAGTAGATCTGGAGGAACTCCGCCGGGTTGACGCTGCCATCGTACTTCTCGGGCAGGTGCGGCCGAAACTTGCGCGGCCACCTCGCGAAGCGAAGGTGGGGCGCCAGTGCCGCACATCCTGCTCCTGTTGCTGCAGGCGTTGGTGCCGCGAACGCTTGGTTCCTGCTGGCACAGTGTACCCCGGTATGGGCAAGGCTGCGCCATAGACCAGGGGCGCTGTTTGCAGGGCATATGGCTGTGGCATATGCTGCGTGGCGTATTCTTGGGGCAGAGATCGCGTGGCGAAAGTCTGCGCCTCAGGCAGGGTTGAGGCAGACGTCATGCTGTCGCCGGCCTCTTGGTTGTGATGCCTTTCTCGTCGTCGCTCGAGGAATACTCGGGCATCTTGGCCCAAGTGGCGTCGTTCCAGCTCTGTCCTCAGGACCGTCGATGGGAGTCTGGTGGAGCTGGAATCTGCCGTCTGCCCGTCAACCGTTGGTGTGCGCGTCAGCGACACAGCCGGTTGGCCGTGGCGTCGTCCCCGCCGATGTTGAGGGTTTGCGGCGGCGACGATGAGACGGTCTACTTCGCGAATCCACTGCTGGGTTGCTGATTGAGGCGCGTCCCTAGCAGATGGATTGTGCAGTAGCGCTCTTGCTGCAGCTAGCGCGCCCCCGTGGGGGACGCTCAGCGCTGCAGAGGATCTTACGCTCGCTGGAGCCTGCGTTGCCGGAGTTGGCTGCTGGCTTCCAGCTTGCGCCGACACACTCCGTCCAGAGTGTGTCGAAACGTAATCCCCGCTAGTCATGGTCCGCCGTGAACGCGGGGGCGGAGAGCTTGCCGCTGAAGGAAGCTTGGTCATCTTCGCCGGCAAAAGCTCGTCGCGCAAGGGAAAATCCTCCTACCTGGCGCGCCAAATGTCAAAGTGTGTGGTCGACACTTCCCCCGGACCTGCTCTGGGCAGCCCGTGGAGGTTCTTTTTCGGAGGGGCTAGACACTTGCGGAAAGCTTTAGCGTTAGGGACGAGTGAGGGAGAAGCTTGACACGGCGAGTTTTACGTGGTTCAGGCCGCCGGAGCGTAAAACCCTACGTCCACGTTGAGCAGGGGTGCTTGCTGCTCAGAACCGGAGTCCTGAGCTTGAGGGTGAGTGATGTCTAGAGTGTGAGTTCACAGAGTTCGAACCCTTGCTAACGTTGCCTACCCGAGCCTTTTATAGTCCAAGGCTCGAGTGGCTTACAAGGGGGGCCCAGGACCCGACAGGTGGTCCCGAGGAGATTGCCTGCCGACTACCGTATCTGCAGTTAAGCCGGTAGTTGTCTCTGGCGAAGGCTTCCGAGTCTTCGTTCTGCCGCCCTGCCCATGCCACAATCTAGTCGTAGTGGTTGATGATGGCAGGGGCGGCAGGGGATGTCTTGTTGCCGTGTTTATTGGCGGGCAGGCTCTAACATGGCGCGCCAGTCTGTGATGTGACTGTGTGCAACGACACCTGACAGAGGCGTGCTCCGCGTCTCCGCCTCTTGGGAAGGCGCGGGCCTTGAATACCTTGTACGGGCAAGGTATGGTGCGTCTTTACGCCCGCTGCCTACCGCGCAGGGGCAGGCAGCGTCGTCCTGCTGGCCATGTGGCGGGCCCGGAGCTCTCCTCTGAGGAGAGGGAGGTCCAGCCCCGCGGGACACGTGGAGCCTTCGGAGCTTCCCCCACGGAGGGGGGAGGTCCAGCTTCTGCTGGCCACGTGGCGGGCCTGGAGGTCTCCTCTGAGAAGAGGGAGGTCCGGACCTGCGGGACACGTGGAGCCTTTGGAGCTCCCCCCACGGAGGGGGGAGGTCCGGCTTCTGCCGGCCACGTGGACAGTCCGGAGCTCTCCTCTAAGGAGAGGGAGGTCCGGCCCCGCTGGACATGTGGCGCCTTTGGAGCTCTCCCTGCAGAGAAGGGCGAGGTCCTTAGGAATTTCCCATTGTGCGCGAGGGTACCCCGTATCGAGGGTACTGACACACTCCGTCCAGAGTGTGTCGAGATGTAGTCCCTGCTAGTCACGGTCCGTCGTGAACGCTGGGGAGGAGAGCTTGCCGCTGAAGGAAGCTTGGTCATCTTCGCCGGCAAAAGCTCGTCGCGCAAGGGAAAAGACCCCTACCTGGCGCGCCAAATGTCGAAGTGTGTAACTGACACTTCCCCCGGGCCTGCACTGGCCAGCCCGCGGAGGTTCTTTTTTGGAGGGGCTAGTGACTCGCGGAGAGCTTCAGCGTTGGGACGATTAAGGGAGAAGCTTGACACGGGGAGTTTTACGTGGTTCAGGCCGCCGGAGCGTAAAACCCCACGTCCACGGTGAGCAGAGGTGCTCGCTGTATTGCTTGCTGCTCAGAACCGGAGTCCTGAGCTTGAGGGTGAGTTATGTCTAGAGTGTGAGTCAACAGAGTTCGAACCCTTGCTAACGTTGCCTACCCAAGCCTTTTATGGTCCAAGGCTCGAGTGGCTTACAAGGTGGGCGCGGGACCCAACAGGTGGTCCCGGGAGATTGCCTGCCGACTACCGTATCTGTAGTTATGCTGGTAGTTGTCTCTGGCAAAGGCTTCCGAGTCTTTGTTCTGCCGCCCTGCCCATGCCGCAAGCTAGTCGTAGTGGTTGATTATGGCAGGGGCAGCAGGGGATGACTTGTTGCTGTGTTTATTGGCGGGCAGGCTCTAACACGGCACGCCAGTCTGCGATGTGACTGGGTGCAACAGCACCTGACAGAGGCGTGCTCCGCGTCTCCGCGTCTTGGGAAGGCGCGGGCCTTGAATACCTTGTACGGGCAAGGTATGGCGCATCTTTACGCCCACTGCCTACCGCGCGGGAGCAGGCAGCGTTGCTCTGCTGGCCATGTGGCGGGCCTGGAGCTCTCCTCTGAGAAGAGGGAGGTCCGGTCCCGCGGGACACGTGGAGTCCTCGGAGCTCTCCCCGCGGAGGGGGGAGGTCCGGCCGCTGCTGACCACGTGGCGGGTCCGGAGCTCTCCTCTGAGGAGAGGGAGGTCCGGCCCCGCTGGACACGTGGCGCCTTCGGAGCTCTCCCTGAGGAGAAGGGCGAGGTCCTTAGGCATTTTTCCCCTGTGCGCGGGGGTACCCCATATCGAGGGTACCGACACCTGCCATCTACCGTATCTGCAGTTATGCCGGTAGTTGTCTCTGGCGAAGGCTTCCGAGTCTTCGTTCTGACGCCCTGCCCATGCCGCAAGCTAGTCGTAGTGGTTGATGATGGTAGGGGCGGCAGGGGATGTCTTGTCGCTGTGTTTATTGGCGGGCAGGCTCTGACACGGCGCGCTAGTCTGCGATGTGACTGGGCGCAACGGCACCTGACAGAGGTGTGCTACGCGTCTCCGCGCCTTGGGAAGGTGCGGGCCTTGAATACCTTGTACGGGAAAGGTATGGCGCGTCTTTACTCTTGCTGCATACTGCGCGGGGGCAGACAGCGTTGCTCTGCTGGCCACGTGGCTGGCCCAGAGCTCTCCTATGAGGAGAGGGATGTCCGGCCCCGCGTATCACATGGAGCCCTCGGAGCTTTCCCCGCGGAGGGGGGAGGTCCGGCTCAGTTGGCCACGTGGCGGGCCCGGAGCTCTCCTCTGAGGAGAGGGAGGTCCGGCCCCGCTGGACACGTGGCGCCTTCGGAGCTCTCCCTGCGGAGAAGGGCGAGGTCCTTAGGCATTCCCCCCTGTGTGCGGGGGTACCCCGTATCGAGGGTACCGACAGTCATCCTCGTCGGCAGAAGCTCGTCACGCAAGGGAAAAACCCCCCTTCCTGGCGTGCCAAATGTCGAAGTGTGTAGCCGACACTTCCCCCGGGCCTGCTCTGGGCAGCCCGCAGAGGTTCTTTTTCGGAGGGGCTAGTACGGAGAGCTTCAGCGTTAGGGACGATCGAGGGAGAATCTTGACACAGGGATTTTTACGTGGTTCACGGTGAGCAGAGTTGCTCGTTGTATTGCTTGCTGCTCAGAACCGGAGTCCTGAGCTTGAGGGTGAGATGGGTGCTAGAGCGTAAGCTTGCCCTAGACGAGAGTGGGTGAAATGCCGAACCCTTGCTAACATTGCCTACCCGATCCTTTTATAGTCCAGGGCTCGGGCGGCTTACAAGGTGGGCCCGATACCCGACAGGTGGTCCCGGGGAGATTGCCTGCCATCTACCATATCTGCAGTTACGCCGGTAGTTGTCTCTGGCGGGGTCTTCCAAGTCTTCGTTCTGCCGCCCTGCCCATGCCGCAAGCTAGTCGTAGTGGTTGGCAGGGGAGGCAGGGGATGTCTTGTCGTTGTGTTTATTGGCGGGCAGGCTCCGACGCGCCGCGCCAGTCTGCGATGTGACTAGGTGCAACGACACCTGACAGAGGCGTGCTCCGCGTCTCCGCGCCTTGGGAAGGTGCGGGTCTTGAATACCTTGTACGGGCAAGGTATGTTGCGTCTTTACTCCTGCTGGCTACTGCGCGGGGGCAGGCAGCGCTGCTCTGCTGGCCACGTGGCGGGTCCGGAGCTCTCCTATGAGGAGAGGGAGGTCCGGCCCTGCGAGACATGTGGAGCCTTCGGAGCTCTCCCCGCAGAGGGGGGAGGTCCGGCTCTTCTGTCCACGTGGCGGACCCGGAGCTCTTCTCTGAGGAGAGGGAGATCCGGCTCCGTTGGACATGTGGAGCCTTCGGAGCTCTCCCTGCGGTGGGGGGAGGTCCGGTTCTGCTGTCCACGTGGCGGGCCCGGAGCTCTCCTCTAAGGAGAGGGAGGTCCGGCCCCGCTGGACACGTGGAGCCTTCGGAGCCCTCCCCGCGGAGGGGGGAGGTCCAGCTCAGTTGGCCACGTGGCGGGCCCGGAGCTACCCTCTGAGGAGAGGGAGGTCCGGCCCTGCTGAACACATGGCGCCTTCGGAGCTCTCCCTGCGGAGAAGGGCGAGGTCCTTAGGCAGTTACCCCTGTGCGCGGGGGTACCACTTATTGAGGGTACCGACAACCCCCATTGAGTAAGCCTTGAATAGGAGTTGTGTGCTGAACACTGTGATGGTTGTTGTGCTTGTATGCTTAGTGTGAGTTGTGGGACGTTTCAGCGTCGACCATATCCACACATAGTAGAGAGATGCGAGATACTTTGACACTTGTTCACATCCTCATATAGGCTTGTCGGTACCCGCGATATGGGGTACCCCAGCGCACAGGTGAAAATGCCTAAGGATCTCGCCCTTCTCCACAGGGAGAGCTCCGAAGGCGCCACGCGTCCGGTGGGGCCGGACCTCCCTCTCCTCAGAGGAGAGCTCCGGGCTCGCCACATGGCCTGCAGAAGCCGGACCTCCCCCCTCCGCAGGGGAGAGGTCTGTCGGTACCTGAGATATGGGGTACCCCCGCGCACAGGGTAAAATGCCTAAGGTGCTCGCCCTTCTCCGCAGGGAGAGCTCCGAAGGCGCCACGCGTCCGGCGGGGACGGACCTCCCTCTCCTCAGAGAAGAGCTCCGGGCCCGCCACGTGGCATACAGAAGCCGGACCTCCCCCTCCGCGGGAGAGAGGTCCGAAGGCGCCGCGTGTCCTGCAGGGCCGGACCTCCCTCTCCTCAGAGGAGAGCTCCGGGCCCGCCACGTGGCCAGCAGAAGCCGAGCCTCCCCCTCCACGGGGAGAGGTCCGGAGGCTTCACGTGCCCCGCGGGATTGACCCTCCTCTCCTCTAAGAAGGGCTCCGGGCCCGCCACGCGGCAGCAGAACGACGCTGCCTGCCCCGAGCGGTAGGCAGCGGGCGTAAATATGCCCCACACCTTGCCCATACAAGGTATTCAAGGCCCGCGTCTTCCCAAGACGCGGAAACGCGGAGCACGCGTCTGTCAGGTGCCGTTGCGCCCAGTCGCATCACAGACAGGCGCGCGGTGTCAGAACCTGTCAGCCAATAAATGCTGCGACAAGACATCCCATGCCGCCTGCGCCGTCATCAACCACTACGACTAGCGTGCGGCATGGGCAGGGCGGCAAGATGAAGACTCAGAAGCCTTCGACCAGAGGCAACTACCGGCGTAACTACAGATACGGTAGATAATAGACAATCTTTCCGGGACCACCTGTCGGGTCCCGGCACCCCTTGTAAGCCGCCCGAGCCCTGGACTATAAAAGGCTCGGGTAGGCGTCGATAGCAAGGGTTCGCATTTTGCAACTCATACGCTAGCCATACACTCTCAAGCTGTAACTCACCCCCAAGCTCAGGCCCCCGGCCCTGAGCAGCAAGCAATACAGCGAGCTCCATACCTCGCCATGGACGTAGGGTTTTACGCTCCGGCGGCCTGAACCACGTAAAACTCTCCGTGTCAAGCTCTCACTAACTCGTCCATCTGCGCAAGCTCTCCGCTAGGAACTAGCCCCTCCGAAAAAAGAACCTCCGCGGGCTGCCCAATGCAGGCCCGAGGGAAGTGTCGACCGAACACTTCGACATTTGGCGCGCCAGGTAGGGGGCTTTTCCCCTAGCGCGACGAGTTTCCAACGATGAAGATGACCAAGCTCCCTTCAGCGGCAAACTCTCCCCCCCCCCCCCCCCCACGTTCGCGGCAAACCGTGACCAGGGGAAAGTACATGATGGCACACTCAGGACGGAGTGTGACAGGGCAAGCTGGGAGCCAGCAACCGGCTCTGGCAGCGCCGACCCCGGCAATGCAGGCTCCATCCAGCGTCAGGCCTTCAGTAGCGCCGGGCGTACCCGGTGGGGGTGCGCTAGCCGCAGCAACGGCGCTACTGCGCAATCCACCTGCTGGGGACGCGCCTCAAGCAGCGACCCAGCAGTGGATTCGCAAGGTAGACCGTCTTGTCATCGCCGCCGCAAACCATTGGCTTCGGCGGGGACGACGCTCCGACCAACCGGCTGTGTCGCTGACACGCACGCCAACGGTTGACGGCCAGACGAGGGGATTCCAGCTCCACCAAGCTTCCGTCGATGGACCTGAGGACAGAGCTGGAACGGTGCCACTTAGGCCAATATGCCTGAGTGTTCCTCGAGCGACGTCAAGAAAGGCGTCGCACTCAAGAGGCTGGCGACAACATGACGTCGGCCTCAACCCAGCCTGAAGGGCAGACCTTCGCTACGCGAGCTCTGCCCCAGGCATACGTCGCGCAGCATATGCCACCGCCATATGCCCTGCAAACAGCGTCCCCGGTCTATGGAGCGTTCCTGTCCATACCGGGGCACATTGTGCCAGCGGAGAACCAAGCGTTCATGGCACCGATCGATACCTGCACTGGGAGCCAGCAACCGGCTCTGGCAGCGCCGACCCCGGCAATGCAGGCTCCGACCAGCGTCAGGTTTTCAGTAGCGCTGGGTGTACCTAGTGAGGGTGCGCTAGCCGCAGCGAAGAGCGGGCACCGGAGCGTATGCCCCCGGTTGCCGGGGCATGCGGTGCTCAGCGTGAACCAAGCGTTCGCGGCATCAGAACCTGCGGCGACAGAAGCAGGGTGTGCGGCCCTCGCGCCCCGCCTTCGCTTCACAAAATGGCCGCGCAAGTTTCGACCGCTCTTGCCTGAGAAGTACGACGGCAGCATCAACCCGGCGGAATTCCTCCAGATGCCGGGAAATCCAGAAGCTCGCGGAGCGCTTCCGGAAGGGGAAGCAGCCCCTAACTGATGCCCCACCCTATAGTCAAAGGGAGGGCAAGCAGAAGGTCGAGGCCCGAGACGGCGACGACCGCCAGGTGGAGTTCCAGGAGCTCCGGCGCGCCGTAAAGGCAGTGCGCAGTCATGGGAGCTCAGCTCCAGTGACGACGAGCACTGGAAGATGCCCTGTGACATCTTCGGCGGGTCCGCTGACCCCCTGTCCCGAAGCATGGCTAAGGCCTTGCGCCGAGCGGTAGCGTCGGTGGCTCCCCTTCCAAGTGCAGTACCGCACCTCAGGTGGATGGGAACCCCCATCAGCTTCGATGACACCGACTGCCCCAGGAACATGGCTGGGGCCGGCCAACTGCCGCTCGTGGTGGCCCTTACCATCGCCAGCATGAAGATGTACCACGTTTTGGTGGATGGTGGGGCTGGACTGAACCTCATCAGTCACGCAGCCTTCCAGAAGCTGCAGATCCTGATGGCCAAGCTCGCCCCATCAAGCCCGTTCTCAAGGGTAGGGCCGGGACAGGTCGTTCCCTACGGCGATATCATCCTCCCGGTGACCTTTGAGGCACCGGACAGCTACCGGACAGAGTACATTCTGTTCGACGTGGCCGAGATTGACCGCCCCTTCAATGCCATAATCGGTAGGCCAGCCCTGTACCGATTCATGGCAATAGCCCACTACGGCTACCTTGTCTTGAAGATGGCTACACCAACAGGCGTCCTCAAGGTTTGTGGAGACCGTGCTGCCGCAGTATTAGCCTTGGAAAGGCTTCGGGCGCTTACAGCAACTAGAGCGCCAGCCCTCGGCAGTACAGAACCAAACCAGCTCCACCTAAGTGCACGCCACCGTGCCTCTACCACCGCACCCCGCATGCAACCCCTTGATGAGGACGACGTCTCCACATGGCTCGTCCGAATCAGCGCCGATGCCACCCAGACCACCAGGGTAGCCGGGGGCCCGGGTAGCATATAGGAAGGCGCGCTCGTTGCCCCCCTCCGGCATGAGGTCGATGTGCTGCATGACAGCCGTAACCGAGGCCAGAGATCCCTAGGGAGGTGATGGAGCACTACTTGAAGGTCTTTCCCGACGTCCAGCCGTCCGACGAGACGGAGAGTCCGCCGCTCCCGGTGCTTGGCAAACTGTGTTATTATCCCGAGGGCCAGCGAGAAGCTCCGGAAGCGCATCCACTACACCAGTCTCAATAAGGCATGCCCTAAAGACCTATTTTCTCTTCCTATGATAGAGCAAATAGTAGGCTCGATACCAGGCTGGGATATGCTGCGCTTCCCAAATGCTTGCTAGGGCCCCCATCAGACCCCTGTGTCTGAAGTAGTTGAAGGGCGCCCCCTACCTGCTAATCCCGGCGTAAGCCGACTCCGCATGGCTAGGGGTCCCACGAATTTCTGGTTTTCGCGCAATGACTTTAACCCCATACCACAGTAACCTGTTCCGCTACCAAGAACCAAGCACCAGAAGACCAGACCTCGGATCCCCGACACAACCTCCCGGAGGACCAGCCGGACCTCCCGGAACTCCCGGGACGACAGCGGAGCTTCCCGCAAGGTCCAAAGCAGCCTGTGGACCCCCGGGTGTCGGGCACCCGGTGGTCTCCCCAGGCTAAAAGCCATCCCCCTCAGCTCCACACGGCGGGCGATGCCGCCAAATGGGCGTCGGAGCTACTGAAGTTTAATCTAGGTTCCCTTTCCCATCATACAGACATTAACAGAGCATTAGTTCACTTGTGGCTGAAGTAGACGCACGCTCAGGGGGCCACGAAGACGATGAAACAGGACCCTGAGCCCTGACCTTCACCAGGCCTTATCAAATGATGTTCGTCAACGGCTCCTCGCGAAAGCAGGGGGCCGATGCTAGCGTACTGCTCCTCACGCCATCGGGGGAGCAGTCTGGGTATGTGGCGCGTTTCAATTCCAAGGCAGCCAACAACATAGCAAAGTATGGAGTGCTCATCCTTCTCGTTAGTCGTTGGCTCAGGGCAATCCCCAGTCTGGTTATCAACCAAGACGGCGGAGACAGACCCCCTCGCCTTGGACCTGCACCACGTACTGCGCGCTAGCAAGACCGCAGCTGACGACCTTTCAACGAGGGTCCCCACTGCCACCAGAGCCACTGTGCCTGAAGGGGGCCTCGAGAGGACGTTGCCGCGACCCACAGCCCGGCCCGCCGAGCCGGGCGAAGGGGGCTAGACCAGCACCTCAAAGCTGGCAGTCCCGGCGGCCATGAGCGCCGCCAAGGATCATAAGCGACACTGGGGACTCCGTGCAACCCAGCGCTCAAGATCCAGATGCTCAAGTCAGACCCGATGCATGGATCACGGAGGTCCGGGACTACTTGAAAGACAATATCCTCCCTGATGAACGTGTATCCGCTGAACGGATTGCGCGTATGGCTAAGAGACACATGGCGGTAGAGGGGGATCTCTACCGACGTGGCGCCAACCACATCCTATTGCGGTGCATAACCCAGGGAGAAGGCTGCGACTTGTTCACTGAGATCCATGGAGGCGAATGAGGGAGTCATTCTTCCTCACGCACGCTTGTCGGTAAAGCCTTTCGGCATGGCTTCTACTAGCCGGCAACACTCCAGGATGCCGTCGAGCTGGTCGAGAGCTGCTAGGCGTGCCTGTTCCACGCCAAGCAGATCCATACACCGGCTTGGACGGTACAGATGATCCAGCCCGCATGGCCTTTTGCCGTACTGGGGCTGGACATCCCGGGCCTGGGACCATTCCCCAGAACCGATGACAGGGACCCGCTCCCGAACCTTCGGAACACGGAACACCGCTGTAAGTTCTACCCCTAGAGCAACAATAGGGCAGGCCTTTCTTTTTGTAGTAATTTCCATAAAAGTCCGTGAACAGGGCTTGGAGCAACTAAGCCTCAGGGGACGGTCCAGGACTACGTTCAGCTTCGCCTGGTTCCGACCCCAAGCGCGTAGAGTCTTGCTTCCCTTGAGGTGGGTCGTGGCCTACATATGCGGCCCGCCTTCCCCCGTATGGAAATTTATATGAAAAGAAACCTACCCTACGTTGCTCTTCTTTGGTACTCATTTAATTTACTTATTAAATTTTTATGATTACCCTACTAACGCGTGCTCACTATGCGTTCAACTCCCTCTTCTCATTTTCATCTTTAGTCGGAATTTGCTGCAGATACGACTAAGGAATAGAGGGGGGAGCCCCCAAGGAGAATTACTTTTTCCTTACTTGTATGCAGGACTTCTCAGACTAGCTCCCCGCAGGAGTATGGTAGGCGCATCCACCCAATAGAACGCACCTACCAGGGGGCCGCTACGGGATCGCGGTAGGCCAAAAACCCTAAGGTAAGATCAAAGGGCTAGCCCTCACAGGGGCGAGGTCCGAAGGCCCCACGTGTCCAGCAGGGCCGGACCTCCCACCTCTTTGAGGGGAGCTCCGGGACCGCTGCGTGGTCTACAGAAGTCGGACCTCCCCCCCTCTGCGTGGAGAGGCCCGGGGTCTCCACGTGCCCTGCGAGCCCGGACTTCCTCTCAGGCGGGAGCTCCGGGCCCGCCACATGACCAACAGGCTCGGACCCCCCTCCGATCTCGTGAGGCGGGTCCTGGAGACCTCCGGAACCCTTAGTATATAGTGGGGACCCGGACAAGGTGTCTATGCAGAGCTTCGAGATTGGTCAAGGCCTCCGAGTCCTTGCGGAGCTAAGGGCTCGGTCAGGAAAGGCCAAGAAGAAGACTAGGGCATGCAGACACAGAAAGAAACAGTAGTCTGTCCATACAAAGGCTCCACGAGCTGGGCTACAGACTCAACAAAAATAAAAAAGGAAGTACAGGGCCTTGTGGACAGGAGGGCGGATGCCTAGGGGTCCCCGGACTCCTGATGAAACCTAGAGGCCACGAGGGCAGCTAAGTCCTCAACTTCGGCCCTGGCAGCTTCCTCCTGGTCGGCGATGGGTCCTAAACGGACCGGCCCCAGGGAAAAGGAAGGGTCTCGGCTAACGAAGCACGACAGAACGTGCATCACAACCTCCTTCGCAAGGCCCCGACCTTCCGCTTCCAGCTCGTCGGCGATCACTGATTCGAGCCGACCTAGCTCGTCGCCGAGAGACTCAAGGGCTGGGGCCGCTTCGGACACCGGCCGTGCTGGGGTCTCCACCTGCACAGGGCTAAAACCAAGAGGAGCCAAGGCGGATCCCGCCTTAGCAATGAAGCACCAGACCGCCTGGGCCTCGGCAGTCCGCAGGGACTGGAGCCTCTCTACCTCTTGGCGGGCCGCTAGCTCGCGATCCATCGCCGCCTGAAGCTCCTTGGAAGACTGCTCCGCCCTCGCGGCAACAGCCGACTCACGGAGCTCCAACTCCTCAGTCCGAGCCCTTAGCTCCTCCACCTTGGCCCTCAGCCGAGCGGTGGTCTTCTCCTCCTCGGCCGCAGCAGCGCGTTCCCGATCAGCGACGGCGTGCTCCCGACGGGCTACCTACAGCTGCAACTCCTCCGCGGCGGTGGAACACTCCTTGGCTTTTGCTTCAGCTTTGGCCAGAGCCTCGCGGTAGGTGGCACGAACCTGCTGGGCCTCTAACTCCAAGCGGGTAATGGCCTTCTTCTGGGTGCCAAGCAGAGCACTCATGGCCTCAAGCCTTGACTGCCTTGAGTCGAGGTCCGCCCGGGCCCGCTGCTGCCAGCTGAGAAGGCGTTCCCTCTCGCCGGCCAATGCCTTCCGCTCCTGCTCAAAGGCAGATTGGAGCTGCCGGGTGCTGGTCTGGGCACGCTCCAGGGCGTCCCACACGGGCACCGGAGCAGGGGGAGCAGGAGTCGCGCTGCTGGACCCCCTGGACGAGTCCAAGACCGGCGGGAGCGCCGGCGCCTCGGCAGCTAGGGGGGGCGCTGTCCTAAGCAGGCCAGGGGGCCAGCAGGCACACCTACAGCAGCCCTCCCGGTCTCAAGACCTGACTTCTGGGCTGGTGAAGGAGGGCGGGTAGGAGCAGATGCGGCCACTGAGGCCACTGCCCCCGTCGATTTGGGAGCTATGGGGGCCGCCGCGGTCCCCAGGTGCCGAGGCGCGGAGCCCCCGCTGGTTGAAGGCGGCCGGATAAGAGGCCCGCCCCTGGCAGCCGGTCGGTCCCTGCAAAGAAGAAGAAGCCCTCAGAATAAAAGAAGAGGCAGGAGCTCTGCTCCTATAAGTCAGAAAGAATAACACTTACTGGGCGGCATGAGCGCTCCAGCGAGCTTGCAGCACTGGCCTCTGGGCTATAGCTGAACTGCCAGGACCAGCGGCTGGAACGGTCGCGGAATGGGACGCCTGGACCTCCGGCGCGCTCGCCGGCGTCACCCCACCAACATCCGTCCTGGGAGCCCCGCCGCTCGAGGGAGGATGGCGAGATACTTGGGCTGATTCGGACGGCTGCTGTCTGGGGAGAGACCCGCCGGGGAGGGACACTCGGGACCTCTTCGGGTCGCCACCCGATGGACCAGCACCTCCGGGAGATGGAAGCAAAGTAGCTCCGGCACCCTGGCTTGGCACAGGCAGCACCCTCGGAGGAGACCGAGCACGTTTTTTCTCTAGATGCCCGGGTGCCGGCTCTTTTCCTTTCCCTTTATCGGCGGCTTGGGTTCCGTCGGTTCTGGGGTAGGGTTTGGCAGCAGCGGATGCCTCATGCCCTGATCCGGGGTGCTCGGCTCCTGGAATGGTGATACCCCGGAGGGCATCCCCGACCTGACGAACGGCAATCCCGATATCATCTAGGTTCGGCATCTTCCGCAGGAGCTCCGACCTCCTCTGAGGCTCCAAGAAGAGGGGGGTGGCAGAAGGCGGAAGGGCGGGGACGCCACTGGGAATATAGTCACCGCTCACCTTGCTCACCATCTCCTCCAGCTCTTCGTTGGAAGGGACAGAGCCGGAGCCTCTCTCCAGCCTGGTACAGTCCTGCTCACTGGTGTAGTACCACGCGGGGCGGCTGCGTTGCTGCAAGGGAGCAATGCGGCGTGACACAAAGTCCATCAGCACCATTAGAGACGTCAGCCCCTCGTTGGCCAAGAACCGGATCCGCTCCAAGACCGGAGTGTACTCCTGCTCCAGCTCAGGGATCTCCTCCCAGAAGCGGCGATCGGTGGTTGGGCTGGCGGTTGGGAGTTGTAGGCGATCATGCTCGTCGGTCTGCACTACCACCCAGCTCTCCCTCCAGTTCTCCCACCTTGATGCGCTGAAGGGCAGGAGGTATCCGGAGACCTTGGGGTCTTTGCAGCGATGCTGGAAGTAATATGCCCCCATCTGAGTCTTTGAGCCGCGTCCAGTCGTCCGCAGCACAAAGAAGTGGCGGAAGAGCGTCACGGAGGCGTGCACCCCCACGAACATCTCGCAGAAGTGAACAAAAACTGCCGCCATTGCGAAGGAGTTGGGGGAGAGATGGTGGAGCTGGAGACCGTATGTCTTCAGCAGGGTGACAAAGAAGGAAGAAATCGGTGGAACGAACCCCGCCAGAGCATAAGCGGTGAAGAAGACTATCTCCCCCTTTTCCAGGACCAGGGGGAGAGATCCTCGGCGGAGCCGATGCTTCTGCTCTTCCGAGCGCCAGCCTAGCAGCCTGCGCACTGGCCCGAGCTCGGAGGAGCGAACGAGGCGCGTCGGAAGCAAGTTGGAAGCCATAGCGAAAGAAGGCGCAAGGGCAGGAGAGACGGGGCGCAAGAGTTCAAGGGAAGTATGAGCGCAATGCGAAGGGAAGCCGCGATGCGGGTGAGATCCCCTTTTAAAAACATTCCAGGGATGGTTCGAGGTAATTTGAAAACCTCCAGAAACATCGCATCGGCGACCTCGTTGGCTCCGAGACTGGGCGCCGATGAAAGCTGGGCCCAAGCTGCTTAACTAAAGCGGTGGGGTCAAGGAGTCAGTCTCCTGAGAAGATGAGCCGGCAAGGCACTCTGGCGGTTCCCGAAGAAAGCGCCTCAACGTGCAGAGGTGGCAGCCTTGGGAACCGCCGCAGTAAAAGCAATCATAAAGTGGGGGCATGCTCTCACGACCCCGCGGCCGTTCGTGCTCCGGCAGCGGTCAATTCGGGACATAGAGAAAGTGCGCGGATCGGAAGAGACGGAGGTCCCACCTCGGGCTCGTTATCTCCCCCGAGATGGGCCCGGGGGCCACTGTCGGTACCTGAGATATGGGGTACCCCCGCGTGCAGGGTAAAATGCCTAAGGTGCTCGCCCTTATCCGCAGGGAGAGCTCCGAAGGCGCCACGCGTCCGGCGGGGACGGACCTCCCTCTCCTCAGAGGAGAGCTCCGGGCCCGCCACGTGGCATACAGAAGCCGGACCTCCCCCTCCGCGGGAGAGAGGTCCGAAGGCGCCGCGTGTCCTGCAGGGCCGGACCTCCCTCTCCTCAGAGGAGAGCTCCGGGCCCGCCACGTGGCCAGCAGAAGCCGAGCCTCCCCTCCGCGGAGAGAGTTCCGGAGGCTCCACGTGCCCCGCGGGACTGACCCTCCTCTCCTCTGAGAAGGGCTCCGGGCCCGCCACGCGGCAGCAGAACGACGCTGCCTGCCCCGAGCGGTAGGCAGCGGGCGTAAATACGCCCCACACCTTGCCCATACAAGGTATTCAAGGCCCGCGTCTTCCCAAGACGCGGAAACGCGGAGCACGCGTCTGTCAGGTGCCGTTGCGCCCAGTCGCATCACAGACAGGCGCGCGGTGTCAGAACCTGTCAGCCAATAAACGCTGCGACAAGACATCCCATGCCGCCTGCGCCGTCATCAACCACTACGACTAGCGTGCGGCATGGACAGGGCGGCAAGATGAAGACTCAGAAGCCTTCGACCAGAGGCAACTACCGGCGTAACTACAGATACGGTAGATAATAGACAATCTTCCCATCCTCGCCCGCAGCCAGCTGCGTGGCGACCCTCTCTGCCTCAGCTGCCACGGAACGCTCCCGCTCCTCAACGGCGAGTTCGCGGCGCTCCAACCGCTGCTGTATTTCCACAGCAGCTGAGAGGCTCTCTTCGGCCCGTGCGTGAGCCTCCAGGGCCTCCCTGTTGATCCGCCGCGACTGGGAGTCCATGCGGTCAACAGCCCGCTTCATCCGGTCGACGAGCGTTTCCCGGAAGTCGAGCAACTCCCGCCTGGAGTCGAGCTCGCTCTTAACCTTCGCGGTCCTCTCCCGCAAAAGGTTCCCCCAGGTGAGGAGGCGGTCCCGTTCAACCGTATACTCCTCCCGCTCGCGCCCTAGTGCAGCCAAGACCTGCCGGACGCTCGACTCGGCGAGCGCGAAGGCGTCCGCCAGAGGCAATGGAGCAACAGAAGCTGGGGCAGTCCCTCCGACCTCCTCCATTACCTCACCCTCGGGAAGAGCCGGCGCGCCAGCCGCCGAGACGAGACGCCGATCAGGAGAAACTGGCCCAGCGGCCCTAGCAGCCGGGCCAGCCGGACTTTCTTCAGCTTCAGGCTCCTTGACCTGAGGAGGGGGACGAGCCGGGGAAGACGGAGCTGGAGAAGAAGCCAGGCCGCCTAGTGCAGGATCAACCTGTGCTTGCTCGGGGGCCGCGGTAACCGCCTCGGCAGGAAGAGACGCCGCCGCCGCGGAGCCCGGGCACACCGGAACAGGAGAAGTCCGCGCTGGCCTGGCGGCCGCAGCAGTCGCCCCTGGCTCCGAGCGCATCGGCACAGATTCCCCGCAAGACGGAAAAGGCCGGGAAGCGCGGACACTCCAGCGGGCTCTGAACCCCGACTTCCGAGCCGGGGTATGATTTCCAGAGCCCGCTACCGTCTCCGACGACCGCTCCGCAGTCGCTTGGACTGGCGGAACAGGGGACGCCGCAGAGGCTTCCCCTAGCACATCAGCCCGGGGCCTCTTCGAGTCGCCACCGGAGGGGGTGTCAGGCACCCCAGAATCCCGACTTGGCACCGGCGCCGTTGCTGGAGGAGATCGGGCGCGTTTCTTCTCTGGCAGCGGGTTGGAAGCCATGGCAAGGGAGAGCTCAAACACAAGAAAGCAAAAGCGCAAGAGTCCAAGAAGAAACGCAGAGAAGTGCGAAGGGAAGCTACAACGTGGGTGAGACCCCCTCTAAAAAGCTTCCCGGTGCAGTTCCAAGTGATTCGGAACTCTTCGAATACCCCGCACCCGCAACCGCTTTGGTTCCTAGACCGAGTGCCAATGACGGGTGGGCCCAGCCGCTTAACTGGAGCGGTGGGGGCAAGGAGTCAGTCTCCTAAGAAGATGAGCCGGCAAGGCCCTTCGGCGGTTCCCGAAGAAAGCGCCGCAACGTGCAGAAGTGGCAGCCTTGGGAACCACCGCAGTAAAAGCAATCATCAAGTGGGCGCACGCTTTCACGACCCCGCGGCCGTTCGTGCTCCGGCAGCGGTCAAGTCGGGACTTAGAGAAAGTGCGCGGATCGGAAGAGAAGGAGGTCCCACCTCGGGCTCGCTATCTCCCCCGAGATGGGCCCGGGGCCACTGTCGGTACCTGAGATATGGGGTACCCCCGCGCACAGGGTAAAATGCCTAAGGTGCTCGCCCTTCTCCGCAGGGAGAGCTCCGAAGGCGCCACGCGTCTCGCGGGGCCGGACCTCCCTCTCCTCAGAGGAGAGCTCCGGGCCCGCCACGTGGCATACAGAAGCCGGACCTCCCCCTCCGCGGGAGAGAGGTCCGAAGACGCCACGCGTCCAGCGAGGCCGGACCTCCCTCTCCTCAGAGGTGAGCTCCGGGCCCGCCACGTGGCATGCAGAAGCCGGACCTCCCCCTCCGCGGGAGAGAGGTCTGAAGGCGCCACGCGTCCAGCGGGGCCGGACCTCCCTCTCCTCAGAGAAGAGCTCCGGACCCGCCACGTGGCTGGAAGAACGGTGCTGCCTGCCCCCGGGCGGTAGGCAGCGGGCGTAAAGGCGCCCCTCACCTTGCCCGTACAAGGAATTCAAGGCCCGCGTCTTCCCAAGACGCGGAAACGCGGAGCACGCGCCTGTCAGGTGCCGTTGCGTCCAGTCGCATCACAGACTGGCGCGCGTTGTCAGAACCTGACAGGTAATAAACGCCGCGACAAGACATCCCATGCCGCCTGCGCCGTCATCAACCACTACGACTGGCGCACGGCATGGGCAGGGCGGCAAAAGGAAGACTCAGAAGCCTTCGACCGGAGGCAACCACCGGCATAACTACAGATACGGTAGATAATAGACAATCTTCCCGGGACCACCTGTCGGGGTCCCGGCTTCCCTTGTAAGCCGCCCGAGCCTTGGACTATAAAAGGCTCGGGTACGCGTCGATAGCAAGGGTTCGCATTCTGCAACTCATAAGCTAGCCATACACTCTCAAGCTGCCGAGCTCAGGCCCCCGGCCCTGAGCAGCAAGCAATACAGCGAGCTCCATAGCTCGCCGTGGACGTAGGGTTTTACGCTCCGGCGGCCTGAACCACGTAAAACTTCCCGTGTCAAGCTCTCACTAACTCGTCCATCCGCGCAAGCTCTCCGCTAGGAACTAGCCCCTCCGAAAAAAGAACCTCCGCGGGCTGCCCAGTGCAGGCCCGGGGGAAGTGTCGATCGCACACTTCGACAGTTCGGTCGACACTTCCCCCGGGTCTGCACTGGGCAGCCCGCGGAGGTTCTTTTTTCGGAGGGGCTAGTTCCTAGCGGAGAGCTTGCGCAGATGGACGAGTTAGTGAGAGCTTGACACAGAGAGTTTTACGTGGTTCAGGCCGCCGGAGCGTAAAACCCTACGTCCGCGGCGAGCTATGGAGCTCGCTGTATTGCTTGCTGCTCAGGGCCGGGGGCCTGAGCTTTGGGGTGAGTTACAGCTTGAGAGTGTATGGCTAGCGTATGAGTTGCAAAATGTGAACCCTTGCTATCGACGCCTATCCGAGCCTTTTATAGTCCAAGACTCGGGCGGCTTACAAGGGGTGCCGGGACCCGACAGGTGGTCCCGGGAAGATTGTCTATTATCTACCGTATCTGTAGTTACGCCGGTGGTTGCCTCTGGTCGAAGGCTTCTGAGTCTTCATCTTGCTGCCCTGCCCATGCCGCACGCTAGTCGTAGTGGTTGATGACGGCGCAGGCGGCATGGGATGTCTTGTCGTGGCGTTTATTAGCTGGCAGGTTCTGTCACCGCGCGCCAGTCTGTGATGCGACTGGGCGCAACGGCACCTGACAGACGCGTGCTCCGCGTTTCCGCGTCTTGGGAAGACGCAGGCCTTGAATACCTTGTACGGGCAAGGTGTGGGGCGCCTTTACGCCCGCTGCCTACCGCTCGGGGGCGGGCAGCACCGTTCTTCTGGCCACGTGGCGGGTCCGGAGCTCTCTTCTGAGGAGAGGGAGGTCCGGCCCCGCTGGACGCGTGGCGCCTTCGGACCTCTCTCCCGCGGAGGGGGAGGTCCGGCTTCTGTATGCCACGTGGCGGGCCCGGAGCTCACCTCTGAGGAGAGGGAGGTCCGGCCCCGCTGGACGGGTGGCGTCTTCGGACCTCTCTCCCGCGGAGGGGGAGGTCCGGCTTCTGTATGCCACGTGGCGGGCCCGGAGCTCTCCTCTGAGGAGAGGGAGGTCCGGCCCCGCCGGACGCGTGGCGCCTTCGGAGCTCTCCCTGCGGAGAAGGGCGAGCACCTTAGGCATTTTACCCTGTGCGCGGGGGTACCCCATATCTCAGGTACCGACAGTGGCCCCCGGGCCCATCTCAGGGGAGGTAGCGAGCCCGAGGTGGGACCTCCGTATCTTCCGATCCGCACACTTTATCTATGTCCCGAATTGACCGCTGCCGTAGCACGAACGGCCACGGGATCGTGAGAGCGTGCGCCCACTTGATGATTGCTTTTACTGCGGCGTCGGGAGCCCCAGCCTTGTTGAACACGCAGGGCCTTCGGAGCTCTCCCACCACGGGGGCAGGTCCGGTTTCCGCCCGCCACGTGGCGAGCCCGGAGCCCTTCTCTAGGGAGGAGAGACTTCCGGGCCTGCTGGACGCGTGGGGCCCCTGGGCCCAGCCCCCTCTGGCCCTGGGTCGAAGTAGTTGGTAGCTCCTTTCCCCCTACTTCATGCAGCCCCTGTTGCCACAACCTGGAAGTCCTGCACACAGGTAGAGGAAACGTAATTCTCCTTGGGGGCTCCCCCTCCATTATCTCATAGTCTTATTTGACTTACAGCCCCAACCATATGCTTGATGCTTGGGGACTTGTAGAGAGGGGGAGCTGAGCACATGGCAACCATGTACTGCAAGGGCGATAAAAAAGAACTCAATTCACAATTTAAATGAGTACAAGGAAAGAGCAAAGTAGGGCAGACTTCTTTTCGTACAACCTTCCATAGGAGGAAGGCAGGCTAAATATGGAGGCCACGACCCACCCCATTAAGAGGGGAAGCAAGACTCTACGCGCTTGGAGTCGGAACCAGGCAAAGCTGAACGTAGTCCTGGACCATCCCCTGGGGTTTAGCTGCTCCGAGCGCTGCTCCTGGACTCTATGGGGTTCATTACGAAAAGAAAGTATTGTCCTATTTTTGCTCTTAGGGGTAGAACCTACGGAGGTGTTCTATGTTCCAAGGATTCGGGAGCAGGTCCCCATCCTCGGTGGAAAGGCGCACACACCCGGGGCGGCATACTTTCGTGACTCGGAAGGGGCCTTCCCAACTAGGGGAGAGTTTGTGAGCCCCTTCGCGAGAAAGTATGCGCCGCAACACCAGGTCACCTTCCTGCAGCTCCCGGGCACGCACAGACCTCTGGTGGTAGCGCCGAAGCGCCTGTCTGTACCGCGCGTTACGGAGTGCCGCATGTAATCGGACCTCGTCGACGAGGTCGATTTCTCCACGCCGGAGGTTGTCCTGCGTGGCTTCGTCGTAAGCCCGGACACGGTGAGACTTCATGGTGATTTCTGGAGGGAGTACAGCTTCAGCCCCGTACACCATGAAGAAGGGTGTCTCCCCGGTGGCCCGGCTCTGGGATGTCCGGTTAGCCCATAGTGTGCTCGGAAGTTCATCTACCCAATTGGCACCATGTTTCTTCAGGCTGGCGAAGGTACGAGTCTTGAGGCCCCGGAGAATCTCCGCATTGGCCCTCTCGACTTGCCCATTGCTCTTTGGGTGGGCGACAGAGGCATAGCATACCTGAATGCCAAGGTCCTCGCAGTAGTCTTGGAACGCTGCGCTGGTGAACTGGATCCCATTGTCAGTGATGATCCTGTTTGGGACCCCGAACCGGCAGACAATAGACCTGATGAATTTTACTACGGATTGTTTATTGATGGTGACAACTGGTGTAGCTTCCGGCCACTTGGTGAACTTGTCGATAGCGACATAGAGGTACCGGAACCCCCCGACGGTTCTGGGAAATGGTCCCAGGATGTCCAGCCCCGACACGGCAAACGGCCACGAGGGCGGGATCATCTGTACCGCCTGAGCCGGTGTATGGATCTGCTTGGCGTGGAACTGGCACGCCTTGCAGCTCTCGACCAGCTTGACGGCATCCTGGAGTGTTGTCGGCCAGTAGAAGCCATGCTGGAAGGCTTTACCGACAAGCGTGCGTGAGGAAGAATGACTTCCACATTCGCCTCCATGGATCTCAGCGAGTAAGTCGCAGCCTTCCCCCTGGGTTATACACCGCAATAGGATGTGGTTGGCGCCACGCCGGTAGAGATCCCCCTCTACCAGCACGTACCTCTTAGCCATACGCACAATCCGTTCAGCGGTTGCATGTTCATCAGGGAGGATATTGTCCTTCAAGTAGTCCCGGATCTCCGTGATCCATGCATCGGGTCTGACTTGAGCTTCTGGATCTTGAGCGCTGGGTTGCACGGAGTCCCCAGTGACGCTTACGATCCTTGGCGGCGCCCACAGTTGTAGGGCCGCTGGGACCGCCAGCTTCGAGGTGCTGGTCAAGCCCCCTTCGCCCGGCTCGGCGGGCCGGGCTGTGGGCCGCAGCAACGTCCTCTCGAAGATTCCTTTGGGCGCAGGGGCTCCGGTGGAAGCCTTCGTTGAAAGGTCGTCGGCTGCAGCATTACCGGCGCGCGGTACGTGGTGCAGGTCCAAGGCAAGGAATTCTTTCTCCAACATCTGCACGTGAAGCAGATATGCAGCTAGCTGGGGGTCATTGCAGGAGCATTCGCCCTTGACTTGCTTGATGACCAGCTGGGAGTCGCCCTGTGCCAACAACTGGCGAGCGCCTAGAGACAGGGCTGTCTGCGGGCCAAAGATGAGTGCCTCATACTCCGCCATGTTGTTGGTTGCCTTGAAATTGAGACGCACCATATACCCAAACTGTTCCCCCGATGGCATGAGGAGCAGTACGCCGGCACCGGCCCCCTGCTTTCGCGAGGAGCCGTCGAAGAAGAGTGTCCAGTGGGGTTCGGTGAAGACCGGAGCTCGGTGCTCCGGTTCTCCGCCCCCATGGCTCCCTGGGTCAGTCTCCGTTGGTGTCCACTCCGCCACAAAGTCAGCCAGTGCTTGGCTCTTGACTGCATGGCGTGGGAGGAAGTCCAGCTCAAACTCCGCCAGCTCCGCCGCCCATTTAGCAACGTTGCCAGTCGCATGGGGGCTGTGAAGAATTGTCTTCAGTGGATACGAGGTGACTACCGAGACCCGGTGGGCCTGGAAGTAATGGTGGAGCTTTCTGGAGACCACGAGCACCCCATACAGCAGCTTGTGGACTTCCAGGTACCTTGTCTTGGCATCATGAAGTACTTCGCTGATGTAGTAGACAGGCCTCTGGACGGTTCGAACCCTCTTTCTCAGGCCTGGGAGGTCCTCGTCCATTGGCCCTGGCCCACTGGAGGTGGGTGGACCCACGGGGGCCTCCGGTAGCTGGGATCCGGAGGCCCTTAAGCTATCTTGATTGTCTGGGAGCTCCGGGGGGTCTTGGGGGACCTCTGGGAGGTCCCATTTGGCCCCCGGGGGGTCCCGCAGGGCCCCCGGGGGTTTATCTTGGAGGTCCGGGAGACTGCCCAGGACCTCCGGGAGGCCGACCCGGACCTCCGGGAGGTTGCCTTGGAGGCCCGGGAGACTGTCTTGGTCCTGTAGGGCCTCCTGGCGTCTGTCTTCTGCTACCGGAGCAGGTTGTGAAGATGAGGGGTCCGGCCGCTCTGCGACGAGGACCATACTTACTACTTCAGTTGTTGCCGCGATGTAGAGCAACAGGTGCTCTTCGGGCTCAGGGGCTACCATGATTGGTAGGGTCGTAAGGAGTCGCTTCAACTCCTGGAAAGCCTCTTCTGCTTCGTCAGTCCAGGCAAAAGGGCCTGACTTGCGCAGGAGCTTAAAGAAATGGAGTGCCTGCTCTGCTAGCCTCGGTATAAACCGACTCAGCGCGGCTAGACATCCCGTGAGTTTCTGGACATCCTTGACGCGGGCAGGGGGCCGCATCAAGTCGATGGCCTTGATCTTCTCTGGGTTGGCCTCAATCCCTCGGTGCGAGACCAGGAACCCTAAGAGCTTCCCAGAGGACACACCGAACAAACATTTAT
Organism: Neostapfia colusana; assembly: GCA_030760725.1. Lineage (NCBI taxonomy): Eukaryota > Viridiplantae > Streptophyta > Magnoliopsida > Poales > Poaceae > Neostapfia > Neostapfia colusana. The sequence continues at coordinate 89,609,421 of JASWHV010000003.1, forward strand.
CTGGGTTCAGCTTGGTGCGCGTAGAGCGCAACTTGTCAAAGACTAAAGCTAGGTTATCTAGCAGGGACGGACCCTGCTTGACCTTGACAACTATGTCATCGACATACACCTCAACAAGGTCTCTTATTAACTCCCCAAAGGTTTTGTGCATTGCCCGCACAAAGGTGGGGAGTGCATTCTTTAGGCCATAAGGCATAGACACATAGCAATTAAGGCCGTCTACTGTGATGAAGGAGGTGTGCTCCTCGTCCTCCCTAGACATGGGGATCTGATGGAAACCCGAGTAGGCGTCTAGGAAGCACAGCATATCACAGCCTGACGTTGAGTCTACTATTTGATCTATTCTAGGGAGAGGGAATGGATCTTTAGGACATGCCTTATTGAGACTGGTGTAGTCGATGCACATCCGGAGCTTCCCGCCAGCCTTCGGGACAACGACGGGGTTCGCCAACCATCGGGGGTGGTGGACTTCCCGTATGAAGCCAGCGTCCAGCAGCTTCTTGACTTCTTCACGGATGAAGTTTTGCCGCTCGATGGACTGCTTGCGGGGCTTCTGTTGAACCGGCCAGGCGTCGGGGAAGACTTTCAAGTGGTGCTCGATCACCTTCCTGGGGATCCCCGGCATCTGTGACGGCTGCCATGCAAACACGTCGACGTTGTGCCGGAGGAAGGTGACGAGCGCGCCTTCCTATTTACTATCCAGGCCCCCGGCTACCCGGGTGGTCTGGGTAGCTTTTGCGCCGACTTGGACGACCTTTAAGGGGATGCCGCCCTAGTCGAGAGGTTGCACCCGGGGTGCTGTGGTGGAAGCACGGTGGCGTGCGTTCGGGCGGAGCTGGTCCGGCTCCGTATTGCCGGGGGTTGATGCCCCAGCTGTTGCGAGTGCTTGGAGCTTCTCCAGGGCCGACACTGCAGCAGTGCGGTCCCCTCGAATCCTGAGAACACCTGTCGGTGTCGGCATCTTCAGGACAAGGTAGCCGTAATGGGCTACAGCCATGAACCGGTACAGGGCTGGCCTGCCGATTATGGCGTTGAAGGGGAGGTCTATCTCCGCTACGTCGAACAGAATGTACTCTGTTCGATAGCTGTCCCGAGCCCCGAAGGTCACCGGGAGACTAATGTTGCCGTAGGGGATAACCTGTCCCGGCCCTACCCCTGAGAACGGGCTCGACGGGGTGAGCTTGGCCATCGGGATTTGCAGCTTCTGGAAAGCTGCACGGCTGATGAGGTTCAGCCCAGCCCCTCCATCCACCAAAACGTGGTACATTCTCACGTTGGCGATGGTAGCGGCCACCAGGAGCGGTAGTTGGCCGGCCCCAGCCATGTTCCTGGGGCAGTCGGTGGCATCAAAGCTTATGGGGGTCCCCATCCACTTTAGGTGCGGTGCAGCACTTGGGAGTGGTGCCACCGACGCTACCGCTCGGCGCAGAGTCTTGACTGCGCTTCGAGACGAGGGGTCGGCGGACCCGCCGTATATGACGTAGAGCTTCTTCCGACGCTCATCGTCGCTGGAGCCGGAATCCTCGTGATTGCGTGCCGCCTTCACGACACGCGGAGGCTCCTGGATCTCCTCTGGGTGGTCGATGTTGTCTGGAACATCCACCCTCTGCTCATCTTCCTTTGGACGGAAGGGCAGGGCATCAGCCCGCTGCCGCTTCTCCTTGCGGAAGCGCTCTGCGAGCCTTCGGATCTCCCGGCACTCGGCAGCAGTGTGGCGACAGCTGCCGTGCACGGGGCACATATTGTCTTTATCACCTTCTGGGATTGGTGATCTTCGCTGCTTCTTGTCGGGGCGCGGCCCCCGAGCCCCACCGAGCGTCGCTGCAGTGACGACTGGGGCTGCGGTCGGTGACTCTATCTTGCTTCTGCCTCGGTTCTTGGCCTTCCTGCTGCCTCTACAGGGAGTAGGACTAGATCCGGGCAGTCCCCCTGACTCTGAGGATGGCAGCGAGTGCCAGTTCCGTCCTTCGGCTGCTCTGGCGCATTTGTCTGCCAAGCTGAAGAGCTCTGAGACGTCGCGGACCTCCCTGGTCGCAAGCTTCTCGAGCATCTTCCTGTCCCGGACGCCTTGCCGGAACGCTACCACCACAGAAGCATTTTGAATGTGTGGGATGGTGTTCCGCACCTGGGAGAACCGCTGGATGAAAGAGCGCAGCGACTCCCCAGGTTGCTGCTGGACGGCGTGAAGGTCGAGCTCCGTGCCAGGCCGGGTGTAGGAGCTGCCGAAGTTGGCTACGAACTGTCGGCAAAGCTCTCCCCAGGAGGTGACGGAACCCTGGGGGAGGTTCATGAGCCAAGACCGGGCTGGGCCGGTCAAGGCGACAGGGAAGTAATTGGCCATGATGGCTTCATTCCCTCCTGCGGCAACTACGGCAGTGGAGTAGATCTGGAGGAACTCCGCCGGGTTGACGCTGCCGTCGTACTTCTCGGGCAGGTGTGGCCGAAACTTGCGCGGCCACTTCGCGAAGCGAAGATGGGGCGCGAGGGCTGCACACCCTGCTTATGTCACCGCAGGTTCTGGTGCCGCGAACGCTGGGTTCGCACTAGGCACAGTGTACCCTGGTACGGGCAAAGCTGCACCGTAGGCCGGGGGCGCCATCTGCAGTACATATGACTGTGGCATATTCTGCACGGCGCAGGCCTGGGGCAGAGATCGCATGGCGAAGGTCTGCTCTTCAGGCTGGGTCGAGGCCGACGTCATGCTGTCGTCAGCCTCTTGGTAGCGACGCCTTTCTCGGCGTTCCTCGAGGTATACCCGGGCATCTTGACCCGAGCGACACCGCTCCAGCTCTGTCCTCAGATCCATCGATTGAGGGCTGGCAGAGCTGGAGTCTGCCGTCTGTTCGTCAACCATCGGCGTGCGCATCAGCGGCACGGCCGGCTGGTCTGAGTGTCATCTCCGCCGGAGTCGCGGGCTTGCGGCAGCGACGACAAGACGGTCTACCTCGAGAATCCACCGCTGGGTCGCTGCCTGAGGCGCGTCCCCAGCGGGCGGATTGTGCAGTAGCGCTCTTGCTGCAGCTAGCGCACCCCCTCCGGGTACGCCCGGCGCTACTGAAGATCTGACGCTGGTTGGAGCCTGCATTGCCGGGGTCGGCGCTGCCAGAGCCGGTTGCTGGCTCCCAGCTTGTACTGACACACTCCGTCCCGAGTGTGTTGGCTTCTACCCCCCCCCCCCCCCCCCGGTCGCGGTTCGCCGTGGAGGCAGGGGAGGTGAGCTTGCCACCGAAGGGAGCTTGGTCATCTTCATCGGCGGAAACTCGTCGCGCTAGGGGAAAAGTCCCCTACCTGGCGCGCCAAATGTCGAAGTGTTCGGTCGACACTTCCCCCGGGTCTGCACTGGGCAGCCCGCGGAGGTTCTTTTTTCGGAGGGGCTAGTTCCTAGCGGAGAGCTTGCGCAGATGGACGAGTTAGTGAGAGCTTGACACAGAGAGTTTTACGTGGTTTAGGCCGCTGTCGAAGTGTGCGATCGACACTTCCTCCGGGCCTGCACTGGCAGCCCGCGGAGGTTCTTTTTTTGGAGGGGCTAGATCCTAGCGGAGAGCTTGCGCGAATGGACGAGTTGGTGAGAGCTTGACACGGGAAGTTTTACGTGGTTCAGGCCGCCGGAGCGTAAAACCCTACGTCCACGGCGAGCTATGGAGCTCGCTGTATTGCTTGCTGCTCAGGGCCGGGGGCCTGAGCTTGGGGGTGAGTTACAGCTTGAGGGTGTACGGCTAGCGTCTGAGTTGCAGAATGCGAACCCCTGCTATCGACGCCTACCCGAGCCTTTTATAGTCCAAAGCTCGGGCGGCTTACAAGGGAAGCCGGGACCCGACAGGTGGTCCCGGGAAGATTGTCTATTATCTACCGTATCTGTAGTTATGCCGGTGGTTGCCTCCGGCCGAAGGCTTCTGAGTCTTCCTTTTGCCGCCCTGCCCATGCCGTGCGCTAGTCGTAGTGGTTGATGATGGCGCAGGCGGCATGGGATGTCTTGTCGCGGCGTTTATTATCTGTCAGGTTCTGACACCACGCGCCAGTCTGTGATGCGACTGGACGCAACGGCACTTGACAGGCGCGTGCTCCGCGCTTCCGCGTCTTGGGAAGACGCGGGCCTTGAATTCCTTGTACGGGCAAGGTGAGGGGCGCCTTTACGCCCGCTGCCTACCGCTCGGGGGCAGGCAGCACCGTTCTTCCAGCCACGTGGCGGGTCCGGAGCTCTTCTCTGAGGAGAGGGAGGTCCGGCCCCTCTGGACGCGTGGCGCCTTCGGACCTCTCTCCCGCGGAGGGGGAGGTCCGGCTTCTGCATGCCACGTGGCGGGCCCGAAGCTCACCTCTGAGGAGAGGGAGGTCCGGCCCCGCCAGACGCGTGGCGCCTTCGGAGCTCTCCCTGCGGAGAAGGGCGAAAACCTTAGGCATTTTACCCTGTGCGTGGGGGTACCCCATATCTCAGGTACCGACAACGGCCTCATCCCCTCCTGCGGCAAGTACGGCGGTGGAGTAGATCTGATGGAACTCCGCCGGGTTGACGCTGCCGTCGTACTTCTCGGGCAGGTGCGGCCGGAACTTGCGCGGCCACCTCGCGAAGCGATGGTGGGGCGCCAGGGCCGCACATCCTGCCCCTGTTGCCGCAGGTGTTGGTGCCGCGAACGTTTGGTTCGCCGTCGACACGGTGTATCCCGGTATGGGCAAGGCTGCGCCAAAGACCGGGGATGCCGTTTGCAAAGCATATGGCTGTGGCATATGCTGCGCGATGTATGCCTGGAGCATGGTCCGCGTGGCGAAGATCTGCTCTTCAGGCTGGGTCGAGGCCGACGTCATGCTGTCGCTGGCCCCTTGGATGCGACGCCTTTCTCGACGTCGCTCGAGGAACACTCGGGCATCTTGGCCCAAGTGGCAGCGCTCCAGCTCTGCCCTCAGGTCCGTCGACGGAAGCCTGGTGGAGCTGGAGTCCGCCGTCTGCCCGTCAAACGTTGGCGTGCGCGTCAGCGACACAGCCGGTTGACCGGAGCGTCGTCCCCGCCGAAATCGAGGGTTTGTGGCGGCGACGACGAGGCGGTCTACCTCGCGTATCTACTGCTGGGTTGCTGAATGAGGTGCGTCCCCAGCAGGTGGGATGTGCAGTAGCGCTCTTGCTGCAGCTAGTGCACCCCTGTGGGGTTCGCTTATCGCTGCAGAAGATCTCACGCTGATTGGAGCCTGCATTGCCGGAGTTGGCGTTGCCGGAGTCGGCTGCTGGCTACCAGCTTGTGCCGACACACTCCGTCCTTAGTGTGTCAACATGTACTCCCCGCTGGTCACGGTTCGCCGTGAACGCGGGGGAGGGGAGCTTGCCGCTGAAGGAAGCTTCGTCATCTTCGTCAGCAGAAACTCGTCGCGCAAGGGAAAAGGCCCTACCTGGCGCGCCAAATGTCAAAGTGTTCGGTCGACACTTCCCCCGGGCCTGCACTGGGCAGCCCGCGGAGGTTCTTTTTTCGGTGGGGCTAGTCAGTTGCGGAGAGCTTGAGCGTATGGACGAGTTAGTAAGAGCTTGACACGGCGAGTTTTACGTGGTTCAGGCCGCCGGAGGGTAAAACCCTACGTCCACGGCGAGCTATGGAGCTCGCTGTATTGCTTGTTGCTCAGAACCGGAGTCCTGAGCTTGGGGATAACTGAAGTCTAGCGTATGAGTTGCGAGAGTGCGAACCAGGGTGCAGATGGCTAGAGTGCGAACCCCTGCTAACGTTGCCTACCTGAGCATTTTATAGTCCAAGGCTTGGGTGGCTTACAAGGGGGGCCTGGGACCTGACAGGTGGTCCCGGGGAGATTGTCTGCAGACTATCGTATCCGCAGTTATGTCGGTAGTTGTCTCTGGCAAAGGCTTCTCTTCGTCTTGCCGCCCTGCCCATGCCGCCTGCTAGTCATAGTGGTTGATGACGGCGGGGGCGGCAGGGGATGTCTTGTCGCTGTGTTTATTGGCTGGCAGGTTCTGACACCACGCGCCAGTCTGTGATCCGACTGGGCGCAACGGCACCTGACAGAGGCGTGCTCCGCGTCTCCGCATCTTGGGAAGGTGTGGGCCTTGAATACCTTTTACGGGCAAGGTATGGGGCGTCTTTACGCCCGCTGCCTACCGCTCGGGGGCAGGTAGCGCTCTTCTGCTGGACACGTGGCGGGCCTGGAGCCCTCCTCATAGAAGAGGGAGGTCCGGCCCCGCAGGACACGCGGCGCCTTTGGACCTCTCCCCGCGGAGGGGGAGGTCCGGCTTCTGTCGGCCACGTGGCGGGCCCGGAGATCTCCTCTAAGGAGGGGGAGGTCCGGCCCGCCGGACACACGGCGCCTTCGGACCACTCTCCCGCGAAGGGGGAGGTCCGGCTTCTGCAGGCCACATGGCGAGCCCGGAGCTCTCTTCTGAGGAGAGGGAGGTCCGGCCCCGCCGGACTCGTGGCGCCTTCGGAGCTCTCCCTGCGGAGAAGGGTGAGATCCTTAGGCATTTTCCCCTGTGCGTGGGGGTACCCCATATCGCGGGTACCGACAGTCGCTATGCATGTACTGGCGTGCTTCCGGAGCCAAGACCCTTCCTTTTCTCTGGGGCCAGTCCGTCTAGGACCCGTTGCCGAGCGGGAGGAAGCTGCCAGGGCCGAGGTCGAGGACGTGGCTGCCCTCGTGGCCTCTAGGTTTCATCGGGAGTCCGGGGACTCTTAGGCTTCTGCCCCCGTGGCCACAAGGCCCTGTACTTCCTTTTTTATTTTTGTTGAGTCTGTAGCCCAGCTCGTGGAGCTTTGTATGAACAGACTCCTGTTTCCTTGTGTGTCTGCATGTCTTAGTCTTCTTCCTGGTTTTTCCTGGCCGAGTCCTTAGCTCCGCAAGGTACTCGGAGGCCTTGACCAATCTCGAAGCTCTGCATAGACACCTTCTCCGGGTCCTTACTGTATATTAAGGGCCCCGGAGGTCTCCAGGACCCGCCTCACGAGAATGGGGGGGGCTGGGCCTGTTGGCCATGTGGCGGGCCCGGAGCTCCCTTCTGAGGGGAGGTCCGGGCTTGCGGGGCACGTGGAGCCCTCGGTCACACTCCGTCCTGAGTGTCATCATGTACTTTCCCCTGGTCACGGTTTGCCGCAAACATGGGGGGGAGAGTTTGCCGCTGAAGGGAGCTTGGTCATCTTCATCGGCGGAAACTCGTCGCGCTAGGGGAAAAGCCCCCTACCTGGCGCGCCAAATGTCGAAGTGTTCGGTCGACACTTCCCCCGGGCCTGCACTGGGCAGCCCGCGGAGGTTCTTTTTTCAGAGGTGCTAGTTCCTAGCGGAGAGATTGCGCAGATGGACGAGTTAGTGAGAGCTTGATACGGAGAGTTTTACGTGGTTCAGGCCGCCGGAGCGTAAAACCCTACGTCCACGGCGAGCTATGGAGCTCGCTGTATTGCTTGCTGCTCAGGGCCGGGGGCCTGATCTTGGGGGTGAGTTACAGCTTGAGAGTGTATGGCTAGCGTATGAGTTGCAGAATGCGAACCCCTGCTATCGACGCCTACCCGAGCCTTTTATAGTCCAAGACTCGGGCGGCTTACAAGGGGTGCCGGGACCCGACAGGTGGTCCTGGGAAGATTGTCTATTATCTACCGTATCTGTAGTTACGCCGGTAGTTGCCTCTGGTCAAAGGCTTCTGAGTCTTCATCTTGCCGCCCTGCCCATGCCGCACGCTAGTCGTAGTGGTTGATGACGGCGCAGGCGGCATGGGATGTCTTGTCGCAGCGTTTATTAGCTGGCAGGTTCTGACACCACGCGCCAGTCTGTGATGCGACTGGGCGCAACGGCACCTGACAGATGCGTGCTCCACGTTTCCGCGTCTTGGGAAGACGCGGGCCTTGAATACCTTGTACGGGCAAGGTGTGGGGCGCCTATACGCCCGCTGCCTACCGCTCGGGGGCGGGCAGCACCGTTCTTCTGGCCACGTGGCGGGTCCGGAGCCCTTCTCTGAGGAGAGAAGGGTCCGGCCTGCGGGGCACGTGGAGCCTCCGGACCTCTCCCCGCGGAGGGGGAGGTCCGGCTTCTGTATGCCACGTGGCGGGCCCGGAGCTCTCCTCTGCGGAGAGGGAGGTCCGGCCCCGCAGGACGCGTGGCGTCTTCGGACCTCTCTCCCGCGGAGGGGGAGGTCCGGCTTCTGTATGCCACGTGGCGGGCCCGGAGCTCTCCTCTGAGGAGAGGGAGGTCCGGCCCCACCGGACGCGTGGCGCCTTCGGAGCTCTCCCTGCGGAGAAGGGCGAGTACCTTAGGCATTTTACCCTGTGCGCGGGGGTACCCCATATCTCAGGTACCGACACCATCCCACACATTCAAAATGCTTCTGTGGTGGTGGCGTTCCGGCAAGGCGTCCGGGACAAGAAGATGCTCGAGAAGCTCGCGACCAGGGAGGTCCGCGACGCCTCAGAGCTCTTCAGTTTGGCAGACAAGTGCGCCAGAGCAGCCGAAGGACGGAACTGGCACTCACTGCTGTCCTCCGAGTCAGGAGGACTGCCCGGATCTGGTCCTACTCCCTGTGGAGGCAGCAGGAAGGCCAAGAACCGAGGCAGAAGCAAGATAGAATCACCGACCGCAGCCCCAGTCGTCACTGCAGCGACGCTCAGTGGGGCTTGGGGGCCGCGCCCCAACAAGAAGCAGCGAAGATCACCAATCCCAGAAGGTGATCAAGACAATACATGCCCCGTGCACGGCAGCTGTCGCCACACTACTGCCGAGTGCCGGGAGATCCGAAGGCTCACAGAGCGCTACCGCAACGGGAAGCGGCAGCGGGCTGATGCCCTGCCCTTCTGTCCAAAGGAAGACGAACAGGGGGTGGATGTTCCAGACAACATCGACTACCCAGAGGAGATCCAGGAGTCTCAGCGTGTCGTGAAGGCGGCACGCAATCATGAGGACTCCGGCTCCAGTGATGATGAGCGTCGGAAGAAGCTCTACGTCATATACGGCGGGTCCGCCGACCCCTCGTCCCGAAGCGCAGTCAAGACTCTGCGCCGAGCGGTAGCGTCGGTGGCGCCACTCCCAAGTGCGGCACCGCACCTTAAGTGGATGGGGACCCCTATCAGCTTTGACGCCACCGACTGCCCCAGGAACATGGCTGGGGCTGGCCAACTGCCGCTCCTGGTGGCCCCTACCATCGCCAACGTGAGAATGTACCATGTTTTGGTAGATGGAGGGGCTGGGCTGAACCTCATCAGCCGTGCAGCTTTCCAGAAGCTGCAGGTCCCGATGGCCAAGCTCACCCCGTCGAGCCCGTTCTCAGGGGTAGGGCCGGGACAGGTTATCCCCTACGGCAACATTAGTCTCCCGGTGACCTTCGGGGCTCCGGACAGCTATCGAACAGAGTACATTCTGTTCGACGTAGCGGAGATAGACCTCCCCTTCAACGCCATAGTCGGCAGGCCAGCCCTGTACCGGTTCATGGATGTAGCCCACTACGGCTACCTCGTCCTAAAGATGCCAACACCGACGGGCGTTCTCAGGATTCGTGGGGATCGCACTGCTGCAGTGTCGGCCCTAGAGAAGCTCCAAGCGCTTGCAACAGCTGGGGCATCTGCCCCCTGCAATACGGAGCCGGACCAGCTCCGCCCGAGCGCATGTCACCGTGCTTCCACCACAGAACCCCGGGTGCAACCTCTCGACGAGGGCGGTGTCTCCTTAAAGGTCGTCCAAGTCGGCGCCGAAGCTACCCAGACCACCCGGGTAGCCGGGAGCCTGGATAGCAAATAGGAAGGCGCGCTCGTCACCTTCCTCCAGCACAACGTCGACGTGTTTGCATGGCAGCCGTCACAGATGCCGGGGATCCCCAGGGAGGTGATCGAGCACCACTTGAAAGTCTTCCCCGACGCCCGGCCGCTTCAACAGAAGCCCCGCAAGCAGTCCATCGAGCGGAAAAACTTCATCCGTGAAGAAGTCAAGAAGCTGCTGGACGCTGGCTTCATACGGGAGGTCCACCACCCCCGATGGTTGGCGAACCCCGTCGTTGTCCCGAAGGCCGGCGGGAAGCTCCGGATGTGCATCGACTACACCAGTCTCAATAAGGCATGTCCCAAAGATCCATTCCCTCTCCCTAGAATAGATCAAATAGTAGACTCAACGTCAGGCTGTGATATGCTGTGCTTCCTAGACGCCTACTCGGGTTTCCATCAGATCCCCGTGTCTAGGGAGGATGAGGAGCATACCTCCTTCATCACAGTAGACGGCCTTTATTGCTATGTGTCTATGCCTTACGGCCTAAAGAATGCACTCCCCACCTTTGTGCGGGCGATGCACAAAACCTTTGGGGAGTTAATAAGAGACCTAGTTGAGGTGTATGTCGATGACATAGTTGTCAAGGTCAAGCAGGGTTCATCCTTACTAGATAACCTAGCTCTAGTCTTTGACAAGTTGCGCTCTACGCGCACCAAGCTGAACCCAGATAAATGTGTGTTCGGCGTGTCCTCTGGGAAGCTCTTAGGGTTCCTGGTCTCGCACCGAGGGATTGAGGCCAACCCAGAGAAGATCCGGGCCATCGACTTAATGCGGCCCCCTGTCCGCGTCAAGGATGTTCAGAGACTCACGGGATGTCTAGCTGCATTGAGTCGGTTTATACCGAGGCTAGCAGAGCGGGCACTCCCTTTCTTTAAGCTCCTGTGCAAGTCAGGCCCCTTTGCCTGGACTGACGAAGCAGAAGAGGCTTTCCAGGAGTTGACGCGACTCCTGACGACCCTACCTATCATGGTAGCCCCTGAGCCCGGGGAGCACTTGCTGCTCTACATTGCGTCGACAACAGAAGTAGTGAATATGGTCCTTGTCACGGAGCGGCCAGACCCCTCACCCTCGCAACCTGCTCCGGTAGCAGAAGACAGACGCCAGGGGGCCCCGCAGGGCCAAGACGGTCTCCCGGACCCCCTGGAGGTCCAAGTCGACCTCCCGGAGGCCCAGGACGGCCTCCCGGACCCCGAAGATAAATCTCCAGGGTCCAATTGGGATCTCCTGGAGGTCCCTCAAGACCCCCGGAGCTCCCGGATGATCAAGAAAGCTTAAGGGCCTCCGGGTCCCAGTTCCCGGAGGCCCCCATGGGTCCACCCACCTCCAGCGGGCCGGGGCCAATGGACGAGGAGCTCCCAAGCCTAAGAGAGAGGGTCCGAACCATACAGAGGCCTGTCTACTACATCAGTGAAGTACTTCATGAGGCCAAGACAAGGTACCTAGAAGTCCACAAGCTGCTGTATGCGGTGCTAGTGGCCTCCAGGAAGCTCCGCCATTACTTCTAGGCCCACCGGGTCTCGGTAGTTACCTCGTATCCGCTGAAGACAATTCTTCACAGCCCCCATGCGACTGGCAACGTTGCTAAATGGGCGGCGGAGCTGGCGGAGTTTGAGCTGGACTTCCTCCCACGTCATGCAGTCAAGAGCCAAGCACTGGCTGACTTTGTGGCGGAGTGGACACCAACGAAGACTGACCCAGGGGGCCATGAAGGCGGTGAGCCAGAGCTCAAAGCTCCGGTCTTCACCGGACCCCACTGGACACTCTTCTTCGACGGCTCCTCGCGAAAGCAGGGGGCCGGTGCCGGCGTACTGCTCCTCATGCCATCGGGGGAACAGTTTGGGAATATGGTGCGTCTAAATTTCAAGGCAACCAACAACATGGCGGAGTATGAAGCATTCATCTTTGGCCTGCAGACAGCCCTGTCTTTAGGCGCTCGCCAGTTGTTGGCACAGGGCGACTCCCAACTGGTCATCAAGCAAGTCAAGGGCGAATGCTCCTGCAATGACCCGCAGCTAGCTGCGTATCTGCTCCACGTACAGATGTTGGAGAAAGAATTCCTCGCTTTGGACCTGCACCACATACCGCGCGCTGGTAATGCCGCAGCCGACAACCTTTCAACGAAGGCTTCCACCGGAGCCCCTGTGCCCGAAGGAGTTTTCGAGAGGACGTTGCTGCGGCCTACAGCCCGGCCCGCCGAGCCGGGCGAAGGGGGCTTGACCAGCACCTCGAAGCTGGCGGTCCCGGCGGCCCTACAGCCATGGATGCCGCCAAGGATCGTAAGCGTCACTGGGGACTACGTGCAACCCAGCGCTCAAGATCCAGAAGCTCAAGTCAGACCCGATGCATGGATCACGGAGATCCGGCACTACTTGAAGGACAATATCCTCCCCGAGGATGGGGACCTGCTCCCGAACCCTTGGAACATAGAACACCTCCGTAAGTTCTACCCCTAAGAGCAAAAATAGGACAATACTTTCTTTTCGTAATAAACTCCATAGAGTCCAGGAGCAGCGCTCGGAGCAGCTAAACCCCAGGGAACGGTCCAGGACTACGTTCAGATTTGCCTGGTCCCGACTCCAAACGCGTAGAGTCTTGCTTCCCCTCTTAATGGGGTGGGTCGTGGCCTCCATGTTTAGCCTGCCTTCCTCCTGTGGAAAGTTGTACGAAAAGAAGTCTGCTCTACTTTGCTCTTTCCTTGTACTCATTTAAATTGTGAATTGAGTTTTTTAATCACCCTTGCAGTGCATGGTTGCCATGTGCTCAGCTCCCCCTCTCTACAAGTCCCCAAGCACCAAGCATATGGTTAGGGGCTATAAGTCAAATAAGACTATGAGATAAGGGAGGGGGAGCCCCCAAGGAGAATTACGTTTCCTCTACCTATGTGCAGGACCTCCAGGTTGCGGCAACAGGGTCTGCATGAAGCAGGGGGAAAAGGAGCTACCAACTACTTCGGCCTAGGATTGGAAGGACCGGGTCCCGCCCCTTCAGCAGGGGCGGGACCCGAGGGCCCCACATGTCCAGCAGGCCCGGAACTCTCACCTCCCTTGAGGAGGGCTCCGGGCTCGCCACGTGGAAGGCGGAAACCGGACCTCCCCCCTCGGTGGGAGGGCTCCTAAAGCCCTACGTGTCCAGCATGGCCGGAGCTCCCGCCTCTTAAGGAGGAGCTCCGAACCCGCCACGTGGCCGGCAGATTTGGGGCTCCCCATAGGGCAAGATCCGGAAACCTCCGGGGGCCCCTAACACGGTTAGGACCCGGGGAGGGTGTCTGTGCAAAGCTCCGAGATTGGAGGTGGCCTCTGAGTACCTTGCGGAGCTGAGGACTCAGCCAGGCAAGCCCAAGAAGGAGAGAAAAAGCATCACAGTCACAAATATCTTAAAAGAGTCAAACTATGCGAGGCTCCATGAGCTGGACTACAGACTCGATAAAAAGGAAGAAACAAGTCCCAAGGGTCTCCCGACACGACCAGAATCCAGAAGTTGCAACAACGGCCACGTCACCAGGCTTCAGCCCTGGCGGAACTCTCTCGCTCTATGACCAGAGCGCAGGAATCGCCTCCCTCATCACCGGCGCAAAAACCAGTGATACCACGGGGGCTCCTGAGGCCCTCTCCGCAGTATTCAGCGGTCTTCCTGGAGACTCTACCGTCTGGGATCCTCCATGGTGCATCGGCGGTTTCCTTCCCCTGAAGTTCCCTCATCACCTGCGCAAAAGCCGGTGTCGTCAAGGGTGCCCCTGGAGCCCCCATCCCTCATCACCTGCGCAAAGGCTGGAGTCATCAAGGGTGCTCCTGAGGCCCCCTCTGCAGTATTCAGCGGTGTTCTTGGAGACTCTGCCGCCTGGGATTCTCCTCGGCGCTTCAGCGGTTCCTTTGAAGACTCCACCACCCTAAGGGACAGGGCAGGTGTAAAAGCCCAAGAAAAGGGACTTGTAAAAAATTTTATGCACCTCACAACACAACAGTTTTGTTGTGGGAAGATTGTGAAATATTGTGAAGAGCAAGTGACCTCCCTCAAAGGAGTGAGTAGAAGGGAAAGCCTTCACTTTCACAAAGTAGGGTTTCTACACTTAAACATGAGAGGTTGAGCTCACCCCTAGAATTTAAAAAGTCTTGGGAAGGTTCAGTCCAAAGCTCATGCAAATTCAACACTTTTTGAGGCACTTTTGAGTTATTTCAAAAAGAGGCCAATTTGAGTGTAAATTCAAATTGCAGCAACTTTCATCATCCAAATTCAAAAGTTAGCTCCATATCTACACTCAGCACATTTTTCTGAGTAAACCCACCAATTTCCAGCCCCATTGGAGCTCATCTTGTCAAGAGTTAAATTTGCTAGAATTCAAAACTGAATTTGAATTTCAGTTTGAATATGAAGCAAACTTGACCAAACAAAGTTTGAATTTGAGAATTCAAATTCAAACAAAGACTTGGGAGCTAAGTCTCACATTAAATTGTGAGTAGCTGGTGGGATAATTAACAAAAACAGAAAAGAAATATTAGGGGAAAAGGAGAAAGGGGGAGGCCCACAGGTCAGTGGCACAATGGAGGGGCAGTCGGTTGCTGCAGCCGACCCCGACTTCGCGCGCAAGACAGTGAACGGCGGCGAGCCACCGAGGCAGCGATCGGCCACCTCACAGTGCCAAACCGCGGCTTAAAGGCCAGCGCACAGCCCACGCCGCCTTCCTCCTGCTTTCCAAACGAGAACCCCCCCCTACCGAGTTCCTTCCTCGTTTCCGCGCGAGCACAGAAATGCCGCCCTTTCTGATCGCCGGCGTCCGGCCAGCACAGGCGCGCTCGTGCCCGACGAGCCATACAAGAAAGGACCGCCTTAAGGTGCTGACTCTTCTAGTCCCTACCGTTCTTCATTTCATGGGCTGTCGAGGGAGTATTTCGCCGGGAAAGCTTCGGGTGTCTTGAGACCGAGCTCCCACAAAATCCCAAAATTCGTGGGGGTTAGCTCATCACTGGGCAAACCGAGTCATGCACACGCTCTATACACGGCCACGACCACCTAGGATCAAAAACCAGTAAAAACCGTGGGCTAGGTTGACGGTTCCTTGAAGTTTTCTGAAGCACAGCCGATATCCGGCCTAGGTCGCCGGTGAGGTCATAGTTACCGCCGTTTTCACGAGGATCGGTGTCCATGTCCGTGACCAGCAGGTGTCAGCGGAGCTCCCCGAGCAAACCGCATCGAAAAAGGTGCGTGGGATGCCGAGTTAGACGTCGCCGGTGAGCTCCCGGCCGCTGTTGCCGTTGGGAGCACTGTTCCGGTGGTTGTCAAGTTCTGGGGAGGGCACCACCGTGTTCCTCAGGCCGAGATAGGCACTGGCGGCGAGATTCAGCAAGCTCCGATGACCGGAACCCGTCTCCGGCGAGAGCTCCGGCGAGCTTGGCGGCGGGGTCGCGCGGGTGGCCGGAGGAGGACGAAGGGGTAGGCCCCACGCGTCAGCGGCTGGAAATAAAGGGGTGGGATTCTCTGTGGTCCGGGATCCAGTGCGGCCGCGCGGGAAGGAGTCTGTGGCCCCGTGTGGCTCGGATCCAGCGGTCGACACGTGTACGTGGACCCACCCGCAGGATTTAAACATTTCTGGAATTTCCAGTTTTAGTGCAAACTTTAGAACCCCATAACTTTTGCTAGGAAGCTCCAAATTTAGTGATTCAAATTGGGTTGGATTCATCTTGCCTAGCTCTGTCCAGAGATACAACCCAATTTGTATGAAACCCATTAATTAATTCTGGAAAATTCTTTAAAGCTTTTCAGCAAAAGAATTTTAGAGGGAGTTTGGTTCATCCAAAAATTCCCAAATTTTGGCAGAATGTTCTTTAGGACATTAGTAAACCCCTGCAAAAGTTTCAGACCATTTGGAGTTGAATTGGTCAGAGCAATTCAAATTGGAAGGTGCTGTGTTCATTTGAATGCAGAAACATTTTCAGAGAATTTCCAAAACTTGGAAATTCAATTCTGGGCAAACCTTGACTCCAAAAATGCTAGGAAAATTCATGCAAACTCTATGAGCTAGAATAGAAATTGTAGTTCATTAAGTTGAGCATGAACAGGGGTATTACCTCAGAATTAATTCTTCCTTGCTGATTTGCCAAGAGAATTATTCTGGGCAAACCACTCCATGAAAAGTGCTAATGTTTGGTCCAGAGAGTTTTCTTGTGACAAGGAACTCACACAAAAATTCTCAGCTCTATTGGAGCTCTAGATCACCCCTGTCCTGTTTACCCACTTAAGGGATTAAAATGGAAAAGGGGAAAACCACTTAGCATTTAACCATGTGACTAAGTCCAAGCCAAACCACCAACACTAGTTCATATTTAAATTCTTAAACAAAGTTCCAGGTGTTAGAGGCTGATTATTAGAACCAATAGTAGAAGTTTTACTCTAAAACTCACATTTGCATCTAAATTAACATATAGTATTTCATTAACGTGTAGCCGTTGAAGAAGAGACTCCGGAAGTGCTGGACTTCCTCCTTCCGGACGAAGAACTAACTCCTGACCAGCAGCAACAAGGCAAGCCCCGGTTTGCATTAACCCTTTTATAAATCTTACTTTGTTTACATGTGTCATATGAAGTATGTATGTGCATTAGGTCTAGGGTGAATGAAACCCCACTTGCATAACCAAAGGTTCCTAAAAGAGTGAGGGTAGTGTCAAGGACCTCGAGTAGACAGGCTATGCTTAATGAGTCATAGGACTTCGGTACAAGTCGAGTAGTTGGAATCTACTCGCGAGATAGGATGGGGACACACGGGTTCGGTTGAGTGATGTGAGATCACTTTAGTAATGAAAATGAGACTAGGCAGGGGCTAGGGCGCAGCAAGAGAGAGTCTTGTGTGCGCAGCCCTGTCCGTGTCGATTGAGGACCGATCCGTGTGCGGCCCTGCTGAACAAGTATTGAACGTACCGAAGGCATATCGGATATATGGGCCCCGATAAACCGATGTAGCCTAAACCTCCGGGCGTCGAGGCATAGCACACCGATTTATAGGTGTAGGTTGAGGGCAGCAAGGTGGAAATCTGCCAACGGGCATAGAGAGATGCTCCGTGTGGGGAACCTCCTGCTCGTTTCGGTGCGACCGGTTCGACGTTTGGGCTGTTGGGTGAAAGGTTGTCCCGTACGACATCGAGTGAGCGTGCTGTGCAGCTCCACGGGTGGGCGTACGTGACGTGCTCTTTGGGTTTTCCCTGCAGGTGTATATCGAGTCGATTCGCCGTCCCTCGCGGTGACGAGTACTGCTTGTTCACTGCGTCGTAACGTAGATTAATGAATGAAACATGTTGATTCAATATTGCTGGTTGATATAATTGTATTGCTACATGTGTGCCACCAAATACTGCTTACTAAATTTCAGATTTCATGAACTGTTAACTTGTTGCTAAAAGATGAACTAAGGATGAACTTGTAGGCGTGTCGTTTTGCTGAAATGCTACCAACCTATGTCTTGGTATACCTCATGTAGAGTTTCATGCTTAGGTGAGTCGGTTAAGCCTTGCTGAGCCTTCGTGCTCACGGTTGCTGCTTAAGTGTTTTTCAGGTGAGGAGCCACCCACGGACTCGGAGTACGAGTCCACCGGCGAGGGTTACCCTCCGTCGGGGTCCACGGCTGAGTGGGAGCCGTACACGCCGCGCTGAGCTGAGACGTGCAGCTAGTGTGGGTTGCCCTAGGGCTGGGCAACCGACTTTTGCTAAATAGGCGGGCGTGAGTTGTATAGTGTAGTCTTCCGCTGTGTAATAGAACAATAGTTGTATCTGAAGTTTGTACTTGTTTGTACAGTTTCAGTTGTTTCCCATGTAATATATTATGTTCTTATGACGTGTGCTGTCGGGTGTCGCATCGCGCGGCACCACCCTCTGCGATCCTGGATGAGCGGATTCCGGTCCGCCACAGCCTGGTATCAGAGCTGCAGTGGGGATAGCACAGTACTAAAGGACTGCATTATGGGAAAAACTTAGGTATACGGTGAGGATTCGGTAGTTGCCCAAGTAAGGACTATATTAGCATAGTTACTTAAAGTGGCAAAGACTAACTTATGTGTTATAATTCTGAATTTCAATTATGTAACGACGCACCTACGCTCTGGTAAGTATGGTAAGGAACGCCACCGAAAGCGGTTCAATTTCGGTTAGCTCTCCCTGACGAGGAACGAGGTTCAGGGATTGATCTCACAGCTTGGTGTGAGACGTTAATATGAACCTTTTGGACTCTTCATGTCCCTGAGTTCATATGAAACGCTGATCCCTAGCGTGCATTAGGCAAGTAAGTGGAGACCCCATCGCGTGGTCAGTAACGCGAAAGTGTGTTCGTCTGGAAATAGCCCAGGAGGACATACGCAGCGCTTGCCATCGGCGTGCCCTGCAGGGCAGTAGGTGGTATCTGTTGGGTTGATAACATTCCCAACCGTGACGACCCGTTCATGACATACTCGGGTTCCCCGTCGTGTGGTGTTGAAACACGATCACGTGCCTTGAGACGTGACTTAGCTCAAGGACGGCCGTATGGAAATGATACGGGCGTTTGTATTTACTTTCAAATATGGAACTGCCTGAAATGAATAACCATTGAGTGCACCATTATTGTGTGGTTTTCTGCAGGTACTAACCACGTATGTATCCGTGTAGAAAACGTGTGCGAGAGACCGTTTAGTGCCACACTTGAGACGTATATACCGGTATGAACCGGTTAGGATTTTCTTTTGTAAGGGACGTAGTACCGAGGCATTGTAGGCATATGCATGAGTATAATGATGACAAAGAATTAAAATCTATAGGTTCAACAGTTAGGACCCTGGTTGGGTAAGAGAATGGGATGGTGATGAGTGTAGTTCCAAAAGAGACTGAAAAACAGAGTGCTCTGTTTTGGGCAGCATGTTTGCTGATCTTCAACAGGGCATAACTCACAGGTCTTTTAGCCCAGGGAGGTGTGCTATATAGCTCTGGAAAGGTATTCAAGTACTCTACAACTTTGTTGTAGACTTCCAGAGCTGAAACTCGCCTTAAGATGGCTGAAATCCCAGAGGAATGTAACTGTCCAGAACCAGGGCAGAGTAAAACATCCTCTGAACTGATATGTTTTTCAAATATAACTCCCAGTAGAAAAATCTAAAATTGTCATATAATACACGCTTAGAAAGAGTAGAAGATGTGTGACATCTTTGCAATTCAAAGTTTCTGAAGTTTCAGCACAGAAATTAGGGAGAATTAGGGTTGAAGACAGCCACTTCCAAGGGAGGTGCTGTTAAAAATTCTTCCAGAAATTCTGCTGACTTTGAATTAGCATAACTTTTTAGCCAAATCTGATCTGGGGGCAAATGCATACTCGTTGGAAAGATACTAAAGTTAACTTTAACTTTGTTATTCAACTTGAGTCATGAAAATGCCCAGAACCAGATCAAAACTTGGAATAGGTAGCAACTGGTCATTCTGACGGAAGAATGACAGTTGAACTCATTGGAGAGGGTGTTGTACCCTAAGGGCGATACTAATGTCTCGTAGAGACCAAACCCAGTTATGGTGAGCTTCCAAAGAGGGGGTTCATCAAGTTGGATTAAACTAACTTGTGTTTGGTCTGGTAATGGTGTAGCTTGTGCAAAGTTATTACATTATCTACTTACGAGATATTTCGCACGTTTGGTTGTCATAATGTTTTTACGCCCAGTTCTATTGGACTGCATGCAAAATGTTGCGGAACTGATGGTTAATGTCGTATGGTTGCAGATGGTTCGTACTAGGACCACGCACGAGGTTGGTGGCTCTAGCCAAGGTGGAGGCGATGACTCCCAGCCACCGGCCTACGACAGCACCCCGCAGCAGCAGCCACCACCGCCGCCTCCGCTTACTCTAGCGGATGTGATAGCGGCATTGGTGGGAGGTCGTGAGGAGCAGACCGACCTGCTCCGCACGATCGTGCAGAATACGTCCCAGGCGGGAGGACGTCAAGAGCGAGGGCCTCGTGAGCCCCGCGAAGTGTCGTACTCGGATTTCATGAGTACGCACCCTCCAGTGTTCACCGAAGCTGAAGAACCACTGGAGGCGGACAACTGGCTGCGGACTATCGAGTCCAAGTTCGGGCTGCTCCAGTGTACGGAGCGGCAGAAGACGCTGTTCGCAGCACAGCAGCTCCACGGTGCTGCTGGTGCGTGGTGGGCGAATTATGTCGCCTCACGTCCGGCTGGTCTTGCCGTGGAATGGCAAGAGTTCCGGGAGGCGTTCCGCGCCTATCACATTCCTCCCGGGATCATGAAGAGAAAGTTCCAAGAATTTTTGGAACTGAAGCAGGGCGGGAGGAGTGCCCACGACTACTCCCGTGCCTTCAACCATCTGGCGCAGTATGCGTCAGACTACATCTCCACGGAGGAGAAGAAGAGGGAGCACTTCTATCGGGGGTTACAACCCGAAATGAAGACCCACCTCGTACAATGGAACCGCGGCACATTCAACGATCTAGTCAATGCCGCCATCATGCAAGAGGACGCTCAGCGGGAGTTAGCAGCTGAGCAGAGGAAGCGTAGCGCTCCACCTAGCAGCGGTGGGAGTGGCGCTCCCCAGAAGTACCGTATGGTGTATCGGACACCATCCGGGCAGCAGTGGCAACCACCGGCGCGACCGCAACGGTTCGGGGGACGTCCCTTTCAAGCACCTCCGTTCCGTCCGCCGATGCCACCACCAAGACAGCAGCAGCAGCAGACGGTACCCCGGGCGTTTCCACCGCCACAACGCGCCCCAGGTTTTCGTCCACCGATCAGCGGGGGACCGCCCCGTTTCACCTGCTTCACGTGTGGCCAAGCGGGCCACTTTGCGAAGGACTGTCCCCAGGGGCAGCAGAGCAGCGGGCAAGCCCAACTCCAGGGCGGTGCTCGAGGCCGACCTCCGGTGAAGAAGGTTAGTCAGCGGACTGGAGGCGTCCGCAACCTCGACAATGAGGACGCCCCAGAGGGAGACAACGTGCTGGCGGGTACGTTTACTCTCAACCATCAAGCCATAGTCATATTATTTGATTCGGGTGCAACCCACAGCTTTATAAGTGCATCCTATGTGGCTAAACATCAATTGCAAGTCTTCCCAACCGACTGCACTTATATGATCTGCTCACCGGGAGGGAAGATTTCAGCTAATATGATGATTCCAAAGGCACCTTTGTGCTTAGGTGGGAAACTATATCCCACCACCTTGATAATCCTTATGGGACAAAAGATTGATGCAATCTTAGGGATGTCATGGCTGCAATACCATGGCGCTGTCCTAGAGACTCGGACACGGACGGTTCACTTAAATTCTCCATTTCACCGTCCGCATTCCATGGTGTTAGACACGCCAGTCCGGGAAGTTTTAGCAATTAATAATGCTGAAGTTCTCAAGTTAGAAGACATCCCCGTAGTCCGGGAGTATCCCGATGTGTTCCCGGATGATCTTCCGGGCATGCCACCTGAGCGGGATGTCGAGTTCAAGATTGAACTTGCACCCGGGACTACGCCCATATCACGGAGACCATACAAGATGGCTCCAAATGAGCTGGCGGAACTGAAAGAACAGCTCAATGATCTGTTGAGCAAGGGTTTCATTAGGCCGAGTTCCTCGCCTTGGGGATGCTCGGCGCTATTCGTGAAGAAAAAGGATGAGACCCTGAGGCTGTGTGTGGATTACCGGCCGCTCAACGCCGTCACAATCAAGAATAAGTACCCACTGCCCCGTATTGACATCTTGTTTGATCAACTTGTGGGGGCAAGTGTATTCTCAAAGATGGACCTTCGCTCTGGATATCACCAAATCAAGATCCGGGCGGAGGATATCCCGAAGACGGCGTTCTCGACGAGATACGGCTTATACGAATATCTCGTCATGTCCTTTGGTCTCACAAATGCTCCAGCCCATTTCATGTATCTCATGAACTCGGTGTTCATGCCGGAGCTGGACAAGTTCGTGGTAGTGTTCATCGACGACATCTTGGTTTACTCCAAGACCGAAGCTGAACATGCCGAACACTTGCGGATCGTTCTTCAACGATTGCGAGACCACAAACTCTATGCTAAGTTCAGCAAATGCGAATTTTGGATCAGCCAAGTGCCATTCTTGGGACATATCATCTCAGCTGAAGGCATTGCGGTTGACCCAAGTAAAATCGAGCAAGTGTTGAAATGGAAAGCTCCCACTTCAGTCCATGAAGTCAGAAGCTTCCTCGGGTTAGCGGGATACTATCGGAGATTCATCCCAAGTTTCTCAAAGCTCGCTAAGCCGATGACAGAGTTGCTGAAGAAAGGGACAAAATATGTTTGGAACACGGCGTGTGAAGGAGCGTTCCGAACACTGCTGAAGCATCTCACAACAGCCCCGGTATTAGCTCAGCCGGATACAACAAAGCCCTTCGACGTGTATTGTGACGCGTCCGGTATTGGACTCGGCTGCGTGTTGATGCAGGAAGGACGTGTGGTCGCTTATGGCTCACGCCAACTTCGGAACCATGAGCAGCACTACCCGACTCACGATCTTGAACTTGCTGCCGTGGTGTTGGCGCTGAAAATGTGGAGGCACTATCTCCTGGGGAACTTGGTGCATCTCTACACCGACCACAAGAGCTTGAAATACATTTTCACCCAGAAGGAGCTGAACATGAGGCAGAGGAGGTGGTTAGAACTGATCAAAGATTATGAGATTGAGATCCATTACCACCCCGGCAAGGCGAATGTGGTTGCCGACGCGCTGAGTCGGAAATCGCATGTCCATCACCTCACCATTACACCGGTGGAGGAGGAAGAGCCAAGTTTATACTTGGTTCCTTATGGATCGCTGTACAACCTTGCCCTCATCCCTACTATTAGGGAGGACATCATTGCAGCTCAGAAAACGGATAAAGGCATGGCACATCTCCGGAGACGGATAGACAATGGAGAGATTAAATGTTTCCGGAAAGATGATGAGGGGACGCTGTGGTTCAATGACCGCATAGTCGTACCCCGAGATATGAAGTTGAGGAAAAAGATCCTCGATGAAGCTCACTTGTCCAAATACTCCATTCATCCGGGCAGCAACAAAATGTACCAAGATTTGAAAAAGAAATTTTGGTGGACGCGGATGAAGCGGGAGGTAGCTAAGTACGTATCCGAGTGTGATACGTGTAGACGAGTGAAAGCTGATCACATGAAGAAATCAGGGCTGTTGCAACCCCTGAAGATCCCGGCATGGAAATGGGAAGATGTGAGCATGGATTTCATTGTGGGATTACCCCTAACAGCCAACAAGCATGATTCCATATGGGTAATCGTTGATCGGTTAACCAAGACGGCTCATTTCATTCCGGTGAATACACGTTACAATGCCGGCAAATATGCGGAGCTATACATAGCGAAGATTCTATGCCTATACGGGGTACCCAAGACCATTGTCTCAGATCGAGGTGCATTATTTGTATCTCGCTTTTGGGAGCAGCTACACGCTGCATTGGGTACTAAGTTAATCAGGAGCTCCGCCTATCACCCTCAGACCGATGGTCAGACAGAAAGGGTGAATCAAGTCCTGGAGGACATGTTGAGAGCATGTGCCATCCACCATGGTAGGAACTGGGATGATCACCTACCCTTGGCGGAATTCTCGTACAACAACGGTTATCAGGCGAGTATCAAAATGGCACCTTACGAAGCTCTCTATGGTCGTAAATGCCGCACCCCATTAAATTGGTGCGAGTCCGGTGAAAGGGTCACATTCGGGGTTGATGTGGTGAACGACGCCGAGGAGCGCGTTCGGATAATTCAAGCCAATTTGAAGGCCGCTCAATCCCGACAGAAGAGCTACGCTGATAAGAGGCGTAGGCCGTTGCACTTTGACGTTGGGGAACACGTGTACCTCCGCGTGTCTCCAATGAAGGGCGTGCACCGATTCGGTGTGAAGGGAAAGCTCGCTCCCCGTTTCATTGGACCCTACGCTATCACCGAGAAGTGTGGACCAGCAGCGTATCGATTGGAGTTACCGGCATCTCTGACTGGTATCCATGATATTTTCCATGTTTCGCAACTGCGGAAATGCTTGAAGCATACAACTGCTGTTCCTACCGAAGACATCGGCGAGCTGAAACCGGATTTAACATATGATGAATATCCGGTGGGAATTCTTGATGAGAAAGCCAGGACCACGCGTAGCAGAACGTTATGGTTCTACAAAATACTCTGGAGTAACCACACCGCCGAGGAAGCAACGTGGGAGAGCGAGGAGTTCCTTCGCTCAAATTACCCGGAGTTCATGGCTTCTCAACACGGGTAAGTCCCTATTACATCGCTATCTCTTCTTTTGTAATCTCGGGACGAGATTCTTTTAAGGGGGGAGGGATGTAAAAGCCCAAGAAAAGGGACTTGTAAAAAATTTTATGCACCTCACAACACAACAGTTTTGTTGTGGGAAGATTGTGAAATATTGTGAAGAGCAAGTGACCTCCCTCAAAGGAGTGAGTAGAAGGGAAAGCCTTCACTTTCACAAAGTAGGGTTTCTACACTTAAACATGAGAGGTTGAGCTCACCCCTAGAATTTAAAAAGTCTTGGGAAGGTTCAGTCCAAAGCTCATGCAAATTCAACACTTTTTGAGGCACTTTTGAGTTATTTCAAAAAGAGGCCAATTTGAGTGTAAATTCAAATTGCAGCAACTTTCATCATCCAAATTCAAAAGTTAGCTCCATATCTACACTCAGCACATTTTTCTGAGTAAACCCACCAATTTCCAGCCCCATTGGAGCTCATCTTGTCAAGAGTTAAATTTGCTAGAATTCAAAACTGAATTTGAATTTCAGTTTGAATATGAAGCAAACTTGACCAAACAAAGTTTGAATTTGAGAATTCAAATTCAAACAAAGACTTGGGAGCTAAGTCTCACATTAAATTGTGAGTAGCTGGTGGGATAATTAACAAAAACAGAAAAGAAATATTAGGGGAAAAGGAGAAAGGGGGAGGCCCACAGGTCAGTGGCACAATGGAGGGGCAGTCGGTTGCTGCAGCCGACCCCGACTTCGCGCGCAAGACAGTGAACGGCGGCGAGCCACCGAGGCAGCGATCGGCCACCTCACAGTGCCAAACCGCGGCTTAAAGGCCAGCGCACAGCCCACGCCGCCTTCCTCCTGCTTTCCAAACGAGAACCCCCCCCTACCGAGTTCCTTCCTCGTTTCCGCGCGAGCACAGAAACGCCGCCCTTTCTGATCGCCGGCGTCCGGCCAGCACAGGCGCGCTCGTGCCCGACGAGCCATACAAGAAAGGACCGCCTTAAGGTGCTGACTCTTCTAGTCCCTACCGTTCTTCATTTCATGGGCTGTCGAGGGAGTATTTCGCCGGGAAAGCTTCGGGTGTCTTGAGACCGAGCTCCCACAAAATCCCAAAATTCGTGGGGGTTAGCTCATCACTGGGCAAACCGAGTCATGCACACGCTCTATACACGGCCACGACCACCTAGGATCAAAAACCAGTAAAAACCGTGGGCTAGGTTGACGGTTCCTTGAAGTTTTCTGAAGCACAGCCGATATCCGGCCTAGGTCGCCGGTGAGGTCATAGTTACCGCCGTTTTCACGAGGATCGGTGTCCATGTCCGTGACCAGCAGGTGTCAGCGGAGCTCCCCGAGCAAACCGCATCGAAAAAGGTGCGTGGGATGCCGAGTTAGACGTCGCCGGTGAGCTCCCGGCCGCTGTTGCCGTTGGGAGCACTGTTCCGGTGGTTGTCAAGTTCTGGGGAGGGCACCACCGTGTTCCTCAGGCCGAGATAGGCACTGGCGGCGAGATTCAGCAAGCTCCGATGACCGGAACCCGTCTCCGGCGAGAGCTCCGGCGAGCTTGGCGGCGGGGTCGCGCGGGTGGCCGGAGGAGGACGAAGGGGTAGGCCCCACGCGTCAGCGGCTGGAAATAAAGGGGTGGGATTCTCTGTGGTCCGGGATCCAGTGCGGCCGCGCGGGAAGGAGTCTGTGGCCCCGTGTGGCTCGGATCCAGCGGTCGACACGTGTACGTGGACCCACCCGCAGGATTTAAACATTTCTGGAATTTCCAGTTTTAGTGCAAACTTTAGAACCCCATAACTTTTGCTAGGAAGCTCCAAATTTAGTGATTCAAATTGGGTTGGATTCATCTTGCCTAGCTCTGTCCAGAGATACAACCCAATTTGTATGAAATCCATTAATTAATTCTGGAAAATTCTTTAAAGCTTTTCAGCAAAAGAATTTTAGAGGGAGTTTGGTTCATCCAAAAATTCCCAAATTTTGGCAGAATGTTCTTTAGGACATTAGTAAACCCCTGCAAAAGTTTCAGACCATTTGGAGTTGAATTGGTCAGAGCAATTCAAATTGGAAGGTGCTGTGTTCATTTGAATGCAGAAACATTTTCAGAGAATTTCCAAAACTTGGAAATTCAATTCTGGGCAAACCTTGACTCCAAAAATGCTAGGAAAATTCATGCAAACTCTATGAGCTAGAATAGAAATTGTAGTTCATTAAGTTGAGCATGAACAGGGGTATTACCTCAGAATTAATTCTTCCTTGCTGATTTGCCAAGAGAATTATTCTGGGCAAACCACTCCATGAAAAGTGCTAATGTTTGGTCCAGAGAGTTTTCTTGTGACAAGGAACTCACACAAAAATTCTCAGCTCTATTGGAGCTCTAGATCACCCCTGTCCTGTTTACCCACTTAAGGGATTAAAATGGAAAAGGGGAAAACCACTTAGCATTTAACCATGTGACTAAGTCCAAGCCAAACCACCAACACTAGTTCATATTTAAATTCTTAAACAAAGTTCCAGGTGTTAGAGGCTGATTATTAGAACCAATAGTAGAAGTTTTACTCTAAAACTCACATTTGCATCTAAATTAACATATAGTATTTCATTAACGTGTAGCCGTTGAAGAAGAGACTCCGGAAGTGCTGGACTTCCTCCTTCCGGACGAAGAACTAACTCCTGACCAGCAGCAACAAGGCAAGCCCCGGTTTGCATTAACCCTTTTATAAATCTTACTTTGTTTACATGTGTCATATGAAGTATGTATGTGCATTAGGTCTAGGGTGAATGAAACCCCACTTGCATAACCAAAGGTTCCTAAAAGAGTGAGGGTAGTGTCAAGGACCTCGAGTAGACAGGCTATGCTTAATGAGTCATAGGACTTCGGTACAAGTCGAGTAGTTGGAATCTACTCGCGAGATAGGATGGGGACACACGGGTTCGGTTGAGTGATGTGAGATCACTTTAGTAATGAAAATGAGACTAGGCAGGGGCTAGGGCGCAGCAAGAGAGAGTCTTGTGTGCGCAGCCCTGTCCGTGTCGATTGAGGACCGATCCGTGTGCGGCCCTGCTGAACAAGTATTGAACGTACCGAAGGCATATCGGATATATGGGCCCCGATAAACCGATGTAGCCTAAACCTCCGGGCGTCGAGGCATAGCACACCGATTTATAGGTGTAGGTTGAGGGCAGCAAGGTGGAAATCTGCCAACGGGCATAGAGAGATGCTCCGTGTGGGGAACCTCCTGCTCGTTTCGGTGCGACCGGTTCGACGTTTGGGCTGTTGGGTGAAAGGTTGTCCCGTACGACATCGAGTGAGCGTGCTGTGCAGCTCCACGGGTGGGCGTACGTGACGTGCTCTTTGGGTTTTCCCTGCAGGTGTATATCGAGTCGATTCGCCGTCCCTCGCGGTGACGAGTACTGCTTGTTCACTGCGTCGTAACGTAGATTAATGAATGAAACATGTTGATTCAATATTGCTGGTTGATATAATTGTATTGCTACATGTGTGCCACCAAATACTGCTTACTAAATTTCAGATTTCATGAACTGTTAACTTGTTGCTAAAAGATGAACTAAGGATGAACTTGTAGGCGTGTCGTTTTGCTGAAATGCTACCAACCTATGTCTTGGTATACCTCATGTAGAGTTTCATGCTTAGGTGAGTCGGTTAAGCCTTGCTGAGCCTTCGTGCTCACGGTTGCTGCTTAAGTGTTTTTCAGGTGAGGAGCCACCCACGGACTCGGAGTACGAGTCCACCGGCGAGGGTTACCCTCCGTCGGGGTCCACGGCTGAGTGGGAGCCGTACACGCCGCGCTGAGCTGAGACGTGCAGCTAGTGTGGGTTGCCCTAGGGCTGGGCAACCGACTTTTGCTAAATAGGCGGGCGTGAGTTGTATAGTGTAGTCTTCCGCTGTGTAATAGAACAATAGTTGTATCTGAAGTTTGTACTTGTTTGTACAGTTTCAGTTGTTTCCCATGTAATATATTATGTTCTTATGACGTGTGCTGTCGGGTGTCGCATCGCGCGGCACCACCCTCTGCGATCCTGGATGAGCGGATTCCGGTCCGCCACAGCAGGAAGGCTCCCTGGGTCCCAGGCTTGGTGCAGATGCAACCGCTGGAGGGAACCAAGAGCAATTCTTCCCCCATAAGGCGGGTTAAGAGCCATGGAAGAAGACAAGACTGCAGGGACCTGAGGGAGGCGCAGGGGCTGGAAGCCTTATAAGGGGAATGTACCCACATGGAGGTTTCATTTAACACCTTCCCGGGTGCAATCCCTAGCGATTCGGAACTCTTCGGATACCCCGCGTCGGCGACCGCTTCGGTTCCTAGACCGAGTGCCGATGACGGGTGGGCCCAAGCCGCCTAGCTAAAGCGGTGGGGTCAAGGAGTCAGTGTCCTGAGAAGATAAGCCGGCAAGGCACTTCGTTGGTTCCCGAAGAAAGCGCCGCAACGTGCAGAAGCGGCAGTCTTGGGAACCGCCGCAGTAAAAGCAACCATCAAGTGAGCGCACGCTCCCACAACCCCGCGGTCGTTCGTGCTCCGGCAGCGGTCAATTCGGGACTTAGAGAAAGTGTGCAGATCGGAAGAGACGGAGGTCCCACCTCGGGCTCGCTGTCTCCCCTGAGATGGGCCCGGGGGCCACTGTCGGTACCTGAGATATGGGGTACCCCCGCGCACAGGGTAAAATGCCTAAGGAACTCGCCCTTCTGTGCAGGGAGAGCTCCGAAGGCGCCACGCGTCCGGCGGGGCCGGACCTCCCTCTCCTCAGAGGAGAGCTCCGGGCCCGCCATGTGGCATACAGAAGCCGGACCTCCCCCTCCGTGGGAGAGAGGTCCGAAGGCGCCGCGTGTCCAGCGGGGCCGGACCTCCCTCTCCTCAGAGGAGAGCTCCGGGCCCGCCACGTGGCCAACAGAAGCCGAGCCTCTCCCTCCGCGGGGAGAGGTCCGGAGGCTCCACGTGCCCCGCGGGACTGACCCTTCTCTCCTCTGAGAAGGGCTCCGGGCCCGCCACGTAGCAGCAGAACGACGCTGCCTGCCCCGAGCGATAGGCAGCGGATGTAAAGACGCCCCATACCTTGCCCGTACAAGGTATTCAAGGCCCGCGTCTTCCCAAGACGCGAAGCACGCTTCTGTCAGGTGCCGTTGCGCCCAGTCGCATCACAGACTGGCGCGCGGTGTCAGAACCTGCCAGCCAATAAACACCACGACAAGACATCCCATGCCGCCTGCGCCGTCATCAACCACTACGACTAGCATGCGGCATGGGCAGGGCGGCAAGTTGAAGACTCAGAAGCCTTCGAACAGAGGCAGCTACCAGCATAACTGCAGATATGGTAGATGATAGACAATCTTCCCGGGACCACCTGTCGGGTCCCGGCCCCCCTTGTAAGCTGCCCGAGCCTTGGACTATAAAAGGCTCGGGTAGGCGTCGATAGCAGGGGTTCGGACTTTGCAACTCATACGCTAGCCATACACTCTCAAGCTGTAACTCACCCCCGAGCTCAGGCCTCTGGTCCTGAGCAGCAAGCAATACAGCGAGCTCCATAGCTCGCCGTGGACGTAGGGTTTTACGCTCCGGCGGCCTGAACCACGTAAAACTCGCCATGTCAAGCTCTTACTAACTCGTCCATCTGCGCAAGCTCTCCGCTAGAGACTAGCCCCACCGAAAAAAGAACCTCCGCGGGCTGCCCAGTGCAGGCCCGGGGGAAGTGTCGACTGAACACTTCGACAAAGAGCAACGTAGGACAGGTTTCTCTTCATATAAATTTCCATAGGAGGAAGGCAGGCTAAGTATGGAGGCCACGACCCGCCTCAAGGGAAGCAAGACTCTACGCGCTTGGGGTCGGAACCAGGCGAAGCTGAACGTAGTCCTGGACCGTCCCCTGAGGCTTAGCTGCTCTGAGCACTGTTCCTGGACTTTATGGAATTTATTATAAAAAGAAGAGTCTGTCCTATTGTTGCTCTAGGGGTAGAACTTACTGAGGTGTTCTGTGTTTCGAGGGTTTGGGAGCAGGTCCCCATCCTCGGTTCTGGGGAATGGTCCCAGGTCCCAGGATGTCCAGCCCCCGTACGGCAAATGGTCATGTGGGCGGGATCATCTGTACCGTCCAAGCGGGTGTATGGATCTGCTCGGCGTGGAACAGGCACGCCTTGCAGTTCTCGACCAGCTTGACGGCATCCTGGAGTGTTGTCGGCTAGTAGAAGCCATGCCGGAAGGCTTTACCGACAAGCGTGAGTGAGGAAGAGTGACTCCCACATTCGCCTCCATGGATCTCAGCGAGCAAGTCGCAGCCTTCCCCCTGGGTTATGCACCGCAATAGGACGCGGTTGGCGCCGCGTCGGTAGAGATCCCCTTCTACCATCACGTGTCTCTTAGCCATACGCACGATCCGTTCAGAGGATACACGTTCATCAGGGGGGATATTGTCTTTCAAGTAGTCCCGGATCTCCGTGATCCATGCATCGGGTCTGACTTGAGCGTCTGGATCTTGAGCGCTGGGTTGCACGTAGTCCCCAGTGACGCTTACGATCCTTGGCGGCGTCCATGGACGCCGGGACCGCCAGCTTCAAGGTGCTGGTGTAGCCCCCTTCGCCTGGCTCGGCGGGACGGATTGTGGGCCGCGGCAACGTCCTCTCGAAGCCTCCTTCGGGCACAGGGGCTCTGGTAGGGGTCTTCGTTGAGAGGTCATCAGCTGCGGCCTTGCCAGCGCGCGGTACGTGGCGCAGGTCCAAGGCGAGGAAGTCTTTCTCCACCATCTGCACATAAAGCAGATGAGCAGCTAGCTGTGGGTCACTGCAGGAGCATTCACCCTTAACTTGCTTGATAACTAGCTAGGACTCGCCCTGTGCCAACAACTGGCGAGCGCCTAGAGACAGGGCTGTCTTTAGGCCAAGGATGAGTGCTTTTGTCGGTACCTGCGATATGGGGTACCCCCGCGCACAGGGGAAAATGCCTAAGGAACTCGCCCTTCTCCGCAGGGAGAGCTCCGAAGGTGCCTCGCGTCCGGCGGGGCCGGACCTCCCTCTCTTCATAGGAGAGCTCCGGGCCCGCCACGTGGCATACAGAGGCCGGACCTCCCCCTCCGCGGGAGAGAGGTCCGAAGGTGCCACGTATCCGGCGGGGCCGGACCT
Source organism: Neostapfia colusana (assembly GCA_030760725.1). NCBI lineage: Eukaryota > Viridiplantae > Streptophyta > Magnoliopsida > Poales > Poaceae > Neostapfia > Neostapfia colusana. The sequence goes on from JASWHV010000003.1 coordinate 89,640,513, forward strand.
CCCTCTCCTCAGAGAGGAGCTCCAGGCCCGCCACGTGGCCGACAGAAGCCGAACCTCCCCCTCCGCGGGGAGAGGTCCGAAGGCTCCACGTGTCCCGCGGGGCCGGACCCTCCTCTCCTCTGAGGAGGGCTCCGGGCCCGCCACGTGGCCAGCAAAACGGCGCTGCCTGCCCCCGAGCGATAGGCAGCGGGCGTAAAGACGCCCCATACCTTGCCCGTACAAGGTATTCAAGGCCCGCGTCTTCCCAAGACACGGAGACGCGGAGCACGCCTCTGTCAGGTGCCGTTGCGCCCAGTCGCATCACAGACTGGCGCGCAGTGTCAGAGCCTGCCAGCCAATAAACGCAGCGACAAGACATCCCATGCCGCCCGCGCCGTCATCAACCACTACGACTAGCATGCGGCATGGGCAGGGCGGCAAGACGAAGACTCAGAAGCCTTCGCCAGAGACAACTACTGGCATAACTGCAGATACGGTAGATGATAGACAATCTCCCCGGGACCACCTGTCGGGTCCCAGGCCCCCCTTGTAAGCCACCCGAGTCTTGGACTATAAAAGACTCGGGTAGGCGACGATAGCAGGGGTTCGCACTCTATCCATTCACCCCCAAGCTGTAACTCATCCTCAAGCTCAGGACTCCGGTTCTGAGCAGCAAGCAATACAGCGAGCTCCATAGCTCGCCGTGGACGTAGGGTTTTACGCTCCGGCGGCCTGAACCATGTAAAACTCGCCGTGTCAACCTCTTACTAACTCGTCCATACGCTCAAGCTCTACGCAAGGGACTAGCCCCACCGAAAAAAGAACCTCCGCGGGCTGCCCAGTGCAGGCCTGGGGGAAGTGTCGACCGAGCACTTCGACATTTGGCGCGCCAGGAAGGGGGCTTTTCACCTTGCGCGACGAGTTTCCGCCGACGAAGATGACCAAGCTTCCTTCAGCGGCAAACTCTCCCCCCCCCCCCCCCCCCCCCGCGTCCGCGGCGAACCGTGACCAGGGGGGAGTACATGTCGACACACTCAGGACGGAATGTGTCACAACAAGCTGGGAGCCAGCAACAGGCTCTGGCAGTGCCGACCCTGGCAATGCAGGCTCCATCCAGTGTCAGGTCTTCAGTAGCGCTGGGCGTACCCGGTGGGGGTGCGCTAACCGCAGCAAGAGCGCTACTGCACAATCCGCCTGCTGGGAACGCGCCTCAGGCAGCGACCCAGCAGTGGATTCGCGAGGTAGACCGTCTCGTCGTCGCCACCGCAAACCCTCGACTTCGGCGGGGACGACGCTCCAGTCAACCGGCAGTGTCGCTGACGCGCACGCCCGCGGTTGACGGGAAGATGGCGGACTCCAGCTCCACCAGGCCTCCGACGATGGACCTGAGGGCAGAGCTGGAGCGATGCCACTTGGGCCAAGATGCTCGAGTGTTCCTCGAGCGACGTCGAGAGAGGCGTCGCATCCAAGAGACTGGCGACAGCATGACGTCGGCCTCAACCCAGCCTGAAGGGCAGATCTTCGTCACGCGAGCTCTGCCCCAGGCGTACGCCGCAAAGCATATGCCGCAACCATATGCCCTGCAAATGGCGTCCCCGGTGTATGGTGCAGCCCTGCCCATACCGGGCTACACACTGCCAAGTGCGAATCAAGCGTTCGCGGCACCAGTACCTGCGGCAGCAGGAGCAGGATGTGCAGCTCTTGCGCCCCACCTTCGCTTCGCGAAGTGGCCGCGCAAGTTTCGGCCGCACCTGCCCGAAAAGTACGATGGCAGTGTCAACCCGGCGGAGTTCCTCGAGATATACTCCACCGCCGTACTCGCCGCAGGAGGGGATGAGGCTGTCATGGCCAACTATTTCCCCGTCGCCTTGACTGGCCCAGGCCGGTCTTGGCTCATGAACCTACCCCAGGATTCCATAACCTCCTGGGGAGAGCTCTGCCGGCAGTTCGTCGCCAACTTCGGCAGTTCCTACACCCGGCCTGGCACGGAGCTCCACCTCCACGCCATCCAGCAACAATCAGGGGAGTCGCTGCGCTCCTTCATCAAGCGGTTCTCCCAGGTGCGGAACACCATCCCACACATCCAGAACACTTCTGTGGTAGTGGCGTTCCGACAAGGTGTTCGGTACAAGAAGATGCTCGATAAGCTCGTGACTAGGGAGGTCCGCGATGTCTCAGAACTCTTCAGCCTGGCGGACAAGTGTGCCAGAGCAGCCGAAGGACGGAGCTGGCGGCTAAGGCCTTGCGCCGAGCGGTAGCGTCGGTGGCTCCCCTCCCGAGTGCAGCACTGCACCTCAGGTGGATGGGAACCCCTATCAGCTTCGATGCCACCGACTGCCCCAGGAACATGGCTGGGGCCGGCCAACTACTGCTCGTGGTGGCCCCCACCATCGCCAACGTGAAGATGTACCACGTTTTGGTAGATGGCGGGGCTGGACTGAACCTCATCAGTCGCGCAGCCTTCCAGAAGCTGCAGATCCCGATGGCCAAGCTCACCCATCGAGCCCGTTCTCAGGGGTAGGGCCGGGACAGGTCGTTCCCTACGGCCACATCAGCCTCCCGGTGACCTTTGGGGCACCAGACAGCTATCGGACAGAGTGCATTCTGTTCGATGTGGCCGAGATCGACCTCCCGTTCAACGCCATAATTGGCAGGCCAGCCCTGTACCGATTCATGGCAGTAGCCCACTACGGCTACCTTGTCTTGAAGATGCCTACACCAACAGGCGTCCTCAAGGTTTGTGGAGACCGTGCTGCTACAGTGTTAGCCTTGGAAAAGCTCCAGGCGCTTACAGCAGCTAGAGCACCAACCCCAGGCAGTGCAGAACCAAACCGGCTCCACCCAAGTGCACGCCACCGTGCCTCTGCCACAGCACCCATGTGCAACCCCTCGACAAGGACGATGTCCCCTTGAGGCTCGTCCGAATCAGCGCCGATGTCACCCAGACCACCCGGGTAGCCGGGGGCCTGGATAGCAGATAGGAGGGCGCGCTCGTTACCTCCCTCCGGCACAACGCCGATGTGCTGCATGACAGCCGTCGCGGATGCCAGAGATCCCTAGGGAGGTGATTGGGCAATATCTAAAGGTCTCCCCCAACGCCTGACCAGTCCAACAGGAGCCCCTCAAGTAGCCCACCGAGCAGTAAAAAACCTCATCCGGGAAGAAACCAAGAAGCTGCTGGGCGCTGGCTCCATACGGAAAGACCGCCACCCCCGGTGCTTGGCGAACCCCGTTGATTGTCCCAAAGGCCGGCGGGAAGCTCCGGAAGTGCATCGACTACACCAGTCTCAATAAGGCATGTCCTAAAGATCTATTTTCCCTCCCTATGATAGATCAAATAGTAGGCTCGACGTCAGGCTGCGATATACTGTGCTTCCTAGATGCTTGCTCGGGTTTCCACCAGACCCCTATTTCTAGAGAAGTTGAAGAGCACACCCCCTTCACCACAGTAGTCGGCCTGTACTGTTATGCCTCTATGCCTTATGGCCTAAGGAACGCTCTCCCTACCTTCCTACGTGCAATGCACAAGACCTTAGGAGAGCTAATGAGAGACTCAGTTGAGGTGTGTCGAAGACATTGTTGTTAAGGTCAGGCAGGGTTCGTCCCTACTAGATAACCTGGCCTTAGTCTTTGTCCGTCCGACAAATGTGAGCTCGGTGTACCCTCTGGAAAACCCTTAGAATTCCTGGCCTCATGCCAAGGAACTGAGGCTAACCCAGAGAGGGTCAAAGCCATTGGCTCGAAGTCCAGAAATTCGCGGGATGCCTAGCTGCGCTGAGTCGGTTTATACCAAGGTTAGCAAATCGAACACCCCACTTCTCTAGGCTCCTACGCAAATCCGGCCCATCCGCATGGACCGACGAAGCGGAGGAAGCTCCCCTGGAGCTGAACCAGCTCCTGATGACCCCATACCACCGCAACCTGCTTCGGTATCGAGAAACAAGTGCCAGGAAACCCCGGAGGTCCGAGACGACCCCCCGGGTCTCCGAAGCAACCCCCCGGAGGTCCAAAACGGACCCCGGATCCGCGACACAACCTCCCGGAGGACCAGCAGGATCTCCCGGAGGTGCAACGAGACCCCACAGAGCTCCCGGGGAATCAGCGGGACACCCCCCCCACTGGAGGTCCAAGACAGCCTGGGGGACCCCCGAGTATCAGCTCCCGGCAGCCTTCCCAGGCTGAAAGCTATCCTCCACAGCCCCGACGCGACGGACGATGCCGTCAAAGGGGCAGCGGAGCTGCTAGAGTTTGAGCTAGGCTTCATTCCTCATCACGCAGGCAACAGCCAATTACTAGCTGACTTCGTGGCCGACGTACACGACCAACGCAGGCTGACTCAGGGGGCCATGGAGACGGTGAACCAGGACCCTGAGCCCTGGCCTTCACCGGGGCCTTACTGGATGCTCTTCTTCGACGGCTCCTTGCGAAAGCAGGGGGGCGGTGCTAGCGTACTGTTCCTCATGCCATCGGGGGAACAGTCTGGGTATGTGGTGCGTCTCAATTCAAAGGCAACCAATAACATGGCAGAGTATGAAGCATTCATCCTTGGCCTAAAGACAGCCCTGTCTCTAGGCGCTCGCCAGTCGTTGGCACAGGGCGACTCCCAGCTGGTTATCAAACAAGGTGGTGGAGACAGACTTCCTCGCCTTGGACCTGCACCACGTACCGCGCGCTAGCAAGGCCGCAGCTGACGAACTCTCAACGAAGACACCCACCAGAGCCCCTGTGCCCGAAGGGGGCTTCGAGAGGACGTTGCCGCGGCCCACAGCCTGGCCCGCCGAGCCGGGCGAAGGGGGCTAGACCAGCACCTCGAAGCTGGTGGTCCCGGCGGCCATGGACGCCGCCAAGGATCGTAAGCGTCACTGGGGACTCCGTGCAACACAGCTCTCAAGATCCAGATGCTCAAGTCAGACCCGATGCATGGATCACGGAGGTCTGGGACCACTTGAAAGACAATATCCTCCCTGATGAACGTGTATCCGCTGAACGGATCGTGCGTATGGCTAAGAGACACATGACCGGTAGAGGGGGATCTCTACCGGCGCGGCGCCAACCACATCCTATTGCGGTGCATAACCCAGGGGGAAGGCTGCGACTTGCTCGCTGAGATCCATGGAGGGGAATGTCGGAGTCACTCATCCTCACGCACGCTTGTCGGTAAAGCCTTTCGGCATGGCTTCTACTAGCCGGCAGCACTCCAGGATGCCGTCAAGCTGGTCGAGAGCTGCAAGGCGTGCCTGTTCCACGCCAAACAGATCCATACACAGGCTTGGATGGTACAGATGATCCAGCCCACGTGGCCATTTGCCATACGGGGGCTGGACATCCTGGGACTGGGACCATTCCCTAGTGCCGAGGATGGGGACCCGCTCCCGAACCTTCGGAACACAGAACACCTCTGTAAGTTCTACCCCTAGAGCAACAATAGGACAGACTCTTCTTTTTATAATAAATCCCATAAAGTCCAGGAACAGTGCTCGGTGCGGCTAAGCCTCAGGGGACGGTACAGGACTACGTTCAGCTTTGCCTGGTTCCGACCCCAAGCGCGTAGAGTCTTGCTTCCCTTGAGGCGGGTCGTGCCCACCATACTCAGTCTGCCTTCCTCCTATGGAAATTTATATGAAAAGAAACCTGTCCTACTGTCGGTACCTGAGTTATGGGGTACCCCCGCGCACAGGGTAAAATGCCTAAGGAACTCGCACTTCTCCGCAGGGAGAGCTCCGAAGGCGCCACGCGTCCGGCGGGGCTGGACCTCCCTCTCCTTAGAGGAGAGCTCCGGGACCGCCATGTGGCATACAGAAGCTGGACCTCCCCCTCCGCAGGAGAGAGGTCCAAAGGCGCCGCGTGTCCGGCGGGGCCGGACCTCCCTCTCCTCAGAGGAGAGCTCTGGGCCCGCCATGTTGCCAAAAGAAGCCGAGCCTCCCCCTCCGCGGGGAGAGGTAGGGAGGCTCCACGTGCCCCGCGGGGCTGACCCTCCTCTCCCCTGAGAAGGGCTCCGGGCCCGCCACGTGGCAGCAGAACGGCGCTGCCTGCCCCGAGCGGTAGGCGGCGGGCGTAAAGGCGCCCCATACCTTGCCCGTACAAGGTATTCAAGGCCCGCGTCTTCCCAAGATGCGGAGACGCGGAGCACGCGTCTGTCAGGTGCCGTTGCGCCCAGTCACATCACAGACTGGCGCGCGGTGTCAGAACCTGCCAGCCAATAAACACCGCGACAAGACATCCCATGCCGCCTGCGCCGTCATCAACCACTACGACTAGCATACGGCATGGGCAGGGCGGCAAGAGGAAGACTCAGAAGTCTTCAACGAGAGGCAACTACTGGCATAACTGCAGATACGGTAGATAATAGACAATCTTCCCGGGACCACCTGTCGGGTCCCGGCTCCCCTTGTAAGCCGCCCGAGTCTTGGACTATAAAAGGCTCGGGTAGGCGTCGATAGCAAGGGTTCGCACTTTGCAACTCATACGCTGGCCATACACTCTTAAGCTGTAACTCACCCCCAAGCTCAGGCCTCCGGTCCTGAGCAGCAAGCAATACAGCGAGCTCCATAGCTCGCCGTGGACGTAGGGTTTTACGCTCCGGCGGCCTGAACCAAGTAAAACTCGCCGTGTCAAGCTCTTACTAACTCGTCCATCTGCGCAAGCTCTCCTCTAGGGACTAGCCCCACCGAAAAAAGAACCTCCGCGGGCTGCCCAGTGCAGGCCCGGGGGAAGTGTCGACTGAACACTTTGACATTTGGCGCGCCAGGAAGGGGGCTTTTCTCCTAGCGCGACGAGTTTCCGCAAACGAAGATGACCAAGCTTCCTTCAGCGGCAAACTCTCCCCCTCTGCGTTCACGGCGAACCGTGACCACTGGGGAGTAAATGTCGACACACTCAGGACGAAGTGTGTCGGCACAAGCTGGTAGCCAGCAGCCGACTCCGGCAACGCCGACTCCGGCTATGCAGGCCCCGACCAGTGGGAGGTCTTCAGCAGCGCTGAGCGTACACCATGGAGGTGCGCTAGCTGCAGCAAGAGCGCTGCTGCACAACCCACCTGCAGAGGATGCGCCCCATTCAGCGACCCAGCAATGGGTCCGCGAGGTGGACCGCCTCGTCGTCGCCGCCGCGAACCCTCGGGTTCGGCGAGGACGGCGCCAAGGACAACCGGCTGTGTCGCTGATGCGCACACCCACGGTTGACGGGCTAATGGCGGATTCCAGCTCCTCCAGGCTCCTGTCGACGGACCTGCGAAGGGAACTGGAACGATGCCACTTGGGCCAGGACGCCCGGGTGTACCTCGAGCGACGCCGAGAAAGGCGTCGCAAGCATGAGGCTGGCGACAGCATTTCGTCGGCCTCGACACAACCTGAAGGGCAGGCCTCGCCACGCGAGCCCTGCCTCAGGCATATGCTGCGCAGCATATGCCACAGCTATATGCGCCGCAAGCAGCGGCCCCGGTCTATGGTGCAGCACTGCCCATGCCGGGATACGCGGTGCCAAGTGCGAACCAAGAGTTCGCAGCGCCGGTACCTGCAGTAGCAGGTGCAGGGTGTGCGGCCCTTGCACCTCACCTTCGCTTCGCAAGGTGACCACGCAAGTTTCGCCCGCACCTGCCCGAGAAGTACGACGGCAGCGTCAACCCAGCGGAGTTCCTCCAGATCTACTCCACCGCCGTACTTGCCACAGGAGGGGACGAGGCTGTCATGGCCAACTACTTCCCCGTCGCCTTGACCGGCCCGGCTCGGTCTTGGCTCATGAACCTACCTCAGGGGTCCATAACCTCCTGGGGAGAGCTCTGCCGGCAGTTCATGGCCAACTTCGGCAGCTCCTACACCCGTCCAGGCACGGAGCTTGACCTCCACGCCGTCAAGCAACAACCTGGGGAGTCGCTGCGCTCTTTCATCCAGCGGTTCTCTCAGGTACGCAACACCATCCCACATATCCAAAGTGCCTCTTTGGTAGTGGCGTTCCGACAGGGTGTCCGGGACGAGAAAATGCTTGAGAAGCTCGCGACCAGAGAGGTCCGCGACGTCTCGGAGCTCTTCAGCCTGGCGGACAAGTGCGCCAGAGCAGCTGAAGGGCGGAACTGGCACGCTCTGCCGACCTCCGAGTCAGGAGGACAGCCCGGGTCCGGTGCTGCTGCCTATGGGGGTGGCAAGAAGACCAAGAACCGGGGGAGTGGCAAGATGAAGTCACCATTCACGGCCCCCGTCGCCGCAGCTGCGATGACCAGTGGGGCTCGGGGGCCACGCCCCAACCAAAGGCAGCGGCGATCACCTGCCCCAGACAATGACCAGGGCGGGCTATGCCCCGTGCATGGCACCGGCAACCATACTGCTGCCGAGTGCTGAGAGATCCAGAGGCTTGCAGAGCGCTTCCGAAAAGGAAGACAGCAGAGGGCTGAAGCACCGCCCTACCCTCAGAGGGATGGCAAACAGAAGGTCGATGCCCCAGTCACTGCTGCCCATCAGGTGGGGTTCCAGGAGCCTCAGCGTGTCATAAAGACAGTGCATGACGGTGAGGACTCCAGTTCCGACGGTGACAGGCCAGGGCGTTAGCCAACTGCGGCGCGCCTCCATGCCTCGAACATACCTCTCGGGGGCCGCCTAAGGTCTGTCAACCCCTTGAAGGCCTCGCCAGAAGGGGAAGACGCCTTAGGTCATCCAAGAAGGGGAGAACTCCCAGGGGGCACGGGGCCGGTGCCGGCGTACTGCTTCTCATGCCATCGGGGGAGCAGTCTGGGTACATGGTGCGTTTCAATTCCAAGGCAACCAACAACTTGGCAGAGTATGAAGCACTCATCTTTGGCCTAAAAGACAGTCCTGTCTTTGGGCGCTCGCTAGTTGTTGGCACAGGGCGACTCCCAGCTAGTTATCAAGCAAGTTAAGGGTGAATGCCCTTGCAATGACCCACAGCTTGCTGCTTATCTGCTTCACGTGCGGATGTTGGAGAAAGAATTCCTCGCCTTGGACCTGCGCCATGAACCGCGCGCTGGCACGGCCGCAGCTGACAACTTCTCAACGAAGACCTCCATCGGAGCCCCCGTGCACGAAGGAGTCTTCGAGAGGACGTTGCTGCGGTCCACAGTCCGGCCCGCCGAGCCGGGCGAAGGGGGCTGAACCAGTGCCACGAAGCTAGGGAGTCCCGGCGGCCCTGGATGCCGCCAAAGGATCGTAAGAGTCACTGGGGACTCCGTGCAACCCAGCGCTCAAGATCCAGAAGCTCAAGTAGTCCCGATGCATGGACCACGGAGGTCTGGGACTCCTTGAAGGACATCCTTCCTGATGAACGTGCATCCGCTGAACGGGTGGTGCGGATGGCTAAGTGCTACGCGCTGGTATCTTTACTGGCGTGGCACCTCGACATCCTATTGTGGTGCATAACCCAGGAGGAAGGCTGCGACTAGCTCGCAGTAGTCCAAGGAGGCGAGTGCTGGGAACGCTCATCGTCCCGCGCGTTGGTCAGATAAGCCACCCGGCATGGCTCCTACTGACCGAGAGCCACCTGGACGCCGTCAAACCGGTTAGGGATGCAATGCGTGCCAAGTCCACGCCAAGCAGACCCACACAACCGGTGCAGACGCGCACTCAGAGCCGTCGGGGGATACCGGCTCCTCCATGTCGAGGGCCAGCGGGACTTCCCAGGGCCGGGTCACGGGAACTACCCTTCCACATGGTATGCAGGGCCGAAGCCATGCTTCCCCCTGATATAGCCATGGGGGTCTCCCCGTGTCCGGCGTACGACGAAGCCACGCATGACCCGCTCTGCGTGAAGACAGGTGCTCCGACGCCACCCCAGTAAGTTCACCATGCTTACTTATGTGTTTGTCGAAGTGTGCGGTCGACACTTCCCCCGGGCCTGCACTGGGCAGCCCGCAGAGGTTCTTTTTTCGAAGGGGCTAGTTCCTAGCGGAGAGCTTGCGCAGATGGACGAGTTAGTGAGAGCTTGACACGGAGAGTTTTACGTGGTTCAGGCCGCCAGATCGTAAAACCCTACGTCCACGGCGAGCTATGGAGCTCGCTGTATTGCTTGCTGCTCAGGGCCGGGGGCCTGAGCTTGGGGGTAGGTTACAGCTTGAGAGTGTATGGCTAGCGTATGAGTTGCAAAATGCGAACCCCTGCTATCGACGCCTACCCGAGCCTTTTATAGTCCATGACTCGGGCGGCTTACAAGGGGTGCCGGGACCCGACAGGTGGTCCTGGGAAGATTGTCTATTATCTACCGTATCTGTAGTTACGCCGGTAGTTGCCTCTGGTCGAAGGCTTCTGAGTCTTCATCTTGCCGCCCTGCCCATGCCGCACGCTAGTCGTAGTGGTTGATGACGGCGCAGGCGGCATGGGATGTCTTGTCGCAGCGTTTATTAGCTGGCAGGTTCTAACACCGCGCGCCAGTCTATGATGCGACTAGGCGCAACGGCACCTGACAGACGCGTGCCCCGTGTTTCCGCATCTTGGGAAGACGCGGGCCTTGAATACTGACACGACCCCACTGGTCCTGTCGAGCCAGGATCACGCTGAGGGGTGCTGCGTTGCACAGCACCGTATAACACACGTCAAAGGTACAAAGCGGAAGCGGAAGCTTTATTACATAAACAAGTTTATTAACATGTTTACATCAAAATAAGTTTAGTCCACACTCGCGGGCGTAGACTAAGCATCAAGTGCACGTTCAGCCCTCGAACGTGTCCTTGCTAGCACACTCGCACACTAACTCTGCGGCGTGCACGACTCCCACTCGACGGGGTTCCCCTCCTGGGGTTCCGTCTCCTCTTCGGGAGTCCCTTCCTCATAGAACCCTGCAAAAGCTTCAAACACAAGCAGTGAGCACGAAGGCTCAGCAAGTCTGACCCGTCTCACCTAAACATGGAACTTCTACATGAGGGTGATGGGTTGCATGAGGTAAAAATCATTTGCAAGGACTCGCCTAATTAGTAGAACCTTACTTTCAAGTTTTAGCAGCAGGTTGTGGAGAACTTTACGCTAAGGCACATGAGAGAGCCGCAATCAAACAAGAAACGCATTTCTCTCATGTACTTTGCCCAAAGTTGAAAAGAACTTTAGTTAGCACTAAGCTACAACATATCATTAACAATCAATATCCAACTTTCAATCAGCAACATTTTAACATGTAACTAGCCTGTTCTCTCTACGTCACGGTACAGTGAACAAGTGGTACTCACTGACCGCGAGGGACGGCGATTATAATCGATTTACACCTGCAGGGTTACCCGAACAACCCGTCACGTACGCCCGTACTCGATGTTGCCTACAACAACCATCACGGACGCCGTACGCGACTACCTTTCACCCGTTAGCCAAATATTGAACCGGTCCCATCGTCCCGAGCAAGAGGTCCCTGCACGCGCATCTCTGTGCCGCCAGCTGATTTACACCTCGAGCTCTCAACCTACCCTCTGAACGACGGGCAATGCCTCAACACCCAGCTACCCGAGTTACATCAGTTTCCCGGTTCCCATATAGCCGGTAGGTCTTCGGTACTGTTCTAGCTTGTTCAACAGGCCCGCACACGGCTCGGTCCTCAATCGACACAAGCGGAGCTACAGCACACAGGCCCCAAAGTCCTGCTGCCCTTACTCTCCGCTCGGTCTCATTTTCTTGCCATGTGTTTCATGTGCTACCTCTACCCGAGCAATGTGCCTCTAGCCTATTCTCGCGAGTAGTTCCAACTACTCGACTTGTACCGAATCCTACTCTATTCTAGCAATGCAGTGGCTAACGGGGTTTGCAATCCTAAACCCAACCCATGGTTCTCTTGGCTATGCAGTGGGGTTTCCAAACAAGACTCTGATGCACAACATAAAGAAAACAAGTATGTGCTCAAAACAATAAAAATTTATAAAATGGTTAATGCAAACCGGGGCTTGCCTTGCTGCTCTTGGTCGTAGGCTAGCTGTTCCTCCGGAGTAACGAAGTCTAGGACTTCGGGTTCCTCCTCGACCTTAGCGACTACATGATGGAAACAATATATGTATTAATTTAGTGCACTTGTATTAAGTTTGAAGTTGTGAAGTCTATAACCTTTGCTAGATAGACCTAATGACTGTGAAACTTTTACTGTGGCTTGGTTACAACCTAAACAAAGACTTGGTCAAGTTTTAGTTGCAGCAAAGCTCATTTGAGCCCTCCACAAATAATTATGTCCTTGACCTTAATTGGAACTCTTAGGGTGTTCTAGGAATTTTCATGAGACAAACTATGACTTTCTGAAAACTAGATTTTCAGAGGGTTCTAATGGAGTTGGTCTTACTTAATTTGGAAGTCTCTAACTAAAGATATGAGCTAAACAATTTCAGAGAAAATTCTGAAAATGTTTCTGAACATTTTCTATTTTCTCTGGAACAGTTTTACTAATCACACCATTAGGTGGACTAAATGAGCTCAAATGGATCTGAAATTTTTATGGTAGTTCAAGGATATTTTGGTGAACATCCCAGAAAAATTTCAGGATTTTTCTCCAAAGGATTCTCCAGTTAAAATTCCTAACAGTTTTAACTTTAAGGAATTAATTCTGGAGAATTAAGGAATTTCATGAAGTGAAACTTGATTTTCTGGAAAGTACTCAGAGAGCTGAATCCAGCAAAATTTGGTTCACTCAATTTGGAGCTTTCTAGCCAAAGTTATAAGGATTTGAAGTTTGAAGGAAATCTGAAAATCGGGAAAAAGTTTAAACTCGCGCGTGGGCCCAGGGGACACGCGTCGCACGCCGAAGCGATAGCACACCGCGGCCCACAAGGCTTTTGCGCGCCAGCACACCCGATCCCGGCCGCAGCCGGATCCCGATTCAAAATATCGGCCGCTGACAGCTGGGGTCCACCCCCTTCTTCAACCTCGCGACACCCGCGCTCCGCCGCCGAGGGACCTCGCCGGAGAGCTCGCCGCTGGCTGCTGTACAGCTCCAAACTTCTTGATTCTGGCCGCCCCTGCCTACTTTTACTTGGGGAACATGATCCGAGGGTCAGCTGCTCATGACAACGGCCGGAGCATGGTCGGCGACGAGCCGCCATATCGGAACGACTTCGGCCATGTCGGCTGACGCTCCTAGTGCCTCAGCTACTTGGGAAATCGGTCGGGGAGCATCAGTGGACCTCAGAGAAGGTCGACATGAACTCGGGGCAGCTCGGGGAAGGCCCGAAATAGGTCCTCACCGTGCGCCCGATACCCCCCGTGCGTTCCGCCATTAGTAGACCTTGAATTACGCCGGGCACAGAAGTTCTCCGGCCCAAAGTTGTGAAGGCAACTTGTGCGTCACCGTGTCTAGTTCGTGTGGGAGTGGCCTGAGGCCCTCTAATCCTTTCTAGAGCACGAATTAAACAGAATTGTACCCGAAGGTCGTTCTGCACACAGAAAGGGGAAAAGTGGAAATTCGCCGCCGGTGAGCAACCACTCGAGCTGTGGCTCGGGGATGAGCAGCACCGATCACTTGCGCGTCCAAGGGTGCCTTGGCTCGGGCGTGACAACGCCCAGGTTGGGCTGTCCACGAGAGCCCGAGGTGCGGCGGTTTCCAGTTCCGAGTTTGATCTTTCGGCACAGCCGATATCACTCGGTTTCAATTGATTTCCAGCAATGGGGAGGATGGAGGATGGTTGCTAGTACCTTGCTGGGACCTTGGAATGGAAAGAGGGAGCTGCGATCGGCTTGATCAAGCAGGAACTCGAGCGGCGGCGATGGCAGTGGGAAAACAAGTCGTGTGCGTCGGCAGCTCGAGGAATGGCGACTGAAGCACACCGGGGAGGGAATAAATAGCCCGGCGGTCTGGTCTCCGGCTTGGGGCACGCAGCAGGAGCTGGCGCCGGCTGCCCCCTTCGGTGGCGCGCGCGCACAGCTGCCGGGAACCGACTGAACTGTGTTTCAGTCGGTTTGCTTTGAGGCTGAGGCTGACATGTGGGTCCCACTCCTCTTTTAACCTCTGAAATTTATTCCTAACAGCTGTGGTAAACAGTGAACCCTATTCTACCCTTGGCAACTCAAATTATTCACCCAAGAGCCATTTGAATTGATCAAAGTTCAAATGATGTTTGGTTTGAATGAATTTCAGCACAAGTGCAGTTTGAAATTCAAATAAAGTTTGAATTTCTCCCCCTTAGCTCATGTCAAGATCAACTCCAAATGGAGTGAAAATTGGTGTGTGAGCTCACAAAAATGTGCTGAGCAAGAATATGCCTTCCACTTTTAAATTCAGTGGGTGAAAACAGTTTGAATTTGAATATGTTTTCAAACTGCCCCTTTCCTATCTACACCCAAGATGACCTCAAAAATGTTTTGAATTTGGGTGAAACTTGGCATGGACATCCTTAGCAAAGTGTAGGAGTTTTCATATGTCCAGCCCATCTATATCACATGTGGGAAGTACCACTTTTGCAATGTGTGAGTTTGTCCCCTAATGAGCATGTTGATAATTGTTACTTGCTCTTTATTTGTGTTCATCATTTTTCCTCAAATGAGGTGTGTGGTGTGGTGATGAACACTGCAAATGAGTGTCAAAAACTGAGGCCCTTACATTCCTCCCCCCTTAAAAGAATCTCGTCCCGAGATTGTAAGGTGAAAATGAGAGAGAGGACGGTGGAAAATTACCGGATATGCGACGTGAAAAAGTCGGGGTAGTTAGTGCGAAGGAATTCTTCGCTCTCCCATGTCGCTTCGTCCATGGAGTGATTACTCCATAGAACCTTGTAGAACCACAACGTACGGTTGCGTGTGGTTCGGGCCTTTTCATCAATAATCTGCACCGGTTCCTCCCGATAGGTGAGATCCGGTTGCAGTTCTTCAATGTCTTCCAGCTGAACGGTAGTTGATAGCTTGAGACACTTCCTCAGCTGGGAAATGTGAAAGACGTCGTGCACACCGGAAAGTGCTTCTGGTAATTTCAGCCGGTATGCCACCGATCCACATCTTTCGGTAATCTGGAATGGACCGATGAATCGGGGTGCTAACTTTCTTCTCACCCCAAATCTGTTTACGCCCTTCATTGGAGACACTCGTAGGTATACGTGATCTCCAACTTCGAATTGTAATGGGCGCCTCCTCCGGTCCGCATACTGTTTCTGTCGGGATTGAGCGGCTTTTAGGTTCGCTTGAATTAATCGAACCTTTTCTTCCGCGTTGTTGACAAGATCAATCCCGAAGGTAACCCTCTCGCCAGATTCACACCAGTTCAGTGGTGTGCGGCATCTCCTGCCGTATAGCGCCTCGTAGGGCGCCATCTTGATGCTGGCTTGGTACCCATTGTTGTACGAGAACTCGGCTAATGGCAAGTGATCATCCCAATTCTTGCCGTGGTCGATAGCGCAAGCTCGTAGCATGTCTTCTAGGATTTGATTTACCCGCTCCGTTTGCCCATCCGTCTGCGGGTGGTAGGCTGAACTACGGATCAGCTTCGTCCCCAAGGCAGCGTGTAGCTGCTCCCAAAAACGGGACACAAATAAAGTGCCCCGGTCCGATATGATGGTACGGGGTACGCCGTATAAGCATAGGATCCGTGAGATGTACAGTTCAGCGTACTTCTTGGCGTTGTAGTTGGTGTTGACCGGGATGAAATGGGCAACTTTGGTGAGCCGATCGACGATCACCCACACAGAATCATGTTTCTGTAAGGTGGTGGGTAAACCGACGACGAAATCCATGCTCACGTCCTCCCACTTCCAGGCAGGAATGCCCAGTGGTTGCAGCAGTCCCGGTTTCCGCATGTGGTCTGCCTTCACCCGTCGACATGTATCACACTCGGACACGTATTTTGCCGTCTCTCGCTTCATCCGTGTCCACCAAAACTTGCTTCTGAGTTCTTGATACATCTTGTTGCTGCCGGGGTGAATAGAAAACTTTGATAAGTGAGCTTCATCAAAGATTCTCTTCCTTAACTCCGGGTTTCGGGGTACGACGATCCGGTCCTTGAACCATAAGACGCCGTCTCCGTCCTTCCGGAAACATTTCAACTCCCCACTGTCTACACGTCTCCGCAAATGTGACATGCCCTTGTCATTCTTCTGGGCTGCCGCTATCTCTTCACGGATGGTGGGGATCAAAGCTAGGTTGTAGAGAGCTCCATGTGGAATCACATGTAGTGGTGGTTCGCTCTCTTCCAACGGTGTGATGGTCAGATTATTGACGTGTGACTTGCGGCTTAGCGCGTCTGCCACAACGTTTGCCTTGCCCGGATGATAATGGACCTCTATCTCGTAATCCTTTATCAGTTCCAACCATCTTCGTTGCCTCATGTTCAGCTCCTTCTGAGTGAAGATGTACTTGAGGCTTTTGTGGTCGGTATATAAATGTACGAGGTTACCGAGTAGGTAGTGCCTCCACATTTTCAGTGCAAGTACCACGGCAGCGAGCTCCAAATCGTGAGTTGGATAATTTTGCTCATGGTTCCTAAGCTGTCGTGATCCATACGCAACCACTCTTCGGTCTTGCATCAGCACACATCCGAGCCCAATGCCGGATGCATCGCAGTACACATCGAACGGTTTTGTTGTGTCTGGCTGCGCCAAAACCGGTGCTGATGTTAGGTGCTTGACTAAAGCCTTGAATGCTGCTTCACATGCTGGACTCCAAACATATTTGGTAGCCTTCTTTAGCAGCTCTGTCATTGGCTTGGCAATCTTCGAGAAGTTCGGAATGAACCTCCGATAATATCCCGCGAGTCCGAGGAAACTCCGTACCTCATGAACAGTTCTCGGGGATTTCCAATTCAGCACTTGCGTGATTTTGCTCGGGTCCACAGCGATACCCTCCGCCGAGATGATATGCCCGAGGAAAGGCACTTGCGATATCCAAAACTCGCATTTGCTGAACTTTGCGTATAACTTGTGATCCCGCAGCCGTTGCAAGACTATACGCAGATGTTTCTTGTGATCTTCCTCCGACTTGGAATATACCAGGATGTCGTCGATGAAGACCACGACAAACTTGTCCAGCTCCGGCATGAACACCGAGTTCATTAAGTACATGAAGTGAGCTGGAGCATTGGTGAGGCCGAAGGACATGACCAGGTACTCATAAAGTCCGTACCTTGTCGAAAAAGCTGTCTTTGGAATGTCCTCAGCCCTGATCTTAATCTGATGGTACCCGGATCTTAAATCCATCTTGGAAAAGACCTTTGCTTCGACCAACTGATCAAACAACATGTCGATCCGTGGCAACGGGTACTTGTTCTTGATGGTTACGGCATTTAATGGACGGTAGTCCACGCAAAGCCGCAACGTTTCATCCTTCTTTTTGACAAATAATGCCGAACAGCCCCATGGCGATGAGCTCGGCCTAACAAAACCCTTCTCCAGAAGGTCCGCGAGCTGAGTCTTCAGTTCAGCCAACTCCTTGGGCGCCATCTTGTACGGCCTTCGGGATATTGGCATGGTTCCCGGTGCAAGTTCAATCTTGAACTCCACCTCTCTATCGGGTGGCATCCCCGGCAAATCATCCGGGAATACATCAGGGAATTCTCGGACCACTGGAATGTCTTCCAATCTGATGGTTGTGGCTTGATAGACACTTGGAAGTTTTATTTCTGGACTGTCCAGAAATAATGAGTGAGAACCGTGCACTTCTGAGTTTAAGTGCACGACTCGAAGGACGGTGTCTAAAACAGCGCCGTGGCGGGTTAACCACGACATCCCTAGGATGACATCGACCTTCTGTCCCTCTAAGATAATGAGAGACGTGGGGTACACTCTACCCGCTAAGCATAATGGTGCTTTGGAGACCATTACGCTTGCTGAAATCTTCCCACCCGGTGAACAAATTAAATATGGACTATCGGTGGGTAGTATTGGCAAGCTGTGTTTAGCAATGAAAGCTTGGCTAATAAAATTATGCGTGGCGCCTGAATCAAATAGTACTATAGCGGGATGCTGGTGGAGTTGGAACATACCCGCAAGGATTGGCTCGCCCTCCGGCACGTCCTCAATGGCAAGCTGGTGGACAGTACCGGGCCTAGGGTTTGCCCGCCGCGCATTAGTAGGGTTCCGGGGTTGATTCCTCCCCGGAAACTGTGGTGCCACTCCGCCGCCTTGCCTCTCCGGGCAACTGCTCGCGAAGTGTCCTGGACGACCACACTTGTAACATGTGGCCGCTGCTGGTGGAGTACTCGGGGGACGAAAGCCCGGCATGCGTTGCGGAGGTGCGAACGCACGCGGCATCGCCCGCTGCTGCTGTTGTTGTTGCGGTGGTGCTGGCAGTGCCGGCCGGAACGCCGGTGAAGAATACGGCCGACCGCGGAACGGCATCGACCGCTGTGGTGGCTGCCAGCGCGGACCTGATGGTGGGCGATTCACCATCCGAAACTTCTGAGAAGGACCGCCTCCTTCTCCGCTGCTCTGCGGCGCGCTTCGCTTTCGCTCTGCCGCCGCCAACTCCTTGCCGGAGTCTTCCTGAACAATCGCAGCATCAATTATGTCGTTGAGGCTGCCGCGATTGAACATCGCCAGCTTGTCCTTCAGGAGCGGGTTAAGCCCCTGGTAAAAGTGGTCCCGCCGCTTCTCGTCCGTATCTGCGTGATACGACGCGTAGAGTGCGAGATCGTTGAACGCCCTGGAGTACTCCAGCGCGTTCCGGCTCCCTTGTTGCAGGTGTAGGAACTCCTGCGTCTTCCTCTTCATCAAACCGGGCGGTATATGATAGGCCCGGAAGGCCGTCCGGAACTCCGCCCAGGTCATCACTCGGTCGGTGGGTTGTGAAGCACAAAAGTTGGCCCACCACGCGCTCGCGGATCCTTGGAGCTGCTGGACCGCGAACTGAGTCTTGCGCTGCTCGCTGATTTGGAGCAGCCCGAACTTCATCTCTATGGCGCGGAGCCAGTTGTCCGCGTCAAGTGGTTCATCCGCCCTTGAGAATACAGGGGGATGAGTCGCCAGGAAGTCGGAGTAGGAGCTCTGTTGGCGCTCCTCGCGATCTTGACGTCTCTCCGGGCGAGACGTATTCGCAATTAACGTTTGCAGCAGCTCTGTATGCTGCTGATGTGAACCCGCCATTGCCGCGACAATGTCGGCCAATGTAACCGTTGGCAGTGGCGGTGGCGGTGTTTGCTGTTGTTGTTGCTGCTGCTGTCCCGAGGAGTCCTCGGGAGGTGGTTGGGAGGTCTCTCCCCCTTGGCTAGTACCTCCAACATCGGGGTTGGCACGAGTACGCGTCATTCTGAAATTCAACACAGCAGCAATTAGCACATGTCTTACTCAAAATTCCATAAACAGGAGTAAGTATTGAAGCGACGCATGATTAACTTGCACAACATTCACATATATTGATAAAGCATAAACTTTATACAAGATACATTATTCTCGGATCTCCGAGAAGTCGTGCTCATGTCGTCACTACCTATACATACGCTACTGTCTACACGACATGTCACCGATTACCAAAGTTGGGTTACGCTACCCTAGCTGCCCTACTTGGCAACCGTAACCCCCTACTCGGAGTAGAACTCGACCTCCTGTGGGTCGTCCTCCTCCGGTACCTCTGCTGGTGGCTCGGGGTCTACCACCTCTTCTCCCATTCCAGGTTCTCCCATGGCTGGAAGACCCAAGACTACCGGTACGCCCAATACCGGGGGCACGAGGTCCTGCAATGCATGCACCTCGTCCATAGCCTGGTTGTAGTCCTCTTCCCAGCCTTGTCCTTCCTCAATAGCGTCGTCCCGCTCTTGAGCAATGTCCTCATTCTGCTGGGTTAGGGTCTGCACCAGCTCTTGCAACGCCGCAATGTCAACACGGCTCTTCTTCTTTGCCTTCTTCAGACGACGCAACTGATTGTGTTGTTCATTCAGTCGCTTGATCGTCGGGAGGAGCACATTGCGGAGTGCACTGTGAGCACTCTCAAAATGATCTCCACGGCTTGTGCTCTCCTTGAGCTTGGTGGCGAGATGCTCCGTATGAACAGCTTGGCTGTCCATCACAGCGTTTCCCGCCCTCATTTGGAGGCTGAGATTTGCCTCCGCGGGGTTGTACCTTGGGCAACTCGGGTTTGTTGCCTCTAGGTACCGCTCTTCCCACACATGCTGAGCTCGTCCCTCCACCGGAACGAGTGCGTATGGAGTTCCCTCCATAGCCTGTACGTGTAGTTGGCAGAAACGTGACATAGTGTCACGGGCTGCCACTTGCCACATCCCTTCCGGTTGTCTTCCTCTCACCGTGACGGTGAATGGCACCCAACCGGGTGGCGTAGGCCCTGCAGAAACCTCGACATGGATCGTCCACGTCTTGTTCCCCTCTTCGCCTTCTTCCTTGGCGAAGTATTGCGGCCTTTGGTTGTACCCGAAATATTGGAGCATTTGCCACAATGCTTCCGGGTAGCCGCTACGGTCAGAGCAGTGGGAAACTACCCACCCGTTCTCCAACCGTTTATCTGCTGCCATCTGTAAAAATATATTTGAGAAATGTCAAATATTTATTTAAACAGTAAACCATTGAGTTATAACATAAGATATGTCATTGAACCCATAACACTTGGAAACATAGTTCAAATTTTTAAACAAATTTGACTGCTGATCTGCTGTTACCATGACAGCCCTGACCAGTTTCCATATCAATCTGATTTAGGCCAGGTTAAAAGCGAAACCAGTCCTGGAGCTCAACATCAAAGTTAAAGTTAACTTCAATAGCTTTCCAGAAAGTATTTGGTTGGCCTAAGATCTGCTCTGGTTCAAAAGTTATGAGATGTCAAAGTTAACAGAATTTCTGGAAACAATTGGACAGCACCTCCCTGCCTTAGGTACTGATTTGATCCAAGAATCCCAGTTAGTTCTGTTCCTAATCTGACAAAACTTTCTGTTACAAAGTTGTAACCCATCTCATAATCTTTCCAGAACTACCTCATTTTCTATTTTTGGATTTTTATGCAGGAAGTTATGCTTAATTTACAGAGAGTCTTTGCTCTGTCCTGTTTTCTGGACAGTTTCAACTCCGTTGCATTTTTCGAGTGGTTAAGGGATGAAACACCTCTGGAACTCAACAGAAAAGTTGTAAAGCTCCTCCAAAGCTTCCCAGAAATGTATCATACGACCCCAACCTCGAAAGAACTCAACCTCTAACCTCTGATTAACTTCAGCCTTGATTTAGCTGAAAACAGAGTGCTCTGTCCTTAACATCCTATAAGTTGAAAGCTTGTTAACTTTGAATATCCTGTTCAAGGGAAGGAGTTACATCAAGTTTTACTACTTTGGGTCAAAACCTTCAAATTTTTAAATGAAGTTGTTCATTTTGTTGGGTGTGACGTCGAGGCGTCACCAGATTATGTCGGTACTACGTCCTCACAAAGGAAAAACCTATACCGGACTTAGCCGGCGTCGTTAGTTCAGTGGCACTACTCGTCACTCGCACACGGATACTACACGTCTACCGTTTCGTGGTAAGGCTACCTGCAGAAATTCAACCAATCATCAGACTCGGCTGCACACCGAGCCCGGAATCCATACAGTTGGTACATCCGGCCGTCATCACTCGCCCGGATGTTCTCAAGCCAAACACGCCTTGAGTTACGTGTTCACGTTTCAGACCACGTGACGGGGTCTCCCATGTGGCACCACGCACGCCAGGGACAGACGTTGCTCGAATACCCCAAACGACATGAAGAGTCGTAGAGGATATCAAAGCGGGTCGGGTTACCTGCCACCCGTGGGGCTCCACCCTTCAGCTTGTGCGCACTGGTGGACAGCGCTTACGTGCACCCCCCAAGACATGAACGTCCCGAGATGCACGATTTTCCGACATAACAAATAGGTTAATATGCCACTTTCTATATGCTAATAACATCCTTATACGGGCTACTAACTCGTTCCTCACTGGATTTTTGAAAAAGAAGACCTTTGTACTGTGTTAAACCTCAAGCGAGCTCTGATACCACGCTGACACGACCCCACTGGTCCTGTCGAGCCAGGATCACGCTGAGGGGTGCTGCGTTGCACAGCACCGTATAACACACGTCAAAGGTACAAAGCGGAAGCGGAAGCTTTATTACATAAACAAGTTTATTAACATGTTTACATCAAAATAAGTTTAGTCCACACTCGCGGGCGTAGACTAAGCATCAAGTGCACGTTCAGCCCTCGAACGTGTCCTTGCTAGCACACTCGCACACTAACTCTGCGGCGTGCACGACTCCCACTCGACGGGGTTCCCCTCCTGGGGTTCCGTCTCCTCTTCGGGAGTCCCTTCCTCATAGAACCCTGCAAAAGCTTCAAACACAAGCAGTGAGCACGAAGGCTCAGCAAGTCTGACCCGTCTCACCTAAACATGGAACTTCTACATGAGGGTGATGGGTTGCATGAGGTAAAAATCATTTGCAAGGACTCGCCTAATTAGTAGAACCTTACTTTCAAGTTTTAGCAGCAGGTTGTGGAGAACTTTACGCTAAGGCACATGAGAGAGCCGCAATCAAACAAGAAACGCATTTCTCTCATGTACTTTGCCCAAAGTTGAAAAGAACTTTAGTTAGCACTAAGCTACAACATATCATTAACAATCAATATCCAACTTTCAATCAGCAACATTTTAACATGTAACTAGCCTGTTCTCTCTACGTCACGGTACAGTGAACAAGTGGTACTCACTGACCGCGAGGGACGGCGATTATAATCGATTTACACCTGCAGGGTTACCCGAACAACCCGTCACGTACGCCCGTACTCGATGTTGCCTACAACAACCATCACGGACGCCGTACGCGACTACCTTTCACCCGTTAGCCAAATATTGAACCGGTCCCATCGTCCCGAGCAAGAGGTCCCTGCACGCGCATCTCTGTGCCGCCAGCTGATTTACACCTCGAGCTCTCAACCTACCCTCTGAACGACGGGCAATGCCTCAACACCCAGCTACCCGAGTTACATCAGTTTCCCGGTTCCCATATAGCCGGTAGGTCTTCGGTACTGTTCTAGCTTGTTCAACAGGCCCGCACACGGCTCGGTCCTCAATCGACACAAGCGGAGCTACAGCACACAGGCCCCAAAGTCCTGCTGCCCTTACTCTCCGCTCGGTCTCATTTTCTTGCCATGTGTTTCATGTGCTACCTCTACCCGAGCAATGTGCCTCTAGCCTATTCTCGCGAGTAGTTCCAACTACTCGACTTGTACCGAATCCTACTCTATTCTAGCAATGCAGTGGCTAACGGGGTTTGCAATCCTAAACCCAACCCATGGTTCTCTTGGCTATGCAGTGGGGTTTCCAAACAAGACTCTGATGCACAACATAAAGAAAACAAGTATGTGCTCACAACAATAAAAATTTATAAAATGGTTAATGCAAACCGGGGCTTGCCTTGCTGCTCTTGGTCGTAGGCTAGCTGTTCCTCCGGAGTAACGAAGTCTAGGACTTCGGGTTCCTCCTCGACCTTAGCGACTACATGATGGAAACAATATATGTATTAATTTAGTGCACTTGTATTAAGTTTGAAGTTGTGAAGTCTATAACCTTTGCTAGATAGACCTAATGACTGTGAAACTTTTACTGTGGCTTGGTTACAACCTAAACAAAGACTTGGTCAAGTTTTAGTTGCAGCAAAGCTCATTTGAGCCCTCCACAAATAATTATGTCCTTGACCTTAATTGGAACTCTTAGGGTGTTCTAGGAATTTTCATGAGACAAACTATGACTTTCTGAAAACTAGATTTTCAGAGGGTTCTAATGGAGTTGGTCTTACTTAATTTGGAAGTCTCTAACTAAAGATATGAGCTAAACAATTTCAGAGAAAATTCTGAAAATGTTTCTGAACATTTTCTATTTTCTCTGGAACAGTTTTACTAATCACACCATTAGGTGGACTAAATGAGCTCAAATGGATCTGAAATTTTTATGGTAGTTCAAGGATATTTTGGTGAACATCCCAGAAAAATTTCAGGATTTTTCTCCAAAGGATTCTCCAGTTAAAATTCCTAACAGTTTAAACTTTAAGGAATTAATTCTGGAGAATTAAGGAATTTCATGAAGTGAAACTTGATTTTCTGGAAAGTACTCAGAGAGCTGAATCCAGCAAAATTTGGTTCACTCAATTTGGAGCTTTCTAGCCAAAGTTATAAGGATTTGAAGTTTGAAGGAAATCTGAAAATCGGGAAAAAGTTTAAACTCGCGCGTGGGCCCAGGGGACACGCGTCGCACGCCGAAGCGATAGCACACCGCGGCCCACAAGGCTTTTGCGCGCCAGCACACCCGATCCCGGCCGCAGCCGGATCCCGATTCAAAATATCGGCCGCTGACAGCTGGGGTCCACCCCCTTCTTCAACCTCGCGACACCCGCGCTCCGCCGCCGAGGGACCTCGCCGGAGAGCTCGCCGCTGGCTGCTGTACAGCTCCAAACTTCTTGATTCTGGCCGCCCCTGCCTACTTTTACTTGGGGAACATGATCCGAGGGTCAGCTGCTCATGACAACGGCCGGAGCATGGTCGGCGACGAGCCGCCATATCGGAACGACTTCGGCCATGTCGGCTGACGCTCCTAGTGCCTCAGCTACTTGGGAAATCGGTCGGGGAGCATCAGTGGACCTCAGAGAAGGTCGACATGAACTCGGGGCAGCTCGGGGAAGGCCCGAAATAGGTCCTCACCGTGCGCCCGATACCCCCCGTGCGTTCCGCCATTAGTAGACCTTGAATTACGCCGGGCACAGAAGTTCTCCGGCCCAAAGTTGTGAAGGCAACTTGTGCGTCACCGTGTCTAGTTCGTGTGGGAGTGGCCTGAGGCCCTCTAATCCTTTCTAGAGCACGAATTAAACAGAATTGTACCCGAAGGTCGTTCTGCACACAGAAAGGGGAAAAGTGGAAATTCGCCGCCGGTGAGCAACCACTCGAGCTGTGGCTCGGGGATGAGCAGCACCGATCACTTGCGCGTCCAAGGGTGCCTTGGCTCGGGCGTGACAACGCCCAGGTTGGGCTGTCCACGAGAGCCCGAGGTGCGGCGGTTTCCAGTTCCGAGTTTGATCTTTCGGCACAGCCGATATCACTCGGTTTCAATTGATTTCCAGCAATGGGGAGGATGGAGGATGGTTGCTAGTACCTTGCTGGGACCTTGGAATGGAAAGAGGGAGCTGCGATCGGCTTGATCAAGCAGGAACTCGAGCGGCGGCGATGGCAGTGGGAAAACAAGTCGTGTGCGTCGGCAGCTCGAGGAATGGCGACTGAAGCACACCGGGGAGGGAATAAATAGCCCGGCGGTCTGGTCTCCGGCTTGGGGCACGCAGCAGGAGCTGGCGCCGGCTGCCCCCTTCGGTGGCGCGCGCGCACAGCTGCCGGGAACCGACTGAACTGTGTTTCAGTCGGTTTGCTTTGAGGCTGAGGCTGACATGTGGGTCCCACTCCTCTTTTAACCTCTGAAATTTATTCCTAACAGCTGTGGTAAACAGTGAACCCTATTCTACCCTTGGCAACTCAAATTATTCACCCAAGAGCCATTTGAATTGATCAAAGTTCAAATGATGTTTGGTTTGGATGAATTTCAGCACAAGTGCAGTTTGAAATTCAAATAAAGTTTGAATTTCTCCCCCTTAGCTCATGTCAAGATCAACTCCAAATGGAGTGAAAATTGGTGTGTGAGCTCACAAAAATGTGCTGAGCAAGAATATGCCTTCCACTTTTAAATTCAGTGGGTGAAAACAGTTTGAATTTGAATATGTTTTCAAACTGCCCCTTTCCTATCTACACCCAAGATGACCTCAAAAATGTTTTGAATTTGGGTGAAACTTGGCATGGACATCCTTAGCAAAGTGTAGGAGTTTTCATATGTCCAGCCCATCTATATCACATGTGGGAAGTACCACTTTTGCAATGTGTGAGTTTGTCCCCTAATGAGCATGTTGATAATTGTTACTTGCTCTTTATTTGTGTTCATCATTTTTCCTCAAATGAGGTGTGTGGTGTGGTGATGAACACTGCAAATGAGTGTCAAAAACTGAGGCCCTTACAAATACCTTGTACGGGCAAGGTGTGGGGCGCCTTTACGCCCGCTGCCTACCGCTTGGGGGCGGGCAGCACCGTTCTTCTGGCCACATGGCGAGTCCGGAGCCCTTCTCTGAGGACAGAAGGGTCTGGCTTGCGTGGCACGTGGAGCTTCCGGACCTCTCCCCGCGGAGGGGAAGGTCCGGCTTCTGTATGCCACGTGGCGGGCCCGGAGCTCTCCTCTGCGGAGAGGGAGGTCCGGCCCCGCTGGACGCGTGGCGTCTTCGGACCTCTCTCCCGCGGAGGGGGAGGTCCGACTTCTGTATGCCACGTGGCGGGCCCGGAGCTCTCCTCTGAGGAGAGGGAGGTCCGGCCCCGCCGGACGCGTGGCACCTTCGGAGCTCTCCCTGCGGAGAAGGGCGAGTACTTTATGCATTTTACCCTGTGCGCGGGGGTACCCCATATCTCAGGTACCGACAGTGGCCCCCGGGCCCATCTCGGGGGAGATAGCGAGCCCGAGGTGGGACCTCCGTCTCTTCCGATCCGCGCACTTTCTCTAAGTCCCGAATCGACCGCTGCCGGAGCACGAACGGCCACGGGATCGTGAGAGCGTGCGCTCACTTGATAATTGCTTTTACTGCGGAGACGGGAGCCTCGGCCATGTTGGACACACAGGGCTTCCGGAGCTCCTTCACTGTGGGAGGAGGCCCGGTTTCCGCCTGCCACGTGGCGGGCCCGGAGCCCTCCTCAGGGTTGGAGTGAGTTCCAGGCCTGCTGGACACGTTGGGCCCCCGGGCCCCGCCCCTTCTAGTCCTGGGTCGAAGTAGTTGGTAGCTCCTTTCCCCCTACTTCATGCAGTCCCCGTTGCCGCAACCTGGAAGTCCTGCACACAGGTAGAGGAAACATAAATCTCCTTGGGGGCTTTCCCTCCCTTATCTCAGTCTTATTTGACTTATAGCCCCAACCATACGCTTGGTGCTTGGGGACTTGTAGAGAGGGGGAGCTGAGCACATGGCAACCATGTACTGCAAGGGTGATAAAAACTCAATTCACAATTTAAATGAGTACAAGGAAAGAGCAAAGTAGGGCGGATTTCTTTTCGTACAACCTTCCATAGGAGGAAGGCAGGCTAAACATGGAGGCCACGACCCACCCCATTAAGAGGGGAAGCAAGACTCTACGCGCTTGGAGTCAGAACCAGGCAAAGCTGAACGTAGTCCTGGACCGTCCCCTGGGGTTTAGCTGCTCCGAGCGCTGCTCCTGGACTCTATGGAGTTCATTACGAAAAGAAAGTACTGTCCTATTTTTGCTCTTAGGGGTAGAACTTACGGAGGTGTTCTATGTTCCAAGGGTTTGGGAGCAGGTCCCCATCCTTGGTGGAAAGGCGCACACACCCGGGGCGGCATACTTTCGCGACTCGGAAGGGGCCTTCCCAGCTAGGGGAGAGTTTGTGGGCCCCTTCGCGAGAAAGTATGCGCCGCAACACCAGGTCGCCTTCCTGCAGCTCCCGGGCATGCATAGACCTCTGGTTGTAGCGCCGAAGCGCCTGTCTGTACCGCGCGTTACGGAGTGCCGCATGTAATCAGACCTCGTCGACGAGGTCGATTTCTCCACGCCGGAGGTTGTCCTGCGTGGCTTCGTCGTAAGTCCGGACACGGTGAGACTTCATGGTGATTTCTGGGGGAAGTACAGCTTCAGCCCCGTACACCATGAAGAAGGGTGTCTCCCCGGTGGCCCGGCTCTGGGATGTCCGGTTAGCCCATAGTGTGCTCGGAAGCTCGTCTACCCAATTGGCACCATGTTTCTTCAGGCTGGCGAAGGTGCGAGTCTTGAGGCCCCGGAGAATCTCCGCATTGGCCCTCTCAACTTGCCCATTGCTCCTCGGGTGGGCGACAGAGGCATAGCATACCTGAATGCCAAGGTCCTCGCAGTAGTCTTGGAATGCTGCGCTGGTGAACTGGGTCCCATTGTCGGTGATGATCCTGTTTGGGACCCCGAACCGGCAGACAATAGACTTGATGAATTTTACTGCGGATTGTTTATTGATGGTGACTACTTGTGTAGCTTCCAGCCATTTGGTGAACTTGTCGATAGCGACATAGAGGTACCGGAACCCCCCGACGGTTCTGGGAAATGGTCCCAGGATGTCCAGCCCCCACACGGCAAATGGCCACGAGGGCGGGATCATCTGTACCGCCTGAGCCGGTATATGGATCTGCTTGGCATGGAACTGGCACGCCTTGCAGCTCTCGACCAGCTTGGCGGCATCCTGGAGTGCTGTCGGCCAGTAGAAGCCATGCCGAAAGGCTTTACCGACAAGCGTGCGTGAGGAAGAATGACTTCCACATTCGCCTCCATGGATCTCAGCGAGCAAGTCGCAGCCTTCCCCCTGGGTTATACACCGCAATAGGATGTGGTTGGCACCACGCCGGTAGAGATCCCCCTCCACCAGCGCGTACCTCTTAGCCATGCGCACATCCGTTCAGCGGCTGTATGTTCATCAGGGAGGATATTGTCCTTCAAGTAGTCCCGGATCTCCGTGATCCATGCATCGGGTCTGACTTGAGCTTCTGGATCTTGAGCGCTGGGTTGCACGGAGTCCCCAGTGACGCTTACGATCCTTGGCGGCGCCCACGGCTGTAGGGCCGCCGGGACCGCCAGCTTCGAGGTGCTGGTCAAGCCCCCTTCGCCCGGCTCGGCGGGCCGGGCTGTGGGCCGCAGCAGCGTCCTCTCGAAGACTCCTTCGGGCGCAGGGGCCCCGGTGGAAGCCTTTCTTGAAAGGTTGTCGGCTGCGGCATTACCAGCGCGCGGTACATGGTGCAGGTCCAAGGCGAGGAATTCTTTCTCCAACATCTGCACGTGAAGCAGAAACGCAGCTAGCTGGGGGTCATTGCAGGAGCATTCACCCTTGACTTGCTTGATGACCAGCTGGGAGTCGCCCTGTGCCAACAACTGGCGAGCGCCTAAAGACAGGGCTGTCTGCAGGCCAAAGATGAGTGCTTCATACTCCGCCATGTTGTTGGTTGCCTTGAAATTGAGACGCAACATATACCCAAACTGTTCCCCCGATGGCATGAGGAGCAGTACGCCGGCACCGGCCCCCTGCTTTCGCGAGGAGCCGTCGAAGAAGAGTGTCCAGTGGGGTTCGGTAAAGACCGGAGCTTGGTGCTCTGGTTCCCCGCCCCCATGGCCCCCTGGGTCAGTCCCCGTTGGTGTCCACTCCGCCACAAAGTCAGCCAGTGCTTGGCTCTTGACTGCATTGCGTGGGAGGAAGTCCAGCTCAAACTCCGCCAGCTCCGCCACCCATTTAGCAACGTTGCCAGTCGCATGGGGGCTGTGAAGAATTGTCTTCAGCGGATACGAGGTGACTACCGAGACCCGGTGGGCCTGGAAGTAATGGCAGAGCTTTCTGGAGGCCACGAGCACCGCAAACAACAGCTTGTGGACTTCCAGGTACCTCGTCTTGGCATCATGAAGTACTTCGCTGATGTAGTAGACAGGCCTCTGGACGGTTCGGACCCTTTCTCTCAGGTCTGGGAGGTCCTCGTCCATTGACCCTGGCCCGCTGGAGGTGGGTGGACCCACGGGGGCCTCCGGGAGCTGGGACCCGGAGGCCCTTAAGCTATCTTGATTGTCCGGGAGCTCCGGGGGGTCTTGGGGGACCTCTGGGAGGTCCCGTTTGGCCCCTGGGGGGTCCCGCAGGGCCCCCAGGGGTTTATCTTGGAGGTCCGGGAGACCGCCCTGGACCTCCGGGAGGCCGACCTGGGCCTCCGGGAGGTTGCTTTGGAGGTCCGGGGGACCGTCTTGGTCCTGCGGGGCCTCCTGGCGTCTGCCTTCTGCTACCGGAGCAGGTTGTGAAGATGTGGGGTCCGGCCGCTCTGCGACGAGGACCATACTCACTACTTCAGTTGTCGCCGCGATGTAGAGCAGCAGGTGCTCTCCGGGCTCAGGGGCTACCATGATAGGTAGGGTCGTCAGGAGTCGCTTCAACTCCTAGAAAGCCTCTTCTGCTTCGTCAGTCCAGGCAAAAGGGCCTGACTTGCGCAGGAGCTTAAAGAAAGGGAGTGCCCGCTCTGCTAGCCTCAGTATAAACCGACTCAGCGCGTCTAGACATCCCGTGAGTTTCTGGACATCCTTGACGCGGGCAGGGGGCCGCATCAAGTCGATGGCCTTGATCTTCTCTGGGTTGGCCTCGATCCCTCGGTGCGAGACCAGGAACCCTAAGAGCTTCCCAGAGGACACGCCGAACACACATTTATCAGGGTTCAGCTTGGTGCGCGTAGAGCGCAACTTGTCAAAGACTAAGGCTAGGTTATCTAGCAGGGATGGACCCTGCTTGACCTTGACAACTATGTCATCGACATACACCTCAACCAGGTCTCTTATTAACTCCCCAAAGGTTTTGTGCATTGCCCGCACAAAGGTGGGGAGTGCATTCTTTAGGCCGTAAGGCATAGACACATAGCAATAAAGGCCGTCTACTGTGATGAAGGAGGTGTGCTCCTCGTCCTCCCTAGACATGGGGATCTGATGGAAACCCGAGTAGGCGTCTAGGAAGCACAGCATATCACAGCCTGACGTTGAGTCTACTATTTGATCTATTCTAGGGAGAGGGAATGGATCTTTAGGACATGCCTTATTGAGACTGGTGTAGTCGATGCACATCCGGAGCTTCCCGCCAGCCTTCGGGACAACGACGGGGTTCGCCAACCATCGAGGGTGGTGGACCTCCCGTATGAAGCCAGCGTCCAGCAGCTTCTTGACTTCTTCACGGATGAAGTTCTGCCGCTTGATGCACTGCTTGTGAGGCTTCTGTTAAACCGGCCAGGCGTCGGGGAAGACTTTCAAGTGGTGCTCGATCACCTTCCTGGGGATCCCCGGCATCCCCGGCATCTGTGACGGCTGCCATGCAAACACGTCGACGTTGTGCCGGAGGAAGGTGACGAGCGCGCCTTCCTATTTACTATCCAGGCCCCTGGCTACCCGGGTGGTCTGGGTAGCTTCGGCGCCGACTTGGACGACCTTTAAGGGGACGCCGCCCTCGTCGAGAGGTTGCACCCAGGGTGCTTTGGTCGAAGCACGGTGACGTGCGCACGGGCGGAGCTGGTCCGGCTCCGTATTGCCGGGGGCTGATGCCCCAGCTGTTGCGAGTGCTTGGAGCTTCTCCAGGGCCGACACTGCAGCAGTGCGGTCCCCAGGAATCCTGAGGACACCTGTCGGTGTTTGCATCTTCAGGACAAGGTAGCCGTAATGGGCTACAGCCATGAACCGGTACAGGGCTGGCCTGCCGATTATGGCGTTGAAGGGGAGGTCTATCTCCGCTACGTCGAACAGAATGTACTCTGTTCGATAGCTGTCCGGAGCCCCGAAGGTCACCGGGAGACTAATGTTGCCGTAGGGGATAACCTGTCCCGGCCCTACCCCTGAGAACGGGCTCGACCGGGTGAGCTTGGCCATCGGGATCTGCAGCTTCTGGAAAGCTGCACGGCTGATGAGTTCAGCCCAGCCCCTCCATCTACCAAAACATGGTGCATTCTCACGTTGGCGATGGTAGGGGCCACCAGGAGCGGTAGTTGGCCGGCCCCAGCCATGTTCCTGGGGCAGTCGGTGGCGTCAAAGCTGATGGGGGTCCCCATCAACTTTAGGTGCGGTGCAGCACTTGCGAGTGGCGCCACCGACGCTACCGCTCGGCGCAGAGTCTTGACTGCGCTTCGGGACGAGGGGTCGGCGGACCCGCCGTATATGACGTAGAGCTTCTTCCAACGCTCATCGTCGCTGGAGCCGGAATCCTCATGATTGCGTGTCACCTTCACGACAAGCTGAGGCTCCTGGATCTCCTCTGGGTGGTCAATGTTGTCTGGAACATCCACCCCCTGCTCATCTTCCTTTGGATGGAAGGGCAGGGCATCAGCCCGCTGCCGCTTCTCCTTGCGGAAGCGCTCTGCGAGCCTTCGGATCTCCCGGCACTCAGCAGCAGTGTGGCGACAGCTGCCGTGCACGGGGCACATATTGTCTTCATCACCTTCTGGGATTGGTGATCTTTGCTGCTTCTTGTCGGGGCGCGGCCCCCGAGCCCCACCGAGCGTCGCTGCAGTGACGACTGGGGCTGCAGTCGGTGATTCTATCTTGTTTCTGCCTCGGTTCTTGGCCTTCCTGCTGCCTCCACCGGGAGTAGGACTAGATCCGGGCAGTCCCCCTGACTCGGAGGATGGCAGCGAGTGCCAGTTCCGTCCTTCGGCTGCTCTGGCGCATTTGTCTGCCAAACTGAAGAGCTCTGAGACGTAGCGGACCTCCCTGGTCGCGAGCTTCTCGAGCATCTTCCTGTCCCGGACGCCCTGCCGGAACGCTACCACCACAGAAGCATTTTGGATATGTGGGATGGTGTTCCGTACCTGGGAGAACCGCTGGATGAAAGAGCGCAGCGACTCCCCAGGTTGCTGCTGGACGGCGTGGAGGTCAAGCTCCGTGCCAGGCCGGGTGTAGGAGCTGCCGAAGTTGGCTACGAACTGTCGGCAAAGCTCTCCCCAGGAGGTGACGGAACCCTGGGGGAGGTTCATGAGCCAAGACCGAGCTGGACCGGTCAAGGCAACGGGGAAATAGTTGGCCATGACGGCTTCATTCCCTCCTGCGGCAAGTACGGCGGTGGAGTAGATCTGGAAAAACTCCGCCGGGTTGACGCTGCCGTCGTACTTCTCGGGCAGGTGTGGCCAAAACTTGCGCGGCCACTTCGCAAAGCGAAGATGAGGCGCGAGGGCTGCACACCCTGCTTCTGTCACCGCAGGTTCCGGAGCCGCGAACACTGGGTTCGCACTGGGCACAGTGTACCCCGGTACGGGCAAGGCTGCACCATAGGCCGGGGGCGCCATCTGCAGTACATATGACTGTGGCATATTCTGCACGGTGCAGGCCTGGGGCAGAGATCGCATGGCGAAGGTCTGCTCTTCAGGCTGGGTCGAGGCCGACGTCACGCTGTCGTCAGCTTCTTGGTAGCGACGCCTTTCTCGGCGTTGCTCGAGGTATACCCGGGCATCTTGACCCGAGCAACACCGCAACAGCTCTGTCCTCAGATCCATCGATTGAGGGCTGGCAGAGCTGGAGTCTGCTGTCTGTTCGTCAACCACCGGCGTGCGTATCAGCGACACGGCCGGTTGGTCAGAGTGTCGTCTCCGCCGGAGTCGCGGGCTTGCGGCAGCGACGACAAGACGGTCTACCTCGAGAATCCACCGCTGGGTCGCTGCCTGAGGTGCGCCCCCAGCGGGCGGATTGTGCAGTAGCACTTTTGCTGCAGCTAGCGCACCCCCTCCAGGTACGCCCGGCGCTACCGGAGTTCTGACGCTGGTTGGAGCCTGCATTGCCGGGGTCGGCGCTGCCAGAGCCGGTTGCTGGCTCCCAGCTTGTACTGACACACTCCGTCCCGAGTGTGTTGACTTGTACTCCCCCCTGGTCGCGGTTCGCCGCGGAGGCGGGGGAGGTGAGCTTGCCGCCGAAGGGAGCTTGGACATCTTTGTCGGCGGAAACTCGTCGCGCTAGGGGAAAAGCCCCCTTCCTGGCGCGCCAAATGTCGAAGTGTGCGGTCGACACTTCCCCCTGGACTGCACTGGGCAGCCCGCGGAGGTTCTTTTTTCGGAGGGGCTAGTTCCTAGCGGAGAGCTTGCGCAGATGGACGAGTTAGTGAGACTTTGACACGGAGAGTTTTACGTGGTTCAGGCCGCCGGAGCGTAAAACCCTACGTCCACGGCGAGCTATGGAGCTCGCTGTATTGCTTGCTGCTCAGGGCCGGGGGCCTGAGCTTGGGGGTGAGTTACAGCTTGAGAGTGTAAGGATAGCGTATGAGTTGCAAAATGCGAACCCCTGCTATCGACGACTACCCGAGCCTTTTATAGTCCAAGACTCGGGCGGCTTACAAGGGGTGCCGGGACCCGACAGGTGGTCCCGGGAAGATTGTCTATTATCTACCGTATCTGTAGTTACGCCGGTAGTTGCCTCTGGTCGAAGGCTTCTGAGTCTTCATCTTGCTGCCCTGCCCATGCCGCACGCTAGTCGTAGTGGTTGATGCCGGCGCAGGCGGCATGGGATGTCTTGTCGCAGCGTTTATTAGATGGCAGGTTCTGACACCGCGCGCCAGTCTGTGATGCGACTGGGCGCAACGGCACCTGACAGACGCGTGCCCCGCGTTTCCGCGTCTTGGGAAGACGCGGGCCTTGAATACCTTGTACGGGCAAGGTGTGGGGCGCCTTTACGCCCGCTGCCTACCGCTTGGGGGCGGGCAGCACCGTTCTTCTGGCCACGTGGCGGGTCCGGAGCCCTTCTCTGAGGAGAGAAGGGTCCGGCTTGCGGGGCACGTGGAGCCTCCGGACCTCTCCCCGCGGAGGGGGAGGTCCGGCTTCTGTATGCCACGTGGCGGGCCCGGAGCTCTCCTCTGCGGAGAGGGAGGTCCGGCCCCTCTGGACGCGTGGCGTCTTCGGACCTCTCTCCCGCGGAGGGGGAGGTCCGGCTTCTGTATGCCACGTGGCGGCCCCGGAGCTCTCCTCTGAGGAGAGGGAGGTCCGGCCCCGCCGGACGCGTGGCGCCTTCGGAGCTCTCCCTGCGGAGAAGGGCGAGTACCTTAGGCATTTTACCCTGTGCGCGGGGGTACCTCATATCTCAGGTACCGACAGTGTTTATTTAAATTACGCATTAATTTATATGAACACCTCCCCACGCTCTAGACAGTGTGCGTCCATTGTACACTCGGTTCCTCTTTCCTACTCTCATGCATAGTCGATATTTGCCATCCTGCCGAAGGCGGTAGTGCTTGGGGTACCTGCCAGAGGCCCGGTGGCCTTTTGGATCTCCCTCTATAAGGGTACTGCACCGCCAGTTGGTCTCCTCCGAGAAAAGATCTACGCTAGAACGGGGGGTCAGGAGCCTTGCTTTGCCCGGTCTTGCACCAAAAGCATGCGCACTCTGCCTCCAGGCGCTACGGTCTGAGTACCAGGGGGCCGGGCGGTTACACCCTGACTGGGGCTGGGGCCAGACCTCCGGGACCAAGTGCACTGGATTACACAAGCCCCGTATTCCGGCCTGGGACAGTAAGCCAAATGAGACTAAGGGATAGGAAAGGGGGGACCACTGAGCAGTTCCGGACTCCGCCTCCACATCCAGGCCGAGCTCCGAGGCCAGCCCTCGACCTCCTTTCAGAGGCGAGCGCTGATGCCGGACCTCACGCCCTTCGCTGGCCTGAGCTCCGATGACTTCCGGACTCCGCCCCCATAGCTGGGCCGAGCTCCGAGGCCAGCCCTCGCCCTCCTTTCAGAAGCGAGCGCTGATGCCGGACCTCACGCCCTTCGCTGGCCTGAGCTCCGATGACCTCCGGACCTCACGCCCTTCGCTGGCCTGAGCTCCGATGACTTCCGGACTCCGCCTCCACAGCCAGACCGAGCTCCGAGGCCAGCCCTTGCCCTCCTTTCAGAGGCGAGCGCTGATGCCGGACCTCACGCCCTTCGCTGGCCTGAGCTCTGATGACATCCGGACCTCCGCCCCCACAGCCGGGCCGAGCTCCGATGCCAGGCTTCACCCTCTCCTAAGAGGCTGAACACTGTAGCCGTCAAGACCCTGCCAGACAGGGAGTACTCAAGACAAGAAAGTGTGCGGATCAAAAGAGACGAAGGTCCCACCTCGGGCTCGCTATCTCCCCCGAGATGGGCCCGGGGGCCACTGTCGGTACCCTCGATATGGGGTACCCCCGCGCACAGGGGAAAATGCCTAAGGATCTCGCCCTTCTCCGCAGGGAGAGCTCCGAAGGCGCACGCGTCCAGCGGGGCCGGACCTCCCTCTCCTCAGAGGAGAGCTCCGGGCCCACCACGTGGCATACAGAAGCCGGACCTCCCCCTCCGCGGGAGAGAGGTCCGAAGGTGCCACGTGTCCGGAGAGGCCGGACCTCCCTCTCCTTAGAGAGGAGCTCCGGGCTCGCCGCGTGGCCAACAGAAGCCAAACCTCCCCCTCCGTGGGGAGAGGTCCGAAGGCTCCACGTGTCCTGCGGGGCCGGACCCCCCTCTCTTCTGAGGACGGCTCCGGGCCTGCCACGTGGCCAGAAGAACGGCGCTGCCTGCCCCCGAGCGATAGGCAGCGGGCGTAAAGACGCCCCATACCTTGCCCGTACAAGGTATTCAAGGCCCGCGCCTTCCCAAGATGCGGAGACGCGGAGCACGCCTCTGTCAGGTGCCGTTGCGCCCAGTAGCATCACAGACTGGCGCGCAGTGTCAGAGGCTGCCAGCCAATAAACGCAGCGACAAGACATCCCATACCGCCCCCGCCGTCATCATCCACTACGACTAGCATGCGGCATGGGCAGAGCTACAAGACGAAGACTCAGAAGCCTTCGGCAGAGACAACTACCGGCATAATTGCAGATACGGTAGATATCAGTCAATCTCCCCGGGACCACCTGTCGGGTCCCGGCCCCCCTTGTAAGCCACCCGAGTCTTGGACTATAAAAGGCTCGGGTAGGCGACGTTAGCAGGGGTTCGGACTCTAGCCATCCGCACCCCTGGGTTCGCATTTTGCAACTCATACGCTAGGCATACACTCTCAAGCTGTAACTCACCCCCAAGCTCAGGCCCCCGGCCCTGAGCAGCAAGCAATACAGCGAGCTCCATAGCTCGCCGTGGACGTAGGGTTTTACGCTCCGGCGGCCTGAACCACGTAAAACTCGCCGTGTCAAGCTCTCCCTAACTCATCCATCTGCGCAAGCTTTCCGCTAGGAGTCTAGCCCCACCGAAAAAAGAACCTCCGCGGGCTGCCCAGTGCAGGCCCGGGGGAAGTGTCGACCGAACACTTCGACATTTGGCTTATAAGGCTTCCTGCCCCTGCGCTTCTCCCTCAGGTCCTGCAGTCTTGTCTTCTTCCATGGCTCTCAACCCGCCTTATGGGGGGAAGAATTGCTCTCAGCTCCCTCCAGCGGTTGCGTCTGCACCAAGCCTGGGACTCAGGGAGCCTGCCTGCCCTGCCCCTGAGGGTGGTGGAGTCTTTAAAGGAACCGCTGAAGCATCGAAGAGAATCCCAGGCGGCAGGATCTCCAAGAACACCGCTGAATGCTGCGGAGAGGGCCTCAGGAGCACCCTTGACGACACCGGCTTTTGGGCAGGTGACGAGGGAACTTCAGGAGAAGGAAACCGCCGATGCACCGTGGAGAATCCCAGGCGGTAGAGTCTCCAAGAAGACCGCTGAATACTGCAGAGGGGGCCTCAGGAGCTCCCGTGGTGTCACTGGTTTTTGCGCCGGTGATGAGGGAGGCGATTCCTGCGCTCTGGTCATAGAGCGAGAGAGTTCCGCCAGGGCTGAAGCCTGGCGACACGGCCGTTGTTGCAACTTCTGGATTCTGGTCGTGTCGGGAGACCCTTGGGGCTTGTTTCTTTCTTCTTATCGAGTCTGTAGTTCAGCTCATGGAGCCTTACTTAATTTGACTCTCTTGGATACTTGTGTCTGTGATGCTTTTTCTCTCCCTCTTGGCTTTGCCTGACTGAGTCCTTAGCTCCGCAAGGTACTCAGAGGCCATTTCCAATCCCGGAGCTTTGCACAGACACCCTCCCCGGGGTCCTAACCGTGTTAGGGGCCCCCGGAGGTCTCCCGATCTCGCCCTTCGGGGAGCTCCAGATCTGCCTGCCACGTGGCAGGTCTGGAGCTCCTCCTTAAGAGGCGGGAGCTCCGGCCATGTTGGACACGGAGGGCTTTCGGAGCCCTCCCGCCGAGGGGGGAGGTCCGGTTTCCGCCTGCCACGTGGCGAGCCCGGAGCCCCCCTCAAGGGAGGAGAGAGTTCCGGGCCCGCTGAACACGTGGGGCCCCCGGGTCCCGCCCCTGCTGGAGGGGCAGGTCCTGGTCCTTCCAGTCCTAGGCCGGAGTAGCTGGTAGCTCCTTTCCCCCTGCTTCATGCAGCCCCTGTTGCCGTAACCTGGAGGTCCTGCACACAGGCAGAGGAAACGTAATTCTCCTCGGGGGGTCCTCCCCTCCCGTCTCCTAGTCTTATCCGTCTTATGATCCTGATCCACTATACGGGGCTTGGGCAATTCTGTGCACGAGGCGCCGGAGCACCGGCTCCCTCCAAGGTCCGGGTACGGCCGTCCGATCCCTAGTACCGGGCCATGCGCTGGGGAAGCAGAGTGCACACGCTTTGGGTTCATGACCAGGCAAAGCTGACGTACTCCCCTGGACCTCCAGAGGGCAGGATGCGCATGCTTTGGGCTCTGGGCCGGCTTAGCTGGATACGCACCCTGGACCCCCCATGCACAACGCAGGCCTTTCCTGGAGGTAACCAACTGGCACCGCAACACCTGACTGGGGGAGGCCCGAGAGTCTCACTCGGCCATCGGCAGGTGCCTCAAGCGCAGCCGCCTTCGGTAGGATAGCGAATGCCGACTATGGATGAGCGCAGGAGAGGGGGAGCTAGATGTACGATGAACATACAGAGATAGTGCGATCATAGAAATTAATGCATAATTTAAATGAGCGCATGAGAGAGAGCTAAGTAGAACGGGGCTCTGTATTCGTACCCATAGGTGGAATTCTTGCTGTACAGGGAGGCAATGTTCCGCCTTGTCCTCAAGGGAAGCAAGACTCTACGCGCTTAGGGTCAGAACCAGGCTAAACTGGACGTAGTCCTGTACCGTCCCTTGAGACTTAGCTGCCCCAAGCGCTGTTCCTAAATTCTATGGGATCTATTACAGAAGGGAATAACCCTGTTGTACTGATGCTCAGGAAGTAGGACTTACAGTGTTGCTCCATGGCAAGGATTTTTGGGAACGGATCCCACTCTCGGTTGGAAGGCATGTGTACTTGGAGCGGCAGCTTTCATGATTCGGAAGGGACCTTCCCTGCTGGGGGAGAGCTTGTCGGTACCAGAGATATGGGGTACCCCCGCGCACAGGGTAAAATGCCTAAGGTACTCGCCCTTCTCCGCAGGGAGAGCTCCGAAGGCGCCACGCGTCCGGCGGGGCCGGACCTCCCTCTCCTCAGAGGAGAGCTCCGGGCCCGCCACGCGGCATACAGAAGCCGGACCTCCCCCTCCGCGGGAGAGAGGTCCGAAGACGCCACGAGTCCAGCGGGGCCGGACCTCCCTCTCTGCAGAGGAAAGCTCCGGTCCCGCCATGTGGCATACAGAAGCTGGACCTCCCCCTCCGCGGGGAGAGGTCCGGAGGCTCCACGTGCCCCGCAAGCCGGACCCTTCTCTCCTCAGAGAAGGGCTCCGGACCCGCCACGTGGCCAGAAGAACGGTGCTGCCCGCCCCCAAGCGGTAGGCAGCGGGCGTAAAGGCGCCCCACACCTTGCCCGTACAAGGTATTCAAGGCCCGCGTCTTCCCAAGACGCGGAAACGCGGAGCACGCGTCTGTCAGGTGCCGTTGCGCCCAGTCGCATCACAAACTGGCGCGCGGTGTCAGAACCTGCCAGCTAATAAACGCTGCGACAAGACATCCCATGCCTCCTGCGCCGTCATCAACCACTACGGCTAGCGTGCGGCATGGGCAGGGCGGCAAGATGAAGACTCAGAAGCCTTCGACCAGAGGCAACTACCGCCGTAACTACAGATACGGTAGATAATAGACAATCTTCCCGGGACCACCTGTCGGGTCCCGGCACCCCTTGTAAGCCGCCCGAGTCTTGGACTATAAAAGGCTCGGGTAGGCGTCGATAGCAAGGGTTCGCATTTTGCAACTCATACGCTAGCCATACACTCTCAAGCTGTAACTCACCCCCAAGCTCAGGCCCCCGGCCCTGAGCAGCAAGCAATACCGCGAGCTCCATAACTCGCCGTGGACGTAGGGTTTTACGCT
Organism: Neostapfia colusana; assembly: GCA_030760725.1. NCBI lineage: Eukaryota > Viridiplantae > Streptophyta > Magnoliopsida > Poales > Poaceae > Neostapfia > Neostapfia colusana. The sequence goes on from JASWHV010000003.1 coordinate 89,680,145, forward strand.
CCGGCGGCCTGAACCACGTAAAACTCTCCGTGTCAAGCTCTCACTAACTCGTCCATCTGCGCAAGCTCTCCGCTTGGAACTAGCCCCTCCGAAAAAAGAACCTTCGCGGGCTGCCCAGTGCAGGCCCGGGGGAAGTGTCGACCGCACACTTCGACATTTGGCGCGCTAGGAAGGGGGCTTTTCCCCTAGCGCGACGAGTTTCCGCCGACGAAGATGTCCAAGCTCCCTTCGGCAGCAAGCTCACCTCCCCCGCCTCCGCGGTGAACCGCGACCAGGGGGGGAGTACAAGTCAACACACTCGGGACGGAGTGTGTCAGTACAAGCTGGGAGCCAGCAACTGGCTCTGGCAGCACCGACCCCGGCAATGCAGGCTCCAACCAGCGTCAGATCTCCGGTAGCGCCGGGCGTACCCGGAGGGGGTGCGCTAGCTGCAGCAAGAGCGCTACTGCACAATCCGCCCGCTGGGGACGCACCTCAGGCAGCGACCCAGCGGTGGATTCTCGAGGTAGACCGTCTTGTCGTCGCTGCCGCAAGCCCACGACTCCGGCGGAGACGACACTCTGACCAACCGGCCGTGTCGCCGATACGCACGCCGGTGGTTGACGAACAGACGGCAGACTCCAGCTCTGCCAGCCCTCAATCGATGGATCTGAGGACAGAGCTGGAGCGGTGTCGCTCGGGTCAAGATGCCCGGGTATACCTCGAGCAACGCCGAGAAAGGCGTCGCTACCAAGAAGCTGATGACAGCGTGACGTCGGCCTCGACCCAGCCTGAAGAGCAGACCTTCGCCATGCGATCTCTGCCCCAGGCCTGCGCCGTGCAGAATATGCCACAGTCATATGTACCGCAGATGGCGCCCCCAGCCTATGGTGCATCCTTGCCCGTACCGGGGTACACTGTGCCCAGTGCGAACCCAGTGTTCGGGGCACCGGAACCTGCGGTGACAAAAGCAGGGTGTGCAGCCCTCGCGCCTCATCTTCGCTTTGCGAAGTGGCCGCGCAAGTTTCGGCCACACCTGCCCGAGAAGTACGACGGCAGCGTCAACCCGGCGGAGTTCCTCCAGATCTACTCCACCGCCGTACTTGCCGCAGGATGGAATGAATTCGTCATGGCCAACTATTTCCACGTTGCCTTGACCGGTCCAGCTCGGTCTTGGCTCATGAACCTCCCCCAGGGTTCCGTCACCTCCTGGGGAGAGCTTTGCCGACAGTTCGTAGCCAACTTCGGCAGCTCCTACACCCGGCCTGGCACGGAGCTTGACCTCCACGCCGTCCAGCAGCAACCTGGGGAGTCGCTGCGCTCTTTCATCCAGCGGTTCTCCCAGGTACGGAACACCATCCTACATATCCAAAATGCTTCTGTGGTGGTAGCATTCCGGCAGGGCGTCCGGGACAGGAAGATGCTCGAGAAGCTCGCGACCAGGGAGGTCCGCGACGTCTCAGAGCTCTTCAGTTTGGCAGACAAATGCGCCAGAGCAGCCGAAGGACGGAACTGGCACTCACTGCCATCCTCCGAGTCAGGGGGACTGCCCGGATCTAGTCCTACTCCCGGTGGAGGCAGCAGGAAGGCCAAGAACCGAGGCAGAAACAAGATAGAATCACCGACTGCAGCCCCAGTCATCACTGCAGCGACGCTCGGTGGGGCTCGGGGGCTGCGCCCCGACAAGAAGCAGCGAAGATCACCAATCCCAGAAGGTGATGAAGACAATATGTGCCCCGTGCACGGCAGCTGTCGCCACACTGCTGCTGAGTGCCGGGAGATCCGAAGGCTCGCAGAGCGCTTCCGCAAGGAGAAGCGGCAGCGGGCTGATGCCCTGCCCTTCCGTCCAAAGGAAGATGAGCAGGGGGTGGATGTTCCAGACAACATTGACCACCCAGAGGAGATCCAGGAGCCTCAGCGTGTCGTGAAGGCGACACGCAATCATGAGGATTCCGGCTCCAGCGACGATGAGCGTCGGAAGAAGCTCTATGTCATATACAAGGGTCCGCCGACCCCTCGTCCCGAAGCGCAGTCAAGACTCTGCGCCGAGCGGTAGCGTCGGTGGCGCCACTCCCATGTGCTGCACCGCACCTAAAGTGGATGGGACCCCCATCAGCTTTGACGCCACCGACTGCCCCAGGAACATGGCTGGGGCTGGCCAACTACCGCTCCTGGTGGCCCCTACCATCGCCAACGTGAGAATGTACCACGTTTTGGTAGATGGAGGGGCTGGGCTGAAACTCATCAGCCGTGCAGCTTTCCAGAAGCTGCAGATCCCGATGGCCAAGCTCACCCCGTCGAGCCCGTTCTCAGGGGTAGGGCCGGGACAGGTTATCCCCTACGGCAACATTAGTCTCCCGGTGACCTTCGGGGCTCCGGACAGCTATCGAACAGAGTACATTCTGTTTGACGTAGCGGAGATAGACCTCCCCTTCAACGCCATAATCGGCAGGCCAGCCCTGTACCGGTTCATGGCTGTAGCCCATTACGGCTACCTTGTCCTGAAGATGCCAACACCGACAGGTGTCCTCAGGATTCGTGGGGACCGCACTGCTGCAGTGTCGGCCCTGGAGAAGCTCCAAGCACTCGCAACAGCTGGGGCATCAGCCCCCGGCAATACGGAGCTGGACCAGCTCCGCCCGTGCGCACGTCACCGTGCTTCCACCACAGCACCCCGGGTGCAACCTCTCGACGAGGGCGGCGTCCCCTTAAAGGTCGTCCAAGTCGGCGCCGAAGCTACCCAGACCACCCGGGTAGCCGGGGGACTGGATAGTAAATAGGAAGGCGCGCTCGTCACCTTCCTCCGGCACAACGTCGACGTGTTTTCATGGCAGCCGTCACAGATGCCGGGGATCCCCAGGAAGGTGATCGAGCACCACTTGAAAGTCTTCCCCGACGCCCGGCCGGTTCAACAGAAGCCTCGCAAGCAGTCCATCGAGCGGCAGAACTTCATCCGTGAAGAAGTCAAGAAGCTGCTGGACGCTGGCTTCATACGGGAGGTCCACCACCCTCGATGGTTGGCGAACCCCGTCGTTGTCCCGAAGGCTGGCGGGAAGCTCCGGATGTGCATCGACTACACCAGTCTCAATAAGGCATGTCCTAAAGATCCATTCCCTCTCCCTAGAATAGATCAAATAGTAGACTCAACGTCAGGCTGTGATATGCTGAGCTTCCTAGACGCCTACTCGGGTTTCCATCAGATCCCCATGTCTAGGGAGGACGAGGAGCACAACTCCTTCATCACAGTAGACGGCCTTTATTGCTATGTGTCTATGCCTTACGGCCTAAAGAATGCACTCCCCACCTTTGTGCGGGCAATGCACAAAACCTTTGGGGAGTTAATAAGAGACCTGGTTGAGGTGTATGTCGATGACATAGTTGTCAAGGTCAAGCAGGGTCCGTCCCTGCTAGATAACCTAGCCTTAGTCTTTGACAAGTTGCGCTCTACGCGCAACAAGCTGAACCCAGATAAATGTGTGTTCGGCGTGTCCTCTGGGAAGCTCTTAGGGTTCCTGGTCTCGCACCGAGGGATCGAGGCCAACCCAGAGAAGATCAATGCCATCGACTTGATGCGGCCCCCTGCCCGCGTCAAGGATGTCCAGAAACTCACGGGATGTCTAGCCGCGCTGAGTCGGTTTATACCGAGGCTAGCAGAGCGGGCACTCCCTTTCTTTAAGCTCCTGCGCAAGTCAGGCCCTTTTGCCTGGACTGACGAAGCAGAAGAGGCTTTCCAGGAGTTGAAGCGACTCCTGACGACCCTACCTATCATGGTAGCCCCTGAGCCCGGAGAGCACCTGCTGCTCTACATCGTGGCGACAACTGAAGTAGTGAGTATGGTCCTCGTCGCAGAGCGGCCGGACCCCACATCTTCACAACCTGCTCCGGTAGCAGAAGACAGACGCCAGGAGGCCCCGCAGGACCAAGACGGTCCCCCGGACCTCCAAGGCAACCTCCCGGAGGCCCAGGTCGGCCTCCCGGAGGTCCAGGGCGGTCTCCCGGACCTCCAAGACAAACCCCCGGGGGCCCTGCGGAACCACCCGGGGGCCAAATGGGACCTCCCAGAGGTCCCCCAAGACCCCCCGGAGCTCCCGGACAATCAAGATAGCTTAAGGGCCTCCGGGTCCAAGCTCCCGGAGGCCCCCGTGAGTCCACCCACCTCCAGCGGGCCAGGGTCAATGGACGAGGACCTCCCAGGCCTGAGAGAAAGGGTCCGAACCGTCCAGAGGCCTGTCTACTACATCAGCGAAGTACTTCATGATGCCAAGACGAGGTACCTGGAAGTCCACAAGCTGTTGTATGCGGTGCTTGTGGCATCCAGAAAGCTCCGCCATTACTTCCAGGCCCACCGGGTCTCGGTAGTCACCTCGTATCCGCTGAAGACAATTCTTCACAGCCCCCATGCGACTGGCAACGTTGCTAAATGGGCGGCGGAGCTGGTGGAGTTTGAGCTGGACTTCCTCCCATGCAATGCAGTCAAGAGCCAAGCACTGGCTGACTTTGTGGCGGAGTGGACACCAACGGGGACTGACCCAGGGGGCCATGGGGGCGGGGAACCAGAGCACCAAGCTCCGGTCTTCACCGAACCCCACTGGACACTCTTCTTCGACGGCTCCTCGAGAAAGCAGGGGGCCAGTGCCGGCGTACTGCTCCTCATGCCATCGGGGGAACAGTTTGGGTATATGGTGCGTCTCAATTTCAAGGCAATCAACAACATGGCGGAGTATGAAGCACTCATCTTTGGCCTGCAGACAGCCCTGTCTTTAGGCGCTCGCCAGTTGTTGGCACAGGGCGACTCCCAGCTGGTCATCAAGCAAGTCAAGGGCGAATGCTCCTGCAATGACCCCCAGGTAGCTGCGTATCTGCTTCACGTGCAGATGTTGGAGAAAGAATTCCTCGCCTTGGACCTGCACCACGTACCGCGCGCCGGTAATGCCGCAGCCGACAACCTTTCAACGAAGGCTTCCACCGGGGCCCCTACGCCCGAAGGAGTCTTCGAGAGGACGCTGCTGCAGCCCACAGCCCGGCCCGCCGAGCCGGGCGAAGGGGGCTTGACCAGCACCTCGAAGCTGGCGGTCCCGGCGGCCCTACAGCCGTGGGCGCCGCCAAGGATCGTAAGCGTCACTGGGGACTCCATGCAACCCAGCGCTCAAGATCCAGAAGCTCAAGTCAGACCCGATGCATGGATCACGGAGATCCGGGACTACTTGAAGGACAATATCCTCCCTGATGAACATACAGCCACTGAACGGATTGTGCGCATGGCTAAGAGGTACGCGCTGGTGGAGGGGGATCTCTACCGGCGTGGCGCCAACCACATCCTATTGCGGTGTATAACCCAGGGGGAAGGCTGCGACTTGCTCGCTGAGATCCATGGAGGCGAATGTGGAAGTCATTCTTCCTCACGCACACTTGTCGGTAAAGCCTTCCGGCATGGCTTCTACTGGCCGACAGCACTCCAGGATGCCGCCAAGCTGGTCGAGATCTGCAAGGCGTGCCAGTTCCACGCCAAGCAGATCCATACACCGGCTCAGGCGGTACAGATGATCCCGCCCTCGTGGCCATTTGCCGTGTGGGGGCTGGACATCCTGGGACCATTTCCCAGAACCGTCGGGGGGTTCCGGTACCTCTATGTCGCTATCGACAAGTTCACCAAATGGCCGGAAGCTACACCAGTTGTCACCATCAATAAACAATCCACTGTAAAATTCATCAAGTCTATTGTCTGCCGGTTCGGGGTCCCAAACAGGATCATCACCAACAATGGGACCCAGTTCACCAGCGCAGCATTCCAAGACTACTGCGAGGACCTTGGCATTCAGGTATGCCATGCCTCTGTCGCCCACCCGAGGAGCAATGGGCAAGTTGAGAGGGCCAATGCGGAGATTCTCCGGGGCCTCAAGACTCGCACCTTCGCCAGCCTGAAGAAACATGGTGCCAATTGGGTAGACGAGCTTCCGAGCAGATTAAGGCTAACCGGACATCCCAGAGCCGGGCCACCGGGGATACACCCTTCTTCATGGTGTACGGGGCTGAAGCTGTACTTCCCCCAGAAATCACCATGAAGTCTCACCGTGTCCGGGCTTACGACGAAGCCACGCAGGACAACCTCCGGCGTGGAGAAATCGACCTCGTCGACGAGGTCCGATTACATGCAGCACTCCGTAACACGCGGTACCGACAGGCGCTTCGGCGCTACCACCAGAGGTCTGTGCGTGCCCGGGAGCTGCAGGAAGGCGACCTGGTGTTGCGGCGCATACTTTCTCGCGAAGGGGCCCACAAACTCTCCCCTAGCTGGGAAGGCCCCTTCCGAGTCGCGAAAGTATGCCGCCCCGGGTGTGTGCGCCTTTCCACCGAGGATGGGGACCTGCTCCCGAACCCTTGGAACATAGAACACCTCCGTAAGTTCTACCCCTAAGAGCAAAAATAGGACAGTACTTTCTTTTCGTAATGAACTCCATAGAGTCCAGGAGCAGCGCTCGGAGCAGCTAAACCCCAGGGGACGGTCCAGGACTACGTTCAGCTTTGCCTGGTTCCGACTCCAAGCGCGTAGAGTCTTGCTTCCCCTCTTAATGGGGTGGGTCGTGGCCTCCATGTTTAGCCTGCCTTCCTCCTATGGAAGGTTGTACGAAAAGAAATCCGCTCTACTTTGCTCTTTCCTTGTACTCATTTAAATTGTGAATTGAGTTTTTATCACCCTTGCAGTACATGGTTGCCATGTGCTCAGCTCCCCCTCTCTACAAGTCCCCAAGCACCAAGCGTATGGTTGGGGCTATAAGTCAAATAAGACTGAGATAAGGGAGGGGGAGCCCCCAAGGAGAATTACGTTTCCCCTACCTGTGTGCAGGACTTCCAGGTTGCGGCAACGGGGACTGCATGAAGTAGGGGTAAAGGAGCTACCAACTACTTCGACCCAGGACTAGAAGGGGCGGGGCCCGGGGGCCCAACGTGTCCAGCAGGCCTGGAACTCACTCCTCCCCTGAGGAGGGCTCCGGGCCCACCACGTGGCAGGCGGAAACCGGGCCTCCTCCCGCAGTGAAGGAGCTCCGGAAGCCCTGTCTGTCCAACATGGCCGAGGCTCCCGTCTCTGCAGTAAAAGCAATCATCATGTGAGCGCACGCTCTCACGATCCCGTGGCCGTTCGTGCTCCGGCAGCGGTCGATTCGGGACTTAGAGAAAGTGCGCGGATCGGAAGAGGCGGAGGTCCCACCTCGGGCTCGCTATCTCCCCCGAGATGGGCCCGGGGGCCACTGTCGGTACCAGAGATATGGGGTACCCCCGCGCACAGGGTAAAATGCCTAAGGTACTCGCCCTTCTCCGCAGGGAGAGCTCCGAAGGCGCCACGCGTCCAGCGGGGCCGGACCTCCCTCTCCTTAGAGGAGAGCTCCGGGCCCGCCACATGGCATACAGAAGCCGGACCTCCCCCTCCGCTGGAGAGAGGTCCGAAGACGCCACGCGTCCAGCGGGGCCGGACCTCCCTCTCCGCAGAGGAGAGCTCCGGGCCCGCCACGTGGCATACAGAAGACGGACCTCCCGCTCCGTGGGGAGAGGTCCGGAGGCTCCACGTGCCCCGCAAGCCGGACCCTTCTCTCCTCAGAGAAGGGCTTCAGACCCGCCACGTGGCCAGAAGAACGGTGCTGCCCGCCCCCAAGCGGTAGGCAGCGGGCGTAAAGGCGCCCCACACCTTGCCCGTACAAGGTATTCAAGGCCCGCGTCTTCCCAAGACGCGGAAACGCGGAGCACGCGTCTGTCAGGTGCCGTTGCGCCCAGTCGCATCACAGACTGGCACGCGGTGTCAGAACCTGCCAGCTAATAAACGCTGCGACAAGACATCCCATGCCGCCTGCGCCGTCATCAACCACTACGGCTAGCGTGCGGCATGGGCAGGGCGGCAAGATGAAGACTCAGAAGCCTTCGACCAGAGGCAACTACCGACGTAACTACAGATACGGTAGATAATAGACAATCTTCCCGGGACCACCTGTCGGGTCCCGGCACCCCTTGTAAGCCGCCTGAGTCTTGGACTATAAAAGGCTCGGGTAGGCGTCGATAGCAAGGGTTCGCATTTTGCAACTCATACGCTAGCCATACTCTCTCAATCTGTAACTCACCCCCAAGCTCAGGCCCCTGGCCCTGAGCAGCAAGCAATACCGCGAGCTCCATAGCTCGCCGTGGACGTAGGGTTTTACGCTCCGGCGGCCTGAACCACGTAAAACTCTCCGTGTCAAGCTCTCACTAACTCGTCCATCTGCGCAAGCTCTCCGCTAGGAACTAGCCCCTCTGAAAAAAGAACCTGCCCGGGCTGCCCAGTGCAGGCCCGGGGGAAGTGTCGACCTCACACTTCGACAGAGCTTATGGGTCCTTCTTGGAATAGAGCGTGCCGCTTCACCAAGTTGCCCTCCTGCAGGCCCCCGACGCGTTTGGTTCTTTGGCGGTAGTGCTTAGAGCATTAGCCGAGACCGTGCGTTGCGGGGTGTTTCCTGCAGCCAAGTCTTGTCGACGGGGTTGTTATCTTCGCGCTGGATCAGGTCCTGCGCGGCTTCTCCTGGGGGCCCCCGGGGAGTTCTCCCCTTCTGGCTAAGGCCTTCAAGGGGTAGGTAGACCCGGGCTCGTCTTGGATGACCTAAGGCGTCTTCCCCTTCTGGCGAGGCCTTCAAGGGGTTGCAGACCTTAGGCGGCCCCCGAGAGGTATGTTCGAGGCACGGAGGCGCACCGCAGTTGGCTAACGCCCTGGCCTGTCTCCGTCGGAACTGGAGTCCTCACCGTCATGCACTGTCTTTATGACACGCTGAGGCTTCTGGAACCCCACCTGGTGGGCAGCAGTTACTGGGGAATCGACCTTCTGTTTGCCATCCCTCTGAGGGTAGGGCGGCGCTTCAGCCCTCTGCTGTCTTCCTTTGCGGAAGCGCTCTGCGAGCCTCTGGATCTCCCAGCACTCGGCGGCAGTATGGTTGCAGGTGCCATGCACGGGGCATAGCCCGCCTTGGCCACTGTCTGGTGCCGGTGATTGCCGCTGCCTTTTGTCGGGGCGTGGCCCCCGAGCTCCACTGGTCGTTGTAGCTGCGGCGACGGGGGCCGTGAATGGTGACTTCATCTTGCCACCCCCCCGGTTCTTGGTCTTTGTCGAAGTGCGCGATCGACACTTCCCCCGGGCCTGCACTGGGCAGCCCGCGGAGGTTCTTTTTTTGGAGGGGCTAGTTCCTAGCTGTCGAAGTGTGCGATCGACACTTCCCCCGGGCCTGCACTGGGCAGCCCGCGGAGGTTCTTTTTTCGGAGGGGCTAGTTCCTAGCGGAGAGCTTGCGCGGATGGACGAGTTAGTGAGAGCTTGACATGGGAAGTTTTACATGGTTCAGGCCGCCGGAGCGTAAAACCCTACGTCCACGGCGAGCTATGGAGCTCGCTGTATTGCTTGCTGCTCAGGGCCGGGGGCCTGAGCTTGGGGGTGAGTTACAGCTTGAGAGTGTATGGCTAGCGTATGAGTTGCAGAATGCGAACCCCTGCTATCGACGCCTACCCGAGCCTTTTATAGTCCAAGGCTCGGGCGGCTTACAAGGGAAGCCGGGACCCGACAGGTGGTCCCAGGAAGATAGTCTATTATCTACCGTATCTGTAGTTATGCCGGTGGTTGCCTCCGGTCGAAGGCTTCTGAGTCTTCCTTTTGCCGCCCTGCCCATGCCGTGCGCTAGTCGTAGTGGTTGATGACGGCGCAGGCGGCATGGGTTGTCTTGTCGCGGCGTTTATTACCTGTCAGGTTCTGACACCACGCGTCAGTCTGTGATGCGACTGGACGCAAAGGAACCTGACAGGCGCGTGCTCCGCGTTTCCGCGTCTTGGGAAGACGCGGGCCTTGAATACCTTGTACGGGCAAGGTGAGGGGTGCCTTTACGCCCGTTGCCTACCGCTCGGGGGCAGGCAGCACCGTTCTTCTAGCCATGTGGCGGGTCCAGAGCTCTTCTCTGAGGAGAGGGAGGTCCGGCCCCTCTGGACGCGTGGCGCCTTCGGACCTCTCTCCCACGGAGGGGGAGGTCCGGCTTCTGCATGCCACGTGGCGGGCCCGGAGCTCACCTCTGAGGAGAGGGAGGTCCGGCCCCGCTGCACGCGTGGTGTCTTCGGACCCCTCTCCCGCGGAGGGGGAGGCCCGGCTTCTGTATGCCACGTGGCGGGCCCGGAGCTCTCCTCTGAGGAGAGGGAGGTCCGGCCCCGCCAGACGCGTGGCGCCTTCGGAGCTCTCCCTGCGGAGAAGGGCGAGCACCTTAGGCATTTTACCCTGTGCGCGGGGGTACCCCATATCTCAGGTACCGACAGTGGCCCCCGGGCCCATCTCGGGGGAGATAGCGAGCCCGAGGTGGGACCTCCGTCTCTTTCGATCCGCGCACTTTCTCTAAGTCCCGACTTGGCCGCTGCCGGAGCACGAACGGCCGCGGGGTCGTGAAAGCGTGCGCTCACTTGATGACTGCTTTTACTGCGGTGGTTCCCAAGGCTGCCACTTCTGCACGTTGCGGCGCTTTCTTCGGGAACCACCGAAGGGCCTTGCTGGCTCATCTTCTTAGGAGACTGACTCCTTGCCCCCACCGCTCCAGTTAAGCGGCTTGGGCCCACCCGTCATCGGCACTCGGTCTAGGAACCGAAGCGGTTGCGGGTGCGGGGTATTCGAAGAGTTCCGAATCGCTTGGAACTGCACCGGGAAGCTTTTTAGAGGGGGTCTCACCCACATTGTAGCTTCCCTTCGCACTTCTCTGCGTTTCTTCTTGGACTCTTGCGCTTTTGCTTTCTTGCCTTTGAGCTCTCCCTTGCCATTGCTTCCAACCCGCTGCCAGAGAAGAAACGCGCCCGATCTCCTCCAGCAACGGCGCCGGTGCCAAGTCGGGATTCTGGGGTGCCTGACACTCCCTCCGGTGGCGACTCGAAGAGGCCCCGGGCTGATGTGCTAGGGGAAGCCTCTGTGGCGTCCCCTGTTCCGCCAGTCCAAGCGACTGCGGAGTGGTCGTCGGAGACGGTAGCGGGCTCTGGAAATCCTACCCCGGCTCGGAAGTCGGGGTTCAGAGCCAGCTGGAGTGTCCGCGCTTCCCGGCCTTCCCCGTCTTGCGGGGAATCTGTGCCGATGCGCTCGGAGCCAGGGGAGACTGCTGCGGCCCCCAGGCCAGCGCGGACTTCTCCTGTTCCAGTGTTCCCGGACTCCACGGCGGCGCCGTCTCTTCCTGCCGAGACGGTTACCGTGGCCCCCGAGCCAACACAGGTTGATCCTGCACTAGGCGGCCTGGCTTCTTCTCCAGCTCCGTCTTCCCCGGCTCGTCCCTCTCCTCAGGTCAAGGAGCCTGAAGCTGAAGAGAGCCCGGCTGGCCCGGCTGCCAGGGCCGCTGGGCCAGTTTCTCCTGATCGGCGTCTCGTCTCGGCGGCTGGCGCGCCGGCTCTTCCCGAGGACGAGGTAATGGAGGAGGTCGGAGGGACTGCCCCAGCTTCTGTTGCTCCATTGCCTCTGGCGGACGCCTTCGCGCTCGCCGAGTCGAGCGTCCGGCAGGTCTTGGCTGCGCTACGGCGCGAGCGGGAGGAGTATACGGTTGAACGGGACCGCCTCCTCACCTGGGGGAACCTTTTGCGGGAGAGGACCGCGAAGGTTAAGAGCGAGCTTGACTCCAGGCGGGAGTTGCTCGACTTCCGGGAAACGCTCGTCGACCGGATGAAGCGGGCTGTTGACCGCATGGACACCCAGTCGAGGCGGATCAACAGGAAGGCCCTGGAGGCTCACGCCCGGGCCGAAGAGAGCCTCTCTGCTGCTGTGGAAATACGGCAGCGGTTGGAGCGCCGCGAACTCGCCGTTGAGGAGCGGGATCGTTCTGTGGCAGCTGAGGCAGAGAGGGTCGCCGCGCAGCTGGCTGCGGGCGAGGATGACCTCCGAGCTCAGATGGAGGAGCTGGAGATTCTGAAGGCAGACCTTGACTTGAGGGATGAACAGGTCTCCCATGATCGCCGGGCGGTCTTGGACCGCGAGTTGACTGCCGGCTTCAGGGCCGCTGAGTTGGAGCGGCTAGCCGAGACCCTCCGCCTTCGGGAGAGTTCCCTGGCGGCCCAGGAGAAGGAATTCTCCGAGAGGAACCTGGAGGCTCTGCGGGTGGCCCGCCGTGAGGTGGAGGAGCTCTCAGCCCTACGGTCCTCCGAGGCCCTTGCGGTCTCAAGCTTCGTGGAACGGGCGGGGTCCGCCCTGATCCCTCTTGGTTTCAGTCCGGTGAGGGCCGCAACTCCCGCATTGCAGGTGGCAGAGGTGATCCCTGCATTATAGTCGATCGGCGCCAAGCTGGACAGACTCGACTCGGTGGTCGCCAGCGAGCTTGAAGCCGAGGGCCGCGGCTTAGCTTTAGAGGTCGCCTCGCATGTGCTGGCATGCTTCAAGAGCCGCGACCCCTCTTTCTCACTGGATCCAGCAAGAGAGGGCCCAGCCGCGGAGCGGGAGGAAGCTGCCAGGGCTGAAGTCGAGGATGTGGCCGCCCTTGTAGCAGCAAGGTTCCGGCGAGAGCCGGGTGGTCCTTAGGACTTGCTTTTCCCTTTTTTATCGAGTCTGTAGTCCAGCTCAAGGAGCCTTGCTTAATTTGACTCCCTTGGATACTTGTGTCTGTGATGCTATTCCCTCCATCTTGGCTTTGCCTGGCTGAGTCCTTAGCTCCACAAGGTACTCAGAGGTCATTTCCAATCTCGGAGCTTCGCTCAGACACCCCCCCCGGGACCTAACCGTGTTAGGGGCCCCCGGAGGTCTCCAAACCTCGCCCTATGGGGGGCTCCAAATCTGCCGGCCACGTGGTGGGTCCGGAGCTCCTCCTCAAGAGACGGGAGCTCCGGTCATGTTGGACACGTAGGGCTTTCGGAGCCCTCCCGCTGAGGGGGGAGGTCCGGTTCCTGCCTGCCACGTGGCGAGCCCGGAGCCCTCAAGGAAGGAGAGAGTTCCGGGCCTGCTGGACACGCGGGGCCCCCGGGCCCTGCCCCTGCTGGGGGGGCAGGTCCCGGTCCTTCCAGTCCCAGGCCGGTGTAGCTGGTAGCTCCTTTCCCCCCGCTTCATGCAGTCCCTGTTGCCGTAACCTGAAGGTCCTGCACACAGGTAGAGGAAACATAATTCTCCTCGGGGGGTCCTCCCCTCCTGTCTCCTAGTCTTATCCGTCTTATGGTCCTGGCCCGCTATACGGGGCTTGGGCAATTCTGTGCACGAGGCGCCGGAGCTCCGGCTCCCTCCGAGGTCCGGGTACGGCCGTCCGATCCCTAGTACCGGGCCATGCGCTGGGGAAGCAGAGTGCACGCGCTTTGGGTTCATGACCAGGCAAAGCGGACGTACTCCCCTGGACCTCCGGAGAGCAGGATGCGCATGCTTTGGGCTCTACGCCGGCTAAGCTGGATACGCACCCTGGACCCCCCATGCACAACGCTGGCCTTTGCTGGAGGTGACCAACTGACACCGCAACACCTGACTGGGGGAGGCCCGAGAGACTCACTCGGCCATCGGCAGGTGCCTCAAGCGCAGCCGCCTTTGGGAGGATAGCAAATGCTGACTATGGGTGAGCGCAGGAGAGGGGGAGCTAGACGTATGATGAACATACAGAGATAGTGCGATCATAAAAATTAATGCATAATTTAAATGAGCGCATGAGAAGGAGCTAAGTAGAACAGGTCTCTGTATTCGCGCCCATAGGTGGAATTCTGGCTGTTCGTGGGGGCAATGTTCCGCCTCGTCTACAAGGGAAGCAAGACTCTACGCGCTTAGGGTCGTAACCAGGCTAAAGTGGACGTAGTCCTGTACCGTCCCTTGAGACTTAGCTACCCCAAGCTCTGTTCCTAAGTTCTATGGGGTCTATTAGAGAAGTGAATAACCCTGTTCTACCGATGCTCAGTAAGTAGGACTTACAGTGTTGCTCCATGGCAAGGATTTTTGGGAATGGATCCCACTCTCGGTTGAAAGGCATGCGTACCTGGGGCGGCAGCTTTCATGATTCGGAAGGGACCTTCCCTGCTGGGGGAGAGCTTATGGGTCCTTCTTGGAATATAGCGTGCCGCTTCACCAGGCTGCCTTCTTGCGGGCCCCCGTCGCGTTTGGTTCTTTTGCGGTAGTGCTTAGAGCATTAGCCGAGACCGTGCGTTGTGGGGTGTTCCCTGCAAGCCGAGTCTTGTCGAAGTTGTTGTCTTCACGCTGGATCAGGTCCTGCGTGGCTTCTCTCCGGGGTCCCCGGGGAGTTCTCCCCTTCTGGCTAAGGCCTTCAAGGGGTAGGTGGACCCGGGCTCGCCTTGGATGACCTAAGGCGTCTCCCCCTTCTGGCAAGGCCTTCAAGGGGTTGACGGACCCTAGGCGGCCCCCGAGAGGTATGTTCGAGGCACGGAGGCGTGCCTCAGCTGGCTAACGCCTTGGCCCGTCACCGTCAGAACTGGAGTCCTCACCGTCATGCACTGTCTTTATGACACGCTGAGGCTCCTGGAACCCCACCTGGTGGGCAGCGGTGACTGGGGCATTGGCCTTCTGTTTGCCATCCCTCTGAGGGTAGGGCGGTGCTTCAGCCCTCTGCTGTATTCCATTACGGAAGCGCTCTGCGAGCCTCTGGATCTCCCAGCACTCGGCAGCTGTATGGTTGCAGGTGCCATGCACGGGGCATAGCCCGCCTTGGCCACTGTCTGGGGCCGGTGATTGCCGCTGCCTCTTGTCGGGGCGCGGCCCCCGAGCTCCACTGGTTGTCGCAGCTGCGGCGACGGGGGCCGTGAATGGCGACTTCATCTTCCCATTCCCACGGTTCTTGGTCTTCTTGCCACCCCCATAGGCAGCAGCACCGGACCCGGGCTGCCCTCCCGACTCGGAGGTCGGCAGTGCGTGCCAGTTCCGCCCTTCGGCTGCTCTGGCGCACTTGTCCCCCAGACTAAAGAGCTCCGAGACGTCGCTGACCTCTCTGGTCGCGAGCTTCTCGAGCATTTTCTCGTCCCGGACACCCTGTCAGAACGCCACCACCACAGAGGCGCTTTGGATATGTGGGATGGTGTTGCGCACCTGAGAGAACCGCTGGATGAAAGAGCGCAGCGACTCCCCAGGTTGTTGTTTGACGGCGTGGAGGTCGAGCTCCGTGCAGGGACGGTTGTAGGAGCTGCCGAAGTTGGCGACGAACTGCCGGCAGAGCTCACCCCAAGAGGTTATGGACCCCTGGGGTAGATTCATGAGCCAGGACCGGGCTGGGCCGGTCAAGGCGACGGGAAAGTAGTTGGCCATGACAGCCTCATCGCCTCCTGCAGCAAGTACGGAGGTGGAGTAGATCTGGAGGAACTCCGCTGGGTTGACGCTTCCGTCGTACTTCTCGGGCAAGTCCGGGCGAAACTTGCGCGGCCACCTTGCGAAGCGAAGGTGGGGTGCAAGGGCCGCACATCCTGCACCTGCTGCTGCAGGTACTGGCGCTGCGAACAGGTGGTTCGCACCTGGCACCACGTATCCCGGCATGGGCAAGGCTGCACCGTAGGCCGGGGCCGCTACTTGCGGCGCATATGGTGGTGGCATATGTTGCGCAGCATATGCCTGAGGTGGGGCTTGCATGGCGAAGGCCTGCCCTTCTGGTTGCGTCGAGGCTGACGACATGCTGTTGCCTGCCTCATGGTTGCGACGCCTTTCTCGACGCCGCTCGAGGTACACCCGGGCGTCCTGCCCCAAGTGGCACCGTTCCAGTTCCCTTCGCAGGTCCGTCGACAGGAGCCTGGAGTAGCTGGAATCCGCCGTTAGCTCGTCAACCGTGGATGTGCGCGTCAGCGACACAGTCGGTTGCCCCGGGCGCCGCCCTCGCCGAAACCGAGGGTTCGCGGCGGCGACGACGAGGCGGTCCACCTCGCGGACCCATTGCTGGGTCGCTGAATGGGGCGCATCCCCTGCAGGTGGGTTGCGCAGCAGCGCTCTTGCTGCAGCTAGCGCACCTCCATGGTGTACGCTCAGCGCTGCAGAAGACCTCACGCTGGTCGGGGCCTGAATAGCCGGAGTCGGCGTTGCCGGAGTCGGCTGCTGGCTACCCGCTTGTGCCGACACACTCCGTCCTAAGTGCGTCGACATGTACTCCCCGCTGGTCACGGTTCGCCGTGAATGCGGTGGGGGAGAGTTTGCCGCTGAAGGGAGCTTGGTCATCTTCGTCGGCGGAAACTCGTCGCGCTAGGGGAAAAGCCCCCTTCCTGGCGCGCCAAATGTCGAAGTGTGCGATCGACACTTCCCCAGGGCCTGCACTGGGCAGCCCGCGGAGGTTCTTTTTTCGGAGGGGCTAGTTCCTAGCGGAGAGCTTGCGCGGATGGACGAGTTAGTGAGAGCTTGACACGGGAAGTTTTACGTGGTTCAGGCCGCCGGAGCGTAAAACCCTACGTCCACGGCGAGCTATGGAGCTCGCTGTATTGCTTGCTGCTCAGGGCCGGGGGCCTGAGCTTGGGGGTGAGTTACAGCTTGAGAGTGTATGGCTAGCGTATGAGTTGCAGAATGCGAACCCCTGCTATCGACGCCTACCCGAGCCTTTTATAGTCCAAGGCTCGGGCGGCTTACAAGGGAAGCCGGGACCCGACAGGTGGTCCCGAGAAGTTTGTCTATTATCTACCGTATCTGTAGTTATGCCGGTGGTTGCCTCCGGTCGAAGGCTTCTGAGTCTTCCTTTTGCCGCCCTGCCCATGCCGTGCGCTAGTCGTAGTGGTTGATGACGGCGCAGGCGGCATGGGATGTCTTGTCGCGGCGTTTATTACCAGTCAGGTTCTGACACCACGCGCCAGTCTGTGATGCGACTGGACGCAACGGCACCTGACAGGCGCGTGCTCCGCGTTTCCGCGTCTTGGGAAGACGCGGGCCTTGAATACCTTGTACGGGCAAGGTGAGGGGTGCCTTTACGCCCGCTGCCTACCGCTCGGGGGCAGGCAGCACCGTTCTTCTAGCCACGTGGCGGGTCCGGAGCTCTTCTCTAAGGAGAGGGAGGTCCGGCCCTGCTGGACACGTGGCGCCTTCGGACCTCTCTCCCGCGGAGGGGGAGGTCCTGCTTCTGTAAGCCACGTGGCAGGCCCGGAGCTCACCTCTGAGGAGGGGGAGGTCCGGCCCCGCTGGACGCGTGGCGTCTTCGGACCTCTCTCCCGCGGAGGGGGAGGCCCGGCTTCTGTAAGCCACGTGGCGGGCCCAGAGCTCTCCTCTGAGGAGAGGGAGGTCCGGCCCCGCCAGACGCGTGGCGCCTTCGGAGCTCTCCCTGCGGAGAAGGGCGAGCACCTTAGGCATTTCACCCTGTGCGCGGGGGTACCCCATATCTCAGGTACCGACAGTCTTCTTGCCACCCCCATAGGCAGCAGCACCGGACCCGGGCTGTCCTCCTGACTCAGAGGTCGGCAGAGCGTGCCAGTTCCGCCTTTCAGCTGCTCTGGCGCACTTGTCCGCCAGGCTGAAGAGCTCCGAGACATCGCGGACCTCTCTGGTCGCGAGCTTCTCAAGCATTTTCTCGTCCCGGACACCCTGTCGGAACGCCACCACCACAGAGGCACTTTGGATATGCGGGATGGTGTTGCGTACCTGAGAGAACCGCTGGATGAAAGAGCGCAGCGACTCCCCAGGTTGCTGCTTGACGGCGTGGAGGTCAAGCTCCGTGCCGGGACGGTTGTAGGAGCTGCCGAAGTTGGCGACGAACTGCCGGCAGAGCTCTCCCCAGGAAGTTATGGACCCCTGAGGTAGATTCATGATCCAAGACCGAGCTGGGCCGGTCAAGGCGACGGGGAAGTAGTTGGCCATGACAGCCTCATCCCCTCCTGCGGCAAGTACGGCGGTGGAGTAGATCTGGAGGAACTCCGCTGGGTTGACGCTACCGTCGTACTTCTCGGGCAGATGCAGGCGAAACTTGCGTGGCCACCTTGAGAAGCGAAGGTGGGGTGCAAGGGCCGCACATCCTGCACCTGCTGCTGCAGGTACTGGTGCTGCGAATGTTTGGTTCGCACCTGGCACCACGTATCCCGGCATGGGCAAGGCTTCACCATAGGCCGGGGCCGCTACTTGCGGCGCATATAGCTGTGGCATATGCTGCGCAGCATATGCCTTAGGCAGGGCTCGCGTGGCGAAGGCCTGCCCTTCTGGTTGTGTCGAGGCCGACGACATGCTGTCGCCTGCCTCATGGCTGCGACGCCTCTCTCGGCGTCGCTCGAGGTACACCCGGGCGTCCTGGCCCAAGTGGCACCGTTCCAGTTTCCTTCGCAGGTCCGTCGACAGGAGCCTGGAGGAGCTGGAATCCGCCGTTAGCCCGTCAGCCGTGGGTGCGCGCGTCAGCGACACAGCCGGTTGTCCTGGGCGCCGTCCTCGCCAAAACCGAGGGTTCGCGGCGGCGATGACGAGGCGGTCCACCTCGCGGACCCATTGCTGGGTCGCTGAATGGGGCGCATCCCCCGCAGGTGGGTTGCGCAGCAGCGCTCTTGCTGCAGCTAGCGCACCTCCATGGTGTACGCTCAGCGCTGCAGAAGATCTCACACTGGTCGGGGCCTGCATAGCCGGAGTCGGCGTTGCCGGAGTCGGCTGCTGGCTACCAGCTTGTGCCGACACACTCCGTCCTGAGTGTGTCGACATGTACTCCCCAGTGGTCACGGTTCGCCGTGAACGCGGAGGGGGAGAGTTTGCCGCTGAAGGAAGCTTGGTCATCTTCGTTGGCGGAAACTCGTCACGCTAGGAGAAAAGCCCCCTTCCTGGCACGCCAAATGTCGAAGTGTTCGGTCGACACTTCCCCCGGGCCTGCACTGGGAAGCCCGTGGATGTTCTTTTTTTGGTGGGGCTAGTTCCTAGCGGAGAGCTTGCGCAGATGGAACGAGTTAGTAAGAGCTTGACACGGCAAGTTTTACATGGTTCAGGCCGCCGGAGCGTAAAACCCTACGTCCACGGCGAGCTATGGAGCTCGCTGTATTGCTTGCTGCTCAGGGCCGGAGGCCTGAGCTTGGGGGTGAGTTACAGCTTGAGAGTGTATGGCTAGCGTATGAGTTGCAAAATGCGAACCCTTGCTATCGACGCCTACCCGAGTATTTTATAGTCCATGACTCGGGCGGCTTACAAGGGGAGCCGGGACCCGACAGGTGGTCCCGGGAAGATTGTCTATTATCTACCGTATCTGTAGTTATGCCGGTAGTTGTCTCTGGCTGAAGGCTTCTGAGTCTTCATCTTGCCGCCCTGCCCATGCCGCATGCTAGTCGTAGTGGTTGATGACGGCGCAGGCGGCATGGGATGTCTTGTCGCGGTGTTTATTGGCTGGCAGGTTCTGACACCGCGCGCCAGTCTGTGATGCGACTGGGCGCAATGGCACCTGACACAAGCGTGCTCCACGTCTTGGGAAGACGCGGGCCTTGAATACCTTCTACGGGCAAGGTATGGGGCGTATTTACGCCCGCTGCCTACTGCTCGGGGCAGGCAGCATCGTTCTGCTGGCCACGTGGCGGGTCCGGAGCCCTTCTCTGAGGAGAGAAGGGTCCAGCCTGCGGGGCACGTGGAGCCTCCGGACCTCTCCCCGCGGATGGGGAGGTCCAGCTTCTGTATGCCACGTGGCGGGCCCGGAGCTCTCCTCTGAGGAGAGGGAGGTCCGGCCCCGCTGGACACGAGGCGCCTTCGGACCTCTCTCCCGTGGAGGGGGAGGTCTGGCTTCTGTATGACACGTGGCGGGCCCGGAGCCCTCCTCTGAGGAGAGGGAGGTCCGGCTCCGCCGGACGCGTGGCGCCTTCGGAGCTCTCCCTGCAGAGAAGGGCGAGTTCCTTAGGCATTTTACCCTGTGCGCGGGGGTATCCCATATCTCAGGTACCGACAGCGCCCCTCGGCCTCAAGCTCGCTGGCGACCACCGAGTCTAGCCTGTCCAGCATGGCGCCGATCGACTCCAGCGCGGGGATCACCTCCAACGCAGGGGCCGCGGTCCTCACCGGACTGAAGCCAAGAGGGATCAGGGCGGACCCCGCTCGATCCACGAAGCTCGAGACCGCAAGAGCCTCGGAGTACCGCAAGGCCGAAAGCTCCTCCACCTCGCGGCGGGCCGTCTGCAGAGCCTCCAGGTTCCTCTTGGAGAATTCCTTCTCCTTGGCCGCCAGGGAGCTCTCCCGAAGGTGGAGAGTCTTGGCGAGCCGCTCCAACTCAGCGGCCTTGAAGTCGGCGGTCAACTCCCGGTCCAAGACCTCCCGGCGATCACGGGACACCTGTTCCTCCCTCAAGTCGAGGTCTGCCTTCAGGATCTCCAGCTCCTCGATCCGAGCTCGAAGGTCATCCTCGCCCGCTGCCAGCTGCACGGCGACCCTCTCCGCCTCAGCTGCCATGGAACGTTCCCGTTCCTCAACGGTGAGTTCACGGCGCTCCAACCGCTGCCGTATCTCCACAGCAGCAGATAGGCTCTCCTCGGCCCGGGCGTGTGCCTCCAGGGCCTCCCAGTTGATCCGCCGTGATTGGGTGTCCATGCGGTCGACAGCCCGCTTCATCCGGTCGAGGAGCGCTTCCCTGAAGTCGAGCAACTCCCGCCTGGAGTCGAGCTCACTCTTAACCTTCGCGGTCCTCTCCCGCAAAAGGTTCCCCTAGGTGAGGAGGCGATCCCGTTCAACCGTATATTCCTCCCGCTCGCGCCCTAGTGCAGCCAAGACCTGCCGAACACTCGTCTCGGCAAGCGCGAAGGCATCCGCCAGAGGCAATGGAGCAACAGAGGCCGGGGCAGTCCCCCCGACCTCCTCCATTACCTCGTCCTCAGGAAGAGGCGACGCACTAGCAACCGAGACGAGCCTCCGATCAGGAGAAGCTGGCTCCGAGGCTCTGGCAGCCAGGCCTGCCGGGCTCTCTTCAGCTTCTGGCTCCTTGATCTGAGGGGAGGGGCGAACCGGGGAAGGCGGTGCTGGAGAAAAGGCCGGGCCGCCTAGTGCAGGGTCGACCTGCGCTGGCTTGGGGGCCGCGGTGGCCGTCTCGGCAGGAAGAGACGACGCCGCCGCGGAGTACGGGCACACCGGAACAGGAGAAGTTCGCGCTGGCCTGGGGGCCGCGGCAGTTGCCCCTGGCTCCGAGCGCAGCGGCACAGATTCCCCGCAAGTCGGGGAAGGCCGGGAAGCGCGGACACTCCAGCGGGCTCTGAACCCCGACATCCGAGCCGGGGTAGGACTCCCAGAGCTCGCTATCGTCACTGACGGCTGCTCCGCAGTCGCTTGAACTGGTGGAACAGGGGGCGCCCCAGAGGCTTCCCCCAGCGCATCAGCCCGGGGCCTCTTCGAGTCGCCACCGGAGGGAGTGTCAGGCACCCCAGAATCCCGACTTGGCACAGACGCCGCTACTGGAGGAGATCGAGCGCGCTTCTTCTCTGGTGGCGGATTGGAAGCCATGGCAAGGGAGAGCTCAAGAGCAAAAGCACAAGAGTCCGAGGAGAAACGCAGAGAAGTGCGAAGGGAAGCTGCAATGTGGGTAAGACCCCCTCTAAAAACTTCCCGGGTGCAATTCCAAGCGATTCGGAACTCTTCGAATACCCCGCACCGGCAACCGCTTCGGTTCCTAACCGAGTGCCGATGACGGGTGGGCCCAAGCGGCTTAACTGAAGCGGTGGGGGCAAGGAGTCAGTCTCCTGAGAAGATGAGCCGGCAAGGCACTTCGGCGGTTCCTGAAGAAAGCGCTGCAACGTGCAGAAGTGGCAGTCTTGGGAACCGCCGTAGTAAAAGCAACCATCAAGTGAGCGCACGCTCCCACGATCCCGCGGCCGTTTGTGCTCCGGCAGCGGTCAATTCGGGACTTAGAGAAAGTGCGCGGATCGAAAGAGATGGAGGTCCCATCTCGGGCTCGCTATCTCCCCCGAGATGGGCCCGGGGGCCACTGTCGGTACCTGAGATATGGGGTACCCCCGCGCACAGGGTAAAATGCCTATGGAACTCGCCCTTCTCCGCAGAGACAGCTCCGAAGGCGCCACGCGTCCGGCGGGGCCGGACCTCCCTCTCCTCGGAGGAGAGCTCCGGGTCCGCCACGTGGCATACAGAAGCCGGACCTCCCCCTCCGCGGGAGAGAGGTCCGAAGGCGCCGCGTGTCCAGCGGGGCCGGACCTCCCTCTCCTCAGAGGAGAGCTCTGGTCCCGCCACGTGGCCAACAGAAGCCGAGCCTCCCCCTCCACGGGGAGAGGTATGGAGGCTCCACGTGCCCCGCGGCGCTGACCCTCCTCTCCTCTGAGAAGGGCTCCGGCCCTGCCACGTGGCAGCAGAACGGCGCTGCCTGCCCCGAGCAGTAGGCGGCGGGCGTAAAGGCGCCCCATACCTTGCCCGTACAAGGTATTCAAGGCCCGCGTCTTCCCAAGACGCGGAGATGCGGAGCACGCGTCTGTCAGGTGCCGTTGCTCCCAGTCACATCACAGACTGGCACGCCGTGTCAGAACCTGCCAGCCAATAAACACCGCGACATGACATCCCATGCCGCCTGCGCCGTCATCAACCACTACGACTAGCATACGGCATGGGCAGGGCGGCAAGAGGAAGACTCAGAAGTCTTCGACCAGAGGCAACTACCGGCATAACTGCAGATACGGTAGATAATAGACAATCTTCCCGGGACCAACTGTCGGGTCCCGGCTCCCCTTGTAAGCCGGCCGAGTCTTGGACTATAAAAGGCTCGGGTAGGCGTCGATAGCAAGGGTTCGCACTTTGCAACTCATACGCTGGCCATACACTCTCAAGCTGTAACTCACCCCCAAGCTCAGGCCTCCGGTCCTGAGCAGCAAGCAATACAGCGAGCTCCATAGCTCGCCGTGGACGTAGGGTTTTACGCTCCGGCGGCCTGAACCACGTAAATCTCGCCGTGTCAAGCTCTTACTAACTCGTCCATCTGCACAAGCTCTCCGCTAGGGACTAGCCCCACCGAAAAAAGAACCTCCACGGGCTGCCCAGTGCAGGCCCGGGGGAAGTGTCGACTGAACACTTCGACACCTACGTTGCTCTTCTTTGGTGCTCATTTAATTTACTTATTAAATTTTCATGATTGCACTGCCAGCGCGTGCTCGCCATGCGTTCAGCTCCCTCTTCTTATTCTCATCTTTAGTCGGCATTTGCTGCCCTACCAAAGGCGGTTGCGTCGGAGGTACCGGCCGATAGCGAGGGGGGCCCCGAGCCCCCGGCACTTCGCGCACGGTAGTTCCCAAGCACCGTATAGGTGGACGGGGATCGTAAGCCAAATAAGACTATGAGATAGGGGGGGGGAGCCCCCAAGGAGAATTACGTTTCCTTTACTTGTGTGCAGGACCTCTCGGCCTCAGCTCCCCGCAGGAGTATGGTAGGCACATCCATCCAATGGAACGTACCTACCAGGGGGCCGCTACGGGATCGCGCAAGACCGAAACCCCAAGGTAAGATCAAAGAACTAGACCTCACAGGGACGAGGCCCGAAAGTCCCACGTGTCCAGCGGGGCCAGACCTTCCACCTCCTTGAGGGGGAGCTTCGGGCCCGTCACGTGGTCTACAGAAGCCGGACCTCCCCCCTCCGCGGGGAGAGGTCCGAGGACTCCACGTGCTCCGCAAGCCCGGACCTCCCTTCAGAGGGGAGCTCCGGGCCCGCCACGTGGCCAACAGGCCGGGCGCCCCCCCCCCCCCCCCGATCTCATGAGGCGGGTCCTGGAGACCTACGGGACCCTTAGTATACAGTGAGGACCCGGAGAAGGTGTCTATGCAGAGCTTCGAGATTGGTCAAGGCCTCCGAGTACCTTGCGGAGCTAAGGACTCGGCCAGGAAAAGCCAGGAAGAAGACTAGGACATGCAGACACAGAAAGAAACAGGAGTCTGTTCATACAAAGGCTCCACGAGCTGGGCTACATACTCAACAAAAATAAAAAAGGAAGTACAGGGCCTTGTGGCCACGGAGGCAGATGCCTAAGAGTCCCCGGACTCCCGATGAAACCTAGAGGCCACGAGGGCAGCCAAGTCCTCGGCTTCGGCCCTGGCAGCTTCCTCCCGATCGGCAACGGGTCCTAGATGGACTGGCACCAGAGAAAAGGAAGGGTCTCGGCTCAGGAAGCACGACAGTACGTGCATAGCGACCTCCTTCGCAAGGCCCCGACCTTCCGCTTCAAGCTCGTCGGCGATCACTGCTTCGAGCCGACCCAGCTCGTCGCCGATGGACTCAAGTGCCGGGATCGCTTCGGACATCGGCCGCGCCGGAGCATCCACCTGCACAGGGCTGAAACCAAGAGGAGCCAAGGCGGACCCCGCCTTGGCAATAAAGCCCCAGACTGCCTGGGCCTCGGCAGACCGCAAGGACTGGAGCTTCTCTACCTCTTGGCGAGCCGCCAGCTCGCGATCCATCGCCGCCTGGCGCTCCTGGGAGAACTGCTCCTCCCTCGCGGCAACAGCCGACTCACGGAGCTCCAGCTCCTCGGTCCGAGCCCTTAGCTCCTCCACTTTGGCCCTCAGCCGGGCGGTGGTCTTCTCCTCCTCGGCCGCTGCAGCACGTTCCCGATCGGCGACGGCGCACTCTCGACGGGTTACCTGCAGCTGCAACTCCTCCATGGCGGCTGTCGGTACCTGAGATATGGGGTACCCCCGCGCACAGGGTAAAATGCCTAAGGTGCTCGCCCTTCTCCGCAGGGAAAGCTCCGAAGGCGCCACGCGTCCAGCGGGGCCGGACCTCCCTCTCCTCAGAGGAGAGCTCCGGGCCCGCCACGTGGCATACAGAAGCCGGACCTCCCACTCCACGGGAAAGAGGTCCGAAGGCGCCATGCGGCCAGCGGGGCCGGACCTCCCTCTCCTCAGAGAAGAGCTCCGGACCCGCCACGTGGCTAGAAGAACGGTGCTGCCTGCCCCCGATCGGTAGGCAGCGGGCGTAAAGGCGCCCCTCACCTTGCCCGTACAAGGTATTCAAGGCCCGCGTCTTCCCAAGACGCGGAAACGCGGAGCACGCGCCTGTCAGGTGCCGTTGCGTCCAGTCGCATCACAGACTGGCGCGCGGTGTCAGAACCTGACAGGTAATAAACGCCGCGACAGGACATCCCATGCCACCTGCGCCGCCATCAACCACTATGACTGGCGCACGGCATGGGCAGGGCGGCAAAAGGAAGACTCAGAAGCCTTCGGCCGGAGGCAACCACCGGCATAACTACAGATACGGTAGATAATAGACAATCTTCCCGGGACCACCTGTCGGGTCCCGGCTTCCCTTGTAAGCTGCCCGAGCCTTGGACTATAAAAGGCTCGGGTAGGCAACGATAGCAAGGGTTCGCACTCTAGCCATCAGCACCCTGGGTTCGCATTCTGCAACTCATATGCTAGCCATACACTCTCAAGCTGTAACTCACCCCCAAGCTCAGGCCCCCGGCCCTGAGCAGCAAGCAATACAGCGAGCTCCATAGCTCGCCGTGGACGTAGGGTTTTACGCTCCGGCGGCCTGAACCACGTAAAACTTCCTGTGTCAAGCTCTCACCAACTCGTCCATACGCGCAAGCTCTCCGCTAGGAACTAGACCCTCCAAAAAAAGAACCTCCGCGGGCTGCCCAGTGCATGCCCGGGGGAAGTGTCGATCGCACACTTTGACATTTGGCGCGCCAGGTAGGGGGATTTTCCCCTAGCGCGACGAGTTTCCGCCGACGAAGATGACCAAGCTTCCTTCAACGGCAAACTCTCCCCCTCCGCGTTCACGGCGAACCGTGACCGCTGGGGAGTACATGTCGACACACTCAGGACAGAGTGTGTCGGCACGAGCGGGCAGCCAGCAGCCGACTCCGGCAACGTCGACTCCGGCTATGCAGGCCCCGACCAGCGTGAGGTCTTCTGCAGCGCTGAGCGTACACCATGGAGGTGCGCTAGCTGCAGCAAGAGCGCTGCTGCTCAACCCGCCTGTGGGGGATGCGCCCCACTCAGCGACCCAGCAATGGGTCCGCGAGGTGGACCGCCTCGTCGTCGCCGCCATGAACCCTCGGTTTCGATGAGGATGACGCCCAGGGCAACCGGCTGTGTCGATGACGCGCACACCCACGGTTGACGGGCTAACGGCGGATTCCAGCTCCTCCAGGCTCCTGTCGACGGACCTGCGAAGGGAACTGGAACGGTGTCACTTGGGGCAGGACGCCCGGGTGTACCTCGAGCGACGCCGAGAAAAGCGTCGCAACCAGGAGGCAGGCGACAGCATGTCGTCGGCCTCGACACAACCAGAAGGGCAGGTCTTCACCATGCGAGCCCCGCCACAGGCATATGCTGCGCAGCATATGCCACAACCATATGCGCCGCAAGTAGCGGCCCCGGCCTATGGTGCAGCCTTGCCCATGCCGGGATACGTGGTGCCAGGTGTGAACCACCTGCTCGCAGCACCAGTACCTGCAGCAGCAGGTGCGGGATGTGCGGCCCTTGCGCCCCACCTTCGCTTCGCAAGGTGGCCGCGCAAGTTTCGCCCGCACTTGCCCGAGAAGTACGACGGAAGCGTCAACCCGGCGGAGTTCCTCCAGATCTACTCCACCGCCGTACTTGCTGCAGGAGGCGATGAGGCTGTCATGGCCAACTACTTTCCCGTCGCCTTGACCGGCCCAGCCCGGTCCTGGCTCATGAATCTACCACAGGGGTCCATAACCTCCTGGGGTGACTCTGCCGGCAGTTCGTCGCCAACTTCGGCAGCTCCTACACCCGTCCCGGCACGGAGCTCGACCTCCACGCCGTCAAGCAACAACCTGGGGAGTCGCTGCGCTCTTTTATCCAGCGGTTCTCTCAGGTGCGCAACACCATCCCACATATCCAAAGCGCCTCTGTGGTGGTGGCGTTCCGACAGGGTGTCCGGGACGAGAAAATGCTCGAGAAGCTCGCGACCAGAGAGGTCCGCGACGTCTCGGAGCTCTTTAGCCTGGCAGATAAGTGCGCCAGGGCAGCCGAAGGGCGGAACTGGCACGCACTGCCGACCTCCGAGTCAATAGGGCAGCCCGGGTCCGGTGCTGCTGCCTATGGGGGTGGCAAGAAGACCAAGAACCGGGGGAGTGGAAAGATGAAGCCACCGTTCACGGCCCCCGTCGCCGCAGCTGCGACAACCAGCGGAGCTCGGGGGCCGCGCCCCGACAAGAGGCAGCGACAATCACCGGCCCCAGACAGTGGCCAGAGCGGGCTATGCCCCGTGCATGGCACCTGCAACCATACAGCTGCCGAGTGCTGGGAGATCCAGAAGCTCGCAGAACGCTTCCGTAATGGAAGACAGCAGAGGGCTGAAGCACCGCCCTACCCTCAGAGGGATGGCAAACAGAAGGCCGATGCCCCAGTCACCGCTGCCCACCAAGTGGGGTACCAGGAGCCTCAGCGTGTCATAAAGACAGTGCATGACGGTGAGGACTCCAGTTCTGACGGTGACGGGCCAAGGTGTTAGCCAGCTGCGGCACGCCTCCATGCCTCGAACATACCTCTCGGGGGCCGCATAGGGTCCGTCAACCCCTTGAAGGCCTTGCCAGAAGGGGGAGACGCCTTAGGTCATCCAAGGCGAGCCCGGGTCCACCTACCCCTTGAAGGCCTTAGCCAGAAGGGGAGAACTCCCCGGGGGCCCCTGAGAGAAGCCACGCAGGACCTGATCCAGCGTGAAGACAACAACTTCGACAAGACTCGGCTTGCAGAGAACACCCCACAACGCATGGTCTCGGCTAATGCTCTAAGCACTACCGCCAAAGAACTAGACGTGACGGGGGCCCGCAAGAAGGTGGCCTGGTGAAGCGGCATGCTATATTCCAAGAAGGACCCATAAGCTGTCCCCTAGCATGGAAGGTCCCTTCCGAATCATGAAAGCTGCCGCCCCAGGTACACATGCCTTTCAACCGAGAGTGGGATCCATTCCCAAAGATCCTTGCCATGGAGCAACACTGTAAGTCCTACTTACTGACCATCGGTAGAACAGGGTTATTCACTTCTGTAATAGACCCCATAGAACTTAGGAACAGAGATTGGGGTAGCTAAGTCTCAAGGGACGGTACAGGACTACGTCCAGTTTAGCCTGGTTCCGACCCTAAGCGCGTAGAGTCTTGCTTCCCTTGTAGACGAGGCGGAACATTGCCCCCACGAACAGCCAGAATTCCACCTATGGGCGCGAATACAGAGACCTGATCTACTTAGCTCCTTCTCATGCGCTCATTTAAATTATGCATTAATTTTTATGATCGCACTATCTCTGTATGTTCATCATACGTCTAGCTCCCCCTCTCCTGCGCTCACCCATAGTCGGCATTTGCGATCCTCCCGAAGGCGGCTGCACTTGAGGCACCTGCCGATGGCCGAGTGAGTCTTTCGGGCCTCCCCCAGTCAGGTGTTGCGGTGTCAGTTGGTCACCTCCAGGAAAGGCCAGCGTTGTGCATGGGGGGTCCAGGGTGCGTATCCAGCTTAGCCGGCCCAGAGCCCAAAGCATGCGCATCCTGCTCCCCGGAGGTCCAGGGGAGTACGTCCGCTTTGCCTGGTCCTGAACCCAAAGCGCGTGCACTCTGCTTCCCCAGCGCATGGCCCGGTACTAGGGATCGGACGGCCGTACCCGGACCTCAGAGGGAGCCGGAGCTCCGGCGCCTCATGCACATAATTGCCCAAGCCCCGTATAGCGGGCCAGGACCATAAGACGGATAAGACTAGGAGACAGGAGGGGAGGACCCCCCGAGGAGAATTATGTTTCCTCTACCTGTGTGCAGGACCTTCAGGTTACGGCAACAGGGACTGCATGAAGCAGGGGGAAAGGAGCTACCAGCTACACCGGCCTGGGACTGGAAGGACCGGGACCTGCCCCCCCAGAGGGGCAGGGCCCGGTGGCCCCGCGTGTCAAGCAGGCCCGGAACTCCTTCCTTGAGAGCTCCGGGCTCGCCACGTGGCAGGCAGGAACAGGGCCTCCCCCCTCAGCGGGAGGGCTCCGAAAGCCCTACGTGTCCAACATGACCGGAGCTCCCGCCTCTTAAGGAGGAGCTCCGGACCTACCACGTGGCCGGCAGATTTGGAGCCCCACCCCATAGGGCGAGGTTCGGAGACCTGCGGGGACCCCTAACACAGTTAGGACCCGGAGGGAGTGTCTGAGCGAAGCTCCAAGATTGGAAATGACCTCTGAGTACCTTGCGGAGCTAAGGACTCAGCCAGGCAAAGCCAAGAAGGAGGGAAAAGCATCACAGACACAAGTATCCAAGAGAGTCCATTTAAGCAAGGCTCCTTGAGCTGGACTACAGACTCGATAAAAAAGGGAAAAGCACGTCCTAAAGACCACCCGGCTCTAGCCGGAACCTTGCTGCTACAAGGGCGGCCACATCCTCGACTTCAGCCCTGGCAGCTTCCTCCCGCTCCGCGGCTGGGCCCTCTCTTGCTGGCTCCAGTGAGAAAGAGGGGTCGCGGCTCTTGAAGCATGCCAGCACATGCGAGGCGACCTCTAAAGCTAAGCCGCGGCCCTCGGCTTCAAGCTCGCTGGCGACCACCGAGTCGAGTCTGTCCAGCTTGGCGCCGATCGACTCCAATGCAGGGATCACCTCTGCCACCTGCAATGCGGGAGTTGCGGCCCTCACCGGACTGAA
Source organism: Neostapfia colusana (assembly GCA_030760725.1). NCBI lineage: Eukaryota > Viridiplantae > Streptophyta > Magnoliopsida > Poales > Poaceae > Neostapfia > Neostapfia colusana. Next base: position 89,709,570 of record JASWHV010000003.1, read on the forward strand.
ACCAAGAGGGATCAGGGCGGACCCCGCCCGATCCACGAAGCTTGAGACCGCAAGGGCCTCGGAGGACCGTAGGGCTGAGAGTTCCTCCACCTCGCGGCGGGCCGCCCGCAGAGCCTCCAGGTTCCTCTCGGAGAATTCCTTCTCCTGGGCCGCCAGGGAACTCTCCCAAAGGCGGAGGGTCTCAGCTAGCCGCTCCAACTCAGCGGCCCTGAAGCCAGCAGTCAACTCACGGTCCAAGACCGCCCGGCGATCATGGGAGACCTGTTCATCCCTCAAATCGAGGTCTGCCTTCAGAACCTCCAGTTCCTCCATCCGAGCTCGGAGGTCATCCTCGCCCGCAGCCAGCTGCGCGGCGACCCTCTCTGCCTCAGCTGCCACGGAACGCTCCCGCTCCTCAACGGCGAGTTCGCGGCGCTCCAACCGCTGCCGTATTTCCACAGCAGCTGAGAGGCTCTCTTCGGCCCGGGCGTGAGCCTCCAGGGCCTCCCTGTTGATCCGCCGCGACTGGGTGTCCATGCGGTCAACAGCCCGCTTCATCCGGTCGACGAGCGTTTCCCGGAAGTCGAGCAACTCCCGCCTGGAGTCGAGCTCGCTCTTAACATTCGCGGTCCTCTCCCGCAAAAGGTTCCCCCAGGTGAGGAGGCGGTCCCGTTCAACCGTATACTCCTCCCGCTCGCGCCCTAGTGCAGCCAAGACCTGCCGGACGCTCGACTCGGCGAGCGCAAGGGCGTCCGCCAGAGGCAATGGAGCAACAGAAGCTGGGGCAGTCCCCCCGACCTCCTCCATTACCTCGTCCTCGGGAAGAGCCGACGCGCCAGCCGCCGAGACGAGAAGCCGATCAGGAGAAACTGGCCCAGCGGCCCTGGCAGCCGGGCCAGCCGGGCTCTCTTCAGCTTCAGGCTCCTTGACCTGGGGAGAGGGACGAGCCGGGGAAGACGGTGCTGGAGAAGAAGACAGGCCGCCTAGTACAGGATCAACCTGTGCTGGCTCGGGGGCTGCGGTGGCTGTCTCGGCAGGGAGAGACGACGCCGCTGCGGAGTCCGGGCACACCGGAACAGGAGAAGTCCGCGCTGGCCTGGCGGCCGCAGCAGTTGCCCCTGGCTCCGAGCGCATCGGCACAGATTCCCCGCAAGACGGGGAAGGCTGGGAAGCACGGACACTCCAGCGGGCTCTAAACCCCGACTTCCGAGCCGGGGTAGGGTTTCCAGAGCCCGCTACCGCCGACGACCGCTCCGCAGTCGCTTGGACTGGCGGAACAGGGGACGCCTCAGAGGCTTCCCCCAGCACATCAGCCCGGGGCCTCTTCGAGTCGCCACCGGAGGGAGGGTCGGGCACCCCAGAATCCCGACTTGGCGCCGGCGCCGTTGCTGGAGGAGATCGAGCGCGTTTCTTCTCTGGCAGCGGGTTGGAAGCCATGGCAAGGTAGAACTCAAAGGCAAAAGAGCAAAAGCGCAAGAGTCCAAGAAGAAACGCATAGAAGTGCGAAGGGAAGCTACAACGTGGGTGAGACCCCCTCTAAAAAGCTTCCCGGTGCAGTTCCAAGCGATTCGGAACTCTTCGAATACCCCGCACCCGCAACCGCTTCGGTACCTAGACTGGGTGCCTATGACGGGTGGGCCCAAGCCGCTTAGCTAAAGCGGTGGGGTCATGGAGTCAGTCTCCTAAGAAGATAAGCCGGCAAGGCCCTTCGGCGGTTCCCGAAGAAAGCGCCGCAACGTGCAGAAGTGGCAGCCTTGGGAACCACCGCAGTAAAAGCAATCATCAAGTGGGCGCACGCTCTCACGACCCGCGGCCGTTCGAGCTCCAGCAGTGGTCAAGTCGGGACTTAGAGAAAGTGCGCGGATCGGAAGAGAAGGAGGTCCCACCTCGGGCTCGCTATCTCCCCCGAGATGGGCCCGGGGGCCACTGTCGGTATCTGAGATATGGGGTACCCCCGCGCACAGGGTAAAATGCCTAAGGTGCTCGCCCTTCTCCGCAGGGAAAGCTCCGAAGGCGCCACGCGTCCAGCGGGGCCGGACCTCCCTCTCCTCAGAGGAGAGCTCCGGGCCCGCCACGTAGCATACAGAAGCCGGACCTCCCCCTCCGCGGGAAAGAGGTCCGAAGGCGCCACGCGGCCAGCGGGGCCGGACCTCCCTCTCCTCAGAGAAGAGCTCCGGACCCGCCACGTGGCTAGAAGAACGGTGCTGCCTGCCCCCGATCGGTAGGCAGCGGGCGTAAAGGCGCCCCTCACCTTGCCCGTACAAGGTATTCAAGGCCCGCGTCTTCCCAAGACGCGGAAACGCGGAGCACGCGCCTGTCAGGTGCCGTTGCGTCCAGTCGCATCACAGACTGGCGCGCGGTGTCAGAACCTGACAGGTAATAAACGCCGCAACAGGACATCCCATGCCGCCTGCGCCGCCATCAACCACTACGACTGGCGCACGGCATGGGCAGGGCGGCAAAAGGAAGACTCAGAAGCCTTCGGCGGGAGGCAACCACCGGCATAACTACAGATACGGTAGATAATAGACAATCTTCCCGGGACCATCTGTCGGGTCCCGGCTTCCCTTGTAAGCTGCCCGAGCCTTGGACTATAAAAGGCTCGGGTAGGCAACGATAGCAAGGGTTCGCACTCTAGCCATCAGCACCCTGGGTTCGCATTCTGCAACTCATACGCTAGCCATACACTCTCAAGCTGTAACTCACCCCCAAGCTCAGGCCCCGGCCCTGAGCAGCAAGCAATACAGCGAGCTCCATAGCTCGCCGTGGACGTAGGGTTTTACGCTCCGGCGGCCTGAACCACGTAAAACTTCCTGTGTCAAGCTCTCACCAACTCGTCCATACGCGCAAGCTCTCCGCTAGGAACTAGCCCCTCCGAAAAAAGAACCTCCGCGGGCTGCCCAGTGCAGGCCTGGGAGAAGTGTCGATCGCACACTTCGACAGCAGCGGAACGCTCCTTGGCTTTGGCTTCAAAGTGGGCCAGAGCCTCGCGGTAGGTGGCACGGACACGCCGGGTCTCTGACTCCAAGCGGCTAATGGCCTTCTTCTGAGTGCCAAGCAGAGCACTCATGGCCTCAAGCCTTGACTGCCTCGAGTCAAGGTCCGCCTTAGCCTCCTGGGCCCGCTGCTGCAAGCTGAGAAGGCGTTCCCTCTCGCCGGCCAGCGCCCCCCGCTCCTGCTCAAAGGCGGATTGGAGCTGCCAGGCGCTAATCTGGACACGCCCCAGGGCTTCCCACACGGGCGCCGGGGCAGGGGGACAGGAGTCACGCCACTGGACCCCCCTGTCGAGTCTAAGACCGGCGGAGGCGCCGGTGCCTCAGCAACCAGGGTGGGGCGCTGTCCTAAGGAGGCCAGGGGGCCAGCAGGCGCACCTACAGCGGCCCTCCCGGTCTCAGGACCGGGACTTCTGGACCGGTGAAGAAGGGCGGAGAGGAGCAGATGCGGCCACCACGGAGGGTGAACTCGCCGGCGCAGAGGGAGCCCCCGTCGATTTGGGGGCGATGGGAGCCACCACGGTCCCCAGGTGCTGAGGCGCGGAGTCTCCGTCGGTTGAAGGCGGCCAGGTAAGAGGCCCGCCCCCGGCAGCTGGTTGGTCCCTGCAAGAAGAGAAAGCCCTCAGGCTAGGAGAGGAGACAAGAGCTCGGCTCCTACAAGCCAGAAAGAGCAACACTTACTGGGCGGCATGAGCGCTCCAACGGGCTTGCAGCACTGGCCTCTGGGCTGTAGCTGAACCGCCGGGACCAGCGGCTGGAACGGTCACGGAACGTGACGCCTGGATCCCCGGCACACTCGCCGGCGTCGCCCCACCAGCATCCGTCCTGGAAACCCCTCCGCTTGATGAAGGATGACGAGGTACATGGGCTAACTCGGACGGCCGCTGTCTGGGGAGAGACCCGCCGGGGAGGGACACCCGGGGCCTCTTCGTGTCGCCACCCGATGGACCAGCACCCCCGGGAGATGGGAGCAAGGTAGCTCCGGCACCCTGACTCGGCGCAGGCGGCGCCCTCGGAGGAGACCGGGCGCGTTTCTTCTCTGGATGCCCGGGGGCCGGCTCCTTTCCCTTCCTTTTGTCGGCGGCTTGAGTTCAGTCGGCTCTGGGGGAGGGTTTGACAGACGCAGACGCCTCGTGCCCTGACCCGGAGCGCTCGGTTCCTGGAATGGTGATTGTCGATGTGTTCGGTCGACACTTCCCCCGGGCCTGCACTGGGCAGCCCGCGGAGGTTCTTTTTTCGGTGGGGCACTGGGCAGCCCGCGGAGGTTCTTTTTTCGGAGGGGCTAGTTCCTAGTGGAGAGCTTGCGCGTATGGACGAGTTGGTGAGAGCTTGACACAGGAAGTTTTACGTGGTTCAGGCCGCCGGAGCGTAAAATCCTACGTCCACGGCGAGCTATGGAGCTCGCTGTATTGCTTGCTGCTCAGGGCCGAGGGCCTGAGCTTGGGGGTGAGTTACAGCTTGAGAGTGTATGGCTAGCGTATGAGTTGCAGAATGCGAACCCTTGCTATCGACGCCTACCCGAGCCTTTTATAGTCCAAGGCTCGGGCGGCTTACAAGGGGAGCCGGGACCCGACAGGTGGTCCCGGGAAGATTGTCTATTATCTACCGTATCTGTAGTTATGCCGGTGGTTGCCTCCGGTCGAAGGCTTCTGAGTCTTCCTTTTGCCGCCTTGCCCATGCCGTGCGACCTCCGAGCTCGGATGGAGGAACTGGAGATTCTGAAGGCAGACCTCGACTTGAGGGATGAACAGGTCTCCCATGATCGCCGGGCGGTCTTGGACCGCGAGTTGACTGCCGGCTTCAGGGCCTCTGAGTTGGAGCGGCTAGCCGAGACCCTCCGCCTTCGGGAGAGTTCCCTGGTGGCCCAGGAGAAGGAATTCTCCGAGAGGAACCTGGAGGCTCTGCGGGCGGCCCGCCGCGAGGTGGAGGAACTCTCAGCCCTACGGTCCTCCGAGGCCCTTGCGGTCTCAAGCTTCGTGGATCGGGCTGGGTCCGCCCTGATCCCTCTTGGTTTCAGTCCGGTGAGGGCCGCAACTCCCGCATTGCAGGTGGCAGAGGTGATCCCTGCATTGGAGTCGATCGGCGCCAAGCTGGACAGACTCGACTCGGTGGTCGCCAGCGAGCTTGAAGCCGAGGGCCGCTGCTTAGCTTTAGAGGTCGCCTCGCATGAGCTGGCATGCTTCAAGAGCCGCGACCCCTCTTTCTCACTGGAGCCAGCAAGAGAGGGCCCAGCCGCGGAGCGGGAGGAAGCTGCCAGGGCTGAAGTCGAGGATGTGGCCGCCCTTGTAGCAGCAAGGTTCCGGCGAGAGCCGGGTGGTCCTTAGGACTTGCTTTTCCCTTTTTTATCAAGTCTGTAGTCCAGCTCAAGGAGCCTTGCTTAAATTGACTCTCTTGGATACTTGTGTCTGTGATGCTTTTCCCTCCTTCTTGGCTTTGCCTGGCTGAGTCCTTAGCTCCGCAAGGTACTTAGAGGTCATTTCCAATCTCGGAGCTTCGCTCAGACACCCCCCCGGGTCCTAACTGTGTTAGGGGCCCCCGGAGGTCTCCGAACCTCGCCCTATGGGGGGGCTCCAAATCTGCCGGCCACGTGGTGGGTCCGGAGCTCCTCCTTAAGAGACGGGAGCTCCGGTCATGTTGGACACGTAGGGCTTTCGGAGCCCTCCCGCTGAGGGGGGTGGTCCGGTTCCTGCCTGCCACATGGCGAGCCCGGAGCCCTCAAGGAAGGAGTTCCGGGCCTGCTGGACATGTGGGGCCCCCGGGCCCTGCCCCTCTGGGGGGGCAGGTCCCGGTCCTTCCAGTCCCAGGCCGGTGTAGCTGGTAGCTCCTTTCCCCCCGCTTCATGCAGTCCCTGTTGCCGTAACCTGAAGGTCCTGCACACAGGTAGAGGAAACGTAATTCTCCTCGGGGGGTCCTCCCCTCCTGTCTCCTAGTCTTATCCGTCTTATGGTCCTGGCCCGCTATACGGGTCTTGGGCAATTCTGTGCACGAGGCGCCGGAGCTCCGGCTCCCTCCGAGGTCTGGGTACGGCCGTCCGATCCCTAGTACCGGGCCATGCGCTGGGGAAGCAGAGTGCACGCGCTTTGGGTTCATGACCAGGCAAAGCGGACGTACTCCCCTGGACCTCCGGGGAGCAGGATGCGCATGCTTTGGGCTCTGGGCCGGCTAAGCTGGATACGCACCCTGGACCCCCCATGCACAACGCTGGCCTTTCCTGGAGGTGACCAACTGACACCGCAACACCTGACTGGGGGAGGCCCGAGAGACTCACTCGGCCATCGGCAGGTGCCTCAAGGGCAGCCGCCTTCGGGAGGATAGCAAATGCCGACTATGGGTGAGCGCAGGAGAGGGGGAGCTAGACCTATGATGAACATACAGAGATAGTGCGATCATAAAGATTAATGCATAATTTAAATGAGCGCATGAGAAGGAGCTAAGTAGAACAGGTCTCTGTATTCGCGCCCATAGGTGGAATTCTGGCTGTTCGTAGGGGCAATGTTCCGCCTCGTCTATGAGGGAAGCAAGACTCTACGCGCTTAGGGTCGGAACCAGGCTAAAGTGGACGTAGTCCTGTACCGTCCCTTGAGACTTAGCTACCCCAAGCTCTGTTCCTAAGTTCTATGGGGTCTATTACAGAAGTGAATAACCCTGTTCTACCGATGCTCAGTAAGTAGGACTTACAGTGTTGCTCCATGGCAAGGATTTTTAGGAATGGATCCCACTCTCGGTTGAAAGGCATGTGTACCTGGGGCGGCAGCTTTCATGATTCGGAAGGGACCTTCCCTGCTGGGGGAGAGCTTATGGGTCCTTCTTGGAATATAGCGTGCCGCTTCACCAGGCTGCCTTCTTGCGGGCCCCCGTCGCGTCTGGTTCTTTGGCGGTAGTGCTTAGAGCATTAGCCGAGACCGTGCGTTGTGGGGTGTTCCCTGCAAGCCGAGTCTTGTCGAAGTTGTTGTCTTCACGCTGGATCAGGTCCTGCGTGTAAAAGCCCAAGAAAAGGGACTTGCAAAAACTTTTCTTCACCTCACAACACCACAGTTTTTATTGTGGGCACCATAGGAAATGTTGTGAAGAGCAAGTAACCTCCATCAAAAGAATGATTAGAGGGGAAAGCCTTCACTTTCATAATGTAGGGTTTCTACAAATGAGCATGAGAGGTTGAGCTCACCCCTAGGATTTAAAAAGTCTTGGGAAGGTTCAGTCCAAAGCTCATGCAAATTCAACAATTTTTGAGGCACTTTTGGGTTATTTCAAAAAGAGGCCAATTTGAATGTAAATTCAAATTGCAGCAACTTTCATCACCCAAATTCAAAAGTTAGCTCCATATCTATACTCAGCACATTTTTCTGAGTGAACCCACCAACTTTCATCTCCATTGGAGCTCATCTTGTCAAGAGCTAAATTTGCAAGAATTCAAAACTGAATTTGAATTTCAGTTTGAATATGAAGCAAATTTAACCAAACAAAGTTTGAATTTGAGAATTCAAATTCAAACATAGGCTTGGTGACTAAGTCTCACATTAAATTGTGAGTAGCTGAGGATATTTTGGCACAACAGAATTCAGAAAATTGGAAAAAAAAAAAGAGTTAGAGGGGAGGCCCACTGGTCAGTAGACTTAGCACCGAAGTCTCTTCAGCCGACTCCTCGACCGAGCGCGCTCGCCAGCTGCAGCCAGCGGCGGCGACCGACCACCTCGGCCGGCCAGCTCCTGCTTCGGCAGAGGAGGTGGCACAGCAGGTGTCGCGCTCTCCCCTGGCCTCAGGAGCCTATAAAAGGCCCGAGACCGCCGGCGAGTTACTGACTTTCGCGAAGTTCTGTAACCAGCAGCCTAGTCGCCCGAGCTCCAATCGTGTGCCACCCCAGCTGTGATCATCTTCCGGCTTCGACCTCCATAGGAAAGTGAAGCGCTAGCTCGTCCTCAAGACCACCGCGCAAACCGTTCCAAGGTTCGACCTCTGTGCGCGGAGAATTTCTCAGTTTAGGGCGAGTAGTTCCTTTCGGGACCCGATTAGGTTTAGCAGAAATTTGGGAAGCATAGTGGGTGGGAGGCCGAACGGAGCTGTGAGAGAGCATCTAGAGGTTCTGGCGACCCTTCTCGTTCGAAAACCGGAAGGAAATCACCGCTGGAACCCTAAGTTCACCGTAGGACAGTAGGGCGGAGGAGGGGGTCGCCGGTGAGGTCTGGGTTGCCGGCCGTTTAGGGCCCAACAGAGCTCATGCCGAGTTTCCCGAGGTTTCCCTGAGTGTGGCGACGCGATTAGCGCACGAAGAAAACGGTCAGAAGGGCGGGAACACATTGCCGAGGTAGCACAGAGGCATAGGGCTCGTCGCCGGCGAGCTATGGCGGTTAGCCGGCGGCGACATGGTGTCCAGCGGGTTCAGCACCCGAGATTACGTGGGGGCGGCGAGTTTCGTCGGCTCCGGTGAGCTAGATCGCCGGGAACGCTGACCTCGCCGGAGCTCCGGCGGCTCGGGGCGGCGACGTCGGGAGGTAGACGAAGGGCGCGGCCCCACCTGTCAGCCCCTGTGTTAATCGCGCGCGAGCGCGCGCGGTTAGTTCAATTTAAATGGGCGGGCCCCGCTGTCAGCATCTGGTTTAGCGCGGGAGGGGATTTTTCTGTAGGAAAATAATTCAGGGATTAGCTCAAACTTTAGAAATCCATAACCTTGGCTAGGAAGCTCCAAATTTAGTGATTCAAATTGGGTTGGATTCATCTTGCCTAGCTATATCCAGGGATACAACCCAATTTGTATGAAACCCATTAATTAATTCTGGAAAATTCTTTAAAGCTTTTCAGCAAAAGAATTTTAGAGGGAGTTTGGTTCATCCAAAAATCCCCAAATTTTGCCAGGATGTTCTTTAGGACATTAGTAAACCCCTGTAAAAGCTTCAGACCATTTGGAGTCGATTTGGTCAGAGCAATTCAAATTGGAAGGTGCTGTGTTCATTTGAATGCAGATACATTTTCAGAGAATTTCCAAAACTTGGAAATTCAGTTCTGGGCAATTCTTAACCCCAAAAATGTTAGGAAAATTCAGGCAAACTCAATGAGCTATAATTGAAATTGTAGTTCATTAAGTTGAGCATGAACAGGGGTATTACCTCAGAATAAATTCTTCCTTGCTGATTTGCCAAGGGAATTATTCTGAGCAAACCACTCCATGAAAAGTGCAAATGTTTGGTCCAGAGAGTTTTCTTGTGACAAGGAACTCACACAAAAATTCTCAGCTCCATTGGAGCTCTAGATCACCCCTGTCCTGTTTAACCACTTAAGGGATTAATGTGGAAAAGGGGGGAAAACCACTTAGCATTTAACCATGTGATTAAGTCCAAGCCAAACCACCAACACCAGTTCATATTTAAATTCTTAAACAAAGTTCCAGATATTAGAGGCTGGTTATTAGAACTAATAGTATAAGTCTTACTCTAAACTCACTTTTGCATATAAATTAACATGTAGTATTTCATTAACGTGTAGCCGTTGAAGAAGAGACTCCGGAAGTGCTGGACTTCCTCCTTCCGGACGAAGAACTAACTCCTGACCAGCAGCAACAAGGCAAGCCCCGGTTTGCATTAACCCTTTTTAAAAAGTTTTACTTTGTATACATGTGTCATATGAAGTATGTATGTGCATTAGGTATCGGATGAATGAAACCCCACTTGCATAACCAAAGTTTCCTAAAAGAGTGAGGGTAGTGTCAAGGACCTCGAGTAGACAGGCTATGCTTAATGAGTCATAGGACTTCGGTACAAGTCGAGTAGTTGGAATCTACTCGCGAGATAGGCTGGGGACACACGGGTTCGGTTGAGTGATGTGAGATCACTTTAGTAATGAAAATGAGACTAGGCAGGGGCTAGGGCGCAGCAAGAGAGAGTCTTGTGTGCGCAGCCCTGTCCGTGTCGATTGAGGACCGATCCGTGTGCGGCCCTGCTGAACAAGTATTGAACGTACCGAAGGCATATCGGATATATGGGCCCCGATAAACCGATGTAGCCTAAACCTCCGGGCGTCGAGGCATAGCACACCGATTTATAGGTGTAGGTTGAGGGCAGCAAGGTGGAAATCTGCCAACGGGCATAGAGAGATGCTCCGTGTGGGGAACCTCCTGCTCGTTTCGGTGCGACCGGTTCGACGTTTGGGCTGTTGGGTGAAAGGTTGTCCCGTACGACATCGAGTGAGCGTGCTGTGCAGCTCCACGGGTGGGCGTACGTGACGTGCTCTTTGGGTTTTCCCTGCAGGTGTATATCGAGTCGATTCGCCGTCCCTCGCGGTGACGAGTGCTGCTTGTTCACTGCGTCGTAACGTAGACTAATGGATGAAATATGTTGATTCAATGATGCTGATTGATATAATTGTATTGCTACATGTGTGCCACCAAATACTGCTTACTAAATTTCAGATTTCATGAACTGTTAACTTGTTGCTAAAAGATGAACTAAGGATGAACTTGTAGGCGTGTCCCTTTGCTGAAATGTTACTATCCTATGTCCATTGTACCCTCATGTAGAGTTTCATGCTTAGGTGAGTCGGTTAAGCCTTGCTGAGCCTTCGTGCTCACGGTTGCTGCTTAAGTGTTTTTCAGGTGAGGAGCCACCCACGGACTCGGAGTACGAGTCCACCGGCGAGGGTTACCCTCCGTCGGGGACCACGGCTGAGTGGGAGCCGTACACGCCGCGCTGAGTTGAGACGTGCAGCTAGTGTGGGTTGCCCTAGGCCTGGGCAACCGACTTTTGCTAAATAGGCGGGCGTGAGTTGTATAGTGTAGTCTTCCGCTGTGTGATAGAACAATAGTTGTAACTGAAGTTTGTACCTGTTTGTACAGTTTCAGCTGTTTTTCCCATGTAATATATTGCGTTCTTATGACGTGTGCTGTCGGGTGTCGCATCGCGCGGCACCACCCTCTGCGATCCTGGATGAGCGGATTCCGGTCCGCCACAGCCTGGTATCAGAGCTGCAGTGGGGATAGCACAGTACTAAAGGACTGCATTATGGGAAAAACTTAGGTATACGGTGAGGATTCGGTAGTTGCCCAAGTAAGGACTATATTAGCTTAGTTACTTAAAGTGGCAAAGACTAATTTATGTGTTATAATTCTGAATTTCAATTATGTAACGACGCACCTACGCTCTGGTAAGTATGGTAAGGAACGCCACCGAAAGCGGTTCAATTTCGGTTAGCTCTCCCTGACGAGGAACGTGGTTCAGGGATTGATCTCACAGCTCGGTGTGAGATGTCAATATGAAGCTCTTGGACTCTTCATGTCCCTGAGTTCATATGAAACGCTGATCCCTAGCGTGCATTAGGCAAGTAAGCGGAGACCCCATCGCGTGGTCAGTAACGCGAGAGTGTGTTCGTCTGGAAATAGCCCAGGAGGACATACGCAGCGCTTGCCATCGGCGTGCCCTGCAGGGCAGTAGGTGGTATCTGTTGGGTTGATAACATTCCCAACCGTGACGACCCGTTCATGGCATACTCGGGTTCCCCGTCGTGTGGTGTTGAAACACGATCACGTGCCTTGAGACGTGACTTAGCTCAAGGACGGCCGTATGGAAATGATACGGGCGTTTGTATTTACTTTCAAATATGGAACTGCCTGAAATGAATAACCATTGAGTGCACCATTATTGTGTGGTTTTCTGCAGGTACTAACCACGTATGTATCCGTGTAGAAAACGTGTGCGAGAGACCGTTTAGTGCCACACTTGAGACGTATATACCGGTATGAACCGGTTAGGATTTTCTTTTGTAAGGAACGTAGTACCGAGGCATTGTAGGCATATGCATGAGTATAATGATGACAAAGAATTAAAATATATAGGTTCAACAGTTAGGACCCTGGTTGGGTATAAGAATGGGATGGTGATGAGTGTAGTTCCAAAAGAGACTGAAAAACAGAGTGCTCTGTTTTGGGCAGCATGTTTGCTGATCTTCAACAGGGCATAACTCACAGGTCTTTTAGCCCAGGGAGGTGTGCTATATAGTTCTGGAAAGGTATTCAAGTACTCTACAACTTTGTTGTAGACTTCCAGAGCTGAAACTCGCCTTAAGATGGCTGAAATCCCAGAGGAATGTAAACTGTCCAGAATCAGGGCAGAGTAAAACATCCTCTGAACTGATCTGTTTTTCAAATATAACTCCCAGTAGAAAAATCTAAAATTGTCATATAATCCATCCTTAGAAAGAGTAGAAGATGTTTGCCATCTTTGCAATTCAAAGTTTCTGAAATTTCAGCACAGAATTTAGTGGATATCAGGATTGGAAACAACCACTTCCAAGGGAGGTGCTGTTAAAATTCTTCCAGAAATTCTGCTAACTTTGAATTAGCATAACATTTTAATCAAAGCTGATCTGGGGGCAAATGAGTACTTGTTGGAAAGATACTAAAGTTGACTTTAACTTTGATATTCAACTTGAGTCATGAAAATGCACAGAACCAGATCAAAACTTGGAATAGGTAGCAACTGGTCATTCTGACAGAAGAATGACAGTTGAGCTCATTGGAGAGGGTGTTGTATCCTAAGGGTGTGATATGTGATGACAACGCGATAGTAATGTCTCGTAGAGACCAAACCCAGTTATGTTGAGCTTCCAAACAGGGGGTTCATCAAGTTGGATTAAACTAACTTGTGTTTGGTCTGGTAATGGTGTAGCTTGTGCAAAGTTATTACATTATCTACGTACGAGATAATTCGCATGTTTTTGTTGTCATAATGTTTTTCCGCCTAGTTCTGTCGGACTGCATGCAAAATGTTGCGGGACTGATGGTTAAGGTCGTATGGTTGCAGATGGTTCGTACTAGGACCACGCACGAGGTTGGTGGCTCTAGCCAAGGTGGAGGCGATGACTCCCAGCCACCGGCCTACGACAGCACCCCGCAGCAGCAGCCACCACCGCCGCCTCCGCTTACTCTAGCGGATGTGATAGCGGCATTGGTGGGAGGTCGTGAGGAGCAGACCGACCTGCTCCGCACGATCGTGCAGAATACGTCCCAGGCGGGAGGACGTCAAGAGCGAGGGCCTCGCGAGCCCCGCGAAGTGTCGTACTCGGATTTCATGAGTACGCACCCTCCAGTGTTCACCGAAGCCGAAGAACCACTGGAGGCGGACAACTGGCTGCGGACTATCGAGTCCAAGTTCGGGCTGCTCCAGTGTACGGAGCGGCAGAAGACGCTGTTCGCAGCACAGCAGCTCCACGGTGCCGCTGGTGCGTGGTGGGCGAATTATGTCGCCTCACGTCCGGCTGGCCATGCCGTGGAATGGCAAGAGTTCCGGGAGGCGTTCCGCGCCTATCACATTCCTCCCGGAATAATGAAGAGAAAGTTCCAAGAATTTTTGGAACTGAAGCAGGGCGGGAGGAGTGCCCACGACTACTCCCGTGCCTTCAACCATCTGGCGCAGTATGCGTCAGACTACATCTCCACGGAGGAGAAGAAGAGGGAGCACTTCTATCGGGGGTTACACCCCGAAATGAAGACCCACCTCGTACAATGGAACCGCGGCACATTCAACGATCTAGTCAATGCCGCCATCATGCAAGAGGACGCTCAGCGGGAGTTAGCAGCTGAGCAGAGGAAGCGTAGCGCTCCACCTAGCAGTGGTGGGAGTGGCGCTCCCCAGAAGTACCGTATGGTGTATCGGACACCATCCGGGCAGCAGTAGCAACCACCGGCGCGACCGCAACGGTTCGGGGGACGTCCCTTTCAGGCACCTCCGTTCCGTCCGCCGATGCCACCACCAAAACAGCAGCAGCAGCAGACGGTACCCCGGGCGTTTCCACCGCCACAACGCGCCCCAGGTTTCCGTCCACCGATCAGCGGGGGACCGCCCCGTTTCACCTGCTTCACGTGTGGCCAGGCGGGCCACTTTGCGAAGGACTGTCCCCAGGGGCAGCAGAGCAGCGGGCAAGCCCAGTTTCAGGGCGGTGCTCGAGGCCGACCTCCGGTGAAGAAGGTTGGTCAGCGGACTGGAGGCGTCCGCAACCTCGACAATGAGGACGCCCCAGAGGGAGACAACGTGCTGGCGGGTACGTTTACTCTCAACCATCAAGCCATAGTCATATTATTTGATTCGGGTGCAACCCACAGCTTTATAAGTGCATCCTATGTGGCTAAACATCAATTGCAAGTCTTCCCAACCGACTGCACTTATATGATATGCTCACCGGGAGGGAAGATTTCAGCTAATATGATGATTCCAAAGGCACCTCTGTGCTTAGGTGGGAAGCTATATCCCACCACCTTGATAATCCTTATGGGACAAAAGATTGATGCAATCTTAGGGATGTCATGGCTGCAATACCATGGCGCTGTCCTAGAGACTCGGACACGGACGATTCACTTAAATTCTCCATTCCACCGTCCGCATTCCATGGTGTTAGACATGCCAGTCCGGGAAGTTTTAGCAATTAATAGTGCTGAAGTTCTCAAGTTAGAAGACATCCCCGTAGTCCGGGAGTATCCCGACGTGTTCCCGGATGATCTTCCGGGCATGCCACCTGAGCGGGATGTCGAGTTCAAGATTGAACTTGCACCCGGGACTACGCCCATATCACGGAGACCATACAAGATGGCTCCAAATGAGCTGGCGGAACTGAAAGAACAGCTCAATGATCTGTTGAGCAAGGGTTTCATTAGGCCGAGTTCCTCGCCTTGGGGATGCTCGGCGCTATTTGTAAAGAAGAAGGATGAAACCCTGAGGCTGTGTGTGGATTACCGGCCGCTCAACGCTGTCACCATCAAGAATAAGTACCCACTGCCCCGTATTGACATCTTGTTTGATCAACTTGTGGGGGCAAGTGTATTCTCAAAGATGGACCTTCGCTCTGGATATCACCAGATCAAGATCCGGGCGGAGGATATCCCGAAGACGGCATTCTCGACGAGATACGGCTTATACGAATATCTCGTCATGTCCTTTGGTCTCACAAATGCTCCAGCCCATTTCATGTATCTCATGAACTCGGTGTTCATGCCGGAGCTGGACAAGTTCGTGGTAGTGTTCATCGACGACATCTTGGTTTACTCCAAGACCGAAGCTGAACATGCCGAACACTTGCGGATCGTTCTTCAACGATTGCGAGACCACAAGCTCTACGCCAAGTTCAGCAAATGCGAATTTTGGATCAGCCAAGTGCCATTTTTGGGACATATCATCTCAGCTGAAGGCATTGCGGTTGACCCAAGTAAAATCGAGCAAGTGTTGAAATGGAAAGCTCCCATTTCAGTCCATGAAGTCAGAAGCTTCCTCGGGTTAGCGGGATACTACCGGAGATTCATTCCAAGCTTCTCCAAGCTCGCTAAGCCGATGACAGAGTTGCTGAAAAAAGGGACAAAATATGTTTGGAACACCGCGTGTGAAGAAGCGTTCCGAACATTGGTGAAGCATCTCACAACAGCCCCGGTATTAGCTCAGCCGGATACAACAAAGCCCTTCGACGTGTATTGTGACGCGTCCGGTATTGGGCTTGGCTGCGTGTTGATGCAGGAAGGACGTGTGGTCGCTTATGGCTCACGCCAACTTCGGAACCATGAGCAGCACTACCCGACTCACGATCTTGAACTTGCTGCCGTGGTGTTGGCGCTGAAAATGTGGAGGCACTATCTCCTGGGGAACTTGGTGCATCTTTACACCGACCACAAGAGCTTGAAATACATTTTCACCCAGAAGGAGCTGAACATGAGGCAGAGGAGGTGGTTGGAACTGATCAAAGATTATGAGATTGAGATCCATTACCACCCCGGCAAGGCGAATGTGGTTGCCGACGCGCTGAGTCGGAAATCACATGTCCATCACCTCACCATTACACCGGTGGAGGAGGAAGAGCCAAGTTTATACTTGGTTCCTTATGGATCACTGTACAACCTTGCCCTCATCCCTACTATTAGGGAGGACATCATTGCGGCTCAGAAAACAGATAAAGGCATGGCACATCTCCGGAGACGAATTGACGATGGGGAGATCAAATGTTTCCGGAAGGATGATGAGGGGACGCTGTGGTTCAATGACCGCATAGTCGTACCCCGGGATATGGAGTTGAGGAAAAAGATCCTCGATGAAGCTCACTTGTCTAAATACTCCATTCATCCGGGCAGCAACAAAATGTACCAAGATTTGAAAAAGAAATTTTGGTGGACGCGGATGAAGCGGGAGGTAGCTAAGTACGTATCCGAGTGCGATACGTGTAGACGAGTGAAAGCTGATCACATGAAGAAATCAGGGCTGTTGCAACCCCTGAAGATCCCGGCATGGAAGTGGGAAGATGTGAGCATGGATTTCATTGTGGGGTTACCCCTAACAGCCAACAAGCATGATTCCATATGGGTAATCGTTGATCGGTTAACCAAGACGGCTCACTTCATTCCGGTGAATACACGTTACAATGCCGGCAAATATGCGGAGCTATACATAGCAAAGATTCTATGCCTATACGGGGTACCCAAGACCATTGTCTCAGATCGAGGTGCATTATTTGTATCTCGCTTTTGGGAGCAGCTACACGCTGCATTGGGTACTAAGTTGATCAGGAGCTCCGCCTATCACCCTCAGACCGATGGTCAGACAGAAAGGGTGAATCAAGTCCTGGAAGACATGTTGAGAGCATGTGCCATCCACCATGGTAGGAATTGGGATGATCACCTACCATTGGCGGAATTCTCGTACAACAACGGTTATCAGGCGAGTATCAAAATGGCACCCTATGAAGCTCTCTACGGTCGCAAATGCCGCACCCCATTAAACTGGTGCGAGTCCGGTGAAAGGGTCACATTCGGGGTTGATGTGGTGAACGACGCCGAGGAGCGCGTTCGGACAATTCAAGCCAATTTGAAGGCCGCTCAATCCCGACAGAAGAGCTACGCTGATAAGAGGCGTAGACCGTTGCACTTTGACGTTGGGGAACACGTGTACCTCCGCGTGTCTCCAATGAAGGGCGTGCACCGATTCGGTGTGAAGGGGAAGCTCGCTCCCCGTTTCATTGGACCCTACGCTATCACCGAGAAGTGTGGACCAGCAGCGTATCGATTGGAGCTACCGGCATCTCTGGCTGGTGTCCATGATATTTTCCATGTTTCGCAACTGCGAAAATGCTTGAAGCATACAACTGCTGTTCCTACCGAAGACATCGGCGAGCTGAAGCCGGATTTAACATATGATGAATATCCGGTGGGAATTCTTGATGAGAAAGCCAGGACCACGCGTAGCAGAACGTTGTGGTTCTACAAAATACTCTGGAGTAACCACACCTCCGAGGAAGCGACGTGGGAGAGCGAGGAGTTCCTTCGCTCAAATTACCCGGAGTTTATGGCTTCTCAACACGGGTAAGTCCCTATTATATCGCTATCTCTTCTTTTATAATCTCGGGACGAGATTCTTTTAAGGGGGGAGGGATGTAAAAGCCCAAGAAAAGGGACTTGCAAAAACTTTTCTTCACCTCACAACACCACAGTTTTTATTGTGGGCACCATAGGAAATGTTGTGAAGAGCAAGTAACCTCCATCAAAAGAATGATTAGAGGGGAAAGCCTTCACTTTCATAATGTAGGGTTTCTACAAATGAGCATGAGAGGTTGAGCTCACCCCTAGGATTTAAAAAGTCTTGGGAAGGTTCAGTCCAAAGCTCATGCAAATTCAACAATTTTTGAGGCACTTTTGGGTTATTTCAAAAAGAGGCCAATTTGAATGTAAATTCAAATTGCAGCAACTTTCATCACCCAAATTCAAAAGTTAGCTCCGTATCTATACTCAGCACATTTTTCTGAGTGAACCCACCAACTTTCATCTCCATTGGAGCTCATCTTGTCAAGAGCTAAATTTGCAAGAATTCAAAACTGAATTTGAATTTCAGTTTGAATATGAAGCAAATTTAACCAAACAAAGTTTGAATTTGAGAATTCAAATTCAAACATAGGCTTGGTGACTAAGTCTCACATTAAATTGTGAGTAGCTGAGGATATTTTGGCACAACAGAATTCAGAAAATTGGAAAAAAAAAAGAGTTAGAGGGGAGGCCCACTGGTCAGTAGACTTAGCACCGAAGTCTCTTCAGCCGACTCCTCGACCGAGCGCGCTCGCCAGCTGCAGCCAGCGGCGGCGACCGACCACCTCGGCCGGCCAGCTCCTGCTTCGGCAGAGGAGGTGGCACAGCAGGTGTCGCGCTCTCCCCTGGCCTCAGGAGCCTATAAAAGGCCCGAGACCGCCGGCGAGTTACTGACTTTCGCGAAGTTCTGTAACCAGCAGCCTAGTCGCCCGAGCTCCAATCGTGTGCCACCCCAGCTGTGATCATCTTCCGGCTTCGACCTCCATAGGAAAGTGAAGCGCTAGCTCGTCCTCAAGACCACCGCGCAAACCGTTCCAAGGTTCGACCTCTGTGCGCGGAGAATTTCTCAGTTTAGGGCGAGTAGTTCCTTTCGGGACCCGATTAGGTTTAGCAGAAATTTGGGAAGCATAGTGGGTGGGAGGCCGAACGGAGCTGTGAGAGAGCATCTAGAGGTTCTGGCGACCCTTCTCGTTCGAAAACCGGAAGGAAATCACCGCTGGAACCCTAAGTTCACCGTAGGACAGTAGGGCGGAGGAGGGGGTCGCCGGTGAGGTCTGGGTTGCCGGCCGTTTAGGGCCCAACAGAGCTCATGCCGAGTTTCCCGAGGTTTCCCTGAGTGTGGCGACGCGATTAGCGCACGAAGAAAACGGTCAGAAGGGCGGGAACACATTGCCGAGGTAGCACAGAGGCATAGGGCTCGTCGCCGGCGAGCTATGGCGGTTAGCCGGCGGCGACATGGTGTCCAGCGGGTTCAGCACCCGAGATTACGTGGGGGCGGCGAGTTTCGTCGGCTCCGGTGAGCTAGATCGCCGGGAACGCTGACCTCGCCGGAGCTCCGGCGGCTCGGGGCGGCGACGTCGGGAGGTAGACGAAGGGCGCGGCCCCACCTGTCAGCCCCTGTGTTAATCGCGCGCGAGCGCGCGCGGTTAGTTCAATTTAAATGGGCGGGCCCCGCTGTCAGCCTCTGGTTTAGCGCGGGAGGGGATTTTTCTGTAGGAAAATAATTCAGGGATTAGCTCAAACTTTAGAAATCCATAACCTTGGCTAGGAAGCTCCAAATTTAGTGATTCAAATTGGGTTGGATTCATCTTGCCTAGCTATATCCAGGGATACAACCCAATTTGTATGAAACCCATTAATTAATTCTGGAAAATTCTTTAAAGCTTTTCAGCAAAAGAATTTTAGAGGGAGTTTGGTTCATCCAAAAATCCCCAAATTTTGCCAGGATGTTCTTTAGGACATTAGTAAACCCCTGTAAAAGCTTCAGACCATTTGGAGTCGATTTGGTCAGAGCAATTCAAATTGGAAGGTGCTGTGTTCATTTGAATGCAGAAACATTTTCAGAGAATTTCCAAAACTTGGAAATTCAGTTCTGGGCAATTCTTAACCCCAAAAATGTTAGGAAAATTCAGGCAAACTCAATGAGCTATAATTGAAATTGTAGTTCATTAAGTTGAGCATGAACAGGGGTATTACCTCAGAATAAATTCTTCCTTGCTGATTTGCCAAGGGAATTATTCTGAGCAAACCACTCCATGAAAAGTGCAAATGTTTGGTCCAGAGAGTTTTCTTGTGACAAGGAACTCACACAAAAATTCTCAGCTCCATTGGAGCTCTAGATCACCCCTGTCCTGTTTAACCACTTAAGGGATTAATGTGGAAAAGGGGGGAAAACCACTTAGCATTTAACCATGTGATTAAGTCCAAGCCAAACCACCAACACCAGTTCATATTTAAATTCTTAAACAAAGTTCCAGATATTAGAGGCTGGTTATTAGAACTAATAGTATAAGTCTTACTCTAAACTCACTTTTGCATATAAATTAACATGTAGTATTTCATTAACGTGTAGCCGTTGAAGAAGAGACTCCGGAAGTGCTGGACTTCCTCCTTCCGGACGAAGAACTAACTCCTGACCAGCAGCAACAAGGCAAGCCCCGGTTTGCATTAACCCTTTTTAAAAAGTTTTACTTTGTATACATGTGTCATATGAAGTATGTATGTGCATTAGGTATCGGATGAATGAAACCCCACTTGCATAACCAAAGTTTCCTAAAAGAGTGAGGGTAGTGTCAAGGACCTCGAGTAGACAGGCTATGCTTAATGAGTCATAGGACTTCGGTACAAGTCGAGTAGTTGGAATCTACTCGCGAGATAGGCTGGGGACACACGGGTTCGGTTGAGTGATGTGAGATCACTTTAGTAATGAAAATGAGACTAGGCAGGGGCTAGGGCGCAGCAAGAGAGAGTCTTGTGTGCGCAGCCCTGTCCGTGTCGATTGAGGACCGATCCGTGTGCGGCCCTGCTGAACAAGTATTGAACGTACCGAAGGCATATCGGATATATGGGCCCCGATAAACCGATGTAGCCTAAACCTCCGGGCGTCGAGGCATAGCACACCGATTTATAGGTGTAGGTTGAGGGCAGCAAGGTGGAAATCTGCCAACGGGCATAGAGAGATGCTCCGTGTGGGGAACCTCCTGCTCGTTTCGGTGCGACCGGTTCGACGTTTGGGCTGTTGGGTGAAAGGTTGTCCCGTACGACATCGAGTGAGCGTGCTGTGCAGCTCCACGGGTGGGCGTACGTGACGTGCTCTTTGGGTTTTCCCTGCAGGTGTATATCGAGTCGATTCGCCGTCCCTCGCGGTGACGAGTGCTGCTTGTTCACTGCGTCGTAACGTAGACTAATGGATGAAATATGTTGATTCAATGATGCTGATTGATATAATTGTATTGCTACATGTGTGCCACCAAATACTGCTTACTAAATTTCAGATTTCATGAACTGTTAACTTGTTGCTAAAAGATGAACTAAGGATGAACTTGTAGGCGTGTCCCTTTGCTGAAATGTTACTATCCTATGTCCATTGTACCCCTCATGTAGAGTTTCATGCTTAGGTGAGTCGGTTAAGCCTTGCTGAGCCTTCGTGCTCACGGTTGCTGCTTAAGTGTTTTTCAGGTGAGGAGCCACCCACGGACTCGGAGTACGAGTCCACCGGCGAGGGTTACCCTCCGTCGGGGACCACGGCTGAGTGGGAGCCGTACACGCCGCGCTGAGTTGAGACGTGCAGCTAGTGTGGGTTGCCCTAGGCCTGGGCAACCGACTTTTGCTAAATAGGCGGGCGTGAGTTGTATAGTGTAGTCTTCCGCTGTGTGATAGAACAATAGTTGTAACTGAAGTTTGTACCTGTTTGTACAGTTTCAGCTGTTTTTCCCATGTAATATATTGCGTTCTTATGACGTGTGCTGTCGGGTGTCGCATCGCGCGGCACCACCCTCTGCGATCCTGGATGAGCGGATTCCGGTCCGCCACACTGCGTGGCTTCTCTCCGGGGCCCCCGGGGAGTTCTCCCCTTCTGGCTAAGGCCTTCAAGGGGTAGGTGGACCCGGCTCGCCTTGGATGACCTAAGGCGTCTCCCCCTTCTGGCAAGGCCTTCAAGGGGTTGACGGACCCTAGGCGGCCCCCGAGAGGTATGTTCGAGGCATGGAGGCGTGCCGCAGCTGGCTAACACCTTGGCCCGTCACCGTCAGAACTGGAGTCCTCACCGTCATGCACTGTCTTTATGACACGCTGAGGCTCCTGGTACCCCACTTAGGTCCGAAGGCTCCACGTGTCATGCGGAGCCGGACCCCCCTCTCTTCTGAGGAGGGCTCTGGGCCCGCCACGTGGCCAGCAGAACGGCGCTGCCTGCCCCCGAGCGATAGGCAGCGGGCTTAAAGACGCCCCATACCTTGCCCGTACAAGGTATTCAAGGCCCGCGCCTTCCCAAGACGCGGAGACGCGGAGCACGCCTCTGTCAGGTGCCGTTGCGCCCAGTCGCATCACAGACTGGCGCGCAGTGTCAGAGGCTGCCAGCCAATAGACACAGCGACAAGACATCCCATGCCGCCCCCGCCGTCATCATCCTCTACGACTAGCATGCGGCATGGGCAGAGCTACAAGACGAAGACTCAGAAGCCTTCGGCAGAGACAACTACCGGCATAACTGCAGATACGGTAGATATCAGTCAATCTCCCCGGCACCACCTGTCGGGTCCCGGCCCCCCTTGTAAGCCACCCGAATCTTGGACTATAAAAGGCTCGGGTAGGCGACGTTAGCAGGGGTTCGGACTCTAGCCATTCACACCCTGGGTTCGCACTTTGCAACTCATACGCTAGCCATACACTCTCAAGCTGTAACTCACCCCCAAGCTCAGGACTCCGGCCCTGAGCAGCAAGCAATACAGCAAGCTCCATAGCTCGCCGTGGACGTAGGGTTTTACGCTCCGGCGGCCTGAACCACGTAAAACCCGCCATGTCAAGCTCTTACTAACTCGTCCATCTGCGCAAGCTCTCCGCTAGGGACTAGCCCCACCAAAAAAAGAACCTCCGCGGGCTGCCCAGTGCAGGCCCGGGGGAAGTGTCGACTGAACACTTCGACATTTGGCGCGCCAGGTAGGGGGGCCTTTCCCCTTGCGCGACGAGTTTCCGCCGACGAAGATGACCAAGCTTCCTTCAGCGGCAAACTCTCCCCCCACCTGCGTCCGCGGCAAACCGTGACCAGGGGAGAGTACATGATGACACACTCAGGACGGAGTGTGTCAGGGCAAGCTGGGAGCAAGCAACCGGCTCTGGCAGCGCCGACCCCGGCAATGCAGGCTCCAACCAGCGTCAGGCCTTCAAGTAGCACCGGGCGTACCCGGTGGGGGTGCGCTAGCAGCAGCAAGGGCGCTACTGCACAATCCGCCTGCTGGGGACGCGCCTCAGGCAGTGACCCAGCAGTGGATTCGCGAGGTAGACCGTCTTGTCGTCGCCGCCGCAAACCATTGACTTCAGCGGGGACGACGCTCCGGCCAACCGGCTGTGTCGCTGAAGCGCACGCCAACGGTTGACGGGCAGACGGTGGGTTCCAGCTCCACCAAACTTCCGTCGACGGACCTGAGGACAGAGCTGGAATGGTGCCACTTGGGCCAAGATGCCCGAGTGTTCCTCGAGCGACGTCGAGAAAGGCGTCGCACTCAAGAGGCTGCCGACAACATGACGTCGGCCTCGACCCAGCCTGGAGGGCAGACCTTCGCTACGCGAGCTCTGCCCCAGGCGTACGCCGCACAGCATAAGCCACAACCATGTGCTCTGCAAGCGGCGTCCCCAGCCTATGGCACAACCTTGCCCATACCGGGGTACACTGTGCCAGGCGCAACCAAGCGTTCGCTGCCCCAGTACCTGCACTGGGAGCCAACAACCGGCTCTGGCAGCGCCGACCCTGGCAATGCAGGCTCCAACCAGCGTCAGGTCTTCAGTAGCGCTGGGCGTACCCGGCAGGGGTGCGCAAGCCGCAACAAGAGCGCTACTGCACAATCCGCCTGCTGGGGACGCGCCTCAGGCAGCGACCCAGCAGTGGATTCGCGAGGTAGACCGTCTTGTCGTCGTCGCCGCAAACCCTTGACTTCGGCGGGGACGACGCTCCGGCCAACCGGCTGTGTCGCTGACACGCACGCCAACGGTTGACGGACAGACGGCGGATTCCAGCTCCATCAGGCTTCCGTCGACGGACCTGAGGACTGAGCTGGAACGATGCCACCTGGGCCAAGACGCCCGAATGTTCCTCGAGCGGCAACGAGAAAGGCGTCGCAGCCAAGAGGCTGGCGCCAGCATGACGACTGCCTGAACCCTGCCTGAGGCGCAGACTTTCGCCACGCGAACTCTGCCCCAGACATACGCCACGCAGCATATGCCACAGCCATATGTCCTGCAAACGGCGCCCCCGGTCTATGGCGCAGCCTTGCCCCTACCGGGGTACACTGTGCCAGCGGCGAACCAAGCGTTCGCGGCACCAACACCTGCAGCAACAGGGGCAGGATGTACGGCCCTGGAGCCCCACCTCCGCTTCACGAGGTGGCCGCGCAAGTTTCGGCCGCACCTGCCCAAGAAGTACGACGACAGCGTCAACCCGGCGGGGTTCCTCCAGATCTACTCCATCGCCGTACTTGCCGCAGGAGGGGATGAGGCCGTCATGGCCAAACTACTTCCCCGTCGCCTTGACCGGCCCAGCCCGGTCTTGTCTAATGAACCTCCCTCAGGGTTCCATAACTTCCTGGGGAGAGCTTTGCCGGCAGTTCATCGCCCACTTCGGCAGCTGCTACACCCATCCCGGCACGGAGCTTGACCTCCAAGCCATCAAGCAACAACCTGGGGAGTCGCTGTGCTCCTTCATCCAGCGGTTCTCCCAGGTACGCAACACCATTCCGCATATTCAAAGTGCTTCTGTGGTGGCGGCACTTCGACAGTGTCCAGGACAAGAAGATGCTTGGGAGGCTTGCAACCAGAGAGGTCTGCGATGCCTCCGAGCCCTTCAGCCTGGCGGACATGTGCGCCAGAGCAGCCGGACGGCGGAGCTGGCACTCACTGCCAGCTTCCGAAGCCGGAAGACAGCCCGAAGACGGCGGAGTTCAAGCTGAGCTCCCGACCATGTCAGACAGCCAAGAGCCAAGCACTGGCTGACTTCGTGGCTGAGTGGACACCAATGAAGGCTGACCCAGGGGGCCGCGAAGACGGTGAACCAAAGTACCGAGCTCCGGTCTTCACCGGGCCTCACTGGACGCTCTTCTTCGATGGCTCCTCGCGAAAGCAGGGGGCCGGTGCCGGCGTACTGCTTCTCATGCCATCGGGGGAGCAGTCTGGGTACATGGTGCGTCTCAATTCCAAGGCAACCAACGACTTGGCAGAGTATGAAGCACTCACCTTTGGCCTAAAAGACAGTCCTGTCTCTGGGCGCTCGCCAGTTGTTGGCGCAGGGTGACTCCCAGCTAGTTATCAAGCAAGTTAATGGTGAGGGCCCCTGCAATGACCCACAGCTAGCTGCTTATCTGCTTCACGTGCGGATGTTGGAGAAAGAACTCCTCGTCTTGGACCTGCGCCATGTACCGCGCGCTTGTATGGCCTCAGCTGACGACCTCTCAACGAAAGCCTCCATCGGAGCCCCTGCGCATGAAGGAGTCTTCGAGAGGACGTTGCTGCGGTCCACAGCCCGGCCCGCCGAGCCGGGCGAAGGGGGCTGAACCAGTGCCTCGAAGCTAGGCAGTCCCGGCGGCCCTGGATGCCGCCAAAGGATCGTAAGAGTCACTGGGGACTCCGTGCAACCCATCGCTCAAGATCCAGAAGCTCAAGTAGTCCCGATGCATGGACCACGGAGGTCCGGGACTCCTTGAAGGACATCCTTCCTGATGAACGTGCATCCGCTGAACGGGTGGTGCGGATGGCTAAGTGCTACGCGCTGGTATCTCTACTGGCGTGGCGCCATGACATCCTATTGCGGTGCATAACCCAGGAGGAAGGCTGCGATTAGCTCGCAGTAGTCCAAGGAGGCGAGTGCTGGGAACACTCATCGTCCCGCACGTTGGTCGGTTAAGCCACCCGGCATGGCTCCTACTGACCGAGAGCCACCTGGACGCCGTCAAACCGGTTAGGGATGCAATGCGTGCCAGGTCCACGCTAAGCAGACCCACACAACCGGTGCAGACGCGCACCCAGAGCCGTCAGGGGATACCGGCTCCTCCATGTCGAGGGCCAGCCGGACTTCCCAGGGCCGGGTCACGGGAACTACCCTTCCGCATGGTATGCGGGGCTGAAGCCATGCTTCCCCCTGATATAGCCACGGGGGTCCCCCCGTGTCCGGCGTACGACGAAGCCACGCATGACCCGCTCTGCGTGAAGACAGGCGCTCCGACGCTACCCAGTAAGTTCACCATGCTTACTTAGGTGTTTATTTAAATTACGCATTAATTTATATGAACACCTCCCCACGCTCTAGACAGTGTGCGTCCATTGTACACTCGGCTCCTCTTTCCGGCTCTCATGCATAGTCGATATTTGCCGTCCTGCTGAAGGCGGTAGTGCTTGGGGTACCTGCCAGAGGCCCGATGGCCTTTTGGATCTCCCCCTATAAGGGTACTGCACCGCCAGTTGGTCTTCTCCGAGAAAAGACCTACGCTAGAACGGGGGGTCAGGAGCCTTGCTTTGCCCGGTCTTGCACCCAAAGCATGCGCACTCTGCCTCCCGGCGCTACGGTCTGAGTACCAGGGGGCCGGGCGGTTACACCCTCACTGGGGCTGGGACCAGACCTCCGGGACCAAGTGCACTGGATTACCCAAGCCCCGTATTCCGGCCTGGGACAGTAAGCCAAATGAGACTAAGGGATAGGAAAGGGGGGACCACTGAGTAGTTCCGGACCTCCGCCCCCACAGCTGGGCTGAGCTCCGAGGCCAGCCCTCGCCCTCCTTTCAGAGGCGAGCGCTGATGCCGGACCTCACGCCCTTCGCTGGCCTGAGCTCCGATGACTTCCGGACTGCGCCTCCACAGCAGGGCCGAGCTCCGAGGCCAGCCCTCACCCTCCTTTCAGAGGCGAGCGCTGATGCCGGACATCACGCCCTTCGCTGGCCTGAGCTCCGATGACTTCCGGACTCCGCCTCCACAGCCAGACTGAGCTCCGAGTCCAGCCCTCGCCCTACATTCAGAGGCTAGCGCTGATGCTGGACCTCACGCCCTTCGCTGGCCTGAGCCCCGATGACTTCTGGACTCCGCCCCCATAGCTGGGCGGAGCTCCGAGGCCAGCCCTCGCCCTCCTTTCAGATGCGAGCGCTGATGCCGGACCTCATGCCCTTCGCTGGCCTGAGCCCGGATGAGTTCCGGACTCCGCCCCATAGCTGGGCCGAGCTCCGAGGCCAGCCCTCGCCCTCCTTTCAGAGGCGAGTGCTGACGCCGGACCTCACGCCCTTCACTAGCCTGAGCTCCGATGACTTCCGGACTCCGCCTCCACAGCCAGACCGAGCTCCAAGGCCAGCCCTCGCCCTACTTTCAGAGGCGAGTGCTGATGCCGGACCTCACGCCCTTCGCTGGCCTGAGCTCCGATGACTTCCGGACCTCCGCCCCCACAGCCGGGCCGAGATCGGATGCCAGGCTTCACCCTCTCCTAAGAGGCTGAACACCGAAGCCGTCAAGACCCTGCCAGTACAGGGAGTACTCAAGACAGGAAAGTGCGCGGATCAGAAGAGACGAAGGTCCCACCTCGGGCTCGCTATCTCCCCCGAGATGGGCCCGGGGGCCACTGTCGGTACCCTCGATATGGGGTACCCCCACGCACAGGGGAAAATGCCTAAGGATCTCGCCCTTCTCCGCAAGGAGAGCTCCGAAGGCGCCACGCGTC
Organism: Neostapfia colusana; assembly: GCA_030760725.1. NCBI lineage: Eukaryota > Viridiplantae > Streptophyta > Magnoliopsida > Poales > Poaceae > Neostapfia > Neostapfia colusana. The sequence goes on from JASWHV010000003.1 coordinate 89,736,754, forward strand.
CAGCGGGGCTGGACCTCCCTCTCCTCAGAGGAGAGCTCTGGGCCCACCATGTGGCATACAGAAGCCGGACCTCCCCCTCAGCGGGAGAGAGGTCCGAAGGTGCCGCGTGTCCGGAGAGGCCGGACCTCCCTCTCCTGAGAGAGGATCTCCGGGCTCTCCACGTGGCCAACAGAAGCCGAACCTCCCCCTCCGCGGGGAGAGGTCCGAAGGCTCCACGTGTCCTGCGGGGCCGGACCCCCCTCTCTTCTGAGGAGGGCTCCGGGCTCACCACGTGGCCAGCAGAACGGCGCTGCCTGCCCCCGAGCGATAGGCAGCGGGCCTAAAGACGCCCCATACCTTGCCCGTACAAGGTATTTAAGGCCCGCGCCTTCCCAAGACGTGGAGACGCGGAGCACGCCTCTGTCAGGTGCCGTTGTGCCCAGTCGCATCACAGACTGTCGCGCAGTGTCAGAGGCTGCCAGCCAATAGACGCAGCGACAAGACATCCCATGCCGCCCCTGCCGTCATCATCCTCTACGACTAGCATGCGGCATGGGCAGAGATACAAGACGAAGACTCAGAAGCCTTCGGCAGAGACAACTACCGGCATAACTGCAGATACGGTAGATATCAGTCAATCTCCCAGGCACCACCTGTCGGGTCCCGGCCCCCCTTGTAAGCCACCCGAGTCTTGGACTATAAAAGGCTCGGGTAGGCGAAGTTAGCAGGGGTTCGGACTCTAGCCATTCGCACCCTGGGTTTGCACTTTGCAACTCATACGCTAGCCATACACTCTCAAGCTGTAACTCACCCCCAAGCTCAGGACTCCGGCCCTGAGCAGCAAGCAATACAGCGAGCTCCATAGCTCGCCGTGGACGTAGGGTTTTACGCTCCGGCGGCCTGAACCATGTAAAACCCGCCGTGTCAAGCTCTTACTAACTCCTCCATCTGCGCAAGCTCTCCGCTAGGGACTAGCCCCACCGAAAAAAGAACCTCCGCAGGCTGCCCAGTGCAGGCCCGGGGGAAGTGTCGACTCAACACTTCGACAGAAGCCATGCCGGAAGGCTTTACCGACAAGCATGCGTGAGGAAGAGTGACTCCCACATTCCCCTCCATGGATCTCAGCGAGCAAGTCGCAGCCTTCCCCCTGGGTTATGCACCGCAATAGGATGCTGTCGGTACCCGCGATATGGGGTACCCCCGCGCACAGGGGAAAATGCCTATGGATCTCGCCCTTCTCCGCAGGGAGAGCTCCGAAGGCGCCACACGTCCTGCGGGGCCGGACCTCCCTCTCCTCAGAGGAGAGCTCCGGGATCGCCACGTGGCCTGCAGAAGCCGGACCTCCCCCTCCGCAGGGAGAGGTCCGGAGGCTCCACGTGTCCTGCGGGGCCGGACCTCCCTCTTCTCTAAGGAGGGCTCTGGGCCCGCCACGTGTCCAGCAGAAGAGCACTGCCTGCCCCCGAGCGGTAGACAGCGGGCGTAAAGACGCCCCATACCTTGCCGTACAAGGTATTCAAGGGCCGCGCCTTCCCAAGACACGGAGACACGGAGAACGCCTCTGTCAGATGCCGTTGCGCCAGACTGGCGCGCGTTGTCAGAACCTGCCAGCCAATAAACACAGCGACAAGACATCCCCTTCCGCCCCCGCCGTCATCAACCACTACGACTAGCAGGCGGCATGGGCAGGGCGGCAAGACGAAGACTCAGAAGCCTTCGCCAGAGACAACTACCGACGTAACTGCGGATACGATAGTCGGCGGGCAATCTCCCCAGGACCACCTGTCGGGTCCCGGCCCCCCCCTTGTAAGCCACACGAGCCTTGGACTATAAAAGGCTCGGGTAGGCAACGTTAGCAAGGGTTCGCACTCTAGCCATTCGCACCCTGGATGTAACTCATCCTCAAGCTCAGGACTCCGGTTCTGAGCAACAAGCAATACAGTGAGCTCCTCAGCTCGCCGTGAACGTAGGGTTTTACGCTCCGGCGGCCTGAACCACGTAAAACTCGCCGTGTCAATCTCCTCCTTAACTCATCCCTATGCTCAAGCTCTCCGCAAGTGACTAGCCCCTCCGAAAAAGAACCTCCGCGGGCTGCCCAGTGCAGATCCGGGGGAAGTGTCGACCACACAATTCGACATTTGGCACGCCAGGTAGGGGCTTTTCTCTTGCGCGACGAGTTTCCGCCGACGAAGATGACCAAGCTTCCTTCAGCGGCAAGCTCTCCTCCCCCGCGTTCATGATGGACCGTGACTAGCGGGGAGTACGTGTCGACACACTCTGGACGGAGTGTGTCGGCGCAAGCTGGAAGCCAGCAGCCGACTCCGGCAACGCCAACTCCGCCGATGCAGGCTCCAACCAGCGTGAGATCTTCTGCAGCGATAAGCGTACCCCACAGGGGTGCGCTAGCTGCAGCAAGGGCGCTATTGCGCAATCCACCCGATGGGGACGCACCCCATTCAGCGACCCAGCAGTGGATACGCGAGGTAAACCGCCTCGTCATCGCCGCCGCAAACCCTCGACTTCGGCGGGGACGACACTCCGGTCAACCGGCTGTGTCGCTGACGCGCACGCCAACGGTTGACGGGCAGACGGCGGATTCCAGCTCCACCAGGCCTCCGTCGACGGACCTTAGGACAGAGCTGGAACGGTGCCACTTGGGCCAGGATGCCCGGGTGTACCTTGAGCGACGTCGGGAACGGCGTCGCAACCAAGAGGCTGGCGACAGCATGACGTCGGCCTTGACCCAGCCTGAAGAGCAGATCTTCGCCACGCGATCTTTGCCCCAGGCCTACGCCACGCAGCATATGCCACAGCCATATGCCTTGCAAACGGCGTCCCCGGTCTATGGCGCAGCCTTGCCCATACCGGGGTACACTGTGCCAGCGGCGAAACCAAGCGTTCGTGGCACCAATACCTGCGGCAACAGGAGCAGGATGTGCGGCCCTGGCGCCCCACCTTCGCTTCGCAAGGTGGCCGCGCAAGTTTCGGCCGCACCTGCCCGAAAAGTACGATGGCAGCGTCAACCCGGCGGAGTTCCTCCAGATCTACTCCACCGCCGTACTTGCCGCAGGAGGGGATGAGGCCGTCATGGGCAACTACTTCCCCGTCGCCTTGACCGGCCCAGCCCAGTCTTGGCTCATGAACCTCCCCCAGGGTTCCATAACTTCCTGGGGAGAGCTCTGCCGGCAGTTCGTCGCCAACATCGGCAGCTCCTACACCCGTCCTGGCATGGAGCTTGACCTCCACGCCGTCAAGCAACAACCTGGGGAATCACTGCGCTCCTTCATCCAGCGGTTCTCCCAGGTACGCAACACCATCCCGCATATTCAAAGTGCTTTTGTGGTGGTGGCGTTCCGGCAGGGTGTCCGGGACGAGAAAATGCTTGAGAAGCTCGCGACCAGAGAGGTCCACGACGTCTCCGAGCTCTTCAGCCTGGCGGACAAGTGCGCCAGAGCAGCCGAAGGGCGGAACTGGCACTCTGTGCCAGCCCCCGAGTCAGGAGGGCAGCCCGGGTCCAGCGCTGCTTCCTATGGAGGTGGCAAGAAGGCCAAGAACCGAAGGAGTGGCAAGATGAGGTCATCGACCGCGGCTCCCGTCGCCGCAGCAGCGACACCCAGTGGAGCTCGGGGGCCGCACCCTGACAAAAGGCAGCGGCAGTCGCCAGCCCCGGATTGTGACCAGGGCGGGCTATGCCCAATGCATGGCGCTGGCAATCATAGTGCTACCGAGTGCTGGGATATCCAGAGGCTCGCAGAGCGCTTCCGCAAAGGGAGGCAGCAGAGGGCTGAGGCACCGCCCCTCCCTCAGAGGGAGGGCAAGCAGAAAGTCGACGCCTCAGTCAGCGCCGGCCACCAGGTGGGGTTTCAGGAGCCTCAGCGCGTCATGAAGACGGTGCACAACGGTGAGTACTCCAGCTCCGATGGTGACGGGCCGGGGCGGTAGCCAGCTGTGGATACCCCGGAAAGCCAGTGGAGGCTGCACTGCTGCGGCGTCAACCTTGGAGAATCTCCGAGTAGTCGCAGCAGCCCAAGCACCAACCCCAACGGTGCAGGATTGGGCCAGCCCCACCCGAGAGCATGCCTCCGTGCCTCGGTCCTACCTCCTGGGGGCCGCCCAGGGTCTGTCAACCCCTTGAAGGCCTTGCCAGAAGGGGAAGACGCCTTGGGTCTCCCAAGAAGAGTCCGGGTTCTCCTACCCCTTGAAGGCCTTAGCCAGAAGGGGAGGGCACCCCGGGGCGCCCAGGAGAAGCCGCGCAGGACCTGATCCAGCGTGAAGATGACAACCTTAGTGGATACTGCACTGCTGCGACATCAACCTTGGAGGAGCTCCAAGTAGTCACAGCAGCCCAAGCATCATCCTGATGGTGCAGAACCGGGCCGGCTCCACCCGGGTGCACGCCTCCGTGCCTCGGTCGTACCTCCTGGGGGCCGCCAGGGTCCGTCAACCCCTTGAAGGCCTTGCCAGAAGGGGAAGACGCCTTGGGTCTCCCAAGAAGAGTCCGGGTACTCCTACCCCTTGAAGGCCTTAGCCAGAAGGGGAGAACTCCCCGGGGCGCCTAGGAGAAGCCGCGCAGGACCTGATCCAACGTGAAGATGACAACCTCGTCGACGAGGCTCGGCTGCAGGTGACACCCCACAACGCGCGGTCTCGTCTGCTGCTCTAGCACTACCGCCAAAGAACCAAACGCGTCAGGGACCTGCAGAAAGGCAACCTGGTGCCGCGGCTCGCACTTTCCCGAGAAGGACCTATAAACTCTCCCCCAGCCGGGAAGGTCCCTTCCGAGTCACGAAAGCTGCCGTCCCAGGTACACATGTCTTTCAACCGAGTGTGGGATCCATTCCCAAAACCCTTGGCATGGAACAACGCTGTAAGTCCTACCCCCCGAGCATTAGTAAAACAGGGTCATTCCCTTCTGTAATAAATCCCATATAGTCTAGGAACAGCGCTTGGGGCAGCTAACTCTCAAGGGACGGTCCAGGACTACGTCCAGCTTAGCCTTGTTCCGACCCTAAGGGCGTAGAGTCTTGCTTCCCTTCTTGACGAGGCGGGTCATTGCCTCCATGTACAGCCTGACTTCCACCTATGGGCATTAACACAGAAACCTGTTTGTCGGTACCCACGATATGGGGTACCCCCGCACACAGGGGAAAATGCCTAAGGATCTCGCCCTTCTCCGCAGGGAGAGCTTCGAAGGCGCCACGCGTCCGGCGGGTCCGGACCTCCCTCTCCTCAGAGGAGAGCTCCGGGCTCGCCACGTGGCCTGCGGAAGCCGGACCTCCCCCTCAACGGAAGAGAGGTCCGAAGGCGCCACGTGTCCAGCGGGGCCAGACCACCCTCTCCTCAGAGAGGAGTTCCGGGCTCGCCACGTGGCCGAAGGCTCCACGTGTCCTGCGGGGCCGGACCTCCCTCTTCTCTGAGGAGGGCTCCGGGCCCGCCATGTGTCCAGCAGAAGAGCGCTGCCTGCCCCCGAGCGGTAGGCAGCGGGCGTAAAGACGCCCCATACCTTGCCCGTACAAGGTATTCAAGGCCCGCGCCTTCCCAAAACGCAGAGACGCGGAGCACGCCTCTGTCAGGTGCCGTTGCGCCCAGTCACATCACAGACTGGCGCGCAGTGTCATAGCCTGCCTGCCAATAAACGCAGCAACAAGACATCCCATGCCGCCCCCGCCGTCATCAACCACTACGACTAGCATGCGGCATGGGCAGGGCTGCAAGACGAAGACTCAGAAGCCTTCGCCAGAGACAACTACCGGCATAACTGCAGATACGGTAGATGACAGACAATATCCCCGAGACCACCTGTCGGGTCCCGAGCCCCCCTTGTAAGCCGCCCGAGCCTTGGACTATAAAATGCTCGGGTAGGCGACATTAGCAAGGGTTCACACTCCAGTAACTCATACGGTAGACATCAGTCATCCCCGAGCTCAGGACTCTTGTTCTGAGAAGCAAGCAATACAGCGAGCACCTCAGCTCACCGTGGACGTTGGGTTTTATGCTCCGGCGGCCCAAACCATGTAAAACCCGCCGTGTCAAGCTCTTACTAACTCGTCCATACGCTCAAGCTCTCTGCAAGTGACTAGCCCCTAAGAAAAAGAACCTCCGCGGGCTGCCCAGTGCAGGTCCGGGGGAAGTGTCGACCGCACACTTTGACATTTGGCGCGCCAGGAAGGGGGCTTTTCCTTGCGCGACGAGTTTCCGCCGACGAAGATGACCAAGCTTCCTTCAGCGGCAAACTCTCCTCTTCCGCGTTCACGGCGAACCGTGACCAGCGGGGAGTACATGTCGACACACTCAGGACGGAGTGTGTCGACACAAGCTGGTAGCCAGCAGCCGACTCCGGCAACGCTGACTCCGGCAATGCAGGCTCCGACCAGCGTGAGATCTTCTGCAGCGATAAGCGTACCCCACAGGGGTGCGCTAGCTGCAGCAAGAGCGCTGCTGCGCAATCCACCTGCTGGGGACGCACCCCATTCAGCAACTCAGCAGTGGATACGCGAGGTAGACCGTCTTGTCGTCGCCGCCGCAAACCCTCGACTTTGGCGGGGACGACACTCCGGTCAACCAGCTGTGTCGCTGACGCACACGCAAACGGTTGACGGGCAGACGGCAGACTCCAGCTCCACCAGGCTTCCGTCAACGGACCTGAGGGCAGAGCTGGAGCGATGCCACATGGGTAAAGATGCCCGAGTGTTCCTCGAGCGACGTCGAGAAAGTCGTCGCATCCGAGAGGCTGGCGACAGCATGACGTCGGCCGCGACCCAGCCTGAAGAGCAGATCTTCGCCACGCGAGCTCTGCCCCAGGCATACGCCACGCAGCATATGCCACAGCCATATGCACTGCAAACGGCGCCCCCGGTCTATGGCGCAGCCTTGCCCATACCGGGGTACACTGTGCCAAGTACGAACCAAGCATTCGCGGCACCAATACCTTCGGCAACAGGAGCAGGATGTGCGGCCCTTGCACCCCACCTTCGCTTCGTGAGGTGGCCGCGCAAGTTTCGGCCGCACCTGCCCGAGAAGTACGACGGCAGCGTCAACCCAGCGGAGTTTCTCCAGATCTACTCCACCGCCGTACTTGCCACAGGAGGGGATGAGGCCGTCATGGCCAACTATTTCCCCGTCGCCTTGACCGGCCCAGCCTGGTCTTGGCTCATGAACCTACCCCAGGATTCCATAACCTCCTGGGGAGAGCTCTGCCGGCAATTCGTCGCCAACTTCGGCAGTTCCTACACCCGGCATGGCACGGAGCTCGACCTCCACGCCATCCAGCAACAACCAGGGGAGTCGCTGCGCTCCTTCATCCAGCGGTTCTCCCAGGTGCGGAACACCATCCCACACATGCAGAACGCTTCTGTGGTGGTGGCGTTCCGACAAGGCGTTCGGGACAAGAAGATGCTCGAGAAGCTCGCGACTAGGGAGGTCCGCGACGTCTCGGAGCTCTTCAGCCTGGCGGACAAGTGTGCCAGAGCAGCCGAAGGGCGGAGCTGGCACTCACTGCCAGTCTCCGAGCCAGGGGGTCAGCCAGGATCTGGCGCCGCTTCCTATGGAAGCGGCAGGAAGATCAAGAACAGGGGCGGTGGCAAGATGAAACCGCCAGCCACGGCCCCCGTTGCTGCAGCAGCGGCACCCAGTGGAGCTCGGGGGCCGCGCCCCGACAAGAGGCCGCGACAATCACCGGCTCCAGATGGAGGCCAGGGCGAGCTATGCCCCGTGCATGGCACCAGTTACCACACTGCTGCCGAGTGCCGGGAAATCCAGAAGCTCACGGAGCGCTTCCGGAAAGGGAAGCAGCTTCTAACTGATGCCCCACCCTACCGTCAAAGGGAGGGCAAGCAGAAGGTCAACGCCCCAGACGACGTCGACAACCAGGTGAAATTCCAGGAGCTTCAGCGCGCTGTGAAGGCGGTGCACAATCATGAGAGCTCCAGCTCCAGTGATGACGAGCACCGTAAGATGCTCTACATCATCTATGGTGGGTCCGCTGACACCTCGTCCCGAAGCGCGGCTAAGGCCTTGCGCCGAGCGGTAGCGTCGGTGGCTCCCCTCCCGAGTGCAGCACCGCACCTCAGGTGGATGGGAACCCCCATCAGCTTCGATGCCACCGACTGCCCCAGGAACATGACTGGGGCCGGCCAACTACTGCTCTTGGTGGCCCCCACCATCGCCAACGTAAGGATGTACCACGTTTTGGTGGATGGCGGGGCTGGACTGAACCTCATCAGTCGCGCAGCTTTCCAGAAGCTGCAGATCCCGATGGCCAAGCTCACCCCAATGAGCATGTTCTCAGGGGTAGGGACGGTACAGGTCGTTCCCTACGGCCACATTAGCCTCCTGGTGAACTTTGGGGCACCGGACAGCTATCGGACAGAGTACATTCTGTTCGACGTGGCCGAGATCGAGCTCCCCTTCAACACCATAATTGGCAGGCCAGCCCTGTACCGATTCATGGCAGTAGCCCACTACGGCTACCTTGTCTTGAAGATGCCTACACCGACAGGCGCCCTCAAGGTTCGTGAAGACCGTGCTGCCGCAGTGTTAGCCTTGGAGAAGCTCCAAGCGCTTACAACAGCTAGAGCACCAACCCCAGGCAGTGCAGAACCAAACCGGCTCCACCCGAGTGCACGCCACCGTGCCTCTACCACAGCACCCCATGTGCAACCCCTCGACGAGGGCGACGTCCCCTTAAGGCTCGTCCGAATCAGCGCCGATGCCACCCAGACCACCCGGGTAGCCGGGGCCTGGATAGCAAATAGGAAGGCGCGCTCGTTACCTCCCTCCAGAACAATGTCGATGTGTCTGCATGGCAGCCGTCGCAGATGCCAGAGATCCCTAGGGACATGATTGGGCACTACCTAAAGGTCTTCCCCGATGACCGGCCAGTCCGACAGAAGCCCCTCAAGCAGTCCACCGAGCAGAAGAGATCAAGAAGCTGCTGGACGCTGGCTTCATACGGGAAGTCCGCCACCCCCGGTGCTTGGCAAACCCTGTTGTTGTCGCAAAGGCCGGCGGGAAGCTCCGGATGTGCATCGACTACGCCAGTCTCAATAAGGCATGTACTAAAGATCTATTTCCTCTCCCTATAATAGATCAAATAGTAGACTCGACGTCAGGCTGCGATATGCTGTGCTTCCTAGATACTTACTAGGGTTTCCACCAGATCCCTATGTCTAGAGAAGATGAAGAGCACACCTTCATCACAGTAGTTGCTCTGTACTGTTATGCCTCTATGCCTTATGGCCTAAGGAACGCTCTCCCTACCTTCGTGCGTGCAATGCACAAGACCTTTGGAGAGATAATGAGACTCAGTTGAGGTGTATGTCGATGACATTGTTGTTAAGGTCGGGCAGAGTTCATCCCTACTAGATAACCTGGCCTTAGTTTTCGTCTTTCCGACAAGTGTGAGTTCGGTGTATCCTCTGGAAAACCCTTAGAATTCCTGGCCTCATACCGAGGAACTGAGGCTAACCCAGAGAAGATCAAAGCCATCGGCTCGAAGCGGGATGCCTGGCTGCGCTAAGTCGATTTATATCGAGGTTAGCAAAGCGAGCGCTCCCCTTCTCTAAGCTCCTGCGCAAATAAGGCCCATTCGCTTGGACCGACGAAGCGGAGGAAGCTCCCCAGGAGCTGAAGCAGTTCCTGTTGCTCTACATCGCGGCGACGGCTGCAGTGGTGAGTATGGTCCTCGCCGCAGAGCGGCCCGACCCCTCATCGCCGCAGCCTGCACCGGTATCGTTAAACAGGCGCCAGAAAACCCCGGAGGTCCAAGACGACCCCCCGGGTCTCCGAGGCAACCCCCCGGAGGTCCAAAATGGACCCCGGACCCCCGACACAACCTCCCGGAGGACCAGCAGGACCTCCCGGAGGAGCAACGGGACCGCCCGGAGGTCCAACAGAACCTCCCGTATGTCCAACGGGACCTCCCGGAGCTCCCGGAAAATCAGCGGGACCACCCGGAGGTCCAAGATAGCCTGGGGGCCTCCGAGTATCAGCTCCCGGCGGCCTCCCCGGGCCCGCGGGAGGCTCTGTCTACTTCATCAACGATGTCCTCCATGACGCCAAGACAAGGTACCTGGAGGTACATAAGCTGCTGCATGCAGTGCTCGTGGCGTCCAGAATCTCCGCCACTGCTGCCAAGCACATCGGGCCTCAGTGGCCACCTCCTATCCGCTCCGCGGAGCTACTGGAGTCTGAGCTAGGCTTCCTTCCTCGTCACGCAGTCAACAGCCGAGCAATAGAAGACTTCGTGGCTGAGTGGATGCCAACGCAGGCTGACCCAGGGGGCCATGATGACGGTGAACCAGGGCCCCGAGCTCTGGCCTTCACCGGGCCTTACTGGACGCTCTTCTTCAACGGCTCCTAGCGAAAGCTTTGGGCCGGTGCTGGCGTACTGCTCCTCATGCCATCGGGGGAGCAGTCTGGGTATATGGCGCGTCTCAATTCCAAGGCAACCAACAACATGGCAGAGTATGAAGCACCCATCTTTGGCCTAAAGACAGCCCTGTCTCTAGGCGCTCGCCAGTTGTTGGCACAGGGCGACTCCCAGCTAGCTATCAAGCAAGTTAAGGGTGAATGCTCCTGCAGTGACCCACAGCTAGCTGCTCATCTGCTTCATGTGCAGATGGTGGAGAAAGACTTCCTTGCCTTGGACCTGCGCCACGTACCGCGCGCTGGCAAGGCCGCAGCTGACGACCTCTCAACGAAGGCCCCCACCGGAGCCCCTGTGCCCGAAGGAGCCTTTGAGAGGACGTTGCCGCGGCCCACAGCCCGGCCCGCTGAGCCGGGCAAAGGGGGCTAGACCAGCACCTCAAAGCTGGCGGTCCCAGCGGCCATGGACGCCGCCAAGGATCGTAAGCGTCACTGGGAACTCTGTGCAACCCAGCGCTCAAGATCCAGACGCTCAAGTCAGACCCGATGCATGGATCACGGAGATCCGGGACTACTTGAAAGACAATATCCTCCCTGATGAACGTGTATCCGCTGAACGGATCGTGCATATGGCTAAGAGACACGTGTTGGTAGAAGGGGATCTCTACCGACGCGGCGCCAACCGCGTCCTATTGCGGTGCATAACCCAGGGGGAAGGCTGCGACTTGCTCGCTGAGATCCATGGAGGCGAATATGGGAGTCACTCTTCCTCACGCACGCTTGTCGGTAAAGCCTTCTGGCATGGCTTCTACTAGCCGACAACACTCCAGGATGCCGTCAAGCTGGTCGAGAACTGCAAGGCGTGCCTGTTCCACGCCAAGCAGATCCATACACCGTCTTGGACGGTACAGATGATCCCGCCCACATGGCCATTTGCCGTACGGGGGCTGGACATCGTGGGAACTGGGACCATTCCCCAGAACCGAGGATAGGGACCCGCTCCCGAACCCTCGGAACACAGAACACCTCCGTAATTTCTACCCCTAGAGCAACAATAGGACAGACTCTTCTTTTCATAATAAATTCCATAAAGTCCAGGAACAATGCTCGGAGCAGCTAAGCCTCAGGGGACGGTCCAGGACTACGTTCAGCTTCGCCTGGTTCCGACCCCAAGCGCGTAGAGTCTTGCTTCCCTTTTTAATGAGGTGGGTCGTGGCCTCCATACTTAGCCTGCCTTCCTCTTATGGAAATTTATATGAAAAGAAACCTGTCCTACGTTGCTCTTCTTTGGTGCACATTTAATTTACTTATTAATTTTTTATGACTGCACTACTAGCGCATGCTCACCATGCGCTCAGCTCCCTCTTCTCATTCTCACCATTAGTCGGCATTTGCTGCCCTACCAATGGCGGTTGCGTTGGAGGTACCGGCCGATAGCCAGGGGGGCCCCGAAGCCCCCGGCACTTCACGCACGGTAGTCCCCAAGCACCGTATAAGTTGATAGGGACCGTAAGCCAAATAAGACTATGAGACAGAGGAGGGGGAGCCCCGAAGGAGAATTACGTTTCCCTTACTTGTGTGCAGGATCTCTCGGCCTCAGCTCCCCGCAGGAGTATGGTAGGCACATCCATCCAATGGAATGCACCTACCAGGGGGCAGCTACGGGATCGCACAAGACCGAAACCCCAAGGTAAGATCAAAGAACCTAGACCTCACCGCTTCCGCAGGGGCGAGGCCCGAAGGTCCCACTTGTCCAGCGGGGCCGGACCATCCACCTCCCTGAGGGGGAGCTCCGGGCCCGCCACGTGGCCTACAGAAGCCGGACCTCCTCCCTCCGCGGGGAGAGGCCCGAAGGCCCCACGTGTCCCGCGGGGCCGGAGCTCCCCTCAGAGGGGAGCTCCAGACCCGCCACATGGACAGCAGGCCCGGACCCCCCCCCCCCCCCCATCCTCATGCGGCGGGTCCTGGAGACCTCCGGGGCCCTTAATATATAGTAAGGACCCGGAGAAGGTGTCTATGCAGAGCTTCAAGATTGGTCAAGGCCTCCGAGTACCTTGCGGAGCTAAGGACTCGGCCAGGAAAAACCAGGAAGAAGACTAGGCATCACAGACACAAACATTCAAGAGAGTCTATTTATGCGAGGCTCCATGAGCTGGACTACAGACATGTGAGGCGACCTCTAAGGCCAGGCCGCGTTCCTCAGCCTCAAGCTCGCGGCGACCACCGAGTCTAGCCTGTCCAGCTTGGTGCCGATCGACTCCAGTGCGGGGATCACCTCCGCCACCTTCAACGCAGGAGCCGCTGCCCTCATCGGACTGAAGCCAAGTGGGATCAGGGCGGACTCCGCCCGATTGATGAAGCTCGAGACCGCAAGCGCCTCGGAGGACCGCAAGGCCGAGAGCTCCTCTACCTCGCGGCGGGCTGCCTGCAGGGCGTCTTGGTTTCTCTCGGAGAACTCTTTCTCCTTGGCTGCCAGGGAGCTTTCCCGAAGGCAGAGAGTCTTGGCGAGCCGCTCCAATTCAGAAGCCCTGAAGTCGGCGGCCAACTCTCAATCCAGAATCGTCTGGCGTTCGCGGGAGACCTGTTCCTCCTTCATGGCGAGGTCTGCCTTCTGAGCCTCTAGCTCCCTGGCCCGAGCTCGCAGGTATCCTCGCCCGCCGCCAGCTGTGCAGCGACCCTCTCTGCCTCGGCTGCCGTTGTCGGTACCCGCGATATGGGGTACCCCCACGCACAGGAGAAAATGCCTAAGGATCTCGCCCTTCTTCGCAGGGAAAGCTCCGAAGGCGCCACGTGTCCAGTGGGGCCGGACCTCCCTCCCCTCAGAAGAGAGCTCCGGGCTCGCCACGTGGCCTACAGCAGCCATACCTCCCCCCTCCGTGGGGAGAGCTCCGAAGGTGCCACATGTCCCGCGGGGCCGGACCTCCCCCTCTATCGGTACCCGCGATATGGGGTACCCCCGCGCACAGGGGAAAATGCCTAAGGAACTCGCCCTTCTCCGCAGGGAGAGCTCCAAAGGCGCCACGCGTCCGGCGGGGCCGGACCTCCCTTTCCTCAGAGGAGAGCTCCAGGCTCGCCACGTGGCCTGCAGAAGCCGGACCTCCCCCTCCGTGGGAGAGAGGTCCGAAGGAGCCACGTGTCCAGCGGGGCCGGACCTCCCTCTCCTCAGAGGGGAGCTCCGGGCTCGCCACGTGGCCGACAGAAGCCGGACCTCCCCCTCCGCGGGGAGAGGTCCGAAGGCTCCACGTGTCCTGCAGGGCCGGACCCCCCTCTCCTCGGAAGAGGGCTCCTGTGACACCCTCATCTCGGGTGTCAGCATATGTTCATGTTTTATGAAGAAGAAAAACATTTTAAGAAAAGAAGGAACAGAGACAAGTATCAAAAAGATAGCCAATAATGCTCTCCGAGAGCACCGAAGGCAACTTCCACGGCCAGCAGACCACGTGGCGTGTTCGGTGCTCATCCCCGAGACATTTGGGAGAGGTCCTCCGTTAAACTAGCTACGTGGCAGGCTTGAGGGTCACCTCCGCAATTGAAAAGAGGTCCGACCCTGTGGGACACGTGCTGCCCGCGGAGATAGCCTCTGCGGAAGAAGCAAAGGCATTTTTCATAGGACACGTGTCATCCAACGGAGCTAGTCCTCGCTGAAATAAGAGGACCAGTCGCGGGGGATACGTGTCAATCTCGAAGCTCATCTCAGAGAAGTCAGGATCTATTGAACACATGTTGCCACCGGAGCTTATCACCGGAAGGTCCGTCGCAGCTAAACACGTGTCGACCTCGGGGCATGTCCATGAGGAAAGGAGAGCGGAAAGACCGGCACCCACACGTGGCGTGCGCGGAGCTCGTCTCCGAAGAAGAGGGAGGTCTCGATCGATTGACACGCGACACAACCGGAGCTCGTCTCTGCGGATGAGGAGATACCAGGCCCGGAGGACACGTGGAGCTTCCGGAGCTCATCATCACAGAGGTAATGAGTTCTGAAGCAGCTGTTACGCGTAAGGACACCGGTACGCAACAGAAACCAATCTAAAATACATAATGGTTACTGAAGATAAGACATCAGGATCTAACAAAGATCTGAATAAGACTCTTATTCGGGATCCAATCAGATTAGGACTCTTCTCTTCCCGATTATAAATAGAACCCAAAACCTCTGGCCGAAACCACGAACTTCTCTTTCAACTCCTGAGCCGACGACTTAGCGCCCTAGCCCTAACTTGCCGAGCAAAACATCGCAGAAGCGCAACAAGGGAGATCATCGGAGAAGAACCGAGTGGTCTGAGGAGGACCTCGAAGTCAAGAAGAGTGTGAGGTAGGACTTCAATACCACCTTACGACATCATGGTGTTCATCTCTTGCATCTGTTCTTCAATTCCTTTCGAACAGCAGCTTTCTCGTGGGCAGATAACCTGATGCTCAGTTTGATCTAAAAACAAGATCATCGCCACGACCACCTTTGATCCGAACACCTCTGTCCATGCAAGCCATGCAAGGGCACACCAATCTAATAAAAATCATAGGATAGCATGCATGAGCATAATCGCATCTAGTTTAGGGTTTGTGCATGATATTGATTGCTGTGAATTTTGTATGCACGTGAATCCTACATAGCAGAACAAGCTCAGGGAGCTGTCTACGACGGGCTGCAGCGACAAGGTTTCGAGAATCAAGAACAACCGGAACCGCAAGAACAAGGCAAGTGCTCCTTGACCATGTTGATCCTATGTTTTGGGTAAAACTATTTTGTTTTGCAAAAAGGTGTGTGTGCTGAGTCAAACATGATGGGAAAACCCTTTTTATAGGAGTTTACTAGTTTTAATTAAACCATCCTTGTCGCCTGGGAAGTTTATGAGTCGGGTATGGTTTTTGCTTTATGCTTCGCTGAGTCCATGGGATTGGGAAGCGAGATAGATGTGTCTAGCTAACTGCATTCGTACAGATAATAAGTAATTGATGAGGTTAATAAACATGGATCGGAGGGAGATCTAGGCAAGCCTGGGTTTGTGAATGAGGTAGCATGAGAGGGTGGTTTTGCTTGCCGCAGATCTACGGACCGGTTCATGCATGCACATGCCAGGATAACAGTGCCACCACAAGGCCAAGTATGGGTGCGGCTTAGCTCAGTAATTAGGTAAGTTGCTAGAGTGTTATGGACTGTGGAAGGCGAGGGGAATGGGAGTCGAGTGAGGACTGCCCTGGGAACTGCATGGCACAAGAGGGGGCCCGTGGGTGGGAGAATTGGAGATTCTAGCCTGCCGGTGAAACCTTAGTGAGTCCATACATCTAGTAACCCCTTTGTAAAGGCTATTTTGTGATCTCTTGACTATACACCGACGGTTGTGTACTGGTATAATGGAGGTTCTGCAGTCGCCGACGGGTGACGAAATCACAAACTTGTGGGTAAAGAGGTGCAAACTCTGCAGAGTGTAAAACTATCATGATAGCCGAGCTTACGGTCATGAGCACCTGGCTAAACTGCCATGATTAGATGGGATGGTTACTGGAATGGTTATTGGGAAGGTTCGTGGTTATGGTTATTGGTTATGGTTTGGTTTGGGACTGTTGAGTCCGGGAGGTAAGATGGTTGTATGACTGATGAGTCATATGAGATTGGTCTCGGTGCGAGACGAGGTTGTTTTATGAGGTGAGATGGAAGCGAATACGAGGAGGTATTCGTAAGTATGAATAAAATTAGATTGGTTAATGTTCGGATGGTAGGCGGGAAGTGATGGAGGTATGTTAGTAATTTAATACATGTTGGGATTACATTTAAACTTAAGTTGTTGTTTATCATGATTTTACAGAACTGCTTTTCTGCAAATAAACCTTTTATGCCTACCTTGTTAATGAGCTGCATATCATGTGTTTTTCCGCACTTGCTGAGTACATCATTGTACTCAAACTTGCATTATTATTTCTTCATCAACAGCAAGAGAAGACTACTATGAAGACCGGGTAGAGCATTATGGCATGTGATCTGTTCTCAACCTCGCCTGTGGAGGGAGTAGAGATGGAGCCACTTCTGCTTAGTTTTGCTTCCGCATTAGTTTTTGCTTCCGCATTTAAATAAAGATTTCCGCTGCGTAGAAATAAAGACTTCCGCTGTGAGCATGAGTCCAAGACTCATGTGGTGTTGTAATAAACTCTGTTATTCGTGGTAATATATAATTGAATTCAGTTTGTGGAAAGTATGTGTATGTGTGATGAACATCCTGGGCACACATATGCATTAGTTCTCGGTTCTGTGGCTTTCCACAGAATTGAGGGCGTCACAGATTGGTATCAGAGCCACGGGTTGACAGTAGGTTACACGCCTAGATAGAAACCTTAGATTGATATTAGAATCATGGGTTAACAGCAAGTTATACCCCTAAATAGAAGCTACGCGGACCAAAGGAAGCATCCTAGGATGAATAGCTTAGATTGGCCTTGAAACCACCTTGACATAGGAAACCATCCTTGAATAGGAGTTGAGTGGGCCCTTGTGATGATTATTTGTGAATATGTGCTTAGTGTGAGTGGTGGGACATCTCAAAAACGTTGTCCATATCCACACATAAGAAGAAGGAGATTTGAGATGTTTCGGCACTTGCTCACATCCTCATAAGGGCTAATATATATAGTCCAACTCACCTTGATGCATATAGTTGAAAGGACCTACCTAACCTTCTAACCTTCTATTCTATTTCGTTCTCTCTCACAGATGGTGAGAGGAAACGCCAGCCGAAGGAACGTCCAGGAAGATGACCACGAGGAAGTTCCTGCCAACCTCGGAGCTAGCGAAAACAACCTAGAAAGGTTGATGGCCATGCAAAACCAGCTTATGCAAACCATGATCCAAACTTTGGGTCACTTGCAGGCCAACCAACACCCCGTTCCGGCACCACCACCACCACCACCGCCGGCTCATAACAGGTTGGGAGAGTTCATGAGGACTCGACCACCCACCTTTGCTCAAGCAAGCGATCCAATGGAGGCCGATGATTGGTTGAAATCCATGGAGAAGAAGCTTGACATTGTCCAGTGCAACGACCGAGAGAAGGTTCTCTTTGCGTCACACCAACTGATGGGAGCAGCTGCTGACTGGTGGGATGCCTTGAGCAACGCCCATGCCAACCCGGAGACAATCACTTGGACTGAGTTCAAGGAAAGTTTCCGCTCCCACTACATCCCTGTTGGCGTAATGATGCTCAAGAGGCAGGAGTTTGAAGGTCTCCGCCAAGGGCAGAAAAGTGTGAACGAATACCTCAACAAGTTCATACAACTGTCCCGGTATGCCCCTGAAGATGTCAACTCAGATCAGAGGAAGCAGTACCTGTTCATGAGAGGGTTGAACAATGAGATCCAAGTTCAGCTCCTCAACAATGACTACGTAAGCTTCCAGAAGCTGGTTGATAAGGCTATTGTGGTGGAAAACAAGATCCGAGAGATCGAGCGCGAGTGCAAAAGGAAGATCCCATACCAGCCCCAAGGGAGGAACGTACGACCTAGATACATGCCCCCTGCACCGCAGTATGGATCGACCACTCCTACGTACCGCCCTGGTCAGCCGCCACAGCAACGGCTCGTTGCACCGGCACCTCGTGTGCCCATGCCTCCTGCGCCCCGGCCTAACAATGGCGCTCCTGTTCCAATGTACCTGCTGCCGTAGGCAACAGGGCATGCTTTGCATGCGGGGAAGTAGGCCACTTCGCTAACCAGTGCCCGAAGAGGGGCCCTGGACAGCAAGGTAACGTGCCCAAGCAGAATCAGCGACCAAACGGAGGGGACAACCAAGGGAACCGAGGACCGCAGAACTATGCTCGTGGCCACGTTAACCATGTCACTGCTGAGGAAGCACAACAGGCTGAGGACGTCGCAATTGGTATGTTCCTTGCCAACTCCAACCCAGCCACCATTTTATTTGATTCCGGAGCATCACATTCCTTCATATCATCCAAATATGTTGCCAAACATCATCTACCCGTATCCCACTTAGAATGTGCTATGTTAGTTAATTCTCCCGAAGGAGAAATGAGGACTAGTATAGTATGTCCTAAGGTAAGCCTTAAAATAAGGGGGGTAGACTTCCTTGCCAACCTTATTGTCTTGGACTCCCATGGAATTGACATCATACTCGGAATGGACTTGTTAAGCAAGCACAATGGAGTAATCCAATGCGCTGAGAGAAGCGTGCAATTGACAAACGAACACGGTATCCGTGTCAAGTTTGAGTCAGCCGTTGACGGGCATCCTATATGGTCTCTTAGCTATGGGTGCAGCTCCAGGTACCAAATCTATGGCAAACTCAATATCCCGGTCAGGTGGCATACCTGGAAGTTCTTCCGGGAACACATCCGAAAATTCCTGAACCACTGGAATGTTGTCCAATGCTACTCCTTCAACATGGTTCAGATCCGCCCGTTCGGTCGCTTGCAGGAGTTAGTTGAACTAAAGAAGCAAATTCAAGAACAGTTGGAGAAGGGTTTTATCCGTCCAAGTTTGTCACCATGGGGAGCCCCGGTACTCTTCGTGGACAAGAAGGACGGAACCCAAAGAATGTGCGTGGACTACAGGTCTCTCAACGAGGTAACAATCAAGAATAAATACCCTCTACCCTGTATAGAGGACCTGTTCGATCAAATGAAAGGAGCCCAAGTGTTCTCCAAAATTGATCTTCGGTCGGGATATTTCCAGCTGAAGATTAAGCCCTCCGATATACCTAAGACAGCCTTTCGGACGCGGTATGGTTCATATGAATATACCTTTATGTCTTTTGGATTGACGAATGCACCCGCATACTTCATGTACCTTATGAATAAGGTTTTCATGGAGTACTTGGACAAGTTCGTCGTGGTTTTCATCGAAGACATTATGGTGTATTCAAAAAGTGAGGAGGAGCATGAAGAACATCTGAGATTGACCATGCAGAAGTTGCGAGAGCATCAGTTGTATGCCAAGCTCAACAAATGTCAATTTTGGCTAAAAAAATATCCTTCCTAGGCCACATCATCTCCAAGGAAGGGGTATCGGTTGATCCTGGAAAGGTGAGAGATGTTCGAAAGTGGGACCAACCAAAGAGCGTGAGGGATATTCGGAGTTTCCTTGGGATGGCAGGATACTATCGGCGCTTCATTAAAGACTTCTCTAAAATAGCAAAACCTATGACAGAGTTGCTAACGAAGGGGAAGATCTTTCAATGTACACAAGCCTGCCAAGAAAGTTTTGAGGGACTCAAGAAAAGGCTAACCACAGCACCAGTTCTGGTATTGCCAGACGTAAGCAAGAGCTTTGACATATATTGTGACGCATCCAGACAAGGGCTCGGGTGTGTACTCATGCAGGAAGGACAAGTGGTAGCCTATGCCTCACGACAATTAAAGAAGCACGAGCTTAACTATCCTACACATGATTTGGAGTTAGCAGCAGTGGTGCATGCATTGAAGATTTGGAGATATTATATCCTTGGTCATCGATGTGAGATCTATACAGATCATAAAAGCCTCAAGTACATATTTACACAAACGGACTTGAATTTGAGGCAACGTCGATGGTTAGAACTCATCAAGGATTATGATGTGGGAATCAACTACCACCCCGGGAAGGCCAATGTGGTCGCTGACGCATTGAGCAGAAAGGGAGCATGCCACCAACTCACGGTTCGGGAGCTACCACCCGAACTACGTAAGGAGTTCGAACGGTTACACCTCGGATTCTTGAAGAACATGGAAATGATGGAGATCCACTCCTCATTGGAGCAAGAAATAAGAAAGGGACAAGCAACGGACGAGGGGATCAAGGAAATCAAGGAAAGAATCCGACAAGGGATAGAGAAGGATTTCAAAGAGGATGAAAAGGGTACGCTTTGGCTAGGAAAAAGGATTTGTGTGCCAAACCTAAGACACCTTCACGACATGATATTGAAGGAGGCACATGATTCACCCTATTTCATACATCCAGGGAGCACCAAAATGTACAAGGTTTTGAAAACTTGCTATTGGTGGGATGGTATGAAGAGGGATATAGCCGAACACGTTGCCCTATGCGACACATGCCAACGGGTAAAAGCCGAACATCAAAAACCCGCTGGGTTGTTGCAACCTTTAAAAATACCTGAATGGAAATGGGAGGACATCAGTATGGACTTTATTGTCGGATTGCCAAGAACTCAGTCAGGATACGACTCCATCTGGGTCATTGTGGACCGGTCGACGAAAACCACCCATTTTCTTCCGGTAAAGGCCAGTTACAATGTTACACAGTTGGCAGAGTTGTACATGGAGCAGATCGTGTGCCGTCATGGAGTTCCGAAGAGGATAGTCTCAGATCGAGGTTCTCAGTTTACCTCTAGATTCTGGAAGAAGCTGCAGAAAGCCATGGGTACACGACTGGATTTTAGCTCTGCCTACCACCCACAAACAGATGGACAAACCGAAAGGACGAACCAAATTTTGGAAGACATGTTGAGAGCTTGCGCCTTGAAACGTGGGCGTAGTTGGGATAGGAGTTTACCGTATGCCGAGTTCTCCTATAACAACAGCTATCAAGCTAGCTTGAAGATGTCGCCTTTCGAAGCCTTATATGGTAGACGGTGTAGAACGCCACTGTTCTGGAACGAGACTGGAGAGAACCAGGTGTTTGGACCCGAAGTACTACAAGAAGCTGAAAAGCAAGTCCAAACGATACGGGAGAACTTAAAGGCTGCTCAGTCACGACAGAAAGGCTATGTGGACAATAGGCGTAGGAAGTTGACCTCTGAAGTTGGAGACTTCGTATACCTTAAGGTATCGCCTATCCGAGGCCAACGACGTTTTAACGTCAAAGGCAAACTAGCGCCTTGCTACATCGTACCATTTAAGATTTTGGATAAGCGAGTTGAAGTAGCCTATCAACTAGAGCTCCCAAACCACCTCTCCGACGTACATGACGTGTTTCATGTATCTCAGCTCAAGAAGTGCTTGAGAATACCAGAGGAACAATTGTCAATGGGAGAACTTAAACTTCAAGAGGACCTGACTTACGCAGAACACCCTATCCGAATCTTGGACGTAAAGGAAAGGGTCACCCGAAACAAGGTGATTCGATGGTGCAAAGTACAATGGGGCCATCACACTGAAGCTGAAGCCACATGGGAGCGTGAAGAGGATATTAAGGCTGAATTCCCCTATCTATTTTCTACTAATGAATCTCGAGGACGAGATTCAATTTAAGGGGGGTAGATTTGTGACACCCTCATCTCGGGTGTCAGCATATGTTCATGTTTTATGAAGAAGAAAAACATTTTAAGAAAAGAAGGAACAGAGACAAGTATCAAAAAGATAGCCAATAATGCTCTCCGAGAGCACCGAAGGCATCTTCCACGGCCAGCAGACCACGTGGCGTGTTCGGAGCTCATCCCCGAGATATTTGGGAGAGGTCCTCCGTTAAACTAGCTACGTGGCAGGCTTGAGGGTCACCTCCGCAATTGAAAAGAGGTCCGACCCTGTGGGACACGTGCTGTCCGCGGAGATAGCCTCTGCGGAAGAAGCAAAGGCATTTTTCATTGGACACATGTCATCCACGGAGCTAGTCCTCGCGGAAATAAGAGGACCAGTCGCGGGGGATACGTGTCAATCTCGCAGCTCATCTCAGAGAAGTCAGGATCTATCGAACACGTGTCGCCACCGGAGCTTATCACCGGAAGGTCCGTCGCAGCTAAACACGTGTCGACCTCGGGGTATGTCCCTGAGGAAAGGAGAGCGGAAAGACCGGCACCCACACGTGGCGTGCGCGGAGCTCGTCTCTGAAGAAGAGGGAGGTCTCGATCGATTGACACGCGGCACAACCGGAGCTCGTCTCTGCGGATGAGGAGATACCAGGCCCGGAGGACACGTGGAGCTTCCGGAGCTCATCATCATGGAGGTAATGAGTTCTGAAGCAGCTGTTACGCGTAAGGACACCGGTACGCAACAGAAACCAATCTAAAATACACAATGGTTACCGAAGATAAGACGTCAGGATCTAACAAAGATCTGAATAAGACTCTTATTCGGGATCCAATCAGATTAGGACTCTTCTCTTCCCGATTATAAATAGAACCCAAAACATCTGGCCGAAACCACGAACTTCTCTTTCAACTCCGGAGCCGACGACTTAGCGCCCTAGCCCTAACTCGCCGAGCAAAACATCGCCGAAGCGCAACAAGGGAGATCATCGGAGAAGAACCGAGTGGTCTGAGGAGGACCTCGAAGTCAAGAAGAGCGTGAGGTAGGACTTCAATACCACCTTACGACATCATGGTGTTCATCTCTTTCATCTGTTCTTCAATTCCTTTCGAACAGAAGCTTTCTCGTGGGCAGATCACCTGATGATCAGTTTGATCTAAAAACAAGATCATCGCCACGACCACCTTTGATCCGAACACCTCTGTCCATGCAAGCCATGCAAGGGCACACCAATCTAATAAAAATCATAGGATAGCATGCATGAGCATCATCGCATCTAGTTTAGGGTTTGTGCATGATATTGATTGCTGTGAATTTTGTATGCACGTGAATCCTACATAGCAGAACAAGCTCAGGGAGCTGTCTACGACGGGCTGCAGCAACAAGGTTTCGAGAATCAAGAACAACTGTAACCGCAAGAACAAGGCAAGTGCTCCTTGACCATGTTGATCCTATGTTTTGGGTAAAACTATTTTGTTTTGCAAAAAGGTGTGTGTGCTGAGTCAAACATGATGGGAAAACCCTTTTTACAGGAGTTTACTAGTTTTGATTAAACCATCCTTGTCGCCTGGGAAGTTTATGAGTCGGGTATGGTTTTTGCTTTATGCTTCGCTGAGTCCATGGGATTGGGAAGCGAGATAGATGTGTCTAGCTAACTGCATTCGTACTGATAATAAGTAACTGATGAGGTTAATAAACATGGATTGGAGGGAGATCTAGGCAAGCCTGGGTTTGTGAATGAGGTAGCATGAGAGGGTGGTTTTGCTTGCCGCAGATCTAAGGACCGGTTCATGCATGCACATGCCAGGATAACAGTGCCACCACAAGGCCAAGTATGGGTGCGGCTTAGCTGAGTAATTAGGTAAGTTGATAGAGTGTTATGGACTGTGGAAGGCGCGGGGAATGGGAGTCGAGTGAGGACTGCCCTGGGAACTGCATGGCACAAGAGGGGGCCCGTGGGTGGGAGAATTGGAGATTGTAGCCTGCCGGTGAAACCTTAGTGAGTCCATACATCTAGTAACCCCTTTGTAAAGGCTATTTTGTGATCTCTTGACTATACACCGACGGTTGTGTACTGGTATAATGGAGGTTCTGCAGTCGCCGACGGGTGACGAAATCACAAACTTGTGGGTAAAGAGGTGCAAACTCTGCAGAGTCTAAAACTATCATGATAGCAGAGCTTACGGTCATGAGCACCTGGCTAAACTGCCATGATTAGATGGGATGGTTACTGGAATGGTTATTGGGAAGGTTCTTGGTTATGGTTATTGGTTATGGTTTGGTTTGGGACTGTTGAGTCCGGGAGGTAAGATGGTTGTATGACTGATGAGTCATATGAGATTGGTCTCGGTGCGAGACGAGGTTGTTTTATGAGGTGAGATGGAAGCGAATACGAGGAGGTATTCGTAAGTATGAATAAAATTAGATTGGTTAATGTTCGGATGGTACGCGGGAAGTGATGGAGGTATGTTAGTAATTTAATACATGTTGGGATTACATTTAAACTTAAGTTGTTGTTTATCATGATTTTACAGAACTGCTTTTCTGCAAATAAACCTTTTATGCCTACCTTTTTAATGAGCTGCATATCATGTGTTTTTCCGCACTTGCTGAGTACATCATTGTACTCAAACTTGCATTATTATTTCTTCATCAACAGCAAGAGAAGACTACTATGAAGACCGAGTAGAGCATTATGGCATGTGATCTGTTCTCAACCTTGCCTGTGGAGGGAGTAGAGATGGAGCCACTTCTGCTTAGTTTTGCTTCCGCATTAGTTTTTGCTTCCGCATTTAAATAAAGATTTCCGCTGCGTAGAAATAAAGACTTCCGCTGTGAGCATGAGTCCAAGACTCATGTGGTGTTGTAATAAACTCTGTTATTCGTGGTAATATATAATCTGAATTCAGTTTGTGGAAAGTATGTGTATGTGTGATGAACATCCTGGGCACACATATGCATTAGTTCTCGGTTCCGTGGCTTTCCACAGAATTGAGGGCGTCACAGATTGGTATCAGAGCCACGAAGACTCAGAAGCCTTTGCCAGAGACAACTACCGGCATAACTGCAGATACGGTAGATAACAGTCAATCTCCCCGGGACCACCTGTCGGGTCCCGGCCCCCCTTATAAGCCACCCGATAGCAATGGTTCGCACTCCCGCAACTCATACACTAGCCATTCACACCCAAGCTGTAACTCACCCTCAAGCTCAGGACTCCGGTTCTGACCAACAAGTAATACAGCGAGCTTCAGAGCTCGCCGTGGACGTAGGGTTTTACGCTCCGGCGGCCTGAACCACGTAAAACTCGCCGTGTCAAACTCTTACTAACTCGTCCATACGCTCAAGCTCTCCGCAAGGGACTAGCCCCACCAAAAAAAGAACCTCTGCGGGCTGCCCAGTGCAGGCCCGGGGGAAGTGTCGACCGAACACTTCAACATTTGGCGCGCCAGGTAGGGGCTTTCCCTTGCGCGACGAGTTTCCACCGACGAAAATGACCAAGCTTCCTTCAGCGGAAAACTCAGGACGGAGTGTGTCGGCACAAGCTGGTAGCCAGCAGCCGACTCTGGCAACGCCGACTCCAGCAAGGCAGGCTCCGACCAGCGTGAGATCTTCTGCAGCGCTGAGCGTACACCATGGGGGTGCGCTAGCTGCAGCAAGAGCGCTACTGTGCAACCCACCTGCTGGGGATGCGCCCCACTCAGCGACCCAGCAGAGGGTCCGCGAGGTGGACAGCCTCGTCGTCGCCGCAACAAACCCTCGGTTTCGGCGAGGGCGACGCCCCGGCCAACCGGCTGTGTCGCTGACGCGCACGCCAACGGTTGACGGGCAGACGGCGGACTCCAGCTCCACCAGGTTTCCGTCGACGTACCTGAGGGCAGAGCTGGAGCGATGCCACTTGGGCCAAGATGCCCGAGTGTTCCTCGAGCGACGTCGAGAAAGGCATCGCAACCAAGAGGCTGGCGATAGCATGACGTCGGCCTCGACCCAGCCTGGAGGGCAGATCTTCGCCACGCGAGCCCTGCCCCAGGCATACGCCGCGCAGCATATGCCACAACCATATGGACTGCAAGCGGCGCCCCCGGTCTATGGTGCAGCCTTGCCCATGCCAGGGTACACGGTGCCAAGTGCGAACCAAGCGTTCGCAGCGCCAATACCTGCGGCAACAGGAGCAGGATGTGCGGCCCTTGCACCCCACCTTCGCTTCGCGAGGTGGCCGCGCAAGTTTCGGCCGCACCTGCCCGAGAAGTACGACGGCAGCGTCAACCCGGCGGAGTTCCTCCAGATCTACTCCATCGCCGTACTTGCCGCAGGAGGGGATGAGGCTGTCATGGCCAACTACTTCCCCGTCGCCTTGACCGGCCCAGCCCGGTCTTGGCTCATGAATCTCCCTCAGGGGTCCATAACTTCCTGGGGAGAACTCTGCCGGCAGTTCATCGCCAACTTCGGCAGCTCCTACACCCGTCCCGGCACGGAGCTTGACCTCCACGCCATCAAGCAGCAACCTGGGGAGTCGCTGCGCTCTTTCATCCAGCGATTCTCCCAGGTACGCAACACCATCCCGCATATTCAAAGTGCTTCAGTGGTGATAGCGTTTCGGCAGGGTGTCCGGGACGAGAAAATGCTTGAGAAGCTCGCGACCAGAGAGGTCCGCGACGTCTCTGAGCTCTTCAGCCTGGCGGACAAATGCGCCAGAGCAGCTGAAGGGCGGAACTGGCACTCTCTGCCGACCTCCAAGTCAGGAGGACAGCCCGGGTCCGGCGCTGCTGCCTATGGAGGTGGCAAGAAGGCCAAAAACTGGGGGAGTGGCAGGATGAAGTCATCGTCCGCGGCTCCCGTCGCCGCAGCAGCGACGACTAGTGGAGCTCGGTGGCCACGCCCCGACAAGAGGCAGCGGCAGTCACCAGCCCCAGATAGTGACCAGGGCGGGCTATGCCCCGTGCATGGCGCCGGCAACCATACTGCTGCCGAGTGCTGGGATATCCAGAGGCTCGCGGAGCGCTTCCGCAAAGGAAGGCAGCAGAGAGCTGAAGCGCCGCTCCACCGTCAGAGGGATGGCAAGCAGAAAGTCGACGCTCCAGTCAGCGCCGCCCACCAGGTGGGGTTTCAGGAGCCTCAGCGTGTCATAAAGACAGTGCATAACGGTGGGGACTCCAGCTCCGATGGTGATGGGCCGGGGCGGTAGCCGGCTGTGGCTGCCGTCCCGGGTCAGTGGAGGCTGCACTGCTGCGGCGTCAACCTTGGAGAAGCCAAAAGTAGTTGCAGCAGCCCAAGCACCGATCACAATGGTGCAAGGTCAGCCCAGCCTCACCCGAGGGCACGCCTTCGTGCCTCGGTCATACCTCCCGGGGGCCGCCCAAGGTCTGTCAACCCCTTGAAGGCCTTGCCAGAAGGGGAAGATGCCTTAGGTCTTCCAAGACGAGCCCGGGTCCACCTACCTCTTGAAGGCCTTAGCCAGAAGGGGAGAACTCCCCGGGGGCGCCCTGGAGAAGCCGTGCAGGACCTGATCCAGCGTGAAGATGACAACCTCGTCGACGAGACTCGGCTGCAGGTAACACCCCACAACGCACGGTCTCGGCTGCTGCTCTAGCACTACCGCCAGAGAACCAAACGCGTCAAGGACCTGCAGAAGCGCAACTTGGTGTCGCGGCACGCACTTTCCCGAGAAGGACCTATAAATTCTCCCCAAGCCGGGATGGTCCCTTCCGAATCACGAAAGCTGCCGCCCCAGGTACACATGCCTTTTAACCGAGTGTGGGATCCGTTCCCAAAACCCATGGCATGGAACAACACTGTAAGTCCTACTCCCCGAGCATTAGTAGAACAGGGTCATCCCCTTCTGTAATAAATCCCATAGAATTTAGGAACAGCACTTGGGGCAGCTAAGTCTCAAGGGACGGTACAGGAATACGTCCAGCTTAGCCTGGTTCTGACCCTAAGCGCGTAGAGTCTTGCTTCCCTTGTAGACGAAGCGGATCATTGCCTCCATGTACAGCCAGAATTCCACCTATGGGCATGAACACAGAAACTTATTCTACTTTGCTCTCTCTCATGCGCTCATTTAAATTATGCATTAATTTTTATGATCGCACTATCTATGTATGTTCATCGAACGTCTAGCTCCCTCTTTCCCGCGCTCATCAATAGTCAGCATTCGCTATCCAACCGAGGGCGGTCGCGCTTGAGGCACCTGCCGATGGCCAAGTGAGTCTCTCGGGCCTCCCCCAGTCAGGTGTTGCGGTGCCAGTTGGTCACCTCCAGGAAAGGCCTGCGTTGTGCATGGGGGGGTCCAGGGTGCGTATTTCGCTTAGCCGGCTCCGTGCCTAAAGCGTGCGCATCCTGCCCTCCGGAGGTACAGGGGAGTACAACCACTTTGCCTGGTCATGAACCCAAAGCACGTGCACTCTGCTTCCCCGGCGCACGGCCTGGTACTAGGGATCGGACGGCCGTACTCGGACCTCGGAGGGAGCCGGAGCTCCGGCGCCTCACGCACAGATTTGCCCAAGCCCCGTATAGCGGATCAGGATCGTAAGCCAAATAAGACTAGGAGACGGGAGGGGAGGACCCCCCCAGGAGAATTACGTTTCCTCTGCCTGTGTGCAGGACCTCCAGGATTACAGCAACGGGGACTGCACGAAGCGGGGGAAGGAGCTACCAACTACTCCGGCCTAGGACTGGAAGGACCGGGTCCCGCCCCTTCAGCAGGGGCGAGGCCCGAAGGCCCCACGTGTCCAGCGGGCCCGGAGCTCCCGCCTCCCCTGAGGGGGGGCTCCGGACTCGCCACATGGCAGGCGGAAACCGGACCTCCCCCTCGGCGGGGGGGGGGGGGGGGGGGGGGGCTCCGAAAGCCCTACGTGTCCAGCAGGGCCTGAGCTCCCGCCTCCTCAGGAGGGGCTCCGGACCCGCCACGTGGCCGGCAGATCTGGACCTCCCCATAGGGCGAGATCCAGAGAACCCTGGGGGCCCCTAACACAGTTAGGACCTGGGGAAGGTGTCTGTGCAGAGCTCCGAGATTGGAGAAGGCCTCTGAGTACCTTGCGGAGCTAAGGACTCAGTCAGGCAAAGCCAAGAAGGAGAGAAAAGGCATCACAGACACAAACATCCAAGAGAGTCTATTTATGCGAGGCTCCATGAGCTGGACTACAGACTCGATAAAAAGGGAGAAACAAGTCCTAGGGACCTCCCGGCTCACGCCGGAACCTAGCGGCTACAAGGGCGGCCACATCCTCGACTTCAGCCCTGGCAGCTTCCTCCCGCTCCACGGCTGGGCCCTCTCTCGCTGGTTCCAGAGTGAAAGAAGGGTCGCGGCTCTTGAAGCATGCCAGCACGTGTGAGGCGACCTCTATGGCCAGGCCGCGCCCCTCGGCCTCAAGCTCGCTGGCGACCACCGAGTCTAGACTGTCCAGCTTGGCGCCGATCGACTCCAGCGCGGGGATCACCTCCGCCACCTTCAAAGCAGGAGCTGCTGCCCTCACCGGACTGAAGCCAAGAGGGATCAGGGCGGACCCCGCTCGATCAACGAAGCTTGAGACCGCATGCACCTCGGGGGACCGCAAGGCTGAGAGCTCCTCCACCTCGCGGCGGGCTGTCTGCAGGGCCTCTAGGTTTCTCTCGGAGAATTCCTTCTCCTTGGCCGCCAGGGAGCTCTCCCGAAGGTGGAGAGTCTTGGCGAGCCGCTCCAACTCAGAAGCCTTGAAGTCGGCGGCCAACTCCCGATCCAGGACCGCCCGGCGCTCGTGGGAGATCTGTTCCTCCCTCATGTCGAGGTCTGCCTTCAGAATCTCTTGCTCCTCGATCCGAGCTCGAAGGTCATCCTCGCCCACCGCCAGCTGCGCGGCGGACTCTCCGCCTCGGCTGCCGTGGAACGATCCCGTTCCTCGACGATGAGTTTACGGCGCTCCAACAACTGCCGTATCTCCTCAGCGGCAGAGAGGCTCTCCTCGGCCCGGGCGTGTGCCTCCAGGGCCTCCCTGTTGATCCGCCGTGATTCGGCGTCCATGCGGTTGACAGACCGCTTCAGCCGGTCGAAGAGCACTTCCCTGAAGTCGAGCAACTCCTGCCTGGAGTCAAGCTCGCTCTTGACCTTCGCGGTCCGCTCCCGCAAAAGGTTCCCCCAGGTGAGGAGGCGATCCCGTTCAACTGTATACTCCTCCCGCTCGCGACCTAGTGCAGCCAAGACCTGCCGGACGCTCATCTCGGCAAGCGCGAAGGCATCCGCCAGGGGCAATAGAGCAGCAGTGGCCAGGGTAGTTCCCCCGACCTCCTCCATCACCTCGTCCTCAAGAGGAGTCGTTGCACCAGCGACCAAGATGAGACGCCGGCCAGGAGAAGCTGGCGCCGGCGCTCTGGCAGCCTGACCTGCCGGACTCTCTTTAGCTTCTGGCTTCTTGACCTGTGGAGAGGGACGAGCCGGGGAGGGCGGCGCTGGAATAAAGGTCGGGCCGCCTGGTGCAGGGTCGACCTGCGCTGGCCTGGGGGCCGCGGCGGCCGTCTCAGCAGGAAGAGATGACGCCGCCGCGGAGTCCGGGCACACCGGAACAGGAGAAGCTCGCGCTGGCTTGGGCGCCGCGGCAGCTGTCCCAGTTTCCGAGCGCAACGGCACAGACTCCCCGCCAGTCGGGGATGGCCGGGAAGCGCGGATACTCCAGCGGGCTCTGAACCCCGACTTCCGAGCCGGGGTAGGACTCCCAGAGCCCGCCGCCGTTACTGACGGCCGCTCCGCAGTCGCTTGAACTGGTGGAACAGGGGACGCCCCAGAAGCTCCCCCCAACGCATCAGCCCGGGGCCTCTTTGAGTCTCCACCAGAAGGAGTGCCATCTCCAGAAACAGGAGATGCAGACACCCCAGATTCCCGACTTGGCACAGACGCCGCCGCTGGAGGAGATCGAGCACACTTCTTCTCTGGTGGCGGGTTGGAGGCCATGGCGAGGGAGGACTCAAAGGCAAGAGGACAAAGGCACAAGAGTCCAAGAAAAAGTGCTGGGAAGTGCAAAGGGAAGCCGCAATGTGGGTAAGATCCCCTCTAAAAACTTCCTGGGTGCAATTCCAAGCAATCCGAGACTCTTCGAATACGCCGCATCGGCAACCGCTTCGGCTCCAAGACCGAGCGCCGATGACAGGTGGACCCAAGCCGCCCAACTGAAGCGGTGGGTCAAGGAGTCGGTCTCCTAAGAAGACAAGCCGGCAAGGCACTCTGGCAGTTCCCGAAGAAAGCGCCGCAACGTGCAGAAGTGGCAGTCTTGGGAGCCGCTGCAGTAAAAGCGACCATCAAGTGGGCGCACGCTCCCACGATCCCGCAGCTGTTCGTGCTCCGGCAGCGGTCAATGCGGGACTTAGAGAAAGTGCGCGGATCAGAAGAGATGGAGGTCCCACCTCGGGCTCGCTATCTCCCCCGTGATGGGCCCGGGGGCCACTCTCGGTACTCGCGATATGGGGTACCCCCGCGCACAGGGGAAAATGCCTAAGGAACTCGCCCTTCTCCGCAGGGAGAGCTCTGAAGGCGCCACGCGTCTGGCGGGGCCGGACCTCCCTCTCCTCAGAGGAGAGCTCCTGGCTCGCCACGTGGCCTGTAGAAGCCGGACCTCCCCCTCCGCGGGAGAGAGGTCCGAAGGAGCCACGTGTCCAGCGGGGCCGGACCTCCCTCTCGTCAGAGGGGAGCTCCGGGCTCACCACAGGGCCGACAGAAGCCGGACCTCCCCCTCCGCGGGGAGAGGTCCGAAGGCTCCACGTGTCCTGCGGGGCCGGACCCCCCTCTCCTTGGATGAGGGCTCCGGGCCCGCCACGTGTCTAGCAGAAGAACGCTGCCTGCCCCCGAGCGGTAGGCAGTGGGCGTAAAGACGCCCCATACCTTGCCCGTACAAGTTATTCAAGGCCCGCGTCTTCCCAAGACGTGAGACGCGGAGCACGCCTCTGTCAGATGCCGTTGCGCCCAGTCGCATCACAGACTGGCGCGCAGTGTCAGAGCCTGCCAGCCAATAAACGCAGCGACAAGACATCCCATGCCGCCCCCGCCGTCATCATCCACTACGACTAGCATGCGGCATGGGCAGGGCTGCAAGACGAAGACTCAGAAGCCTTCGCCAGAGACAACTACCGGCATAATTGCAGATACGGTAGATAACAGTCAATCTCCCCGAGACCACCTATCGGGTCCCGGTCCCCCCTTGTAAGCCACCCGAGTCTTGGACTATAAAAGACTCGGGTAGGCGACGATAGCAAGGGTTCGCACTCCCGCAACTCATACGCTAGCCATTCACACCCAAGCTGTAACTCACCCTCAAGCTCAGGACTCCGGTTCTGAGCAACAAGTAATACAGCGAGCTCCAGAGCTCGCCGTGGACGTAGGGTTTTACGCTCCGGCGGCCTGAACCACGTAAAACTCACCGTGTCAAGCTCTTACTAACTCGTCCATACGCTCAAGCTCTCCGCAAGGGACTAGCCCCACCGAAAAAAGAACCTCCGCGGGCTGCCCAGTGCAGGCCCGGGGGAAGTGTCGACCAAACACTTCGACACCCTCCTTAGAAGAGAGCTCCGGACCCGCCACGTGGCCGACAGAAGCCGGACCTCCCCCCCTCCGCGGGGGAGAAGTCCGAAGGCTCCATGTGTCCTGCGGGGCCGGACCTCCACCCCCTCAGAGGAGAGCTCCGGGCCCGCCACGTGTCCAGCAGACAGCGCTGCCTGCCCCCGGGCGGTAGGCAGCGGACGTAAAGACGCCCCATACCTTGCCCGTACAAGGTATTCAAGGCCCACGTATTCCCAAGACGCGGAGACGCGGAGCACGCCTGTTGGTACCTGAGATATGGGGTACCGCCGCGCACAGGGTAAAATGCCTAAGGAACTCGCCCTTCTGCGCAGGGAGAGCTCCGAAGGCGCCCGGGCCTGCCACGTGGGATACAGAAGCCGGACCTCCCCCTCCGCGGGAGAGAGGCCCGAAGGCGCCGCGTGTCCAGCAGGGCCGGACCTCCCTCTCCTCAGAGGAGAGCTCCGGGCCCGCCACATGGCATACAGAAGCCGGACCTCCCCCTCCGTGGGGAGAGGTCCGGAGGCTCCACGTGCCCCGCGGGGCTGACCCTCCTCTTCTCTGAGAAGGGCTCCGGGCCCGCCACGTGGCAGCAGAGCGACGCTGCCTGCCCCGAGCGATAGGCAGCGGGCATAAATACGCCCCATACCTTGCCCGTACAAGGTATTCAAGGCCCACGTCTTCCCAAGACGCGGAGACGCGGAGCACGCTTCTGTCAGGTGCCATTGCGCCCAGTCGCATCACAGACTGGCGCGCGGTGTCAGAACCTGTCAGCCAATAAACACCGCGACAAGACATCCCATGCCGCCTGCGCCGTCATCAACCACTACGACTAGCATGCGGCATGGGCAGGGCGGCAAGATGAAGACTCAGAAGCCTTCGACCAGAGACAACTACCGGCATAACTGCAGATACGGTAGATAATAGACAATCTTCCCGGGACCACCTGTCGGGTCCCGGCTTCCCTTGTAAGCCGCCCGAGTCTTGGACTATAAAAGGCTCGGGTAGGCGTCGATAGCAAGGGTTCGCACTTTGCAACTCATACGCTATCCATAAACTCTCGAGCTGTAACTCACCCCCAAGCTCAAGCCTCCGGCCCTGAGCAGCAAGCAATACAGCGAGCTCCATAGCTCGCCGTGGACGTAGGGTTTTATGCTCCGGCGGCCTGAACCACGTAAAACTCGCCGTGTCAAGCTCTTACTAACTCGTCCATCTGCGCAAGCTCTCCGCTAGGGACTAGCCCCTCCGAAAAAAGAACCTCTGCGGGCTGCCCTGTGCAGGCCCGGGGGAAGTGTCGACCGCACACTTCGACATTTGGCGCGCCAGGTAGGGGGCTTTTCTCCTAGTGCCACGAGTTTCCGCCGACGAAGATGACCAAGCTTCCTTCAGCGGCAAACTCTCCCCCTCCGCGTTCACGGCGAACCGTGACCACTGGGGAGTACATGTCGACACACTCAGGACGGAGTGTGTCGGCACAAGCTGGTAGCCAGCAGCCGACTCCGGCAACGCCGACTCCGGCTATGCAGGCCCCGACCAGTGTGAGATCTTCTGCAGCACTGAGCGTACACCATGGAGGTGCGCTAGCTGCAGCAAGAGCGCTGCTGCGCAACCCACCTGCGGGGGACGCGCCCCATTCAGCGACCCAGCAATGGGTCCGCGAGGTGGACCGCCTCGTCGTCGCTGCCGCGAACCCTCAGTTTCGGCGAGGACGGCGCCCAGGACAACCGGCTGTGTCGCTGACGCGCACACCCACGCTTGACGGGCTAACAGCAGATTCCAGCTCCTCCAGGCTCCTGTCGACGGACCTGCGAAGGGAACTTGAACGGTGCCACTTGGGCCAGGATGCCCGGGTGTACCTCGAGCGACGTCGAGAGAGGCGTCACAACCATGAGGCAGGCGACAGCATGTCGTCGGCCTCGACACAACCAGAAGGGCAGGCCTTCGCCACGCGAGCCCTGCCTCAGGCATATGCTGCGCAGCATATGCCACAGCTATATGCGCCGCAAGTAGCGGCCCCGGTCTATGGTGCAGCCATGCCCATGCCGGGATACGCGGTGCCAGGTGTGAACCAAGCGTTCGCAGCGCCAGTACCTGCAGAAGCAGGTGCAGGATGTGCGGCCCTTGCACCCCACCTTCGATTCGCAAGTTGGCCACGCAAGTTTCGCCCGCATCTGCCCGAGAAGTACGACGGTAGCATCAACCCAGCGGAGTTCCTCCAGATCTACTCCACCGCCGTACTTGCCGCAGGAGGGGACGAGGCTGTCATGGACAACTACTTCCCCGTCGCCTTGACCGGCCCAGCTCGGTCTTGGCTCATGAATCTACCTCAGGGGTCCATAACCTCCTGGGGAGAGCTCTGCCGGCAGTTCATCGCCAACTTCGGCAGCTCCTACACCCGTCCCGGCACGGAGCTTGACCTCCACACCGTCAAGCAACAACCTGGGGAGTCGCTGTGCTCTTTCATCCAGCGGTTCTCTCAGGTACGCAACACCATCCCGCATATCCAAAGTGCCTCTGTGGTGGTGGCGTTCCGACAGGGTGTCCGGGACGAGAAAATGCTTGAGAAGCTCGCGACCAGAGAGGTCCGCGACGTCTCGGAGCTCTTCAGACTGGCGGACAAGTGCGCCAGAGCAGCTGAAGGGTGGAACTGGCACGCTCTACCGACCTCCGAGTCAGGAGGATAGCCCGGGTCCGGTGCTGCTGCCTATGGGGGTGGCAAGAAGACCATGAACCGGGGGTGGCAAGATGAAGTCACCATTCACGGCCCCCGTCGCCGCAGCTGCGACGACCAGTGGAGCTCGGGGGCCATGCCCTGACAAAAGGCAGCGGCAATCACCGGCCCCAGACAGTGACCAAGGCGGGCTATGCCCCGTGCATGGCACCTGCAACCATACTGCTGCCGAGTGCTGGGAGATCCAGAGGCTCGCAGAGCGCTTCCGCAAAGGAAGACAGCAGAGGGCTGAAGCGCCGCCTTACCCTCAGAGGGATGGCAAACAGAAGGTCGAAGCCCCAGTCACTGCTGCCCACCAGGTGGGGTTCCAGGAGCCTCAGCGTGTCAAAAAGACAGTGCATGACGGTGAGGACTCCAGTTCCGACGGTGGCAGGCCAGGGCGTTAGCCAACTGCGGTGCGCCTCCGTGCCTCGAACATACCTCTTGGGGGCCGCCTAAGGTCTGTCAACCCCTTGAAGGCCTCGCCAGAAGGGGAAGACGCCTTAGGTCATCCAAGACGAGCCCGGGTCTACCTACCCCTTGAAGGCCTTAGCCAGAAGGGGAGAACTCCCCGGGGGCCCCAGGACAAGCCGCGCAGGACCTGATCCAGCGCGAAGATAACAACCTCGTCGACAAGACTCGGGTGCAGGAAACACCCCGCAACGCAGGGTCTCGGCTAATGCTCTAAGCACTACCGCCAAAGAACCAAACGCGTCGGGGGCCTGCAGGAGGGCAACTTGGTGAAGCGGCACGCTCTATTCCAAGAAGGACCCATAAGCTCTCCCCCAGCAGGGAAGGTCCCTTCCGAATCATGAAAGCTGCCGCCCCAAGTACACATGCCTTCCAACCGAGAGTGGGATCCGTTCCCAAAAATCCTTGCCATGGAGCAACACTGTAAGTCCTACTTCCTGAGCATCAGTAGAACAGGGTTATTCCCTTCTGTAATAGATCCCATAGAATTTAGAAACAGCGCTTGTGGCAGCTAAGTCTCAAGGGACGGTACAGGACTACGTCCAGTTTAGCCTGGTTCCGACCCTAAGCGCGTAGAGTCTTGCTTCCCTTGAAGACAAGGCGGAACATTGCCTCCCTGTACAGCCAGAATTCCACCTATGGGTACGAATACAGAGCCCCGTTCTACTTAGCTCTCTCATGCGCTCATTTAAATTATGCATTAATTTCTATGATCGCACTATCTCTGTATGTTCATCGTACATCTAGCTCCCCCTCTCCTGCGCTCATCCATAGTCGGCATTCGCTATCCTACCGAAGGCGGCTGCGCTTGAGGCACCTGCTGATGGCCGAGTGGGTCTCTCGGGCCTCCACCAGTCAGGTGTTGCTGTGCCAGTTGGTTACCTCCTGGAAAGGCCTGCGTTGTGCATGGGGGGTCCAGGGTG
The DNA here is from genome assembly GCA_030760725.1 of Neostapfia colusana. Taxonomy (NCBI): domain Eukaryota; kingdom Viridiplantae; phylum Streptophyta; class Magnoliopsida; order Poales; family Poaceae; genus Neostapfia; species Neostapfia colusana. Next base: position 89,772,901 of record JASWHV010000003.1, read on the forward strand.
CGTATCCAGCTTAGCCGGCCCAGAGCCCAAAGCATGCGCATCCTGCCCTCCGGAGGTCCAGGGGAGTACGACCGCTTTGCCTGGTCATGAACCCAAAGCGTGTGCACTCTGCTTCCCCAGCGCATGGCCCGGTACTAGGGATCGGACGGCCGTACCCGGACCTCGGAGGGAGCCGGAGCTCCGGCGCCTCGTGCACAGAATTGCCCAAGCCCCGTATAGCGGATCAGGGTCGTAAGACGGATAAGACTAGGAGACGGGAGGGGAGGGCCCCCCGAGGAGAATTACGTTTCCTCTGCCTGTGTGCAGGACCTCCAGGTTACGGCAACAGGGACTGCATGAAGCGGGGGGAAAGGAGCTACCAGCTACTCCGGCCTGGGACTGGAAGGACCGGGACCTGCCCCTGCAGCAGGGGCAGGACCCGGGGGCCCCATGTGTCCAGCGGGTCCGGAACTCTCTCCTCCCTTGAGGAGGGCTCCGGGCTCGCCACATGGTGGGCGGAAGCCGGACCTCCCCCTCGGTGGGAGGGCTCCGAAAGCCCTACGTGTCCAACATGGCCGGAGTTCCCGCCTCTTAGGAAGGAGCTCCGGACCCACCACGTGACAGGCAGATCTGGAGCTCCCCATAGGGCGAGATCCGGAGACCTCCGGGGGCCCCTAACACGGTTAGGACCCGGGGAGGGTGTCTGTGCAAAGCTCCGAGATTGGAAATGGCCTCTGAGTACCTTGCGGAGCTAAGGACTCAACCAGGCAATGCCAAGAAGGAGAGAAAAAGCATCACAGACACAAGTATCCAAAAGAGTCAAATTAAGCGAGGCTCCATGAGCTGGACTACAGACTCGATAAAAAGGGGGAAACAAGTCCTAAGGGCCTCCCGGCTCCCGCCGGAACCTTGCGGCCATAAGGGCGGCCACATCCTCGACTTCTGCCCTGGCAGCTTGCTCCCGCTCTGCGGCTGGGCCCTCTCTCGCTGGTTCTAGCGAAAAAGAGGGGTCGCGGCTCTTAAAGCATGCCAGCACATGTGAGGCGACCTCTAAGGCTAGGCCGCGCCCCTCGGCCTCAAGCTCGCTGGCGACCACAGAGTCTAGCCTGTCCAGCTTGGCGCCGATCGACTCCAGCGCGGGGATCACCTCCAACGCAGGGGCTGAGGTCCTCACCGGACTGAAGCCAAGAGGGATCAGGGCGGACCCCGCTCGATCTACGAAGCTCGAGACTGCAAGAGCCTCGGAGGACCGCAAGGCCGAAAGCTCCTCCACCTTACGGCGGGCCGCCTGCAGAGCCTCCAGGTTCCTCTCGGAGAATTCCTTCTCCTTGGCCGCCAGGGAGCTCTCCCGAAGATGGAGAGTCTTGGCTAGCCACTCCAACTCAGCGGCCTTGAAGTTGGCGGTCAACTCCCGGTCCAAGACCGCCCGGCGATCACGGGAGACCTGTTCCTCCCTCAAGTCGAGGTCAGCCTTCAGGATCTCCAGCTCCTCCATCCGAGCTCGAAGGTCATCCTTGCCCGCAGCCTGCTGCGCGGCGACCCTCTCCTCCTCAGCTGCCATGCAACGCTCCCGTTCCTCAACGGCGAGTTCACGGTGCTCCAACCGCTGCCGTATCTCCACAGCAGCAGAGAGGCTCTCCTCGGCCTGGGCGTGTGCCTCCAGGGTCTCCCTGTTGATCCGCCGCGATTCGGTGTCCATGCGGTCGACAGCCCGCTTCATCCGGTCGAGGAGCGCTTCCCTGAAGTCGAGCAACTCCCGCCTGGAGTCGAGCTCACTCTTAACCTTCGCGGTCCTCTCCTGCAAAAGGTTCCCCCAGATGAGGAGGCGGTCCCGTTCAACCGTATACTCCTCCCGCTCGCGCCCTAGTGCAGCCAAGACCTGCCGGACGCTCGAGTCGGCAAGCGCGAAGGCGTCCGCCAGAGGCAATGGAGCAACAGAGGCTGGGGCAGTCCCCCCGACCTCCTCCATTACCTCGTCCTCAGGAAGAGCCGACGCACCAGCAACCGAGACGAGACGCCGATCAGGAGAAGCTGGCTACGAGGCTCTGGCAGCCAGGCCAGCCGGGCTCTCTTCAGCTTCTGGCTCCTTGACCTGAGGAGAGGGGCGAGCCGGGGAAGGCGGTGCCGAAGAAGAGGCCGGGCCGTCTAGTGCAGGGTCAGCCTGCGCTGGCTTGGGGGCCGCGGTGGCCGTCTCGGCAGGAAGAGACGCCGCCGCCGCGGAGTCCGGGTACACCAGAAAAGGAGAAGTTCGCGCTGGCCTGGGGGCCGCGGCAGTTGCCCCTGGCTCCGAGCGCAGCGGCACAGATTCCCCGCAAGTCGGGGAAGGCCGGGAAGCGCGAACACTCCAGCGGTCTCTGAACGCCGACTTCCGAGCCGGGGTAGGATTTCCAGAGCCCGCTACCGTCACTGACGGCCGCTCCGCAGTCGCTTGGACTGGCGGAACAGGGGACGCCCCAGAAGCTTCCCCCAGCGCATCAACCCGGGGCCTCTTCGAGTCGCCACCGGAGGGAGTGTAAGGCACCGCAGAATACCGACTTGACACAGACGCCGCTGCTAGAGGAGATCGAGCGCGCTTCTTCTCTGGCGGCGGGTTGGAAGCCATGGCAAGGGAGAACTCAAAGGCAAGAGAGCAAAAGCACAAGAGTCCGAGGTGAAACGCAGAGAAGTGCGAAGGGAAGCTGCAATGTGGGTAAGACCCCCTCTAAAACACCTTCCCGGGTGCAATCCCAAGCGATTCGGAACTCTTCGAATACCCCGCACCGGCAACCGCTTCGGTTCCCAGACCGAGTGCCGATGACGGGTGGGCCCAAGCCGCCTAACTGAAGCGGTGGGGGCAAGGAGTCAGTCTCCTGAGAAGATGAGCCGGCAAGGCACTTCGGCGGTTACCGAAGAAAGCGCCTCAACGTGCAGAAGTGGCAGTCTTGGGAACCGCCGCAGTAAAAGCAACCATCAAGTGAGCGCACGCTCCCACGATCCCGTGGCCGTTCGTGCTCCGGCAGCAGTCAATTCGGGACTTAGAGGAAGTGCGCGGATCGGAAGAGACGGAGGTCCCACCTCGGGCTCGCTATCTCCCCCGAGATGGGCCCGGGGGCCACTGTCGGTACCTGAGATATGGGGTACCCCCGCGCACAGGGTAAAATGCCTAAGGAACTCGCCCTTCTCCGCAGGGAGAGCTCTGAAGGCGCCACGCGTCCGGCGGGGCCGGACCTCCCTCTCCTCAGAGGAGTGCTCCGGGCCCGCCACGTGGCATACAGAAGCCGGACCTCCCCCTCCGCGGGAGAGAGGCCCGAAGGCGCCGCGTGTCCAGCGGGGCCGGACCTCCCTCTCCTCAGAGGAGAGCTCCGGGCCCGATACGTGGCATACAGAAGCCGGACCTCCCCCTCCGTGGGGAGAGGTCCGGAGGCTCCATGTGCCCCGCGGGGCTGACCCTCCTCTTCTCTGAGAAGGGCTCCGGGCCCGCCACGTGGCAGCAGAGCGACGCTGCCTGCCCCGAGCGATAGGCAGCGGGCGTAAATACGCCCCATACCTTTCCCGTACAAGGTATTCAAGGCCCGCATCTTCCCAAGACACGGAGACGCGGAGCACGCTTCTGTCAGGTGCCGTTGCGCCCAGTCGCATCACAGACTGGCGCGCGGTGTCAGAACCTGTCAGCCAATAAACACCGCGACAAGACATCCCATGCCGCCTGCACCGTCATCAACCACTACGACTAGCATGTGGCATGGGCAGGGCGGCAAGATGAAGACTCAGAAGCCTTTGACCAGAGACAACTACCGGCATAACTGCATAACTCAGAGCACTGCTTAACGGTAGATAATAGACAATCTTCCCGGGACCACCTGTCGGGTCCCGGCTTCCCTTGTAAGCCGCCCGAGTCTTGGACTATAAAAGGCTCGGGTAGGCGTCGATAGCAAGGGTTCGCACTTTGCAACTCATACGCTAGCCATACACTCTCGAGCTGTAACTCACCCCCAAGCTCAGGCCTCCGGCCCTGAGCAGCAAGCAATACAGCGAGCTCCATAGCTCGCCGTGGACGTAGGGTTTTACGCTCCGGCGGCCTGAACCACGTAAAACTCGCCGTGTCAAGCTCTTACTAACTCGTCCATCTGCGCAAGCTATCCGCTAGGGACTAGCCCCTCCAAAAAAAGAACCTCCGCGGGCTGCCCTGTGCTGGCCCGGGGGAAGTGTCGACCGCACACTTCGACAACGCCTCTCTCAGGTGTCGTTGCGCCTAGTCGCATCACAGACTGGCGCGCAGTGTCAGAGCCTGCCAGCCAATAAACGCAGCGACAAGACATCCCATGCCGCCCCCGCCGTCATCAACCACTACGACTAGCATGCGGCATGGGCAGGACTGCAAGATGAAGACTCATAAGACTTCGCCAGAGACAACTACAGGCATAACTGCAGATACGGTAGATAACAGTCAATCTCCCTGGGACCACCTGTCGGGTCCCGGGCCCCCCTTGTAAGCCACCCGAGTCTTGGACTATAAAAGTCTGGGGTAGGCGACGTTAGCAAGGGTTCGCACTCTAGCCATTCGCATCCTGGGTTCGCACTCTCGCAACTCATACGCTAGACATCAGTCATCCCCAGGCTCAGGACTCCGGTTCTTAGCAACAAGCAATACAGAGGGCTCCATAGCTCGCCGTGGACGTAGGGTTTTACGCTCCGGCGGCCTGAACCACGTAAAACTCGCCGTGTCAAGCTCTTACTTACTCGTCCATACGCTCAAGCTCTCCGCAAGTGACTAGCCCCACCGAAAAAAGAACCTCCGCGTACTGCCCAGTGCAGGCCAGGGGGAAGTGTCGACCGAACACTTTGACATTTGGCGCGCCAGGTAGGGGCTTTCCCTTGCGCGATGAGTTTCCGCCGACGAAGATGACCAAGCTTCCTTCAGCGGCAAACTCTCCTCCCCCGCGTTCGCGGCAAACCGTGACCAGGGGGGAGTACATGTCGACACACTCAGGACGGAGTGTGTCGGCGCAAGCTGGGAGCCAGCAGCCGGCTCTGGCAGCGCCGACCCCGGCAATGCAGGCTCCAACCAGCGTCAGGTCTTCAGTAGTGCTGGGCGTACCCGGCGGGGGTGCGCTAGCTGCAGCAAGAGCGCTACTGCACAATCCGCCTGCTGGGGACGTGTCTCAAGCAGCGACCCAGCAGTGGATTCGTGAGGTAGACCGTCTCGTCGTCGCCGCCGCAAACCCTTGACTTCGGCAGGGACGACGCTCTGACCAACCGGCTGTGTCGCTGATGCGCACGCCAACGAAGATGACCAAGCTTCCTTCAGCGGCAAACTCTCCTCCCCCGCGTTCGCGGCGAACCGTGACCAGGGGGGAGTACATGTCGACACACTCAGGACGGAGTGTGTCGGCGCAAGCTGGGAGCCAGAAGCCGGCTCTGGCAGCGCCGACCCCGGCAATGCAGGCTCCAACCAGCGTCAGGTCTTCAGTAGCGCTGGGCGTACCCGGCGGGGGTGTGCTAGCTGCAGCAAGAGCGCTACTGCACAATCCGCCTGCTGGGGACGCGCCTTAGGCAGCGACCCAGTAGTGGATTCGCGAGGTAGACCGTCTCGTCGTCACCGCTGCAAACCCTTGACTTTGGCGGGGACGACGCTCTGACCAACCGGCTGTGTCGCTGATGCGCACGCCAACGGTTGACGGGCAGATGGCGGACTCCAGCTCCACCAGGCTTCCGTCAATGAACCTTAGGGCAGAGCTGGAGCGATGCCACTTGGGCCAAGATGCCTGAGTGTTCCTCGAGCGACGTTGAGAAAGGCGTCGCATCCAAGGGGCTGGCGACAGCATGACGTCTGCCTCAACCCAGCCTGAAGAGCAGATCTTCGCCACGCGGACTCTGCCCCAGGCATACGCCGTGCAGCATATGCCACAGCCATATGCTTTGCAAACGGCATCCCCGGCCTTAGGTGCAGCCTTGCCCATACCGGGGTACACTGTGCCAGGTGCTAGCTGCAGCAAGAGCGCTACTGCACAATCCGCCTGCTGGGGACGCGCCTCAGGCAGCGACCCAGTAGTGGATTCGCGAGGTAGACCGTCTCGTCGTCACCGCTGCAAACCCTTGACTTTGGCGGGGACGACGCTCTGACCAACCGGCTGTGTCGCTGATGCGCACGCCAACGGTTGACGGGCAGATGGCGGACTCCAGCTCCACCAGGCTTCCGTCAACGAACCTTAGGGCAGAGCTGGAGCGATGCCACTTGGGCCAAGATGCCTGAGTGTTCCTCGAGCGACGTTGAGAAAGGCGTCGCATCCAAGGGGCTGGCGACAGCATGACGTCGGCCTCAACCCAGCCTGAAGAGCAGATCTTCGCCACGCGGACTCTGCCCCAGGCATACGCCGTGCAGCATATGCCACAGCCATATGCTTTGCAAACGGCATCCCCGGCCTTAGGCGCAGCCTTGCCCATACCGGGGTACACTGTGCCAGGTGCGAACCAAGCGTTCGCGGCACCAATACCTGCGGCAACAGGAGCAGGATGTGCGGCCCTTGCACCCCACCTTCGCTTCGCGAGGTGGCCGCGCAAGTTTTGGCCGCACCTGCCCGAGAAGTACGACAGCAGCGTCAACCCAGCGGAGTTCCTCCAGATCTACTCCACCGCCGTACTTGCCGCAGGAGGGGATGAGGCTGTCATGGCCAACTACTTCCCCGTCGCCTTGACCGGCCCAGCCCGGTCTTGGCTAATGAACCTCCCTCAGGGTTCCATAACTTCCTGGGGAGAGCTCTGCCGGCAGTTCAACGCCAACTTCGGCAGCTCCTACACCCGTCCCGGCACGGAGCTTGACCTCCACGCCATCAAGCAACAACCTGGGGGTCACTGCGCTCCTTCATCCAGCGGTTCTCCGAGGTACGCAACACCATCCCGCACATTCGAAGTGCTTCTGTGGTGGTAGCGTTCTGGCAGGGTGTCCAGGATGAGAAGATGCTTGAGAAGCTTGCGACCAGAGAGGTCTGCGATGCCTCTTAGCTCTTCAGCCTGGCGGACAAGTGCGCCAGAGCAGCCGAAGGACGGAATTGGCACTCACTGCCAGCTTCCGAAGCCGGAAGACAGCCCGAAGATGGCGGAGTACGAGCTGAGCTCCAGACCACGTCAGACAGCCAAGAGCCAAGCACTGGCTGACTTTGTGGCTGAGTGGACGCTGTCGAAGTGTTCGGTCGACACTTCCCCCAGGCCTGCACTGGGCAGCCCGTGGAGGTTCTTTTTTTCGGTGGGGCTAGTCCCTTGCGGAGAGCTTGAGCACATGGACGAGTTAATAAGAGCTTGACACGGCGAGTTTTACGTGGTTCAGGCCGCCGGAGCGTAAAACCCTACGTCCACGGCGAGCTATGGAGCTCGCTGTATTGCTTGTTGCTCAGAACCGGAGTCCTGAGCTTAAGGGTGAGTTACAGCTTGGGTGTGAATGGCTAGCGTATGAGTTGCGGGAGTGTGAACCCCTGCTAACGTCGCCTACCCGAGCCTTTTATAGTCCAAGACTCGGGTGGCTTACAAGGGGGGCCCGGGACCCGACAGGTGGTCCCGGGGAGATTGACTGTTATCTACCGTATCTGCAGTTATGACGGTAGTTGTCTCTGGCGAAGGCTTCTGAGTCTTCGTCTTGCAGCCCTGCCCATGCCGCATGCTGGTGGTAGTGGTTGATGACGGCGGGGGCGGCATGGGATGTCTTGTCGCTGCGTTTATTGGCTGGCAGGCTCTGACACTGCGCGCCAGTCTATGATGCGACTGGGCGCAACGGCACCTGATAGAGGCGTGCTCCGCGTCTCCGCGTCTTGGGAAGACGCGGGCCTTGAATACCTTGTACGGGCAAGGTATGGGGCGTCTTTACGCCCGCTGCCTATCGCTTGGGGGCAGGCAGCGCCGTTCTCCTGGCCACGTGGCGGGCCCGGAGCCCTCCTCAGAGGAGAGGGGGGGGTCCGGCTCCGCAGGACACGTGGAGCCTTCGGACCTCTCCCCGCGGAGGGGGAGGTTTGGCTTCCGTATGCCACGTGGCGGGCCCGGAGCTCTCCTCTGAGGAGAGGGAGGTCCGGCCCCGCCGGACGCGTGGCGCCTTCGTAGCTCTCCCTGCGGAGAAGGGCGAGTTCCTTAGGCATTTTCCCCTGTGCGCGGGGGTACCCATATCGCGGGTAGCGACAGTGGCCCCTGGGCCCATCTCGGGGGAGATAGCGAGCCCGAGGTGGGACCTCCATCTCTTCTGATCCGCACAATTTCTCTAAGTCCCGCATTGACCGCTGCCGGAGCACGAACGGCCGCGGGATCGTGGGAGCGTGCGCCCAATTGATTGTCGCTTTTACTGCGGGGGCTCCCAAGACTGCCACATCTGCACGTTGCGGCGCTTTCTTCGGGAACCGCCGGAGTGCCTTGCTGGCTTGTCTTCTTAGGAGACTGACTCCTTGACCCACCGCTTCAGTTGGGCGGCTTGGATCCACCTGTCATCGGCGCTCGGTCTTGGAGCCAAAGCGGTTGCCGATGCGGCGTATTCGAAGAGTCTCGGATCGCTTGGAATTGCACCCGGGAAGTTTTTAGAGGGGATCTTACCCACATTGCGGATTCCCTTTGCACTTCCCAGCGCTTTTTCTTGGAATCTTGTGCCTTTGTCCTCTTGCCTTTGAGTCCTCCCTCGTCATGGCCTCCAACCCGCCACCAGAGAAAAAGCGTGCTCGATCTCCTCCAGCGGCGGCGTCTGTGCCAAGTCGGGAATCTGGGGTGTCTGCATCTCCTGTTTCTGGAGATGGCACTCCTTCTGGTGGCGACTCAAAGAGGCCCGGACTGATGCGTTGGGGGGAGCTTCTGGGGCGTCCCCTGTTCCGCCAGTTCAAGCGACTGCGTAGCGGCCGTCAGTGACGGCGGCGGGCTCTGGGAGTCCTACCCCGGCTCGGAAGTCGGAGTTCAGAGCACGCTGGAGTGTCCGCGCTTCCCGGCCATCCCCGACTGGCGGGGAGTCTGTGCCGTTGCGCTCGGAAACCAGGACAGCTGCCGCGGCCCGCAAGCCAGCGTAAGCTTCTCCTGTTCCGGTGTGCCCGGACTCCGCGGCGGCGTCATCTCTTCCTGATGAGACGGGCGCCGTGGCCCCCAGGCCAGCGCAGGTCGACCCTGCACCAGGCGGCCCGGCCTTTATTCCAGCGCCGCCCTCCCCGGCTCGTCCCTCTCCACAGGTCAAGAAGCCAGAAGCTAAAGAGAGTCCGGCAGGTCCGGCTGCCAGAGCCTCGGCGCCAGCTTCTCCCCACCGGCGTCTCGTCTTGGTCGCTGGTGCATCGACTCCTCTTGAGGACGAGGTGATGGAGGAGGTCGGGGGAACTGCCCCGGCCTCTGCTGCTCCATTGCCCCTGGCAGATGCCTTTGCGCTTGACGAGACGAGCGTCCAGCAGGTCTTGGCTGCACTAGGTCGCGAGCGGGAGGAGTATACAGTTGAACGGGATCGCCTCCTCACCTGGGGGAACCTTTTGCGGGAGTGGACCGCGAAGGTCAAGAGCGAGCTCGACTCCAGGCAGGATTTGCTCGACTTCAGGGAAGTGCTCCTCGACCGGCTGAAGCGGTCTGTCAACCGCATGGACGACGAATCGCGGCGGATCAACAGAGAGGCCCTGGAGGCACACGCCCAGGCCGAGGAGAGCCTCTCTGCCGCTGAGGAGATACGGCAGTTCTTGGAGCACCGTAAACTCGTCGTCGAGGAACGGGAGCGTTCCATGGCAGCCGAGGCGGAGAGGGTCGCCGCGCAGCTGGCGGCGGGCGAGGATGACCTTCGAGCTCGGATTGAGGAGCTAGAGATTCTGAAGGCAGACCTCGACATGAGGGAGGAACAGAACTCCTCGAACGCCGGGCGGTCCTGGATCGGGAGTTGGCCGCCGATTTCAAGGCTTCTAAGTTGGAGCGGCTCGCCAAGACTCTCCACCTTCGGGAGAGCTCCCTGGCGGCCAAGGAGAAGGAATTCTCCGAGAGAAACCTAGAGGCCCTGCAGGCAGCCCGCCGCGAGGTGGAGGAGCTCTCGGCCTTGCGGTCCTCCGAGGTGCATGCGGTCTCAAGGTTCATTGATCGAGCAGGGTCCGCCCTGATCCCTCTTGGCTTCAGTCCGGTGAGGGCAGCAGCTCCTGCGTTGAAGGTGGCGGAGGTGATCCCCGCGCTGGAGTCGATCGGCGCCAAGATGGACAGGCTAGACTCGGTGGTCGCCAGCGAGCTTGAGGCCGAGGGGCGCGGCCTGGCCTTAGAGGTCGCCTCACACGTGCTGGCATGCTTCAAGAGCCGCGACCCTTCTTTCTCCCTGGAACCAGCGAGAGAGGGCCCAGCCGCGGAGCGGGAGGAAGCTGCCAGGGCTGAAGTCGAGGATGTGGCCGCCCTTGTAGCCGCTAGGTTCTGGCGTGAGCCAGGAGGTCCCTAGTACTTGTTTCTCCCTTTTTATCGAGTCTGTAGTCCAGCTCATGGAGCCTCGCATAAATAGACTCTCTTCGGTGTTTGTGTCTGTGATGCCTTTTCTCTCCTTCTTGGCTTTTCCTGACTGAGTCCTTAGCTCCGCAAGGTACTCAGAGGCCTTTTCCAATCTCGGAGGTCTGCACAGACACCTTCCCCGGGTCCTAACTGTGTTAGGGGCCCCTGGGGGTCTCCGGATCTCGCCCTATAGGGAGGTCCAGATCTGCCAGCCACGTGGCGGGTCCGGAGCCCCTCCTGAGGAGGCGGGAGCTCTGGCCCTGCTGGACACATAGGGCTTTCGGAGCCCCCCCCCTGCCGAGGGGGTGGTCCGGTTTCCGCCTGCCACGTGGCGAGTCCGGAGCCCCCCTCAGGGGAGGCGGGAGCTCCGGGCCCGCTGGACACGTGGGGCTTCGGGCCTCGCCCCTGCTGAAGGGGCGGGACCCGGTCCTTCCAGTCCTAGGCCGGAGTAGTTGGTAGCTCCTTCCCCCGCTTCGTGCAGTCCCCATTGCTGTAATCCTGGAGGTCCTGCACACAGGCAGAGGAAATGTAATTCTCCTCGGGGGGTCCTCCCCTCCCGTCTCCTAGTCTTATTCAGCTTACGATCCTGATCCGCTATACGGGGCTTGGGCAATTCTGTGCGCGAGGCGCCGGAGCTCCGGCTCCCTCCGAGGTCCGGGTACGGCCGTCCGATCCATAGTACCGGGCCGTGCGCCGGGGAAGCAGAGTGCACGTGCTTTGGGTTCATGACCTGGACAAGCGGTTGTACTCCCTTGTACCTCCGGAGGGCAGGATGCGCATGCTTTGGGCACAGAGCCGGCTAAGCGAGATACGCACCCTGGACCCCCCATGCACAACGCAGGCCTTTCCTGGAGGTGACCAACTAGCACCGCAACACCTGACTGGGGGAGGCCCGAGAGACTCACTTGGCCATCGGCAGGTGCCTCAAGCGCGACCGCCCTCGGTAGGATAGCGAATGCTGACTATGGGTGAGCGCGGGAGAGAGGGAGCTAGATGTACGATGAACATACATAGATAGTGCGATCATAAAAATTAATGCATAATTTAAATGAGCACATGAGAGAGAGCAAAGTAGAACAAGTTTCTGTGTTCATGCCCATAGGTGGAATTCTGGCTGTACATGGAGGCAATGATTCGCCTCGTCTACAAGGGAAGCAAGACTCTACGCGCTTAGGGTCGGAACCAGGCTAAGCTGGACATAGTCCTGTACCGTCCCTTGAGACTTAGCTGCCCCAAGCGCTGTTCCTAAATTCTATGGGATTTATTACAGAAGGGAATGACCATGTTCTACTAATGCTCGGGGAGTGGGACTTACAGTGTTGTTCCACGCCAAGGGTTTTGGGATCGGATGCCACACTCGGTTGAAAGGCATGTTGTAAGTGCATCTAGGATATCACTTGTGGGTTTTGGCTAAATGATGACAAGCATATGAGATCCTAATGAAATGATTGCAGGACAAACAAAGTGAACTAGCTCGGTGCGCACACAAAGGTGAAAAATAAAGTGCTGCCCGAAAAGGAAGACTTTAGTGGAATTTAGAAGAGCAAATTAGATGTAAATGTATAGGGTGTGTGTGAGAGACACATCCCAAGAGCTCATGACTTTTCGTATGGGTAAGGGGCTAATAATCAACTAAAATCCACTGGACACCGGACTAGTCCGTCCATGGACCGGACTAGTCCGGTCAGCTTACTGGAATGCAATCGGACAAGTCCGGTTTTAGACCGGACTAGTCCGCTCATGTCTCTGTTGTCCTCTTTAGAGGACTGCGGACTAGTCCATCCATGCGACAGGACTAGTCCGCTGAACTTTCTGGAACCCCACTTCACATAGCACCGGACAAGTCCGGTTTTAGACCGGACTAGTCCGGTTAACCCACTGGATGTAGACCGGACAAGTCGGATCATATACCGGACTAGTCCGGTATTAGGTTTTACAACGACAACCTTTTTGGAAACCATATAAATGGGTGATCCACGGCCTTCCAACCGAAAGACACGAGTAATACTGCAGCAAACACAAACCCTAGAGCCGTCACCTTGTCCCAAGAGCCCAAAACACATCTCCTCACACATCTAAAGTGCAAAAAGATCAAAATCAATTGAACACTTGGATTCGGGATTAGGAGATCGTCGTGAGCTCTTGGGGTTTGATTTTTCTACACTCATATTCTGCATTGTACTATTTTCGAGTCTATTTGATCACGTTCTTATTGAATTCTCGTGGGAGCCCTCAACTTGTGAGGTAGCCTCACAAACTCGGTGATTGCCCGTGATAGTGGAGTCAAGTCGGCCTTTGTGGTGACTTCAAGAGGGAAAGGGTTGGGAACCCGGCTCTGTGTGAGCTTCCTCAACGAGGACGTAGATCTGTTGGTGAGATCGAACCTCGGTAAAAATTCGTGTCTTTTGTCTCTCAGTTACTTTACATTTTGATACATTAGATCACTAGTTTGCTAATCATCATTTGAGTTTCTTATAAGTTTGCACGTGCATTCATACAATAAACTTAATCTATAAAAACTGTTGTTCTCATTCCGCTGCTGAAAGATTCAATTTCTAAAACACACTTAATTAACTCACATAATTCAGCACACCGGACTAGTCCGCCCACACAACCGGACTAGTCCGGTCAATCAAGTTTCTGATAACTCTATTAAGTGTGCAGGAATCTCTTAAAGGCCTATTCACCCCCCTCTAGGCCACATTCAATTGGTATCAGAGCAAGGTTCTCCATCAAAGAGGCTCACATCTTGGAGAGATCATGGCCTCTGAGAAGAACAACGACATCCCAAAGATGAACATCAATGAGGAGGAGCAAGAAGCTAAAGCCTTCGATGTGCTGAAAGACAGCCCACATGATGATGAAGAAGTGATGCAGCTAAAAGCACTCCTGAGAAAGAAACTGCTAGCACAAAAGGGAAAAGAAGAAGAGAAGACGACTGGGAGTGGTCATCACGACTACTCCCGGTATCCTTACAACTACAACCGTCTCAATTCAAACAATCACTATCTTTCGATTCCTATGGGAAGGCCTCCACAGTTTGACGGAAGTGACTATACCATGCGGAAGTACAACATGAAGATGCATCTGATATCTCTGAACCCTAGTCTGTGGCACAGTGTTTGCACAGGCATAGATATTCCGGACACGGATGATGAACTCACTCCAGAACAAGAACAAGAGATTCACAGAAACGCACAAGCCGTTGCCGTGATCACATCATCACTAAGCAGAGAGGAATTCACCAAGATCGATGGGTTAGAAAGTGCAAAAGAAATCTGGGATACCCTCAAGACAGCTCACGAAGGAAATAGGTCAGTTCGTGAAGCCAAAATCGAAATGCTTGAAGGAGAGTTGGGGAGATTTGCTATTGAAGAAGGCGAATCACCTCAAGACATGTACAACCGGATGAAAGCGCTCATCAACAAAATTCATGCTTATGGAAGTAAGAAATGGACAGATCACGAAGTTGTCAAAAGAATGATTAGAGCCTTTATGCCAAGAAATGTCACACTTTGCTCAATGATCAGAGAGAGCCCCTGTTTTCACAAAATGACTCCCGATGAATTACTAGGGAAGATCATAAATCATGAAATGATGGAGAAAGAAGCCCAATACGTCAAAGACTTAGCCGAACTCACCTCATCCAAAAAGAAAGAAGTTGCTCTCAAAGCAACGTGCAGACCCAAACTCAAAGAAACTCGTGAAGACCAAGACGATGGAGATACAAGCGACGAGAGCACCGATCTTGATGATGAAGAAATGGTACTCTTCATCAAAAAATACAAACGCATGATGAAGAGAAGACACGACAACAATTCACATGAAGGCAAAAGCAAGGATAAAGAAAAATCCAAGGCTCGACGCACTTGCTACAACTGCGGAGAGTATGGTCACTTCATGGTGGACTGTACTTATGAAGAAAACAAAAAGAAGAAGGAAACAAGATCTCAAGAAAAGAAAAATTTCAGAAAAAGAAGACAAGTCCATCAAGCTCACATTGGGAAGGAGTGGGACTCAAACGACGAGTCCTCCTCCGATGAAGAAGAAGAGATGGCCACTATCGCAGTCAAGAAACCAACTATGAGAGCCACACCCTTTCCGAACATGGGAGGACGGGACATGAACAACCACACTTGTCTTATGGCTAAGGAAGGCAAGAAAAAGGTTCGACTTACTCCTCGTGTACTAAATTCCTCCATTGATGACTTTGATAGCTCTAGTGATAATGAAGAAATGTTTAGAGGGCTAAGTAAAATTGCTTTAAAGAAAATGGAAATGTTGTCGAACGAAATCTTTGAAAAGGAATAACTTGTCAACCGACAAGAAGATATGGTCATCCGTGAGAGGAAGTGATATCAAGAAGTTGAAAAGCTTCTTGAGCTTGAAAGAGAGAAGAATGAGTCACTTGAGTTAGAGCTAGCCTTGAGTAAACTTACTCAAAGTTAGAGGACTCGCACATTGCAATCAAGGAAGAACTTGCTAACTTGTCAAAAGTTAACAAAATCCTTGAGGTGCAAGTTGAGTCGCTCAAACAAAGTGACTCCTCTTCCTCCAAGAGCTCTTCATCCAAAGACATGAGTTCGACAACAATAAGAACCTGCACTTGCTCTAGTAAGAAGAATGTAATTTCTAATGCTTCAACCTCTCATGACATGCATTCTTCTCAAAACAGCATCTTTGATAAGGAGAAGATCAAATATGCACGAAGCGCATATATGATCACTAGACCTCCCAATGTCAAAGATGGTCTTGGTTTTGACAGGAACAAACACATGTCTACTCCTAATCATGCTAAGAATAGAATCACTTTTGTTAAAGAAAAATCCCATGAATATGAGTTACAAACACTGTTCCGTACATTTGATGCTTCTTATGTTCTCATTTAAAACAAGTATGGAAAAGTCATTGCTAAATATACAGGGCCACGCCACAAGAACTTAAAAACTTGTGTGTGGGTGCCCGAGACTCTTGTGACTAACTTGAGAGGACCCAAGCAAGCTTGGGTACCTAAAACCAAGGAATAATTCTATTTTGCAGGCTTACTCCTCCGGCGGATCTAAGTGGGTGCTAGATAGCGGATGCACAAATCATATGAACGGAGAGAGAGGTATGTTTGTGGAGTACGAGTGCAACAAGTATCCAAGTGAAGGTATATACTTTGGAGACAACAGCCAAGGAAAGGTCCTTAATAGTGGTAACATTGAAATATCCTCTCAACACACCTTATCTAATGTTTTACACGTAGACTCTCTAGATTATAATCTTTTATCAATATCTCAACTATGCGACAAATGTTACAACTGTTTATTCACTAATGAGGGTGTGACCGTCTTTAGGAGAAGCGATGGCTCGATTGCATTCAAGGGATTGTTGAAGGGAAAGCTTTATCTTGTTGACTTCAACAAAGATAAAGCCGAACTCAACACTTGCTTGGTTGCTAAGACCAACATGGGATGGCTGTGGCATAGACGGCTAGCCCATGTTGGAATGAGAAATCTGCAGAAACTTCTAAAAGGTGGTCACATCCGTGGTCTTAAGGATGTGGTTTTTGAAAAAGACAGGCCGTGCAGCGCTTGTCAAGCAGGAAAACAGGTTGGAGCACCACACCCCGACAAGAATGTGATGACCACCGCTAGACTGCTGGAACTTCTCCACATGGATCTCTTTGGTCCAATTGCATACATCAGCATCGGCGGTAACAAATAAGGTTTAGTAATTATTGATGATTTTTCAAGATTTACCTGGGTATTTTTCTTGTATGATAAATCAGAAACTCAGGGAATCATCAAGAAGTTCTTGAAAAGAGCTCAGAATGAATTCTCATCAACCGTAAAGAATATCAGAAGTGACAATGGGACAGAATTCAAGAACACCCAAGTTGAAGAATATCTCAATGAAGAAGGTATAAAGCATGAATTCTCGGCACCCTACTCTCCTCAACAGAATGGGGTGGCCGAAAGGAAGAACAGAACATTGATCGAAATGGCGAGAACAATGTTTGATGAATACAAGACGTCAGACCGATTTTGGGCAGAAGCGGTGAACACCGCTTGTCATGCCACAAATCGGTTGTACCTTCATCGACTACTAAAGAAAACTCCATATGAGCGTCTCACGGGTAAAAAGCCTAATGTTTCTTATTTCAAAGTTTTTGGTTGCAAATGTTTTATTCTGAACAAGAAACCAAGGGCCTCGAAGTTTGCTTCGAAGTCTGATGAACGATTCTTGCTCGGATATGAATCGAATGCCTACGCCTATCGTGTCTTCAACAAGGT
Organism: Neostapfia colusana; assembly: GCA_030760725.1. NCBI lineage: Eukaryota > Viridiplantae > Streptophyta > Magnoliopsida > Poales > Poaceae > Neostapfia > Neostapfia colusana. The sequence goes on from JASWHV010000003.1 coordinate 89,789,589, forward strand.
GTCCGGCCTTGTTGAAGTAGCACGTGACGTAGTGTTCGATGAAACTAACGGCTCACAAGTGGAGCAAATCGATAAGTTTATGCTAGATAAGGAGGAAGCTCCATGTGAAGCGCTGAAGAAAATGGCACTTGGTGATATCCTACCACGAGAGGAAACACAAGACGAATTTCAACAACGAAGCAATGATCAAGGGGGAGCTCCTACACAAGATCAGGTTGAGGAAGGTCAAGAAGATCAAGTTGATCATGGAAGCAATGATCTAGGGGGAGACATGACACATGAAGACAATGAAGAACAAGCAACTATACAAATTCCACACCCAAGAGTACATCAGTGTGTGCAAAGAGACCATCCTGTCAACAATATCATTGGAGATATTGCTAAGGGAGTAACTACTAGATCTCAAATTGCAAATTTTTGTGAAAACTATTCTTTTGTGTCTTTTCTGGAGCCATACAGGGTAGAAGAAGCCTTAAGGGATCCAGACTGGGTGATTGCGATGCAAGAGGAGCTGAACAACTTCAAAAGAAATGAAGTGTGGGAGCTGGTGGAAAGACCAAGGGCGAACATCGTTGGAACCAAATGGGTCTTTCGGAAAAAGCAAGATGAACATGGAGTAGTGACAAGAAATAAAGCGAGGTTGGTGGCCAAAGGTTATTCTCAGGTGGAAGGTTTGGACTTCGATGAAACTTTCGCTCCTGTAGCTAGACTTGAGTCCATTCGCATTTTATTGGCATATGCTACTCACCATAATTTTAAGTTGTATCAAATGGACGTCAAGAGTGCCTTCCTCAATGGTCCGATAAAGGAGGAAGTCTATGTGGAGCAGCCACCGGGGTTCGAAGATCAGGAGTATCCCAACCATATCTATAAACTGCGTAAGGCTCTCTATGGCCTCAAACAGGCTCCTCGAGCCTGGTATGAGTGCCTTAGAGATTTTTTGACTCAAAATGGATTCAAAATTGGTAAAGCTGACTATACACTCTTTACTAAACATTTTGATGATCATTTATTCGTATGTCAAATTTATGTTGATGACATTATCTTTGGATCAACTAACAAGTCCTTCTGTGAAGAATTTAGCAAAATAATGACAGACAGGTTCGAGATGTCAATGATGGGTGAATTGAAGTTCTTCTTGGGATTTCAAGTGAAGCAACTGAGAGAAGGTACATTTATAAGCCAAACTAAATATACACAAGACATTCTCAAGAAATTGAATATGGACAAAGCCAAGCCCATCAAGACACCCATGGCCATCAACGGACATCTCGACCTCAATGAAGACGGTCCAAATGTAGACCAAAAGGTATATCGGTCCATGATTGGCTCCTTACTTTATTTATGTGCATCTAGGCCAGATATTATGCTTAGTGTTTGCATGTGTGCAAGGTTTCAAGCCGCACCTAAAGAGTGTCACGTAATTGCTGTAAAAAGAATACTAAGGTACCTTGTGCACACACCCAACTTGGGCCTTTGGTATCCTAAAGGATCCAAGTTTAACTTGATAGGGTATTCCGACGCCGACTATGCAGGATGCAAAGTCGATAGAAAGAGCACGTCAGGGACTTGTCAATTTCTTGGTAGGTCCCTAGTTTCTTGGTCATCTAAAAAGCAGAACTCCATTGCTCTTTCCACAGCGGAAGTGGAGTATGTTGCAGCCGGAAGTTGTTGTGCGCAACTACTTTGGATGCGACAGACTCTTAGGGACTACGGCTACAATCTAAGTCATATCCCGCTTCTATGAGATAATGAAAGTGCTATAAAAATTGCACACAACCCTGTAGAGCACTCAAGAACTAAGCACATAGATATCCGTCATCACTTTCTTAGAGATCATTCATTAAAAGGTGACATTGCTATTTCACATGTTAGGACTGAAAAACTATTTGCGGATATTTTTACCAAACCATTAGATGAGAAAAGGTTTTGTGAACTAAGAAATGAGCTAAACATTCTTGACTTTCGAAATGTGGCTTGAAACATTGTATACCTGGTTGCAACTTAAAATGTTCCTTTGTATTGTTAAAAATGCTCCTCTTCTCCTTTTCTACTCAGAAAACTATTTTAATGAAGAAATCTTGTGGATTATGACCATTATTTGATTGTTGATTGCCTACTGGTCATAATCACCAAGACTATTTGCAAAATTATTGTCCTTGGATCACTATTAATCATCTATATATGTATCAGGTCTGTTGGAAACGGACTAGTCTGATGTTCAACCGGACTAGTCCGCACAGACGAAACTGGTTAGGTCATTTCAAGGGGCTCGGACTAGTCTGCCACAAAGACCGGACTAGTCCGGTCCATCGCATATATAAGCCCTTGGCCGGCCCAGACCTCTCCCTCACCCCTCATTAGACTTGCTCTCCCTCTCCTCTTCCAAACCCTAGCCCCCAAAGTGATTTTCGGGTTGAACCCTCAAAATCAAGATTTTCTCCGTGGGAAATCCTCCCCTTGACTAGTGGATTCCCTCCTCCGGATTCATCTGGACTGATTTCTACTTCTTCGACGTGGATCTTCAAATCTTGGTAAATTTCTCCCCAAAACCAAATTCTCAACTTTCCTTGTTCTAGCTTGTTTCCTTTGATTCCAAGGGTATACATTGGCCTTAGAGATGTATTCCCACCACTTTTCTACTCTTTTGCATCCTTAGATAGATTTTTTGATCAAAATGCTAGGGTTCTTATGCCGGGGCGGACTAGTCCGGTTCTCAGGTGCGGACTAGTCCAGTCCCTATCATCTGAATCCCTACATTACCTTGAATCCTTGATTCATTCTTATCTAATCCGTGAACTCCTTATCAGGCACAATGTCTTCAGGCTCGGATGACAGCTCTTTTCACATTGATGAAGACGTTCAACGCGAGAAAGTGAGGAGGGCCAAGGAGAGAGTTATGAAGAAGAGACATGATGTCAATGCTCACTCTCCACCCCCCGACGACAATCTACCTAAGAAGAGGAAAGTCATTGCCAAAAAGCCTCAATGGAAAGATGCTGCTGAGGGCTCGTCAGGGCCAAAAAGAGTTCTCAATAAAGGGAAGGGACTTGCTAGTGGTCCCCTTGGGCCCTTGAAGATGAAAAACCCTATTCACCGCAACGGGCAGCCTTCAAGTGAGGACTTCACTGGAAAAGGGGGTGAGCTAGCTGATAACTTCAGGAAGATTGAAGTGTATGACCGACATAAACAATGTTCTAATCCAAGGTTCTGGAGCAACTTCCATGCAGACTACTACGAGCATGTGTACATGAAGATGAAGAATCCTGTAGTAGAGAGTCAATGGCTAAATGTTGGATACCTGAAATCGAAGAGGTATCCTGCCTTTCGTGAGATGGTGGAGGCCTTAGAGAGGCACGGTCTGACGGACCTGCTATCCTTTGAGTATGACTGGAACAATGAAGTCATTACCCAGTTTTACTCCACTCTCTACTTTGCTCGTGGTGATGGAGACAGTCTTACTTGGATGACTCATGGTTCAAAGTATAGTGTCACTTATGATGAATTTGCTAGGATTCTTCACCTCGAACACACTTTGAATCATGAACTGGTCATTCATAATCTGAAACCCCTGGAGGAGGAAGAGCTTGAGTTTCTCTATGACACGAGGATGCCATATGTTCCTCCCACCATCAAATATCTGAAGCCCTTCTTTGTGGTCCTCAATAGAGTCTTGAGAAAGACTATAGCTCCGATGGATGGAGATGCGGGAACTATACAAGGGACCTTGAGGACTCTCATGAAGGTCATTAGTGGAAGGAGACCATTCAATGTTTTTGAGTATATATACAACGACATCGTGAACATCTCAATCACCCCCAATAGGTCCTGTGGATATGCACCATATATCATGTACATGATTAAGAAAGTGACGGGACTCGAGTTCATCAAGGATGTCAAGCATGCGGGGTTGAAGCCGCAAAAACCCACCGAGTACACTCTCCCCCCGGCTCCAACTGCCCCGTCCTCTCCACCAGTGGAGAGGAGATCAAAGCAAGCTCATGATGCCACTAGATCTGCAGCTGCTCACCTGCCCAAGAATCATCCAGTGGCATCCTCAAGGTGCTCTCCTCCATCTTTGCCTGCTGCCGCAAGATCGAAGACAGGCAGCGCAAGGAAAAGCTTGCAAGGAAGAAACATCAACAGTATGTCAATGCCAATATCAAGTCAATCTGTGCAAAGCTTGAGATTGAGCCCGTTGGATCACCGTCCGCCTCCGAGGACTCAGAGGAAGATCCTGCTCCCGTGGATGCCTAAGTTGGTGAAGATGAAGATCAGACTGAGACTGAAGGAGGAGGCAGCGATGAGTGATTCCCCTCAATTTTTTCCTTTTTGGTTCCTTGATGCCAAAGGGGGAGAGATTGACATTAGATTTGGACTCAAACTATCTAGTATTAGTTATTAAGCTCTTTTGTGATCAAGGACATGTACCTATTTTAAAATATTGTAATGCACTATTTCTTTTCTTATGTGTGATGCACTATGCTCTAATGCCTACTTATATGTTCACTATTGTTTGTCTTTAATTTATCACATTTTGTTTATCACACACCTGTTAGGCACCCCACCATAAGGTGTGTGCATATGTGAGAAGCTTTTTGTGAATTCTTTATTATTCTCATATGTGCACACCTTATGAAAATCAACTTTTTATTCTCAATTGTGATATCTCAAATAGTTGTCATCAATCACCAAAAGGGGGAGATTGTAAGTGCATCTAGGATATCCCTTGTGGGTTTTGGCTAATTGATCACAAGCATATGAGATCCTAATGAAATGATTGCAGGACAAACAAAGTGAACTAGCTCGGTGCACTCAAAAAGTTGAAAAATAAAGTGCTGCCCGAAAAGGAAGACTTTAGTGGAATTTAGAAGAGCAAATTATATGTAAATGTATAGGGTGTGTGTGGGAGACACATCCCAAGAGCTCATGACTTTTCGTAAGGGTAAGAGGCTAATAATCAACTAAAACCCACTGGACACTGGACTAGTCCGTCCATGGACCGGACTAGTCCGGTTAGCTTACTGGAATGCAACCGGACAAGTCCGGTTTTAGACCGGACTAGTCTGCTCATGTCTCTATTGTCCTCTTTAGAGGACTGCGGACTAGTCCATCCATGCGACATGACTAGTCCGCTGAACTTTCTGGAACCCCACTTCACATAGCACCGGACAAGTCCGGTTTTAGACCGGACTAGTCCGGTTAACCCACTGGAAGTAGACCAGACAAGTCCGATCATATACCGGACTAGTCCGGTATTAGGTTTTACAACGACAACCTTTTTGGAAACCATATAAATGTGTTATCCACGGCCTTCCAACCGAAAGACACGACTAATACTGCAGCAAACACAAACCCTAGCGCCGTCACCTTGTCCCAAGAGCCCAAAACACAACTCCCCACACATCTAAAGTGCAAAAAGATCAAAATCAATTGAACACTTGGATTCGGGATTGGGAGATCGTCGTTCTTTCGTTGTGAGCTCTTGGGGTTTGATCTTTCTACACTCATATTCTGCATTGTACTATTTTCGAGTGTATTTGATCATGTTCTTATTGTAATTCTCGTGGGAGCCCTCAACTTGTGAGGTAGCCTCACAAACTCGGTGATTGCCCGTGATAGTGGAGTCAAGTCGGCCTTTGTGGTGACTTGAAGAGGGAAAGGGTTGGGAACCCGGCTCTGTGTGAGCTTCCTCAACGAGGACGTTGATCTCTTGGTGAGATCGAACCTCGGTAAAAATTTGTGTCTTTTGTCTCTCAGTTACTTTACATTTTGATACATTAGATCACTAGTTTGCTAATCATCATTTGAGTTTCTTATAAGTTTGCACATGCATTCATACAATAAACTTAATTTATAAAAACTGTTGTTCTCATTCCGCTGCTGAAAGATTCAATTTCTGAAACACACTTAATTAACTCACATAATTCAGCACACCGGACTAGTCCGCCCACACAACCGGACTAGTCCGGTCAATCAAGTTTCTGATATCTCTATTAAGTGTGCAGGAATCTTTTAAAGGCCTATTCACCCCCCTCTGGGCCACATTCACATGTGTACCTGGGGCGTCAGCTTTCGTGATTCGGAAGGGACCTTCCCGGCTGGGGGAGAGCTTATAGGTCCTTCTCGGGAAAGAGCGTGCCGCGACACCAGGTTGCCCTTCTGCAGGTCCCTGACGTGTTTGGTTCTTTGGCGGTAGTGCTTAGAGCAGCAGCCGAGACCGTGCGTTGTGGGGCGTTACCTGCAGCGGAGCCTCGTCGACGAGGTTGTCATCTTCACGCTGGATCAGGTCCTGCACGGCTTCTCCCCTTCTGGCTAAGGCCTTCAAGGGGTAGGTGGACCCGGGCTCGTCTTGGAAGACCCAAGGCGTCTTCCCCTTCTGGCAAGGCCTTCAAGGGGTTGACAGACCTTGGGCGGCCCCCGGGAGGTATGACCAAGGCGCGGAGGCGTGCTCTCATGTGAGGCTGGCCCGATCTTGCACCACTGTGATTGGTGCTTGGGCTGCTGCGACTACTTGGGGCTTCTCTAAGGTTGACGCCGCAGCAGTGCAGCCTCCACTGACCTGGGACGGCAGCCACAGCCGGCTACCGCCCCGGCCCGTCACCATCGGAGCTGGAGTCCTCACCGTTATGCACTGTCTTTATGACACGCTGAGGCTCCTGAAACCCCACCCAGTGGGCAGCGCTGACTGGAGCGTCGACTTTCTGCTTGCCATCCCTCTGAGGGTGGAGCGGTGCTTCAGCTCTCTGCTGCCTTCCTTTGCGGAAGCGCTCCGCGAGCCTCTGGATATCCCAGCACTCGGCAGCATTATGGTTTCCGGCGCCATGCACGGGGCATAGCCCGCCCTGGTCACTATCTGGGGCTGGTGACTGCCGCTGCCTCTTGTCGGGGCGTGGCCCCCGAGCTCCACTAGTCATCGCTGCTGCGGCGATGGGAGCCACGGAGATGACTTCATCCTGCCACTCCCCCAGTTTTTGGCCTTCTTGCCACCTCCATAGGCAGCAGCGCCGGACCCGGGCTGTCCTCCTGACTCGGAGGTCGGCAGAGAGTGCCAGTTCCGCCCTTCAGCTGCTCTGGCGCATTTGTCCGCCAGGCTGAAGAGCTCAGAGACGTCGTGGACCTCTCTGGTCGCGAGCTTCTCAAGCATTTTCTCGTCCCGGACACCCTGCCGAAACGCTACCACCACTGAAACACTTTGAATATGCGGGATGGTGTTGCGTACCTGGGTGAATTGCTGGATGAAAGAGCGCAGTGACTCCCCAGGTTGCTGCTTGATGGCGTGGAGGTCAAGCTCCGTGCCGGGACGGGTGTAGGAGCTGCCGAAGTTGGCGATGAACTGCCGGCAGAGTTCTCCCCAGGAAGTTATGGACCCCTGAGGGAGATTCATGAGCCAATACCGGGCTGGGCCGGTCAAGGCGACGGGAAGTAGTTGGCCATGACAGCCTCATCCCCTCCTGCAGCAAGTACGGCGGTGGAGTAGATCTGGAGGAACTCCGCCGGGTTGACGCTGCCGTCGTACTTCTCGGGCAGGTGCGGCCGAAACTTGCGCGGCCACCTCGCGAAGTGATGGTGGGGTGCAAGGGCCGCACATCCTGCTCCTGTTGCCGCAGGTATTGGCGCTGCGAACGCTTGGTTCGCACTTGGCACCGTGTACCCTGGCATGGGCAAGTCTGCACCATAGACCGGGGGCGCCGCTTGCAGTGCATATGGTTGTGGCATATGCTGCGCGGCGTATGCCTGGGGCAGGGCTCGCATGGCGAAGATCTGCCCTCCAGGCTGGGTCGAGTCCGACGTCATGCTATCGCCAGCCTCTTGGTTGCGACGCCTTTCTCGACGTCGCTCGACGAACACTTGGGCATCTTGACCCAAGTGGCATCGCTCCAGCTCTTCCCTCAGGTCCGTCGACGGAAACCTGGTGGAGCTGAAGTCCGCCGTCTGCCCATCAACCGTTGGCGTGCGCGTCAGCGACACAGCCGGTTGGCCGGGGCGTCGCCCTCGCCGAAACCGAGGGTTTGCGGCGGCGACGACGAGGCGGTCCACCTCGCGGACCCACTGCTGGGTCGCTGAGTGGGGCGCATCCCCAGCAGGTGGGTTGTGCAGTAGCGCTCTTGCTGCAGCTAGCGCACCCCCATGGTGTACGCTCAGCGCTGCAGAAGATCTCACGCTGGTCGGAGCCTGCCTTGCCGGAGTCGGCGTTGCCGGAGTTGGCTGCTGGCTACCAGCTTGTGCCGACACACTCTGTCCTGAGTGCGTCGACATGTACTCCCCGCTGGTCACGGTTCGCCGTGAACGCGGGGGAGGAGAGTTTGCCGCTGAAGGAAGCTTGGTCATCTTCATCGGCGGAAACTCGTCGCGCAAGGGAAAGCCCCCTACCTGGCGCGCCAAATGTCGATGTGTTCGGTCGACACTTCCCCCGGGCCTGCACTGGGTAGCCCGCGGAGGTTCTTTTTTCGGTAGGGCTAGTCCCTTGCGGAGAGCTTGAGCGTATGGACGAGTTAGTAAGAGCTTGACATGGCGAGTTTTACGTGATTCAGGCCGCCGGAGCGTAAAACCCTACGTCCACGGCGAGCTATGGAGCTCGCTGTATTGCTTGTTGCTCAGAACCAGAGTCCTGAGCTTGAGGGTGAGTTACAGCTTGGGTGTGAATGGCTAGCGTATGAGTTGCGGGAGTGCGAACCCCTGCTAACGTCGCTGTCGAAGTGTTCAGTCGACACTTCCCCCGGGCCTGCACTGGGCAGCCCGCGGTGGTTCTTTTTTCGGTGGGGCTAGTCACTTGCGGAGAGCTTGAGCGTATGGACGAGTTAGTAAGAGCTTGACACGGCGAGTTTAACGTGGTTCAGGCCGCCGGAGCGTAAAACCCTACGTCCACGGCGAGCTATGGAGCTCACTGTATTGCTTGTTGCTCAGAACCGGAGTCCTGAGCTTGAGGATGAGTTACAGCTTGGGTGTGAATGGCTAGCGTATGAGTTGCGGGAGTGCGAACCCTTGCTAACGTTGCCTAACCGAGCCTTTTATAGTCCAAGACTCGGGTGGCTTACAAGGGGGGCCCGGGACCCGACAGGTGGTCCCGGGGATATTGACTGTTATCTGCCGTATCTGCAGTTATGCCGGTAGTTGTCTCTGGCGAAGACTTCTGAGTCTTTGTCTTGTTGCCCTGCCCATGCCGCATGCTAGTCATAGTGGTCGATGACCGCGGGGGCTGCATGGGATGTCTTGTCGCTGCGTTTATTGGCTGGCAGGCTCTGACACCGTGCGCCAGCCTGTGATGCGACTGGGCGCAACGGCACCTGACAGAGGCGTGCTCTGTGTCTCCGCGTCTTGGGAAGACGCGGGCCTTGAATTCCTTGTACGGGCAAGGTATGGGGTGTCTTTACGCCCACTGCCTACCGCTCGGGGGCAGGCAGCGTTCTTCTGCTAGATACGTGGCGGGCCCGGAGCCCTCTTCAGAGGAGAGGGGGGTCCGGCCCCGCAGGACACGTGGAGCCTTCGGACCTCTCCCCGCGGAGGGGGAGGTCCAGCTTCTGTCGGCCACGTGGCGAGCCCGGAGCTCTCCTCTGAGGAGAGGGAGGTCCGGCCCCGCTGGACATGTGGCTCCTTCGGACCTCTCTCCCGCGGAGGGGGAGGTCCGGCTTCTGCAGGCCACGTGGCGAGCCCGGAGCTCTCCTCTGAGGAGAGGGAGGTCCGGCCCCGCCGGACGCGTGGCGCCTTTGGAGCTCTCCCTGCGGTTTAGGGCGAGTTCCTTAGGCATTTTCCCCTGTGCGCGGGGGTACCCCATATCACGGGTACCGACAGTGGCCCCCGGGCCCATCTCGGGGGAGATATCCAGCCCGAGGTGGGACCTCCGTCTCTTCTGATCCACGCACTTTTTCTAAGTCCCGCATTGACCGCTGCCAGAGCACGAACGGCCGCGGGATCGTGGGAGCGTGCGCCCACTTGATGGTTGCTTTTACTGCAGCGGTTCCCAAGGCTGCCATTCCTGTACACCGCAGTGCTTTCTTCAGGAACCGCCGAAGCGTCCTGCCGGCTTGTCTTCTGGGGCAACTGACTCCTCGACCCACCGCCTCAGTTAGGCGGCTTGGGTCCACCAGTCATCGGCGCCCGGTCTCGGAGCCAACGCGGTCGCCGATGCGATGTACTCGAAGATTTTCGAATCACCTTGAATCGTTCCTGGAATGTTTTAAAAGGGGATCTTACCCGCATCGCGGCTTCCCTTCGCATTTCCTAACGCTCGTTCTTCCCTTGAACTCTTGAGCCTCGGCTTTCCTGTCCTTGTGCTCTCTTTCGCCATGGCTTCCAACTTGCTCCCGACGCGCCTCGTTCGTTCCTCCGAGCTTGGGCCAGTGCGCAGGATGCTGGGATGGCACACAGAAGAACAGAAACACCGGCTTCGCCGGGGATCTCTCCCCCTGACCTTGGAAAAGGGGGATATGGTCTTCTTCACTGCTTATGCTCTGGCGGGGTTTGTTCCGCCGATTTCTTCCTTCTTTGTCACACTGCTGGAGACATATGGGCTCCAGCTCCACCATCTTTCTCCCAACTCCTTCGCGATGGCTGCTGTCTTTGTCCACTTCTGCGAGATGTTTGTGGGGGTGCACGCTTCTGTGACACTCTTCGGCTACTTCTTTGTGTTGCGGACGACTGGGCGCGGCTCGAAGACTCAGATGGGGGCATACTACTTCCAGCATCGCTGCAAGGACCCAAAGGTCTCTGGGTACCTTCTGCCCTTCAGCGCATCAAGGTGGGAAAACTGGAGGGAAAGCTGGGTGGTAGTGCAGACCGACGAGCACGATCGCCTACAACTCCCGACCGCCAACCCAACCACCGATCGTCGCTTCTGGGAGGAGATCCCTGAGCTGGAGCAGGAGTACACCCCGGTCTTGGAGCGGATCCGGTTCTTCGCCAACGAGGGGCTGACGTCTCTGATGGTGCTGATGGACTTCATGTCACGTCGTATTGCACCCTTGCAGCAGCGCAGTCGCCCATCGTGGTACTATACTTGCGAGCAGGACTGTACCAGGCTGGAGAGGGGCCCCGGCTCTGACCCTTCCGACGAGGAGCTGAACGAGATGGTGGGCAAGGTGAGCGGCGACTACATTCCCAGTGGCGACCCCGCCCTTCTGTCTTCTGCCACTCCCCTCTCCTTGGAGCCACAGAGGAGGTCAGAGCTCCTGCGGAAGATGCCGAACCTTGACGACATCGGGATCGCCGTCCGGCGGGTCGGGGATGCCTTCCGGGGAATTACAATTCCAGGAACCGAGCACCCGGGAACCGAGCGCTCCGGATCAGGGCACGAGGCGTCTGCTTCTGTCAAACCCTTCCCAAGAGCCGACGGGACCCAAACCGCCGACAAATGGAAGGGGAATGAGCCGGCCCCCGGGCATCCAGAGAAGAAACGTGCCCGGTCTCCTCCGAGGGTGCCGCCTGCGCCGAGTCAGGGTGCCGGAGCAACCTTGCTCCCATCTCCCGGGGGTGCTGGTCCATCAGGTGGCGACCCGAAGAGGCCCCGAGTGTCCCTCCCCAACGGGTCTCTCCCTGGACAGCGGCAGTCCGGAGTTGCCCAAGCACCTCGTCATCCTTCCTCAAGCGGAGGGGTTTCTAGGACGGATGCTGGTGGGGCGACGCCGGCGAGTGTGCCGGGGTTCCAGGCGTCACGTCCCGCGACCGTTCCAACCGCCGGTCCCGGCGGTTCAGTTACAGCCCAGCGGCCGGTGCTGCAAGCCCGTTGGAGCGCTCATGCCGCCCAGTAAGTGTTGCTCCTTCTGGCTTGTAGGAGCAGTGCTCTCGTCTCCTCTCTTAGCCTGAGAGATTTCTCTTCTTGCAGGGACCGACCAGCTGCCGGGGGCGGGCCTCTTACCCGGCCGCCGTCAACCGACGGAGGCTCTGCGCCTCCGCGTCTTGGAACCGTGGCGGCTTCCACGGTCCCCAAATCGGCAGGGGCTTCCTCTGTGCCGGCGAGTTCACCCTCTGTGGTGGCCGCATCCGCTCCTATCCGCCCTCCTTCACCAGGCCAGAAGTCCGGTCCTGAGACTGGGAGGGCCGCTGTAGGTGCGCCTGCTGGCCCCTGGCCTCCTTAGGGCAGCTCCCCACTCTGGTTGCTGAGGCACCGGTGCCTCCGCCGGTCTTAGACTCGACAGGGGGGGTCAGGGGCGTAACTCCTATCCCCTCTGTCCCGGCACCCGTGTGGGATGCCCTGGGGCGTGTCCAGACCAGCGCCCGGCAGCTCCAATCCGCCTTTGAGCAGGAGCAGGGGGCGCTGTCTGGCGAGAGGGAACGCCTTCTCAGCTGGCAGCAGCGGGCCCAGGAGGCTAAGGCGGACCTTGACTCGAGGCAGTCAAGGCTTGAGGCCATGAGTGCTCTGCTTGACACTCAGAAGAAGGCCATTAGCCGCTTGGAGTAAGAGACCCGGCGGCTCCGTGCCTCCTACCGCGAGGCTCTGGCCCACGTTGAAGCCAAAGCCGAGGAGTGTTCCGCCGCCGCGGAGGAGTTGCGGCTGCAGGTAGCTCGTCGAGAGTGCGCCGTCGCCGATCGGGAACGCGCTGCAGCAGCCGAGGAGGAGAAGACCACCGCCCGGCTGAGAGCCAAAGTGGGGGAGCTAAGTGTGGCGGACCGGAATCCGCTCATCCAGGATCGCAGAGGGTGGTGCCGCGCGATGCGACACCCGACAGCACACGTCATAAGAACACATTATATTACAAGGGAAAACAAACTGAATGTACAAAATAGTACAAATTCCAGTTACAAAATATTAATTATCTTACACAGCGGAAGTCTACACTATACAACTCACGCCCGCCTATCTAGCAAAAGTGGTTGCCCAGCCCTAGGGCAACCCACACTAGCTGCACTCCTCAGCTCAGCGCGGCGTGTACGGCTCCCACTCAGCCGTGGTCCCCGACGGAGGGTAACCCTCGCCGGTGGACTCGTACTGCGAGTCCGTGGGTGGCTCCTCACCTGAAAAACACTTAAGCAGCAACCGTGAGCACGAAGGCTCAGCAAGGCTTAACCGACTCACCTACGCATGAAACTCTACATGAGGTGTACCATGACATAGGATAGCAGTGTTGCAGCAAATGGACACGCCTACAAGTTCATCCTTAGTTCATCTTTTAGAAACAAGTTAACGGTTCATAAAGCTGAAATTTAGTGAGCGATATTTGGTGGCACACACATAACAATACAATTACATCATGACAGCAATATTGAATCATAACATGTCATTCATTATTCTACGTCACGACGCAGTGAACAAACGGTACTCGTCACAGCGAGGGACGGCGAATCGACTCGATATACACCTGCAGGGAAACCCAAAGGGCACGTCACGTACGCCCACCCATGGAGCTGCACAGCACGCTCTCTCGATGTCGTACGGGACAACCTTTCACCCAACAGCCCAAACATCGAACTGGTCGCACCGAAAGGAGCAGGAGGTTCCCCACACGGAGCATCTCTCTATGCCCGTTGGCAGATTTCCACCTTGCTGCCCTCAGCCTACACCTATAAATCAGTGCGTTATGCCTCGACGCCCGGAGGTTTAGGCTACATCAGTTTATCAGGGCCCATATATCCGATATGCCTTCGATACGTTCAATACTTGTTCAGCAGGGCCGCACACGGATCGGTCCTCAATCGACACGGGCAGGGCCGCACACACAAGACTCTCTCTTGCTGCGCCCTAGCCCCTGCCTAGTCTCATTTTCATTACTAAAGTTATCTCACATCACTCAACCGAACCCGTGTGTTCCAAGCCTATCTCGCGAGTAGATTCCAACTACTCGACTTGTACCGAAGCCCTATGAATCTTTAAGCATAGCCTTTCTACTCGATGTTCTAAACACTACCCTCACTCTTCTAGGAACCTTTGGTTATGCAAGTGGGGTTTCATTCATCCTATACCTAATGCACATACATACTTCATATGACACATGTAAACAAAATAAAACTTATAAAAAGGTTAATGCAAACCAGGGCTTGCCTTGTTGCTGCTGGTCAGTAGTTAGTTCTTCGTCCGGGAGAAGGAAATCCAGCACTTCCGGGGTCTCTTCTTCAATGGCTACACGTTGAATACAATACTACATGTAAATTTAAATGCAATGTGTGAACTTAAATACATAATTGCTAATAACTCTAGGTAGCCCTCCCCTTTGGTTCTGAAATTTTTATGGTGGATTGGTAGGGTCCTAACCAGAGTTGTGACCAAGTTTTATTTGAAACAAAGTTCAATTGAACCTTGTACAAATAAAAGCCTCTTTGGTCAATAATTAAGCCCCTAAGTAATTCCAGGGTTTTTCATGGCTCCCACCATTACTTTCTGGAAACTACAATTTAGGACGGTTCTAATGGAATTGGTTTCATGTCATTTGAAGAATCCTAAAGAAAGTTATGTCCTAATTAAGATTGGAGAAAATCTGAAAAATGTTTCTGTACATTTTTCTATTTTCTCTGGGCAGTCCCCTTAATCACCCAATTAGGGTAACTAAATGAACTTGGATGAGTCTGAAAATTTTACTGGGATTCAGGGATTCTACAATGAACCTTTCAGCCAAATTTCAGAATTTTTCATAAAGTAGTTCTCCAGATAAAATTCCCAACAGTTTAAAATTTAGGGATTTAATTCTGGAAAACTATTCACTTTTATGAGCTGAATTTGGTATTGCTGGAAAGCGCTCAGAGAGCTAAATCCAGCAAAATTTGATTCACTCGATTTGGAGATTTCTAGCCAAAGTTCTGAGGATTTGAAGTTTGGAAGAATTCTGAAAATCGGGGGAAAAGTTTAAACTCTCAGGGCCCGCGGGGACACGTGTCGAGCGCGGAGGTGTCCGGCACACCAGAGATACCACACGTGTCGAGCGCGGAGGTGTCCGGCACACCGGAGCTCACAGGGTATTTGCGCGCCAGCACAGCCGATCCCTGGCCACACCCGATCCCGATTTAAATTCTTCAGCCGCTGACACGTGGGCCAGCCGGCTTCGTCTTCCACCCGCCGTTCTCTCGCGCCCGCGCCGCCGACCTCACCGGAGCAGACTCGAGGCCCGCCGGCTCGCCGCTGCCGGACCTCCCATGGTCTGAAACTCGCCGCCAGGGGGTTGTCGACGTCTGGGAACACGTCGGTGGTGACAGGTCGGTCTGGGGGTGACCGGAAGTAGCTCGGCGACGTGCCGCGGCCTCGGTTGAGGTTCGACACCGTCGACCGTGGTTTCTAAACCCGCCAACACCTCGAACAAACGGCCCTACAGCATCAGTGTGCCTCTAGGATGCTCGACAAGGTATCAAAAGGGTTCAGGGATGGCGGCAAGTCGGTCGGCACCGTGTGACCGATCGTGCCCGCCATGACCGCCCTCGATCGAGCTCGAAATTCGTCACTCCTAGACAGTTTCACGCTACGGATGCAGAAAAGAACTTGATCGCCGGCTAGTCCAGCGTCTATGTGCAAGATTTGATGACCTCCGAAAGATCATAGGGCGAGAATTTAAAGAAACCATACCGGAATCTTGGGTTACGGTCGCCGGAGCAAAAACTAGAAATTCTCTGCGGATTCTTCACGGTTGGCTTCCAAACTTTGGAGGAGAGCAGCACGGTGGTCGCGCGCTCCTGTTGCCTCTCTCGCTGGACCGTGAAAACGCCGGTGGAACGCTGCCCACGGGCGCCTGACTCTCGGCTGAGGCTAGGTCGCTGCGGTGGCGATCGTTTTTGGGCAAAGGAGGTCGGAGCTCGAGGTTTCTGGCGTTGGAGAAGTGGAGTGCGAGCTCAGGTGGCTGTCTAGCAGCTCAGGGACGAAGGAGGAGATGGTTTTGCTGGTTTTCCCGATTGAGCAGAGAGCTGTGGCGAGAAACAATGCCGCTGCTCGGGTTTGCCCGCGAGAAGATAAAGCCGGCCGACTCCTGCTCGGCTGAGGCGGTGCCGGTCGCGTGGGGGTGCGAGCCAGCCGCCCTGGGCGCCAGCGTGTGGAGAGGGAAGCAGCTGGTGGCGCCGGTAGCTGCTCGGTGGCATAGCCGACAGCTGCTAGGCGGAATTTCCCACCAAGACTCTGACATTGGGTGCAAGTTTCTTCTTCTCCCCTCTATGACACGTGGGTCCCACCCGGGGTTTTAACCTCTGGAATTTACTCCTAATCACTGTTGTAAACAGTGAGCCCCATAATACCCCTGGTGATTCAAATTATTCACCCCTGAGCCATTTGAATTGAATAGAATTCAAATTGGGTTCGGCTTGGGTGAATTTAAGCACAAGTTTAGTTTTTGAATTCAAATAAAGTTTGAATTCGTCCCACTTAGCTCATGTCAAGATCAACTCCAAATGGAGTGAAAATTGGTGTGTGAGCTCACAAAAATGTGCTGAATAAGAATATGAAGCTAACTTTTGAATTTGGGTGATGAAAGTTGCTGCAATTTGAATTTACATTCAAATTGGCCTCTTTTTCAAATAACCCAAAAAGTGCCTCAAAAAATGTTGGATTTCCATGAAACATGGACTGAACCTTCCCAAGGCTTTTTAAGTTCTAGGGGTGAGCTCAACCTCTCATATTCCTATGTCCAAATCCCACTTTGTGAAAAGGAAGACTTTCCCCTCTAATCACTCTTTTGATGAAGGTTACTTGCTCTTCACAATATTTCCTAAGATATCCACAACGAAAACTGTGGTGTGGTGAGGTGAATAAAAGTTTTTGCAAGTCCCTTTTCTTGGGCTTTTACATCCCTCCCCCCTTAAAAGAATCTCGTCCCGAGATTACAAAAGAAGAGATAGCGATGTAGTAGGGACTTACCCGTGTTGAGAAGCCATAAACTCCGGGTAATTTGAGTGAAGGAACTCCTCGCTCTCCCACGTCGCTTCATCAGCGGTGTGGTTACTCCAGAGGATCTTGTAGAACCACAATGTTCTGCTACGCGTGGTTCGGGCTTTCTCATCAAGAATTTCCACCGGATACTCATCATATGTTAAATCCGGTTTCAACTCGCCAATGTCTTCAATAGGAACAGCAGCTGTATGCTTCAAACATTTTCGCAGTTGCGAAACATGGAAGATATCATGGACACCAGCAAGGGATGCCGGTAGCTCCAATCAATACGCTGCTGGTCCACACTTCTCGGTGATAGCATAGGGTCCAATGAAACGGGGAGCGAGTTTCCCCTTCACACCGAACCGGTGCACGCCCTTCATCGGAGACACGCGGAGGTACACGTGTCCCCCAACGTCAAAGTGCAACGGTCTACGCCTCTTATCAGCGTAGCTCTTCTGTCGGGATTGAGCGGCCTTCAAATTGGCTTGAATTGTCCGAACGCGCTCTTCGGCGTCGTTCACCACATCAACCCCGAATGTGACCCTTTCACCGGACTCGCACCAGTTTAATGGGGTGCGGCATTTACGACCGTAGAGAGCTTCGTAGGGTGCCATCTTGATGCTCACCTGATAGCCATTGTTGTACCAGAATTCCGCCAATGGTAGGTGATCATCCCAGTTCCTACCATGGTGGATGGCACATGCTCTCAACATGTCTTCCAGAACTTGATTCACCATCTCTGTCTGGCCATCTGTCTGAGGGTGATAGGCGGAGCTCCTGATCAACTTAGTACCCAATGCAGCGTGTAGCTGCTCCCAAAAGCGAGATACAAATAATGCACCTCAATCTGAGACAATGGTCTTGGGTACCCCGTATAGGCATAGAATCTTCGCTATGTATAGCTCCACATATTTGCCGGCATTGTAACGTGTATTCACCGGGATGAAGTGAGCCGTCTTGGTTAACCGATCAATGATTACCCATATGGAATCATGCTTGTTGGATGTTAGGGGTAATCCCACAATGAAATCCATGCTCACATCTTCCCATTTCCATGCCGGAATCTTCAGGGGTTGCAACAGCCCTGATTTCTTCATGTGATCAGCCTTCACTCGTCGGCACGTATCACATTCGGATACGTACTTCGCTACCTCCCGCTTCATCCGTGTCCACCAAAATTTCTTTTTCAAATCTTGGTACATTTTGTTGCTGCCCGGATGAATGGAGTATTTAGACAAGTGGGCTTCGTCGAGGATTTTCTTCCTCAGTTCCATGTCCCGGGGTACGACTATGCGGTCGTTTAACCATAGCGTCCCCTCATCATCTTTCCGGAAACATTTGATCTCCCCGTTGTCTATCCGTCTCCGGAGATGTGCCATACCTTTATCCGTCTTCTGAGCTGCAATGATGTCCTCCCTAATGGTAGGGATGAGGGCAAGGTTGTACAGCGATCCATAAGGAACCAAGTACAAACTTGGCTCTTCCTCCTCCACCGGTGTAATGGTGAGGTGATGGACATGTGATTTCTGACTCAGCGCGTCGGCAACCACATTCGCCTTGCCGGGTTGGTAGTGAATCTCAATTTCATAGTCCTTGATTAATTCTAACCACCTCCGTTGCCTCATGTTCAGCTCCTTCTGGGTGGAAATGTATTTCAAGCTCTTGTGGTCGTGTAGAGATGCACCAGATTCCCCAGGAGATAGTGCCTCCACATTTTCAGTGCTAACACCACGGCAGCAAGCTCAAGATCATGAGTCGGGTAGTGCTGCTCATGGTTCCGAAGTTGGTGTGAGCCATAAGTGACCACACGTCCTTCCTGCATCAACACGCAGCCAAGCCCAATACCGGACGCGTCACAATACACGTCAAAAGGCTTTGTTGTATCCGGCAGAGCTAAGACCGGGGCTGTGGTGAGACGCTTCACCAATGTTTCGAATGCTCCTTCACACGCCGTGTTCCAAACATATTTCGTCCCTTTCTTCAGTAACTCCGTCATCGGCTTGGCGAGCTTGGAGAAACTTGGAATAAATCTCCGATAGTATCCCGCTAACCCGAGGAAGCTTCTGACTTCATGAACTGAAGTGGGAGCTTTCCATTTCAACACTTGCTCTATTTTACTTTGGTCAACCGCAATGCCTTCTGCGGAGATGATATGTCCCAAGAAAGGCACTTGGCTGATCCAAAACTCGCATTTGCTGAACTTGGCGTAGAGCTTGTGGTCTCGCAATCATTGAAGAACGATCCAAAAGTGTTCGGCATGTTCGGCTTCTGTCTTGGAGTAAACCAAGATATCGTCGATGAACACTACCACGAACTTGTCCAGCTCCGGCATGAACACCGAGTTCATGAGATACATGAAGTGGGCTGGAGCATTTGTGAGACCAAAGGACATGACGAGATATTCATACAATCCGTATCTCGTCGAGAAGGCCGTCTTCGGGATATCCTCCGCCCGGATCTTTATCTGATGATATCCAGAGCGAAGGTCCATCTTGGAGAACACACTTGCCCCCACAAGTTGATCAAACAATATGTCAATATGGGGCAGTGGGTACTTATTCTTGATGGTGACGGCGTTGAGCGGCCGGTAATCCACACACAGCCGTAGGGTTTCATCCTTCTTCTTTACAAACAGCGCCGAGCATCCCCAAGGCGAGGAACTCGGCCTAATGAAACCCTTGCTCAACAGATCATTGAGCTGTTCTTTCAGTTCAGCCAGCTCATTTGGAGCCATTTTGTATGGTCTCTGTGATATGGGCGTAGTCCCGGGTGCGAGCTCGATCTTGAACTCGACATCCCGCTCAGGTGGCATGCCCGGAAGATCATCCGGGAACACATCGGGGTACTCCCGGACTACGGGGATGTCCTCCAACTTGAGAGCTTCAGTATTGTTGACTGTTGAAACCTCCCGGACGGGGTTATGTAATAGGAGGGACTGCGGACGGTATAACGGGGAGTTGAGGTGAACCGTCCGTGTTAGAGTTTCCAGGACAGCGCCATGGTAACTTAGCCATGACATTCCCAAGATTGCATCAATCTTCTGCCCCCTTAAGATAATCATAGTGGTGGGATATATCTTCCCACCTAAGCACAATGGTGCTTTTGGAACCATCATAGTTGCTGAAATCTTTCCTCCCGGTGAGCGGATCATATAAGAACACTCGGTTGGAAAGGTTTCCAGCTGATGCTGAGCCACATATGATGCACTAATGAAGTTGTGGGTTGCACCAGAATCGAACAATATTATGATGGCTTGATGGTTGAGAGTGAACGTACCCGCCAGCACGTTGTCTCCTTCTGGGGCGTCCTCATTGTCGAGGTTGCAGACGCCTCCAGTCCGCTGACCATCCTTCTTCACCGGAGGTCGGCCTCGAGCACCGCCCTGGAGCTGGGCTTGCCCGCTGCTCTGCTGCCCCTGGGGACAGTCCTTCGCGAAGTGGCCCACCTGGCCACACGTGAAGCAGGTGAAACGGGGTGGTCCCCCGCTGATCGGTGGACGGAATCCCGGGGCGCGTTGTGGCGGTGGAAACGCCCGGGGTACCCTCTGCTGCTGCTGTTGCTGTCTTGGTGGTGGCATCGGCGGACGGAACGAGGGCGACTGGAACGGACGTCCCCCGAATCATTGAGGTCGCGCCGGTGGATGCCACTGCTGGCCGGATGGTGTCCGATACACCATACGGTACTTCTGGGGCGCGCCACCACCGCTGCTAGGTGGAGCGCTGCGCTTCCTCTGCTCAGCTGCTAACTCCCGCTGAGCGTCCTCTTGCATAATTGCGGCATTGACTAGGTCGTTGAATGTGCCGCGATTCCACTGAAATCTGTGCTGAAACTTCAGAAACTTTGAATTGCAAGGATGTCACACATCTTCTACTCTTTCAAAGGAGGTATCATATGAAAATTTAAAATTTTCTACTGGGAGTTATCCTTGAAAAACAGAACAGTCCAGAGAATGTTTTAACACTGTCCTAGTTCTGGACAGTTACATGTCTCTGGGATTTAAGCCATCTTAAGGTGAGTTTCAGTTCTGGAAGTCTACAACAAAGTTGTAGAGTACTTAAATACCTTTCCAGAACTATATAGCCCACCTCTCTGCCTAAAAGACCTGTGAGTTATGCCCTGTTGAAGATCAGCAAACTTGCTGTCCAAAACAGAGCACTCTGTTTTTCAGTCTTTTTGGAACTACACTCATCACTATCCCATTCTTATACCCAACCAGGATCCTAAATGTTGAACCTATAGATTTTAATTCCTTGTTATCCTTATTTTCATGCATATGCCTACAATAACTCGGTACTACGTTCCTCACACAAGAAAATCCTAACCGGATCATACCGGCATATACGTCTCAAGTGTGGCACTAAACGGTCTCTCGCACACGTTTTCTACACGGATACATACGTGGTTAGTACCTGCAGAAGACCACACAATAATGGTGCACTCAAGGTTTTGTTTCCATTTCAGGCAGTACCATATTTGAAAGTAAATACAAACGCCCGTATCATTTCCATACGGCCGTCCTTGAGTTAGGTCACGTCTCAAGGTACGTGATCGTGTTTCAACACCACACGACTGGGAACCCGAGTATGTCATGAACGGGTCGTCACGGTTGGGAATGTTATCAACCCAACAGATACCACCTACTGCCCTACAGGGCACGCCGATGGCAAGCGCTGCGTATGTCCTCCTGGGCTATTTCCAGACGAACACACTCTCGCGTTACTGACCACGCGATGGGGTCTCCACTTACTTGCCTAATGCACGCTAGGGATCAGCGTTTCATATGAACTCAGGAACATGAAGAGTCCAAGAGCTTCATATTGACATCTCACACCAAGCTGTGAGATCAATCCCTGAACCACGTTCCTCGTCAGGGAGAGCTAACCGAAATTGAACCGCTTTCGGTGGCGTTCCTTACCATACTTACCAGAGCGTATGCGTCGTTACATAATTGAAATTCAGAATTATAACACATAGGTTAGTCTTTGCCACTTTAAGTAACTATGCTAATATAGTCCTTACTTGGGCAACTACCGAATCCTCACCGTAAGCCTAAGTTTTCCCATAATGCAGTCCTTAAGTACTGTGCTATCCCCAATGCAGCTCTGATACCAGGCTGTGGCGGACCGGAATCCGCTCATCCAGGATCGCAGAGGGTGGTGCTGCGCAATGCGACACCCGACAGCACATGTCATAAGAACACATTATATTACAAGGGAAAACAAACTGAATGTACAAAATAGTACAAATTCCAGTTACAAAATATTAATTATCTTACACAGCGGAAGTCTACACTATACAACTCACGCCCGCCTATCTAGCAAAAGTGCTTGCCCAGCCCTAGGGCAACCCACACTAGCTGCACTCCTCAGCTCAGCGCGGCGTGTACGGCTCCCACTCAGCCGTGGTCCCCGACGCAGGGTAACCCTCGCCGGTGGACTCGTACTCCGAGTCCGTGGGTGGCTCCTCACCTGAAAAACACTTAAGCAGCAACCGTGAGCACGAAGGCTCAGCAAGGCTTAACCGACTCACCTACGCATGAAACTCTACATGAGGTGTACCATGACATAGGATAGCAGTGTTGCAGCAAATGGACACGCCTACAAGTTCATCCTTAGTTCATCTTTTAGCAACAAGTTAACGGTTCATAAAGCTGAAATTTAGTGAGCGATATTTGGTGGCACACACGTAACAATACAATTACATCATGACAGCAATATTAAATCATAACATGTCATTCATTATTATACGTTACGATGCAGTGAACAAGCAGTACTCGTCACCGCGAGGGACGGCGAATCGACTCGATATACACCTGCAGGGAAACCCAAAGAGCACGTCACGTACGCCCACCCGTGGAGCTGCACAGCACACTCTCTCGATGTCGTACGGGACAACCTTTCACCCAACAGCCCAAACATCGAACCGGTCGCACCGAAACGAGCAGGAGGTTCCCCACACGGAGCATCTCTCTATGCCTGTTGGCAGATTTCCACCTTGCTGCCCTCAGCCTACACCTATAAATCGGTGCGTTATGCCTCGACGCCCGGAGGTTTAGGCTACATCAGTTTATCGGGGCCCATATATCCGATATGCCTTCGGTACGTTCAATACTTGTTCAGCAGGGCCGCACACGGATCGGTCCTCAATCGACACGGGCAGGGCCGCGCACACAAGACTCTCTCTTGCTACGCCCTAGCCCCTGCCTAGTCTCATTTTCATTACTAAAGTGATCTCACATCACTCAACCGAACCCGTGTGTCCCAAGCCTATCTCGCGAGTAGATTCCAACTACTCGACTTGTACCGAAGCCCTATGAATCTTTAAGCATAGACTTTCTACTCGATGTTCTAAACACTACCCTCACTCTTCTAGGAACCTTTGGTTATGCAAGTGGGGTTTCATTCATCCTATACCTAATGCACATACATACTTCATATGACACATGTAAACAAAATAAAACTTATAAAAAGGTTAATGCAAACCGGGGCTTGCCTTGTTGCTGCTGGTCAGTAGTTAGTTCTTCATCCGGGAGAAGGAAATCCAGCACTTCCGGGGTCTCTTCTTCAATGGCTACACGTTGAATACAATACTATATGTAAATTTAAATGCAATGTGTGAACTTAAATACATAATTGCTAATAACTCTAGGTAGCCCTCTCCTTTGGTTCTGAAATTTTTATGGTGGATTGGTAGGGTCCTAACCAGAGTTGTGACCAAGTTTTATTTGAAACAAAGTTCAATTGAACCTTGTACAAATAAAAGCCTCTTTGGTCAATAATTGAGCCCCTAAGTAATTCCAGGGTTTTTCATGGCTCCCACAATTACTTTCTGGAAACTAGAATTTAGGACGGTTCTAATGGAATTGGTTTCACGTCATTTGAAGAATCCTACAGAAAGTTATGTCCTAATTAAGATTGGAGAAAATCTGAAAAATGTTTCTGTACATTTTTCTATTTTCTCTGGGCAGTCCCCTTAATCACCCAATTAGGGTAACTAAATTAACTTGGATGAGTCTGAAAATTTTACTGGGATTCAGGGATTCTCCAATGAACCTTTCAGCCAAATTTCAGAATTTTTCATAAAGTAGTTCTCCAGATAAAATTCCCAACAGTTTAAACTTTAGGGATTTAATTCTGGAAAACTATTCACTTTTATGAGCTGAATTTGGTATTGCTGGAAAGTGCTCAGAGAGCTAAATCCAGCAAAATTTGATTCACTCGATTTGGAGCTTTCTAGCCAAAGTTCTGAGGATTTGAAGTTTGGAAGAATTCTGAAAATCGGGGGAAAAGTTTAAACTCTCGGGGCCCGCGGGGACACGTGTCGAGCGCGGAGGTGTCCGGCACACCAGAGATACCACACGTGTCAAGCGCGGAGGTGTCCGGCACACCGGAGCTCACAGGGTATTTGCGCGCCAGCACAGCCGATCGCCGGCCACACCCGATCCCGATTTAAATTCTTCAGCCGCTGACACGTGGGCCAGCCGGCTTCGTCTTCCACCCGCCGTTCTCTCGCGCCAGCGCCGCCGACCTCGCCGGAGCAGACTCGAGGCTCGCCGGCTCGCAGCTTCCGGACCTCCCATGGTCTGAAACTCGCCGCCAGGGGGTTGTCGACGTCGGGGAACACGTCGGTGGTGACAGGTCGGTCTGGGGGTGACCGGAAGTAGCTCGGCGACGTGCCGCGGCCTCGGTTGAGGTTCGACACCATCGACCGTGGTTTCTAAACCCGCCAACACCTCGAACAAACGGCCCTACAGCATCAGTGTGCCTCTAGGAAGCTCGACAAGGTATCAAAAGGGTTCAGGGATGGCGGCAAGTCGGTCGGCACCGTGTGACCGATCGTGCCCGCCATGACCGCCCTCGATCGAGCTCGAAATTCGTCACTCCTAGACAGTTTCACGCTACGGATGCAGAAAAGAACTTGATCGCCGGCTAGTCCAGCGTCTATGTGCAAGATTTGATGACCTCCGAAAGATCATAGGGCGAGAATTTAAAGAAACCATACCGGAAGCTTGGGTTACGGTCACCGGAGCAAAAACTAGAAATTCTCTGCGGATTCTTCACGGTTGGCGTCCAAACTTTGGAGGAGAGCAGCACGGTGGTCACGCGCTCCTGTTGCCTCTCTCGCTGGACCGTGAAAACGCCGGTGGAACGCTGCCCACGGGCGCCTGACTCTCGGCTGAGGCTAGGTCGCCGCGGTGGCGATCGTTTTTGGGCAAAGGAGGTCGGAGCTCGAGGTTTCTGGCGTTGGAGAAGTGGAGTGCGAGCTCAGGTGGCTGTCTAGCAGCTCAGGGACGAAGGAGGAGATGGTTTCGCTGGTTTTCCCGATTGAGCAGAGAGCTGTGGCGAGAAACAATGCCGCTGCTCAGGTTTGCCCGCGAGAAGATAAAGTCGGCCGACTCCTGCTCGGCTGAGGCGGTGCCGGTCGCGTGGGGGTGCGAGCCAGCCGCCCTGGGCGCCAGCGCGCGGAGAGGGAAGCAGCTGGTGGCGCCGGTAGCTGCTCGGTGGCATAGCCGACAGCTGCTCGGCGGAATTTCCCACCAAGACTCTGACTTTGGGTGCAAGTTTCTCCTTCTCCCCTCTATGACACGTGGGTCCCACCCGGGGTTTTAACCTCTGGAATTTACTCCTAATCACTGTTGTAAACAGTGAGCCCCATAATACCCCTGGTGATTCAAATTATTCACCCCTGAGCCATTTGAATTGAATAGAATTCAATTTGGGTTCGGCTTGGGTGAATTTCAGCACAAGTTTAGTTTTTGAATTCAAATAAAGTTTGAATTCGTCCCACTTAGCTCATGTCAAGATCGACTCCAAATGGAGTGAAAATTGGTGTGTGAGCTCACAAAAATGTGCTGAATAAGAATATGAAGCTAACTTTTGAATTTGGGTGATGAAAGTTGCTGCAATTTGAATTTACATTCAAATTGGCCTCTTTTTCAAATAACCCAAAAAGTGCCTCAAAAAATGTTGGATTTCCATGAAACTTGGACTGAACCTTCCCAAGACTTTTTAAGTTCTAGGGGTGAGCTCAACCTCTCATATTCCTATGTCCAAATCCCACTTTGTGAAAAGGAAGACTTCCCCCTCTAATCACTCTTTTGATGAAGGTTACTTGCTCTTCACAATATTTCCTAAGATATCCACAACAAAAACTGTGGTGTGGTGAGATGAATAAAAGTTTTTGCAAGTCCCTTTTCTTGGGCTTTTACACTAAGGGCTCGGACCGAGGAGCTGGAGCTCTGTGAGTCGGCTGTTGCCGCGAGGGAGGAGCAGTCCTCCCAGGAGTGCCAGGCGGCGATGGATCGCGAGCTGGCGGCTCGCCAAGAGGTAGAGAAGCCCAAGTCCTTGCGGTCTGCCAAGGCCCAGGCAGTCTGGGGCTTTATTGCCAAGGCGGGGTCCGCCTTGGCTCCTCTTGGTTTCAGCACTGTGCAGATAGAGGCTCCGGCGCGGCTGATGTCCGAAGCGATCCCGGCACTTGAGTCCATCGGCGACGAGCTGGGTCGGCTCGAAGCGGTGATCGCCGACGAGCTTGAAGTGGAAGGTCGGGGCCTTGCGAAGGAGGTCGCTATGCACGTACTGGCGTGCTTCCGGAGCCGAGACCCTTCCTTTTCTCTGGGGCCAGTCCGTCTAGGACCTGTTGCCGATCGGGAGGAAGCTGCCAGGGCCGAGGTCGAGGACGTGGCTGCCCTTGTGGCCTCTAGGTTTCATCGGGAGTCCGGGGACTCTTAGGCACCTGTCCCCGTGGCTACAAGGCCCTGTACTTCCTTTTTTATTTTTGTTGAGTCTGTAGCCCAGCTCGTGGAGCCTTTGTATGAACAGACTCCTGTTTCTTTCTGTGTCTGCATGTCCTAGTCTTCTTCCTGGTTTTTCCTGGCCGAGTCCTTAGCTCTGCAAGGTACTCGGAGGCCTTGACCAATCTCGAAGCTCCGCAGACACCTTCTCCGGGTCCTCACTGTATACTAAGGGCCCCGGAGGTCTCCAGGACCCGCCTCACGAGAACGGGGGGATCCGGGCCTGTTGGCCACATGGCGGGCCCGGAGCTCCCCTCTGAGGGAAGGTCCGGGCTTGCAGGGCACGTGGAATCCTCGGACCTCTCCCCGTGGAGGGGGGAAGGTCTGGCTTCTGTAGGCCACGTGGCGGGCCGGAGCCCCCCCCCTCAAGGAGGTGGATGGTCTGGCCCCGCTGGAAACGTGGGACCTTCGGGCCTTGCCCCTGCGGAAGCAGTGAGGTCTAGTTCTTTGATCTTACCTCGGGGTTTTGGTCTTGCGCGATCCCGTAGCGGCCCCCTGTAGGTGCGTTCCATTGGATGGATGTGCCTACCATACTCCTGCGGGAAGCTGAGGCCGAGAGGTCCTGCACACAAGTAAGGGAAACGTAATTCTCCTTGGGGGCTTCCCCTGCTCTATCTCTTAGTCTTATTTGGCCTACGGTCCCTGTCCACTTATACGGTGCTTGGGAGCTACAGTGCACAAAGTGCCGGGGGCTCGGGTCCCCCCTGGCTATCGGCCGGTACCTCCAACCCAACCGCCTTTGGTAGGGCAGCAAATGCCGACTAAAGGTGAGAATGAGAAGAAGGAGCTGAGCGCATGGTGAGCCCGCGCTAGTAGTGCAATCATAAAAATTTAATAAGTAAATGAAATGAGCACCAAGGAAGAGCAGCGTAGGACAGGTTTCTTTTCATATAAATTTCCATAGGAGGATGGCAGGCTGGGTATGGAGGCCACGACCCGCCTCAAGGGAAGCAAGACTCTACGCTCTTGGGGTTGGAACCAGGCGAAGCTGAACGTAGTCCTGGACCGGCCCCTGAGGTTTAGCTGCTCGGAGCACTGTTCCTGGACTTTATGGAATTTATTATATATAAAAAGAAGAGTCTGTCCTATTGTTGCTCTAGGGGAAGAACTTACGGAGGTGTTCTGTGTTCTGAGGGTTCGAGAGCGGGTCCCCATCCTCGGTTCTGGGGAATGGTCCCATGTCCCAGGATGTCCAGCCCCCGTACAGCAAATGGACATGTGGGCTGGATCATCTGTACCGTCCAAGCCGGTGTATGGATCTGCTTGACATGGAACAGGCACGCCTTGCAGTTCTCGACCAGCTTGATGGGATCCTGGAGTGTTGTCGGCTAGTAGAAGCCATGCCGAAATGCTTTACCGACAAGCGTGCGTGAGGAAGAGTGACTCCCACATTCGCCTCCATGGATCTCAGCGAGCAAGTCGCAGCCTTCCCCCTGGGTTATGCACCGCAATAGGACGCGGTTGGCGCCGCGTTGGTAGAGATCCCCTTCTACCATCACGTGTCTCTTAGCCATACGCACGATCCATTCAGCGGATACACGTTCATCAGGGAGGATATTGTCTTTCAAGTAGTCCTGGATCTCCGTGATCCATGCATCGGGTCTGACTTGAGCATCTGGATCTTGAGCGCTGGGTTGCACGGAGTCCCCAGTGACGCTTAATATCCTTGGCGGCGTCCATGGCCTCCGGGACCGCCAGCTTCGAGGTGCTGGTCTAGCCCCCTTCGCCCGGCTCGGCGGGCCGGGCTGTGGGCCGCAGCAACGTCCTCTCGAAGCCCCCTTCGGGCACAGGTGCTCCGGTGGGGGTATTCGTAGAGAGGTCATAAGATGCAGCCTTGCTAGCGCGCGGTACGTGGCGCAGGTCCAAGGCGAGGAAGTCTTTCTCCACCATCTTGCTTGATAGCTAGCTGGGAGTCGTCCTGTGCCAACGACTGGCGAGCGCCTAGAGACAGGGCTGTCTTTAGGCCAAGGATGAGTGTTTCATACTCTGCCATGTTGCTGGTTGCCTTGGAATTGAGACGAACCATATACCCAGACTGCTCCCCCGATGGCATGAGGAACAGTACGCTAGCACCGGCCCCCTGCTTTCGCAAGGAGCCGTCGAAGAAGAGCATCCAGTGAGGCCCGGTGAAGGCCAGAGCTCGGGGTCCTGGTTCACCGTCTTCATGGCCCCCTGGATCAATCCTGCGTTGGCGTCCACTTGCGGTGGTGGCGCTAATGAAGTAGACAGAACCTCCCGCGGGCCCGGGTAGGCCACCGGGAGCTGATACTCGGAGGTCCCCAGGCTGTCTTCGACCTCCGGGAGGTCCCGCTGATTTCCCGGGAGCTCCGGGGGGTCCCGTTGGACGTCCGGGAGGTTCTGTTGGGCCTCCAGGGGGGGTTCCCGTTCCGCCTCTGTAAGCTCCTGAAGCTTTTCCAAGGCTAACACTGCGGCAGCACGGTCTCCACAAACCTTGAGGACACCTGTTGGTGTAGGCATCTTCAAGACAAGGTAGCCGTAGTGGGCTACTGCCATGAATCGGTACAGGGCTGGCCTGCCAATTATGGCGTTGAAGGGGAGGTCAATCTCGGCCACGTCGAACAGAATGTACTCTGTCCGGTGCCCCAAAGGTCACCGGGAAGCTGATGTGGCCATAGGGAACGACCTGTCCTGGCCCTACCCCTGAGAACGGGCTCGATGGGGTGAGCTTGGCCATCGGGATCTGCAGCTTCTGGAAGGCTGCGCGACTGATGAGGTTCAGTCCAGCCCTGCCATCCACCAAAACGTGGTACATCCTCACGTTGGCGATGGTGGGGGCTACCACGAGCGGTAGTTGGCCGGCCCCAGCCATGTTCCTGGGGCAGTCGGTGGCATCGAAGCTGATGGGGGTTCCCATCCACCTGAGGTGCGGTGCTGCACTCGGGAGAGGAGCCACCGACGCTACCGCTCGGCGCAAGGCCTTAGCCGCGCTTCGGGACGAGGGGTCAGCGGACCCGCCGAAGATGACGTAGAGCATCTTCCGGTGCTCGCCATCGCTGGAGCTGGGGCTCTCATGATTGCGCACCGCCTTCACGGCGCGCTGAAGCTCCTGGAACTCCACCTGACGGTCGACGTCGTCTGGGGCGTTGACCTTCTGCTTGCCCTCCCTTTGACGGTAGGGTGGGGCATCAGTTAGGAGCTGCTTCCCTTTCCGGAAGCGCTCCGCGAGCTTCTGGATTTCCCGGCACTCGGCAGCAGTATGGTAACTCGTGCCGTGCACGGGGCATAACTCGCCCTGGTCTCCGCCTGGAGCCGGTGATTGTCGCGGCCTTTTGTCGGTGTGCGGCCCCCGAGCTCCTCTGGGCGCCGCTGTTGCGGCAACAGGGGCCGCGGCTGGAGGCTTCATCTTGCCACCGCCCCTGTCCTTGATCTTCCCTCCGCTTCCGTAGGAAGCGGCGCCAGATCCCGGCTGACCCCCTGGCTCGGAAGCTGGCAGTGAGTGCCAGCTCTGCCCTTCGGCTGCTCTGGCACACTTGTCCGCCAGGCTGAAGAGCTCCGAGACGTCGCGGACCTCCCTAGTCGTGAGCTTCTCGAGCATCTTCTTGTCCCGAACGCCTTGTCGGAACGCCACCACCACAGAAGCGTTTTGGATGTGTGGGATGGTGTTCCGCACCTGGGAGAACCGCTGGATGAAGGAGCGCAGCGACTCCCCCGGTTGTTGCTGGATGGCGTGGAGGTCGAGCTCCGTGCCAGGCCGGGTGTAGGAACTGCCGAAGTTGGCGACGAACTGCCGGCAGAGCTCTCCCCAGGAGGTTATGGAATTCTGGGGTAGGTTCATGAGCCAAGACCGGGCTGGGCCGGTCAAGGCGACTGGGAAATAGTTGGCCATGACGGCCTCATCCCCTCCTGCGGCAAGTACGGCGGTGGAGTAGATCTGGAGGAACTCCGCCGGGTTGACGCTGCCGTCGTACTTTTCGGGCAGATGCGGCTGAAACTTGCGCGGCCACCTCGCGAAGCGAAGGTGGGGTGCAAGAGCTGCACATCCTGCCCCTGTTGCCACAGGTATTGGTGCCGCCAATGCTTGGTTCGCACCTGGCACTGTGTACCCCGGTATGGGCAAGGCTGCGCCATAGACCGGGGACGCCGTTTGCAGGGCATATGGTTGTGGCATATGCTGCGCGGCGTGTGCCAGGGGCAGAGCTCGCGTGGCGAATATCTGCTCTTCAGGCTGAGTCGAGACCGACGTCATGCTGTCGCCATCCTCTTGGATGCGACGCCTCTCTCGACGTCGCTCGAGGAACACTCGAGCATCTTGGCCCAAGTGCCATCGCTCCAGCTCTGTCCTCAGGTCCATCGTCGGGGGCCTGGTGGAGCTGGAGTCCGCCGTCTGCCCGTCAACCGTGGGCGTGCGCGTCAGCGACACTGCCGGTTGACCGGAGTGTCGTCCCCACCGAAGTCGAGGGTTTGCGGCGGCGACGACGAGACGGTCTACCTCGCGTATCCACTGCTGGGTTGCTGAATGAGGTGCGTCCCCAACAGGTGGGTTGTACAGTAGCGCTTTTGCTGCAGCTAGCGCACCCCTGTGGGGTTCGCTTATCGCTGCAGAGGATCTCACGCTGGTCGGAGCCTGCATTGCCGGGGTCGGCGCTGCCAGAGCCGGCTGCTGGCTCCCAGCTTGCGCCGACACACTCCATCCTGAGCGTGTCGACATGTACCCCCCCTGGTCACGGTTCGCCGTGAACGCAGGGGGGGGGGAGTTTGCCGCTGAAGGAAGCTTGGTCATCTTCGTCGGCGGAAACTCGTTGCGCAAGGGAAAGCCCCCTATCTGGCGCGCCAAATGTCGAAGTGTTCGGTCGACACTTCCCCCGGGCCTGCACTGGGCAGCCCGCGGTGGTTCTTTTTTTGGTGGGGCTAGTCACTTGTGGAGAGCTTGAGCGTATGGACGAGTTAGTAAGAGCTTGACACGGCGAGTTTAACGTGGTTCAGGCCGCCGGAGCGTAAAACCCTACGTCCACGGCGAGCTATGGAGCTCGCTGTATTGCTTGTTGCTCAGAACCGGAGTCCTGAGCTTGAGGATGAGTTACAGCTTGGGTGTGAATGGCTAGCGTATGAGTTGCGGGAGTGCGAACCCTTGCTAACGTTGCCTACCCGAGCCTTTTATAGTCCAGGACTCGGGTGGCTTACAAGGGGGGCCCGGGACCCGACAGGTGGTCCCGGGGAGATTGACTGTTAACTACCGTATCTGCAGTTATGCCGGTAGTTGTCTCTGTCGAAGACTTTTGAGTCTTTGTCTTGTTGCCCTGTCCATGCCGCATGATAGTCGTAGTGTTTGATGACGGCGGGGGCGGCATGGGATGTCTTGTCGCTGCGTTTATTGGCTGGCAGGCTCTGACACCGCGCGCCAGTCTGTGATGCGACTGGGCGCAACGGCACCTGACAGAGGCGTGCTCTGTGTCTCTGCGTCTTGGGAAGACGCGGGCCTTGAATTCCTTGTACGGGCAAGGTATGGGGCGTCTTTAGGTCCACTGCCTACCGCTCGGGGCAGGCAGCGTTCTTCTGCTAGACACGTGGCGGGCCCGGAGCCCTCTTCAGAGGAGAGGGGGGTCCGGCCCCGCAGGACACGTGGAGCCTTCGGACCTCTCCCCGCGGAGAGGGAGGTCCGGCTTCTGTCGGTCACGTGGCGAGCCCGGAGCTCCCCTCTGAGGAGAGGGAGGTCCGGCCCCGCTGGACACGTGGCTCCTTCGGACCTCTCTCCCGCGGAGGGGGAGGTCCGGCTTCTGCAGGCCACGTGGCGAGCCCGGAGCTCTCCTCTGAGGAGAGGGAGGTCCGGCCCCGCCGGACGCGTGGCGCCTTCGGAGCTCTCCCTGCGGAGAAGGGCGAGTTCCTTAGGCATTTTCCGCTGTGCGCGGGGGTACCCCATATCGCGGGTACCGACAGTCGCCTACCCGGGCCTTTTATAGTCCAAGACTCGGGTGGCTTACAAGGGGGGCCCGGGACCCGACAGGTGGTCCCGGGGAGATTGACTGTTATCTACCGTATCTGCAGTTATGCCGGTAGTTGTCTCTGGCGAAGGCTTCTGAGTCTTCGTCTTGCAGCCCTGCCCATGCCGCATGCTAGTCGTAGTGGTTGATGACGGCGGGGGCGGCATGGGATGTCTTGTTGCTGCGTTTATTGTCTGGCAGGCTCTGACAATGCGCGCCAGTCTGTGATGCTACTGGGCGCAACGGCACCTGACAGAGGCGTGCTCCGCGTCTCCGCGTCTTGGGAAGAGGTGGGCCTTGAATACCTTGTACGGGCAAGGTATGGGGCGTCTTTACGCCCGCTGCCTATCGCTCGGGGGCAGGCAGCGCCGTTCTGCTGGCCACGTGGCGGGCCCGGAGCCCTCCTAAGAGGAGAGGGGGGTCCGGCTCCGCAGGACACGTGGAGCCTTCGGACCTCTCCCCGCGGAGGGGGAGGTTCGGCTTCTGTATGCCACGTGGCGGGCCCGGAGCTCTCCTCTGAGGAGAGGGAGGTCCGGCCCCGCCGGACGCATGGCGCCTTCGGAGCTCTGCCTGCGGAGAAGGACGAGTTCCATAGGAATTTTCCCCTGTGCGCGGGGGTACCCCATATCCGATGACCTCCAGACCTCACGCCCTTCACTGGCCTGAGCTCCGATGACTTCCGGACTCCGCCCCCACAGCTGTGCTGAGCTCCGAGGCCAGCCCTCGCCCTCCTTTCAGAGGCGAGCGCTGATACCGGACCTCACGCCCTTCGTTGGCCTGAGCTCCGATGATTTCCGGACTCCGCCCCCATAGCTGGGCCGAGCTCTGAGGCCAGCCCTCGCCCTCCTTTCAGAGGTGGGCGCTGATGCCGGACCTCATGCCCGTTGCTGGACTGAGTTCCGATGACTTCCGGACCTCCGCCCCCACAGCTGGGCCGAGCTCCGATGCCAGCCCTTGCCCTTCTTTCAGAGGCGAGCCCTGATGCCGGACCTCACGCCCTTCGTGGACCTGAGCTCCGATGACTTCCGGACCTCCGCCCCAACAGCCGGGCCGAGCTCCGATGCCAGGCTTGACCCTCTCCTAAGAGGCTGAACTCCGAAGCCGTCAAGACCCTGCCAGCACAGGGAGTACTCAAGACAAGAAAGTGCGCGGGTAGAAGAAGGCCTCACCTCGGGCTCTGTCGGTACCTGTGATATGGGGTACCCCCGCGCACAGGGAAAAATGCCTAAGGAACTCGCCCTTCTCCGCAGGGAGAGCTCCGAAGGCACTACGCGTCCGGCGGGGCCGGACCTCCCTCTCCTCAGAGGAGTGCTCCGGGCTCGCCACGTGGCCTGCAGAAGCCGGACCTCCCCCTCCGCAGGAGAGAGGTCCGAAGGTGCCACGTGTCCGGCGGGGCCGGACCTCCCTCTCCTCAGAGAGGAGCTCCGGGCTCGCCACATGGCCGACAGAAGCAGGACCTCCCTCTCCGCGGGGAGAGGTCCGGAGGCTCCACGTGTCCTGCGGGGCCGGACCCCCCTCTCCTCTGAGGAGGGCTCCGGGCCCGCCACGTGTCCAGCAGAACGGCGCTGCCTGCCCCCGAGCGATAGGCAGCGGGCGTAAAGACGCCCCATACCTTGCCCGTACAAGGTATTCAAGGCCCGCGCCTTCCCAAGACGCGGAGCACGCCTCTGTCAGGTGCCGTTGCACCCAGTCGCATCACAGACTGGCGCGCAGTGTCAGAGGCTGCCAGCCAATAAACGCAGCGACAAGACATCCCATGCCGCCCCCGCCGTCATCATCCACTACGACTAGCATGCGGCATGGGCAGGGCAGCAAGACGAAGACTCAGAAGCCTTTGCCAGAGACAACGACCGACATAACTGCGGATACGGTAGTCTACAGGCAATCTCCCCATGACCACCGGTCGGGTCCCGGGCCCCCCTTGTAAGCCACTCGAGCCTTGGACTATAAAAGGCTCGGATAGGCAACGGTAGCAGGGGTTCGGACTCTAGCCATCCGCACCCCTGGGTTCGCACTTTGCAACTCATACGCTAGCCATACACTTTCAAGCTGTAACTCACCCCCAAGCTCAGGACTCCGGCCCTGAGCAGCAAGCAATACAGCGAGCTCCATAGCTCGCCGTGGACGTAGGGTTTTACGCTCCAGCGGCCTGAACCACGTAAAACTCGCCGTGTCAAGCTCTTACTAACTCGTCCATCTGCGCAAGCTCTCCGCTAGGAACTTGCCCCACCGAAAAAAGAACCTCTGCGGGCTGCCCAGTGCAGACCCAGGGGAAGTGTCGACTGAACACTTCGACATTTGGCGCGCCAGGTAGGGGGCTTTTCCCCTTGCGCGATGAGTTTCCGCCGACGAAGATGACCAAGCTTCCTTCAGCGGCAAACTCTCCCCCCTGCGTCCGTGGCAAACCGTGACCAGGGGAGAGTACATGATGACACACTCAGGACGGAGTGTGTCAGGGCAAGCTGGGAGCCAGCAACCGGCTCTGGCAGCGCCGACCCTGGCAATGCAGGCTCCAACCAGCGTCAGGCCTTCAGTAGCGCCGGGCGTACCCGGTGGGGGCGCGCTAGCAGCAGCAAGGGCGCTACTGCACAATCCGCCTGCTGGGGATGTGCCTCAGGCAGCGACCCAGCAGTGGATTCGCGAGGTAGACCGTCTTGTCGTCGCCGCCGCAAACCATTGACTTCGGCGGGGACGACGCTCCGGCCAACCGGCTGTGTCGCTGACGCGCACGCCAACGGTTGACGGATAGACGGCGGGTTCCAGCTCCACCAAACTTCCGTTGACGGACCTTAGGACAGAGCTGGAACGATGCCACTTGGGCCAAGATGCCCGAGTGTTCCTCGAGCGACGTCGAGAAAGGCGTCGCACTCAAGAGGCTGGCGACAACATGACGTCGGCCTCGACCCAGCCTGGAGGGCAGACCTTCGCTACGCGAGCTCTGCCCCAGGCGTACGCCGCACAGCATAAGCCACAACCATGTGCTCTGCAAGCGGCGTCCCCGGCCTATGGCGCAACCTTGCCCATACCGGGGTACACTGTGCCAGGCGCAACCAAGCGTTCGCGGCACCAGTACCTGCACTGGGAGCCAGCAACCGGCTCTGGCAGCGCCGACCCCGGCAATGCAGGCTCCAACCAGCGTCAGGTCTTCAGTAGCGCTGGGCGTACCCGACGGGGGTGCGCCAGCTGCAGCAAGAGCGCTACTGCGCAATCCGCCTGCTGGGGACGTGCCTCAGGCAGCGACCCAGCAGTGGATTCGCGAGATAGACCGTCTCGTCGCTGCCGCCGCAAACCCTCGACTTCGGCGGGGACGACGCTCTGGCCAACCGGCTGTGTCGCTGATACGCACGCCGATGACTGATGAACAGACGGCAGATTCCAGCTCTGTCAGCCCTCAATCGATGGATCTGAGGACAGAGCTGGAGCGGTGTCGCTCGGGTCAAGATGCCCGGGTATACCTCGAGCAACGCCGAGAAAGGCGTCGCAACCAAGGAGCTGACGACAGCATGACGTCGGCCTCGACCCAGCCTGAAGAGCAGACCTTCGCCATGCGACCTCTGCCCCAGGCCTGCGCTGTGCAGAATATGACGCAGTCATATGTACTGCAGATGGCGCCCCCGGCTTACGGTGCAGCTTTGCCCGTACCGGGGTACACTGTGCCTGGTGCGAACTCAGCGTTCGCGGCACCAGAACCTGTGGTGACGGAAGCAGGGTGTGCAGCCCTTGCGCCCCATCTTCGCTTTGCGAAGTGGCCGCGCAAGTTTCGGCCACACCTGCCCGAGAAGTACAACGGCAGTGTCAACCCGGCGGAGTTTCTCCAGATCTACTCCACCGCCGTACTTGCCGCAGGAGGGAATGAAGCCGTCATGGCCAATTACTTCCCTGTCGCCTTGACCGGTCCAGCCCGGTCTTGGCTCATGAACCTCCCCCAAGGTTCCGTCACCTCCTGGGGAGAGCTTTGCCGACAGTTCGTAGCCAACTTCGGCAGCTCCTACACCCGGCCTGGCACGGAGCTCGACCTCCACGCCGTCCAGCAGCAGCCTGGGGAGTCGCTGCGCTCTTTCATTCAGCGGTTCTCCCAGGTGTGGAACACCATCCCACACATTCAAAATGCTTCTGTGGTGGTGGCGTTCCGGCAAGGCGTCCGGGACAAGAAGATGCTCGAGAAGCTCGCGACCAGGGAGGTCCGCGACGTCTCAGAGCTCTTCAGCTTGGCAGACAAATGCGCCAGAGCTGCCGAAGGACGGAACTGGCACTCGCTGCAATCCTCCGAGTCAGGGGGACTGCCCGGATCCAGTCCTACTCCCTGTGGAAGCAGCAGGAAGGCCAAGGGCCGAGTCCGAAGCAAGATAGAGTCACCGACCACAGTCCCAGTCGTCACTGCAGCGACGCTCGGTGGGGCTCGGGGGCCGCGCCCCGACAAGAAGCAGCGAAGATCACCGATCCCAGAAGGTGATAAAGACAGTATGTGCCCCATGCACGGCAGCTGTCGCCACACTGCTGCCGAGTGCCTGGAGATCCGAAGGCTCGCAGAGCGTTTCCGCAAGGAGAAGCGGCAGCGAGCTGATGACCTGCCCTTCCGTCCAAAGGAAGATGAGCAGGAGGTGGATGTTCCAGATAACATCAACCACCCAGAGGAGATCCGGGAGCCTCCGCGTGTCATGAAGGCGGCACGCAATCACGAGGATTCCGACTCCAGCGGCGATGAGCGTCGGAAGAAGCTCTACGTCATATACGGCGGGTCTGCCGACCCCTCGTCCCGAAGCGCAGTCAAGACTCTGCGCCGAGCGGTAGCGTCGGTGGCGCCACTCCCAAGTGCTGCACCGCACCTAAAGTGGATGGGGACCCCCATCAGCTTTGATGCCACCGACTGCCCCAGGAACATGGCTGTGGCCGGCCAGCTGCCGCTCCTGGTGGCCCCTACCATCGCCAACGTGAGAATGTACCACGTTTTGGTGGATGGAGGGGCTGGGCTGAACCTCATCAGCCGTGCAGCTTTCCAGAAGCTGCAGATCCCGATGGCCAAGCTCACCCCATCGAGTCCGTTCTCAGGGGTAGGGCCGGGACAGGTTATCCCCTATGGCAGCATTAGTCTCCCGGTGACCTTCGGGGCACCGGACAGCTATCGAACAGAGTACATCCGGTTCGACGTAGCGGAGATAGACCTCCCCTTCAACGCCATAATCGGAAGGCCAGCCCTGTACCGGTTCATGGCAGTAGCCCATTACGGCTACCTTGTACTGAGGATGCCAACACCGACAGGTGTTATCAGGATTTGTGCGGACCGCACTGCTGCAGTGTCGGCCCTGGAGAAGCTCCAAGCACTCGCGACAGCTGGGGCCTCAGCCCCCGGCAATACGGAATTGGACCAGCTCCGCCCGTGTGCACGTCATCGTGCTTCCACCACAGCACCCCGGGTGCAACCTCTCGACGAGGGCGGCGTCCCCTTAAAGGTCGTCCAAGTCGGCGCCGAAGCTACCCAGACCACCCGGGTAGCCGGGGGCCTAGATAGTAAATAGGAAGGCGCGCTCGTCACCTTCCTCCGGCACAACGTTGACGTGTTTGCATGGCAGCCGTCACAGATGCCGGGGATCCCCAGGAAGGTGATCGAGCACCACTTGAAAGTCTTCCCCGATGCCCGGCCGGTTCAACAGAAGCTCCGCAAGCAGTCCATCGAGCGGCAGAACTTCATCCGTGAAGAAGTCAAGAAGCTGCTGGACGCTGTCTTCATACGGGAGGTCCACCACCCACGATGGTTGGCGAACCCCGTCGTTGTCCCGAAGGCCGGCGGGAAGCTCCGGATGTGCATCGACTACACCAGTCTCAATAAGGCATGTCCTAAAGATCCATTCCCTCTCCCTAGAATAGACAAAATAGTAGACTCAACGTCAGGCTGTGATATGCTGTGCTTCCTAGACGCCTATTCGGGTTTCCATCAGATCCCCATGTCTAGGGAGGACGAGGAGCACACCTCCTTCATCACAGTGGACGGC
This sequence comes from Neostapfia colusana, assembly GCA_030760725.1. Lineage (NCBI taxonomy): Eukaryota > Viridiplantae > Streptophyta > Magnoliopsida > Poales > Poaceae > Neostapfia > Neostapfia colusana. Next base: position 89,828,085 of record JASWHV010000003.1, read on the forward strand.
CTTTATTGCTATGTGTCTATGCCTTACGGCCTAAAGAATGCACTCCCCACCTTTGTGCGGGCAATGCACAAAACCTTTGGGGAGTTAATAAGAGACCTGGTTGAGGTGTATGTCGATGACATAGTTGTCAAGGTCAAGCAGGGTCCGTCCCTGCTAGATAACCTAGCCTTAGTCTTTGACAAGTTGCGCTCTACGCGCACCAAGCTGAACCCAGATAAATGTGTGTTCGGCGTGTCCTCTAGGAAGCTCTTAGGGTTCCTGGTCTCGCACCGGGGGATTGAGGCCAACCCAGAGAAGATCAAGGCCATCGATTTGATGCGGCCCCCTGCCCGCGTCAAAGATGTCCAGAAACTCACAGGATGTCTAGCCGCGCTGAGTCGGTTTATACCGAGGCTAGCAGAGCGGGTACTCCCTTTCTTTAAGCTCCTGCGCAAGTCAGGCCCCTTTGCCTGGACTGACGAAGCAGAAGAGGCTTTCCAGGAGTTGAAGCGACTCCTGACGACCCTACCAATCATGGTAGCCCCTGAGCCCGGAGAGCACCTGTTCCTCTACATCGCGGCGACAACTGAAGTAGTGAGTATGGTCCTCGTTGCAGAGCGGCCGGACCCCTCACCTTCACAACCTACTCCGGTAGCAGAAGACAGACGCCAGGAGGCCTCGCAGGACTAAGACGGTCACCCGGGCCTCCAAGGCAACCTCCCGGAGGTCCTGGGCAGTCTCCTGGACCTCCAAGATAAACCCCCGGGGTCCCCGCGGGACCCCCCGGGGGCCAAATGGGACCTCCCAGAGGTCCCCCAAGACCCCCCGGGGCTCCCGAACAATCAAGATAGCTTAAGGGCCACCGGGTCCCAGCTCCCGGAGGCCCCCATGGGTGCGCCCACCTCCGGAGGGCCAATGGACGAGGGCCTCCCAGACCTGAGAAAGAGGGTTCGAACCGTACAGAGGCCTGTCTACTACGTCAGCGAAGTACTTCATGATGCCAAGACAAGGTACCTGGAAGTCCACAAGCTCCTGTATGCGGTGCTCGTTGCCTCCAGGAAGCTCCGCCATTACTTCTAGGCCCACCGGGTCTTTGTTGTCACCTCGTATCCACTGAAGACAATTCTTCACAGCCCCCATGCGACGGGCAACGTTGCTAAATGGGCGGCGGAGCTAGCGGAGTTTGAGCTGGACTTCCTCCCGCGCCATGCAGTCAAGAGCCAAGCACTGGCTGACTTTGTGGCGGAGTGGACACCAACGGAGGCTGACCCAGGGGGCCATGGGGGCGGAGAACCGGAGCACCAAGCTCCGGTCTTCACCGAACCTCACTGGACACTCTTCTTCGATGGCTCCTCGCGAAAGCAGGGGGCCGGTGCCGGCGTACTGCTCCTCATGCCATCGGGGGGACAGTTTGGGTATATGGTGCGTCTCAATTTCAAGGCAACCAACAACATGGCGGAGTATGAAGCACTCATCTTTGGCCTGCAGACAGCCCTGTCTTTAGGCGCTCGCCAGTTGTTGGCACAGGGCGACTCCCAGCTGGTCATCAAGCAAGTCAAGGGCGAATGCTCCTGCAATGACCCCCAGCTAGCTGCATATCTGCTTCACGTGCAGATGCTGGAGAAAGAATTCCTCGCCTTGGACCTGCACCACGTACCGCGCGCCGGTAATACCGCAGCCGACGACCTTTCAACGAAGGCTTCCACCGGAGCCCCTGCGCCCGAAGGAGTCTTTGAGAGGACGTTGCTGCGGCCCACAGCCCAGCCCGCCGAGCCGGGCGAAGGGGGCTTGACCAGCACCTCGAAGCTGGCGGTCCCGGTGGCCCTACAACTGTGGGCGCCGCCAAGGATTGTAAGCGTCACTGGGGACTCCGTGCAACCCAGCGCTCAAGATCCAGAAGCTCAAGTCAGACCCGATGCATGGATCACGGAGATCCGGGACTACTTGAAGGACAATATCCTCCCTGATGAACGTACAACTGCTGAACGGATTGTGCGTATGGCTAAGAGGTACGCGCTGGTAGAGGGGGATCTCTACCGGCGTGGCGCCAACCACATCCTATTGCGGTGTATAACCCAGGGGGAAGGCTGCGACTTGCTCGCTGAGATCCATGGAGGCGAATGTGGAAGTCATTCTTCCTCACGCACGCTTGTCGGTAAAACCTTCCGGCATGGCTTCTACTGGCCGACAGCACTCCAGGATGCCGTCAAGCTGGTCGAGAGTTGCAAGGCGTGCCAGTTCCACGCCAAGCAGATCCATACACCGGCTCAGGCGGTACAGATGATCCCGCCCTGGTGGCCGTTTGCCGTGTGGGGGCTGGACATCCTGGGGCCATTCCCCAGAACTGTCGGGGGGTTCCGGTACCTCTATGTCGCCATCGACAAGTTCACCAAGTGGCCGGAAGCTACACCAGTTGTCACCATTAATAAACAATCAGCAGTAAAATTCATCAGATCCATTGTCTGACGGTTCGGGGTCCCAAACAGGATCATCACTGACAATGGGACCCAGTTCACCAGCGCAGCATTTCAATAGTACTGCGAGGACCTTGGCATTCAGGTATGCTATGCCTCGGTCGCTCACCCGAAGAGCAATGGGCAAGACGAGAGGGCCAATGCGGAGATTCTCCGGGGCCTCAAGACTCGTACCTTCGCCAGCTTGAAGAAACATGGTGCCAATTGGGTAGATGAACTTCCGAGCACTCTATGGGCTAACCGGACATCCCAGAGCCGGGCCACCGGGGAGACACCCTTCTTCATGGTGTACGGGGCCGAAGCTGTACTTCCTCCAGAAATCAGCATGAAGTCTCACCGTGTCCGGGCTTACGACGAAGCCGTGCAGGACAACCTCCGGCGTGGAGAAATCGACCTCGTCGACGAGGTCCGATTACATGCGGCACTCCGTAACGCGCGGTACAGACAGGCGCTTCGGCGCTACCACCAGAGGTCTGTGCGTGCCCGGGAGCTGCAGGAAGGTGACCTGGTGTTGCGGCGTATACTTTCTCGCGAAGGGGCCCACAAACTCTCCCCTAGTTGGGAAGGCCCCTTCCGAGTCTCGAAAGTATGCCGTCCCGGGTGTGTGCGCCTTTCCACCGAGGATGGGGACCTGCTCCCGAATCCTTGGAACATAGAACACCTCCGTAAGTTCTACCCCTAAGAGCAAAGATAGGTCAGTACTTTCTATTCGTAATGGACCCCGTAGAGTCCAGGAGCAGCGCTCGGAGGAGCTAAACCCCAGGGGACGGTCCAGGACTACGTTCAGCTTTGCCTGGTTCCGACTCCAAGCGCGTAGAGTCTTGCTTCCCCTCTTAATGGGGTGGGTCGTGGCCTCCATGTTTAGCCTGCCTTCCTCCTATGGAAGGTTGTGCGAAAAGAAGTCTGCCCTACTTTGCTCTTTCCTTGTATTCATTTGAATTGTGAATTGAGTTTGTCGAAGTGTGCGATCGACACTTCCCCCGGGCCTGCACTGGGAGGCCCGCGGAGGTTCTTTTTTCGGAGGGGCTAGTTCCTAGCGGAGAGCTTGCGCGTATGGACGAGTTGGTGAGAGCTTGACACAGGAAGTTTTACGTGGTTCAGGCCGCCGGAGCGTAAAACCCTACGTCCACGGCGAGCTATGGAGCTCGCTGTATTGCTTGCTGCTCAGGGCCGGGGGCCTGAGCTTGGGGATGAGTTACAGCTTGAGAGTGTATGGCTAGCGTATGAGTTGCAGAATGTGATCCCTTGCTATCGACGCCTACCCGAGCCTTTTATAGTCCAAGGCTCGGGCGGCTTACAAGGGAAGCCGGGACCCGACAGGTGGTCCCGGGAGGATTGTCTATTATCTACCGTATCTGTAGTTATGCCGGTGGTTGCCTCCGGTCGAAGGCTTCTGAGTCTTCCTTTTGCCGCCCTGCCCATGCCGTGCGCCAGTCGTAGTGGTTGATGGCGGCGCAGGCGGCATGGGATGCCCTGTCACGGCGTTTATTACCTGTCAGGTTCTGACACCGCGCGCCAGTCTGTGATGCGACTGGACGCAACGGCACCTGACAGGCGCGTGCTCCGCGTTTCCGCGTCTTGGGAAGACGCGGGCCTTGAATACCTTATACGGGCAAGGTGAGGGGCGCCTTTACGCCCGCTGCCTACCGCCCGGGGGCAGGCAGCACCGTTCTTCCAGCCACGTGGCGGGTCCAGAGCTCTTCTCTGAGGAGAGGGAGGTCCGGCCCCGCTGGACGCGTGGCGTCTCCGGACCTCTCTCCCGCGGAGGGGGAGGTCCGGCTTCTGCATGCCACGTGGCGGGCCCGGAGCTCTTCTCTGAGGAGAGGGAGGTCCGGCCTCGCTGGACGCGTGGCGTCTTCGGACCTCTCTCCCGCGAGGGGGAGGTCCGGCTCCTGTATGCCACATGGCGGGCCCGGAGCTCTCCTCTGAGGAGAGGGAGGTCCGGCCCCACCAGACGCGTGGCGCCTTCGGAGCTCTCCCTGCGGAGAAGGGCGAGCACCTTAGTCATTTCACCCTGTGCGCGGGGGTACCCCATATCTCAGGTACCGACAGTGGCCCCCGGGCCCATCTCGGGGGAGATAGCGAGCCCGAGGTGGGAACTCCGTCTCTTCCGATCTGCGCACTTTCTCTAAGTTCCGAATTGACCGCTGCCGGAGCACGAACGGCCGCGGGGTCGTGAGAGCGTGCGCCCATTTGATGATTGCTTTTACTGCAGTGGTTGCCAAGGCTGCCACTTCTGCACGTTGCGGCGCTTTCTTCGGGAACCGCCGAAGGGCCTTGCCGGCTCATCTTCTTAGGAGGCTGACTCCTTGACTCCACCGCTTTAGCTAAGCGGCTTGGGCCTACCCGTCATCGGCACTCGGTCTAGGAACCGAAGCAGTTGCGGGTGCGGGGTATTCGAAGAGTTCCGAATCGCTTGGAACTGCACCGGGAAGCTTTTTATAGGGGGTCTCACCCACATTGTAGCTTCCCTTCGCACTTCTCTGCGTTTCTTCTTGGATTCTTGCGCTCTTGCTCTCTTGCCTTTGAGCTCTCCCTTGCCATGGCTTCCAACCCGCTGCCAGAGAAGAAACGCGCTCGATCTCCTCCAGCAACGGCGCCGGCGCCAAGTCGGGATTCTGGGGTGCCTGACACTCCCTCCGGTGGCGACTCGAAGAGGCCCCGGGCTGATGTGCTGGGGGAAGCCCCTGGGGCGTCCCCTGTTCCGCCAGTCCAAGCAACTGCGGAGCGGTCGTCGGAGACGGTAGCGGGCTCTGGGAATCCTACCCCGGCTCGGAAGTCGGGGTTTAGAGCCCGCTGGAGTGTCCGCGCTTCACGGCCTTCCCCGTCTTGCGGGGAATCTGCGCCGATGCGCTCGGAGCCAGGGGCAACTGCTGCGGCCCCCAGGCCAGCGCGGACTTCTCCTGTTCCGGTGTGCCCGGACTCCGCGGCGGCGTCGTCTCTTCCTGCCGAGACAGCCACCGCGGCCCCCGAGCCAGCACAGGTTGATCCTGCACTAGGCGGCCTGGCTTCTTCTCCAGCACCGTCTTCCCTGGCTCGTCCCTCTCCTCAGGTCAAGGAGCCTGAAGCTGAAGAGAGCCGGGCTGGCCCGGCTGCCAGGGCCGCTGGGCCAGTTTCTCCTGATCGGCGTCTCGTATCGGCGGCTGGCGCGTCGGCTCTTCCCGAGGACGAGGTAATGGAGAAGGTCGGAGGGACTGCCCCAGCCTCTGTTGCTCCATTGCCTCTGGCGGACGCCTTCGCGCTTGCCGAGTCGAGCGCCCGGCAGGTCTTGGCTGCGCTAGGGCGTGAGCGGGAGGAGTATACGGTTGAACGGGACCGCCTCCTCACCTGGGGGAACCTTTTGCGGGAGAGGACCGCGAAGGTTAAGAGCGAGCTTGACTCCAGGCGGGAGTTGCTGAACTTCCGGGAAACGCTCATCGACCGGATGAAGCGGGCTGTTGACCACATGGACACCCAGTCACGGCGGATCAACAGGGAGGCCCTGGAGGCTCACGCCCGGGCCGAAGAGAGCCTCTCAGCTGCTGTGGAAATACGGCAGCGGTTGGAGCGCCGCGAACTCGCCGTTGAGGAGAGGGAGCATTCCGTGGCAGCTGAGGCAGAGAGGGTCGCCGCGCGGCTGGCTGCGGGCGAGGATGACCTCCGAGCTCGGATGGAGGAACTGGATGTTCTGAAGGCAGACCTCGACTTGAGGGATGAACAGGTCTCCCATGATCGCCGGGCGGTCTTGGACCGCGAGTTGACTGCCGGCTTCAGGGCCGCTGAGTTGGAGCGGCTAGCCGAGACCCTCCGCCTTCGGGAGAGTTCCCTGGCGGCCTAGGAGAAGGAATTCTCCGAGAGGAACCTGGAGGCTCTGCGGGCGGCCCGCCGCGAGGTGGAGGAACTCTCAGCCCTACGGTCCTCCGAGGCCCTTGCGGTCTCAAGCTTCGTGGATCGGGCGGGGTCCGCCCTGATCCCTCTTGGTTTCAGTCCGGTGAGGGCCGCAACTCCCGCATTGCAGGTGGCAGAGGTGATCCCTGCATTGGAGTCGATCGGCGCCAAGTTGGACAGACTCGACTTGGTGGTCGCCAGCGAGCTTGAAGCCGAGGGCCGCGGCTTAGCTTTAGAGGTCGCCTCGCATGTGCTGGCTTGCTTCAAGAGCCGCGACCCCTCTTTCTCACTGGAGCCAGCAAGAGAGGGCCCAGCCGCGGAGCGGGAGGAAGCTGCCAGGGCCGAAGTCGAGGATGTGGCCGTCCTTGTAGCAGCAAGGTTCCGGCGAGAGCCGGATGGTCTTTAGGACTTGCTTTTCTTTTTTATCGAGTCTGTAGTCCAGCTCAAGGAGCCTTGCTTAAATTGACTCTCTTGGATACTTGTGTCTGTGATGCTTTTCCCTCCTTCTTGGCTTTGCCTGGCTGAGTCCTTAGCTCCGCAAGGTACTCAGAGGTCATTTCCAATCTCGGAGCTTCGCTCAGACACACCCCCCGGGTCCTAACTATGTTAGGGGCCCCCGGAGGTCTCCGAACCTCGCCCTATGGGGGGGGGGGACTCCAAATCTGCCAGCCACGTGGTGGCTCCGGAGCTCCTCCTTAAGAGACGGGAGCTCCGGTCATGTTGGACACGTAGGGCTTTCGGAGCCCTCCCGCTGAGGGGGGAGGTCCGGTTCCTGCCCGCCACGTGGCGAGCCCGGAGCCCTCAAGGAGGGAGTTCCGGGCCTGCTGGACACGCGGGGCCCTCGGGCCCTGCCCCTCTGGGGGGGCAGGTCCCGGTCCTTCTAGTCCCAGGCCGGTGTAGCTGGTAGCTCCTTTCCCCCTGCTTCATGCAGCCCCTGTTGCTGTAACCTGAAGGTCCTGCACACAGGTAGAGGAAACGTAATTCTCCTCGGGGGGGTCCTCCCCTCCTGTCTCCTAGTCTTATCCGTCTTATGGTCCTGGCCCGCTATACGGGGCTTGGGCAATTCTGTGCACGAGGCGCTGGAGCTCCGGCTCCCTCTGAGGTCCGGGTACGGCCGTCCGATCCCTAGTACCGGGCCATGCGCTGGGGAAGCAGAGTGCACGCGCTTTGGGTTCATGACCAGGCAAAGCGGACGTACTCCCCTGGACCTCCGGGGAGCAGGATGCGCATGCTTTGGGCTCTGGGCCGGCTAAGCTGGATACGCACCCTGGACCCCCCATGCACAACACTGGCCTTTCCTGGAGGTGACCAACTGACACCGCAACACCTGACTGGGGGAGGCCCGAGAGACTCACTCGGCCGTCGGCAGGTGCCTCAAGCGCAGCCGCCTTCGGGAGGATAGCGAATGCCGACTATGGGTGAGCGCAGGAGAGGGGGAGCTAGACGTATGATGAACATACAGAGATAGTGCGATCATAAAAATTAATGCATAATTTAAATGAGCGCATGAGAAGGAGCTAAGTAGAACAGGTCTCTGTATTCGCGCCCATAGGTGGAATTCTGGCTGTTCGTGGGGGCAATGTTCCTCCTCGTCTACAAGGGAAGCAAGACTCTACGCGCTTAGGGTCGGAACCAGGCTAAACTGGACGTAGTCCTGTACCGTCCCTTGAGACGTAGCTACCCCAAGCTCTGTTCCTAAGTTCTATGGGGTCTATTACAGAAGTGAATAACCCTGTTCTACCGATGCTCAGTAAGTAGGACTTACAGTGTTGCTCCATGGCAAGGATCTTTGGGAATGGATCCCACTCTCGGTTGAAAGGCATATGTACCTGGGGCGGCAGCTTTGATGATTCGGAAGGGACCTTCCCTGCTGGGGGAGAGCTTATGGGTCCTTCTTGGAATATAGCGTGCCGCTTCACCAGGCTGCCTTCTTGCGGGCCCCCGTCACGTCTGGTTCTTTGGCGGTAGTGCTTAGAGCATTAGCCGAGACCGTGCGTTGTGGGGTGTTCCCTGCAAGCCGAGTCTTGTTGAAGTTGTTGTCTTCACGCTGGATCAGGTCCTGCGTGGCTTCTCTCCGGGGCCCCCGGGGAGTTCTCCCCTTCTGGCTAAGGCCTTCAAGGGGTAGGTAGACCCGTCCTCGCCTTGGATGACCTAAGGCGTCTCCCCCTTCTGGCAAGGCCTTCAAGGGGTTGACGGACCCTAGGCGGCCCCCGAGAGGTATATTCGAGGCACGGTGGCGTGCCGCATCTGGCTAACGCCTTGGCTCGTCACCGTCAGAACTGGAGTCCACACCACCATGCACTGTCTTTATGACACGCTGAGGCTCCTGGTACCCCACTTGGTGGGCAGCGGTGACTGGGGCATCGGCCTTCTGTTTGCCATCCCTCTGAGGGTAGGGCGGTGCTTCAGCCCTCTGCTGTCTTCCATTACGGAAGCGCTCTGCGAGCCTCTGGATCTCCCAGCACTCGGCAGCTGTATGGTTGCAGGTGCCATGCACGGGGCATAGCCCGCTCTGGCCACTGTCTGGGGCCGGTGATTGCCGCTGCCTCTTGTCGGGGCGCGGCCCCCGAGCTCCGCCGGTTGTCGCAGCTGCGGCGATGGGGGCCGTGAATGGTGGCTTCATCTTTCCACTCCCCCGGTTCTTGGTCTTCTTGCCACCCCCATAGGCAGCAGCACCGGACCCGGGCTGCCCTCCTGACTCGGAGGTCGGCAGTGCGTGCCAGTTCCGCCCTTCGGCTGCCCTGGCTCACTTATCCGCCAGGCTAAAGAGCTCCGAGACGTCGCGGACCTCTCTGGTCGCGAGTTTCTCGAGCATTTTCTCGTCCCGGACACCCTGTCGGAACGCCACCACCACAGAGGCGCTTTGGATATGTGGGATGGTGTTGCGCACCTGAGAGAACCGCTGGATGAAAGAGCGCAGCGAATCCCCAGGTTGTTGCTTGACGGCGTGGAGATCAAGCTCCGTGCCGGGACGGGTGTAGGAGCTGCCGAAGTTGGCGACGAACTGCCAGCAGAGCTCACCCCAGGAGGTTATGGACCCCTGAGGTAGATTGATGAGCCAAGACCGGGCTGGGCCGGTCAAGGCGACGGGGAAGTAGTTGGCCATGACAGCCTCGTCCCCTCCTGCGGCAAGTACGGCGGTGGAGTAGGTCTGGAGGAACTCCGCTGGGTTGACGCTTCCGTCGTACTTCTCGGGCAAGTGCGGGCGAAACTTGTGCGGCCACCTTGCGAAGCGAAGGTGGGGCGCAAGGGCCGCACATCCTGCGCCTGCTGCTGCAGGTACTGGTGCTGCGAGCAGGTGGTTCACACCTGGCACCACGTATCCCGGCATGGGCAAGGCTGCACCATAGGCCGGGGCCGCTACTTGCGGCGCATATGGTTGTGGCATATGCTGCGCAGCATATGCCTGTGGCGGGGCTCGCATGGCAAAGACCTGCCCTTCTGGTTGTGTCGAGGCCGACGACATGCTGTCGCCTGCCTCCTGGTTGCGACGCCTTTCTCGGCGTCGCTCGAGGTACACCCGGGCGTCCTGCCCCAAGTGACACCGTTCCAGTTCCCTTCGCAGGTCCGTCAACAGGAGCCTGGAGGAGCTGGAATCCGACGTTAGCCCGTCAACCGTGGGTGTGCGCGTCAGCGACACAGCCGGTTGCCCTGGGCGTCGTCCTCGTCGAAACCGAGGGTTCACGGCGGCGATGACGAGGCGGTCGACCTCGCGGACCCATTGTTGGGTCGCTGAATGGGGCGCGTCCCCCGCAGGCGGGTTGCGCAGCAGCGCTCTTGCTGCAGCTAGCGCACCTCCATGGTGTACGCTCAGCGCTGCAGAAGACCTCACGCTGGTCGGGGCCTGCATAGCCGGAGTCGGCGTTGCCGGAGTCGGCTGCTTGCTGCCCGCTCGTGCCGACACACTCTGTCCTGAGTGTGTCGACATGTACTCCCCAGTGGTCACGGTTCGCCGTGAACGCGGAGGGGGAGAGTTTGCCGTTGAAGGAAGCTTGGTCATCTTCGTCGGCGGAAACTCGTCGCGCTAGGGGAAAAGCCCCCTACCTGGCGCGCCAAATGTCGAAGTGTGCGATCGACACTTCCCCCGGGCCTGCACTGGGCAGCCCGCGGAGGTTCTTTTTTCGGAGGGGCTAGTTCCTAGCGGAGAGCTTGCGCGTATGGAAGAGTTGGTGAGAGCTTGACACAGGAAGTTTTACGTGGTTCAGGCCGCCGGAGCGTAAAACCCTACGTCCACGGCGAGCTATGGAGTTCGCTGTATTGCTTGCTGCTCAGGGCCGGGGGCCTGAGCTTGGGGATGAGTTACAGCTTGAGAGTGTATGGCTAGCGTATGAGTTGCAGAATGTGATCCCTTGCTATCGACGCCTACCCGAGCCTTTTATAGTCCAAGGCTCGGGCGGCTTACAAGGGAAGCCGGGACCCGACAGGTGGTCCCGGGAGGATTGTCTATTATCTACCGTATCTGTAGTTATGCCGGTGGTTGCCTCCGGTCGAAGGCTTCTGAGTCTTCCTTTTGCCGCCCTGCCCATGCCGTGCGCCAGTCATAGTGGTTGATGGCGGCGCAGGCGGCATGGGATGCCCTGTCGCGGCGTTTATTACCTGTCAGGTTCTGACACCGCGCGCCAGTCTGTGATGCGACTGGACGCAACGGCACCTGACAGGCGCGTGCTCCGCGTTTCCGCGTCTTGGGAAGACGCGGGCCTTGAATACCTTGTACGGGCAAGGTGAGGGGCGCCTTTACGCCCGCTGCCTACCGCCCGGGGGCAGGCAGCACCGTTCTTCCAGCCACGTGGCGGGTCCGGAGCTCTTCTCTGAGGAGATGGAGGTCCGGCCCCGCTGGACGCGTGGCGTCTCCGGACCTCTCTCCCACGGAGGGGGAGGTCCGGCTTCTGCATGCCACGTGGCGGGCCCGGAGCTCTTCTCTGAGGAGAGGAAGGTCCGGCCTCGCTGGACGCGTGGCGTCTTCGGACCTCTCTCCCGCGGAGGGGGAGGTCCGGCTCCTGTATGACACGTGGCGGGCCCGGAGCTCTCCTCTAAGGAGAGGGAGGTCCGGCCCCGCCAGACGCGTGGCGCCTTCGGAGCTCTCCCTGCGGAGAAGGGCGAGCACCTTAGGCATTTCACCCTGTGCACGGGGGTACCCCATATCTCAGGTACCGACAGAGTTCTTTTTTTATCACCCTTGCAGTACATGGCTGCCGTGTGCTCAGCTCCCCCTCTCTACAAACCCCCAAGCATCAAGCGTATGGTTGGGGGCTGTAAGTCAAATAAGACTGTAAAACAAGGGAGGGGGAGCCCCCAAGGCGAATTACGTTTCCTCTACCTGTGTGCAGGACTTCCAGGTTGCGGCAACGGGGACTGCGTGAAGTAGAGGGACAGGAGCTACCAACTACTTCGACCCAGGGCCAGAGGGGGCGGGACCCGGGGGTCCCACGAGTCCAGCAGGCCCGGAACTCTCCCCTTCCTTGAGAGGGGCTCCGGGCTCGTCATGTGGCAGACGGAAGCCGGACCTTCCCCCGCGGTGGAAGAGCTCCGAAAGCCCTGCGTGCTTAACATGGCCGGGGCTCCCGTCCCCGCAGTAGAAGCAATCATCAAGTGGGCGCACGCCCTCACGACCCTGCGGCCGTTCGTGCTCCGGCAGCAGTCAGGTCGGGACTTAGAGAAAGTGCGCGGAGCGGAAGAGACGGAGGTCCCACCTCGGGCTCGCCATCTCCCCCGAGATGGGCCCGGGGGCCACTATCGGTACCTGAGATATGGGGTACCCCCGCGCACAGGGTGAAATGCCTAAGGTGCTCGCCCTTCTCCGCAGGGAGAGCTCCGAAGGCGCCACGCGTCTGGCGGGGCCGGACCTCCCTCTCCTCAGAGCAGAGCTTCGGGCCCGCCACGTGGCATACAGAAGCCGGACCTCCCCCTCCGCGGGAGAGAGGTCCGAAGGCGCCACGCGGCCAGCGGGGCCGGACCTCCCTCTCCTCAAGAGGAGAGCTCCGGGCCCGCCACGTGGTATGAAGAAGACAGACCTCCCCCTCCGAGGGAGAGAGGTCCGAAGGCGCCACGCGTCCAGCGGGGCCGGACCTCCCTCTCCTCAGAGAAGAGCTCCGGACCCGCCACGTGGCTGGAAGAATGGTGCTGCCTGCCCCCGAGCGGTAGGCAGCGGGCGTAAAGGCGCCCTTCACCTTGCCCGTACAAGGTATTCAAGGCCCGCGTCTTCCCAAGACGCGGAAACGCGGAGCACGCGCCTGTCAGGTGCCGTTGCGTCCAGTTGCATCACAGACTGGCGCGCGGTGTCAGAACCTGACAGGTAATAAACGCCGCGACAAGACATCCCATGCCGCCTGCGCCGCCATCAACCACTACGACTGGCGCACGGCATGGGCAGGGCGGCAAAAGGAAGACTCAGAAGCCTTCGACCGGAGGCAACCACCGGCATAACTACAGATACGGTAGATAATAAACAATCCTCCCGGGACCACCTGTCGGGTCCCGGCTTCCCTTGTAAGCCGCCCGAGCCTTGGACTATAAAAGGCTCGGGTAGGCGTCGATAGCAAGGGTTTGCATTCTGCAACTCATACGCTAGCCATACACTCTCAAGCTGTAACTCACCCCCAAGCTCAGGCCCCCTGGCCCTGAGCAGCAAGCAATACAGCGAGCTCCATAGCTCGCCGTGGACGTAGGGTTTTACGCTCCGGCGGCCTGAACCACGTAAAACTTCCTGTGTCAAGCTCTCGCCAACTCGTCCATACGCGCAAGCTCTCCGCTAGGAACTAGCCCCTCCGAAAAAAGAACCTCCGCGGGCTGCCCAGTGCAGGCCCGGGGGAAGTGTCTATCGCACACTTCGACAATCACGAACACCTCTGACCATGCGAGCCATGCAAGAATAAGTACAGATTGATCTAATGAAACTAATCATAGGATAGCATGCATGCGCATCATCGCATCTAGTTTAGGGTTTTGTGCATGATATTGATTGCTGTGAATTTTGTATGCACGTGAATCCTACATAGCAGAACAAGCTCAGGAAGCTGTGTACGGCGAACTACAGCAACCAGATTTTGAGAATCAAGAACAACCGGAACCGCAAGAACAAGGCAAGTGCTCCTTGACCATGTTGATCCTATGTTTTGGGTAAAACTGTTTTGTTTTGCGAAAAGGTGTGTGTGCTGAGTCAAAACATGATGGGAAACCCTTTTATAGGAATTTACTAGTTTTGATTAAACCATCCTTGTCGCCTGGGAAGTTTATGAGTCGGGTATGGTTTTTGCTTTATGCTTTGCTGAGTCTATGGGATTGGGAAGCGAGATAGATGTGTCTAGCTAACTGCAGTCATAATAATAAGGGGAAACTGATGTTAATAATGAACATGGATCGGAGGGAGATCTAGGCAAGACTGGGTTTGTGAATGAGGTAGCATGAGATGGTGGTTTTGCTTGCCATAGATCTAAGGACCGGTTCATGCATGCACATGCCAGGATAACAGTGCCACCACAAGGCCAAGTATGGGTGCGGCTTAGCTGAGTAATTAGGTAAGTTGCTAGAGTGTTATGGACTGTGGAAGGCGTGGGGAATGGGAGTCGAGTGAGGACTGCCCTGGGAACTGCATGGCACAAGAGGGGGCCCGTGGGTGGGAGAATTGGAGATTCTAGCCTGCCGGTGAAACCTTAGTGAGTCCATACATCTAGTAACCCCTTTGTAAAGGCTATTTTGTGATCTCTTGACCATACACCGATGGTTGTGTACTGGTATAATGGAGGTTCTGCAGTCACCGACGGGTGACGAAATCACAAACTGGTGGGTAAAGAGGTACAAACTCTGCAGAGTTGATAAAACTATCATGATAGCCGAGCTTACGGTCACGAGCACCTGGCTAAACTGCCATGATTAGATGGGACGGTTACTGGGATGGTTATTGGAATGGTTATGGGGAAGGTTCTTGGTTATGGTTATCGGTTATGGTTATTGGTTTGGAACTGTTGAGTCCGGGAGATAAGATGGTTGCATGACTGATGGGTCATGACATGAGATTGGTCTCGGTGTGAGATGTGGTTGTTTTATGAGGTGAGATGGTAGCGAATACAAGGAGGTATTCGTGAGTATGAATAAAAGATTGGTAAATGTTCGGATGGAACATGGAAAGCGATGGAGGTATGTTGGTAATTTAATACATACTGGGATTACATTCATCTAAAGTTAAGTTGCTGTTTTATCACGTTTTTATAAATCTGCTTTTCTGCAAATAAGCCTTTTATTACCTACCTTGTTTATAAGCTGCATATCATGTGTTATTCCCGCACTTGCTTAGTACATCATTGTACTCAACCTTGCATTATTATTTCTTCATCAGCAGCAGGAGAAACCTATTATGAAGATCAAGTGGGACATTATGGCGTGTGATCTGTTCTCAACCTTGCCTGTGGAAGGAGTAGAGATGGAGCCACTTCTGCTTAGTTTTTCTTCTGCATTAGTTTTTGCTTCCGCATTAAAATAAGACTTCCGCTGCATAGAAATAAGACTTCCGCTGTGAGCATGAGTCCAAGACTCATGAGGAATTGTAATAAACTCTGTTATTCGTGGTAATATATAATCTGAATTCAGTTTGTGGAACGTATGTGTATGTGTGATGAACATCCTGGTCACACATATGCATTAGTTCTCGGTTCCGTGGTTTTCTCACAGAATTGAGGGCGTCACAGATTGGTATCAGAGCCACGGGTTGACAGTAGGTTACACGCCTAGATAGAAACCTTAGGTTGATATTAGAATCACGGGTTAACAGCAAGTTATACCCCTAAATAGAAGCTACGCGGACCAAAGGAAGCATCCTAGGATGAATAGCTTAGATTGGCCTTGAAACCGCCTTGACATAGGAAACCATCCTTGAATAGGAGTTGAGTGGGCCCTTGTGATGATTATTTGTGAATATGTGCTTAGTGTGAGTTGTGGGACGCCTCAACAACGTTGCCCATATCCAAACGTAAGAAGAAAGAGGAGTGAAATGCTTCGGCACTTGATCACATCCTCATATGGACTAATATATATAGTCCAACTCCCCTTGATGCATATAGTTGAAAGGACCTATCTAATCTTCTAACCTTCTATTCTATTTCATTCTCTCTCACAGATGGTGAGAGGAAACGCCAGCCGAAGGAACGTCCAGGAAGATGACCACGAAGAAATTCCCGCTAACCCTGGAGCTGGTGAAAACAACCTAGAAAGATTGATGGCCATGCAAAACCAGCTTATGCAAACCATGATCCAAACTTTGGGTCAGTTGCAGGCCAACCAACACCCCGTTCCGGCACCACCGCCACCACCACCGCCGGCTCATAACAGGTTGGGAGAGTTCATGAGGACTCGACCACCCACCTTTGCTCAAGCAAGCGATCCAATGGAGGCCGATGATTGGTTGAAATCCATGGAGAAGAAGCTTGCCATTGTACAGTGCAACGACCGAGAGAAGGTTCTCTTTGCGTCGCACCAACTGATGGGAGCAGCTGCTGAACGGTGGGATGCCTTGAGCAACGCCCATGCCAACCCGGAGACAATCACTTGGACTGAGTTCAAGGAAAGCTTCCGCTCCCACTACATCCCTGTTGGCGTAATGATGCTCAAGAGGCAGGAGTTTGAAGGTCTCCGCCAAGGGCAGAAGAGTGTGAACGAATACCTCAACAAGTTCATACAACTGTCCCAGTATGCCCCCGAAGATGTCAACTCAGATCAGAGGAAGCAGTACCTGTTCATGAGAGGGTTGAACAATGAGATCCAAGTTCAGCTCCTCAACAATGACTACGTAAGCTTCCAGAAGCTGGTTGATAAGGCTATTGTGGTGGAAAACAAGATCCGAGAGATCGAGCGCTAGTGCAAAAGGAAGATCCCATACCAGCCCCAAGGGAGCAACGTACGACCTAGGTACATGCCCCCTGCACCGCAGTATGGATCGACCACTCCTACGTACCGCCCTGGTCAGCCACCACAGCAACGGCTCGTTGCACCGGCACCTCGTGTGCCCATGCCTCCTGCACCCCGGCCTAACAATGGCGCTCCTGTTCAAAACCCCCGCCCCAACGTACCTGCTGCCGTAGGCAACAGGGCATGCTTTGCATGCGGGGAAGTAGGCCACTTCGCTAACCAGTGCCCAAAGAGAGGCCCTGGACAGCAAGGTAACGTGCCCAAGCAGAACCAGCGACCAAACGGAGGGGACCACCAAGGGAACCATGGACCGCAGAACTATGCTCGTGGTCATGTTAACCATGTCACTGCTGAGGAAGCACAACAGGCTGAGGACGTCGCAATTGGTATGTTCCTTGCCAACTCCAACCCAGCCACCATTTTATTTGATTCCGGAGCATCACATTCCTTCATATCATCCAAATATGTTGCCAAGCATCATCTACCCGTATCCCACTTAGAATGTGCTATGTTAGTTAATTCTCCCGGAGGAGAAATGAGGACCAACATAGTATGTCCTAAAGTAAGCCTTAAAATAAGGGGGGTAGACTTCCTTGCTAACCTTATTGTTTTGGACTTCCACGGGATTGACATCATACTCGGAATGGACTGGTTAAGCAAGCACAATGGGGTAATCCTATGTGCTGAGAGAAGCGTGCAGTTGACGAACGAACACGGTATCCATGTCGAGTTTGAGTCAGCCCAGCAAGCAACCGAACGGGGGGATTTGAACCATGTTGAAGGAGTAGCATTGGAAAACATTCCAGTGGTTCAGGAATTTTCGGATGTGTTCCCGGAAGAACTTCCAGGTATGCCACCTGACCGGGATATTGAGTTTGCCATAGATTTGGTACCTGGAACTGCACCCATAGCTAAGAGACCATATAGGATGCCCGTCAACGAATTAGTTGAACTAAAGAAGCAAATTCAAGAACAGTTGGAGAAGGGTTTTATCCATCCAAGTTCGTCACCGTGGGGAGCCCCGGTACTTTTCGTGGACAAGAAAGACGGAACCAAAAGAATGTGCGTGGACTACAGGTCTCTAAACGAGGTGACAATCAAGAATAAATACCCTCTGCCCCGTATAGAGGACCTGTTCGACCAAATGAAAGGAGCCCAAGTGTTCTCCACGATTGATCTTCGGTCGGGATATTTCCAGCTGAAGATTAAGCCCTCCGATATACCTAAGACAGCCTTTTGGACGCGGTATGGTTCATATGAATATACCGTTATGTCCTTTGGATTGACAAATGCACCGGCATACTTCATGTACCTTATGAACAAGGTTTTCATGGAGTACATGGACAAGTTCGTCGTGGTTTTTATCGACGACATTATGGTGTATTCAAAAAGTAAGGAGGAGCATAAAGAACATCTGAGATTGACCTTGCAGAAGTTGCGCGAGCATCAGTTGTATGCCAAGCTCAACAAGTGCCAATTTTGGCTAAAGGAAATATCTTTCCTAGGCCACATCATCTCCAAGGAAGGGGTATCGGTTGATCCTGGAAAGGTGAGGGATATTCTAAAGTGGGACCAACCAAAGAGCGTGAGGGATATTCGAAGTTTCCTTGGAATGGCAGAATACTATCGTCGCTTCATTAAAGACTTCTCTAAGATAGCAAAACCTATGACGGAGTTGCTAATGAAGGGAAAGGTCTTTCAATGGACACAAGCCTGCCAAGAAAGTTTTGAGGAACTCAAGAAAAGGCTAACCACAGCACCAGTTCTGGTATTGCCAGACGTATGCAAGAGCTTTGACATATATTGTGACGCATCCAGACAAGGGCTCGGGTGTGTACTCATGCAGGAAGGACAAGTGATAGCCTATGCCTCACGACAATTAAAGAACCACGAGCTTAACTATCCTACACACGATTTGGAGTTAACAGCAGTGGTGCATGCATTGAAGATTTGGAGACATTATATCCTTGGTCATCGATGTGAGATCTATACAGATCATAAAAGCCTCAAGTACATATTTACACAAACGGACTTGAATTTGAGGCAACATCGATGGTTAGAACTCATCAAGGATTATGATGTAGGAATCAATTACCACCCCGGGAAGGCCAATGTGGTCGCTGACGCATTGAGCAGAAAGGGAGCATGCCACCAACTCACGGTTCGGGAGCTACCACCCGAACTACATAAGGAGTTCGAACAGTTACACCTCGGATTCTTGAATAACATGGAAATGATGGAAATCCACTCCTCATTGGAGCAAGAAATAAGAAAGGGACAAGCAACGGACGAGGGGATCAAGGAGATCAAAGAAAGAATCCGACAAGGGATAGAAAAGGATTTCAAGGAGGATAAAAAGGGTACGCTTTGGCTAGGAAAAAGGATTTGTGTGCCAAACATAAAACACCTTCGCGACATGATATTGAAGGAGGCACATGATTCACCCTATTCCATACATCCAGGGAGCACCAAAATGTACAAGGATTTGAAAACTTGCTATTGGTGGGATGGTATGAAGAGGGATATAGCCGAATACGTTGCCCTATGCGACACATGCCAACGGGTAAAAGCCGAACATCAAAAACCCGCTGGATTGTTGCAACCTTTGAAAATACCTGAATGGAAATGGGAAGACATCAGTATGGACTTCATCGTCGGACTGCCAAGGACTCAGTCAGGATACGATTCCATCTGGGTCATTGTGGACCGGTTGACGAAAACTGCCCATTTTCTTCCGGTAAAGACCAGTTACAGCGTTACACAGCTGGCAGAGTTGTACATGGAGCAGATCGTGTGCCGACATGGAGTTCCGAAGAGGATAGTCTCAGATCGAGGTTCTCAGTTTACCTCTAGATTCTGGAGGAAGCTGCAGAAAGCCATGGGTACACGACTAGATTTTAGCTCCGCCTATCACCCACAAACAGATGGGCAAACCGAGAGGACGAACCAAATTTTGGAGGACATGTTTAGATCTTGCGCCTTGAAACATGGGCATAGTTGGGATAGGAGTTTACCGTATGCCGAGTTCTCCTATAACAACAGCTATCAAGCTAGCTTGAACATGTCGCCTTTCGAAGCCTTATATGGTAGACGGTGTAGAACACCACTGTTCTGGAACGAGACTGGAGAGAACCAGGTGTTTGGACCCGAAGTACTACAAGAGGCTGAAAAGCAAGTCCAAACGATATGGGAGAACTTAAAGGCTGCTCAGTCACGACAGAAAGGCTATGCGGACAATAGGCGTAGGAAATTGACCTTTGAAGTAGGAGACTTCGTATACCTGAAGGTATCGCCTATCCGAGGCCAACGACGTTTTAACGTCAAAGGCAAACTAGCGCCTCGCTACATCGGACCATTTAAGATTTTGGACAAGCGAGGAGAAGTAGCCTATCAACTAGAGCTCCCAAACCACCTCTCCGACGTACATGACGTGTTTCATATATCCCAGCTCAAGAAGTGCTTAAGAGTACAAGAAGAACAAGTGTCAATGGGAGAACTTGAACTTCAAGAGGACCTAACTTACGCAGAACACCCTGTCCGAATCTTGGACGTAAAGGAAAGGGTCACCCGGAACAAGGTGATTCGATGGTGCAGGGTACAATGGAGCCATCACACTGAAGCTGAAGCCACATGGGAACGTGAAGAGGATATCAAGGCAGAATTTTCCCATCTATTTTCTACTAACGAATCTCGAGGGCGAGATTCAATTTAAGGGGGGTAGATTTGTGACACCCTCATCTCGGGTGTCAGCATATGTTCATGTTTTATGAAGAAGAAAAACATTTTAAGAAAAGAAGGAACTCATTCCCGAGAGCACCGGATGCAACTTCCACGACCAGCAGACCACGTGGCGTGTTCGGAACTCATTCCCGAGAGATTGGGAGAGGTCCGACGCTAAATTGGATACGTGGCAGGCTCGGGGATCACCTCCGCAGTTGGAAAGAGGTCCGACCCTGTGGGACGCGTGTTGCCCACGGAGCTAGCCTCTGCGGAAGAAGCAAAGGCATTTCCGCAGGACACGTGTCATCCTCGGAGCTAGTCCTCACGGAAATAAGAGGACCCGTCGCGCGGGATACGTGTCAACCACGGAGCTCATCTCAGAGAAGTCCGGGTCTATCGAACACGTGTCGCCACCGGAGCTTATCGCCGGAAGGTCCGTCGCAGCTAAACACGTGTCGACCTCGGGGCATGTCCCTGAGGAAAGGAAAGCGGAAAGACTGGCACCCACACGTGGCGTGCGTGGAGCTCACCTCCGAAGAAGAGGGAGGTCTCGATCGATTGACACACGGCACAACCGGAGCTCGTCTCTGCGGATGAGGAGATACCAGGCCCGCAGGACACGTGGAGCTTCTGGAGCTCATCATCACGGAGGTAACGAGTTCTGGAGCGGCTGTTACGCGTAAGGACACCGGTACGCAACAGGAACCGATCTAAACTCCACAATGATACTAAAGATAAGATACTAGGATCCAACAAAGATCTGAATAAGACTCTTATTCGGGATACAATCAGATTAGGACTCTTCTCTTCCCGATTATAAATAGAACCCAAAACCTCCTGCCGAAACCACAAACTTCTCGTTCAACTCCTGAGCCGACGACTTAGAGCCCTAGCCCTAACTCGCCGAGCAAAATATCGCCAAAGCGCAACAAGGGAGATCATCGGAGGAGAACCAAGCGGTCTGAGGAGGACCTCAAAGTCAAGAAGAGCGTGAGGTAGGACTTCAATACCACCTTACGACATCATGTTGTTCATCTCTTTGCATCTGTTCTTCAATTCCTTTCGAACAGAAGCCTTTTCGTGGACAGATCACTTGATGATCAGTTTGATCTAAAGACCAGATCATCACGAACACCTCTGACCATGCGAGCCATGCAAGAATAAGTACAGATCGATCTAATGAAACTAATCATAGGATAGCATGCATGCACATCATCGCATCTAGTTTAGGGTTTTGTGCATGATATTGATTGCTGTGAATTTTGTATGCACGTAAATCCTACATAGCAGAACAAGCTCAGGAAGCTGTGTACGGCGAACTACAGCAACCAGATTTTGAGAATCAAGAACAACCGGAACCGCAAGAACAAGGCAAGTGCTCCTTGACTATGTTGATCCTATGTTTTGGGTAAAACTGTTTTGTTTTGCGAAAAGGTGTGTGTGCTGAGTCAAAACATGATGGGAAACCCTTTTATAGGAATTTACTAGTTTTGATTAAACCATCCTTGTCGCCTGGGAAGTTTATGAGTCGGGTATGGTTTTTGCTTTATGCTTCGCTGAGTCTATGGGATTGGGAAGCGAGATAGATGTGTCTAGCTAACTGCACTCATAATAATAAGGGGAAACTGATGTTTATAATGAACATGGATCGGAGGGAGATCTAGGCAAGACTGGGTTTGTGAATGAGGTAGCATGAGATGGTGGTTTTGCTTGCCATAGATCTAAGGACCGGTTCATGCATGCACATGCCAGGATAACAGTGCCACCACAAGGCCAAGTATGGGTGCGGCTTAGCTGAGTAATTAGGTAAGTTGCTAGAGTGTTATGGACTGTGGAAGGCGCGGGGAATGGGAGTCAAGTGAGGACTGCCCTGGGAACTGCATGGCACAAGAGGGGGCCCGTGGGTGGGAGAATTGGAGATTCTAGCCTGCCGGTGAAACCTTAGTGAGTCCATACATCTAGTAACCCCTTTGTAAAGGCTATTTTGTGACCTCTTGACCATACACCGACGGTTGTGTACTGGTATAATGGAGGTTCTGCAGTCGCCGACGGGTGACGAAATCACAAACTTGTGGGTAAAGAGGTGCAAACTCTGCAGAGTCTAAAACTATCATGATAGCCGAGCTTACGGTCATGAGCACCTGGCTAAAATGCCATGATTAGATGGGATGGTTACTGGAATGGTTATTGGGAAGGTTCTTGGTTATGGTTTTTGGTTATGGTTTGGTTTGGAATTGTTAAGTCTGGATGATGAAAGGGTTGCATGACTGGTGGGTCATGATATGAGATTGGTCTCGGTGCGAGACAAGGTTGTTGCATGAGATGGTAGCGAATACGAGGAGGTATTCGTGAGTATGGGTAAAGGATTGGTTAATGTTTGGATGGAACGCGGGAAGTGATGGAGGTATGTTGGTAATTTCATACATGCTGGGAATACATTCATCTAAAGTTATGTTGCTGTTTTATCACGGTTTTATAAATCTGCTTTTCTGCAAATAAACCTTTTATGCCTACCTTGTTTATGAGCTGCATATCATGTGTTTTTCCGCACTTGCTGAGTACATCATTGTACTCAAACTTGCATTATTATTTCTTCATCAACAGCAAGAGAAGACTACTATGAAGACCGAGTAGAGCATTATGGCGTGTGATCTGTTCTCAACCTTGCCTGTGGAGGGAGTAGAGATGGAGCCACTTCTGCTTAGTTTTGCTTCCGCATTAGTTTTTGCTTCCGCATTTAAATAAAGATTTCTGCTGCATAGAAATAAAGACTTCCGTTGTGAGCGTGAGTCCAAGACTCATGAGGTGATTGTAATAAACTCTGTTATTCGTGGTAATATATAATCTGAATTCAGTTTGTGGAACGTATGTGTATGTGTGATGAACATCCTGGGCACACATATGCATTAGTTCTCGGTTCCGTGGCTTTCCACAGAATTGAGGGCGTCACAGATTGGTATCAGAGCCACGGGTTGACAGTAGGTCACACGCCTAGATAGAAACCTTAGATTGATATTAGAATCACGGGTTAACAGCAAGTTATACCCCTAAATAGAAGCTACGCGGACCAAAGGAAGCATCCTAGGATGAATAGCTTAGATTGGCCTTGAAACCACCTTGACATAGGAAACCATCCTTAAATAGGAGTTGAGTGGGCCCTTGTGATGATTATTTGTGAATATGTGCTTAGTGTGAGTGGTGGGACGTCTCGAAAATGTTGTCCATATCCACACATAAGAAGAAGGAGATGTGAGATGTTTCGGCACTTGCTCACATCCTCATAAAGGGCTAATATATATAGTCCAACTCACCTTGATGCATATAGTTGAAAGGACCTACCTAACCTTCTAACCTTCTATCTCACAGATGGTGCGAGGAAACGCCAGCCGAAGGAACGTCCAGGAAGATGACCACGAGGAAGTTCCTGCCAACCCCGGAGCTGGCGAAAACAACCTAGAAAGGTTGATGGCCATGCAAAACAAGCTTATGCAAACCATGATCCAAACTTTGGGTCAGTTGCAGGCCAACCAACACCCTGTTCCGGCACCACCGCCACCACCACCGCCGTCTCATAACAGGTTGGGAGAGTTCATGAGGACACGACCACCCACCTTTGCTCAAGCAAGCGATCCAATGGAGGCCGATGATTAGTTGAAATCCATGGAGAAGAAGTTTGCCATTGTCCAGTGCAACGACCGAGAGAAGGTTCTCTTTGCGTCACACCAACTGATGGGAGCAGCTGCTGACTGGTGGGATGCCTTGAGCAACGCCCATGCCAACCCGGAGACAATCACTTGGACTGAGTTCAAGGAAAGTTTCCGCTCCCACTACATCCCTGTTGGCGTAATGATGCTTAAGAGGCAGGAGTTTGAAGGTCTCCGCCAAGGGCAGAAATGTGTGAACGAATACCTCAACAAGTTCATACAACTGTCCCGGTATGCCCCCGAAGATGTCAACTCAGATCAGAGGAAGCAGTACCTGTTCATGAGAGGGTTGAACAATGAGATCCAAGTTCAGCTCCTCAACAATGACTACGTAAGCTTCCAGAAGCTGGTTGATAAGGCTATTGTGGTGGAAAACAAGATCCGAGAGATCGAGCGAGAGTGCAAAAGGAAGATCCCATACCAGCCCCAAGGGAGCAACGTACGACCTAGATACATGCCCCCTGCACCGCAGTATGGATCGACCACTCCTACGTACCGCCCTGGTCAGCCACCACAGCAACGGCTCGTTGCACTGGCACCTCGTGTGCCCATGCCTCCTGCGCCCCGGCCTAACAATGGCGCTCCTGTTCAAAACCCCCGCCCCAACGTACCTGCTGCCGTAGGCAACAGGGCATGCTTTGCATGCGGGGAAGTAGGCCACTTCGCTAACCAGTGCCCGAAGAGAGGCCCTGGACAGCAAGGTAACGTGCCCAAGCAGAATCAGCGACCAAACGGAGGGGACAACGAAGGGAACCGGGGACCGCAGAGCTATGCTCGTGGCCACGTTAACCATATCATTGCTGAGGAAGCACAACAGGCTGAGGACGTCGCAATTGGTATGTTCCTTGCCAACTTCAACCCAGCCACCATTTTATTTGATTCCGGAGCATCGCATTCCTTCATATCATCCGAATATGTTGCCAAACATCATCTACCCGTATCCCACCTCGAATGTGCTATGTTAGTTAATTCTCCCGGAGGAGAAATGAGGACTAATATAGTATGTCCTAAAGTAAGCCTTAAAATAAGGGGGGTAGACTTCCTTGCCAACCTTATTGTCTTGGACTCCCACGGAATTGACATCATACTCGGAATGGACTGGTTAAGCAAGCACAATGGAGTAATCCAATGCACTGAGAGAAGCGTGCAATTGACAAACAAACACGGTATCCGTGTCGAGTTTGAGTCAGCCCCGCAAGCGACCGAACGGGCGGATCTGAACCATGTTGAAGGAGTAGCATTGGACAACATTCCAGTGGTTCAGGAATTTTCGGATGTGTTCCCGGAAGAACTTTCAGGTATGCCACCTGACCGGGATATTGAGTTTGCCATAGATTTGGTACCTGGAACTGCACCCATAGCTAAGAGACCATATAGGATGCCCGTCAATGAGTTAGTTGAACTAAAGAAGCAAATTCAAGAACAGTTGGAGAAGGGTTTTATCCGTCCATGTTCGTCACCATGGGGAGCCCCGGTACTCTTCGTGGACAAGAAGGACGGAACCCAAAGAATGTGCATGGACTACAGGTCTCTCAACGAGGTAACAATCAAGATTAAATACCCTCTGCCCCGTATAGAGGACCTGTTCGATCAAATGAAAGGAGCCCAAGTGTTCTCCAAGATTGATCTTCGGTCGGGATATTTCCAGCTGAAGATTAAGCCCTCCGATATACCTAAGACAGCCTTTCGGACGCGGTATGGTTCATATGAATATACCGTTATGTCTTTTGGATTGACAAATGCACATGCATACTTCATGTACCTTATGAATAAGGTTTTCATGGAGTACTTGGACAAGTTCGTCGTGGTTTTCATCGACGACATTATGGTGTATTCAAAAAGTGAGGAGGAGCATGAATAACATCTGAGATTGACCATGCAGAAGTTGCGAGAGCATCAGTTGTATGCCAAGCTCAACAAATGTCAATTTTGGCTAAAAGAAATATCCTTCCTAGGCCACATCATCTCCAAGGAAGGGGTATCGGTTGATCCTGGAAAGGTGAGAGATGTTCTGAAGTGGGACCAACCGAAGAGCGTGAGGGATATTTGGAGTTTCCTTGGGATGGCAGGATACTATCGGCGCTTCATTAAAGACTTCTCTAAAATAGCAAAGCTAACGAAGGGGAAGATCTTTCAATGGACACAAGCCTGCCAAGAAAGTTTTGAGGAACTCAAGAAAAGGCTAACCACAGCACCAGTTCTGGTATTGCCAGACGTAAGCAAGAGCTTTGACATATATTGTGACGCATCCAGACAAGGGCTCGGGTGTGTACTCATGCAGGAAGGACAAGTGGTAGCCTATGCCTCACAACAATTAAAGAAACACGAGATTAACTATCCTACACATGATTTGGAGTTAGCAGCAGTGGTGCATGCATTGAAGATTTGGAGGCATTATATCCTTGGTCATCGATGTGAGATCTATACAGATCATAAAAGCCTCAAGTACATATTTACACAAACGGACTTGAATTTGAGGCAACGTCGATGGCTAGAACTCATCAAGGATTATGATGTGGGAATCAACTACCACCCTGGGAAGGCCAATGTGGTCGCTGACGCATTGAGCAGAAAGGGAGCATGCCACCAACTCACGGTTCAGGAGCTACCACCCGAACTACGTAAGGAGTTCGAACGGTTACACCTCGGATTCTTGAATAACATGGAAATGATGGAGATCCACTCCTCATTGGAGCAAGAAATAAGAAAGGGACAAGCAACGGACGAGGGGATCAAGGAAATCAAGGAAAGAATCCGACAAGGGATAGAGAAGGATTTCAAAGAGGATGAAAAGGGTACGCTTTGGCTAGGAAAAAGGATTTGTGTGCCAAACCTAAGACACCTTCGCGACATGATATTGAAGGAGGCACATGATTCACCCTATTCCATACATCCAGTGAGCACCAAAATGTACAAGGACTTGAAAACTTGCTATTGGTGGGATGGTATGAAGAGAGATATAGCCGAACACGTTGCCCTATGCAACACATGCCAACGGGTAAAAGCCGAACATCAAAAACCCACTGGGTTGTTGCAACCTTTAAAAATACCTGAATGGAAATGGGAGGACATCAGTATGGACTTTATTGTCGGATTGCCAAGAACTCAGTCAGGATACGACTCCATCTGGGTCATTGTGGACCGGTTGACGAAAACCGCCCATTTTCTTCCGGTAAAGGCCAGTTACAACGTTACACAGTTGGCAGAGTTGTACATGGAGCAGATCGTGTGCCGTCATGGAGTTCCGAAGAGGATAGTCTCAGATCGAGGTTCTCAGTTTACTTCTAGATTCTGGAAGAAGCTGCAGAAAGCCATGGGTACACGACCGGATTTTAGCTCTGCCTACCACCCACAAACAGATGGACAAACCGAAAGGACGAACCAAATTTTGGAAGACATGTTGAGAGCTTGCGCCTTGAAACGTGGGCGTAGTTGGGACAGGAGTTTACCGTATGCCGAGTTCTACTATAACAACAGCTATCAAGCTAGCTTGAAGATGTCGCCTTTCGAAGCCGTATATGGTAGACGGTGTAGAACGCCACTGTTCTGGAACGAGACTGGAGAGAACCAGGTGTTTGGACCCAAAGTACTACAAGAGGCTGAAAAGCAAGTCCAAACGATACGGGAGAACTTAAAGGCTGCTCAGTCACGACAGAAAGGCTATGCGGACAATAGGCGTAGGAAGTTGACCATTGAAGTTGGAGACTTCGTATACCTTAAGGTATCGCCTATCCGAGGCCAACGACGTTTTAACGTCAAAGGCAAACTAGCGCCTCGCTACATCGGACCATTTAAGATTTTGGATAAGTGAGGAGAAGTATCCTATCAACTAGAGCTCCCAAACCACCTCTCCGACGTACATGACGTGTTTCATGTATCTCAGCTCAAAAAGTGCTTGAGAATACCAGAGGAACAAGTGTCAATGGGAGAACTTAAACTTCAAGAGGACCTGACTTACACAGAACACCCTATCCGAATCTTGGATGTAAAGGAAAGGGTCACCCGAAACAAGGTGATTCGATGGTGCAAAGTACAATGGGGCCATCACACTGAAGCTGAAGCCACATGGGAGCGTGAAGAGGATATTAAGGCTGAATTCCCCTATCTATTTTCTACTAATGAATCTCGAGGGCGAGATTCAATTTAAGGGGGGTAGATTTGTGACACCCTCATCTCAGGTGTCAGCATATGTTCATGTTTTATGAAGAAGAAAAACATTTTAAGAAAAGAAGGAACAGAGACAAGTATCAAAAAGATAGCCAATAATGCTCTCCGAGAGCACCGAAGGCAACTTCCACGGCCAGCAGACCACGTGGCGTGTTCGGAGCTCATCCCCGAGACATTTGGGAGAGGTCCTCCGTTAAACTAGCTACGTGGCAAGCTTGAGGGTCACCTCCGCAATTGAAAAGAGGTCCGACCATGTGGGACACGTGCTGCCCGCGGAGATAGCCTCTGCAGAAGAAGCAAAGGCATTTTTCATAGGACACGTGTCATCCACGGAGCTAGTCCTCGCGGAAATAAGAGGACCAGTCGCGGGGGATACGTGTCAATCTCGGAGCTCATCTCAGAGAAGTCCGGATCTATCGAACACGTGTCGCCACCGGAGCTTATCACCGGAAGGTCCGTCGCAGCTAAACACGTGTCGACCTCGGGGCATGTCCCTGAGGAAAGGAGTGCGGAAAGACCGGCACCCACACGTGGCATGCGCGGAGCTCGTCTCCGAAGAAGAGGGAGGTCTTGATCGATTGACACGCGGCACAACCGGAGCTCGTCTCTGCGGATGAGGAGATACGAGGCCCGGAGGACACGTGGAGCTTCCGGAGCTCATCATCACGGAGGTAACGAGTTCTGGAGCGGCTGTTACACGTAAGAACACCGGTACGCAAAAGAAACCGATCTAAAATACACAATGGTTACCGAAGATAAGACGTCAGGATCTAACAAGGATCTGAATAAGACTCTTATTCGGGATCCAATCAGATTAGGACTCTTCTCTTCCCGATTATAAATAGAACCCAAAACCTCTGGCTGAAATCACGAACTTCTCTTTCAACTCCTGAGCCGACGACTTAGCGCTCTAGCCCTAACTCGCCGAGCAAAACATCGCCGAAGCGCAACAAGGGAGATCATCGGAGAAGAACCGAGTGGTCTGAGGAGGACCTCGAAGTCAAGAAAAAAACGTGAGGTAGGACTTCAATACCACCTTACGACATCATGTTGTTCGTCTCTTTGCATCTGTTCTTCGATTCCTTTCGAACAGAAACCTTTTCGTGGATAGATCACTCGATGATCAGTTTGATCTAAAAATAAGGTCATCGCCACGACCACATTTGATCCGAACACCTCTGACCATGCAAGCCATGCAAGAACACGTACAGATCAATCTAATGAAACTAATCATAGGATAGCATGCATGTGCATCATCGCATCTAGTTTAGGGTTTTGTGCATGATATTGATAGCTGTGAATCTTGTGTGCACGTGAATCCTACATAGCAGGACAAACTCAGGAAGCTGTCTACGACGGGCTGCAGCAACAAGGTTTTGAGAATCAAGAACAACCGGAACCGCAAGAACAAGGCAAGTGCTCCTTGACCATGTTGATCCTATGTTTTTGGTAAAACTATTTTGTTTTGCGAAAAGGTGTGTGTGCTGAGTCAAACATGATGGAAAAACCCTTTTTATAGGAGTTTACTAGTTTTGATTAAACCATCCTTGTCGCCTAGGAAGTTTATGAGTCGGGTATGGTTTTTGCTTTATGCTTCGCTGAGTCCATGGGATTGGGAAGCGAGATAGATGTGTCTAGCTAACTGCATTCGTACTTATAATAAGTAACTGATGAGGTTAATAAACATGGATCGGAGGGAGATCTAGGCAAGCCTGGGTTTGTGAATGAGGTAGCATGAGAGGGTGGTTTTGCTTGCCGCAGATCTAAGGACCGGTTCATGCATGCACATGCCAGGATAACAGTGCCACCACAAGGCCAAGTATGGGTGCGGCTTAGCTGAGTAATTAGGTAAGTTGCTAGAGTGTTATAGACTGTGGAAGGCGCGGGGAATGGGAGTCGAGTGAGGACTTCCCTGGGAACTGCATGGCACAAGAGGGGGCCCGTGGGTGGGAGAATTGGAGATTCTAGCCTGCCGGTGAAACCTTAGTGAGTCCATACATCTAGTAACCCCTTTGTAAAGGCTATTTTGTGATCTCTTGACCATACACCGACGGTTGTGTACTGAAATAATGGAGGTTCTGCAGTCGCCGACGGGTGACGAAATCACAAACTTGTGGGTAAAGAGGTGCAAACTCTGCAGAGTCTAAAACTATCATGATAGTCGAGCTTACGGTCATGAGCACCTGGCTAAACTACCATGATTAGATGGGATAGTTACTGGAATGGTTATTGGGAAGGTTCTTGGTTATGGTTTTTGGTTATGGTTAGGTTTGGAATTGTTAAGTCTGGATGATGAAAGGGTTGCATGACTGGTGGGTCATGATATGAGATTGGTCTCGGTGCGAGACAAGGTTGTTGCATAAGATGGTAGCGAATACGAGGAGGTATTCGTGAGTATGGGTAAAGGATTGGTTAATGTTTGGATGGAACGCGGGAAGTGATGGAGGTATGTTGGTAATTTCATACATGCTGGGAATACATTCATCTAAAGTTAAGTTGCTGTTTTATCACAGTTTTATAGATCTGCTTTTCTGCAAATAAACCTTTTATGCCTACCTTGTTTATGAGCTGCATATCATGTGTTTTTCCGCACTTGCTGAGTACATCATTGTACTCAAACTTGCATTATTATTTCTTCATCAACAGCAAGAGAAGACTACTACGAAGACCGAGTAGAGCATTATGGCGTGTGATCTGTTCTCAACCTTGCCTGTGGAGGGAGTAGAGATGGAGCCACTTCTGCTTAGTTTTCCTTCCGCATTAGTTTTTGCTTCCGCATTTAAATAAAGATTTCTGCTGCATAGAAATAAAGACTTCCGCTGTGAGCATGAGTCCAAGACTCATGAGGTGATTGTAATAAACTCTGTTATTCGTTGTAATATATAATCTGAATTCAGTTTGTGGAACGTATGTGTATGTGTGATGAACATCCTGGGCACACATATGCATTAGTTCTCGGTTCCGTGGCTTTCCACAGAATTGAGGGCGTCACAGGTAGGCAGCGGGCGTAAAGACACCCCATACCTTGCCCGTACAAGGTATTCAAGGCCCGCGTCTTCCCGAGACGCGGAGACGCGGAGCACGCGTCTGTCAGGTGCCGTTGCGCCCAGTCGCATCACAGACTGGCGCGCGGTGTCAGAACCTGCCAGCCAATAAACACCGCGACAAGACATCCCATGCCGCCTGCGCCGTCATCAACCACTACGACTAGCATGCGGCATGGGCAGGGCGGCAAGATGAAGACTCAGAAGCCTTCGACCAGAGGCAACTACCGGCATAACTGCAGATACGGTAGATGATAGACAATCTTCCCGGGACCACCTGTCGGGTCCCGGCCCCCCTTGTAAGCTGCCCGAGCCTTGGACTATAAAAGGCTCGGGTAGGCGTCGATAGCAGGGGTTCGCACTTTGCAACTGTTACGCTAGCCATACACTATCAAGCTGTAACTCACCCCCGAGCTCAGGCCTCCGGTCCTGAGCAGCAAGCAATACAGCGAGCTCCATAGCTCGCCGTGGACGTAGGGTTTTACGCTCCGGCGGCCTGAACCACGTAAAACTCACCGTGTCAAGCTCTTACTAACTCGTCCATCTACGCAAGCTCTCCGCTAGAGACTAGCCCCACCGAAAAAAGAACCTTCGCGGGCTGCCCAGTGCAGGCCTGGGGGAAGTGTCGACTGAACACTTCGACAGCGGAGTTCAAGCCGAGCTCCCGACCACGTCAGACAGCCAAGAGCCAAGCACTGGCTGACTTCGTGCCTGAGTGGACGCCAACGTAGGCTGACCCAGGGGGCCACGAAGGCGGTGAACCAAAGTACCGAGCTCCGGTCTTCACCGGGCCTCACTGGACGCTCTTCTTCGACGGCTCCTCGCGGAAGCAGGGGGCTGGTGCCGGCGTACTGCTTCTCATGCCATCGGGGGAGCAGTCTGGGTACATGGTCCGTCTCAATTCCAAGGCAACCAACAACTTGGCAGAATGTTGGAGAAAGACTTCCTCGCCTTGGACCTGCGCCATGTACCGCGCGCTGGCAAGGCCTCAGCTGACGACCTCTCAGCGAAGGCCTCCCTCGGAGCCCCTGCGCCTGAAGGAGTCTTCGAGGGGGCTGAACCAGTGCCTCGATGCTAGGCAGTCCCGGTGGCCCTGCAGCCATGGATGCCGCCAAAGGATCGTAAGCGTCACTGGGGACTCTGTGCAACCCAGGGCTCAAGATCCAGAAGCTCAAGTAGTCCCGATGCATGGACCACGGAGGTCCGGGACTCCTTGAAGGACATCCTTCCTGATGAACATGCATTCGCTGAACGGGTGGTGTGGATGGCTAGGTGCTACGCGCTGGTATCTTTACTGGCGTGGCGCCACGACATCCTATTGCGGTGCATAACCCAGGAGGAAGGCTGCGAATAGCTCGCAGTAGTCCATGGAGGCGAGTGCTGGGAACGCTCATCGTCCCACACGCTGGTCGGTTAAGCCACCCGGCATGGCTCCTACTGACCGAGAGCCACCTGGACGCCGTCAAACCGGTTAGGGATGCAATGCGTGCCAGGTCCACGCCAAGCAGACCCACACAACCGGTGCAGACGCGCACCCAGAGCCGTCGGGGGATACCGGCTCCTCCATGTCGAGGGCCAGACGGACTTCCCAGGGCCGGGTCACGGGAACTACCCTTCCACATGGTATGCGGGGCCGAAGCCATGCTTCCCCCTGATATCTACATGGGGGTCCCCCCGTGTCCGGCGTACGACGAAGCCACGCATGACCCGCTCTGCGTGAAGACAGGCGCTCCGACGCTACCCCAGTAAGTTCACCATGCTTACTTAGGTGTTCATTTAAATTACGCATTAATTTATATGAACACCTCCCCACGCTCTAGAAAGTGTGCGTCCATTGTACACTTGGTGACTCTTTTTTGCTCTCATGCATAGTCGATATTTGCTGTCCTGCCGAAAACGGTAGTGCTTGGGGTACCTGCCAGAGGCCTGGTGGCCTTTTGGATCTCCCCCTGTGAGAGTACTATACCACCAGTTGGTCTCCTCCGAGAAAAGACCTACGCTAGACCGGGGGGTCAGGAGCCTTGCTTTGCCCGGTCTTGCACCCAAAGCATGCGCACTCTGCCCCCCAGCGCTACGGTCTGAGTACCAGGGGGCCGAATGGTTACATCCTGACTGGGGCTTGGGCCAGACCTCCGGGACCAAGTGCACTGGATTACCCAAGCCCCGTATTCCGGCCTGGGACAGTAAGCCAAATGAGACTAAGGGACAGGAAAGGGGGGACCACTGAGAAGTGCCGGCCTTCGCCCGCACAGCTGGGCCGAGCTCTGATGCCAGCCCTCGCCCTCCTTTCAGAGGCGAGCGCTGATGCCGGGCCTCGCGCCATTCGCTGGCCTGAGTTCCGATGACTTCCGGACCTCCGCCTCGACAGCCAGGCCGAGCTCCGAGGCCAGCCCTTGCCCTCCTTTCAAAGGCGAGCACCGATGCCGGACCTCACGCCCTTCGCTGGCATGAGCTCCGATGACTTCCGGGCCTCCGCCCCCGCGGCTGGGCCGAGCTCCGAGGCCAGCCCTCGCCCTCCTTTCAGAGGCGAGCGCTGATGCCGGACCTCACGCCCTTCGTTGGCCTGAGCTCCGATGACTTCCGGACTCCGCCTCCACAGCAAGGCCGAGCTCTGAGGCCAGCCCTCGCCCTCCTTTCAGAGGCGAGCGCTGATGCCGGACCTCACGCCCTTCACTGGCATGAGCTCCGATGACTTCCGGACCTCCGCCCCTGCAGCTGGGCCGAGCTCCGAGGTCAGCCCTCGCCCTCCTTTCAGAGGCGAGCGCTGATGCCGGACCTCACGCCCTTCGCTGGCATGAGCTCCGATGACTTCCACACCTCCGCCCCCGCAGCTGGGCCAAGCTCCGAGGTCAGCCCTCGCCCTCCTTTCAGAGGCGAGCGCTGATGCCGGACCTCACGCCCTTCGTTGGCCTGAGCTCCGATGACTTCCGGACTCCGCCTCCACAGGCAGGCCGAGCTCCGAGACCAGCCCTCGCCCTCCTTTCAGAAGCGAGCGCTGATGCCGGACCTCACGCCCTTTGCTGGCCTGAGCTCCGATGACTTCCAGACCTTCGCCCCCACGGCTGGGCCAAGTTCTGAGGCCAGCCCTCGCCCTCCTTTCAGAGGCGAGCCCTGATGCCGGACCTCACACCCTTCGTGGACCTGTGCTCTGATGACTTCCGGACATCCGCCCCCACAGCCGGGCCGAGCTCCGATGCCAGGCTTCACCCTCTCCTATGAGGCTGAACTCCGAAGCCATCAAGACCCTGCCAGCACAGGGAGTACAAGACAAGAAAGTGCGCGGGTAGGAGAAGGCCTCACCTCGGGCTCGTTACCTCCGCCGAGGAGAACCTGGGGGCCACTATCGGTACCCGCGATATGGGGTACCCCCGCGCACAGGGGAAAATGCCTAAGGATCTCGCCCTTCACCGCAGGGAAAGCTCTGAAGGTTCCACGTGTCCAGTGGGGCCGGACCTCCCTCTCCTCAGAGGGGAGCTCCGGGCTCGCCACATGGCCTACAGCAGCCAGACCTCCCCCCTCCGAGGGGAGAGCTCCGAAGGTGCCACATGTCCCGCGGAGCCGGACCTCCCTCTCCTCAGAGGAGAGCTCCGGGCCCGCCACGTGGCCGGCAGAAGCCGGACCTCCCCCTCCGCGGGGAGAGGTCCGAAGGCTCCACGTGTCCTGCGGGGCCGGACCTCTCTCTCCACTGAGGAGGGCTCCAGGCCCGCCACGTGTCCAGCAGAACAGCGCTGCCTGCCCCCGAGCGGTAGGCAGCGGGCGAAAAGACACCCCATACCTTGCCCGTACAAGGTATTCAAGGCCCGCGCCTTCCCAAGACGCGGAGACGCGGAGCACGCCTCTGTCAGGTGCCGTTGCGCCCAGTCGCATCACAGACTGGCGCACGGTGTTAGAGCCTGCCAGCCAATAAACGCAGCGACAAGACATCCCATGCCGCCCCCGCCGTCATCAACCACTACGACTAGCATGCGGCATGGGCAGGGCTGCAAGACGAAGACTCAGAAGCCTTCGCCAGAGACAACTACCGGCATAACTGCAGATACAGTAGATAACAGTCAATCTCCCCGGGATCACCTGTCGGGTCCCGGGCCCCCCCTTGTAAGCCACCCGAGTCTTGGACTATAAAAGGCTCGGGTAGGCGACGTTAGCAGGGGTTCGCACTCTAGCCATTCACACCCAAGGTGTAACTCATCTTCAAGCTCAGGACTCCGGTTCTGAGCAACAAGCAATACAGCGAGCTCCATAGCTCGCCGTGGACGTAGGGTTTTACGCTGCGGCAGCCTGAACCACGTAAAACTCGCCGTGT
This sequence comes from Neostapfia colusana, assembly GCA_030760725.1. Classification (NCBI taxonomy): domain Eukaryota; kingdom Viridiplantae; phylum Streptophyta; class Magnoliopsida; order Poales; family Poaceae; genus Neostapfia; species Neostapfia colusana. The sequence continues at coordinate 89,863,240 of JASWHV010000003.1, forward strand.
CAAGCTCTTCCTAACTCGCACATACGCTCAAGCTCTAAGCAAGTGACTAGCCCCACCGAAAAAAGAACCTCCGCAGGCTGCCCAGTGCAGGCCCGGGGGAAGTGTCGACCGAACACTTCGACACCCGACTTGGCACAGATGCCGCCACTGGGGGAGATCGAACGCGTTTCTTCTCTGGCGGTGGGTTGGAAGCCATGACGAGGGAGGACTCAAAGGCAAGAAAACAAAAGCACAAGAGTCCAAGGAAAAGCGATGGGAAGTGTGAAGGGAAGCCGCAATGTGGGAGCTCCGGCTCTGCTGGACACGTGGAGCCTTCGGAGCTCACCCCCGCGGAGGGGGCGAGGTCCGGTCTTCCGAGCCACGTGGCAGGCTCGGAGCTATCCTTTGAGGAGAGGAGAGCCCCGGTCCTGCCGGACACGTGGTGCCTTCGGAGCTCGCCCTTGCGGAGGGGGCGAGGTCCGGCCTCCTGGGCCACGCGACAGCCCCGGAGCTATCCTCCGTGGGTAGGGGAGCTCCGGCCCCGCTGGACACGTGGCGCCTTCAAACCTCGCCCCTGCAGAGGGAGCGAGGTCCTTAGGAAGTTTTACCCTGTGCGCGGGGGTACCCCGTATTGAGGGTACCGACAGTGGCCCCCGGGCTCACCTCGGGGGAGGTAACGAGCCCGAGGTGAGGACTTCTCCTACCCGCGCACTTTCTTGTCTTGAGTACTCCCTGTGCTGGCAGGGTCTTGAGGGCTTCGGAGTTCAGCCTCTGAGGAGAGGGTGAAGCCTGGCATCGGAGTTCAGCCCTTGTGACAGGGGGAGGTCCGGCTTTGGAGCTCGCCTCTGAGAAGGAGGGTGGTCTGGGAAGTCATCGGAGCTCAGGTCCACGAAGGGCGTGAGGTCCGGCATCAGGGCTCGCCCCTGAAAGGAGGGCGAGGGCTGGCATCGGAGCTCGGCCCAGCTGTGGGGGCGGAGGTCCGGAAGTCATCGGAGCTCAGGCCCACGAAGGGCGTGAGGTCCGGCATCAGGGCTCGCCTCTGAAAGGAGGGCGAGGGCTGGCATCGGAGCTTGGCCCAGCTGCGGGGGCGGAGGTCCGGAAGTCATCGGAGCTCAGGCCAGCGAAGGGCGTGAGGTTCGGAGGTCATCGGAGCTCAGGCAAGAGAAGGTCGTGAGGTTTGGCATCAGCGCTCGCCTCTGAAAGGAGGGCGAGGGCTGACCTCGGACCTCGGCCCAGCTGTGGGGGGACGGAGGTCCGGAAGTCATCGGAGCTCAGGCCAGCGAAGGGCGTGAGTTCCGGAAGTCATCGGAGTTCAGGCCAGCGAAGGGCGTGAGGTCCGGCATCAGCGCTCGCCTCTGAAAGGAGGGCGAGGGCTGGCCTCCGAGCTCGGCCCAGCTGTGGGGGGCGGAGGTCCGGAAGTCATTGGAGCTCAGGCCAGTGAAGGGCGTGAGGTCCGGAGGTCATCGGAGCTCAGGCCAGCGAAAGGCGTGAGGTACGGAAGTCATCGGAGCTCAAGACAGCGAAGGGCGTGAGGTCCGGCATCAGTGCTCGCCTCTGAAAAGAGGGCGAGGGCTGGCATCGGAGCTCGGCCCAGCTGCGGGTGCGGAGGTCCGGAAGTCATCGGAGCTCAGGCCAGCGAAGGGCGTGAGGTCCGGAGGTCATCGGAGCTCAGGCCAGTGAAGGGCGTGAGGTCCGGGGTCATCGGAGCTTAGGCCAGCGAAGGGCATGAGGTCCGGCATCCACGCTCTCCTCTGAAAGGAGGGCGAGGGCTGGCCTCGGACCTTGGCCCAGCTTTGGGGCGGGGGGGGGGGGGGGGGCGGAGGTCCAGAAGTCATCGGAGCTCAGGCCAGCGAAGGGCGTGAGGTCCAGAAGTCATCGGAGCTCAGGCCAGCGAAGGGCGTGAGGTCCGGCATCAGCGCTCGCCCATGAAAGGAGGGCGAGGGCTGGCCTCGGAGCTTGGCCCAGCTGTGGGGGCGGAGGTCCGGAAGTCATCGGAGCGCAAGCCAGCGAAGGGCGTGAGGTCCAGCATCAGCGCTCGCCTCTGAAAAGAGGGCGAGGGCTAGCCTCGGAGCTCGGCCTGGCTGTGGAGGCGGAGACCGGCACTGCTCAGTGGTCCCCCCTTTCCTGTCCCTTAGTCTCATTTGGCTTACTGTCCCAGGCCGGAATACGGGGCTTGGGTAATCCAGTGCACTTGGTCCCGGAGGTCTGGCCCCAGCCCCAGTCAGGGTGTAACCGTCCGGCCCCCTGGTACTCAGACCGTAGCGCCGGGGGGCAGAGTGCGCATGCTTTGGGTGCAAGGCCGGGCAAAGCAAGGCTCCTGACCCCCTGGTCTAGCATAGGTCTTTTCTCGGAGGAGACCAACTGGCGGTACAGTACCTTTACAGGGGGAGATCCAAAAGGCCACGGGCCTCTGGCAGGTACCCCAAGCACTACCGCCTTCGGCAGGACGGCAAATATCGACTATGCATGAGAGCAGGAAAGAGGAACCGAGTGTACAATGGACGCACACTGTCTAGAGCGTGGGGAGGTGTTCATATAAATTAATGCGTAATTTAAATAAACACCTAAGTAAGCATGGTGAACTTACTGGGGTAGCGTCGGAGCGCCTGTCTTCACACGGAGTGGGTGTAACAGCCCTAACTTTTGTAAAGTTTTATTTCAACGTATGAAACAAAGTTAAGGCAAAGAAAGACGATAATGGTGTCACATGAAATAATGAACACAAATATGGACATGTGAGGGAGTTAAAAAATTTCTCTAGCACATGCTCAACACATGTTAACCTAGGGGAAAGAATTAGACTTCCAAAAACTCTAACTCATGTGCACCTTCTCTATGAGTAGAGTGGAGGGAATTTAAATGCAATTTGAATTCTTTTGAAAGGATTCCTATTCAGATTGTCCAAAGGCCCATATGTGAGAGCATAGATGCATTTCTCATGTATTCAAGAGCCTAAGTTTCAAATTTGGAGAATTTTAGTTTTCTTATACTATTTATTCCGAGAATTAAATGAGGGCACGTTCAAATTCAAACTTAAATTTGAATTTTGAACAAAACATACTCAATTTCAAAATCTGATTTCAGATTTGAGTTCCTCATAATTCTTTTGACCTATCCTCCAAGTTTGATCAAATTCGGAGCTCATTTGCTATTTTAAATCGAAATGGGGGATAAGAGGGAGAATTGTGGCTGTGGACCCCACATGTCAGTAGACCTCAAACTGGAGGCGTCTCTGTTTTCACTCGGGCAGCACACGAGGGGCACCTGCTGCTCGCCGGTGCCACCGTTTTCTCACCAAGCCACCTTCTCCTTGATCAATTTGTGCTGGCGAGCTGCTTCCTTTGCCCTTATCACTGAAGATTCAGCCTCTGCTTGTCCCTCCCCGCACACAGTGAAGAACAGAAGCTCCCCTCTGTTTCTCTGGTCGCCAGCAACTGAACCAAGCCCGTTTGCTCGAGCTTCCCACAGAGAAAACCTTCGCCCCTGAGTGCTCTAGCCAGCTGTCAATTTTCCTCCGCCGTCCCGAGCTCGCTGGCGCCTAGAAACAGCAAAGCTTCTGCTGCTCGCGAGTTGAAACTGAAGGAGCCGAAACTGGACGCCGTGGACAGCCCAAACCAGAAGGGATCACGCCCAAGCAAGCCACCCCATCTGTGCACCAACAAGTCTAGTTGCTCACCTCCAAAGCTCAGCCCCAGCCATTGATCACAGAGGGAGAATTTCAAGTTTTTCTCCCGGGCGGCAGAAGCGGACCTTGAGGTAAGGAATTGTAAAATTCATCCTCAATTCGTGTTTGTTGGGTCTTAAACTTCACACACAGGATGTTAACTGCCTAGCACACCTCCTCCATCGATTTTAGACCAATAAATTGAGTGTAGAGTGAGCAATCCGAGCTCTTTTAGAAGGTACGCTGCTGGACCCTATCGGGTGCACGGTGCCAATAGGTTTAGAGCCATCTCCAGCTGGTTTAGACCTCATGCCGGTGTTCTACATGATCTCCTGGTGCTGTAGAGCCCAAGAACCGACCATTTGGTGGAGAATTCACCATGCAAGACCTCGCCGAAGCTCTAGGGTTTGCTGTGACCGGTGCGCCCTATTTTCCGGCGAATTTCAGCCGCCGGCGACCTCACCAACGTGTTCAGCGTGGGGAAATATGGGGGGCGGCCAGCAGGGGGTCTGGAGGCGGCTGGGAACTGGTTTTCCAGCGACCTCACCAGAGGGAGCCGCCACTGGTGTGTTTGGCGCGAGTCTGGAGGTTACGGATGACAGGTGGGACCCACTGTCAGCATTTAAACATTTTCCAGATTTTCCCACTCTAGTTCAAACTTTGGAGAGCCATAACTTTGTGTAGGTATGTCCAAAAATTGTGAAATAAATTTGGTTGGATTCCTCTCAAAGAGTACTATCAAGGGGTGCAGACCAATGTTTATGAAAATCCCTGAATTTCGCTCGTTAATTCATTTAAAAAAAATTTCTGAATTTTTACAGGAGTGCTGTTTATTGGAAAATTCCCAAATTTGGACAGGACATTGTTCCAAAATTCCTTGAACTTCAGTAAAAATTTCAGAGGCATTGGACCTCATTTGCTTGGTCAAATGATATGTTCATTTCTTATGTCTCTGAAAAATGGGAAAATGAACAGAGACAATTTCAGCTTTTCCCCAATCCTTGTAAAATCCATATCTCCATGTAGCAGACTCCAAAAATGGTAAAACCAATTCCTATGGACTCAGGACATTTTGTACTTCACAAAAAGTCTACTTTGCAGAATAGGAATGCTTAATATCTAGGGGGTAAAGGCAGATTAGTGAAAATCACATAAGGAATTATTGTGATCACCTTGAGCCATTTCATGATCAGAATCTTTGCACACTGCCTAAATATCTTCCATAGAGGCTGTGGTTAAATTCTCAGCTTCATTGGACCTCTGGAACTTGAGCTACCATATTTAGGTTTAAGTGTTCATATAATGGACTTAATCACATGGTGATTACTAGTATTTCTTTTCACCCTAGCTTTCATCATCTCTAAGGTTGTAGATCCAACAACAGAAACCTTTCTGTTATTTTTTTCCTTTTAGGTGTGAGTTAACTTGAACAACAGTTTTGAAACAGTTTCTGAATTGCTTTTGAAATATATGTGCATTGCAATATAATAGCTCACGTGACGTCGACGTTCGACGAGGACTCGACTCTGCAGCGAGGATCTCCATCTCGTGACGAGTTTGGCGGATTCTCCGGAGGAAGACTAACTACTAGCTTCTAACAAAACCGTTGAGCAAGGCAAGCCCCGGTTTGCATATCGTTACCATTTTAAATTTTGCTTTACTTCACATCATGTTTATTAGACTTGAGTGCATTATGTCTAGGATGATTGAAACCCACTTGCATACCTATTACATCCCTCATTAGAAGGTTTAGTGTATGCTTTGCCTCGTTGTAGATGCTAGGCTAATGTTGTAGCTAGCTCGGTAGAAGTCGAGTAGTAAAAAGCTACTCGCGAGAAAGTTCGAGTAATGGAGTTATTCGCTAGAGATAAATGATAAGAGCACCCTCATCAATATGAGATGGGGACGGGGATGTTCCTGTATGATGGAGCGCTCAAGGTTGGTCTCGACCTGCGATGGGTGTGACAATGCTTGAGACCACATTTGGCCTGGACCGGGATGGTAAGGCAAATGTGGAGGTTGGTTGTAGCCCTGTCCGTGTCTGTTAAGGACCGTATGTATGCGGCCCTCCTAGACGAGATTGAGCTGTACCGGATATATAGTGGGGTATGGGACCCATGAAACCGATGTAACTCGATGGACCGTGATATAGAAACTCATCCTTCGCGTGGGAATGGCGTTGAGAAAGCGGGAGGTGTAAATCCTTTAGCGGGCAACTTCGACGTGTCTGCGTAGAGGACCATCCTGCTCGGCGTGAAGCGTTTTTCTATGTCGGGGTGTCGTGTGAAAGGTTGCTGCATACAACGTAAGAAATATCTCTTGAGAGAGTCTTTCGAGGCGGGTGTATGTGTCGTGTATTCCGGGTTGTTATTGATTCGAATCACCGTCGCTCGCGGAAGAGGATTGAGCATACTTGCCCACTGCGCCGTGACTTAGTAAGAAGAGGAACTAAGTCTCTTAACTTGCTGTTTGTGGATTAATCACTGTATTGGAACCTTGACTGAAGTAGATATAGAGTCAACTAAATTTCATTTCCACCTTAGGCTAGCAACATCGGGATAAGCGTTTCTTGTTTGATTGTGGACTTCCGATGTTGTGAGGCGTGAGGACCACTAAAATGAAGGCTATAAGAATCTGAATATAAGGATCAAGTGACACGACCCCATTGGTCCTGTCGAGCCAGGATCACGCTGAGGGGTGCTGCGTTGCACAGCACCGTCTAACACACGTCAAAGGTACAAAGCGGAAGCGGAAGTTTATTACATAAACAGGTTTATGAACATGTTTACATCAAAATAAGTTTAGTCCACACTCGCGGGCATAGACTAAGCATCAAGTGCACGTTCAGCCCTCGAACGTGTCCTTGCTAGCACACACGCACACTAACTCTGCGGCGTGCACGACTCCCACTCGACGGGGTTCCCCTCCTGGGGTTCCGTCTCCTCTTCGGGAGTCCCTTCCTCATAGAACCCTGCAAAAGCTTCAAACACAAGCAGTGAGCACGAAGGCTCAGCAAGTCTGACCCGTCTCACCTAAACATGGAACTTCTACATGAGGGTACTGGGTTACATGAGGTAAAAATCATTTGCAAGGACTCGCCTAATTAGTAGAACCTTACTTTCAAGTTTTAGCAGCAGGTTGTGGAGAACCTTACGCTAAGGTACATGAGAGAGCCGCAATCAAACAAGAAAATCATTTCTCTCATGTACTTTGCCCAAAGTTGAAATGAACTTTAGTTAGCTCTAAATTACAGCAAGTCATTAGCAATCAAGTCCATCTTTCAATCAGCAACATTTTAACATGTAACTAGCCTGTTCTTTCTACGTCACGGTACAGTGAACAAGTGGTACTCACTGACCGTGAGGGACGGCGATTATAATCGATTTACACCTGCAGGGTTACCCGAACAACCCGTCACGTACGCCCGTACTCGATGTTGCCTACAACAACCATCACGGAAGCCGTACGCGACTACCTTTCACCCGTTAGCCAAATATTGAACCGGTCCCATCGTCCCGAGCAAGAGGTCTCTGCACGCGCATCTCCGTGCCGCCAGCCGATTTACACCTCAAGCTCTCAACCTACCCTCTGAACGACGGGCAATGCCTCAATACCCAGCTACCCGAGTTACATCAGTTTCCCGGTTCCCATATAGCCGGTAGGTCTTCGGTACTGTTCTAGCTTGTTCAACAGGCCCGCACACGGCTCGGTCCTCAACCGACACAAGCGGAGCTACAGCACACAGGCCCCAAAGTCCTGCTGCCGTTACTCTCCGCTCGGTCTCATTTTCTTGCCATGTGTATCATGTGCTATCTCTACCCAAGCAATGTGCCTCTAGCCTATTCTCGCGAGTAGTTCCAACTACTCGACTTGTACCGAATCCTACTCTATTCTAGCAATGCAGTAGCTAACGGGTTTTGCAATCCTAAACCCAACCCATGGTTTTCTTGGCTGTGCAGTTGGGTTTCCAATCAAGACTCTAATGCAAAGAACAATATTCAAAGATGTGCTCAAAACAATAAATATTTGTAAAAAGGTTAATGCAAACCGGGGCTTGCCTTGCTGCTCTTGGTCGTAGGCTAGCTGTTCCTCTGGAGTAACGAAGTCTAGGACTTCGGGTTCCTCCTCGACCTTAGCGACTACATGATAAGAGCAATGTATGTATTAATTTAATGCATTTGTATTAAGTTTGAAGTTGTGAAGTCTATAACCTTTGCTAGATAGACCTAATGACTGTGAAACTTTTACTGTGGCTTGGTTACAACCTAAGCAAAGATTTGGTCAAGTTTTAGTTGCAGCAAAGCTCATTTGAGCCCTCCACAAATAATTATGTCCTTGACCTTAATTGGAACTCTTAGGGTGTTCTAGGAATTTTCATGAGACAAACTATGACTTTCTGAAAACTAGATTTTCAGAGGGTTCTAATGGAGTTGGTCTCACTTAATTTGGAAGTCTCTAACTAAAGATATGAGCTAAACAATTTCAGAGAAAATTCTGAAAATGTTTCTGAACATTTTCTATTTTCTCTGGAACAGTTTTGCTAATCACCCCATTAGGTGGACTAAATGAGCTCAAATGGATCTAAAATTTTTATGGTAGTTCAAGGATATTTTGGTGAACATCTCAGCAAAATTTCAGGATTTCCCTCCAAAGGATTCTCCAGTTAAAATTCCTAACAGTTTAAACTTTAAGTAATTAATCCGGGAGAATTAAGGAATTTCATGAAGTGAAACTTGATTTTCTTGAAAGTACTCAGAGAGATGAATCCAGCAAAATTTGGTTCACTCAATTTGGAGCTTTCTAGCCAAAGTTATAAGGATTTGAAGTTTGAGGGAAATCTGAAAATCGGGGAAAAGTTTAAACTCGCGCGTGGGCCCAGGGGACACGCGTCGCACGCCTAGGCGATGGCACACCGCGGCCCACAAGGACTTTGCGCGCCAGCACACCCGATCCCGGCCGCAGCCGGATCCCGATTCAAAATATCGGCCGCTGACAGTTGGGGTCCACCCCCTTCTTCAACCTCGCGACACCCGCGCTCCGCCGCCGAGGGACCTCGCCGGAGAGCTCGCCGCCGGCTGCTGTACAGCTCCAAACTTCTTGATTCTGGCCGCCCTTGCCTACTTTTACTCGGGGAACAGGATCCGTGGGTCAGCTGCTCATGACAATGGCCGGAGCATGGTCGGCGACGAGCCGCCATATCGGAATGACTTTGGCCATGCCGGCTGACTCTCCTAGTACCTCAGCTACTTGGGAAATCGGTCGGGGAGCATCAGTGGACCTCAGAGAACGTCGACATGAGCTCGAGGCAGCTCGGGGAAGGCCCGAAATAGGTCCTCACCGTGCGCCCGATACCCCCCGTTCGTTCCGCCATTAGTAGACCTTAAATTACGCCAGGCACAGAGGTTCTCCGGCCCACAGTTGTGAAGGCAACTTGTGCGTTACCGTGTCTAGCTCGTGTGGGAGTGGCCTGAGGCCCTCTAATCCTTTCTAGAGCACGAATTAAACAGAATCGTACCCGAAGGTCGTTCTGCACACAGAAAGGGGAAAAGTGGAAATTCGCCGCCGGTGAGCAACCGCTCGAGCTGTGGCTCGGGGATGAGCAGCACCGGTCACCCGCGCGTCCAAGGGTGCCTTGGCTCGGGCGTGACAACGCCCAGGTTGGGCTGTCCACGAGAGCCCGAGGTGCGGCGGTTCCAAGTTCCGAGTTTGATCTTTCGGCACAGCCGATATCAATCGGTTTCAACCGAATTCTAGCAATGGGGAGGATGGAGGAAGGTCTCTAGTACCTTGCTGGGACTCTGGAGTGGAAGGAGGGAGCTACGATCGGCGTCCTCCGATCAAGTCCGAACTGCAGAAACTTTCGGCCAGTGCTGGGTTCTTGCGGGGAAACACGTCGGTACCTCGGCCGAGGAGGGGGGGCAGGCGCCTTAAGAAGGCTCTGCACCGCCTCGTTCCCGCGCGTGGGCAAGCAGCTGGTGGCGCGGTGGCTGGCCTCGGTGGCGACCACCGCTGCGGCTCGGCGACCCGAGTGAAAAGTCTCAGTCGGTTTGTGTTGAAGTAGAGGCTGACATGTGGGTCCCACCCTTCCTTTTAACCTCTGAAATTTACTTCTAATCACTGTTGTAAACAGTGAACCCCATACTACCCTTGGCAATTCAAATTATTCCCCCATGAGCCATCTGAATTGATCAAAGTTCAAATGAGGTTTGGTTTGAATGAATTTCAGCACAAGTTCAGTTTGAAATCCAAATAAAGTTTGAATTTCTCCCACTTAGCTCATGTCAAGATCAACTCCAAATGTAGTGAAAATTGGTGTGTGAGCTCACAAAAATGTGCTGAGTAAGAATATGCCCCCCACTTTTAAATTCAGTGGATAAAAACAGTTTGAATTTGAATATGGTTTCAAACTGCCCTCTTCCTAACTATACCCAAAATGACCTCAAAAAGGTTTTGAGTTTGGGTGAAACTTGGCTTGGACATCCTTAGCAAAGTGTAGGAGTTTTCATATGTCCAGCCCATCTATATCACATGTGGGAAATACCACTTTTGCAATGTGTAAGTTTGTTCTCTAATGAGCATGTTGATAATTGTTACTTGCTCTTCATTTGTGTTCATCATCTTTCCTCAAATGAGGTGTGTGTGTGTGTGGTGATGAATACTTCAATTATGTGTCAAAAACTGAGGCCCTTACATTCCTCCCCCCTTAAAAGAATCTCGTCCCGAGATTATACTGTGAAAATGAGAGAGAGGACGGTGGAAAATTACCGGATATGCGACGTGAAAAAGTCGGGGTAGTTAGTGCGAAGAAATTCTTCGCTCTCCCATGTCGCTTCGTCCATGGAGTGATTATTCCATAGAACATTGTAGAACCACAACGTACGGTTGCGTGTGGTTCGGGCCTTCTCATCAATAATCTGCACCGGTTCCTCCCGATAGGTGAGATCCGGTTGCAGTTCTTCAATGTCTTCCAGCTGAACGGTAGTTGATAGCTTGAGACACTTCCTCAGCTGGGAAATGTGAAAGACGTCGTGCACACCGGGAAGTGCTTCTGGTAATTTCAGCCGGTATGCTACCGATCCACATCTTTCGGTAATCTGGAATGGACCGATGAATCGGGGTGCTAACTTTCCCCTCACCCCAAATCTGTTTACTCCCTTCATTGGAGACACTCGTAGGTATACGTGATCTCCAACTTCGAATTGTAATGGGCGCCTTCTCCGGTCCGCATACTGTTTCTGTCGGGATTGAGCGGCCTTTAGGTTCGCTTGAATCAGTCGAACCTTTTCTTCCGCGTCGTTGACAAGGTTAATCCCGAAGGTAACCCTCTCACCAGACTCACACCAATTCAATGGTGTGCGGCATTTTCTTCCGTATAGCGCCTCGTAGGGCGCCATCTTGATGCTGGCTTGGTACCCATTGTTGTACGAGAACTCGGCTAACGGCAAGTGATCATCCCAATTCTTGCCGTGGTCGATAGCGCAAGCTCGTAGCATGTCTTCTAGAATCTGATTTACCCGCTCGGTTTGTCCATCCGTCTGCGGGTGGTAGGCTGAACTACGGATCAGCTTCGTCCCCAAGGCAGCGTGTAGCTGCTCCCAAAAACGGGACACAAATAAAGTGCCCCGATCCGAAATGATAGTACGGGGTACGCCGTACAAGCATAGGATCCGTGAGATGTACAGTTCGGCGTACTTCTTGGCGTTGTAGTTGGTGTTGACCGGGATGAAATGGGCAACTTTGGTGAGTCGATCGACGATCACCCACACAGAATCATGTTTCTGTGAGGTGGTGGGTAAACCGACGACGAAATCCATGCTCACGTCCTCCCATTTCCAGGCAGGAATGCCCAGTGGTTGCAGCAGTCCCGGTTTCCGCATGTGGTCTGCCTTCACCCTTCGACATGTATCACACTCGGACACGTACTTTGCAGTCTCTCGTTTCATCCGTGTCCACCAAAACTTTCTTCTGAGTTCTTGATACATTTTGTTGCTGCCGGGGTGAATAGAAAACTTTGATAAGTGAGCCTCATCAAAGATTTTCTTCCGTAACTCCGGGTTTCGGGGTACGACGATCCGGTCCTTGAACCATAGGATGCCGTCTCCGTCCTTCCGGAAACATTTCAACTCCCCACTGTCTACACGTCTCCGTAAATGTGACATGCCCTTGTCATTCTTCTGGGTTGCCGCTATCTCTTCACGGATGGTGGGGATCAAAGCTAGGTTGTAGAGAGCTCCGTGTGGAATCACATGGAGTGGTGGTTCGCTCTCTTCCAACGGTGTGATGGTCAGATTATTGACGTGTGACTTGCGGCTCAGCGCGTCTGCCACAACGTTTGCCTTGCCCGGATGATAATGGATCTCTATCTCGTAATCCTTTATCAGTTCTAACCATCTTCGTTGCCTCATGTTCAGCTCCTTCTGAGTGAATATGTACTTGAGGCTTTTGTGGTCGGTATATAAATGTACGAGGTTACCGAGTAGGTAGTGCCTCCACATCTTCAGTGCAAGTACCACGGCAGCGAGCTCCAAGTCGTGAGTTGGATAATTTTGCTCATGGTTCCTAAGCTGCCGTGATCCATACGCGACCACTCTTCGGTCTTGCATCAGCACACATCCGAGCCCAATGCCGGATGCATCGCAGTACACATCGAACGGTTTTGTTGTGTCTGGCTGCGCCAAAACCGGTGCTGATGTCAGATGCTTGACTAAAGCCTTGAATGCTGCTTCACATGTTGGACTCCAAACATATTTGGTAGCCTTCTTCAGCAGCTCTGTCATTGGCTTGGCAATCTTCGAGAAGTTCGGAATGAACCTCCGATAATATCCCGCGAGTCCGAGGAAACTCCGTACCTCATGAACCGTTCTCGGGGATTTCCAATTCAGCACTTGCGTGATCTTGCTCGGGTCCACAGCGATACCCTCCGCTGAGATGATATGCCCGAGGAAAGGCACTTGCGATATCCAAAACTCGCATTTGCTGAACTTTGCATATAACTTGTGATCCCGCAGCCGTTGCAAGACTATACGCAGATGTTTCTTGTGATCTTCCTCCGACTTGGAGTATACTAGGATGTCGTCGATGAAGACCACGACAAACTTGTCCAGCTCCGGCATGAACACCGAGTTCATTAAATACATGAAGTGAGCTGGAGCATTGGTAAGGCCGAAGGACATGACCAGGTATTCATAAAGTCCGTACCTTGTCGAGAAAGCTGTCTTTGGAATGTCCTACACCCTTATCTTAATCTGATGGTACCCGGATCTTAAATCCATCTTGGAAAAGATCTCTGCTTCGACCAACTGATCAAACAACATGTCGATCCGTGGCAACGGGTACTTGTTCTTGATGGTTACGGCATTTAAGGGACGGTAGTCCACGCAAAGCCGCAGCGTCTCATCCTTCTTCTTGACAAATAATGCTGAACATCCCCATGGTGAGGAGCTTGGCCTAATAAAACCCTTCTCCAGAAGGTCCGTGAGCTGAGTCTTCAGTTCAGCCAACTCCTTGGGTGCCATCTTGTACGGCCTTCGGGATATTGGCATGGTTCCCGGTGCGAGTTCAATCTTGAACTCCACCTCTCTATCGGGTGGCATCCCCGGCAAATCGTCCGGGAATACATCCGGGAACTCTCGGACCACTGGAATGTCTTCCAATCTGATAGTTGTGGCTTGATAGACACTTGGAAGTTTTATTTCTGGACTGTCCAGAAATAATGAGTGAGAACCGTGCACCTCTGAGTTTAAGTGCACGACTCGAAGGACGGTGTCTAAAACAGCACCGTGGCGGGTTAACCACGACATCCCTAGGATGACATCGACCTTCTGTCCCTCTAAGATAATGAGAGACGTGGGGTACACTCTACCCGCTAAGCATAATGGTTCTTTGGAGACCATTACGCTTGCTGAAATCTTCCCACCCGGTGAACAAATTAAATATGGACTATCGGTGGGTAGTATTGGCAAACTGTGTTTAGCAATGAAAGTTTGGCTAACAAAATTATGCGTGGCGCCTGAATCAAATAGTACTATAGCGGGATGCTGGTGGAGTTGGAACATACCCGCAAGGATTGGCTCGCCCTCCGGCACGTCCTCAATGGCAAGCTGGTGGACAGTGCCGGGCCTAGGGTTTGCCCGCCGCGCATTAGTAGGGTTCCGGGTTTGATTCCTCCCCGGAAACTGTGGTGCCACTACGCCGCCTTGCCTCTCCGGGCAACTGCTCGCGAAGTGTCCTGGACGACCACACTTGTAACATGTGGCCGCTGCTGGTGGAGTACTCGGTGGACGAAAGCCCGGCATGCGTTGTGGAGGTGCAAACGCACGCGGCATCGCCCGCTGCTGCTGTTGTTGTTGCCGTGGTACTGGCAGTGCCGGCCGGAATGCCGGTGAAGAGTACGGCCGACTGCGGAACGGCATCGACCGCTGTGGTGGCTGCCAGCGTGGGCCTGATGGTGGGCGATTCACCATCCGAAACTTCTGAGAAGGACCGCCTCCTTCTCCGCTGCTCTGCGGCGCGCTTCGCTTTCGCTCTGCCGCCGCCAACTCCTTGCCGGAGTCCTCCTGAACAATCGCAGCATCAATTATGTCGTTGAGGCTGCCGCGATTGAACATTGCCAGCTTATCCTTCAGGAGCGGGTTAAGCCCCTGGTAAAAATGGTCCCGCCGCTTCTCGTCCGTATCTGCGTGATACGACGCGTAGAGCGCGAGATCGTTAAACGCCCTGGAATATTCCAGCGCGTTCCGGCTCCCTTGTTGCAGGTGTAGGAACTCCTGCGTCTTCCTCTTCATCAAACCGGGCGGTATATGATAGGCCCTGAAGGCCGTCCGGAACTCCGCCAAGGTCATCACTCGGTCGGTGGGCTGTGAAGCACAGAAGTTGGCCCACCACGCGCTCGCGGATCCTTGGAGCTGCTGGACCGCGAACTGAGTCTTGCGCTGCTCGCTGATTTGGAGCAGCCCGAACTTCATCTCTATGGCGCGGAGCCAGTTGTCCGCGTCAAGTGGTTCATCCGCCCTTGAGAATACAGGGGGATGAGTCGCTAGGAAATCAGAGTAGGAGCTCTGTTGGTGCTCCTCACAATCTTGACGTCTCTCTGGGCGAGACATATTCGCAATTAACGTTTGCAGCAGCTCTGTGTGCTGCTGATGTGAACCCGCCATTGCCGCGACAATGTCGGCCAATGTAACCGTTGGCAGTGGCGGTGGCGGTGTTTGCTGTTGCTGTTGCTGTCCCGAGGAGTCCTCGGGAGGTGGTTGGGAGGTCTCTCCCCCTTGACTGGTACCCCCAACGTCAGGGTTGGCACGAGTACGCGTCATTCTGAAATTCAAAACAGCAGCAATTAGCACATGTCTTACTAAAAATTCCATACGCAACAGTAGGTATTGAAGTGACACATGATCAATTTGCACAACATTCACATATATTGATAAAGCATAAACTTTATACAAGATACATTATTCTCGGGTCTCCGAGAAGTCGTGCTCATGTCGTCACTACCTACACATACGCTACTGTCTATACGACATGTCACCGATTACAAAAGTTGGGTTACGCTACCCTAGCTGCCCTACTTGGCAACCGTAACCCCCTACTCGGAGTAGAACTCGACCTCCTGTGGGTCGTCCTCCTCCGGTACTTCTGCTGGTGGCTCTGGATCTACCACCTCTTCTCCCATTCCGGGTTCTCCCATGGCTGGAAGACCCAAAACTACCGGTACGCCCAATACCGGGGGCACGAGGTCCTGCAATGCATGCACCTCGTCCATAGCCTGGTTGTAGTCCTCTTCCCAGCCTTGTCCTTCCTCAATAGCGTCGTCCCACTCTTGAGCAAGGTCCTCATTCTGCTGGGTTAGGGTCTGCACCAGCTCTTGCAACGCCGCGATGTCAACATGGCCCTTCTTCTTTGCCTTCTTCAGACGACGCAACTGATTGTGTTGTTCATTCAGTCACTTGATCGTTGGAAGGAGCACATTGCGGAGTGCGCTGTGAGCACTCTCAAAATGATCTCCACGGCTTGTGCTCTCCTTGAGCTTGGTGGCGAGATGCTCCGTATGAACAGCTTGGCTGTCCATCACAGCGTTTCCCGCCCTCATTTGGAGGCTGAGGTTTGCCTCCGCGGGGTTGTACCTTGGGCAACTCGGGTCTGTTGCCTCCAGGTACCTTTCTTCCCACACATGTTGAGCTCGCCCCTCCACCGGAACGAGTGCGTATGGAGTACCCTCCATAGCCTGCACATGTAGCTGGCAGAAACGTGACATAGTGTCACGGGCTGCCACTTGCCACATCCCTTCCGGTTGTCTTCCTCTCACCGTGACGGTGAATGGCACCCAACCGGGTGGCGTAGGTCCTGCGGAAACCTCGACATGGATCGTCCACATCTTGTTCCCTTCTTCGCCTTCTTCCTTGGCGAAGTATTGTGGCATCTGGTTGTACCCAAAATATTGGAGCATTTGCCACAATGCTTCCGGGTAACCGCTACGGTCAGAGCAGTGGGAAACTACCCACCCGTTCTCCAACCGTTTATCTGCTGCCATCTGTAAAAATATATTTGAGAAATGTCAAATATTTATTTAAACAGTAAACCATCGAGTTACAACATAAGATATGTCCTTGAACTCTTAACACTTGGAAACATAGTTCAAATTTTACACAAATTTGACTGCTGATCTGCTGTTCCCATGACAGCCCTGACCAGTTTCCATTTCAACCTGACTTAGGCCTTGTTAACAGCAAAACTAATTCTGGAGCCCAATATCAAAGTTAAAGCTAACTTTAATAGCTTTCCAGAAAGTGTTTGCTTGACCTCATATCTGTCCTGGTTCAAAAGTTATGAGATGTCCAAGTTAACAGAATTTCTGGAATCAATTGGACAGCACCTCCCTGGTTTAGGTACTGAATTGATCCAAGAATCCCAGTTAATTCTGTTCCTAACCTGACAAAACTTTCTGTTACTAAGATGTAACCCATCTCATAAGCTTTCCAGGACTACCTCATTTCCTATCTTTGGATTTTTAAGCAGGAAGTTATGCTTAATTTACAGAGAGTTTACAGAGAGTCTTTGCTCTGTCCTGTTTTCTGGACAGTTTCAACTCTACTGCATTTTTCGAGTGGTTAAAGGATGAAACACCTCTGGACCTCAACAGAAGAGTTGTAAAGCTCTCCCAACGCTTTCCATAAATGTATCATACGACCCCAACCTCGAAAGAACTCAACCTCTAACCTCTGATTATCTTCAGCCTTGATTCAGCTGAAAACAGAGTGCTCTGTCCTTAACATCCTATAAGTTGAAAACTTGTTAGCTTTGAATATCCTGTTCAAGGGAAGGAGTTACATCAAGTTTTACTACTTTGGATCAAAACCTTCAAGTTTTTAAATGAAGTTGTTCATTTAATTGGATGTGACGTCGATGCGTCACCAGCTTATGTCGGTACTACGTCCTCACAAAGGAAAAACCTATACCGGACTTAGCCGGCTTCGTTAGTTCAGTGGCACTACTCGTCACTCGCACACGGATGCTACACGTCTACCGTTTCGTGGTAAGGCTACCTGCAGAAACTCAAACAATCATCAGACTCGGCTGCACACCGAGCCCGGAATCCATACAGTTGGTACACCCAGCCGTCATCACTCGCCCGGATGTTCTCAAGCCAAACACGCCTTGAGTTACGTGTTCACGTTTTAGACCACGTGACGGGGTCTCCCAATTTGCACCAAGCACGCCAGGGACAGACGTTGCCCGAATACCCCAAACGACATGAAGAGTCGTAGAGGATATCAAAGCGGGTCGGGTTACCTGCCACCCGTGGGGCTCCACCCTTCAGCTTGTGCGCACTGGTGGACAGCGCTTATGTGCACCCCCCAAGACATGAACGTCCCGAGATGCACGATTTTCCGACATAACAAATAGGTTAATAAGCCACTTTCTATATACTAATAACATCCTTATACGGGCTACTAACTCGTTCCTCACTGGATTTTTGAAAAAGAAGACCTTTGTACTGTGTTAAACCTCAAGCGAGCTCTGATACCACGCTGACACGACCCCATTGGTCCTGTCAAGCCAGGATCACGCTGAGGGGTGCTGCGTTGCACAGCACCGTCTAACACACGTCAAAGGTACAAAGCGGAAGCGGAAGTTTATTACATAAACAGGTTTATGAACATGTTTACATCAAAATAAGTTTAGTCCACACTCGCGGGCGTAGACTAAGCATCAAGTGCACGTTCAGCCCTCGAATGTGTCCTTGCTAGCACACACGCACACTAACTCTGCGGCGTGCACGACTCCCACTCGACGGGGTTCCCCTCCTGGGGTTCCGTCTCCTCTACGGGAGTCCCTTCCTCATAGAACCCTGCAAAAGCTTCAAACACAAGCAGTGAGCACGAAGGCTCAGCAAGTTTGACCCGTCTCACCTAAACATGGAACTTCTACTTGAGGGTACTGGGTTACATGAGCTAAAAATCATTTGCAAGGACTCGCCTAATTAGTAGAACCTTACTTTCAAGTTTTAGCAGCAGGTTGTTGAGAACCTTACGCTAAGGTACATGAGAGAGCCGCAATCAAACAAGAAACACATTTCTCTCATGTACTTTGCCCAAAGTTGAAATGAACTTTAGTTAGCTCTAAATTACAGCAAGTCATTAGCAATCAAGTCCATCTTTCAATCAGCAACATTTTAACATGTAACTAGCCTGTTCTTTCTACGTCATGGTACAGTGAACAAGTGGTACTCACTGACCGCGAGGGACGGCGATTATAATCGATTTACACCTGCAGGGTTACCCGAACAACCTGTCACGTACGCCCGTACTCGATGTTGCCTACAACAACCATCACGGACGCCGTACGCGACTACCTTTCACCCGTTAGCCAAATATTGAACCGGTCCCATCGTCCCGAGCAAGAGGTCTCTGCACGCGCATCTCCGTGCCGCCAGCCGATTTACACCTCAAGCTCTCAACCTACCCTCTGAACGACGGGCAATGCCTCAATACCCAGCTACCCGAGTTACATCAGTTTCCCGGTTCCCATATAGCCGGTAGGTCTTCGGTACTGTTCTAGCTTGTTCAACAGGCCCGCACACGGCTCGGTCCTCAACCGACACAAGCGGAGCTACAGCACACAGGCCCCAAAGTCCTGCTGCCCTTACTCTCCGCTCGGTCTCATTTTCTTGCCATGTGTATCATGTGCTATCTCTACCCAAGCAATGTGCCTCTAGCCTATTCTCGCGAGTAGTTCCAACTACTCGACTTGTACCGAATCCTACTCTATTCTAGCAATGCAGTAGCTAACGGGTTTTGCAATCCTAAACCCAACCCATGGTTTTCTTGGCTGTGCAGTTGGGTTTCCAATCAAGACTCTAATGCAAAGAACAATATTCAAAGATGTGCTCAAAACAATAAATATTTGTAAAAAGGTTAATGCAAACCGGGGCTTGCCTTGCTGCTCTTGGTCGTAGGCTAGCTGTTCCTCCGGAGTAACGAAGTCTAGGACTTCGGGTTCCTCCTCGACCTTAGCGACTACATGATAAGGGCAATGTATGTATTAATTTAATGCATTTGTATTAAGTTTGAAGTTGTGAAGTCTATAACCTTTGCTAGATAGACCTAATGACTGTGAAACTTTTACTGTGGCTTGGTTACAACCTAAACAAAGATTTGGTCAAGTTTTAGTTGCAGCAAAGCTCATTTGAGCCCTCCACAAATAATTATGTCCTTGACCTTAATTGGAACTCTTAGGGTGTTCTAGGAATTTTCATGAGACAAACTATGACTTTCTGAAAACTAGATTTTCAGAGGGTTCTAATGGAGTTGGTCTCACTTAATTTGGAAGTCTCTAACTAAAGATATGAGCTAAACAATTTCAGAGAAAATTCTGAAAATGTTTCTGAACATTTTCAATTTTCTCTGGAACAGTTTTGCTAATCACCCCATTAGGTGGACTAAATGAGCTCAAATGGATCTGAAATTTTTATGGTAGTTCAAGGATATTTTGGTGAACATCTCAGCAAAATTTCAGGATTTCCCTCCAAAGGATTCTCCAGTTAAAATTCCTAACAGTTTAAACTTTAAGGAATTAATCCGGGAGAATTAAGGAATTTCATGAAGTGAAACTTGATTTTCTGGAAAGTACTCAGAGAGCTGAATCCAGCAAAATTTGGTTCACTCAATTTGGAGCTTTCTAGCCAAAGTTATAAGGATTTGAAGTTTGAGGGAAATCTGAAAATCGGGGAAAAGTTTAAACTCGCGCGTGGGCCCAGGGGACATGCGTCGCACGCCTAGGCGATGGCACACCGCGGCCCACAAGGACTTTGCGCGCCAGCACACCCGATCCCGGCCGCAGCCGGATCCCGATTCAAAATATCGGCCGCTGACAGTTGGGGTCCACCCCCTTCTTCAACCTCGCGACACCCGCGCTCCGCCGCCGAGGGACCTCGCCGGAGAGCTCGCCGCCGGCTGCTGTACAGCTCCAAACTTCTTGATTCTGGCCGCCCTTGCCTACTTTTACTCGGGGAACAGGATCCGTGGGTCAGCTGCTCATGACAATGGCCGGAGCATGGTCGGCGACGAGCCGCCATATCGGAATGACTTTGGCCATGCCGGCTGACTCTCCTAGTACCTCAGCTACTTGGGAAATCGGTCGGGGAGCATCAGTGGACCTCAGAGAAGGTCGACATGAGCTCGAGGCAGCTCGGGGAAGGCCCGAAATAGGTCCTCACCGTGCGCCCGATACCCCCCGTTCATTCCGCCATTAGTAGACCTTAAATTACGCCAGGCACAGAGGTTCTCCGGCCCACAGTTGTGAAGGCAACTTGTGCGTTACCGTGTCTAGCTCGTGTGGGAGTGGCCTGAGGCCCTCTAATCCTTTCTAGAGCACGAATTAAACAGAATCGTACCCGAAGGTCGTTCTGCACACAGAAAGGGGAAAAGTGGAAATTCGCCGCCGGTGAGCAACCGCTCGAGCTGTGGCTCGGGGATGAGCAGCACCGGTCACCCGCGCGTCCAAGGGTGCCTTGGCTCGGGCGTGACAATGCCCAGGTTGGGCTGTCCACGAGAGCCCGAGGTGCGGCGGTTCCAAGTTCCGAGTTTGATCTTTCGGCACAGCCGATATCAATCGGTTTCAACCGAATTCTAGCAATGGGGAGGATGGAGGAAGGTCTCTAGTACCTTGCTGGGACTCTGGAGTGGAAGGAGGGAGCTGCGATCGGCGTCCTCCGATCAAGTCCGAACTGCAGAAACTTTCGGCCAGTGCTGGGTTCTTGCGGGGAAACACGTCGGTACCTCGGCCGAGGAGGGGGGGCAGGCGCCTTAAGAAGGCTCTGCACCGCCTCGTTCCCGCGCGTGGGCAAGCAGCTGGTGGCGCGGTGGCTGGCCTCGGTGGCGACCACCGCTGCGGCTCGGCGACCCGAGTGAAAAGTCTCAGTCGGTTTGTGTTGAAGTAGAGGCTGACATGTGGGTCCCATCCTTCCTTTTAACCTCTGAAATTTACTTCTAATCACTGTTGTAAACAGTGAACCCCATACTACCCTTGGCAATTCAAATTATTCCCCCATGAGCCATCTGAATTGATCAAAGTTCAAATGAGGTTTTGTTTGAATGAATTTCAGCACAAGTTCAGTTTGAAATCCAAATAAAGTTTGAATTTCTCCCACTTAGCTCATGTCAAGATCAACTCCAAATGGAGTGAAAATTGGTGTGTGAGCTCACAAAAATGTGCTGAGTAAGAATATGCCCTCCACTTTTAAATTCAGTGGATAAAAACAGTTTGAATTTGAATATGGTTTCAAACTGCCCTCTTCCTAACTATACCCAAAATGACCTCAAAAAGGTTTTGAGTTTGGGTGAAACTTGGCATGGACATCCTTAGCAAAGTGTAGGAGTTTTCATATGTCCAGCCCATCTATATCACATGTGGGAAATACCACTTTTGCAATGTGTAAGTTTGTTCTCTAATGAGCATGTTGATAATTGTTACTTGCTCTTCATTTGTGTTCATCATCTTTCCTCAAATGAGGTGTGTGTGTGTGTGGTGATGAATACTTCAATTATGTGTCAAAAACTGAGGCCCTTACATCAAGTTTAGTCAAGCTGCATTTTGCAAATTCCTATTCCTACTGTCTTACTACCCCTGCATTTAGAGTTGCATGTTTAGGAGTGACGGTTAAGTCTTGCTGAGCCTTAGTGCTCACGGTTACTTCTGAGTTGTTTTTGCAGGTAGCAGGATGCCTGCTATGAAGAGGGTTGTTCGGTGAGACGATGAACCTCACGGTTTGTTCAACTCCTCGGAAACCTAGCCGCTGCCTTTCTTTGGTGAAGCTAGTAGGAAGCGTTCACGGGCTGAACGACTTCTCTTCGGCGTAGTTAGGGTCGAGAGTGAGTAGATTGTCCAGCTAGTCTTAATTCCGCTGCGTGTGTACATTATGTTGTAAAAGAAATTATCTTGAGTAACAAAATGGTTCCGTTATGTTCTTATCGTCTCTTTTCATGCTTGCTGTTGGGTGCTGCATCGCACGGCACCACCCACTGTGATTCCCAGGCCGGGCCTTCACAGACGTGGTATCAGAGCTGCATTGGGAATGGCACGCATGAAAAAGGTCTATTTTTGAAAACTTAGGAGTATACGAGTGAGGAACGTATAGTATGCCCACATAAGTAGTATTATTAGCATAGTTACTTAAGGTGGCAAGCTAACAGTGTGTTACTCTTCAGTATTTCAATTCAGTAACGACGCACCTACGTGGAGGTAAGAATGGTAAGGAACGCCACCGAAAGCGGATCAATTTCGGTTAGCTCACCCATACGAGGAAAGTAGTGTGGGATCTCCCGTTCAGCAATGGACGGGAAGTGAATATGTTTTCTAAGACTCTTCATGTCTTAGAGACATATGAATGGCACTAGCCTCCAGTGCGCAAACCCAGGGGCAAGAGGAGGAGACCCCATCGTGTGGTTTGTAACACGAAGTGTGTTCTTTAGGACTCTTCATGTCCTATGAGGCATACGAAAGCGCTGTTCCACCGGTGTGCTTTATTGCAAAGGTGTGGAGCCCCCGTCAGGTGGTGAATAACCCGATCATGTACCTTGAGACATGACTTGACTTAAGGACGGCCTGTATGACAATGATACGGGGCATATGTTTTTACTATGATATGGACCTGCCTGAAATGACAAACCAATGTGTGCATCATTATTGAGTGGTTTTCTGCAGGTACCTTAACCACGTTAGTACATGTCGTGTAGAAAACGTTTGTGAGCGATCGTATTAGTGCCAGCACTTGAAACGTATAAGCCGGTATAACGCCGGTTAGGATTTTAATTTGGTGAGGCAACGTAGTACCGGAATGTGTTCTGAACTGTATGAAAAAGGAGGTTTGAAAAGAAAAAGAGGAAATTTGGAGTCTAGGATTTCATTAAGGGTTAATGAACTCCTATATTGAACTAAGAGTCAATTGGGAGTATAGATTCATTCACAAAGACTTAGGAATAACCTCCCCTGTTTTCAGCAAAAATTTTTTGCTGAAGTTAAACAGGACATAACTTTTGTTTGGTTGAACCAATGGAGCTGAGTGATACATTTCTGGAAAGATATTGAAGTCTTCTACAACTCTTCAGTAGAACTCCAGATCAGAATCACCCTCCAAATGGATGAAATTCTCAGAGGAGTGTGAACTGCCCAAAAACAGGGCAGGCACAAATTGCTCTCTGGAAATTTCTGTATTTCGACCATAACATTCTATAGAAAAATTTCTAAGGGTCATGTAATACACCGTTGGAAAGCATGTGATATATGCTATGACTTTGTAGTTCAAAGTTTCTCCAGATTTAGAGTTTAAAGTGATGAAATCTTGCGGACAAAACAGCCACTTTCAAAGGAAGTGCTGTCAAAATTGTTCCCGATTTCTGTTAACTTTGAAATATCACAATTTTTGATCCAGAACATATATGAAGACAAATGAATACTCGTTGGAAAGATATTGAAGTTAAATATAACTTTGATATTCAGCTTGAGATGTGAAATTGCCATTTTCATATTCAAATTCTGGGGTTAAGACCAATTGGTCATTCTGAACAGAGTAGTGCTTATTGCCTATGTAACTTAAGACTTGTTGTGGACAGGGATGTTTCAGACTTCTGTAAGCTCCATAACATGTTCTTGAGTTATCTTTCAGTTTGTTCTACTGTTGGAATTAAGGGTTTGGACAAACTTGCTCACATTTGATAGATTTCAGTATTGTCAAAACCCTAGTTAGCTTGTATAATGCTGCAATATTGATGTGATGCTTTTACGGTTATGTTTTCAATTCAAGTTGAGTTTAAAACTTTGAATTTTAACCGTAAACTGCTCACTCTTGCAGCATAGATCGTGCTAATTCCAGGAGTGAGGTTGGTGAGTCGAGTCACGGCGAAAGTAATTCGCTACGACAAGAAGTGCCGACATCATCAACCGGGTTGGCAGAAATCTTGGCAAAGATGGCTGAGTCTCTGGATCTGTTGGTGGGACAAAGCATACGACAGGAGACACTACAGCAAAATTTCCCACCGAGCACTTATCTGGATTTCTTAGCAAGACAACCACCGGTTTTCTCAGAAGCGAAAGAACCGTTGGAGTTGGCTCATTGGCTCCAATGTATTGAAGCCAAGTTCGATACGCTTGAATGCGATGAGTACCAGAATACTTTATTTGCCGCTCAACAACTCCACGGAGGCGCTGGAGCTTGGTGGGCAGTGTACATCGCTACTCTTCCTGAAGGTCATCGAGTGACGTGGGATGAATTCCGGACTGTTTTCCGGACACGTCACATTTGTTCAGGAATTCTTCGAACAAAGTATCAAGACATTCTGGAGTTTGAAGACTTGATGCAATACACAACTCATATGGTTGACTCGGAAGCGTTGAAGTGCGACTATTTCTTCCGAGGTTTGAATGTCGAACTTAAGGAACAAGTGACCTTGTTCAATAACGGTATTTACAATGAGTTGGTAAATGCCGCTATCATTAAGGAAGACATGCATCTTCGTTGCGAAGCGGAACTGAAAAGAAGTATATCACCGGACAGTGACATCGAGGTTCGTCCGAACTATCGAGTGCGGTATTACTCGCCAGTTAGGCAACAAATTCAGCCTGTGGTGCAACTCTCACAACCACGGATGGAGTTGATCACTTATGAGCCTCCACCTCAACAGCAGCATACAGAAATTATTCGTGCAACCCTACCGCAACCAGCTATGCACGAGTTATCTCCACCTCGTGTTAGTAGAGAGCTGAGGATTTCTACAACACGAAACCGTCGTGGAGCTGAGCAGATTCACACTCGTGTGTTGCCTCGTCAATGCTCTGGTCAGCATCGTGAACCTTCACAGAAGAATCTTTCAAAAGCTGGCAGGGTTAATTATACTGCTATTGAGGACATTGCAAAAGGCGAACCAGTTTTGGCGGGCATGTTCACTTTACATGAACAGCACATTTTCGTGTTATTTGATTCTGGGGCCACCCACAATTTTATTAGCAGAGACTATGTGCTGAAGAATAATCTTCCATTTAGCACAGTTAAGCATCCGTTTCATATAAGCTCACCCGGAGGCAAGATATCAACAGATGAGATGGTCTCACGGGCACCGTTATGTTTGGGTGGAAATATCTATCCTGCGAGCCTTATCATACTCAAAGGCCAAAGGATTGATATTATCTTGGGGATGTCATGGTTGACACATTATGGAGCTATCTTTGACATCAGCTCTCGAACTGTCCAACTGAATTCCCCAATACACGGTTGCAACACATTGAATCTTGTGGATCCATCACAACAAGTTGCAGCAGTGCATCAGATTGAAGCTCCTAAACTTGAGGATATTCCAGTGGTATGTGAATATCCAGATGTGTTTCCCGAAGACTTGCCGGGCATGCCACCCGAACGTGATGTAGAGTTCAAGATTGAACTAGCACCGGGAACAACACCTATTTATCGGCGACCATACAAAATGGCACCGAAGGAGCTAGCAGAATTGAAGGAGCAGCTTAATGACCTCATGGACAAAGGTTTTGTACGCCCAAGTTCATCACCTTGGGGCTGTTCCGCACTCTTCGTGAAGAAGAAGGACGAGACTTTGAGACTATGCGTAGATTATCGTCCACTGAATGCTGTCACTATCAAGAATAAGTATCCACTACCGCGCATTGATATTTTTTTTGATCAACTAGTGGGTGCTAAGGTATTCTCCAAGATGGATCTTCGGTCCGGGTATCACCAGATAAAAATCCGGGCAGAAGATGTACCTAAGACGGCGTTCTCTACAAGATATGGTCTTTATGAATATCTTGTCATGTCCTTTGGATTGACCAATGCTCCAGCTCACTTTATGTATCTCATGAACTCTGTGTTCATGCCGGAGTTAGACAAGTTCGTCGTGGTTTTCATCGACGACATCTTGGTCTATTCAAAGTCAGAAGAAGAACATGTTGAACATTTGCGTATTGTACTCCAACGCTTGAGAGATCACAAGCTATATGCAAAATTCAGTAAATGTGAGTTTTGGATCAGCAAAATGCCCTTTCTTGGGCATATTATTTCAGCGGAAGGCATCGCTGTGGACCCAAGTAAAATCGAGCAAGTGCTGAATTGGAAGTCTCCAACATCTGTTCATGAAGTGAGGAGTTTCCTAGGTTTAGCGGGTTATTACCGGAGATTCATTCCAAACTTCTCCAAAGTCGCTAAACCTATGACGGAACTGTTGAAGAAAAGCACCAAGTATGATTGGAGCAATTCATGCAAACAAGCTTTTCAAACATTAGTGAAGTATCTCACTACAGCTCCAGTTTTGGCCACGCCAGACACCACGAAGCCGTTGATGTTTATTGTGATGCATCCGGCATCGGTTCGGGTTGTGTGTTGATGCGAGAAGGACGTGTGGTCGCGTATGGATCCCGACAACTCAGGGGTAATGAGCAGAATTACCCGACGCACAACCTTGAACTAGCTGCAGTGGTCTTAGCGTTGAAAATGTGGAGACATTATCTACTAGGCAATCTAGTACATCTCTACACTGACCACAAAATCTTGAAGTACATCTTCACACAGAAGGAACTGAATATGAGGCAGCGAAGATGGCTAGAATTGATCAAGGACTATGAACTTGAAATTCATTACCATCCGGGCAAAGCGAATGTGGTTGCCGATGCACTTAGTCGGAAAGACCACGTTCACCATTTAGCCATAGCTGCACATGAAGAAGGAGAACCAAGCCTGCACTTAATTCCCTACGGATCGCTGTTCATACAATCCGAGATGAGATTGTAGAGGCTCAGAAGAGAGACAGGGGTATGTCTCATATCCGGAGGAGAGTGGACAGTGGTGAATTGAAGATGTTCCGCAAGGATGAAGATGGTACTCTATGGTTTAACGACCGTATAGTTGTACCCCGGAACATGAAATTGCGGAAGAAGATACTGGATGAAGCACATTTATCCAAGTACTCCATTCATCCGGGAAGCAATAAGATGTACCAGGACTTGAAATCTAAGTTCTGGTGTACACGGATGAAAAGAGAGATTGCGAAGTACGTATCCGAGTGTGATACGTGTCGGCGGGTTAAAGCCGACCATATGAGGAAAGCTGGACCACTTCAACCGCTGAAGGTTCCAGCATGGAAGTGGGAAGACATAAGTATGGACTTCATCGTCGGTTTACCCATGACCAGCAACAAGCATGATTCTATTTGGGTAATCGTCGATCGTTTGACCAAGACCGCAAATTTTATTCCAGTCCATACTAAATATGTGGCAAAGAAGTATGCGGAGCTGTTCATCTCGAGAATCGTGTGTCTACACAGGGTTCCCCGCACAATCGTGTCTGACCGAGGTGCGTTGTTCGTATCCAGATTTTGGGAGCAACTGCATGCTTCCTTGGGAACCAAGTTAATTCGGAGTTCAGCGTATCATCCGCAAACTGATGGTCAAACGGAGAGAGTGAATCAGATTCTGGAGGATATGCTACGGGCATGTGTCATCAGTCATGGAAAGAATTGGGATGACCATCTACCGTTAGCAGAATTCTCATATAATAACGGTTATCAATCCAGCATCAAAATGGCCCCGTATGAAGCTCTTTATGGCCGGAAGTGCCGCACACCACTGAATTGGTGTGAATCCGGTGAGAGAGTGGTCTACGGGATTGATCTTGTGAATGAAGCCGAGGAACGAGTGCGAGTGATTCAAGCCAATTTAAAGGCTGCTCAATCTCGGCAGAAGAGTTATGCAGACAAAAGACGTCGACCTCTTCACTTCGACATCGGGGACCACGTTTATCTTTGTGTCTCTCCGATGAAAGGGGTTCATCGGTTCGGAGTGAAGGGAAAGCTTGCTCCGCGATTCATCGGGCTGTTTGCTGTCACTGAGATATGTGGACCCGTGGCCTATCGTCTGGAGTTACCGATGTCGCTTTCGGGTATTCACAATGTTTTCCACGTCTCTCAACTGCAGAAATGTCTTAAGTACCCAACCGCAGTTCATATGGAGAACATTGAGGATCTTCAACCGGATCTCACTTATTCTGAGTATCCGATACAGATTGTCGACGAGAAGACTCGCGCCACAAGAAATCGGACGTTGCGATTTTACAAAGTCTTGTGGAGCAACCACACAGCTGATGAAGCCACGTGGGAAAGCGAGGAATTTCTCCGTTTAAATTTTCCCGACTTGTTTGTACCATATGTCCAGTAGTCATTCTCCCTTCTTCTTTCTTTTTGTAATCTCGGGACGAGATTCTTTTAAGGGGGGAGGAATCTAACAGCCCTAACTTTTGTAAAGTTTTATTTCAACGTATGAAACAAAGTTAAGGCAAAGAAAGATGATAATGGTGTCACATGAAATAATGAACACAAATATGGACATGTGAGGGAGTTAAAAATTTTCTCTAGCACATGCTCAACACATGTTAACCTAGGGGAAAGAATTAGACTTCCAAAAACTCTAACTCATGTGCACCTTCTCTATGAGTAGAGTGGAGGGAATTTAAATGCGATTTGAATTCTTTTGAAAGGATTCCTATTCAGATTGTCCAAAGGCCCATATGTGAGAGCATAGATGCATTTCTCATGTATTCAAGAGCCTAAGTTTCAAATTTGGAGAATTTTAGGTTTCTTATACTATTTATTCTGAGAATTAAATGAGGGCACGTTCAAATTCAAACTTAAATTTGAATTTTGAACCAAACATACTTGTCGAAGTGTTCAGTCGACACTTCCCCCAGGCCTGCACTGGGCAGCCCGCGGAGGTTCTTTTTTCGGTAGGGCTAGACTCTAGCGGAGAGCTTGCACACATGGACGAGTTAGTAAGAGCTTGACACGGCGAGTTTTACGTGGTTCAGGCCGCCGGAGCGTAAAACCCTACGTCCACGTCGAGCTATGGAGCTCGCTGTATTGCTTGCTGCTCGGGGCCGGAGGCCTGAGCTTGGGGGTGAGTTACAGCTTGAGAGTGTATGGCTAGCGTATGAGTTGCAAAGTGCGAACCAACAGGGTTCGAACCCTTGCTAACGTTGCCTACCCGAGCCTTTTATAGTCCAAGACTCGGGTGGCTTACAAGGGGGGCCCGGGACCCGACAGGTGGTCCCGGGGAGATTGTCTATTATCTACCGTATCTGCAGTTATGCCGGTAGCTGCCTCTGGTCGAAGGCTTCTGAGTCTTCATCTTGCCGCCCTGCCCATGCCGCATGCTAGTCGTAGTGGTTGATGACGGCGCAGGCGGCATGTGATGTCTTGTCGCGGTGTTTATTGGCTGGCAGGTTCTGACACCGCGCGCCAGTCTGTGATGCGACTGGGCGCAACGGCACCTGACAGACGCGTGCTCCGCGTCTCGGGAAGACGCGGGCCTTGAATACGTTGTACGGGCAAGGTATGGGGCGTCTTTACACCCGCTGCCTACCGCTCGGGGCAGGCAGCGCCGTTCTGCTGCCACGTGGCGGGCCCGGGGCCCTTCTCAGAGGAGAGGAGGGTCAGCTCCGCGGGGCACGTGGAGCCTTTGGACTTCTCCCCGCGGAGGGGGAGGCTCGGCTTCTGTTGGCCACGTGGCGGGCCCGGTGCTCTCCTCTGAGGAGAGGAAGGTCCGGCCCCGCTAGACGCGTGGCGCCTTCGGACCTCTCTCCCGCGAAGGGGGAGGTCCGGCTTCTGTATGGCACGTGACAGGCCCGGAGCTCTCCTCTGAGGAGAGGGAGGTCCGGCCCTGCCGGACGCGTGGCGCCTTCGGAGCTCTCCCTGCGGAGAAGGGCGAGTTCCATAGGCATTTTACCCTGTGCGCGGGGGTACCCCATATCTCAGGTACCGACAATGGCCCCCGGGCCCATCTCGGGGGAGGCAGCGAGCCCAAGGTGGGACCTCCGTCTCTTTTGATCCGCGCACTTTCTCTAAGTCCCGAATTGACCGCTGCCGGAGCACGAACGGCCACGGGATCGTGGGAGCGTGCGCTCACTTGATGGTTGCTTTTACTGCAGCGGTTCCCAAGACTGCCGCTTCTGCACGTTGCGGCGCTTTCTTCGGGAACCGCCGAAGTGCCTTGCCGGCTCATCTTCTCAGGAGACTGACTCCTTGACCCCACCGCTTTAGTTAGGCAGCTTGGGTCCACCCGTCATCGGCACTCGGTCTAGGAACCGAAGCGGTCGCCGACGCGGGGTATTCGAAGAGTTCCGAATCGCTTGGGATTGCACCCGGGAAGGTGTGAAATGAAACCCCCATGTGGGTGCGTTCCCCTTATAAGGCTTCCAGCCCCTGCGCCTCCCTTGGGTCTCTGCAGTCCTGTCTTCTTCCATGGCTCGTAACCCGCCTTATGGGGGGAGAATTGCTCTCGGTTCCCTCCAGCGGTTGCGTCTGTACCAAACCTGGGACTCAGGGAGCCTGCCTGCCCTGCCTCTGAGGGTGGCGCCGCCAAGGGGTCTCTGGTTTTTCCTCCTGACGGAGCCCTTCCTTGGTGACAGCGGGCAGAAAGCTCCTTGGCGTTGTGTCCTTTCCCAGGTGGTGGAGTCTTGAAAGGAACCGCTGAAGCACCGAGGAGAATCCCAGGCGGCAGAGTCTCCGAGAAGACCGCTGAACACTGCGGAGGGGGCCTCAGGAGCACCCTTAATGACTCCAGCTTTTGGCAGGTGATGAGGGATGGGGGCTCCAGGGGCACCCTTGACGACACCGGCTTTTGCGCCGATGATGAGGGAACTTCAGGAGAAGGAAACTGCCGATGCACCATGGAGGATCCCAGACGGCAGAGTCTACAGGAAGACCGCTGAATACTGCGGAGGGGGCCTCAGGAGCCCCCGTGGTGTCACTGGTTTTTGCGCCGGTGATGAGGGAGGTGATTCCTGCGCTCTGGTCATAGAGCGAGAGAGTTCCGCCAGGGCTGAAGCTCGGTGACGCGGCCGTTGTTGCAACTTCTGGATTCTGGTCGTGTCGGGAGACCCTTGGGACTTTGTCGGTACCTGAGATATGGGGTACCCCCGCGCACAGGGTAAAATGCCTAAGGAACTCGCCCTTCTCCGCAGGGAGAGCTCCAAAGGCGCCACGCGTCCGGCGGGGCCAGACCTCCCTCTCCTTAGAGGAGAGCTCCGGGACCGCCACGTGGCATACAGAAGCCGGACGTCCCCCTCCGCGGGAGAAAGGTCCGAAGGCGCCGCATGTCCAGCGGGGCCGGGCCTACCTCTCCTCAGAGGAGAGCTCCGGGCCCGCCATGTGGCCAACAGAAGCCGAGCCTCCCCCTCCGCGGGGAGAGGCCTGGAGGCTCCACGTGCCGCGTGGGACTGACCCTCCTCTGAGATGGGCTCCGGGCCCGCCACGTGGCAGCAGAACGACGCTGCCTGCCCCGAGCGATAGGCAGCGGGCGTAAAGACGCCCCATACCTTGCCCGTACAAGGTATTCAAGGCCCACGTCTTCCCAAGATGCGGAGACGCGGAGCACGCGTCTGTCAGGTGCCGTTGCGCCCAGTCGCATCACAGACTGGCGCGCGGTGTCAGAACCTGCCAGCCAATAAACACCGCGACAAGACATCCCATGCCGCCTGCGCCGTCATCAACCACTACGACTAGCATGCGGCATGGGAAGGGCGGCAAGATGAAGACTCAGAAGCCTTCGACCAGGGGCAACTACCGGTATAACTGTAGATACGGTAGATGATAGACAATCTTCCCGGGACCACCTGTCGGGTCCCGGCCCCCCTTGTAAGCTGCCCGAGCCATGGACTATAAAAGGCTCGGGTAGGCGTCGATAGCAAGGGTTCGCACTCTGCAACTCATACGCTAGCCATACACTCTCAAGCTGTAACTCACCCCCGAGCTCAGGCCTCCGGTCCTGAGCAGCAAGCAATACAGCGAGCTCCATAGCTCGCCGTGGACGTAGGGTTTTACGCTGCGGCGAACTGAACCACGTAAAACTCGCCGTGTCAAGCTCTTACTAACTCGTCCATCTGCGCAAACTCTCCGCTAGAGACTAGCCCCACCGAAAAAAGAACCTCCGCGGGCTGCCCAGTGCAGGCCCGGGGGAAGTGTCAACTGAACACTTCGACATTTGGCACGCCAGGTAGGGGGGTTTTCCCCTAGCGCGACGAGTTTCCGCCAACGAAGATGACCAAGCTTCCTTCAGCGGCAAACTCTCCCCCTCCGCGTTCACGGCGAACCGTGACCACTGGGGAGTACATGTCGACACACTCAGGACGGAGTGTGTCGGCACAAGCGGGTAGCCAGCAGCCGACTCCGGCTATGCAGGCCCCGACCAGTGTGAGATCTTCTACAGCACTGAGCGTACACCATGGAGGTGCGCTAGCTGCAGCAAGAGCGCTGCTGCGCAACCCACCTGCGGGAGATGCGCCCCATTCAGCGACCCAGCAATGGGTCCGCGAGGTGGACCACCACGTCGTCGCCGCCGCGAACCCTCGGTTTCGGCGAGGACGGCGCCCAGGACAACCGGCTGTGTCGCTGACGCGCACACCCACGGTTGACGGGCTAACGGCGGATTCCAGCTCCTCCAGGCTCGTGTCGACGGACCTGCGAAGGGAACTGGAGCGGTGCCACTTGGGCCAGGACGCCCGGGTGTACCTCGAGCGACACCGAGAAAGGCGTCGCAACCATGAGGCTGGCGACAGCATGTCATCGGCCTCGACACAACCAGAAGGGCAGGCCATCGCCACGCGAGCCCTGCCTCAGGCATATGCTGCGCAGCATATGCCACAACTATATGCGCCGCAAGCAGCGGCCCCGGTCTATGGTGCAGCCTTGCCCATGCTGGGATACGCGGTGCCAAGTGCGAACCAAGCGTTCGCAGCGCCGGTACCTGCAGCAGCAGGTACAGGGGTTGCGGCCCTTACATCCCACCTTCGCTTCGCGAGGTGGCCGCGCAAGTTCCGGCCGCACCTGCCCGAAAAGTACGACGGTAGCGTCAACCCGGCGGAGTTCCTCCAGAACTACTCCACCGCCGTACTTGCCGCAGGAGGGGACGAGGCTTTCATGGCCAACTACTTCCCCGTCGCCTTGACTGGCCCAGCTCGGTCTTGGCTCATGAATCTACCTCAGGGGTCCATAACCTCCTGGGGAGAGCTCTGCCGGCAATTCGTCGCCAACTTCGGCAGCTCCTACACCCGCCCCGGCACGGAGCTTGACCTACACGCCTTCAAGCAACAGCCTGGGGAGTCGCTGCGCTCTTTCATCCAGCGGTTCTCCCAGGTACGCAACACCATCCCGCATATTCAGAACGCTTCGGTGGTGGTGGCGTTCCGGCAAGGCGTTCGGGACAGGAAGATGCTCGAGAAGCTCACGACCAGGGAGGTCCGCGATGCCTCAGAACTCTTCAATCTGGCGGACAAGTGTGCCAGAGCAGCCGAAGGGCGGAACTGGCACTCTCTGCTGGCCCCCAAGCCAGGGGGTCAGCCGGGATCCGGCGGCGCTTCGTACGGAAGTAGCGTAAAATCATCAGCCGCGGTCCCTGTTATCGCAACGGCGGCGCCCAGTGGAGCTCGGGGGCCGCGCCCTGACAAGATGCCGCGACAATCACCGGCCCCAGACGGGGGCCAGGATGAATTATGCCCTGTGCATGGCACCAGCTATCATACTGCTACCGAATGCCGGGAAATCCAGAAGCTCGCGGAGCGCTTCCGGAAAGGGAAGCAGCCTCTAACTGATGCCCCACCCAACGATCAAAGGGGCGGCAAGCAGAAGGTCGAGGCCCGAGACGGCGTCGACCGCCAGGTGGAGTTCCAGGAGCTTCAGCACGCCGTAAAGGCAGTGCGCAGTCATGGGAGCTCCAGCTCAAGTGATGACGAGCACCGGAAGATGCTCTATGTCATCTTTGGCGGGTCCGCTGACCCCCCGTCCCGGAGCACGGCTAAGGCCTTGCGTCGAGCGGTAGCGTCGGTGGCTCCCCTCCCAGGTGCAGCACCGCACCTCAGGTGGATGGGAACCCCCATCAGCTTCGATGACACCGACTGCCCCAGGAACATGGCTGGGGCCGGCCAACTACCGCTCGTGGTGGCCCCCACCATCGCCAACATGAAGATGTACCACGTTTTGGTGGATGGCGGGGCTGGGCTGAACCTCATCAGTCGCGCAGCCTTCCAGAAGCTGCAGATCCCGATGGCCAAGCTCGCCCCATCGAGCCCGTTCTCAGGGGTGGGACCGGGACAGGTCGTTCCCTACGGCCACATCAGCCTCCCGGTGACCTTTGGGGCACCGGACAGCTACCGGACAGAGTACGTTCTGTTCGACGTGGCCGAGATTGACCTCCCCTTCAACGCCATAATCGGCAGGCCAGCCCTGTACCGATTCATGGCAGTAGCCCACTACGGCTACCTTGTCTTGAAGATGCCTATACCAACAGGCGTCCTCAAGGTTTGTGGAGACCGTGCTGCCGCAGTGTTAGCCTTGGAAAAGCTTCAGGCGCTTACAGCGACTAGAGCGCCAACCCTCGGCAGCGAAGAACCAAACCAGCTCCATCCAAGTGCACGCCACCGTGCCTCTACCATGGCACCCCGCGTGCAACCCCTCGATGAGGACGACGTCCCCACAAGGCTCGTCCGAATCAGCGCCGATGCCACCCAGACCACCCGGGTAGCCGGGGGCCTGGATAGCAAATAGGAAGGCGCGCTCGTTGCCCCCCTCCGGCACAATGTCGATGTGCTGCATGACAGCCGTCGCCGAGGCCAGAGATCCCTAGGGAGGTGATTGAGCACTACTTAAAGGTCTTTCCCGACGTCCAGCCGTCCGACAAGACAGAGAGTCCGCTGCTCCCGGCGCTTGGCAAATGTAAAGGTCCCAAAATTATGAATACAAAGAAACACTTGTTTGCAAAGTTTTGTTTCATGTGTATGAAATTTGGGACTTGTTAAAAACTTTTTCCCACAATGAGATAAAACACATGAGGGCTTTCTTCACACAAGTCAAATGTTCATTTGAGAACTTGGAACCCTAGAGGGGTCTAAAACAAGGATGGGAAGTTCCCATATGTGTGAGAAAACAGAAATCAAATTTGGAACAATTTGTTCAAACAAAAATTCAAATGAGAAAAACACAATGGAATTCAAAACTGTTGTGCGAAAAATCTCATTTGCAGCAGCCAAAATAAAAATCAGATTTCATATTTGAATTCCTTGAGTCCAAATTAGGGGGGTGTGCAAAGTTTCATGATTTATAGAAATAGTTTGCAACCCATTTTGCAAAATGGACTTTAAAAGACAAAGAATTCAAATACCTATTTGAATTTGGATGAAACTTGCCCAATTATCCAAATGCATACCAGATTTAAATTCCCACAATTGAATTCACTCAACATCCAAACTTGGGAGATATTTGGAGAGGGGATAAGGAGGACTGATCAGTGGGTCCCACATGTCATTGTGTGAACTGAAAACTTGCAAAAGATCTCAGTGTTGGGTCTCTGTTTTGCCTCCCCGGGTGATCGACACCGAGGGCAGCACCGGTCGACACCGGGCAGCGCCGAGCCACCACCTGCTTCGCCGGTGGGCGCCTGGTGAGCTGCTTTCTTCTCCTTATCACCTCGGCCGAGTTCCCTTGCCACAACCACGAGGAGCCGCTCTGTTCTTCTTCCACCTCCACGCCCTAAACAGAGCCGCTGCCGCCACACTTCTTCGATCGGCAGCCGGCTCGGGTGATCACGAACCAAGGCCAGTGAGTAGCAAAACAGCACCAGGGCCTCACCCTCATCCTCCACGACGCGCCATCGACCGAGCTCGGCCCTCCTACCCCGGGGACACCGCGTCCGCGCGGCGGCCGAACAAGGACCGATTAGGAGGCGTCCGTGGACAGCTCCACCTGGTGAAGGTCACGACCAAGTACCGGCGCTCCTGGACGTGCCAAGGCACCGTGCTACTCTCCTTCCAGGCTCAGCCCATGCCATGCACCGCCGGGAGTGAATTTTGAAAAGTTGCTCCGGCGTACTCCATCTGACCTTCCGGCACGGTAATCCCGAATTCCTTCCCAATTCTCAATCTTTGTTCGTCAAAGTTTGCACGAAGGGCCCAAAGCGATAGGCGATCCTTTGCCCTTCACGGTTCTAGCCTAAAACTGCACATAGACCGAGTATTTCATGGGTTTCTACCGGCGACCGAACCGGGGGACCGCGGTCGCACGGTGAAAGCATGTTTGCCATCATTCTCGAACGTTTTTGAGGCTAGGCCGAGCTTCCCCATCGTTCACTGGTGCTGTAGCACCATTTTGTCGAACTGTTGGTGCACTAGGATGGCCGGCCGACGTCGCCGATGAAGTGCCGGGCTGCCGCAGCGTCGCTAGCCACCATAGAGGTTTTTCTGGCTCGGGGAAACCTTACCATCGTGCTCAGTAGGGCAGGTTAGGCTCTGGCGGCGAGCAAGGGCTCAAGCAGAGGCCGGAAGATCGAGTTCCGGCGATCTCCGGCGAGGGCGGCGGCGCGGGCACCCGGAGCGCGGGAACTGACCCGAGGTAGAAGAAGGGGTCGGCGGGCCCAGTCGTCAGTGAGAGAGAGTTTAAAACCCTGATCCTCTGTGGCTGTGGGATCCCGTGTGACTGCACAGAGGAATATGTGTGGCCCCGTGTGCCTTTGATTCTGTAAGTGACACGTGCCCCATGGCCCACAGTCAGGTTTAAACTTTTCCCCGGATTTATTCAAATCCCAGATTTTTCCCCAAACTTTAGAAGAGCATAACTTTTGCTAGGAACCTCCAAATTTAGTGATTCAAATTGGGTTAGATTCATATTGACAAACTCTATCAAAATATGCAACCCAATTTGTATGAAAGTCTTTATTTAATTCTGGAAAATTCTTTAAAGCTTTTCAGTAAAAGAATTTTAGAGGGAGTTTGGGTTATCCAAAAATCCTCAAATTTTGCCAGAATATTCTATAGGGTGTTATTAGACTCATGTAAAAGTTTCAGCTCATTTGGAGTTGAATTAATCAGGGTAATTCAGATTGTAAGTTCCTGTATTCAAATGAATACAGAAACATTTTCAGAGAATTTCCAAAACTTGTAAATTCAGTTCTGGGAAATTCTTAGCTCCAAAAATCCTAGGAAAATTCATGTAGACTCTATAAACTATAATTGAAATTGTGGTTCACTGAGTTTGACATGAACATGGATGTTACCTCAGAATTAATTCATCTTTGACTAAACACTTAGAGATTTATTCTGAATAAACCATTCCATGAAATGTGCTAAATTTTGGTCCAGAGGACTTTCTTGTGACAAGGAACTCACATAAAAATTCTCAGCTCCATTAGAGCTCTGGATCACCACTGTCATGTGTGATCTCTTAAGGTGATCAACACTTAAGTTCGAAGAAGCACTCAACACTTGATCTTAGTGTTTAGGCCCAACCCAAACCACTAGCACCAGTGTCATTTTAAATTCTTAAACAAAGTTCCAGTTTTAAAATGGTATTTAGATCTTAAGAGCAAAAGCTTTTCAATGAAATACATATGCATGATCATATCGTGTAGCATATACGTGAAGAAGGTGAGAAGGACTTGAAGTGAAGATCAAGGAGGAAGGAGAACAAGTGATCAAGCTCCAAGTGATCATCACTAACTGATTGTAACAGTAGTCACCTGCAAAACAGGCAAGCCCCGGTTTGCATTTGAACCATTTTATAAAGCATTTTCATTTGTAGGGATCATAGCTTTGCATCGTTGATTGCATTACGTCTAGATGATATTGAAAACCCCACTTGCATGACCAAAAACACCTAAGATAGAAAGGGTAGAATAGCAACTCCTCGAGGGAAATTGGCTACGCTAATGTTAGTAGGAAAGGTCCGGTAGAAGACGAGTAGTTGGAATCTACTTGCGAGTTTAGGGCTGGTTTACTCGGAACGGGTCCGAATTAGAAAAGATGAGGAAAGTTCACACATAAGAAATGGAGACCGGGCAGGGAGGTTTAGATGCAGCAGGTTGCAGGCCGTGCGTGCATAGCCCTGCCTGTGTCGGTTAAGGCCCGTCTGTGCTTGGCCCTGTTGGACAAGTTTGAGTTGTGTACCGGGCACATACTGGCTATATGGGACCCAGGAAACCGATGTACCATGGGAGATCCATAGTGGAACTTTTCCAACTGCCTTAGGCTTTCGGCGTCAGGGTAGCAGGAGGTACCTCGCTCAAGAACATACCACGGCGGGTATGTACCTTGAGGGAGCTTGCGTACTCGGGGCAGTTGGACTGCGTCCAATGTGGAAGATCTT
Source organism: Neostapfia colusana (assembly GCA_030760725.1). NCBI lineage: Eukaryota > Viridiplantae > Streptophyta > Magnoliopsida > Poales > Poaceae > Neostapfia > Neostapfia colusana. The sequence continues at coordinate 89,901,556 of JASWHV010000003.1, forward strand.
GGGAAAGGTGGCCACGTACAACGTCAGTCGAGGTTGCTGCCGGCAACTCGGAGTACGGGTGTACGTGTCGTGTAGTCCGGGCGTGTACTGATTCGAATCACCGTCGCTCGCGGTTATATGAGCATACTTGCCCACTGCATCTTGACGTAGTAACAACTGAATTGTTTATCTTCGAACATGATAAGGCTGTGCTATAACTCGTATTGCAACCATGATTGAATTAGAGATAGGCTCATTAAAGTTTACTTTCACTTTGTGCAAGGAGCATCGCAACAAAGCGTTTCTTGTTTGATTGTGGAGTTGCGATGCTTTTCAGCTCAAGGTCTGCACAATGAGGCTTAAAATATGAAAGTTAAGGATCAACTTTAGGCGAGTCCCTTATGCAAATCTAGCCGACCCATTTGAAACCATCGTGCATGTAGAGTTTCTTGTTTAGGAGAGACGGGTCAGACTTGCTGAGCCTATGTGCTCATGCTTGCTATATATGTGGTTTTGCAGGTTAACAACGATGCTGAAAAGAAGGTTGTCCGGTGAGACTCGGGAACTCCCGAGTCTGGTAACACATGGAGAACCCAGCCGCTGCTGCTTGTCTTCGTGTTGCTAGCGAGAGGAGTCCGCGGGCTGGACTTCATCTCGGGTGCTCTTAGTTATTCGACGTGAGTTGATAAAGACTTCCGCTGTAGTTACTTGATGTAAAGTATTTACAAAGAAAAACTTGTAAGCTTCCGCTATTGTTTTATGTAATACATTGTTCCTCATATGTGTGTTGTTGGGTGCCGCATAACACGGCACCACCCAATGCGATTCCCGGGCGAGTGGCCTGTCTCGGTTGAGCGGGTCGCGTCAGCAAACCGTGTTGTTACCCCGAAGGCCAGCGAGAAGCTCCCGAAGCGCATCCACTACACCAGCCTCAATAAGGCATGTTCTAAAGACCTATTTTCTCTCCCTATGATAGACCAAATAGTAGACTCGATGCCAGGCTGTGATATGCTGCGCTCCCCAAATGCTTGCTAGGGCTCCCATCAGACCCCTGTGTCTGGAGTAGTTGAAGGGCACCCTTTACCTGCTAATCCCGGCATAAACCGACTCAGTGTAGCTAGGGGTCCCGCGAATTTCTGGTCTTCGCGCCAATGGCTTTAACCCCATACCACCGTAACCTGTTTCGCTACCATGAAGCAAGCACCAAAAAACCCCGGAGGCCCAAACCGGACCTCGGATCCTCGACACAACCTCCCGGAGGACCAGCAGGACCTCCCGGAGGTGCAATGGGACCCCTCCCTGGAGGCCCAGCAGGACCCCCCGGAGCTCCCGGGACATCAGCGCAGCTTCCCGGAAGGTCCAAAGCAGCCTGGGGACCTCCGAGTATCGAGCACCCGGCGGTCTCCCCAGGCTAAAAGCTATCCTCCACAGCCCCCACGCGGCGGACAATGCCGCCGAATGGGCGGCGGAGCTACTGAAGTTTGACCTAGGCTCCCTTTCCCGTCATGCAGACATTAACCGAGCACTAGTTGACTTGTGGCTGAAGTAGACGCACGTTCAGGGGGCCACGAAGACGATGAAACAGGACCCTGAGGCCTGACCTTCACCAGGCCTTACCGAATGATGTTCGTCGACGGCTCCTTGCGAAAGCAGGGGGCCGATGCTAGCGTACTGTTCCTCACGCCATCGGGGGAGCAGTCTGGGTATGTGGCGCATTTCAATTCCAAGGCAGCCAGCAACATAGCAAAGTATGAAGAGCTCATCCTTCTTGCTAGTCGTTGGCTCAGGGCAACTCCCAGTCTGGTTATCGACCAAGATGGTGGAGACAGACCTCCTCGCCATGGACCAGCACCACGTACCGCGCGTTAGCAAGGCCACAGCTGACGACCTTTCAACGAAGACCCCCACCGGAGCCACTGTGCCCAAAGGGGGCTCTGAGAGGACGTTGCCATGGCCCACAGCCCGGCCCGCCGAGCCGGACGAAGGGGGCTAGACCAGCACCTCGAAGCTGGCGGTCCCGGCGGCAATGGACGCCGCCAAGGATCACAAGCGTCACTGGGGACTCCGTGCAACCCAGCGCTCAAGATCCAGATGCTCAAGTCAGACCCGATGCATGGATCACGGAGGTCCAGGACTACTTGAAAGACAATATCCTCCCTGATGAACGTGTATCCGCTGAACGGATTGTGCGTATGGCTAAGAGACACATGGCGGTAGAGGGGGATCTCTACCGACGTGGCACCGACCACATCCTATTGCAGTGCATAACCCAGGGGGAAGGCTGCGACTTGTTCGCTGAGATCCATGGATGCGAATGTGGGAGTCACTCTTCCTCACGCACGCTTGTCGGTAAAGCCTTTCGGCATGGCTTCTACTAGCCGACAACACTCCAGGATGCCGTCGAGCTGGTCGAGAGCTGCTAGGCGTGCCTGTTCCACGCCAAGCAGATCCATACACCGGCTTGGACGGTACAGATGATCCAGCCCACATGGCCATTTGCCTTACTGGGGCTAGACATCCCGGGCCTGGGACCATTCCCCAGAACCGAGGACGGGGACCCGCTCCCGAACCTTCGGAACACGGAACACCTCTGTAAGTTCTACCCCTAGAGCAACAATAGGACAGACCCTTCTTTTTATAATAAATTCCATAAAAAGTCCAAGAACAGGGCTTGGAGCAGCTAAGCCTCAGGGGACGGTCCAGGACTACGTTCAGCTTCGTCTGGTTCCGACCCCAAGCACGTAGAGTCTCGCTTCCCTTGAGGTGGGTCGTGGCCTACATATTCGGCCCGCCTTCCCCCATATGGAAATTTATATGAAAAGAAACCTGCCCTACGTTGCTCTTCTTTGGTACTCATTTAATTTACTTATTAAATTTTTATGATTACCCTACTAACGCATGCTCACTATGCGTTCAACTTCCTCTTCTCATTCTCATCTTTAGTCGGAATTTGCTGCCCTGCCAAAAGGCGGATGCGCGGGAGGTACCGGCCGAAAGCGAGGGGGACCCCAAGCCCCCGGCACTTCGCGCGCGGTAGTTCCCAAGAACCATATAAGTGGACGGGGACCGTAAGCCAGATAAGACTAAGAGATAGAGGGGGGGAGCCCTCAAGGAGAATTACTTTTTCCTTACTTGTGTGCAGGACCTCTCAGCCTCAGCTCCCCGCAGGAGTATGGTAGGCGCATCCATCCAATAGAACGCACCTACCAGGGGGCCGCTACGGGATCGCGCAAGGCCAAGAACCCCAAGGTAAGATCAAAGAGCTAGACCTCACAGGGGCGAGGCTCGAAGGTCCCACGTGTCCAGCAGGGCCAGACCTCCCACCTCCTTGAGGGGAGCTCCGGGACCGCCGCGTGGTCTACAGAAGTCGGACCTCCCCCCTGTGCGGGGAGAGGCCCGAGGACTCCACGTGCCCTGCAAGTCCGGACCTCCTCTCAGGCGGAAGCTCCGGGCCCGCCACGTGACCAACAGGACCGGACCCCCCTCTGATCTCGTGAGGCAGGTCCTGGAGACCTCCGGAACCCTTAGTATACAGTGAGGACCCGGAGAAGGTGTCTATGCAGAGCTTCGAGATTGGTCAAGACCTCTGAGTCCTTGCGGAGCTAAGGACTCGGTCAGGAAAAGCAAAGAAGAAGACTAGGACATGCAGACACAGAAAGAAACAGGAGTCTGTCCATACGAAGGCTCCACGAGCTGGGCTACAGACTCAACAAAAATAAAAAAGGAAGTACAGGGCCTTGTGGATACGAGGGCAGATGCCTAGGAGTCCCCGGACTCCCGATGAAACCTAGAGGCCACGAGGGCAGCTAAGTCCTCGACTTCGGCCCGGGCAGCTTCCTCCCAATCGGCGACAGGCCCTAGACGAACCGGCCCCAGAGAAAAGGAAGGTTCTCGGCTAACGAAGCACGACAGAACGTGCATAGCAACCTCCTTCGCGAGGCCCCGACCTTCCGCTTCCAGCTCGTCGGCGATCACTGATTCAAGCCGACCTAGCTCGTTGCCGAGAGACTCAAGGGCCGGGGCCGCTTCGGACATCGGCTGTGCTGGGATCTCCACCTGCACAGGGCTGAAACCAAGAGGAGCCAAGGCGGATCCCGCCTTGGCAATGAAGCACCAGACCGCTTGGGCCTCGGCAGTCCGCAAGGACTGGAGCCTCTCTACCTGTTGGCGAGCCGCTAGCTCGCGATCCATCGCCGCCTGACGCTCCTTGGAGAACTGCTCCTCCCTCGCGGCGACAGCCGACTCACGGAGCTCCAGCTCCTCGGACCGAGCCCTTAGCTCCTCCACCTTGGCCCTCAGCCGGGCGGTGGTCTTCTCCTCCTCGGCCGCAGCGGCGCGTTCCCGATCAGCGACGGCGTGCTCCCAACGGGCTATCTGCAGCTGCAACTCCTCCGCGGCAGCGGAACACTCCTTGGCTTTGGCTTCAGCTTGGGCCAGAGCCTCGCGGTAGGTGGCACGAACCCGCTGGGCCTCTGACTCCAAGCGGCTAATGGCCTTCTTCTGAGTGCCAAGCAGAGCACTCATGGCCTCAAGCTTTGACTGCCTTGAGTCAAGGTCCGCCCGGGCCCGCTGCTGCCAGCTGAGAAGGCGTTCCCTCTCGCTGGCCAATGCCTTCCGCTCCTGCTCAAAGGCAGATTGGAGCTGCCGGGCGCTGGTCTGGACACGCCCCAGGGTGTCCCACACGGGCGCCGGAGCAGGGGGGATAGGAGTTGCGCTGCTGGACCCCCCTGACGAGTCTAAGACCGGCGGGGGCGCCGGCGCCTCAGCAGCCACGGTGGGGCGCTGTCCTAAGCAGGCCAGGTGGGCAGCAGGCGCACCTACAGCAGCCCTCCCGGTCTCAAGACCTGGCTTCTGGACTGGTGAAGGAGGGCGGGTAGGAGCAGATGCGGCCACCGCGGAAAATGAACCCGCTGGTGCAGAGGGTGCCCCCGTCGATTTGGGAGCCATGGGGGCCGCCACGGTCCCCAGGTGGTGAGGCGCGGAGCTCCCGCTGGTTGAAGGCGGCCGGATAAGAGGCCCGCCCCTGGCAGCCGGTCGGTCCCTGCAAAGAAGAAGAAGCCCTCAGAATAAGAGAAGAGGCAAGAGCTCTGCTCCTATAAGCCAGAAAGAATAACACTTACTGGGCGGCATGAGCGCTCCAGCGAGCTTGCAGCACTGGCCTCTGGGCTGTAGCTGAACCGCCAGCGGCTGGAACGGTCGCAGAATGGGACACCTGGATCCCCGGCGCACTCGCCGGCGTCACCCCACCAACATCCGTCCTGGGAGCCCCTCCGCTTGAGGAAGGATGGCGAGGTACTTGGGCTGATTCGGACGGCTGCTGTCTGGGGAGAGACCCGCCGGGGAGGGACACTCGGGACCTCTTCGGGTCGCCACCCGATGGACCAGCACCTCCGGGAGATGGAAGCAAAGTAGCTCCGGCACCCTGACTCGGCACAGGCGGCACCATCGGAGGAGACCGGGCGCGTTTCTTCTCTAGATGCCCGGGGGCCGGCTCTTTTCCTTTCCCTTTGTCGGCGGCTTGGGTTCCGTCGGCTCTGGGGGAGGGTTTGACAGCAGCGGATGCCTCATACCCTGATCCGGGGTGCTCGGTTCCTGGAATGGTGATACCCCGGAAGGCATCCCCGACCTGCCGGACGGTGATCCCGATATCATCAAGGTTCGGCATCTTCCGCAGGAGCTCTGACCTCCTCTGAGGCTCCAAGAAGAGGGGGTGGCAGAGGGCGGAAGGGCGGGGTCGCCATTGGGAATGTAGTCACCGCTCACCTTGCTCACCATCTCGTTCAGCTCCTCGTCGGAAGGGTCAGAGCCGGGGCCTCTCTCCAGCCTGGTACAGTCCTGCTCGCCGGTGTAGTACCACGCTGGGCGGCTATGCTGCTGCAAGGGAGCAATACGGCGCGACACAAAGTCCATCAGCACCATTAGAGACGTCAGCCCCTCGTTGGCCAAGAACCGGATCCGCTCCAAGACTGGGGTGTACTCCTGCTCCAGCTCAGGGATCTCCTCCCAGAAGCGGCGATCGGTGGTTGGGCTGGCGGTTGGGAGTTGTAGGCGATCGTGCTCGTTGGTCTGCACTACCACGCAGCTCTCCCTCCAGTTCTCCCACCTTGATGCGCTGAAGGGCAGGAGGTATCCGGAGACCTTGGGGTCTTTGCAGCGATGCTGGAAGTAGTATGCCCCCATCTGAGTCTTTGAGCCGCGCCCAGTCGTCCGCAGCACAAAGAAGTGGCGGAAGAGCGTCACGGAGGCGTGCACCCCCACGAACATCTCGCAGAAGTGGACAAAAACTGCAGCCATTGCGAAGGAATTGGGGGAAAGATGGTGGAGCTGGAGACCGTATGTCTCCAGCAGGGTGACAAAGAAGGAAGAAATCGGCGGAACGAACCCCGCCAGAGCATAAGCGGTGAAGAAGACTATCTCCCCCTTTTCCAGGACCAGGGGGAGAGATCCTCGGCGAAGCCGAGGTTTCTGCTCTTCTGAGCGCCAGCCCAGCAGCCTGCGCACTGGCCCGAGCTCAGAAGAGCGAACGAGGCGCGTCGGGAGCAAGTTGGAAGCCATGGCGAAAGAGGGCACAAGGGCAGGAGAGCCGGGGCGCAAGAGTTCAAGGGAAGTACGAGCGCAATGCGAAGGGAAGCCGCGATGCGGGTGAGATCCCCTTTTAAAACATTCCAGGGATGGTTTGAGGTAATTCGAAAACCTCCGGAAACATCGCGTCGGCGACCTCGTTGGCTCCGAGACCGGGCGCCGATGAAAGGTGGACCCAAGCCGCCCAACTGAAGTGGTGGGTCAAGGAGTCAGACGCCCCAGAAGGCAAGCCGGCAAGGCACTTCGGCAGTTCCCGAAGAAAGAGACGCAACATGCAGAAGTGGTGGTCTTGCGAACCGCCGCAGTAAAAGCAACCATCAATTGAGCGCACGCTTCCACGATCCCGTGACCGTTCGTGCTCCGGCAGCGGTCAATTCGGGACATAGAGGAAGTGCGCGGATCGGAAGAGACGGAGGTCCCACCTCGGGCTCGCTATCTCCCCCGAGATGGGCCCGGGGGCCACTGTCGGTACCTGAGATATGGGGTACCCCCGCGCACAGGGTAAAATGCCTAAGGAACTAGCCCTTCTCCGTAGGGAGAGCTCCGAAGGCGCCACGCGTCCGGCAGGGCCGGACCTCCCTCTCCTCAGAGGAGAGCTCCGGGACCGCCATGTGGCATACAGAAGCCGGACCTCCCCCTCTGCGGGAGAAAGGTCCGAAGGCGCCGCGTGTCCAGCGGGGCCGGGCCTCCCTCTCCTCAGAGGAGAGCTCCGGGCCCGCCACGTGGCCAACAGAAGCCGAGCCTCCCCCTCCGCGGGGAGAGGTCCGGAGGCTCCACGTGCCCCGTGGGACTGACCCTCCTCTGAGAAGGGCTCCGGGCCCGCCACGTGGCAGCAGAACGACGCTGCCTGCCCCGAGCGATAGGCAGCTGGCGTAAAGACGCCCCATACCTTGCCCGTACAAGGTATTCAAGGCCCGCGTCTTCCCAAGACGCGGAGACGCGGAGCACGCATCTGTCAGGTGCCGTTGCGCCCAGTCGCATCACAGACTGGCGCGCGGTGTCAGAACCTGCCAGCCAATAAACACCGCGACAAGACATCCCATGCCGCCTGCGCCGTCATCAACCACTACGACTAGCATGCGGCATGGGCAGGGCGGCAAGATGAAGACTCAAAAGCCTTCGACCAGGGGCAACTACCGGTATAACTGCAGATACGGTAGATGATAGACAATCTTCCCGGGACCACCTGTCGGGTCCCGGCCCCCCTTGTAAGCTGCCCGAGCCTTGGACTATAAAAGGCTCGGGTAGGCGTCGATAGCAAGGGTTCGCACTCTGCAACTCATACGCTAGCCATACACTCTCAAGCTGTAACTCACCCCCGAGCTCAGTCCTCCGGTCCTGAGCAGCAAGCAATATAGCGAGCTCCATAGCTCGCCGTGGACGTAGGGTTTTATGCTCCGGCGGCCTGAACCACGTAAAACTCGCCGTGTCAAGCTCTTACTAACTCGTCCATCTGCGCAAGCTCTCCGGTAGAGACTAGCCCCACCGAAAAAAGAACCTCCACGGGCTGCCCAGTGCAGGCCCGGAGGAAGTGTCGACTGAACACTTCTACAGACGTGTTTCTTCCTTTTTATCGAGTCTGTAGTCCAGCTCATGGAGCCTCGCATAGTTTGACTCTTTTAAGATATTTGTGACTGTGATGCTTTTTCTCTCCTTCTTGGGCTTGCCTGACTGAGTCCTTAGCTCCGCAAGGTACTCAGAGGCCATCTCCAATCTCGGAGCTCTGCACAGACACCCTCCCCGGGTCCTAACCGTGTTAGGGGCCCCCGGAGGTTTCCGGATCTTGCCCTATGGGGAGCCCCAAATCTGCCTGCCACGTGGCGGGTCCGGAGCTCCTCCTTAAGAGGCGGGAGCTCCGGCCATGCTGGACACGTAGGGCTTTAGGAGCCCTCCCACCGAGGGGGGAGGTCCGGTTTTCGCCTGCCACGTGGCGAGCCCGGAGCCCTCCTCAAGGGAGGTGAGAGTTCCGGGCCTGCTGGACATGTGGGGCCCTCGGGTCCCGCCCCTGCTGAAGGGGCGGGACCCGGTCCTTCCAGTCCTAGGCCGAAGTAGTTGGTAGCTCCTTTTCCCCCTGCTTCATGCAGACCCTGTTGCCGCAACCTGGAGGTCCTGCACATAGGTAGAGGAAACGTAATTCTCCTTGGGGGCTCCCCCTCCCTTGTCTCATAGTCTTATTTGACTTATAGCCCCGAACCATATGCTTGGTGCTTGGGGACTTGTAGAGAGGGGGAGCTGAGCACATGCAACCATGCACTGCAAGGGTGATTAAAAAACTTAATTCACAATTTAAATGAGTACAAGGAAAGAGCAAAGTAGAGCAGATTTCTTTTCGTACAACTTTCCACAGGAGGAAGGCAGGCTAAACATGGAGGCCACGACCCACCCCATTAAGAGGGGAAGCAAGACTCTACGCGCTTGGAGTCAGAACCAGGCAAAGCTGAACGTAGTCCTGGACCGTCCCCTGGGGTTTAGCTGCTCCGAGCGCTGCTCCTGGACTCTATGGAGTTTATTACGAAAAGAAAGTACTGTCCTATTTTTGCTCTAGGGGTAGAACTTACGGAGGTGTTCTATGTTCCAAGGGTTCGGGAGCAGGTCCCCATCCTCGGTGGAAAGGCACACACACCCAGGGCGGCATACTTTCGCGACTCGGAAGGGGCCTTCCCAACTAGGGGAGAGTTTGTGGGCCCCTTCGCGAGAAAGTATGCGCCGCAACACCAGGTCACCTTCCTGCAGCTCCCGGGCACGCACAGACCTCTGGTGGTAGCGCCGAAGCGCTTGTCTGTACCGCGTGTTATGGAGTGCCGCATGTAATCGGACCTCGTCGACGAGGTCGATTTCTCCACGCCGGAGGTTGTCCTGCGTGGCTTCGTCGTAAGCCCGGACACGGTGAGACTTCATGGTGATTTCTGGGGGAAGTACAGCTTCAGCCCCATACACCATGAAGAAGGGTGTCTCCCCGGTGGCCCGGCTCTGGGATGTCCGGTTAGCCCATAGTGTGCTCGGAAGCTCATCTACCCAATTGGCACCATGTTTCTTCAGGCTGGCGAAGGTGCGAGTCTTAAGGCCCCGGAGAATCTCCGCGTTGGCCCTCTCAACTTGCCCATTGCTCCTCGGGTGGGCGACAGAGGCATAGCATACCTGAATACCAAGGTCCTCGCAGTAGTCTTGGAATGTTGAGCTGGTGAACTGGGTCCCGTTGTCGGTGCTGATCCTGTTTGGGACCCCGAACCGGCAGACAATAGACTTGATGAACTTTACTGCAGATTGTTTGTTGATGGTGACAACTGGTGTAGCTTCCGGCCACTTGGTGAACTTGTCGATGGCGACATAGAGGTACCGGAATCCCCCGACGGTTCTGGGAAATGGTCCCAGGATGTCCAGCCCCCATACGGCAAACGGCCACGAGGGCGGGATCATCTGTACCGCCTGAGCCGGTGTATGGATCTGCTTGGCGTGGAACTGGCACGCCTTGCAGCTCTCGACCAGCTTGACGGCATCCTGGAGTGCTGTCAGCCAGTAGAAGCCATGCCGGAAGGCTTTACCGACAAGCGTGCGTGAGGAAGAATGACTTCCACATTCGCCTCCATGGATCTCAGCGAGCAAGTCGCAGCCTTCCCCCTGGGTTATGCACCGCAATAGGATGTGGTTAGCGCCACGCCGGTAGAGATCCCCCTCTACCAGCGCGTACCTCTTAGCCATACGCACAATCCATTCAGCGGTTGCATGTTCATCAGGGAGGATATTGTCCTTGAAGTAGTCCCGGATCTCCGTGATCCATGCATCGGGTCTGACTTGAGCTTCTGGATCTTGAGCGCTGGGTTGCATGGAGTCCCCAGTGACGCTTACGATCCTTGGCGGCATCCATGGCTGTAGGGCCGCTGGGACCGCCAGCTTCGAGGTTCTGGTCAAGCCCCCTTCGCCCGGCTCGGCGGGCCGGGCTGTAGGCCGCAGCAACGTCCTCTTGAAAACTCCTTCGGGCGTGGGGGATTTGGTGGAAGCCTTCGTTGAAAGGTTGTCAGCTGCGGCATTACCAGCGCGCGGTACGTGGTGCAGGTCGAAAGCGAGGAATTCTTTCTCCAACATCTGTACGTGAAGCAGATACGCAGCTAGCTGCGGGTCATTGCAGGAGCATTCGCCCTTGACTTGCTTGATGACCAGTTGGGAGTCGCCCTGTGCCAACAACTGGCGAGCGCCTAAAGACAGGGCTGTCTGCATGCCAGAGATGAGTGCTTCATACTCCGCCATGTTGTTGCTTGCCTCGAAATTTAGACGCACCATATACCCAAACTGTTCCCCCGATGGCATGAGGAGCAGTACGCCGGCACCGGCCCCCTGCTTTCGCGAGGAGCTGTCGAAGAAAAGTGTCCAGTGGGGTTCGGTGAAGACCGGAGCTTTGGGCTCTGGCTCACCGCCTTCATGGCCCCCTGGGTCAGTCTTCGTTGGTGTCCACTCCGCCACAAAGTCAGCCAGTGCTTGGCTCTTGACTGCATGACGCGGGAGGAAGTCCAGCTCAAACTCCGCCAGCTCCGCCGCCCATTTAGCAACGTTGCCAGTCGCATGGGGGCTGTGAAGAATTGTCTTCAGCGGATACGAGGTGACTACCGAGACCCGGTGGGCCTGGAAGTAATGGCGGAGCTTCCTGGAGGCCACAAGCACCGCATACAGCAGCTTGTGGACTTTTAGGTACCTTGTCTTGGCATCATGAAGTACTTCGCTGATGTAGTAGACAGGCCTCTGTATGGTTCGAACCCTCTCTCTTAGGCTTGGGAGCTCCTCGTCCATTGGCCCCGGCCCGCTGGAGGTGGGTGGACCCACGGGGGGCTCCGGGAACTGGGACCCGGAGGCCCTTAAGCTTTCTTGATCATCCGGGAGCTCGGGGGGTCTTGAGGGACCTCCGGGAGATCCCAATTGGACCCTGGAGATTTATCTTGGGGGTCCGGGAGGCCGTCCTGGGCCTCCGGGAGATCGACTTGGACCTCCAGGGGGTCCGGGAGACCGTCTTGGCCCTGAGGGGCCCCCTGACGTCTGTCTTCTGCTACCGGAGCAGGTTGTGAGGGTGAGGGGTCTGGCCGCTCCGCGACAAGGACCATACTCACTACTTCTGTTGTCGCCGCAATGTAGAGCAGCAAGTGCTCCCCGGGCTCAGGGGCTACCATGATAGGTAGGGTCGTTGTCGGTACCTGAGATATGGGGTACCCCCGCGCACAGGGTGAAATGCCTAAGGAACTCGCCCTTCTCCGCAGGAAGAGCTCCGAAGGCGCCACGCGTCCGGCGGGGCCGGACCTCCCTCTCCTCAGAGGAGAGCTCCGGGCCCGCCATGTGGCATACAGAAGCCGGACCTCCGCCTCCGCAGGAGAGAGGTCCGAAGGCGCCGCGTGTCCAGTGGGGCCGGACCTCCCTCTCCTCAGAGGAGAGCTCTGGGCCCGCCACATGACCAACAGAAGCTGAGCCTCTCCCTCCGCGGGGAGAGGTCCGGAGGCTCCACGTGCCCCGTGGAATGGACCCTCCTCTCCTCTGAGAAAGGCTTCGGGCCCGCCACGTGGCAGCAGAACGGCGCTGCCCGCCCCCGAGCGATAGGCAGCGGGCGTAAAGACGCCCCATACCTTGCTCGTACAAGGTATTCAAGGCCCGCGTCTTCCCGAGACGCGGAGACGCGGAGCACGCTTCTGTCAGGTGCCGTTGCACCCAGTCGCATTACAGACTGGCGCGCGGTGTCAGAACCTGCCAGCCAATAAACACCGCGACAAGACATCCCATGCCGCCTGCGCCGTCATCAACCACTACGACTAGCATGCGGCATGGGCAGGGCGGCAAGATGAAGACTCAGAAGCCTTCGACCAGAGGCAACTACCGGCATAACTGCAGATACGGTAGATGATAGGCAATCTTCCCGGGACCACCTGTCGGGTCCCGGCCCCCCTTGTAAGCTGCCCGAGCCTTGGACTATAAAAGGCTAGGGTAGGCGTCGATAGAAAGGGTTCGCACTTTGCAACTCATACGCTAGCCATACACTCTCAAGCTGTAACTCGCCCCCGAGCTCAGGCCTCCGGTCCTGAGCAGCAAGCAATACAGCGAGCTCCATAGCTCGCCATGGACGTAGAGTTTTACGCTCCGGCGGCCTGAACCACGTAAAACTCGCCGTGTCAAGCTCTTACTAACTCGTCCATCTGCGCAAGCTCTCCGCTAGAGACTAGCCCCACCGAAAAAAGAACCTCCGCGGGCTGCCCTGTGCAGGCCCGGGGGAAGTGTTTACTGAACACTTCGACATTTGGCGCGCCATGAAGGGGGCTTTTCTCCTAGCACGACGAGTTTCCGCCGGCGAAGATGACCAAGCTTCCTTCAGCAGCAAACTCTCCCCCTCCGCGTTCACGGCGAACCGTGACCACTGGGGAGTACATGTCGACACACTCAGGACGGAGTGTGTCGGCACAAGCTGGTAGCCAGCAGCCGACTCCGGCAACGCCGACTCCGGCTATGCAGGCCCCGACCAGTGTGAGATCTTCTGCGGCGCTGAGCGTACACCATGGAGGTGCGCTAGCTGCAGCAAGAGCGCTGCTGCGCAACCCGCCTGTGGGGGATGCGCCCCATTCAGCGACCCAGCAATGGGTCCGCGAAGTGGACCGCCTCGTCGTCGCCGCCGCGAACCCTCGGTTTTGGCGACGACGGCGCCCAGGACAACCGGCTGTGTCACTGACGCGCACACCCACGGTTGACGGGCTAACGGCGGATTCCTGCTCCTCCAGGCTCCTGTCGACGGACCTGAGAAGGGAGCTGGAACGGTGCCACTTGGGCCATGACGCCCAGGTGTACCTCGAGCAACGCCGAGAAAGGCGTCGCAACCATGAGGCTGGCGACAGCATGTCGTCGGCCTCGACACAACCTGAAGGGCAGGTCTTCGCCACGCGAGCCCTGCATCAGGCATATGCTGCGCAGCATATGCCACAACCATATGCGCCGCAAGCAGCGGCCCCGGTCTATGGTGCAGCCTTGCCCATGCCGGGATACGCGGTGCCAAGTGCGAACCAAGCGTTCGCAGCGCCAGTACCTGCAGCAGCAGGTGCAGGATGTCCGGCCCTTGCACCCCACCTTCGCTTCGCAAGGTGGCCACGCAAGTTTCGCCCACACCTGCCCGAGAAGTACGACGGCAGCGTCAACCCAGCGGAGTTCCTCCAGATCTACTCCACCGCCGTACTTGCCGCAGGAGGGGACGAGGCTGTCATGGCCAACTACTTCCCCGTCGCCTTGACCGGCCCAGCTCGGTCTTGGCTCATGAATCTACCTCAGGGGTCCATAACCTCCTAGAGAGAGCTCTGCCGGCAGTTCGTCGCCATCTTCGGCAGCTCCTACACCCGTCCCGGCACGGAGCTTGACCTCCACGCCGTCAAGCAACAACCTGGGGAGTCGCTGCGCTCTTTCATCCAGCGGTTCTCTCAGGTACGCAACACCATCCCACATATCCAAATTGCCTCTGTGGTGGTGGCGTTCCGACAGGGTGTCCGGGACGAGAAAATGCTTGAGAAGCTCGCGACCAGAGAGGTCCGTGACGTCTCGGAGCTCTTCAGCCTGGCGGACAAGTGCGCCAGAGCAGCTGAAGGGCGGAACTGGCACGCTCTGCCGACCTCCGAGTCAGGAGGACAGCCCGGGTCCGGTGCTGCTGCCTATGGGGGTGGCTAGAAGACCAAGAACCGGGGGAGTGGCAAGATGAAGTCACCATTCACGGCCCCCGTCGCCGCAGCTGCGACGACCAGTGGAGCTCGGGGGCCACGCCCCGACAAAAGACAGCGGCAATCACCGGTCCCAGACAGTGACCAGGGCGGGCTATGCCCTGTGCATGGCACCGGCAACCATACTGCCGCCGAGTGCTGGGAGATCCAGAGGCTTGCAGAGCGCTTCCGCAAAGGAAGACAGCAGAGGGCTGAAGCACCACCCTACCCTCAGAGGGATGGCAAACAGAAGGTCGATGCCCCAGTCACTGCTGCCCATCAGGTGGGGTTCCAGGAGCCTCAGCGTGTCATAAAGACAGTGCATGACGGTGAGGACTCCAGTTCCGACGGTGACAGGCCAGGGCGTTAGCCAACTGCGGCGCGCCTCCGTGCCTCGAACATACCTCTCGGGAGCCGCCTAAGGTCTGTCAACCCCTTGAAGGCCTCGCCAGAAGGGGAAGACGCCTTAGGTCATCCTAGACGAGCCCGGGCCTACCTACCCCTTGAAGGCCTTAGCCAGCAGGGGAGAACTCCCCGGGGGCCCCCAGGAGAAGCCGCGCGGGACCTGATCCAGCACGAAGATAACAACCTCGTCGACAAGACTCGGCTGCAGGGAACACCCCACAACGCGCGGTCTCGGCTATGCTCTAAGCACTACCGCCAAAGAACCAAACGCGTTGGGTGCCTGCAGAAGGGCATCCTGGTGTAGCGGCACGCTCTATTCCAAGAAGGACCCATAAGCTCTCCCCCAGCAGGGAAGGTCCCTTCCGAATCATGAAAGCTGCCACCCCAAGTACACATGCCTTCCAACCGAGAGTGGGATCCATTCCCAAAAATCCTTGCCATGAAGCAACACTGTAAGTCCTACTTCCTGAGCATCAGTAGAACAGGGTTATTCCCTTCTGTAATGGATCCCATAGAATTTAGGAACAGAGCTTGGGGCAGCTAAGTCTCAAGGGACGGTACAGGACTACGTCCAGTTTAGCCTGGTTCCGACCCTAAGCGCGTAGAGTCTTGCTTCCCTTGTAGACGAGGTGGAACATTGCCTCCATGTACAGCCAGAATTCCATCTTTGGGCATGAATACAGAGACATGTTCTACTTAGCTCTCTCTCATGCGCTCATTTAAATTATGCATTAATTTTTATGATCGCACTATCTCTGTATGTTCATCGTACATCTAGCTCCCCCTCTCCTGCGCTCATCCATAGTCAGCATTCGCTATCCTACCGAAGGCGGCTGCGCTTGAGGCACCTGCCGATGGCCGAGTGAGTCTCTCGGGCCTCCCCCAGTCAGGTGTTGCGGTGCCAGTTGGTTACCTCCAGGAAAGGCCTGCGTTGTGCATGGGGGGTCCAGGGTGCGTATCCAGCTTAGCCGGCCATGAGCCCAAAGCATGCGCATCCTGCCCTCCGGAGGTACAGGGGAGTACGACCGCTTTGCCTGGTCATGAACCCAAAGCACGTGCACTCTGCTTCCCCAGCGCATGGCCCGGTACTAGGGATCGGACGGCCGTACCCGGACCTCGGAGGGAGCCGGAGCACCGGCGCCTCGTGCACAGAATTGCCCAAGCCCCGTATAGCGAATCAGGATCGTAAGACGGATAAGACTAGGAGATGGGAGGGGAGGACCCCCCGAGGAGAATTACGTTTCCTCTGCCTGTGTGCAGGACCTCCAGGTTACGGCGACAGGGACTGCATGAAGCAAGGGGGAAAGGAGCTACCAACTACTCCGGCCTAGGACTGTAAGGACCGGGACCTGCCCCTCCAGCAGGGGCGGGACCCAGGGGCCCCACGTGTCCAGTGGGCCCGGAACTCTCTCCTCCCTTGAGGAGGGCTCCGGGCTCGCCACGTGGCAGGCGGAAACCGGACCTTCCCCCTCGGTGGGAGGGCTCCGAAAGCCCTACGTGTCCAACATGGCCGGAGCTCCCGCCTCTTAAGGAGGAGCTCCGGACCCGCCACGTGGCAGGCAGATTTGGAGCTCCCCATAGGGCGAGATCCGGAGACCTCCGGGGGCCCCTAACACGGTTAGGACCCGGGGAGGGTGTCTGTGCAAAGCTCCGAGATTGGAGATGGCCTCTGAGTACCTTGCGGAGCTAAGGACTCAGTCAGGCATAGCCAAGAAGGAGAGAAAAAGCATCACAGACACAAATATCCAAAAGAGTCAAATTAAGCGAGGCTCCGTGAGCTGGACTACAGACTCAATAAAAAGGGAGAAACAAGTCCTAAGGACCTCCCGGATCCCGCCAGAACCTTGCGGCTATAAGGGCGGCCACATCCTTGACTTCCGCCCTGGCAGCTTGCTCCCGCTCTGCGGCTGAGCCCTCTCTCGCTGGTTCTAGCGAAAAAGAGGGGTCGTGGCTCTTAAAGCATGCCAGCACATGTGAGGCGACCTCTAAGGCTAGGCCGCGCCCCTCGGCCTCAAGCTCGCTGGCGACCACCGAGTCTAGCCTGTCCAGCTTGGCGCCGATCGACTCCAGAGCGGGGATCACCCCCAACGCAGGGGCCGCGGTCCTCACCCGACTGAAGCCAAGAGGTATCAGGGCGGACCCCGCTCGATCCATGAAGCTTGAGACCGCAAGAGCCTCGGAGGACCGCAAGGCCGAAAGCTCCTCCACCTCGCGGCAGGCCGCATGCAGAGCCTCCAGGTTCCTCTCGGAGAATTCCTTCTCCTTGGCCGTCAGGGAGCTCTCCTGAAGGTGGAGAGTCTTGGCGAGCCGCTCCAACTCAGCGGCCTTGAAGTCGGCGGTCAACTCCCGGTCCAAGACCACCCGGCGATCACGGGAGACCTGTTCCTCCCTCAAGTCGAGGTCTGCCTTCAGGATCTCCAGCTCCTCGATCCGAGCTCGAAGGTCATCCTCGCCCGCCGCCAGCTGCGCGGCGACCCTCTCCGCCTCAGCTGCCATGGAACGCTCCCGTTCCTCAACGGCGAGTTCACGGCGCTCCAACCGCTGCCGCATCTCCACAGCAGCAGAGAGGCTCTCTTCGGCACGGGCGTGTGCCTCCAGAGCCTCCCAGTTGATCCGCCGCGATTATGTGTCCATGCGGTCGACAGCCCGCTTCATCCGGTCGAGGAGCACTTCCCTGAAGTCGAGCAGCTCCCGCCTGGAGTCGAGCTCGCTCTTAACCTTCATGGTCCTCTCCCGCAAAAGGTTCCCCCAGGTGAGGAGGCGATCTCGTTCAACCGTATACTCCTCCCACTCGCGACCTAGTGCAGCCAAGACCTGCCGAATGCTCGTCTTTGCAAGCGCGAAGGCATCCGCCAGGGGCAATGGAGCGACAGAGGCTGGGGCAGTCCCCCCGACCTCCTCCATTACCTCATCCTCAAGAGGAGTCGACGCACCAGCAACCGAGACAAGACGCCGATCAGGAGAAGTTGGCTCCGAGGCTCTGGCAGCCAGGCCAACCGGGCTCTCTTCAGCTTCTGGCTCCTTGATCTGAGGAGAGGGGCGAGCCGGGGAAGGCGGTGCTGGAAAAGAGGCCGGGCCGCCTAGTGCAGGGTCAACCTGCGCTGGCTTGGGGGCCGCGGCGGCCGTCTCGGCAGGAAGAGACGACGCCACCGCGGAGTCCGGGCACACCGGAACAGGAGAAGTTCGCGCTGGCCTGGGGGCCGCGGCAGTTGCCCCTGGCTCCGAGCGCAGCGGCACAGATTCCCCACAAGTCGGGGAAGGCCGGGAAGCGCGGACACTCCAGCGGGCTCTGAACCCCGACTTCCGAGCCGGGGTAGGACTCCCAGAGCCCGCTACCATCACTAACGGCCGCTCCGCAGTCGCTTGAACTAGCGGAACAGGGGACGCCCCAGAAGCTTCCCCCAGCGCATCAGCCCGGGGCCTCTTCGAGTCGCCACCGGAGGGAGTGTCAGGCACCCCAGAATCCCGACTTGGCACAGACGCCGCTGCTGGAGGAGATGGAGCGCGCTTCTTCTCTGGTGGCGGGTTGGAAGCCATGGCAAGGGAGAACTCAAGGGCAAGAGAGCAAAAGCACAAGAGTCCAAGAAGAAACGAAGGGAAGTGCGAAGGGAAGCTGCAATGTGGGTAAGACCCCCTCTAAAAACTTCCCGGGTGCAATTCCAAGCGATTCGGAACTCTTCGGATACACTGCATCGGCAACCGCTTCGGCTCCTAAACCGAGTGCCGATGACGGGTGGGCCCGAGCCGCCCAACTGAAGCGGTGGGTCAAGGAGTCAGTCTCCTGAGAAGGTGAGCCGGCAAGGCACTTCGGCGGTTCCCGAAGAAAGTGCCGCAACTTGCAGAAGTGGCAGTCTTGGGAACCGCCGCAGTAAAAGCATCCATCAAGTGAGCGCACGCTCCCACGATCCCGCGGCCGTTCGTGCTCCGGCAGCGGTCAATTCAGGACTTAGAGAAAGTGCGCGGGTTGAAAGAGACGGAGGTCCCACCTCGGGCTCGCTACCTCCCCCGAGATGGGCCCGGGGGCCACTGTCGGTACCTGAGATATGGGGTACCCCCGCGCACAGGGTAAAATGCCTAAGGAACTCGCCCTTCTCCACAGGAAGAGCTCCAAAGGCACCACGCGTCCGGTGGGGCCGGACCTCCCTCTCCTCAGAGGAGAGCTCCGGGCCCGCCACGTGGCATACAGAAGCCGGACCTCCCCCTCCGCGGGAGAGAGGTCCAAAGGCGCCGCATGTCCAGTGGGGCCGGACCTCCCTCTCCTCAGAGGAGAGCTCCGGGCCCGCCACGTGGCCAACAAAAGCCGAGCCTCTCCCTCCGCGGGGAGAGGTCCGGAGGCTCCACGTGCCCCGCGGAATGGACCCTCCTCTCCTCTGAGAAAGGCTCCGGGCCCGCCATGTGGCAGCAGAACGGCGCTGCCCGCCCCCGAGCGATAGGCAGCGGGCGTAAAGACGCCCCATACCTTGCCCGTACAAGGTATTCAAGGCCTGCGTCTTCCCGAGACACGGAGACGCGGAGCACGCTTCTGTCAGGTGCCGTTGCGCCCAGTCGCATCACAGACTGGCGCGCGGTGTCAGAACCTGCCAGCCAATAAACACCGTGACAAGACATCCCATGCCGCCTGCGCCGTCATCAACCACTACGACTAGCATGCGGCATGGGCAGGGCGGCAAGATGAAGACTCAGAAGCCTTCGACCAGAGGCAACTACCGGCATAACTGCAGATACGGTAGATGATAGACAATCTTCCCGGGACCACCTGTCTGGTCCCGGCCCCCTTGTAAGCTGCCCGAGCCTTGGACTATAAAAGGCTCGGGTAGGCGTCGATAGCAAGGGTTCGCACTTTGCAACTCATACGCTAGCCATACACTCTCAAGCTGTAACTCGCCCCCGAGCTCAGGCCTCCGGTCCTGAGCAGCAAGCAATACAGCGAGCTCTACCCGTGGACGTAGGGTTTTACGCTCCGGCGGCCTGAACCACGTAAAACTCGCCGTGTCAAGCTCTTACTAACTCGTCCATCTGCGCAAGCTCTCCGCTAGAGACTAGCCCCACCGAAAAAAGAACCTCCGCGGGCTGGCCTGTGCAGGCCCGGGGGAAGTGTCGACTGAACACTTCGACAGTCGTCAGGAGTCGCTTCAACTCCTGGAAAGCCTCTTCTGCTTCGTCAGTCCAGGCAAAGGGGCCTGACTTGCGCAGGAGCTTAAAGAAAGGGAGTGCCCGCTCTGCTAGCCTCGGTATAAACCGACTCAGCGCGGCTAGACATCCCGTGAGTCTCTGAACATCCTTGACGCGGACAGGGGGCCGCATCAAGTCGATGGCCTTGATCTTCTCTGGGTTGGCCTCAATCCCTCGGTGCGAGACCAGGATCCCTAAGAGCTTCCCAGAGGACACGCCGAACACACATTTATCTGGGTTCAGCTTGGTGTGCGTAGAGCGCAACTTGTCAAAGACTAGAGCTAGGTTATCTAGTAAGGATGAACCCTGCTTGACCTTGACAACTATGTCATCGACATACACCTCAACTAGGTCTCTTATTAACTCCCCAAAGGTTTTGTGCATCGCCCGCACAAAGGTGGGGAGTGCATTCTTTAGGCTGTAAGGCATAGACACATAGCAATAAAGGCCGTCTACTGTGATGAAGGAGGTGTGCTCCTCGTCCTCCCTAGACATGGGGATCTGATGGAAACCCGAGTAGGCGTCTAGGAAGCACAGCATATCACAGCCTGACATTGAGTCTACTATTTGATCTATTCTAGGGAGAGGGAATGGATCTTTAGGACATGCCTTATTGAGACTGGTGTAGTCGATGCACATCCGGAGCTTCCCGCCAGCCTTCGGGACAACGACAGGGTTCGCCAACCATCGGGGGTGGTGGACCTCCCGTATGAAGCCAGCGTCCAGCAGCTTCTTGACTTCTTCACGGATGAAGTTTTGCCGCTCCATGGACTGCTTGCGGGGCTTCTGTTGAACCGGCCGGGCGTCGGGGAAGACTTTCAAGTGGTGCTCGATCACCTCCCTGGGGATCCCCGGCATCTGTGACGGCTGCCATGCAAACACGTCGACGTTGTGCCGGAGGAAGGTGACGAGCGCGCCTTCCTATTTGCTATCCAGGCCCCCGGCTACCCGGGTGGTCTGGGTAGCTTCGGCGCCGACTTGGACGACCTTTAAGGGGACGCCGCCCTCGTCGAGAGGTTGCACCCGGGGTGCTGTGGTGGAAGCACGGTGACGTGCGCTCGGGCGGAGCTGGTCCGGCTCCGTATTGCCGGGGGCTGATGCCCCAGCTGTTGTGAGCGCTTGGAGCTTCTCCAGGGCCGACACTGCAGCAGTGCGGTCCCCATGAATCCTGAGAACGCCCGTCGGTGTTGGCATCTTCAGGACAAGGTAGCCGTAGTGGGCTACAGCCATGAACCGGTACAGGGCTGGCCTGCCGATTATGGCGTTGAAGGGGAGGTCTATCTCTGCTACGTCGAACAGAATGTACTCTGTTCGATAGCTGTCCGGAGCCCCGAAGGTCACCGGGAGACTAATGTTGCCGTAGGGGATAACCTGTCCCGGCCCTACCCCTGAGAACGGGCTCGACGGGGTGAGCTTGGCCATCGGGACCTGCAGCTTCTGGAAAGCTGCACGGCTGATGAGGTTCAGCCCAGCCCCTCCATCTACCAAAACGTGGTACATTCTCACGTTGGCGATAGTAGGGGCCACCAGGACCGGCAGTTGGCCGGCCCCAGCCATGTTCCTGGGGCAGTCGGTGGCGTCAAAGCTGATGGGGGTCCCCATCCACTTAAGGTGCGGTGAAGCACTTGGGAGTGGCGCCACCGACGCTACCGATCGGCACAGAGTCTTGACTGCGCTTCGGGACGAGGGGTCGGCGGACCCGCCGTATATGATGTAGAGCTTCTTCCGACGCTCATCGTCACTGGAGCCGGAGTCCTCATGATTGCGTGCCGCCTTCACGACACGCTGAGACTCCTGGATCTCCTCTGGGTGGTCGATGTTGTCTGGAACATCCACCCCCTGTTCGTCTTCCTTTGGACGGAAGGGCAGGGCATCAGCCCGCTGCCGCTTCCCCTTGCGGAAACGCTCTGC
Source organism: Neostapfia colusana (assembly GCA_030760725.1). Classification (NCBI taxonomy): domain Eukaryota; kingdom Viridiplantae; phylum Streptophyta; class Magnoliopsida; order Poales; family Poaceae; genus Neostapfia; species Neostapfia colusana. The sequence continues at coordinate 89,923,308 of JASWHV010000003.1, forward strand.
GAGCCTTCGGATCTCCCGGCACTCGGCAGTAGTGTGGCGACAGCTGCCGTGCACGGGGCACATGTTGTCCTGGCTATCTTCCGGGATCGGTGACTTTCTCTGCCTCTTGTCAGGGCGCGGCCCCCGAGCCCCACTAAGTGTCGCTGCAGTGACGACTTGGATCACGGCCGGTGGTCTTATCTTGCTTCTGCCTCGGCTCTTGGTCTTCCTGCTGCCTCCATAGGGAGTAGGACCAGATCCGGGCAGCCCTCCTGACTCGGAGGATGGCTGTGAGTGCCAGTTCCGTCCTTCGGCTGCTCTGGCGCACTTGTCCGCCAAGCTGAAGAGCTCTGAGGCATCGCGGACCTCCCTGGTCGCGAGTTTCTCAAGCATCTTCTTGTCTCAGACGCCTTGCCAGAACGCCACCACCACAGAAGCATTTTGAATGTGTGGGATGGTGTTCCGCACCTGGGAGAACCGCTGGATGAAAGAGCGCAGCGACTCCCCAGGTTGTTGTTGGATGGCGTGGAGGTCGAGCTCCGTGCCAGGCCGGGTGTAGGAACTGCCGAAGTTGGCTATGAACTGTCGGCAAAGCTCTCCCCAGGAAGTTACGGAACCCTGGGGGAGGTTCATGAGCCAAGACCGAGCTTGGCATGTCAAGGCGACAGGGAAGTAATTGGCCATGACGGCTTCATTCCCTCCTGTGGCAAGTACGGCGGTGGAGTAGATCTGGAGGAACTCTGCCGGGTTGACGCTGCCGTCGTACTTCTCGGGCAGGTGCGGCCGAAACTTGCGCGGCCACTTTGCAAAGCGAAGGTGGGGCGTGAGGGCCGCACACCCTGCTTCTGTCGCCGCAGGTTCTGGCGCCGCGAACGCTTGGTTCGCACTGAGCACCGCGTGCCCTGGCATGGGCAAGGCTGCACCATAGGCCGGGGGCGCCATATGCCGGACATATGACTGGCATATTCTGCACGGCGCAGGGCTGGGGCAGAGATCGTGTGGCGAAGGTCTGCTCTTCAGGCTGGGTCGAGGCCGACGTCATGCTGTCGTCAGCCTCTTGGTGGCGACGCCATTCTCGGCGCCGCTCGAGGTATACCCGGGCATCTTGACCCAGGTGACACCGCTCCAGCTCTGTCCTCAGATCTGTTGATTGGGGGCTGGTAGAGCTGGAGTCTGCCGTCTGCTCGTCATCCAATGGTGCGCGCATCAGCGACATGACCGGTTGGCCAGAGCATCGTCCCCGCCGAGGTCGAGGGTTTGCGGCAGCGACGACGAGACGGTCTACCTCGCGGATCCACTGCCGGGTCGCTGCCTGAGGCGCGTCCCCAGCGGGCAGATTGTACAGTAGCGCTCTCGCTGCAGCTAACGCACCCCCACTGGGCACGCCCAGCGCTACTGAAGACTTGAAGCTCGTTGGAGCCTGCATTGCCGGGGTCGGCGCTGCCAGAGCCGGTTGCTGGCTCCCAGCTTGTACCGACACACTCCGTCCCGAGTGTGTCGACATGTACTCCCCCTGGTCGCGGTCTGCTGCAGAGGCGAGGGGGAGAGTTCGCCGCTGAAGGAAGCTTGGTCATCTTCGTCGGCGGAAACTCGTCGCGCTAGGAGAAAAACCCCCTACCTGGCGCGCCAAATGTCGAAGTGTTCAGTCGACACTTCCCCCGGGCCTGCACTGGGCAGCCCGCGGAGGTTCTTTTTTCGGTGGGGCTAGACTCTAGCGGAGAGCTTGCGCAGATGGACGAGTTAGTAAGAGCATGACACGGCTAGTTTTACGTGGTTCAGGCCGCCGGAGCATAAAACCCTACGTCCACGGCGAGCTATGGAGCTCGCTGTATTGCTTGCTGCTCGGGGCCGGAGGCCTCAGCTTGGGGGTGAGTTACAGCTTGAGAGTGTATGGCTAGCGTATGAGTTGCAAAGTGTGAACCAACAGGGTTCGAACCCTTGCTAACGTTGCCTACCCGAGCCTTTTATAGTCCAAGACTCGGGTGGCTTACAAGGGGGGCCCGGGACCCGACAGGTGGTCCCGGGGAGATTGTCTATTATCTACCGTATCTGCAGTTATGCCGGTAGCTGCCTCTGGTCGAAGGCTTCTGAGTCTTCATCTTGCCGCCCTGCCCATGCCGCATGCTAGTCGTAGTGGTTGATGACGGCGCAGGCGGCATGGGATGTCTTGTCGCGGTGTTTATTGGCTGGCAGGTTCTGACACCGCGCGCCAGTCTGTGATGCGACTGGGTGCAACGGCACCTGACAGAAGCGTGCTCCGCGTCTCCGCGTCTCGGGAAGACGCAGGCCTTGAATACCTTGTACGGGCAAGGTATGGGGCGTCTTTACGCCCGCTGCCTATCGCTCGGGGGCGGGCAGCGCCGTTCTGCTGCCATGTGGCGGGCCCGGAGCCTTTCTCAGAGGAGAGGAGGGTCAGCTCCACGTGGCACGTGGAGCCTCCAGACCTCTCCCCGCGGAGGGGGAGGCTCGGCTTCTGTTGGCCACGTGGCGGGCCCGGAGCTCTCCTCTGAGGAGAGGGAGGTCCGGCCCCGCTGGACGCGTGGCGCCTTCGGACCTCTCTCCCGGGGAGGGGGAGGTCCGGCTTCTGTATGCCACGTGACGGGCCCGGAGCTCTCCTCTGAGGAGAGGGAGGTCCGGCCCCGCCGGACGCGTGGCGCCTTCGGAGCTCTCCCTGCGGAGAAGGGCGAGTTGCTTAGGCATTTTACCCTGTGCGCGGTGGTACCCCATATCTCAGGTACCGACAATACTCAATTTTAAAATCTGATTTCAGGTTTGAGTTCCTCATAATTCTTTTGACCTATCCTCCAAGTTTGATCAAATTCGGAGCTCGTTTGCTATTTTAAATCGAAATGGGGGATAAGAGGGAGAATTGTGGCTGTGGACCCCACATGTCAGTAGACCTCAAAATGGAGGCGTCTCTGTTTTCACTCGGGCAGCACACGAGGGACACCTGCTGCTCGCCGGTGCCACCGTTTTCTCACCACGCCACCTCCTCCTTGATCAATTTGTGCTGGCGAGCTGCTTCCTTTGCCCTTATCACTGAAGATTCAGCCTCTGCTTGTCCCTCCCCGCACACAGTGAAGAACAGAAGCTCCCCTTTGTTTCTCTGGTCACCAGCAACTGAACCAAGCCCCTTTGCTCGAGCTTCCCACAGAGAAAACCTTCGCCCCTGAGTGCTCTAGCCGGCTGTCAATTTTCCTCTGCCGTCCCGAGCTCGCTTGCGCCTAGAAACAGCAAAGCTTCTGCTGCTCGCGAGTTGAAACTGAAGGAGCCGAAACTGGACGCCGTGGACAGCCCAAACCAGAAGGGATCACGCCCAAGCAAGCCACCCCATCTGTGTACCAACAAGTCTAGTTGCTCGCCTCCAAAGCTCAGCCCCAGCCATTGATCACCGGAGACCTCACCGGAGGGAGCCGCCACTGGTGTGTTTAGCGCGAGTCTGGAGGTTAGGGATGACAGGTGGGACCCACTGTCAGCATTTAAACATTTTCCAGATTTTCCCACTCTAGTTCAAACTTTGGAGAGCCATAACTTTGTGTAGGAATGTCCAAAAATTGTGAAACAAATTTTGTTGAATTCCTCTCAAAGAGTACTATCCAGGGGTGCAGACCAATGTTTATGAAAATCCATGAATTTTGCTCGTTAATTCATTTAAAAAAAATTTGTCTGAATTTTTACAGGAGTTCTGTTTATTGGAAAATTCCCAAATTTGGACAGGACATTTTTCCAAAATTCCTTGACCTTCAGTAAAAATTTCAGAGGCATTGGACCTCAGTTGCTTGGTCAAATGATGTGTTCATTTCTTATGTCTCTGAAAAATGGGAAAATGAACAGAGACAATTTCAGCTTTTCCCCAATCGTTGTAAAATCCATATCTCTATGTAGCAAACTCCAAAAATGGTAAAACCAATTCCTATGGACTCAGGACATTTTGTACTTCACAAAAAGTCTACTTTGCAGCATAGGAATGCTTAATATCTAGGGGGTAAAGGCAGATTAGTGAAAATCACATAAGGAATTATTGTGATCACCTTGAGCCATTTCATGAGCTCAATCTTTGCACACTGCATAAATATCTTTCATAGAGGCTGTGGTTAAATTCTCAGCTTCATTGGATCTCTGGAACTTGAGCTACCATATTTTAGGTTTAAGTGTTCATATAATGGACTTAATCACATGGTGATTACTAGTATTTCTTTTCACCCTAGCTTTCATCATCTCTAAGGTTGTAGATCCAACAACAGAAACCTTTCTGTTGTTTTTTTCCTTTTTGGTGTGAGTTAACTTGAACAACAGTTTTGAAACAGTTTCTGAATTGCTTTTGAAATATATGTGCATTGCAATATAATAGCTCACGTGACGTCGACGTTCGACGAGGACTCGACTCTGCAGCGAGGATGTCCATCTCGTGACGAGTTTGGCGGATTCTCCGGAGGAAGACAAACTACTAGCTTCTAACAAAACCGTTGAGCAAGGCAAGCCCCGGTTTGCATATCGTTACCATTTTAAATTTTGCTTTACTTCACATCATGTTTATTAGACTTGAGTGCATTATGTCTAGGATGATTGAAACCCACTTGCATGCCTATTATATCCCTCATTAGAAGGTTTAGTGTATGCTTTGCCTCATTGTAGATGCTACGCTAATGTTGTAGCTAGCTCGGTAGAAGTCGAGTAGTAAAAAGCTACTCGCGAGAAAGTTCGAGTAATGGAGTTACTCGCGAGAGATAAATGATAAGAGCACCCTCATGAATATGAGATGGGGACGGGGATGTTCCTGTAGGATGGAGCACTCAAGGTTGGTCTCGACCTGCGATGGGTGTGACAATGCTTGAGACCACATTTGGCCTGGACCGGGATGGTAAGGCAAATGTGGAGGTTGGTTGTAGCCCCGTCCGTGTCGGTTAAGGACCGTATGTATGCGGCCCTGCTGGACAAGATTGAGCTGTACCGGATATATAGTGGGGTATGGGACCCATGAAACCGATGTAACTCGATGGACCGTGTTGAAGTGTTCTGTCGACACTTCCCCCGGGCCTGCACTGAGCAGCCCGCGGAGGTTCTTTTTTCGGTGGGGCTAGTTCCTAGCGGTGAGCTTGCGCAGATGGACGAGTTAGTAAGAGCTTAACATAGCGAGTTTTACGTGGTTCAGGCCGCCGGAGCGTAAAACCCTACGTCCACGGCGAGCTATGGAGCTCGCTGTATTGCTTGCTGCTCAGGGCCGGAGTCCTGAGCTTGGGGGTGAGTTACATCTTGAGAGTGTATGGCTAGCGTATGAGTTGCAAAGTGCGAACCCTTGCTATCGTCGCCTACCCGAGCCTTTTATAGTCCAAGACTCGGGCGGCTTACAAGGGGAGCCGGGACCCGACAGGTGGTCCCTGGAAGATTGTCTATTATCTACCGTATCTGCAGTTATGCCGGTAGTTGTCTCTGGTCGAAGGCTTCTGAGTCTTCATCTTGCCGCCCTGCCCATGCTGCATGCCAGTCGTAGTGGTTGATGACGGCGCAGGCGGCATGGGATGTCTTGTCGCGGAGTTTATTGGCTGGCAGGTTCTGACACCGTGCGCCAGTCTGTGATGCGACTGGGCGCAACAGCACCTGACAGAAGCGTGCTCTGCGTCTCCGCGTCTTGGGAAGACGCGGGCCTTGAATACCTTGTACGGGCAAGGTGTGGGGCGTCTTTACGTCCGCTGCCTATCTCTCGGGGGCAGGCAGCACCGTTCTTCTGGCCATGTGGCGGGCCCGGAGCCCTTCTCTGAGGAGAGGAGGGTCCGGCCTGCGGGGCACGTGGAGCCTCTGGACCTCTCCCCGCGGAGGGGGAGGCTCGGCTTCTGTCGGCCACGCGGTGGGCCCGGAGCTCTCCTCTGAGGAGAGGGAGGTCCGGCCCCGCTGGACGCGTGGCACCTTCGGACCTCCCTCCCGCGGAGGGGGAGGTCCAGCTTCTGTATGCCACGTGGCGGACCCGGAGCTTTCCTCTGAGGAGAGGGAGGTCCGGCCCCGCCGGACGCGCGGCGCCTTCGGATCTCTCCCTGCGGAGAAGGGCGAGTTCCTTAGGCATTTCTTCCTGTGCGCGGGGGTACCCCATATCTCAGGTACCGACAGTGGCCCCCGGGCCCATCTCGGGGGAGATAGCGAGCCCGAGGTGGGACCTCTGTCTCTTCCGATCCGTGCACCTTCTCTAAGTCCCAAATTGACCGCTGCCGGAGCACGAACAGTCACGGGATCGTGGGAGCGTGTGCCCACTTGATGGTTACCTTTACTGCTGCGGTTCCCAAGACTGCCACTTCTGCACGTTGCGGCGCTTTCTTTGGGAACTGCCGAAGTGCCTTGCCGGCTCATCTTCACAGGAGACTGACTCCTTGATCCACCGCTCCAGTTGGGTGGCTTGGGTCCACCCGTCATTGGCTCTCGGTCTAGGAGCCGAAGCGGTGGCCGATGCAGTTGTCGAAGTGTTCAGTCGACACTTCCCCCGGGCCTGCACTGGGCAGCCCACGGAGGTTCTTTTTTCGGTGGGGCTAGTCTCTAGCGGAGAGCTTGCGCAGGTGGACGAGTTAGTAAGAGCTTGACACGGCAAGTTTTACGTGGTTCAGGCCGCCGGAGTGTAAAACCCTACGTCCACGGCGAGCTATGGAGCTCGCTGTATTGCTTGCTCCTCGGGGCCGGAGGCCTGAGCTTGGGGGTGAGTTACAGCTTGAGAGTGTATGGCTAGCGTATGAGTTGCAAAGTGCGAACCCTCGCTATCGACGCCTACCCGAGCCTTTTATAGTCCAAGGCTCGGGCAGCTTACAAGGGGGCCGGGACCCGACAGGTGGTCCCGGGAAGATTGTCTATCATCTACCGTATCTGCAGTTATGCCGGTAGTTGCCTCTGGTTGGAGGCTTGAGTCTTCATCTTGCCGCCCTGCCCATGCCGCATGCTAGTCGTAGTGGTTGATGACGGCGCAGGCGGCATGGGATGTCTTGTCGCGGTGTTTATTAGCTGGCAGGTTATGACACCGCACGCCAGTCTGTGATGCGACTGGGCACAACGGCACCTGACAGAGGTGTGCTCCACGTCTCCGCGTCTTGGGAAGACGCGGGCCTTGAATACCTTGTACGGGCAAGGTATGGGGCGTCTTTACGCCCGCTTCCTATCGCTCAGGGGCAGGCAGCGCCGTTCTGCTGCCATGTGGCAGGCCCGGAGCCCTTCTCAGAAGAGAGGAGGGCCCTGTCCGCGGGGCACGTGGAGCCTCCGGACCCCTCCCCGCGGAGGGGGAGGCTCGGCTTCTGTTGGCCACGTGGCAGGCCCGGAGCTCTCCTCTGAGGAGAGGGAGGTCCGGCCCCGCTGGACGCGTGGCGCCTTCGGACCTCTCTCCCACGGAGGGGGAGGTCCGGCTTCTTTATGCCACGTGGTGAGTCCGGAGTTCTCCTCTGAGGAGAGGGAGGTCCGGCCCTGCCGGATGCGTGGTGCCTTCGGAGCTCTCCCTGCGGAGAAGGGCGAGTTCCTTAGGCATTTTACCCTGTGCGCGGGGGTACCCCATATCTCAGGTACCGACAGTGGCCCCCGGGCCCATCTCGGGGGAGATAGCGTGCCCGAGGTGGGATCTCCGTCTCTTCCGATCCGCGCACTTTCTCTAAGTCCCGGATTGACCGCTGCCGGAGCACGAAGGGCCGCGGGATCGTGGGAGCGTGCGCTCACTTGATGGTTGCTTTTACTGCGGCAGTTCCCAAGACCACCACTTCTGGACGTTGCGGCTCTTTCTTCGGGAACTGCCGAAGTGCCTTGCCGGCTTGTCTTCTGGGGTGTCTGACTCCTTGACCCATCGCTTCAGTTGGGCGGCTTGGGTCCACCTTTCATCGGCGCCCGGTCTCGGAGCCAACAAGGTCGTCGATGCGATGTTTCCGGAGGTTTTCGAATTACCTCGAACCATCCCTGGAATGTTTTAAAAGGGGATCTCACCTGCGTCGCGGCTTCCCTTCGCATTGCGCTCGTACTTCCCTTGAACTCTTGCGCCCCGGCTCTCCTGCCCTTGCGCCCTCTTTCGCCATGGCTTCCAACTTGCTCCCGACGCGCCTCGTTTGTTCTTCCGAGCTCGGGCTAGTGCGCAGGCTGCTGGGCTGGCGCTCAGAAGAGCAGAAACATCGTCTTTGCCGAGGATCTCTCCCCCTGGTCCTGGAAAAGGGGGAGATAGTCTTCTTCACCACTTATGCTCTGGCGGGGTTCGTTCCGCCAATTTCTTCCTTCTTTGTCACCCTGCTGGAGACATATGGTCGCCAGCTCCACCATCTTTCCCCCAACTCCTTCGCAATGGCTGCTGTTTTTGTCCACTTCTGCGAGATGTTCGTGGGGGTGCACGCCTCCGTGACGCTCTTCCGCCACTTCTTTGTGCTGCGGACGACTGGGCGCGGCTCAAAGACTCAGATGGGGGCATACTACTTCCAGCATCGCTGCAAAGACCCCAAGGTCTCCGGATACCTTCTGCCCTTCAGCGCATCAAGGTGGGAAAACTGGAGGGAGAGCTGGGTGGTAGTGCAGACCGACGAGCACGATCGCCTACAACTCCCAACCGCCAGCCCAACCACCGATCGCCGCTTCTGGGAGGAGATCCCTGAGCTGGAGCAGGAGTACTCCCCGGTCTTGGAGCGGATCCGGTTCTTGGCCAACGAGGGGCTGACGTCTCTAATGGTTCTGATGGACTTTATGTCGCGCCGTATTGCTCCCTTGCAGCAGCGTAGCCGCCCAGCGTGGTACTACACCGGCGAGCAGGACTGTACCAGGCTGGAGAGGGGCCCCGGCTCTGACCCTTCCAACGAGGAGCTGAACGAGATGGTGAGCAAGGTGAGCAGTGACTACATTCCCAGTGGCGACCCCGCCCTTCCGCCCATTGCCACCCCCCTCTTCTTGGAGCCTCAGAGGAGGTCAGAGCTCCTGCGGAAGATGCCGAACCTTGATGATATCGGGATCGCCGTCCGGCAGGTCGGGGATGCCTTCCGGGGTATCACCATTCCAGGAACCGAGCACCCCGGGTCAGGGCATGAGGCATCCGCTGCTGTCAAACCCTCCCCCAGAGCCGATGGAACCCAAGCCGCCGACAAAGGGAAAGGAAAAGAGCCGGCCCCCAGGCATCTAGAGAAGAAACGCGCCCGGTCTCCTCCGAGGGTGCCGCCTGTGCCGAGTCAGGGTGCCGGAGCTACTTTGTTCCCATCTCCCGGAGGTGCTGGTCCATCGGGTGGCGACCCGAAGAGGTCCCGAGTGTCCCTCCCCGCCTGGTCTCTCCCCAGACAGCAGCCGTCCGAATCAGCCCAAGTACCTCGCCATCCTTCCTCAAGCGGAGGGGCTCCAAGGACGGATGTTGGTGGTGCGACGCCGGCGAGTGCGCCGGGGATCCAGGCGTCCCATTCCGCGACCGTTCCAGCCGCTGGTCCCGGCGGTTCAGCTATAGCCTAGAGGCCAGTGCTGCAAGCTCGTTGGAGCGCTCATGCCGCCCAGTAAGTGTTGCTCTTTCTGGCTTGTAGGAGCAGAGCTCTTGTCTCTTCTCTTATTCTGAGGGCTTCTTCTTCTTGCAGGGACCGACCAGCTGCCGGGGGCGGGCCACTTATCCGGCCGCCTTCAACCGGCGGAAGCTCCGCGCCTCAGCACCTGGCGACCGTGGCGGCTCCCATGGCTCCCAAATCGACGGGGGCACCCTCTGCGCCAGCGGGTTCATTTTCCGCGGTGGCCGCATCTGCTCCTACCCGCCCTCCTTCACCAGCCCAGAAGCCAGGTCTTGAGACCGGGAGGGCTGCAGTAGGTGCGCCTGCTGGCCCCCTGGCCTCCTTAGGACAGCGCCCCACCGTGGTTGTTGAGGCGCCGGTGCCCCCGCCGGTCTTAGACTCGTCAGGGGGGTCCAGCGGCGCAACTCCTATCCCCCCTGCTCCGGCGCCCATGTGGGACGCCCTGGGCGTGTCCAGACCATCGCCTGGCAGCTCCAATCTGCCTTTGAGCAGGAGCGGAAGGCATTGGCCGGCGAGAGGGAACGCCTTCTCAGCTGGCAGCAGCGGGCCCGGGCGGACCTTGACTCAAGGCAGTCAAGGCTTGAGGCCATGAGTGCTCTGCTTGGCACTCAGAAGAAGGCCATTAGCCGCTTGGAGTCAGAGGCCCAACGGGTTCGTGCCACCTACCGCGAGGCTCTGGCCCAAGCTGAAGCCAAAGCCAAGGAGCGTTCCGCCGCCGCGGAGTAGTTGCAGCTGCAGGTAGCCCGTCGGGAGCACGCCGTTGCTGATCGGGAACGCACCACTGCGGCCGAGGAGGAGAAGACCACCGCCCGGCTGAGGGCCAAGGTGGAGGAGCTAAGGGCTCGGTCCGAGGAGCTGGAGCTCCGTGAGTCGGCTGTCGCCGCGAGGGAGGAGCAGTTCTCCAAGGCGCGCCAGGTGGCGATGGATCGCGAGCTGGCGGCTCGCCAAGAGGTAGAGAGGCTCCAGTCCTTGCGGACTGCCGAGGCCCAGGCAGTCTGGTGCTTCATTGCCAAGGCAGGGTCCGCCTTGGCTCCTCTTGGTTTCAGCCCTGTGCAGGTGGAGACTCCAGCGCGGCCGATGTCCGAAGCGACCCCGGCCCTTGAGTCTCTCGGCGACGAGCTAGGTCGGCTTGAATCAGTGATCGCCGAAGATCTGGAAGCGGAAGGTCGGGGCCTTGCGAAGGAGGTTGCTATGGACGTTCTGTCGTGCTTCGTTAGCCGAGACCCTTCCTTTTCTCTGGGGCCGGTTCGTCTAGGACCCGTTTCCGATCGGGAGGAAGCTGCCAGGGCCGAAGTCGAGGACTTAGCTGCCCTCGTGGCCTCTAGGTTTCATCGGGAGTCCGGGAACTCTTAGGCATCTGCCCTCGTGGCCACAAGGCCCTGTACTTCCTTTTTTATTTTTGTTGAGTCTGTAGCCCAGCTCGTGGAGCCTTCGTATGGACAGACTCCTGTTTCTTTCTGTGTCTGCATGTCCTAGTCTTCTTCTTGGCTTTTCCTGACCGAGTTCTTAGCTCCGCAAGGACTCGGAGGCCTTGACCAATCTCGAAGCTCTGCATAGACACCTTCTCTGGGTCCTCACTGTATACTAAGGGTTCCGGAGGTCTCCAGGACCCGCCTCACGAGATCGGAGGGGGGGTCCGGGCCTGTTGGTCACGTGGCGGGCCCGGAGCTCCCGCCTGAGGGGAGGTCCGGGCTTGCGGGGCACGTGGAGTCCTCGGGCCTCTCCCCGCAGAGGGTGGAGGTCCGACTTCTGTAGACCACGCGGCGGTCCCGGAGCTCCCCTCAAGGAGGTGGAAGGTCTGGCCCTGCTGGAAACGTGGGGCCTTCGGGCCTCGCCCCTGTGAGGTCTAGTTCTTTGATCTTACCTTGGGGTTTTGGCCTTGCACGATCCCGTAACGGCCTCCTGGTAGGTGCGTTCTATTGGATGGATGCGCCTACCATACTCCTGTGGGGAGCTGAGGCTGAGAGGTCCTGCACACAAGTAAGGAAAAAGTAATTCTCCTTGGGGGCTCCCCCTCTCTATCTCTTAGTCTTATCTGGCTTACGGTCCCCGTCCACTTATATGGTGCATGGGAACTACCGTGCGCGAAGTGCCGGGAGCTTGGGGCCCCCCTGGCTTTCGGCCGGTACCTCCCACGCAACCGCCTTTGGCAGGGCAGCAAATGCCGACTAAATATGAGAATGAGAAGAGGGAGTTGAACGCATAGTGAGCACGCGCTAGTAGGGTAATCATAAAAATTTAATAAGTAAATTAAATGAGTACCAAAGAAGAGCAACGTAGGGCAGGTTTCTTTTCATATAAATTTCCATATGGGGAAGGCGGGCCGAATATGTAGGCCACGACCCGCCTCAAGGGAAGCAAGACTCTACGCGCTTGGGGTCGGAACCAGGCGAAGCTGAACGTAGTCCTGGACCGTCCCCTAAGGCTTAGCTGCTCCAAGCACTGTTCCTGGACTTTTATGGAATTTATTATAAAAAGAAGGGTCTGTCCTATTGTTGCTCTAGGGGTAGAACTTACAGCGGTGTTCTGTGTTCCGAAGGTTCAGGAGCAGCTCCCCATCCTCGGTTCTAGGGAATGGTCCCAGGCCCAGGATGTCCAGCCCCAGTATGGCAAATGGCCATGCGAGCTGGATCATCTGTACCGTCCAAGCCGGTGTATGGATCTGCTTGGCGTGGAACAGGCACGCCTGGTAGCTCTCGACCAGCTCGACGGCATCCTGGAGTGTTGCCGGCTAGTAGAAGCCATGCCGAAAGGCTTTACCGACAAGCGTGCGTGAGGAAGAGTGACTCCCACATTCGCCTCCATGGATCTCAGCGAACAAGTCGCAGCCTTCCCCCTGGGTTATGCACCGCAATAGGATGTGGTTGGCGCCACGTCGGTAGAGATCCCCCTCTACCGCCATGTGTCTCTTAGCCACACGCACAATCCGTCCAGCGGATACACGTTCATCAGGGAGGATATTGTCTTTCAAATAGTCCCGGACCTCCGTGATCCATGCATCGGGTCTGACTTGAGCATCTGGATCTTGAGCGCTGGGTTGCACGGAGTCCCCAGTGACGCTTGTGATCCTTGGCGGCGTCCATGGCCGCCGGAACCGCCAGCTTTGAGGTGCTGGTCTAGCTCCCTTCGTCCGGCTCGGCAGGCCGGGCTGTGGGCCGCGGCAACGTCCTCTCAAAGCCCCCTTCAGGCACAGTGGCTCCGGTGGGGGTCTTCGTTGAAAGGTCGTCAGCTGCGGCCTTGCTAGCGCGCGGTACGTGGTGCAGGTCCGAGGCGAGGAGGTCTGTCTCCACCATCTTGGTTGATAACCAGACTGGGAGTTGCCCTGAGCCAACGACTAGCAAGAAGGATGAGCACTTCATACTTTGCTATGTTGCTGGCTGCCTTGGAATTGAAACGCACCACATACCCAGACTGCTCCCCCGATGGCGTGAGGAACAGTATGCTAGCACCGGCCCCCTGCTTTCGCAAGGAGCCGTCGACGAACATCATTCGGTAAGGCCTGGTGAAGGTCAGGGCTCAGGGTCCTGGTTCACCGTCTTCGTGGCCCCCTGAGCATGCGTCTACTTCAGCCACAAGTCAACTAGTGCTCGGTTGATGTCTGCATGACGGGAAAGGGAGCCTAGGTCAAACTTCAGTAGCTCCGCCGCCCATTTGGCGGCATTGTCCGTCGCGTGGGGGCTGTGGAGGATAGCTTTCAGCCTGGGGAGACCACCGGGTGCTCGATACCCGGAGGTCCCCAGGCTGCTTTGGACCTTCCGGGAAGCTCCGCTGATGTCCCGGGAGCTCCGGGAGGTCCCGTTTGTGAGTCCGAGAGGTCCTGTTGGGCCTCCAGGGGGGGGGGGTCCCGTTGCACGTCCGGGAGGTCCTGCTGGTCCTCCGGGAGGTTGTGTCGGGGATCCGAGGTCCGGTTTGGGCCTCCGGGGTTTTTTGGTACTTGCTTCTTGGTAGCGAAACAGGTTACGGTGGTATAGGGTCAAAGCCATTGGCGCGAAGACCAGAAATTCGCGGGACCCCTAGCTACGCCGAGTTGGTTTATGCCGGGGTTAACAGGTAAAGGGTGCCCTTCAACTACTCCAGACACAGGGGTCTGGTGGGAGCCCTAGTAAGCATTTGGGAAGCACAGCATATCACAGCCTGGCATCGAGTCTACTATTTGGTCTATCATAGGGAGAGAAAATAGGTCTTTAGGGCATGCCTTATTGAGGCTGGTGTAGTCGATGTGCTTCCGGAGCTTATCGCTGGCCTTCGGGACAACAACACGGTTCACCAAGCACCGGGGGCGGCTGACTCTCCGTCTTGTCAGATGGCTGGACGTCGGGAATGACCTTTAAGTAGTGCTCAATCACCTCCCTAGGGATCTCTGGCCTCCGCGACGGCTGTCATGCAGCACATCGACATTGTGCCAGAGGGGGGCAACGAGCGCGCCTTCCTATTTGCTATCCAGGCCCCCGGCTACCCGGGTGGTCTGGGTGGCATCGGCGCTGATTCGGACGAGCCTTGTGGGGACGTCGTCCTCATTGAGGGATTGCATGCGGGGTGCTGTGGTAGAGGCACGGTGGAGCTGGTTTGGTTCTGCGCTGCCGAGGGTTGGCGCTCTAGTTGCTGTAAGCGCCTGAAGCTTTTCCAAGGCTAACAGTGTGGCAGCACGGTCTCCACAAACCTTGAGGACGCCTGTTGGTGTAGGCATCTTCAAGACAAGGTAGCCGTAGTGGGCTACTGCCATGAATTGGTACAGGGCTGGCCTGCCGATTATGGCGTTGAAGGGGAGGTCAATCTCGACCACGTCGAACAGAACGTACTCTGTCCGGTAGCTGTCCGGTGCCTCAAAGGTCACCGGGAGGCTGATGTTGCCGTAGGGAATGACCTGTCCCGGCCCTACCCCTGAGAACGGGCTCGATGGGGTGAGCTTGGCCATCGGGATCTGCAGCTTCTAGAAGGCTGCACGACTGATGAGGTTCAGTCCAGCCCCGCCATCCACCAAAACGTGGTACATCTTCACGTTGGTGATGGTGGGGGCCACCACGAGCGGCAGTTGGCCGGCCCCAGCCATGTTCCTGGGGCAGTCGGTGTCATCGAAGCTGATGGGGGTTCCCATCCACCTGAGGTGCGGTGCTGCACCTGGGAGGGGAGCCACCAACGCTACCGCTCGACGCAAGGCCTTAGCCATGCTCCGGGACGGGGGGTCAGCGGACCCGCCGAAGATGACATAGAGCATCTTCCGGTGCTCGTCATCACTGGAGCTGGAGCTCCCATGACTGCGCACTGCCTTTACGGCGTGCTGAAGCTCCTGGAACTCCACCTGGCGGTCGACGCCGTCTCGGGCCTCGACTTTCTGCTTGCCCTCCCTTTGATTGTTGGGTGGGGCATCAGTTAGGGGCTGCTTCCCTTTCCGGAAGCCCTCCGCGGGCTTCTGGATTTCCCGGCATTCGGCAGCGGTATGATAACTGGTGCCATGCACAGGGCATAATTCATCCTGGCCCCCGTCTGGGGCCGGTGATTGTCGCGGCCTCTTGTCAGGGCGCGGCCCCCGAGCTCCACTGGGGGCCGCCGTTGTGGCAACAGGGACCGCGGCTGATGACTTTATGTTGCTTCCGTACGAAGCGTCGCCGGGTCCCGGCTGACCCCCTGGCTTGGGGGCCGGCAGAGAGTGCCAGTTCTGCCCTTCGGCTGCTCTGGCACACTTGTCCGCCAGGTTGAAGAGTTCTGAGACATCGCGGACCTCCCTGGTCGCGAGCTTCTCAAGCATCTTCCTGTCCCGAACACCTTGCCGGAACGCCACCACCACAGAAGCGTTCTGGATATGTGGGATGGTGTTCCGCACCTGGGAGAACCGCTGGATGAACGAGCGCAGCGACTCCCCTGGTTGCTGTTGGATAGCGTGGAGGTCGAGCTCCGTGCCAGGGCGGGTGTAGGAGCTGCCAAAGTTGGCAACAAACTGCCGGCAGAGCTCTCCCTAGGAGGTTATGGACCCCTGAGGCAGATTCATGAGCCAAGACCGAGCTGGGCCGGTCAAGGCGACGGGGAAGTAGTTGGCCATGACAGCCTCGTCCCCTCCTGCGGCAAGTACGGCGGTGGAGTAGATCTGGAGGAACTCTGCCGGGTTGACGCTACTGTCGTACTTCTCGGGCAGGTGTGGCCAGAACTTGCGCGGCCACCTCGCGAAGCGAAGGTGGGGTGCAAGGGCCGCACATCCTGCACCTCCTGCTGCAGGTACCGGCGCTGCGAACGCTTGGTTCGCACTTGGCACCGCGTATCCCGGCATGGGCAAGGCTGCACCATAGACATGGGGCGCTGCTTGCGGCGCATATGGTTGTGGCATATGCCTGAGGCAGGGCTCGCGTGGCGAAGACATGCCCTTCAGGTTGTGTCGAGGCCGACGACATGCTGTTGCCAGCCTTATGGTTGCGACGCCTTTCTCAGCGTCACTCGAGGTACACCCGGGCGTCCTGGCCCAAGTGGCACCGTTCCAGCTCCCTTCTCAGGTCCGTCGACAGGAGCCTGGAGGAGCTGGAATCCGCCGTTTGCCCGTCAACCGTTGGCGTGCGCGTCAGCGACACAGCCGGTTGACCGGGGCATCGCCCTCGCCGAAACCGAGGGTTCGCGGCTGCGACGACGAGGCGGTCCACTTCGCGGACCCACTGTTGGGTCGCTGAATGGGGCGCATCCCCAGCAGGTGGGTTGCGCAGCAGCGCTCTTGCTGCAGCTAGCGCACCTCCATGGTGTACGCTCAGCGCTGCAGAAGATCTCACACTGGTCGGAGCCTGCATCGCCGGAGTTGGCGTTGCCGGAGTCGGCTGCTGGCTACCAGATTGTGCCGACAAACTCCGTCCCGAGTGTGTCGACATGTACTCCCCAGTGGTCACGGTTCGCCGTGAACATGGAGGGGGAGAGTTTGCCGCTGAAGGAAGCTTGGTCATCTTCGTCGGCGGAAACTCGTCGCGCTAGGAGAAAAGCCCCCTACCTGGCGCACCAAATGTCGAAGTGTTCAGTCGACACTTCCCCCGGGCCTGCACTGGGCAGCCCGCGGAGGTTCTTTTTTCGGTGGGGCTAGTCTCTAGCGGAGAGCTTGCGCAGATGGACGAGTTAGTAAGAGCTTGACACGGCGAGTTTTACGTGGTTCAGGCCGCCGGAGCGTAAAACCCTACGTCCACGGCGAGCTATGGAGCTCGCTGTATTGCTTGCTCCTCGGGGCCGGAGGCCTGAGCTTGGGGGTGAGTTAAAGCTTGAGAGTGTATGGCTAGCGTATGAGTTGCAAAGTGCGAACCCTCGCTATCGACGCCTACCCGAGCCTTTTATAGTCCAAGGCTCGGGCAGCTTACAAGGGGGCCGGGATCAGACAGGTGGTCCCGGGAAGATTGTCTATCATCTACCGTATCTGCAGTTATGCCGGTAGTTGCCTCTGGTCGAAGGCTTCTGAGTCTTCATCTTGCCTCCCTGCCCATGCCGCATGCTATTCGTAGTGGTTGATGACGGCACAGGCGGCATGGGATGTCTTGTCGCGGTGTTTATTAGCTGGCAGGTTCTGACACCGCGCGCCAGTCTGTGACGCGACTGGGCGCAACGGCACCTGACAGAGGCGTGCTCCGCGTCTCCGCGTCTTGGGAAGACGCGGGCCTTGAATACCTTGTACGGGCAAGGTATGGGGCGTCTTTACGCCCGCTGCCTATCGCTCAGGGGCAGGCAGCGCCGTTCTGCTGCCATGTGGCGGGCCCGGAGCCCTTCTCAGAGGAGAGGAGGGCCCGGTCCGCGGGGCACGTGGAGCCTCCGGACCTCTCCCCGTGGAGGGGGAGGCTCGGCTTCTGTTGGCCACGTGGCAGGCCCGGAGCTCTCCTCTGAGGAGAGGGAGGTACGGCCCCGCTGGACGCGTGGCGCCTTCAGACCTCTCTCCCACGGAGGGGGAGGTCCGGCTTCTGTATGCCACGTGGTGAGTCCGGAGCTCTCCTCTGAGGAGAGGGAGGTCCGGCCCTGCCGGACGCGTGGCGCCTTCGGAGCTCTCCCTGCGGAGAAGGGCGAGTTCCTTAGGCATTTTATCCTGTACGCGGTGGTACCCCATATCTCAGGTACCAACAGCAGTGTATTCAAAGAGTTCCGAATCGCTTGGGATTGCACCCGGGAAGGTGTGAAATGAAACCCCCATGTGGGTACACTCCCCTTATAAGGCTTCCAGCCCCTGCGCCTCTCTCGAATCTCTGCAGTCTTGTCTTCTTCCATGGCTCTTAACCCGCCTTATGGGGGGAGAATCGCTCTTGGTTACTTCCAGCGATGGCGTCTGCACCAAGCCTGGGACTCAGGGAGCCTGCCTGCCCTGCCTCTGTGGGTGGCGCCACCAAGGGCTCTCTGGTTTGTCCTCCCGACGGAGCACTTCCTTGGTGACGGCAGGCAGAATGCTCCTTGGCGTTGCGTCCCTTCCCAGGTGGTGGAGTCTTCAAAGAAACCGCTGAAGCACCGAGGAGAATCCCAGGCGGCAGAGTCTCCGAGAAGACCGCTGAAGCTGCGGAGGGGGGGCCTCAGGAGCACCCTTGATGACACCAGCTTTTGCGCAGGTGATGAGGGAAGGAGGCTCCAGGGGCACCCTTGACGACACCGGCTTTTGCGCCGATGATGAGGAAACTTCAGGAGAAGGAAGCCGCCGATGCACCATGGAGGATCCCAGACGGCAGAGTCTCCAGGAAGACCGCTGAATACTGCGGAGGGGGCCTCAGGTGCTCCCTTGGTGTCACCGGCTTTTGCGCCAGTGATGAGGGGGGTGATTCCTGCGCTCGGGTCATAGAGCGAGAGAGTTCCGCCAGGGCTGAAGCCTGGTGATGCGGCTGTTGTAAGAGTCCCAAAAATGTGTATGAATTAAAACTAAAGTTTGAGTTCATATGTGTGGCAAAGACATGAAAAATGGAACTTGCTAAAACTTTTCTTCATGCAGGGTAATACATGGATGAATATCCAACATGAGGTTCACCTTTTTTTATTTAAAAGTGTTGGACCAATAAGGAGTTAAATACCTCTTTGCATGAAAGTTTAAAATTCAGATTTGAAATTCAAAGTTCACACATAGGGTGAGCAAATACTTTGAATAAACATGCAACCCTATAGCTGGGATTATAGGGAAAAGTTTGCTCACAAACTTTTCATTTATAGGGTGGGCTCAAAAAGGGGTTAAAGAGAAGAATTTGCAAACTTCAACCAAATTCAAATTTGGCAAGCAAATTCAAACTGAATTGGAAGGATTCAAATTCTAACACACATTTTTAAACTCAGAATGGTGGGAATTAAGAGGATCAGCTTGAGAAGATATTTGGGGAGGAAATGTGGAGTGGGACCCACCTGTCATAGAGCTAAAGGGGGAGCCTTGCACCCTAAGTCTTAGCCTCAGTGGGAAATTTCCCCGAACAGCTCACGGGAGCCACCGAGGTGCTTAGCGGCGCCACCTCCTGCTGCCTTCCCCCATGCGCTGACCACCGAGGCGGTGCCCTCGTGCTAATCCCTGTGCTCACGTCCCCTCAGCCGGGCAAAAGGCTCAGTTGTGCTTCCCCCCTCGCGAGCGCACGAACGGCAGCCGTTCTTCCCCTCCGCTCTCGGTCCGATCGGAAGATCGGCAAAACCACCGCGCCTTCCCCCCCCCCCCCTGAGCGGCTAAACATCACCGCGAGCTCGGCCTCCACCTCCCTGACCCGCAAGCCAGCGAGCTGCGGCCTCCAGTGCCCGAGAACGACCGCCGCCGCGGCGACCTAATCCGAGAAAGTGATCGGGCGCTCGTGGACAGCCCTCCACAGGGGGTTTCACGGCCGAGCGATCGCAGCTACGGACGCGCACGGGTGCGGTGCTGCTCTCAGCCCAAGCTCAGGCCATACCGTGAAGCATCGCCGGCGAATTTCAATGTTTTGCTCCGGCGACGTCAACCCGAGCATCCGGTATGGAAATCCAAAATGCTCCACTTCTATTCGTTCTTAGCTCGTCAAACTTTGCACGTAGGAGCTGGACTAGCCGGCGATCATATTCTCTTAAGCATTCGTCGCATGAAAACCCTTTGGGGCGACGTATTTTGAGGTCTACCGATCACTTCTCCGGCGGACCCATTTGGTCACACGGAGACAACCCATTTCCAGCCATTCCCGAGCCACTTTGAGGTCGTGTCGACCCTCCTAGAGGTACGCTGGTGCTGTAGGGCTCGTCAGCACAAGCTTTTGAGGGCTGGAGACCCCGGGCGACGCTGCCGGACTTCCACAGAGGCAGTTACACGTCGCCGGCCATGTTCCGTTCGTCGGCAGCCCTAGCAAACCCCACAGCCATGTTCCTTGAGGCCCTAAACCCCCTGGCGGCGAGTTGTAGCTCCGGCGGTGGCCGGGAAGGCCGGTCCGGCGAGCTTCCGATTACTACGGCGAGGGGGAGCGCGCGGGCGCGAGCAAGAAGCGGGAGGTAGAAGAAAGCCATGGGCCCCGCCTGTCAGCAGCTCAGAATTCCAATCCGGGATCGAGTGTGGCCGGGATCCCGTGTGCTGGCGCGAAAAACCCCGTGGCCCCGGTGTGGCGCAGTTCTGATTGGTTGGAATTCAAATAAGCGGGCCCAGTAGGATTTTCAATAGGAAAATAATTCCAGACTTAGCTCAATCTTTAGAAATTCATATCTCCCTGTGGAAAACTCCAATTTGAGTGATTCCAATTGGGTTGGATTCATCTCTCTGAGTTCTATCCAAATATGAACTCAGATTTGTACGAAAGTCAATATTATATTCTGGAAAATTCTTTGAAGGTTTTCTGAAAAAGAATTATTGAGGGAGTTTGGTTTGTCCAAAAATACCCAAATTTTGCCAGAATATTCTTTAGCATAGTATTGACCTACTAGCAAGTTTTCAGCTCATTTGAAGAACATTGGAGTAGGAATTTGCTAAATGCAAACTACTGTGTTCAAAAGAATCCAGAAACATTTTGAGAAAATGTTTCCCACTTCAAAAATCTGTTCTGGGCAATCCATAGCTCCAAAAATCATAGGAAAATTTAGGCAGGCTGTGAGACATACTTGGAATTGTAGTTCATTTAATTGGGCATGAAAATGCACATTACTCTAGAATTAATTCTTTTAATTACAAATGCTTAAAGAATTGTTCTGGGAGAACTACTCAAGTAAAAGAGCTGAAATTTGGACCAGATTACTTTCATATGGCCAGGAACTCACCTGGAAATTATCAGCCCAAGATGAGTCCTGGAAACTCCCTGTTCTTGTTCTCCATACTTGTGTATATGTGGGAATACATAAGAGATGTTGTGAGAATTATGGGGCGGACACAATATGACTCCACATTAGCTGCAATTTGGCAAGCTAAATCCTTAGGTAGTATAGAACCTGCTGTAAAAGTTTTGAGGCCATTGGAGTTCTTATTCTTCAGTTGCACTCAAATCCTTTCAGCTTATCTATTATGTTCATTACGGAACATGATTAGTGTATAGCTAAAGCCTTTAGGACAAATTAGTTTATTTCTGTTCTTTGCACAACAGAGGCAAACCAAGCCATGCTTGGCTTTTCCACACAACCTCTGTTACTAAGAGATTAATTCTATAACTTCTTTCCATTACATTCTATAAAACATGTGCATATGCATCTCAATAGGAACCACAATGAAGGGGACTCAAAGGAGTGATTCATCGAAGTGGATCAAGCTCCAGAGAGTCAAGTGTGGATCTGCAAGGATACTAACTGCTTATATACGACTACCCTGCAAAACAGGCAAGCTCCGGTTTGCATTTAACAGCCGTTAAGTTTTTATTTTGTACTCACTTTCGGTCAAGATATGAACTGTGCATTAGGTCTAGTGATTGATACTCCTATTCCATAGCCAAATGACCCATGGAGTATTGGGTAGGTGTCTTTCACCGTGTAGAACTGCCATGCTTAAGTACGGTTCGGTAGAAGTCGAGTGGTGAGATGCTACTCGCAGATTTAGGAACAACAGGGGCATACGGGATTGGTTCGTAATTGAATTAGCAAGTTAAAGTTGAGACCGGGAGGTTGTAGGAGCAGCAGGACATAGGGGCCTGGGTGCTGTAGACCTGTCCGTGTCGGTCAAGGACCGATCCGTATGCGGCCCTGTTGAACAAGTTTGAGTTGTGTACCGGACTCATGCTTGCTATATGGGACCCAGTAAACCGATGTACCTCGGGAAGCTGTCGTTGGGACTTTTCGGGTCGCCTCAGGCGGATGGCCGGTGTGCAGTATGTGGGGAATATTCTCATGACATCTCACGTCGGAAGGTGCACCATGAGAGTAGCTACTGTACGGGGCGACTTGATCGATTCAGCGGGGGTGAAACGGGGGAAAGGCTGCCACGTACGACGTCAGTGATGGTTGTTGTAGGCAACGTCGAGTACGGGCGTACGTGTCGTGTAGTCCGGGTGTTATTGATTCGAATCACCGTCGCTCGCGGAATGGACCGAGCATACTTGTTCTCACAGTCGTGACGTAGTAAGAACTTGCATGAGAAAGGAACTAATCATCTTGATGTGAAGTATTATTCTACCTTGTATTGGAGCTTGATGAATAGGCTAGTGCAAACTCGACTCATTTATGCCATGAGCAATTTACATCGGGGGAAAGCGTTTCTTGTTTGATTGTGGACTCCCAATGTGGCGTGCCCAGGGTTACTTAAAATGCTGCAATTAATACCTGAAAGTAAGGATGCACTTTTAGGCGAGTTAATTATGCTTATGCCATTCTATGTTAGGTCCATAACCTCACTTAGAGTTTCATGTTTAGGGTGACGGTTAAGCCTTGCTGAACGTTACGCTCACGGATGCTATCCGAGTTGTTTTGCAGGTAATTAACTCGATGCTTATGAGAAGGGATGCCGATGAGACTCGGGAACCTCCGAGTGCTTACTCAGAGAGCATCCTCGCCGCTGCAGATTGATCTTCGTGTTGCTAGTAAGAAACGTCCGCGGGCTGGACCATTTCTTTGTTGCTAGTTTAGATATGAGTCGTGAGAGTGATAGTCTTCCGCTGTAGTTTACTCTGATATACTTATTTGTAAAACAATCTTGTACGCTTCCGCAAACTATTTATGTAATATGATGTGTGTTCATCGACCCGTGTACTGTTGGGTGCCGCATAACACGGCACCACCCAACGAGGTCCTGTGGGGCCGTCTCAGGGTGGCATCAGAGCCGTTACACATGGTATCAGAGCTGCATTGGGAACAGAGCACGGATTAAGCATCATATTATGTCACAAACTTAGGGTACGGTGAGATAACGGTACTAGGCCCACATAAGGACTATTATTAGCATATTATGAAGGTGGCAACCTAACTTATTTGTTATGTCGGAAAATCGTGCATCTCGGGACGGTTTATGTCTTGAAGGGTGCACATATTGGCAGGTAACCCGACCCGCTTTAGTATCCTCTACGACTCTTCATGTCGTTTGGGGTATTCGAGCAACATCTTCCCTGGCGTGGGTGATGCAATTTGGGAGACCCCGTCACATGGTCAGTAACGTGAACACGTAGCTCAAGGCGTGTTTGGCTTGAGAACACCTGGGCGAGTGATGACGGCCGGGTGTACCAACTGTTATGGATACCGGGTTCGGTGTGCAGCCGAACCTGATGATTGAGTGTGTTTTATGTAGGTACTAACCATGAAAACCTTAGTACGTGTAGAACACATTTGCGAGTGATCGATTTAGTGCCACCTAATGATACGTGTATGCCGGTGTAATCCGGTTACGTTTTTCTTTGGTGAGGCAACGTAGTACCGTCATATGTCTTACGGTGCATCGTCACCGTACTACACTGGATAGTATTCTTACCTATGAAGAAATCATTCATGACTAACTTTCAAACTAAAAATGGATGTGATAAAGCACATATTAGTTACTGAACTCTTCATTTGAACTAAGTTTCAAAGAAGAGAATTACTAGGCTTCTTTTGATCTCAAAAACAGAGTGCTCTGTTCTGGCAGAAGTTTTGCCGAACTTTAACAGAGCATAATTCTGATTAGCTTGACCCAATAGAGGTGTTTGATACAGTTCTGGAAAGGTTATTAAGTGCTCTACAATTTTTCTGTAGAACTCCAGAGCCAAATTCGACACCAACTTTGTTGAACGTCCAGATGAATGAAAACTGTTCAGAAAACAGAGCAGCTGCAGACTTCTCTGGATGTTGCTGTAAATTAACCGTCACAGTCTGTAGAAAAATTTCTAAGGGTCATATGATACACCGTTGGAAAGGTTAGGAAATTTGCAACAATTTTGTAGTTCATAGTGTGCTCAGAATTGTACTCCATTTGTATGTAAAACTGTGATGAAAACAGCCACGTACAAAAGAGGTGCTGGCAAAATTTACCCATAAATTCTGTCAATTTTGAACAGTCATAGCTGTTGATCCAGAGATGATCTAGGGGCATATGAGTACTCGTTGGAAAGATACAGAAGTTAATTTTAACTTTTGTGTTCAACTTGAGTTATGAAAATGCTGGTTACTGGATCCAAATCTGGATTAAGTACAGAAAGGTCGGTTCTGTACAGCAAATGGGGATTGTTTTTGTTGGCTTTAGAAAGATATGTAAACATGAAGTATTGTTATGCTTTCATAAAGTTTTAGCATGTTCATGTTTTACATACTTTCACATACTGCTAGATCAAGTTGTGACTCCCCTTAAAATTATGCTTTTGCAGTATGGTGCGTACTCATTCTCCGAGGAGGGTTGAAGGTTCTCATCGAGACGGTGATGACTCAACTCCACCAGGGGCACCGCCATCAACGGTATGGGCGGAGGTCATGGCTCAGATGGTACAACAGGGCTTACTCCAACATGCACAACAGGACGTTCCACCTCGGAACGCCTACTTGGATTTCTTGGCGACACAACCGCCAATTTTCACGGAAGGCAACGAACCAGTGGAAGCTGATCAGTGGCTTCGGGTTATGGAGTCCAAGTTTGGAGTGTTTGAGTGCGACGAATATCAAAAGACATCATTTGCAGCTCAACAGCTCCATGGAGCCGCCGGAAATTGGTGGTTCGCTTATCTTGCCACTGTTCCGGAAGGCCATCAAGTGGAATGGACGGAATTTCGTGAAGCATTCCGTGCTCGTCACATTCCTATGGGTTTTATTAAGGCCCAACAGCAAGAATTCAGGAACCTGAAGCAGGGGGACATGAGTGTCCTCGATTATGTCAGACGATTCAACCTTCTGGCACAATATGCTCCGAGTTGATCAGTGCTGCTTTGCTGCAAGAACAAGCGACACTTGAGTGTCAAGCAGAGAAGAGGGACCGGGAGGATGTGCAAGAAGACACACCAGTTGTTCCTCGCAAATTTCGTGTGATGTATCACACACCATCCGATGAAATATGGCAATCACCAGTGAGATCAACTCCGTACAGATTTCCAGCTCAAGAATCTTATCTTGAAGCAGCGCCATTACCGCAGCAACGAATGATACCTGTTGCATCATTGCTGCAGCCAAGTACATCAACTTCTCAACCACAAGTCAACGAAGAACCGGGGAAACCTCCGTGTTCTTATTGCCACCGTTCAGGGCATTTTAGGCAAGAATGCCGGGAGAAGTTGGTGAACACCAGACAGCCATCATCGTCAGGTGGTATGCCGCCACCTGCTCAAGTCCATGTAACAGCATTGCAATCCGGGAGTGTGCAACATCTGGCTATTGAGGATGTCCCGGAGGGAGCACCAGTGTTAGCAGGCATGTTCACTCTCAAAGACGTGCCCGTGCTCATACTTTTTGATTCCGGTGCAACCCATAATTTTATCAGCAAAACATGCGTGGATCAGCACCAATTAAACACCAATACTCCCACAACGAGTTTTCTTATACGTTCACCGGGAGGGAATATCTCTGCCAATCAGATTGTGTCCCGGGCAGCTTTGTGTTTGGGTGGAAAAATATACCCAACATCGCTGATTATGTTGGATAGGCAGAAGATAGACATTATATTGGGGATGTCTTGGTTAAATCGTCACGGTGCCGTTCTCAATATCGGTAACCGGACTGTCCAGATTGACTCGCCGATTCACGGACAGCACACGCTGTTTTTAGACAGTGATACCACATGGAAGTGCTGAAGCTTGAAGATATTCCGGTGGTACGTGATTATCCTGACGTTTTTCCCGATGACTTACTGGGCGTGCCGCCCGAGCGGGACGTCGAGTTCAAGATTGAACTGGCACCGGGAATGACGCCTATTTCACGAAGGCCTTACAAGATGGCACCTAACGAGCTAGCGGAGTTGAAAGAGCAACTTAATGAACTCATGAGCAAGGGTTTCATACGGCCAAGTTCTTCACCTTGGGGTTGCTCAGCGCTATTCGTTAAGAAGAAGGACGAAACACTACGGCTATGTGTTGATTACCGTCCTCTCAATGCTGTCACAATAAAGAACAAGTATCCTTTGCCCCGCATTGACATCCTGTTTGATCAACTTGTGGGTGCAAAGGTATTTTCGAAGATGGATCTTCGGTCGGGCTATCATCAAATCCATATCCGACCGGAGGACATACCGAAGACAGCTTTCTCGATGAGATACGGACTCTACGAGTACCTCGTCATGTCATTTGGGCTAACCAACGCTCCGGCACACTTCATGTATTTGATGAATTCTGTATTCATGCCGGAGCTAGACAAGTTCGTCGTGGTATTCATCGACGACATATTGGTTTACTCCAAATCTAAAGAAGAACACGCTGAACATCTGCGCATTGTGCTACAACGGTTGAGGGAGCACCAGTTATATGCCAAGTTCAGTAAGTGCGAGTTCTGGATTGATCAAGTGCCTTTCCTAGGCCATATTATTTCAGCAGAAGGTATCGCCGTGGACCCCAGCAAGATTGAACAAGTGCTGAAGTGGGAATCTACCAAATCAGTCCACGAGGTCCGAAGTTTCCTAGGTTTAGCAGGGTATTATCGGAGGTTTATTCCGAGCTTCTCAAAGATTGCTAAACAAATGACGGAGCTACTGAAGAAGGGAACTAAATACATGTGGAATACAGCATGTGAATCTGCATTCAAGACTTTGGCGAAACATCTCACCACAGCTCCAGTTCTTGCTCAGCCAGACACGACGAAGCCATTTGATGTATACTGTGATGCATCCGGCATCGGTCTCGGCTGTGTTCTGATGCAAGAAGGGAGTGTAGTCATTTATGGGTCTCGTCAACTGCAAAACCACGAGCAGCATTATCCAACTCATGATCTTGAGCTTGCTGCTGTGGTGTTGGCGTTAAAGATGTGGAGGCATTACCTACTGGGTAATCTTGTTCACCTCTACACCGACCACAAAAGCCTGAAGTATATCTTCACGCAGAAGGAGCTAAATATGAGACAACGGAGATGGTTGGAGCTCATCAAAGATTATGAAATTGAGATCCACTATCATCGAGGAAAAGCAAACGTGGTTGCCGACGCGCTGAGTGGGAAGGCCCACTGTCGAAGTGTGCGATCGACACTTCCCCCGGGCCTGCACTGGGCAGCCCACGGAGGTTCTTTTTTCGGAGGGGCTAGTCCCTAGCGGAGAGCTTGCGCAGATGGATGAGTTAGCGAGGGCTTGACACAGCGAGTTTTACGTGGTTCAGGCTGCCGGAGCGTAAAACCCTACGTCCACGGCGAGCTATGGAGCTCGCTGTATTGCTTGCTGCTCAGGGCCGGAGGCCTGAGCTTGGGGGTGAGTTACAGCTTGAGAGAGTATGGCTAGCGTATGAGTTGCAAAGTGCGAACCCTTGATATCGACGCCTACCCGAGCCTCTTATAGTCCAAGACTCGGGTGGCTTACAAGGGAAGCCGGGACCCAACAGGTGGTCCCGGGAAGATTGTCTATTATCTACCGTATCTGCAGTTATGCCGGTAGTTGTCTCTGGACGAAGGCTTCCGAGTCTTCATCTTGCCGCCCTGCCCATGCCGCATGCTAGTCGTAGTGGTTGATGACGGCGCAGGCGGCATGGGATGTCTTGTCGCGGTGTTTATTGGCTGATAGGTTCTGACACCGCGCGCTAGTCTGTGATGCGACTGGGCGCAACGGCACCTGACAGACACGTGCTCCGCGTTTCCGCGTCTTGGGAAGACGCGGGCCTTGAATACCTTGTACGGGCAAGGTGTGGGGCGCCTTTACGCCCGCTGCCTACCGCTCGGGGGCAGGCAGCACCGTTTTTCTGGCCACGTGGCGGGTCCGGAGACCTTCTCTGAGGCGAGAAGGGTCCGGCCTGCGGGGCACGTGGAGCCTCCGGACCTCTCCCCGCGGAGGTGGAGGTCCAGCTTCTGTATGCCACGTGGCGGGTCCGGAGCTCTCCTCTGCGGAGAGGGAGGTCCGGCCCCGATGGACGCGTGGCGTCTTCGGACCTCTCTCCCGCGGAGGGGGAGGTCCGGCTTCTGTATGCCACGTGGTGGGCCCGGAGCTCTCCTCTGAGGAGAGGGAGGTCCGGCCCCGCCGGACGCGTGGCGCCTTCGGAGCTCTCCCTGCAGAGAAGGGCGAGTACCTTATGCATTTTACCCTGTGCGCGGGGGTACCCCATATCTCAGGTACCGACAGTGGCCCCCGGGCCCATCTCGGGGGAGATAGCAAGCCCGAGGTGGGACCTCCGTCTCTTCCGATCTGCGCACTTTCTCTAAGTCCCGAATTGACCGCTGCCGGAGCACGAACGGCCGCGGGGTCGTGAGAGCGTGCGCTCACTTGATGATTGCTTTTACTGCGGCGGTTCCCAAGGCTGCCACTTCTGCACGTTGCCGCGCTTTCTTCGGGAACCGCCGAAGTGCCTTGCCGGCTCATCTTCTCAGGAGACTGACTCCTTGACCCCACCGCTTTAGTTAAGCGGCTCGAGCCCACCCGTCATCGGCATTCGGTCTAGGAACCGAAGCGGTTGCCGGTGCGGGATATTCGAAGAGTTCCGAATCGCTTGGAATTGCAACGGGAAGCTTTTTAGAGGGGGTCTTACCCACATTGCAGCTTCCCTTCGCACTTCTCAGCGTTTCTTCTCGGACTCTTGTGCTTTTGCTCTCTTGCTTTTGAGTTCTCCCTTGCCATGGCTTCCATCCCGCTGCCAGAGAAGAAACGCGCTCGATCTCCTCCAGCAACGGCGTCGGTGCCAAGTCTGGATTCTGGGGTGCCTGACACTCCCTCCGGTGGCGACTCGAAGAGGCCCCGGGTTGACGTGCTGGGGGAAGCTTCTGGGGCGTCCCCTGTTCCGCCAGTCCAAGCGACTGCGGAGCTGCCGTCAGTGACGATAGCGGGCTCTGGGAGTCCTACCCCGGCTCGGAAGTCGGGGTTCAGAGCTCGCTGGAGTGTCCGCGCTCCCCGGCCTTCCCCGTCTTGCGGGGAATCTGTGCCGCAGCGTTCGGAGCCAGGGGCAACTGCCGCATCCCCCAAGCCAGCGCGAACTTCTCCTGTTCCGGTGTGCCCGGACTCCACGGCGGCGTCGTCTCTTCCTGCCGAGACGGCCACCGCGGCCCCCAAGCCGGCGCAGGTCGACCCTGCACTAGGCGGCCCGGCCTTTTCTCCAGCACCGCCTTCCCCGGTTCGCCCCTCTCCTCAGATCAAGGAGCCAGAAGCTGAAGAGAGCCCAGCAGGCCTGGCTGCCAGAGCCTCGGAGCCAGCTTCACCTGATCGGCGTCTCGTCTCAGTTGCTGGTGTGCCGACTCTTCCTGAGGAAGAGGTAATGGAGGAGGTCGGGGAGGACTGCCCCGGCCTCTGTTGCTCCATTGCCTCTGGCAGATGCCTTCGCGCTTGCCGAGACAAGCGTTCGGCAGGTCTTGGCTGCATTAGGGCACGAGCGGGAGGAATATACGGTTGAACGGGATCGCCTCCTCACCTGGGGGAACCTTTTGCGGGAGAGGACCGCAAAGGTTAAGAGTGAGCTCGACTCAAGGCAGGAGTTGCTCGATTTCAGGGAAGCGCTCGTCGACCGGATGAAGCGGGCTGTTGACCGCATGGACACCCAGTCGCGGCGGATCAACAGGGAGGCCCTGGAGGCACACGCCCGGGCCAAAGAGAGCCTCTCTGCTGCTGTGGAAATACGGCAGCGGTTGGAGCGCCGTGAACTCGCCGTTGAGGAGCAGGAGCGTTTCGTGGCAGCTGAGGCAGAGAGGGTCGCCGCGCAGCTGGCCGCGGGCGAGGATGACCTCCGAGCTCGGATGGAGGAGCTGGAGATTCTGAAGGCAGACCTCGACTTGAGGGAGGAACAGGTCTCCCATGATCGCCGGGCGGTCTTGGACCGGGAGTTGACCGCCGGCTTCAAGGCCGCTGAGTTGGAGCGGCTAGCCAAGACTCTCCACCTTTGGGAGAGTTCCCTGGCGGCCAAGGAGAAGGAATTCTCCGAGAGGAACCTAGAGGCTCTGCAGGCGGCCCGCCGCGAGGTGGAGGAGCTCTCAGCCTTGCGGTCCTCCGAGGCTCTTGCGGTCTCAAGCTTCGTGGATCGAGTGGGGTCCGCCCTGATCCCTCTTGGCTTCTGTCCGGTGAGGGCCGCGACTCCCGCATTGAAGGTGGCAGAGGTGATCCCTGCATTGGAGTCGATCGGCGCCAAGCTGGACAGACTCGACTCGGTGGTCGCCAGCGAGCTTGAGGCCGAGGGCCGCGGCTTATCTTTAGAGTTCGCATCGCATGTGCTGGCATGCTTCAAGAGCCGCGACCCCTCTTTTTCGCTAGAGCCAGCGAGAGAGGACCCAGCCGCGGAGCGGGAGGAAGCTGCCAGGGCTGAAGTCGAGGATGTGGCCGCCCTTGTAGCCGCAAGGTTCCGGCGAGAGCCGGGAGGTCCTTAGGACTTGTTTCTCCCTTTTTTATCGAGTCTGTAGTCCAGCTCATGGAGCCTTGCTTAAATTGACTCTCTTGGATACTTGAGTCTGTGATGCTTTTTCTCTCCTTCTTGGCTTTGCCTGGCTGAGTCCTTAGCTCCGCAAGGTACTCAGAGGCCATTTCCAATCTCGGAGCTTTGCACAGACACCCTCCCCGGGTCCTAACCGTGTTAGGGGCCCCCGGAGGTCTCCGAACCTCGCCCTATGGGGGGCTCCAAATCTGCCTGCCATGTGGCGGGTCCGGAGCTCCTCCTCAAGAGATGGGAGCTCCGGCCATGTCGGACACGTAGGGCTTTCGGAGCCCTCCCACTGAGGGGGGAGGTCCGGTTCCTGCCTGCCACGTGGCGAGCCCGGAGCCCTCCTCAAGGAATGAGAGAGTTCCGGGCCCGCTGGACACGTGGGGCCCCTAGGCCCCGCCCCTGCTGGAGGGGCAGGTCCCGGTCCTTCCAGTCCCAGGCCGGAGTAGCTGGTAGCTCCTTCCCCCCCCCCTTCATGCAGTCCCTGTTGCCTTAACCTGGAGGTCCTGCACACAGGTAGAGGAAACGTAATTCTCCTCGAGGGGTCCTCCCCTCCCGTCTCCTAGTCTTATCCGTCTTATGGTCCTGACCCGCTATACGGGGCTTGGGCAATTCTGTGCACGAGGCGCCGGAGCTCCGGCTCCCTCCGAGATCCGGGTACGGCCGTCCGATCCCTAGTACCAGGCCATGCGCTGGGGAAGCAGAGTACACACGCTTTGGGTTCATGACCAGGCAAAGCGGACGTACTCCCCTGGACCTCCGGAGGGCAGGATGCGCATGCTTTGGGCTCTGGGCCGGCTAAGCTGGATACGCACCCTGGACCCCCCATGCACAACGATGGCCTTTCCTGGAGGTGACCAACTGGCACCGCAACACCTGACTGGGGGAGGCCCGAGAGACTCACTCGGCCATCGGCAGGTGCCTCAAGCGCAGCCGCCTTTGGTAGGATAGCAAATGCCGACTATGGATGAGCGCAGGAGAGGGGGAGCTAGATGTACGATGAACATACAGAGATAGTGCGATCATAAAAATTAATGCATAATTTAAATGAGCGCATGAGAGAGAGCTAAGTAGAACAGGTCTCTGTATTCGTGCCCATAGGTGGAATTCTGGCTGTACATGGGGGCAATGTTCCGCTTCGTCTACAACGGAAGCAAGACTCTACGCGCTTAGGGTCGGAACCAGGCTAAACTGGACGTAGTCCTGTACCATCCCTTGAGACTTAGCTACCCCAAGCTCTGTTCCTAAATTCTATGGGGTCTATTACAGAAGTGAATAACCCTGTTCTACCGATGCTCAGTAAGTAGGACTTACAGTGTTGCTTCATGGCAAGGATTTTTTGGGAATGGATCCCACTCTCGGTTGAAAGGCATGTGTACCTGGGGCGGCAGCTTTCATGATTCGGAAGGGACCTTCCCTGCTGGGGGAGAGCTTATGGGTCCTTCTAGGAATATAGCGTGCCGCTTCACCAGGTTGCCCTCTTGCGGGCCCCCGTCGTGTTTGGTTCTTTGGCGGTAGTGCTTAGAGCATTAGCCGAGACCGTGCATTGTGGGGTGTTCCCTGCAAGCCGAGTCTTGTCGAGGTTGTTATCTTCACGCTGGATCAGGTCCTGCGCGGCTTCTCTCGGGGGCCCCCGGGGAGTTCTCCCCTTCTGGCTAAGGCCTTCAAGGGGTAGGTGGACCCGGGCTCGCCTTGGATGACCTAAGGTGTCTTCCCCTTCTGGCAAGGCCTTCAAGGGGTTGACGGACCTTAGGCGGCCCCTGAGAGGTATGTTCGAGGCACGGAGGCGTGCTGTAGTTGACTAACGCCCTGGCCC
The DNA here is from genome assembly GCA_030760725.1 of Neostapfia colusana. Classification (NCBI taxonomy): domain Eukaryota; kingdom Viridiplantae; phylum Streptophyta; class Magnoliopsida; order Poales; family Poaceae; genus Neostapfia; species Neostapfia colusana. The sequence continues at coordinate 89,955,371 of JASWHV010000003.1, forward strand.
GTCACCGTCGGAACTGGAGTCCTCACCGTCATGCACTGTCTTTATGACACGCTGAGGCTCCTGGAACCCCACCTGGTGGGCAGCGGTGACTGGGGCATCGGCCTTCTGTTTGCCATCCCTCTGAGGGTAGAGCGGTGCTTCAGCCCTCTGCTGTCTTCCATTGCGGAAGCGCTCTGCGAGCCTCTGGATCTCCCAGCACTCAGCAGCAGTATGGTTGCAGGCGCCATGCACGGGGCATAGCCCGCCTTGGCCACTGTCTGGGACCGGTGATTGCCGCTGCCTTTTGTCGGGGCGTGGCCCCCGAGCTCCACTGGTCGTCGCAGCTGCGGCGACGGGGGCCGTGAATGGTGACTTCATCTTGCCACCCCCCCGGTTCTTGGTCTTCTTGCCACCCCCATAGGCAGCAGCACCGGACCCGGGCTGTCCTCCTGACTCGGAGGCCGGCAGAGCGTGCCAGTTCCGCCCTTCAGCTGCTCTGGCGCACTTGTCCGCCAGGCTGAAGAGCTCCGAGACGTCGCGGACCTCTCTGGTCGCGAGCTTCTCAAGCATTTTCTCGTCCCGGACACCCTGTCGGAACGCCACCACCACAGATGCACTTTGGATATGCGGGATGGTGTTGCGTACCTGAGAGAACCGCTGGATGAAAGAACAGCGACTCCCCAGGTTGTTGCTTGACGGCGTGGAGGTCAAGCTCCGTGCCGGGACGGGTGTAGGAGCTGCCGAAGTTGGCGACGAACTGCCGGCAGAGCTCACCCCAGGAGGTTATGGACCCCTGAGGTAGATTCATGAGCCAAGACCGGGCTGGGCTGGTCAAGGCGACGGGGAAGTAGTTGGCCATGACAGCCTCATCCCCTCCTGCAGCAAGTACGGCGGTGGAGTAGATCTGGAGGAACTCCGCTGGGTTGACGCTGCCGTCGTACTTCTCGGGCAGGTGCGGGCGAAACTTGCGTGGCCACCTCGCGAAGCGAAGGTGGGGTGCAAGGGCCGCACATCCTGCACCTGCTGCTGCAGGTACTGGCGCTGCGAACATGTGGTTCGCACCTGGCACCGCGTATCCCGGCATGGACAAGGCTGCACCATAGACCGGGGCCACTACTTGCGGCTCATATGATGGTGGCATATGCTGCGCAGCATATGCCTGAGGCGGGGCTCGCATGGCGAAGACCTGCCCTTTCTGGTTGTGTCGAGGCCGCCGGAGCGTAAAACCCTACGTCCACGGCAAGCTATGGAGCTCGCTGTATTGCTTGCTGCTCAGGGCCGGAGGCCTGAGCTTGGGGGTGAGTTACAGATTGAGAGAGTATGGCTAGCGTATGAGTTGCAAAGTGCGAACCCTTGCTATCGACGCCTGTGGCGGACCGGAATCCGCTCATCCAGGATCGCAGAGGGTGGTGCCACGCGATGCGACACCCGACAGCACACGTCATAAGAACATAATATATTACATGGGAAAACAACTGAAACTGTACAAACAGGTACAAACTTCAGTTACAACTATTGTTTATATTACACAGCGGAAGACTACACTATACAACTCACGCCCATCTATTTAGCAAAAGTTGGTTGCCCAGCCCTAGGGCAACCCACACTAGCTGCACTCCTCAGCTCAGCGCGGCGTGTACGGCTCCCACTCAGCCGTGGTCCCCGACGGAGGGTAACCCTCGCCGGTGGACTCGTACTCCGAGTCCGTGGGTGGCTCTTCACCTGAAAAACACTTAAGCAGCAACCATGAGCACGAAGGCTCAGCAAGGCTTAACCGACTCACCTAAGCATGAAACTCTACATGAGGTATACCAAGGCATAGGTTAGTAACATTTCAGCCAAAATGACACGCCTACAAGTTCATCCTTAGTTCATCTTTTAGCAATAAGTTAACAGTTCAGGAAATCTTAAATTTAGTAAGCAGTATTTGGTGGCACATATGTAGCAATACAATTATATCAATCAGCATCATTGAATCAACATATTTCATCCATTAGTCTACGTTACGATGCAGTGAACAAGCAGTACTCGTCACCGCGAGGGACGGCGAATCGACTCGATATACACCTGCAGGGAAAACCCAAAGAGCACGTCACGTACGCCCACCCGTGGAGCTGCACAGCACGCTCACTCGATGTCGTACGTGACAACCTTTCACCCAACAGCCCAAACGTCGAACCGGTCGCACCGAAACGAGCAGGAGGTTCCCCACACGGAGCATCTCTCTATGCCCGTTGGCAGATTTCCACCTTGCTGCCCTCAACCTACACCTATAAATCGGTGTGCTATGCCTCGACGCCCGGAGGTTTAGGCTACATCGGTTTATCGGGGCCCATAAATCCGATATGCCTTCGGTACGTTCAATACTTGTTCAGCAGGGCCGCACACGGATCGGTCCTCAATCGACACGGACAGGGCTGCGCACACAAGACTTCCTCTTGCTGCGCCCTAGCCCCTGCCTAGTCTCATTTTCATTACTATAGTGATCTCACATCACTCCACCGAACCCGTGTGTCCCAAACCTATCTCGCGAGTAGATTCCAACTACTCGACTTGTACCGAAGTCCTATGACTCATTAAGCATAGCCTGTCTACTCGAGGTCCTTGACACTACCCTCACTCTTTTAGGAACCTTTGGTTATGCAAGTGGGGTTTCATTCATCCTATACCTAATGCACATACATACTTCATATGACACAAGTAAACAAAGTAAAACTTTTAAAAAGGTTAATGCAAACTGGGGCTTGCCTTGTTGCTGCTGGTCAGTAGTTAGTTCCTCGTCCGGAAGAAGGAAGTCCAGCACTTCCGGAGTCTCTTCTTCAACGGCTACACGTTAATGAAATACTACATGTTAATTTAGATGCAAATGTGAGTTTTAGAGTAAGACTTCTACTATTAGTTCTAATAACCAGCCTCTAACACCTGGAACTTTGTTTAAGAATTTAAATATGAACTGGTGTTGGTGGTTTGGCTTGGACTTAATCACATGGTTAAATGCTAAGTGGTTTTCCCCCTTTTCCATATTAATCCCTTAATTGGTTAAACAGGACAGTGGTGATCTAGAGCTCCAATGGAGCTGAGAATTTTTGTGTGAATTCCTTGTCACAAGAAAACTCTCTGGACCAAACACTAGCACTTTTCATGGAGTGGTTTGCTCAGAATAATTCTCTTGGCAAATCAGCAAGGAAGAATTTATTCTGAGGTAATACCCCTGTTCATGCTCAACTTAATGAACTACAATTTCAATTATAGCTCATAGAGTTTGCCTGAATTTTCCTAACATTTTTGGGGTTAAGAATTGCCCAGAACTGAATTTCCAAGTTTTGGAAATTCTCTGAAAATGTTTCTGTATTCAAAGGAACACATCACCTTCCAATTTGAATTGCTCTGACCAAATCAACTCCAAATGGTCTGAAACTTTTACAGGGGTTTACCAAAGTCCTAAAGAACATTCTGGTAAAATTTGGGGATTTTTGGATGAACCAAACTCCCTTCAAAATTCTTTTTCTGAAAAGCTTTAAAGAATTTTCCAGAATTAATTAATGGGTTTCATACAAATTGGGTTGTATATCAGGACAGAGCTAGGAAAGATGAATCCAACCCAATTTGAATCACTAAATTTGGAGCTTCCTAGCAAAAGTTATGGAGCTCTAAAGTTTGAGGAATTTCTGGAATTTGAATTAATCGGGAAAAAGTTTAAATTTCTGACAGCGGGCCCGGCTCCCACGTGTCATCACCTTGGCTGCGCCACACGGGGCCACAGGATTGTTTTCCGCGCGTTCACAGCCGATCCGGTGCAACAGAAAATCCTCATCCTGTGCCACGAGGGACTGACGAGCGGGCCTGGCCGGCTCGTCTTCTTCCTCGCGCCCGCCCCTTTTCCCGCGCCGCCCCCTCGCCGGCACACTTCCGAAGCTCGCCGGACTCGGTCTCCCGACCGCCTCCCGGCCGGAAACTCGCCGCCTGGGCCTACTTTCGCGTGCTGAACACGCTGGTACCGCCTGCTCCGGCCGGCGATGGCCCTAACCTAGCCGGCGACGGTGCTGCGGCTCGGCAACCCTTCGGTCACGTTGCCCGGACAGTTTAGTCCGCCAAAACATCGGTGGATCGACGCTATAGCACCAGTGGGTGCTAGGGAAGCTTGTCATGGTGGTGAGACTGCCCGGAGAGGGCTCTATCCTAGGTCTCATCGTGAGCCCGACCTTTCCCGCCATAATCGCGGCTGGAAAACCGGGAAATACACCGGCTACAGCTAAAATTACGCTAGGGTTGCGAAGCAAACTTGGGCGCCGTCAAGTCTAGCTCCTGTGTGCACAGTTTGTGAACTGATGCCGAGAAGGGAGTGGGAATTCGGAGGTCTCATACCGGAACGTTGTTCTGTGGTCGCCGACGGAGTTTCTCCAAATTCTTGCTCAACGGTTCTCGGTTGGTCCTGTGGTTTTGGTGGGAGCAGCGGTGCTCGCCGGCGCGTCCGAGACTGTCCTTGCTCAGCCGTGAAAGGCCCTCTGTTGGGCTATCACCGTGAGCCGAGTGGTGGCGGTTTCTCGGGTATTGCTCGGAAACGTGGAGCTAAGGCTGGGGAAGGGCCGAACTCGACTGCTCTCGTGCCGAGGAGGTAGAGGACGAGCAGCTGGTGTAGTTTTGTGGCTAGGAGAGGCGCTGCTCGCGGTGAATTTCCGGGTTTCGATCAAACGAAGTCGGCGGCGTGCGCTCGGTCGTTTTCTTGGGCAACAGAACACGGCGCCTCTGTTCAGCGGTGTAGGTGCGTGATGATCGGCGGAAGCAGCTGGCCAGCGCGAGGGAGGAAGCAGGAGCTGGCTGCGTCGCCTCATGCGGGGGCGTCCGAAGGATCGGCTCGGTGGCACGCCGGAAGCGTTTGCTTCGGTGAGAAGCCAAACCCGTTCAGCTGAAACCAATTTTCCCCCACTGACATGTGGGTCCCTCTCCCCTCTAATCCCCTTTCCAATTCTTTTTATTTCTGTTGGCACTCAATTATCTCCAGCTACTCACAATTTAATGTGAGACTTAGTCACCAAGTCTTTGTTTGAATTTGAATTCTCAAATTCAAACTTTGTTTGGTTAAATTTGCTTCATATTTAAACTGAAATTCAAATTCAGTTTTGAATTCTAGCAAATTTAGCTCTTGACAAGATGAGCTCCAATGGGGATGAAAATTGGTGGGTTTACCCAGAAAAATGTGCTGAGTATAGATATGGAGCTAACTTTTGAATTTGGATGATGAAAGTTGCTGCAATTTGAATTTACATTCAAATTGGCCTCTTTTTGAAATAACCCAAAAGTGCCTCAAAAATTGTTGAATTTGCATGAACTTTGGACTGAACCTTCCCAAGACTTTTCAAATCCTAGGGGTGAGCTCAACCTCTCATACTCATGTGTAGAAACCCTACATTGTGAAAGTGAAGGCTTTCCCCTCTAGTCATTCTTTTGATGGAGGCCACTTGCTCTTCACAATATTTCGCAATCTAACCACAACAAAACTGTTGTGTTGTGAGGTGCATAAAAATTTTTGCAAGTCCCTTTCCTTGGGCTTTTACAACGCGTACCCGAGCCTTTTATAGTCCAAGACTCGGGTGGCTTACAAGGGAAGCCGGGACCCGACAGGTGGTCCCAGGAAGATTGTCTATTATCTACCGTATCTGCAGTTATGCCGGTAGTTGTCTCTGGACGAAGGCTTCCGAGTCTTCATCTTGCCGCCCTGCCCATGCCGCATGCTAGTCGTAGTGGTTGATGACGGCGCAGGCGGCATGGGATGTCTTGTCGCGGTGTTTATTGGCTGATAGGTTCTGACACCACGCGCCAGTCTGTGATGCGACTGGGTGCAACGGCACCTGACAGACGCGTGCTCCGCGTTTCTGCCTCTTGGGAAGACGCGGGCCTTGAATACCTTGTACGGGCAAGGTGTGGGGCGCCTTTACGCCCGCTGCCTACCGCTTGGGGGCAGGCAGCACCGTTCTTCTGGCCACGTGGCGGGTCCGGAGCCCTTCTCTGAGGCGAGAAGGGTCCGGCCTGCGGGGCACATGGAGCCTCCGGACCTCTCCCCGCGGAGGGGGAGGTCAAGCTTCTGTATGCCACGTGGCGGGTCCGGAGCTCTCCTCTGCGGAGAGGGAGGTCCGGCCCCGCTGGACGCGTGGCGTCTTCGGACCTCTCTCCCGCGGAGGGGGAGGTCCGGCTTCTGTATGCCACGTGGCGGGCCCGGAGCTCTCCTCTGAGGAGAGGGAGGTCCGGCTCCGCCGGACGCGTGGCGCCTTCGGAGCTCTCCCTGCGGAGAAGGGCGAGTACCTTAGGCATTTTACCCTGTGCGCGGGGGTACCCCATATCTCAGGTACCGACACCCACGTTCACAACTTAGCGGCTGCTGAGTTAGAAGACGAAGAACCAAGCCTCCATGTCATTCCGTATGGCGCGCTTTATAATCTCGCACTCATTCCAACAATCCGTGAAGAGATTGTTGAGGCTCAAAGAAGAGACAGAGGTATGTCTCACATACGGAGAAGACTAGACAACGGAGAGGTGAAATGTTTCCGGAAGGAGGAGAACGGTACAATATGGTTCAACGACCGTATAGTGGTACCGCGTAATGTGAAACTCTGGAAGAAAATATTGGATGAAGCCCACCTGTCGAAGTTTTCAATTCGTCCCGGAAGTAACAAGATGTACCAAGATTTGAAACAGAAATTTTGGTGGACTAGAATGAAGAGGGAGATTGCTAAATACGTATCCGAATGCGATAGGTGTAGACGGGTCAAGTCTGATCATATGTGGAAAGCCGGACCGCTACAACCTTTGAAGATACCGGCATGGAAGTGGGAGGATGTGAGTATGGATTTCATCGTCGGATTACCGCTCACATCCCGGAAGCATGACTCGATATGGGTGATCGTTGACCGGTTGACGAAGTCGGCTCATTTCATACCGGTGAACACTCATTATCGAGCAAAGCAATATGCGGAGTTATTCATCTCCAGAATTATATGCTCACGTGGTGTCCCAAAGACCATCATTTCAGATCGAGGTGCGTTGTTCGTTGCTCGGTTTTGGGAGCAGCTGCATGCCTCGTTGGGCACCAAGCTAATTAGAAGCTCCGCATATCACCCTCAAACCGATGGACAAACTGAGAGGGTGAATCAAGTGCTCGAGGACATGTTGAGAGCATGTGCCATCCACCACGGTAGGAATTGGGACGATCACCTACCTCTGGCAGAGTTTTCATACAACAACGGTTATCAAGCGAGTATTAAAATGGCACCGTATGAAGCTCTCTACGGCCGGAAGTGTCGCACACCACTAAATTGGTGTGAGTCCGGCGAAACAGTTCTGTTTGGGATTGATCTTGTCAACGAAGCCAAAGACCGAGTTCGGTTGATACAAGAGAACTTAAAGGCTGCACAATCCCGACAGATGAGCTACGCTGATCAAAGGCGTAGGCCATTACATTTTGACATCGGGGAACATGTTTATCTTCGTGTATCTCCGATGAAGGGAATTCACCGGTTCGGTGTAAAGGGGAAGCTCGCTCCCCGTTTTATTGGTCCTTTTGCTATCACGGAGAAGTGCGGACCCGTAGCCTACCGGCTCGAATTACCGGCAAGTCTAGCGGGTGTTCATGATGTATTTCATGTTTCACAGCTGCGGAAGTGCCTCAAATTCACCGCTGCTGTTCGCACCGAGGAAATCGACGAATTGAAACCGGACCTGACCTACACCGAGCGACCAGTTCAGATTTTGGATGAAAAGACCCGGGTAACCCGGAACCGGACGATCAAATTTTACAAGGTGCTTTGGAGTAATCACACCGCGGAAGAGGCGACGTGGGAAAGTGAAGATTATCTCCACACCAACTATCCGGAATTTTTAGCTTTGTACAGCTTGTAATTACCTCTCCCGTCTCGTTCCTCTTTTGTAATCTCGGTACGAGATTCTTTTAAGGGGGGAGGAATATAAAAGTCCCAAAAATGTGTATGAATTAAAACTAAAGTTTGAGTTCATATGTGTGGCAAAGACATGAAAAATGTGACTAGCTAAAACTTTTCTTCATGCAGGGTAATACATGGATGAATATCCAACATGAGGTTCACCTTTTTTTTATTTAAAAGTGTTGGACCAGTAAGGAGTTAAATACCTCTTTGCATGAAAGTTTAAAATTCAGATTTGAAATTCAAAGTTCACACATAGGGTGAGCAAAAACTTTGAATAAACATGCAACCCTATAGTTGGGATTATAGGGAAAAGTTTGCTCACAAACTTTTCATTTATAGGGTGGGCTCAAAAAGGGGTTAAAGAGAAGAATTTGCAAACTTCAACCAAATTCAAATTTTGCAAGCAAATTCAAACTGAATTGGAAGGATTCAAATTCTAACACACATTTTTAAACTCAGAATGGTGGGAATTAAGAGGATCAGCTTGAGAAGATATTTGGGGAGGAAATGTGGAGTGGGACCCACCTGTCATAGAGCTAAAGGGGGAGCCTTGCACCCTAAGTCTTAGCCTCAGTGGGAAATTTCCCCGAACAGCTCACGGGAGCCACCGAGGTGCTTAGCGGCGCCACCTCCTGCTGCCTTCCCCCATGCGCTGACCACCGAGGCGGTGCCCTCGTGCTAATCCCTGTGCTCACGTCCCCTCAGCCGGGCAAAAGGCTCAGTTGTGCTTCCCCCCTCGCGAGCGCATGAACGGCAGCCGTTCTTCCCCTCCGCTCTCGGTCCGATCGGAAGATCGGCAAAACCACCGCGCCTTTTCCCCCCCTGAGCGGCTAAACATCACCGCGAGCTCGGCCTCCACCTCCCTGACCCGCAAGCCAGCGAGCTGCGGCCTCCAGTGCCCGAGAACGACCGCCGCCGCGGCGACCTAATCCGAGAAAGTGATCGGGCGCTCGTGGACAGCCCTCCACAGAGGGTTTCACGGCCGAGCGATCGCAGCTACGGACGCGCACGGGTGCTGTGCTTCTCTCAGCCCAAGCTCAGGCCATACCGTGAAGCATCGCCGGCGAATTTCAAAGTTTTGCTCCGGCGACGTCAACCCAAGCATCCGGTATGGAAATCCAAAATTCTCCACTTCTATTCGTTCTTAGCTCGTCAAACTTTGCACGTAGGAGCTGGACTAGCCGGCGATCATATTCTCTTAAGCATTTGTCGCATGAAAACCCTTTGGGGCGACGTATTTTGAGGTCTACCGATCACTTCTCCGGCGGACCCATTTGGTCACACGGCGAAAACCCATTTCCAGCCATTCCCGAGCCACTTTGAGGTCGTGTCGACCCTCCTAGAGGTACGCTGGTGCTGTAGGGCTCGTCAGCACAAGCTTTTGAGGGCTGGAGACGCCGGGCGACGCTGCCGGACTTCCACAGAGGCAGTTACACGTCGCCGGCCATGTTCCGGTCGTCGGCAGCCCTAGCAAACCCCACAGCCATGTTCCTCGAGGCCCTAAACCCCCTGGCGGCGAGTTGTAGCTCCGGCGGTGGCCGGGAAGGCCTGTCCGGCGAGCTTCCGGTTACTCCGGCGAGGGGGAGCGCCCGGGCGCGAGCGAGAAGCGGGAGGTAGAAGAAAGCCGTGGGCCCCGCCTGTCAGCAGCACAGAATTCAAATCCGGGATCGAGTGTGGCCGGGATCCCGTGTGCTGGCGCGAAAAACCCCGTGGCCCCGGTGTGGCCCAGTTCTGATTGGTTGGAATTCAAATAAGCGGGCCCAGTAGGATTTTCAATAGGAAAATAATTCAAGACTTAGCTCAATCTTTAGAAATTCATATCTCCCTGTGGAAAACTCCAATTTGAGTGATTCCAATTGGGTTGGATTCATCTCTCTGAGTTCTATCCAAATATGAACTCAGATTTGTACGAAAGTCAATATTATATTCTGGAAAATTCTTTGAAGGTTTTCTGAAAAAGAATTATTGAGGGCGTTTGGGTTATCCAAAAATACCCATATTTTGCCGGAATATTCTTTAGCATAGTATTGACCTACTAGCAAATTTTCAGCTCATTTGAAGATCATTGGAGTAGGAATTTGCTAAATGCAAACTACTGTGTTCAAAAGAATCCAGAAACATTTTGAGAAAATGTTTCCCACTTCAAAAATCTGTTCTGGGCAATCCATAGGTCCAAGAATCATAGGAAAATTTAGGCAGGCTCTCTGAGACATACTTGGAATTGTAGTTCATTTAATTGGGCATCAAAATGCACATTACTCTAGAATTAATTCTTTTAAGTACAAATGCTTAAAGAATTGTTCTGGGAGAACTACTCAAGTAAAAGAGCTGAAATTTGGACCAGATTACTTTCATATGGCCAGGAACTCACCTGTAAATTATCAGCCCAAGATGAGTCCTGGAAACTCCCTGTTCTTGTTCTCCATACTTGTGTATATGTGGGAATACATAAGAGATGTTGTGAGAATTATGGGGAGGACACAATATGACTCCACATTAGCTGCAATTTGGCAAGCTAAATCCTTAGGTAGTATAGAACCTGCTGTAAAAGTTTTGAGGCCATTGGAGTTCTTATTCTTCAGTTGCACTCAAATCCTTTCAGCTTATCTATTATGTTCATTACGGAACATGATTAGTGTATAGCTAAAGCCTTTAGGACAAATTAGTTTATTTCTGTTCTTTGCACAACAGAGGCAAACCAAGCCATGCTTGGCTTTTCCACACAACATCTGTTACTAAGGGATTAATTCTATAACTTCTTTCCATTACATTCTATAAAACATGTGCATATGCATCTCAATAGGAACCACAATGAAGGGGACTCAAAGGAGTGATTCATCGAAGTGGATCAAGCTCCGGAGAGTCAAGGGTGGATCTGCAAGGATACTAACTGCTTATATACGACTACCCTGCAAAACAGGCAAGCTCCGGTTTGTATTTAACAGCCGTTAAGTTTTTATTTTGTACTCACTTTCGGTCAAGATATGAACTGTGCATTAGGTCTAGTGATTGATACTCCTCTTCCATAGCCAAATGACCCATGGAGTATTGGGTAGGTGTCTTTCACCGTGTAGAACTGCCATGATTAAGTACGGTTCGGTAGAAGTCGAGTGGTGAGATGCTACTCGTAGATTTAGGAACAACAGGGGCATACGGGATTGGTTCGTAATTGAATTAGCAAGTTAAAGTTGAGACCGGAAGGTTGTAGGAGCAGCAGGACATAGGGGCCTGGGTGCTGTAGACCTGTCCGTGTCGGTCAAGGACCGATCCATATGCGGCCCTGTTGAACAAGTTTGAGTTGTGTAACGGACTCATGCTGGCTATATGGGACCCAGTAAACCGATGTACCTCGGGAAGCTGTCGTTGGGACTTTTCGGGTCGCCTCAGGCGGACGGCCGGTGTGCAGTATGTGGGGAATATTCTCATGACATCTCACGTCGGAAGGTGCACCATGAGAGTAGCTACTGTAGGGGCGACTTGTTTGATTCAGCGGGGGTGAAACGGGGGAAAGGCTGCCACGTACGACGTCAGTGATGGTTGTTGTAGGCAACGTCGAGTACGGGCGTACGTGTCGTGTAGTCCGGGTATTATTGATTCGAATCACCGTCGCTCGCGGAATGGACTGAGCATACTTGTTCTCACAGTCGTGACGTAGTAAGAACTTGCATGAGAAAGGAACTAATCATCTTGATGTGAAGTATTATTCTACCTTGTATTGGAGCTTGATGAATAGGCTAGTGCAAACTCGATTCATTTATGCCATGAGCAATTTACATCGGGGGAAAGCGTTTCTTGTTTGATTTTGGACTCCCGATGTGGCGTGCCCAGGGTTACTTAAAATGCTGCAATTAATACCTGAAAGTAAGGATGCACTTTTAGGCGAGTTAATTATGCTTATGTCATCCAATGTTAGGTCCATAACCTCACTTAGAGTTTCATGTTTAGGGTGACGGTTAAGCCTTGCTGAGCATTACGCTCACGGATGTTATCCGAGTTGTTTTGCAGGTAATTGACTCGATGCTTATGAGAAGGGATGCCGATGAGACTCGGGAACCTCCGAGTGCTTACTCAGAGAGCATCCTCGCCGCTGCAGATTGATCTTCGTGTTGCTAGTAAGAAACGTCCGCGGGCTGGACCGTTTCTTTGTTGCTAGTTTAGATATGAGTCGTGAGAGTGATAGCCTTCCGCTGTAGTTTACTCTGATATACTTATTTGTAAAACAATCTTGTACGCTTCCGCAAACTATTTATGTAATATGATGTGTGTTCATCAACCCGTGTACTGTTGGGTGCCGCATAACACGGCACCACCCGACGAGGTCCTGTGGGGCCGTCTCAGCGTGGCATCAGAGCCGTTACAGCTGTTCTTGTAACTTCTGGATTCTGGTCGTGTCAGGAGACCCTTGGGACTTGTTTCTTTCTTTTTATCGAGTCTGTAGTCCAGCTCATGGAGCCTCGCATAGTTTGACTCTTTAAGATATTTGCGTCTGTGATGCTCCTTCTCGGCTTTGCCTGACTGAGTCCTTAGCTCCGCAAGGTACTCAGAGGCCATCTCCAATCTCGGAGCTCTGCATAGACACTCTCCCCGGGTCCTAACCGTGTTAGGGGCCCCCGGGGGTCTCCGGATCCCACCCTTTGGGGAGCTCCAGATCTGCCTGCCACGTGGCGGGTTCGGACCCCCTCCTTAAGAGGCGGGAGCTCCGGCCATGTTGGACACGTAGGGCTTCCGGAGCCCTCCCACCGAGGGGGGAGGTCCGGTTTCCGCCTGCCACATGGCGAGCCCGGAGCCCTCCTCAGGGGAGGCGAGAGCTCCGGGCCCGCTGGACACGTGGGGCCTTTGGGCCTCGCCCCTGCTGAAGGGGCAGGGCCCGGTCCTTCCAGTCCTGGGCCGGTGTTGCTGATAGCTCCTTTCCCCCCCCCCCTTTGTGCAGTCCCTGTCGCCATAGCCTGGAGTCCCTGCACACAGGTAGAGGAAACGTAATTCTCCTTGGGGGCTCCCCCTCCCTTATCTCATAGTCTTATTTGAATTATAGCCCCTAACCATATGCTTGGTGCTTGGGGACTGTATGGAGGTGGAGCTGAGCACATGGCAACCATGCACTGCAAGGGTGGTTAAAAAACTTAATACACAATTTAAATGAGTACGAGGAAAGAGCAAAGTAGAGCAGATTTCTTTTCACACAACTTTCCACAGGAGGAAGGCAGGCTAAACATGGAGGCCACGACCTGCCCCATTAAGAGGGGAAGCAAGACTCTACGCGCTTGGAGTCGGAACCAGGCAAAGCTGAACGTAGTCCTGTACCATCCCCCGGGGCTTAGCTGCTCCGAGCGCTGCTCCTGGACTCTGTGGAGTTTATTACGAAAAGAAAGTACTGTCCTATTTTTGCTCTAGGGGTAGAACTTATGGAGGTGTTCTATGTTCCAAGGGTTCGGGAGCTGGTCCCCATCCTCGGTGGAAAGGCGCACACACCCGGGGCGGCATACTTTCGCGACCCGGAAGGGGCCTTCCCAACTAGGGGAGAGTTTGTGGGCCCCTTCACGAGAAAGTATGCGCTGCAACACCAGGTCGCCTTCCTGCAGCTCCCGGGCACGCACAGACCTCTGGTGGTAGCGCCGAAGCGCTTGTCTGTACCGCGCGTTGCGGAGTGCTGCATGTAATCGGACCTCGTCGACGAGGTCGATTTCTCCACGCCGGAGGTTGTCCTACGTGGCTTCGTCGTAAGCCCGGACACGGTGAGACTTCATGGTGATTTCTGGGGGAAGTACTGCTTCGGCCCCATACACCATGAAGAAGGGTGTCTCTCCGGTGGCCCGGCTCTGGGATGTCCGGTTAGCCCATAGTGTGCTCGGAAGCTCATCTACCCAGTTGGCTCCATGTTTCTTCAGGCTGGCGAAGGTGCGAGTCTTAAGGCCCCGGAGAATCTCCGCGTTGGCCCTCTCAACTTGCCCATTGCTCCTTGGGTGGGCGACAGAGGCATAGCACACCTGAATACCAAGGCACTCGCAGTAGTCTTGGAATGCTGCGCTGGTGAACTGGGTCCCGTTGTCGGTGATGATTCTGTTCGGGACCCCGAACCGGCAGACAATAGACTTGATGAACTTTACTGCGGACTGTTTGTTGATGGTGACAACTGGTGTAGCTTCCGGCCACTTGGTGAACTTGTCGATGGCGACATAGAGGTACCGGAATCCCCCGACGGTTCTGGGAAATGGTCCCAGGATGTCCAGCCCCCATACGGCAAATGGCCACGAGGGCGGGATCATCTGTACCGCCTGAGCCGGTGTATGGATCTGCTTGGCGTGGAACTGGCACGCCTTGCAGCTCTCGACCAGCTTGACGGCATCCTGGAGTGCTGTCGTTCAGTAGAAGCCATGTCGGAAGGCTTTACCGACAAGCGTGCGTGAGGAAGAGTGACTCCCACATTCGCCTCCATGGATCTCAGCGAGCAAGTCGCAGCCTTCCCCCTGGGTTATGCACCGCAATAGGATGTGGTTGGCGCCACGCCGGTAGAGACCCCCCTCCTCCAGCGCGTACCTCTTAGCCATACGCACAATCCGTTCAGCGGTTGCATGTTCATCAGGGAGGATATTGTCCTTCAAGTAGTCCCGGATCTCCGTGATCCATGCATGGGGTCTGACTTGAGCTTCTGGATCTTGAGCACTGGGTTGCACGGAGTCCCCAGTGACGCTTACGATCCTTGGTGGCATCCATGGCTGTAGGGCCGCCGGGACTGCCAGCTTCGAGGTGCTGGTCAAGCCCCCTTCGCCCGGCTTGGCGGGCCGGGCTGTAGGCCGCAGCAACGTCCTCTCGAAAACTCCTTCGGGCGCGGGGGCTCCGGTGGAAGCCTTCGTTGAAAGGTCATCAGCTGCGGCATTACCAGCGCGCGGTACGTGATGCAGGTCCAAGGCGAGGAATTCTTTCTCCAACATCTGCACGTGAAGCAGATACGCAGCTAGCTGCGGGTCATTGCAGGAGCATTCGCCCTTGACTTGTTTGATGACCAGTTGGGAGTCGCCCTGTGCCAACAACTGGCGGGCGCCTAGAGACAGGGCTGTCTGCAGGCCAAAGATGAGTGCTTCATACTCCGCCATGTTGTTGGTTGCCTTGAAATTTAGACGCACCATATACCCAAACTGTTCCCCCGATGGCATGAGGAGCAGTACGCCGGCACCGGCCCCCTGCTTTCGCGAGGAGCCGTCGAAGAAAAGTGTCCAGTGGTGTTCGGTGAAGACCGGAGCTCGGTGCTCTGTCTCACCGCCTTCATGGCCCCCTGGATCAGTCTTCGTCGGTGTCCACTCCGCCACAAAGTCAGCCAGTGCTTGGCTCTTGACTGCTTGGCGTGGGAGGAAGTCCAGCTCAAACTCCGCCAGCTCCACCGCCCATTTAGCAACGTTGCCAGTTGCATGGGGGCTGTGCAGAATTGTCTTCAGCGGATACGAGGTGACTACCAAGACCCGGTGGGCCTGGAAGTAATGGTGGAGCTTCCTGGAGGCCACGAGCACCGCATACAGCAGCTTGTGGACTTCTAGGTACCTTGTCTTGGCATCATGAAGTACTTCGCTGATGTAGTAGACAGGCCTCTGTACGGTTCGAACCCTCTCTCTTAGGTTTGGGAGGTCCTCGTCCATTGGCCCTGGCCCGTTGGAGGTGAGTGGACCCACAGGGGCCTCCGGGAACTGGGACCCAGAGGCCCTTAAGCTATCTTGATTATTCGGGAGCTCCGGGGGGTCTTGAGGGACCTCCGGGAGGTCCCAATTGGCCCCCGGGGATTTACCTTGGGGGTCCGGGAGACCGCCCTGGGCTTCCGGGAGGTCGACCTGGACCTCCGGGGGGTCCGGGAGACCGCCTTGGCCCTGCGCGGCCTCCTGGCGTCTGTCTTCTGCTACCGGAGCAGATTGCGAAGGTGAGGGGTCTGGCCGTTCTGCGACGAGGACCATACTCACCACTTCTGTTGTTGCCGCAATGTAGAGCAGCAGGTGCTCCCCGGGCTCAGGGGCTACCATGATAGGTAGGGTCATCAGGAGTCGCTTCAACTCCTGGAAAGCCTCTTCTGCTTCTTCAGTCCAGGCAAAAGGGCCTGACTTGCGCAGGAGCTTAAAGAAAGGGAGTGCCCGCTCTGCTAGCCTCGGTATAAACCGACTCAGCGCGGCTAGACATCCCGTGAGTCTCTGAACATCCTTGACGCGGGCAGGGGGCCGCATCAAGTCGATGGCCTTGATCTTCTCTGGGTTGGCCTCAATCCCTCGGTGCGAGACCAGGAACCCTAAGAGCTTCCCAGAGGACACGCTGAACACACATTTATCTGGGTTCAGCTTGGTGCGCGTAGAGTGCAACTTGTCAAAGACTAAGGCTAGGTTATGTAGCAAAGATGAACCCTGCTTGACCTTGACAACTATGTCATCGACGTACTCCTCAACTAGGTCTCTTATTAACTCCCCAAAGGTTTTGTGCATCGCCCGCACAAAGGTGGGGAGTGCATTCTTAAGGCCGTAAGGCATAGACACATAGCAATAAAGGCCGTCTACTGTGATGAAGGAGGTGTGCTCCTCGTCCTCCCTAGACCTGGGGATCTGATGGAAACCCGAGTAGGCATCTAGGAAGCACAGCATATCACAGCCTGACGTTGAGTCTACTATTTGATCTATTCTAGGGAGAGGGAATGGATCTTTGGGACATGCCTTATTGAGACTGGTGTAGTCGATGCACATCCGGAGCTTCCCGCCGGCCTTCGGGACAACGACGGGGTTCGCCAACCACCGGGGGTGCTGGACCTCCCGTATGAAGCCAGCATCCAGCAGCTTCTTGACTTCTTCACAGATGAAGTTTTGCCGCTCGATGGACTGCTTGCGGGGCTTCTGTTGAACTGGCCGGGCGTCGGGGAAGACTTTCAAGTGGTGCTCGATCACCTCCCTGGGGATCCTCGGCATCTGTGACGGCTGCCATGCAAACACGTTGACGTTGTGCCGGAGGAAGGTGACGAGCGCGCCTTCCTATTTGCTATCCAGGCCCCCGGCTACACGGGTGGTCTGGGTAGCTTCGGCGCCGACTTGGACGACCTTTAAGGGGACGCCGCCCTCGTCGAGAGGTTGCACGCGGGGTGCTGTGGCGGAAGCACGGTGACGTGCGCTTGGCCGGAGCTGGTCCGGCTCCGTATTGCCGAGGGCTGATGCCCCAGCTGTTGCGAGCGCTTGGCGCTTCTCTAGGGCCGACACTGCAGCAGTGCGGTCCCCACGAATCCTGAGGACGCCCGTCGGTGTTGGCATCTTCAGGACGAGGTAGCCGTAGTGGGCTACAGCCATGAACCGGTACAGGGCTGGCCTGCCGATTATGGCGTTGAAGGGGAGGTCTATCTCCGCTACGTCGAACAGAATGTACTCTGTCCGATAGCTGTCCGGAGCCCCGAAGGTCACCGGGAGGCTAATGTTGCCGTAGGTGATGACCTGTCCCGGCCCTACCCCTGAGAACGGGCTCGACGGGGTGAGCTTGGCCATCGGGACCTGCAGCTTCTGGAAAGCTGCACGGCTGATGAGGTTCAGCCCAGCTCCTCCATCTACCAAAACGTGGTACATTCTCACATTGGCGATGGTAGGGGCTACCAGGAGCGGTAGTTGGCCGGCCCCAGCCATGTTCCTGGGGCAGTCGGTGGCGTCAAAGATGTTGAGGGTCCCCATCCACTTAAGGTGCGGTGCAGCACTTGTGAGTGGCGCCACCGACGCTACCGCTCGACGCAGAGTCTTGACTGCGCTTCGGGACGAGGGGTCGGCGGACCCACTGTATATGACGTAGAGCTTCTTCCGACGCTCATCATCACTGGAGCTGGAGTCCTCATGATTGCGTGCCACCTTCACGACACGCTGAGGCTCCTGGCTCTCCTCTGGGTGGTCGATGTTGTCTGGAACATCCACCCTCTTTTCGTCTTCCTTTGGACGGAAGGGCAGGGCATCAGCCCGCTGCCGCTTCCCCTTGCGGAAACGCTCTGCGAGCCTTCGGATCTCCCGGCACTCAGCAGTAGTGTGGCGACAGCTGCCGTGCACGGGGCACATATTGTCTTGATTACCTTCTGGGATTGGTGACCTTCGCTGCCTCTTGTCGGGGCGCGGCCCCCGAGCCCCACTGAGCGTCGCTGCAGTGACGACTGGGGCTGCGGCCGGTGATCTTATCTTGCTTCTGCCTCGGCTCTTGGTCTTCCTGCTCCCTCCATAGGGAGTAGGACCAGATCTGGGCAGTCCTCCTGACTCGGAGGACGGCTGTGAGTGCCAGTTCCATCCTTCGGCTGCTCTGGCGCACTTGTCCGCCAAGCTGAAGAGCTCTGAGGCATCGCGGACCTCCCTGGTCGCGAGTTTCTCAAGCATCTTCTTGTCTCGGACACCTTACCGGAACGCCACCACCACAGAAGCATTTTGAATGTGTGGGATGGTGTTCCGCACCTGGTAGAACCGCTGGATGAAAGAGCGCAGCGACTCCCCAGGTTGTTGCTGGATGGCGTGGAGGTCGAGCTCCATGCCAGGCCGGGTGTAGGAACTGCCGAAGTTGGCTATGAACTGCCGGCAAAGCTCTCCCCAGGAAGTTACGGAACCCTGGGGGAGGTTCATGAGCCAAGACCGGGCTGGGCCAGTCAAGGCGACGGGGATGTAATTGGCCATGACGGCTTCATTCCCTCCTGTGGCAAGTACGGCGGTGGAGTAGATCTGGAGGAACTCCGCCGGGTTGACGCTGCCGTCGTACTTCTCGGGCAGGTGTGGCTGAAACTTGCGCGGCCACTTTGCGAAGCGAAGGTGGGATGCGAGGGCCGCACATCCTGCTTCTGTCGCCGCAGGTTCTGGTGCCGCGAACGCTTGGTTCGCACTGAGCACCACGTGCCCCGTTATGGGCAAGGATGCACCATAGGCCGGGGGCGCCATCTGCAGGACATATGACTGTGGCATATTCTGCATGGCGTAGGCCTGGGGCAGAGATCGCGTGGCGAAGGTCTGCTCTTCAAACTGGGTTGAGGCCGACGTCATGCTGTCGTCAGCCTCTTGGTAGCGGCGCCTTTCTCGGCGCTGCTCGAGGTATACCCAGGCATCTTGACCCAGGCGACACCGCTCCAGCTCTGTCCCCAGATCTGTCGATTGGGGCCTGGTAGAGCTGGAGTCTGCCGTCTGCTCGTCAACCAATACTGCGCGCATCAGCGACATGACCGGTTGGCCAGAGCGTCGTCCCCGCCGAAGTCGAGGGTTTGCGGCGGTGACGACGAGACGGTCTACCTCGCGGATCCACTGCCGGGTCGCTGCCTGAGGCGCGTCCCCAGCGGGCGGATTGTACAGTAGCGCTCTCGCTGCAGCTAGCGCACCCCCACTGGGTACGCCCAGCGCTATTGAAGACTTGATGCTGGTTGGAGCCTGCATTGCCGGGGTCGGCGCTGCCAGAGCCGGTTGCTGGCTCCCAGATTGTACCGACACAATCCGTCCCGAGTGTGTCGACATGTACTCCCCTCTGGTCGCGGTTGGCCGCAGAGGCGAGGGGGGAGAGTTCGCCGCTGAAGGAAGCTTGGTCATCTTCGTCGGCGGAAACTCGTCGCGCTAGGAGAAAAGCCCCCTACCTGGCGCGCCAAATGTCGAAGTGTTCTGTCGACACTTCCCCCGGGCCTGCACTGAGCAGCCTGCAGAGGTTCTTTTTTTGGTGGGGCTAGTTCCTAGCGGTGAGCTTGCGCAGATGGACGAGTTAGTAAGAGCTTGACACGGCGAGTTTTACATGGTTCAGGCCGCCGGAGCGTAAAACCCTACGTCCACGGCGAGCTATGGAGCTCGCTGTATTGCTTGCTGCTCAGGGCCGGAGTCCTGAGCTTGGGGGTGAGTTACAGCTTGAGAGTGTATGGCTAGCGTATGAGTTGCAAAGTGCAAACCCTTGCTATCGTCGCCTACCCGAGCCTTTTATAGTCCAAGACTCGGGCGGCTTACAAGGGGAGCCGGGACCCAACAGGTGGTCCCGGGAAGATTGTCTATTATCTACCGTATCTGCAGTTATGCCGGTAGTTGTCTCTGGTCGAAGGCTTCTGAGTCTTCATCTTACCGCCCTGACCATGCCGCATGCCAGTCGTAGTGGTTGATGACGGCGCAGGTGACATGGGATGTCTTGTCGTGGAGTTTATTGGCTGGCAGGTTCTGATACCGCGCGCCAGTCTGTGATGCGACTGGGCGCAACGGCACCTGACAGAAGCGTGCTCCGCGTCTTGGGAAGACGCGGGCCTTGAATACCTTGTACGGGCAAGGTGTGGGGCGTCTTTACGCCCGCTGCCTATCTCTCGGGAGCAGGCAGCACCGTTCTTCTGGCCACGTGGCGGGTCCGGAGCCCTTCTCTGAGGAGAGGTGGGTCCGGCCGGCGGGGCACGTGGAGCCTCTGGACCTCTCCCTGCGGAGGGGGAGGCTCGGCTTCTGTCGGCCACACGGCGGGCCCGGAGCTCTCCTCTGAGGAGAGGGAGGTCCGACCCCGCTGGACGCGTGGCACCTTCGGACCTCTCTCCCGCGGAGGGGGATGTCCGGCTTCTGTATGCCACGTGGCGGGCCCGGAGCTTTCCTCTGAGGAGAGGGAGGTCCGGCCCCGCCGGACGCGCGGCGCCTTCGGAGCTCTCCCTGCGGAGAAGGGCGAGTTCCTTAGGCATTTCTTCCTGTGCGCGGGGGTACCCCATATCTCAGGTACCGACAGACCGTGATATAGAAACTCATCCTTCGCGTGGGAATGGCGTTGAGAAGGCGGTTGGTGTAAATCCTTTAGCGGGCAACTTCGACGTGTCCGCGTAGAGGACCATCCTGCTCGGCGCGAAGCGTTTTTCTATGTCGGGGTGTCGTGTGAAAGATTGCTGTATACAACGTAAGAAAATCTCTTGAGAGAGTCTTTCGAGGCGGGTGTATGTGTCGTGTATTCCGGGTTGTTATTGATTCGAATCACCGTCGCTCGCGGAAGAGAATTGAGCATACTTGCCCACTGCGCCGTGACTTAGTAAGAAGAGGAACTAAGTCTCTTAACTTGCTGTTTGTGGATTAATCACTGTATTGGAACCTTGACTGAAGTAGATATAGAGTCAACTAAATTTCATTTCCACCTTAGGCTAGCAACATCGGGATAAGCGTTTCTTGTTTGATTGTGGACTTCCGATGTTGTGAGGCGTGAGGACCACTAAAATGAAGGCTAAAAGAATCTGAATATAAGGATCAAGTTTAGTCAAGCTGCATTTTGCAAATTCCTATTCCTACTGTCTTACTACCCCTGCATTTAGAGTTGCATGTTTAGGAGTGACGGTTAAGTCTTGCTGAGCCTTAGTGCTCACGGTTGCTTCTGAGTTGTTTTTGCAGGTAGCAGGATGCCTGCTATGAAGAGGGTTGTTCAGTGAGACGATGAACCTCACGGTTTGTTCAACTCCTCGGAAACCTAGCTGCTGCCTTTATTTGGTGAAGCTAGTAGGAAGCGTTCACGGGCTGAACGACTTCTCTTCGGCGTAGTTAGGGTCGAGAGTGAGTGTCGAAGTGTTCAGTCGACACTTCCCCCGGGCCTGCACTGGGCAGCCCGCGGAGGTTCTTTTTTCGGTGGGGCTAGTCTCTAGCGGAGAGCTTGTGCAGATGGACGAGTTAGTGAGAGCTTGACACGGCGAGTTTTACGTGGTCCAGGCCGCCGGAGCATAAAACCCTATGTCCACGGCGAGCTATGGAGCTCGCTGTATTGCTTGCTGCTCGGGGCCGGAAGCCTGAGCTTGGGGGTGAGTTACAGCTTGAGAGTGTATGGCTAGCGTATGAGTTGCAAAGTGCGAACCAACAGGGTTCGAACCCTTGCTAACGTTGCCTACCCGAGCCTTTTATAGTCCAAGACTCGGGTGGCTTACAAGGGGGGCCCGGGACCTGACAGGTGGTCCTAGGGAGATTGTCTATTATCTACCGTATCTGCAGTTATGCCGGTAGTTGTCTCTGGTGAAGGCTTCTGAGTCTTCGTCTTGCAGCCCTGCCCATGCCGCATGCTAGTCGTAGTGGTTGATGATGGCGGGGGCGGCATGGGATGTCTTGTCGCTGTGTTTATTGGCTGGCAGGCCCTGACACCGCGCGCCAGTCTGTGATGCGACTGGGCGCAATGGCACCTGACAGAGGTGTTCTCCGCGTCTTGGGAAGGCGCGGGCCTTGAATACCTTGTACGGGCAAGGTATGGGGCGTCTTTACGCCCGCTGCCTACCGCTCGGGGGCAGGCAGCGCTGTTCTGCTGGACACGTGGCGGGCCCGGAGCTCTCCTCTGAGGAGGGGGAGGTCCGGCCCCGCAGGACACGTGGAGCCTTCGGACCTCTCCCCCGCGGAGGGGGGAGGTCTGGCTTCTGTCGGCCACGTGGCGGGTCCGGAGCTCTCCTCTAAGGAGGGGGAGGTCCGGCCCCGGACATGTGGCACCTTCGGAGCTCTCCCCACGGAGGGGGAGGTCTGGCTGCTGTAGGCCACGTGGCGAGCACGGAGCTCTCCTCTAAGTGGAGGGAGGTCCGGCCCCACTGGACACGTGGCGCCTTCGGAGCTTTCCCTGCGGAGAAGGGCGAGACCCTTAGGCATTTTCCCCTGTGCGCGGGGGTTACCCCATATCGCGGGTACCGACAGTGTGACACGACCCCATTGGTCCTGTCGAGCCAGGATCACGCTGAGGGGTGCTGCGTTGCACAGCACCGTATAACACACGTCAAAGATACAAAGCGGAAGCGGAAATTTTATTACATAAACAAGTTTATGAACATGTTTACATCAAAATAAGTTTAGTCCACACTCGCGGGCGTAGACTAAGCATCAAGTGCACATTCAGCCCTTGAACGTGTCCTTGCTAGCACACACGCACACTAACTCTGCGGCGTGCACGACTCCCACTCGACGGGGTTCCCCTCCTGGGGTTCCGTCTCCTCTTCGGGAGTCCCTTCCTCATAGAACCCTGCAAAAGCTTCAAACACAAGCAGTGAGCACGAAGGCTCAGCAAGTCTGACCCGTCTCACCTAAACATGGAACTTCTACATGAGGTAGTGGGTTGTATGAGGTAAAAAAAAATCATTTGCAAGGACTCGCCTAATTAGTAGAACCTTACTTTCAAGTTTTAGCAGCAGGTTGTGGAGAACCTTACGCTAAGGCACATGAGAGAGCCGCAATCAAACAAGAAACGCATTTCTCTCATGTACTTTGCCCAAAGTTGAAAAGAACTTTAATTAGCTCTAAGCTACAGCATATCATTAACAATCAATGTCCAGCTTTCAATCAGCAACATTTTAACATGTAACTAACCTGTTCTTTCTACGTCACGGTACAGTGAACAAGTGGTACTCACTGACCGCGAGGGACGGCGATTATAATCGATTTACACCTGCAGGGTTACCCGAACAACCCGTCACGTACGCCCGTACTCGATGTCGCCTACAACAACCATCACGGACGCCGTACGCAACTACCTTTCACCCGTTAGCCATATATTGAACCGGTCCCATCGTCCCGAGCAAGAGGTCTCTGCACGCGCATCTCCGTGCCGCCAGCCGATTTACACCTCGAGCTCTCAACCTACCCTCTGAACGACGGGCAATGCCTCAATACCCAGCTACCCGAGTTACATCAGTTTACCGGTTCCCATATAGCCGGTAGGTCTTCGGTACTGTTCTAGCTTGTTCAACAGGCCCGCACACGGCTCGGTCCTCAATCGACACAAGCGGAGCTACAGCACACAGGCCCCAAAGTCCTGCTGCCCTTACTCTCCGCTCGGTCTCATTTTCTTGCCATGTGTGTCATGTGCTATCTCTACCCGAGCAATGTGCCTCTAGCCTATTCTCGCGAGTAGTTCCAACTACTCGACTTGTACCGAATCCTACGCTATCCTAGCAATGCAGTAGCTAACGGGGTTTTCAATCCTAACCGCAACCCATGGTTTTCTTGGCTATGCAGTTGGGTTTCCAATCAAGACTCTAATGCACAGAACAATATTCAAAGATGTGCTCAAAACAATAAACATTAGTAAAAAGGTTAATGCAAACCGGGGCTTGCCTTGCTGCTCTTGGTCGTAGGCTAGCTGTTCCTCCGGAGTAACGAAGTCTAGGACTTCGGGTTCCTCCTCGACCTTAGCGACTACATGATAAGAGCAATGTATGTATTAATTTAAATGCATTTGTATTAACTTTGAAGTTGTGAAGTATACAACCCTTGCTAGACAGACCTAATGACTGTGAAACTTTTACTGTGGCTTCGTTACAACCTAAACAAAGACTTGGTCAAGTTTTAGTTGCAGCAAAGCTCATTTGAGCCCTCTACAATTAATTATGTCCTTGACCTTAATTGGAACTCTTAGGGTGTTCTAGAAATTTTCATGAAACAAACTATGCCTTCCTAAAAACTAGATTTTCAGAGGGTTCTAATGGAGTTGGTCTCACTTAATTTGGAAGTCTCTAACTAAAGATATGAGCCAAACAATTTCAGAGAAAATTCTGAAAATGTTTCTGAACATTTTCTATTTTCTTTGGAACAGTTTCACTAATCACACCATTAGGTGGATTAAATGAGCTCAAATGGATCTGAAAGTTTTATGGTAGTTCAAGGATATTTTGGTGAACATCTCAGCAAAATTTCAGGATTTTCCTCCAAAGGATTCTCCAGTTAAAATTCCTAACAGTTTAAATTTTGAGGAATTAATTCTGGAGAAATGAGGAATTTCATGGAGTGAAAGTTGATTTTCTGGAAAGTACTCAGAGAGCTGAATCCAGCAAAATTTGATTCACTCAATTTGGAGCTTTCTAGCCAAAGTTATAAGGATTTGAAGTTTGAACTAAAACTGAAATTCGGGGAAAAGTTTAAACTCTGGCTTGTGGGCCCCGCACACAGTGCGTTGTCTCCCTCCTCGCGCCAACTGCGCGGCGGCGGCGTTCTCCGGCGACCCTCGCCGGAACTGAGTTCCCGGCCACCCCCCGGCCCGAAATTTGCCGCCTGCCCCTTTTCCGACCCCCTGGACTCGATGGTAGGGTCGCCGGCCGCCGGCGATGACCGGAAACCCGTGCGCACCGGTGACAGCACCTGCTAGGGTTCTGGTGAGGTCGGTCCCGCTCTCCCGTGCACCAAATCGACCGGAAATCAGTCGGAGAGCATCAGTAGGGCATGGGAAACACGAACCAGGGCTGGGTGGAAGCTAGAAATACCGGCAACAAGGCTCTCGACGGTGAGCCGAGGTGTTCAGCCATGGCGGCGGGGAAAACAGCCATATCATGGCCGATTCTCGATGGTTTTCTCTAATTCCAGTTCGAGCGTGGGCGCTAGCATGCATAGAAGCTACTAGGTAACGAGCTCGTCCAACCTTCGTGCATAGAGCACGAATTTCACCCGAAGGTGAGCTCGGTTCTTATGAACTGATCAAGAGTAATTTTGGAAATTCTCGGCCGAGGGTTGATCAATCGCCAAACGGCTTTCGGCTACTCCATCTACATACAATCACGCACCTTTCTTGTGTAGAGAAGAAGACGTGACAACGGCTGTGCCGTGCTGTCCACGGGAGCCCGATCGGCGGCGATGTTTGGCTCGCCAGAGAAATGGCTCGTACAGCTTGAGAACGCTTGCTCACTGGGCAACACGGGGTCTAGGAGGTTGCTCACGACCTCTTGGCGCCGTTTTGCTGTGGAGGAGAGGCTGTGCTCGCGGGTGACCGGCCTGATCAAGCGTGAGCTCGAGCGGCGGTGATGGCAGTGGAAAAACGGCCGAGTATGCCGGCAGCTCGGGGAATGAGTGATCGGAGCACGCCGGGGAGGAGATAAGTAGCCCGGCGACTGGTCTCCGGCTTGGGGCGCGCAGCAGGAGCTGGCGCCGGCTGCCCCCCCTCGGTGGCGCGCGCACACTGCAACCGGGAACCGACTGAACTGTGTTTCAGTCGGTTTGTGTTGAAGCAGATGCTGACATGTGGGTCCCACCCCTCCTTTTAACCTCTGAAATTTACTCCTAACAACTGTGGTAAACAGTGAATCCTATACTACCCTTGGCCATTCAAATTATTCCCCCATGAGCCATTTGAATTGATCAAAGTTCAAATGAGGTTTGGTTTGAATGAATTTCAGCACAAGTTCAGTTTGAAATTCAAATAAAGTTTGAATCTCTCCCCCTTAGCTCATGTCAAGATCAACTCCAAATGGAGTGAAAATTGGTGTGTGAGCTCACAAAAATGTGCTGAGTAAGAATATGCCTTCCACTTTCAAATTCATGGTATAAAAACAGTTTGAATTTGAATATGTTTTCAAACTGCCCCCTTCCTATCTATACCCAAGATGACCTCAAAAAGGTTTTGAATTTGGGTGAAACTTGGCATGGACATCCTTAGCAAAGTGTAGGAGTTTTCATATGTCCAGCCCATCTATATCACATGTGGGAAATACCACTTTTGCAATGTGTGAGTTTGTTTTCTAATGAGCATGTTGATAATTGTTACTTGCTCTTCATTTGTGTTCATCATCTTTCCTCAAATGAGGTGTATGTGTGTGTGGTGATGAACACTTCAATTATGTGTCAAAAACTGAGGCCCTTACACAGTGGCCCCCGGGCTCACCTCGGGGGAGGTAACGAGCCCGAGGTGAGGCCTTCTCCTACCCGCGCACTTTCTTGTCTTGAGTACTCCCTGTGCTGGCAGGGTCTTGAGGGCTTCGGAGTTCAGCCTCTTAGGAGAGGGTGAAGCCTGGCATCGGAGCTCGGCCCGGCTGTGGGGGCAGAGGTCCGGAAGTCATCGGAGCACAGGTCCACAAAGGGTGTGAGGTCCGGCATCAGGGCTCGCCTCTGAAAGGAGGGCAAGGGCTGGCATCAGAGCTCGGCCCAGCTGCGGGGGCGGAGGTCCTGAAGTCGTCGGAGCTCAGGCCAGCGAGGGGCGTGAGGTCCGGAGGTCATCGGAGCTCAGGCCAACGAAGTGCGTGAGGTCCGGCATCAGCGCTCGCCTCTGAAAGGAGGGCGAGAGCTGGCCTCGGAACTTGGCCCAGCCGTGGGGGCGAAGGTCCGGAAGTCATCGGAGCTCAGACCAGCGAAGGGCGTGAGGTCCGGCATCAGCGCTCGCCTCTGAAAGGAGGGCGAGGGCTGGCCTCGGAGCTCGGCCTGACTGTGGAGGCGGAGTCCGGAAGTCATCGGAGATCAGGCCAACGAAGGGCGTGAGGTCCGGCATCAGCGCTCGCCTCTGAAAGGAGGGCGAGGGCTGACCTCGGAGCTAGGCCCAGCTGCGGGGGCGGAGGTCCGGAAGTCATCGGAGCTCGTGCCAGCGAAGGGCGTGAGGTCTGGCATCAGCGCTCGCCTCTGAAAGGAGGGCGAGGGTTGGCCTCGGGCTCGGCCTGGCTGTGGATGCGGAGTACGGAAGTAATCGGAGCTCAGGCCAGCGAAGGGCGTGAGGTCCGGCATCAGCGCTCGCCTCTGAAAGGAGGGCGAGGGCTGGCCTCGGAGCTCTGCCTGGCTGTGGAGGCGGAGTCCGAAAGTCATCGGAACTCAGGCCAGCGAAGGGCGTGAGACCCGGCATCAGCGCTCGCCTCTGAAAGGAGGGCGAATGCTGGCATCAGAGCTCAGCCCAGCTGCGGGGGCGAAGTCTGGCACTGCTCAGTGGTCCCCCTTTCCTGTCCCTTAGTCTCATTTGGCTTACTGTCCCAGGCCAGAATACGGGGCTCGGGTAATCCAATGCACTTGGTCCCGAAGGTCTGGCCCCAGCCCCAGTCAGGGTGTAACCGTCCGGCCCCCTGGTACTCAGACCGTAGCGCTGGGGGGCAGAGTGCACATGCTTTGGGTGCAAGACCGGGCAAAGCATGGCTCCTGACCCCCCGGTCTAGCGTAGGTCTTTTCTCGGAGGAGACCAACTGGCGGTACAGTACCCTCACAGGGGGAGATCCAAAAGGCCACCGGGCCTTTGGCAGATACCCCAAGCACTACCGTTTTCGGCAGGACAGCAAATATCGACTATGCATGAGAGCAGGAAAGAGGAACCAAGTGTACAATGGACGCACACTTTCTAGAGCGTGGGGAGGTGTTCATATAAATTAATGCGTAATTTAAATGAACACCTAAGTAAGCATGGTGAACTTACTGGGGTAGCGTCGGAGCGCCTGTCTTCACACAGAGCGGGTCATGCGTGGCTTCGTCGTATGCCGGACATGGGGGGACCCCCATGGCAATCTCAGGGGGAAGCATGGCTTTGGCCCCGCATACCATATGGAAGGGTAGTTCCCGTGACCCGGCCCTGGGAAGTCCGGCTGGCCCTCGACATGGAGGAGCCGGTATCCCCCGATGGCTCTGGGTGCGCGTCTGCACCGGTTGTGTGGGTCTGCTTGGCGTGGACCTGGCACACATTGCATCCCTAACCGGTTTGACGGCGTCCAGGTGGCTCTCGGTCAGTAGGAACCATGCCGGTTGGCTTAACTGACCAACGTGCGGGACGATGAGCGTTCCCAGCACTCGCCTCCTTGGACTACTGTGAGCTAATCGCAGCCTTCCTCCTGGGTTATGCACCACAATAGGATGTCGTGGCGCCACGCCAGTAAAGATACCAGCGCGTAGCACTTAGCCATCCGCACCACCCGTTCAGCGGATGCACGTTCATCAGGAAGGATGTCCTTCAAGGAGTCCCGGACCTCCGTGGTCCATGCATCGGGACTACTTGAGCTTCTGGACCTTGAGCGCTGGGTTGCACGGAGTCCACAGTGACTCTTACGATCCTTTGGCGGCATCCAGGGCCGCTGGGACTGCCTAGCTTCGAGGCACTGTTCAGCCCCCTTCGCCCGGTTCGGCGGGCCGGGCTGTGGACCGCAGCAACATCCTCTCGAAGACTCCTTCGTGCGCAGGGGCTCCGATGGAGGCTTTCGTTGAGAGATCGTCAGCTGCGGCCATGCAAGCGTGCGGTACATGGCGCAGGTCCAAGGCGAGGAATTCTTTCTCCAACATCCGCATGTGAAGCAGATAAGCAGCTAGCTGTGGGTCATTGCAGGGGCATTCACCCTTAACTTGCTTGATAACTAGCTGGGAGTCGCCCTGCGCCAACAACTGGCGAGCGCCCAGAGACAGGACTGTCTTTTAGGCCAAAGATGAGTGCTTCATACTCTGCCTAGTTGTCGGTTGCCTTGGAATTGAGACGCACCATGTACCCAGACTGCTCCCCCGATGGCATGAGAAGCAGTACGCTGGCACCGGCCCCCTGCTTTCGCGAGGAGCCGTCGAAGAAGAGCGTCCAGTGAGGCCCGGTGAAGACCGGAGCTCGGTACTTTGGTTCACCGTCTTCGCGGCCCCCTGGGTCAGCCTTCGTTGGCGTCCACTCAGTCACGAAGTCAGCCAGTACTTGGCTCTTGGCTGTCTGACGTGGTCGGGAGCTCAGCTTGAACTCCGCCGTCTTCGGGCTGTCTTCCGGCTTCGGAAGCTGGCAGTGAGTGCCAGCTCCGCCCTCCGGCTGCTCTGGCGAACTTGTCCGCCAGGCTGAAGGGCTCGGAGGCATCGCAGACCTCTCTGGTTGCAAGCCTCTCAAGCATCTTCTTGTCCTGGACACTGTCGAAGTGCCGCCACCACAGAAGCACTTTGAATATGTGGAATGGTGTTGCGTACCTGGGAGAACCGCTGGATGAAGGAGCACAGCGACTCCCCAGGTTGTTGCTTGATGGCTTGGAGGTCAAGCTCCGTGCTGGGACGGGTGTAGGAGCTGCCAAAGTTGGCGATGAACTGCCGGCAGAGCTCTCCCCAGGAAGTTATGGAACCCCGAGGGAGATTCATTAGCCAAGACCGGGCAGGGCCGGTCAAGGCGACGGAGAAGTAGTTTGGCCATGACGGCCTCATCCCCTCCGGATTGACGCTGCCGTCATACTTCTCGGGCAGGTGCGGCCGAAACTTGCGCGGCCACCTCGTGAAGCGGAGGTGGGGCTCCAGGGACGTACATCCTGCCCCTGTTGCTGCAGATGTTGGTGCCGCGAACGCTTGGTTCGCCGCTGGCACAGTGTACCCCGGTATGGGCAAGGTTGCGCCATAGACCGGGGGCGCCGTTTGGAGGACATATGGCTGTGGCATACGCTGCGTGGCGTATGTCTAGGGCAGAGTTCGCGTGGCGAAAGTCTGGTCCTCAGGCAGGGTTGAGGCAATCGTCATGCTGACGCCGGCCTCTTGGCTGCGACGCCTTTCTCGTCGCCGCTCGAGGAACATTTGGGCATCTTGGCCCAGGTGGCATCGTTCCAGCTCAGTACTCAGGTCCTTCGACGGAAGCCTGGTGGAGCTGGAATCTGCCGTCTGTCCGTCAACCGTTGGCGTGCGCGTCAGCGACACAGCCGGTTGGCCAGAGCGTCGTCCCCGCCGAAGTCAAGGGTTTGCAGCGGCGACGACAAGACGGTCTACCTCGCGAATCTACTGCTGGGTCGCTGCCTGAGGCGCGTCCCCAGCAGGCGGATTGTGCAGTAGTGCTCTTGTTGCGGCTAGCGCACCCCCGCCGGGTACGCCCAGTGCTACTGAAGACCTGACGCTGGTTGGAGCCTGCATTGCCGGGGTCGGCGCTGCCAGAGCCGGTTGCTGGCTCCCAGTGCAGGTACTGGTGCCGCGAACGCTTGGTTGCGCCTGGCACAGTGTACCCCGGTATAAGCAAGGTTGCGCCATAGGCCGGGGACGCCGCTTGCAGAGCACATGGTTGTGGCTTATGCTGTGCGGCGTACGCCTGGGTCAGAGCTCGCGTAGCGAAGGTCTGCCCTCCAGGCTGGGTCGAGGCCGACGTCATGTTGTCGCCAGCCTCTTAAGTGCGACGCCTTTCTCAACGTCGCTCGAGGAACACTCGGGCATCTTGGCCCAAGTGGCACCGTTCCAGCTCTGTCCTCAGGTCCGTCGACGGAAGTTTGGTGGAGCTGGAACCCGCCGTCTGCCCGTCAACCGTTGGCGTGCGCGTCAGCGACACAGCCGGTTGGCCGGAGTGTCGTCCCCACCGAAGTCGAGGGTTTGCGGCGGCGACGACGAGATGGTCTACCTCGCGAATCCACTGTTGGGTTGCTGCCTGAGGCGCGTCCCCAGCAGGCGGATTGTGCAGTAGCGCCCTTGCTGCTGCTAGCGCACCCCCACCGGGTACGCCCGGCGCTACTGAAGGCCTGACGCTGGTTGGAGCCTGCATTGCCGGGATCGGCGCTGCCAGAGCCGGTTGCTGGCTCCCAGCTTGCCCTGACACACTCCGTCCTGAGTGTGTCATCATATACTCTCCCCTGGTCACGGTTTGCCGCGGACGCAGGGGGGAGAGTTTGCCGCTGAAGGAAGCTTGGTCATCTTCGTTGGCGGAAACTCGTCGCGCAAGGGGAAAAGCCCCCTTGCTGGCGCGCCAAATGTTGAAGTGTTCAGTCGACACTTCCCCCGGGCCTGCACTGGGCAGCCCGTGGAGGTTCTTTTTTCGGTGGGGCTAGTCTCTAGCAGAGAGCTTGCGCAGATGGACGAGTTAGTGAGAGCTTGACACGGCGAGTTTTACGTGGTTCAGGCCGCCGGAGCGTAAAACCCTACGTCCACGGCGAGCTATGGAGCTCGCTGTATTGCTTGCTGCTCGGGGCCGGAGGCCTGAGCTTGGGGGTGAGTTACAGCTTGAGAGTGTATGGCTAGCGTATGAGTTGCAAAGTGCGAACCCTTCCTATCGACGCCTACCCGAGCCTTTTATAGTCCAAGGCTCGGGCAGCTTACAAGGGGGGCCGGGACCCGACAGGTGGTCCCGGGAAGATTGTCTATTATCTACCGTATCTGCAGTTATGCCGGTAGCTGCCTCTGGTCGAAGGCTTCTGAGTCTTCATCTTGCCGCCCTGCCCATGCCGCATGCTAGTCGTAGTGGTTGATGACGGCGCAGGCGGCATGTGATGTCTTGTCGCGGTGTTTATTGGCTGGCAGGTTCTGACACCGCGCGCCAGTCTGTGATGCGACTGGGTGCAACGGCACCTGACAGACGCGTGCTCCACGTCTCCGTATCTCGGGAAGACGCGGGCCTTGAATACCTTGTACGGGCAAGGTATGGGGCATCTTTACGCCCGCTGCCTACCGCTCGGGGCAGGCAGTGTCGTTCTGCTGCCACGTGGCGGGCCCGGGGCCCTTCTCAGAGGAGAGGAGGGTCAGCTCCGCGGGGCACGTGGAGCCTCCGGACCTCTCCCCACGGAGGGGGAGGCTCGGCTTCTGTTGGCCACGTGGCGGGCCCGGAGCTCTCCTCTGAGGAGAGGGAGGTCCAGCCCCACTGGACGCGTGGCGCCTTCGGACCTCTCTCCCGCGGAGGGGGAGGTCCGGCTTCTGTATGCCACGTGACGGGCCCAGAGCTCTCCTCTGAGGAGAGGGAGGTTCGGCCCCGCCGGACGCGTGGCGCCTTCGGAGCTCTCCCTGCGGAGAAGGGCGAGTTCCTTAGGCATTTTACCCTGTGCGCAGGGGGTACCCCATATCTCAGGTACCGACAGTGGCCCCCGGGCCCATCTCGGTGGAGGCAGCGAGCCCAAGGTGGGACCTCTGTCTCTTTCGATCCGCGCACTTTCTCTAAGTCCCGAATTGACCGCTGCCAGAGCACGAACGGCCGCGGGATCGTGGGAGCGTGCGCTCACTTGATGGTTGCTTTTACTGCGGCAGTTCCCAAGACTGCCGCTTCTGCACGTTGCGGCGCTTTCTTCGGGAACCGCCGAAGTGCCTTGCCGGCTCATCTTCTCAGGAGACTGACTCCTTGACCCCACCGCTTCAGTTAGGCAGCTTGGGCCCACCCGTCATCGGCACTCGGTCTAGGAACCGAAGCGTTCACCGACGCGGGGTATTCGAGACGTTCCGAATCGCTTGGGATTGCACCCGGTAAGGTGTGAAATGAAACCCCCATGTGGGTGCGTTCCCCTTATAAGGCTTCCAGCCCCTGCGCCTCCCTTGGGTCTCTGCAGTCCTGTCTTCTTCCATGGCTCGTAACCCGCCTTATGGGGGGAGAATTGCTCTCGGTTCCCTCCAGCGGTTGCGTCTGCACCAAACCTGGGACTCAGGGAGCCTGCCTGCCCTGCCTCTGAGGGTGGCGCCGCCAAGGGGTCTCTGGTTTGTCCTCCCGACGGAGCCCTTCCTTGGTGACAGCGGGCAGAAAGCTCCTTGGCGTTGTGTCCTTTCCCAGGTGGTGGAGTCTTCAAAGGAACCGCTGAAGCACCGAGGAGAATCCCAGGCGGCAGAGTCTCCGAGAAGACCGCTGAACACTGCGGAGGGGGCCTCAGGAGCACCCTTAATGACTCCAGCTTTTGCGCAGGTGATGAGGGATGGGGGCTCCAGGGGCACCCTTGACGGCACCGGCTTTTGCGCCGATGATGAGGGAACTTCAGGAGAAGGAAACTGCCGATGCACCATGGAGGATCCCAGACGGCAGAGTCTCCAGGAAGACCGCTGAATACTGCGGAGGGGGCCTCAGGAGCCCCCGTGGTGTCACTGGTTTTTGCGCCGGTGATGAGGGAGGCGATTCATGCGCTCTGGTCATAGAGCGAGAGAGTTCCGCCAGGGCTGAAGCCTGGTGACGCGGCCGTTGTTGCAACTTCTGGATTCTGGTCGTGTCAGGAGACCCTTGGGACTTGTTTCTTCCTTTTTCTATAGTCCAGCTCATGGAGCCTCGCATAGTTTGACTCTTTTAAGATATTTGTGACTGTGATGCTTTTTCTCTCCTTCTTGGGCTTGCCTGACTGAGTCCTTAGCTCCGCACGGTACTCAGAGGCCATCTCCAATCTCGGAGCTTTGCACAGACACCCTCCCCGGGTCCTAACCGTGTTAGGGGCCCCCGGAGGTTTCCGGATCTTGCCCTATGGGGAGCCCCAAATCTGCCTGCCACGTGGCGGGTCCGGAGCTCCTCCTTAAGAGGCGGGAGCTCCGGCCATGCTGGACACGTAGGGCTTTAGGAGCCCTCCCACCGAGGGGGGGAGGTCCGGTTTCCGCCTGCCATGTGGCTAGCCCGGAGCCCTCCTCAAGGGAGGTGAGAGTTCCGGGCCTGCTGGACATGTGGGGCCCTCGGGTCCCGCCCCTGCTGAAGGGGCGGGACGCGGTCCTTCCAGTCCTAGGCCGAAGTAGTTGGTAGCTGCTTTTCCCCCTGCTTCATGCAGACCCTGTTGCCGCAACCTGGAGGTCCTGCACATAGGTAGAGGAAACGTAATTCTCCTTGGGGGCTCCCCCTCCCTTATCTCATAGTCTTATTTGACTTATAGCCCCTAACCATATGATTGGTGCTTGGGGACTTGTAGAGAGGGGGAGCTGAGAACATGGCAACCATGCGCTGCAAGGGTGATTAAAAAACTCAATTCACAATTTAAATGAGTACAAGGAAAGAGCAAAGTAGAGCAGATTTCTTTTCGTACAACTTTCCACAGGAGGAAGGCAGGCTAAACATGGAAGCCACGACCCACCCCATTAAGAGGGGAAGCAAGACTCTACGCGCTTGGAGTCGGAACCAGGCAAAGCTGAACGTAGTCCTGGACCGTCCCCTGGGGTTTAGCTGCTCTGAGCGCTGCTCCTAGACTCTATGGAGTTTATTACGAAAAGAAAGTACTGTCCTATTTTTGCTCTAGGGGTAGAAGTTACGGAGGTGTTCTATGTTCCAAGGGTTCGGGAGCAGGTCCCCATCCTTGGTGGAAAGGCGCACACACCTGGGGCGGCATACTTTCGTGACTCGGAAGGGGCCTTCCCAACTAGGGGAGAGTTTGTGGGCCCCTTCGCGAGAAAGTATGCACCGCAACACCAGGTCACCTTCCTGCAGCTCCCGGGCACGCACAGACCTCTGGTGGTAGCGCCGAAGCGCTTGTCTGTACCGCGCGTTACGGAGTGCCGCATGTAATCGGACCTCGTCGACGAGGTCGATTTCTCCACGCCGGAGGTTGTCCTGCGTGGCTTCGTCGTAAGCCCGGACACGGTGAGACTTCATGGTGATTTCTGGGGGAAGTACAGCTTCAGCCCCCATACACCATGAAGAAGGGTGTCTCCCTGGTGGCCCGGCTCTGGGATGTCCGGTTAGCCCATAGTGTGCTCGGAAGCTCATCTACCCAATTGGCACCATGTTTCTTCAGGCTGGCGAAGGTGCGAGCCTTAAGGCCCCGGAGAATCTCGGCGTTGGCCCTCTCAACTTGCCCATTGCTCCTCGGGTGGGCGACAGAGGCATAGCATACCTGAATACCAAGGTCCTCGCAGTAGTATTGGAATGCTGCGCTGGTGAACTGGGTCCCGTTGTCGGTGATGATCCTGTTTGGGACCCCGAACCGGCAGACAATAGACTTGATGAACTTTACTGCGGATTGTTTGTTGATGGTGACAACTGGGGTAGCTTCCAGCCACTTGGTGAACTTGTCGATGGCGACATAGAGGTACCGGAATCCCCCGACGGTTCTGGGAAATGGTCCCAGGATGTCCAGCCCCCATACGGCAAACGGCCACGAGGGCGGGATCATCTGTACCGCCTGAGCCGGTGTATGGATCTGCTTGGCATGGAACTGGCACGCCTTGCAGCTCTCGACCAGCTTGACGGCATCCTGGAGTCTGTCGGCCAGTAGAAGCCATGCCGGAAGGCTTTACCGACAATCGTGCGTGAGGAAGAATGACTTCCACATTCGCCTCCATGGATCTCAGCGAGCAAGTCGCAGCCTTCCCCCTGGGTTATGCACCGCAATAGGATGTGGTTGGCGCCACGCCGGTAGATATCCCCCTCTTCCAGCGCGTACCTCTTAGCCATACGCACAATCCGTTCAGCGGTTGCATGTTCATCAGGGAGGATATTGTCCTTCAAGTAGTCCCGGATCTCCGTGATCCATGCATTGGGTCTGACTTGAGCTTCTGGATCTTGAGCGCTGGGTTGCACGGAGTCCCCAGTGACGCTTACGATCCTTGGCGGCATCCATGGCTGTAGGGCCGCCGGGACCGCCAGCTTCGAGGTGCTGGTCAAGCCCCCTTCGCCCGGCTCGGCGGGCCGGGCTGTAGGCCGCAGCAACGTACTCTCGAAAACTCCTTCGGGCGCGGGGGCTCCGGTGGAAGCCTTCGTTGAAAGGTTGTCAGCTGCGGCATTACCAGCGCACGGTATGTGGTGCAGGTCCAAAGCGAGGAATTCTTTCTCCAACATCTGTACGTGAAGCAGATACGCAGCTAGCTGCGGGTCATTGCAGGAGCATTCGCC
The DNA here is from genome assembly GCA_030760725.1 of Neostapfia colusana. Classification (NCBI taxonomy): domain Eukaryota; kingdom Viridiplantae; phylum Streptophyta; class Magnoliopsida; order Poales; family Poaceae; genus Neostapfia; species Neostapfia colusana. The sequence continues at coordinate 89,991,379 of JASWHV010000003.1, forward strand.
CTTGACTTGCTTGATGACCAGTTGGGAGTCGCCCTGTGCCAACAACTGGCGAGCGCCTAAAGACAGGGCTGTCTGCAGGCCAAAGATGAGTGCTTCATACTCCGCCATGTTGTTGGTTTCCTTGAAATTTAGACGCACCATATACCCAAACTGTTCCCCCGATGGCATGAGGAGCAGTACGCCGGCAACGGCCCCCTGCTTTGGCGAGGAGCCGTCGAAGAAAAGTGTCCAGCGGGGTTCGGTGAAGACCGGAGCTTTGGGCTCTGGCTCACCGCCTTCATGGCCCCCTGGGTCAGTCTTCGTTGGTGTCCACTCCGCCACAAAGTCAGCCAGTGCTTGGCTCTTGACTGCATGAAGCGGAAGGAAGTCCAGCTCAAACTCCGCCAGCTCCGCCGCCCATTTAGCAACGTTGCCAGTTGCATGGGGGCTGTGAAGAATTGTCTTCAGCGGATACGAGGTGACTACCGAGACCCGGTGGGCCTGGAAGTAATGGCGGAGCTTCCTGGAGGCCACGAGCACCGCATACAGCAGCTTGTGGACTTCTAGGTACCTTGTCTTGGCATCATGAAGTACTTCGCTGATGTAGTAGACAGGCCTCTGTATGGTTCGAACCCTCTCTCTTAGGCTTGGGAGCTCCTCGTCCATTGGCCCCGGCCCGCTGGAGGTGGGTGGACCCACGGGGGCCTCCGGGAACTGGGACCCGGAGGCCCTTAAGCTTTCTTGATCATCCGGGAGCTCCGGGGGGTCTTGAGGGACCTCCGGGAGATCCCAATTGGACCCTGGAGATTTATCTTGGGGGTGCGGGAGGCCGTCCTGGGCCTCCAGGAGGTCGACTTGGACCTCCAGGGTGTCCTGGAGACCGTCTTGGCCCTGCGGGGCCTCCTGGCGTCTGTCTTCTGCTACCAGAGCAGGTTGCGAGGGTGAGGGGTCTGGCCGCTCCGCGACAAGGACCATACTCACTACTTCTGTTGTCGCCTCAATGTAGAGCAGCAAGTGCTCCCCGGGCTCAGGGGCTACCATGATAGGTAGGGTCGTCAGGAGTCGCTTCAACTCCTGGAAAGCCTCTTCTGCTTCGTCAGTCCAGGCAAAGGGGCCTGACTTGCGCAGGAGCTTAAAGAAAGGGAGTGCCCGCTCTGCTAGCCTCGGTATAAACCGACTCAGCGCGGCTAGACATCCCGTGAGTCTCTGAACATCCTTGGCGCGGGCAGGGGGCCGCATCAAGTCGATGGCCTTGATCTTCTCTGGGTTGGCCTCAATCCCTCGGTGCGAGACCAGGAACCCTAAGAGCTTCCCAGAGGACACGGCGAACACACATTTATCTGGTTTCAGCTTGGTGCGCGTAGAGCGCAACTTGTCAAAGACTAGAGCTAGGTTATCTAGTAAGGATGAACCCTGCTTCACCTTGACAACTATGTCATCGACATACACCTCAACTAGGTCTCTTATTAACTCCCCAAAGGTTTTGTGCATCGCCCGCACAAAGGTGGGGAGTACATTCTTAAGGCCGTAAGGCATAGACACATAGCAATAAAGGCCGTCTACTGTGATGAAGGAGGTGTGCTCCTCGTCCTCCCTAGACATGGGGATCTGATGGAAACCTGAGTAGGCGTCTAGGAAGCACAGCATATCACAGCCTGACGTTGAGTCTACTATTTGATCTATTCTAGGGAGAGGGAATGGTTCTTTGGGACATGCCTTATTGAGACTGGTGTAGTCGATGCACATCCGGAGCTTCCCGCCGGCCTTCGAGACAACGACGGGGTTCGCCAACCATCGGGGGTGGTGGACCTCCCGTATGAAGCCAGCGTCCAGCAGCTTCTTGACTTCTTCACGGATGAAGTTTTGCCACTCGATGGACTGCTTGCGGGGCTTCTGTTGAACCGGCTGGGCGTCGGGGAAGACTTTCAAGTGGTGCTCGATCACCTCCCTGGGGATCCCCGGCATCTGTGACGGCTGCCATGCAAACACGTCGACGTTGTGCTGGAGGAAGGTGACGAGCGCGCCTTCCTATTTGCTATCCAGGCCCCCGGCTACCCGGGTGGTCTGGGTAGCTTCGGCACCGACTTGGACGACCTTTAAGGGGACGCCGCCCTCGTCGAGAGGTTGCACCCGGGGTGCTGTGGTGGAAGCATGGTGACGTGCGCTCGGGCGGAGCTGGTCCGGCTCCGTATTGCCGGGGGCTGATGCCCCAGCTGTTGCGAGCGCTTGGAGCTTCTCCAGGGCCGACACTGCAGCAGTGCGGTCCCCACGAATCCTGAGAACGCCCGTCGGTGTTGGCATCTTCAGGACGAGGTAGCCGTAGTGGGCTACAGCCATGATCCGGTACAGGGCTGGCCTGCCGATTATGGCGTTGAAGGGGAGATCTATCTCGGCTACGTCGAACATAATGTACTCTGTTCGATAGCTGTCCGGAGCCCTGAAGGTCACCGGGAGACTAATGTTGCCGTAGGGGATAACCTGTCCCGGCCCTACCCCTGAGAACGGGCTCGACGGGGTGATCTTGGCCATCGGGACCTGCAGCTTCTGGAAAGCTGCACGGCTGATGAGGTTCAGCCCAGCCCCTCCATCTACCAAAATGTGGTACATTCTCACGTTGGCGATGGTAGGGGCTACCAGGAGCGGCAGTTGGCCGGCCCCAGCCAAGTTCCTGGGGCAGTTGGTGGCGTCAAAGCTGATGGGGGTCCCCATCCACTTAAGGTGCGGTGCAGCACTTTGGAGTGGCGCCACCGACGCTACCGCTCGGCGCAGAGTCTTGACTGCGCTTCGGGACGAGGGGTCGGCGGACCCGCCGTATATGACGTAGAGCTTCTTCCAACGCTCATCGTCACTGGAGCCAGAGTCCTCATGATTGCGTGCCGCCTTCACGACACGCTGAGACTCCTGGATCTCCTCTGGGTGGTCGATGTTGTCTGGAACATCCACCCCCTGTTCGTCTTCCTTTGGACGGAAGGGCAGGGCATCAGCCCGCTGCCGCTTCCCCTTGCGGAAATGCTCTGCGAGCCTTCGGATCTCCCGGCACTCGGCAGTAGTGTGGCGACAGCTGCCGTGCACGGGGCACATGTTGTCCTGGCTATCTTCCGGGATCGGTGACTTTCGCTGCCTCTTGTCAGGGCGCGGCCCCCGAGCCCCACTGAGCGTCGCTGCAGTGACGACTGGGATCGCGGCCGGTGGTCTTATCTTGCTTCTGCCTTGGCTCTTGGTCTTCCTGCTGCCTCCATAGGGAGTAGGACCAGATCCTGGCAGCCCTCCTGACTCGCAGGACGGCTGTGAGTGCCAGTTCCGTCCTTCGGCTGCTCTGGCGCACTTGTCCGCCAAGCTGAAGAGCTCTGAGGCATCGTGGACCTCCCTGGTCACGAGTTTCTCAAGCATCTTCTTGTCTCGGACGCCTTGCCGGAACGCCACCACCACAGAAGCATTTTGAATGTGTGGGATGGTGTTCCGCACCTGGGAGAACCGCTCGATGAAAGAGCACAGCGACTCCCCAGGTTGTTGTTGGATGGCGTGGAGGTCGAGCTCCGTGCCAGGCCGGGTGTAGGAACTGCCGAAGTTGGCTATGAACTGTCGGCAAAGCTCTCCCAGGAAGTTACGGAACCCTGGGGGAGGTTCATGAGCCAAGACCGAGCTGGGCCAGTCAAGGCGACAGGGAAGTAATTGGCCATGACGGCTTCATTCCCTCCTGCGGCAAGTACGGCGGTGGAGTAGATCTGGAGGAACTCCGCCGGGTTGACGCTGCCGTCGTACTTCTCGGGCAGGTGCGGCCGAAACTTGTGCGGCCACTTTGCGAAGCAAAGGTGGGGCGCGAGGGCCGCACACCCTGCTTCTGCCGCCGCAGGTTCTGGCACCGCGAACGCTTGGTTCGCACTGAGCACTGCGTGCCCCGGCATGGGCAAGGCTGCACCATAGGCCGGGGTCGCCATATGCAGGACATATGACTGTGGCATATTCTGCACGGCGCAGGCCTGGGACAGAGATCGCGTGGCGAAGGTCTGCTCTTCAGGCTGGGTCGAGGCCGACGTCATGCTGTCGTCAGCCTTTTGGTGGCGACGCCTTTCTTGGCGCCGCTCGAGGTATACCAGGGCATCTTGACCCAGGTGACACCGCTCCAGCTCTGTCCTCAGATCTGTTGATTGGGGGCTGGTAGAGCTGGAGTCTGCCGTCTGCTCGTCATCCAATGGTGCGTGCATCAGCGACATGACCGGTTGGCCAGAGCGTCGTCCCCGCCGAGGTCGAGGGTTTGCGGCGGCGACGACGAGACGGTCTACCTCGCGGATCCACTGCCGGGTCGCTGCCTGAGGCGCGTCCCCAGCGTGCGGATTGTACAATAGCGCTCTCGCTGCAGCTAACACACCCCCACTGGGCACGCCCAGCGCTACTGAAGACTTGAAGCTGGTTGGAGCCTGCATTGCCGGGGTCGGCGCTGCCAGAGCCGGTTGCTGGCTCCCAACTTGTACCGACACACTCCGTCCCGAGTGTGTCGACATGTACTCCCCCCTGGTCGCGGTCTGCCGCAGAGGCGAGGGGGGAGAGTTCGCCGCTGAAGGAAGCTTGGTCATCTTCGTCGGCGGAAACTCGTCGCGCTAGGAGAAAAACCCCCTACCTGGCACGCCAAATGTCGAAGTGTTCAGTCGACACTTCCCCCGGGCCTGCACTGGGCAGCCCGCGGAGGTCCTTTTTTCGGTGGGGCTAGTCTCTAGCGGAGAGCTTGCGCAGATGGACGAGTTAGTAAGAGCTTGACACGGCGAGTTTTACGTGGTTCAGGCCGCCGGAGCATAAAACCCTACGTCCACGGCGAGCTATGGAGCTCGCTGTATTGCTTGCTGCTCGGGGCCGGAGGCCTGAGCTTGGGGGTGAGTTACAGCTTGAGAGTATATGGCTAGCGTATGAGTTGCAAAGTGCGAACCCTTCCTATCGACGCCTACCCGAGCCTTTTATAGTCCAAGGCTCGGGCAGCTTACAAGGTGGGCCGGGACCCGACAGGTGGTCCCGGAAAGATTGTCTATTATCTACCGTATCTGCAGTTATGCCGGTAGCTGCCTCTAGTCGAAGGCTTCTGAGTCTTCATCTTGCCGCCCTGCCCATGCCGCATGCTAGTCATAGTGGTTGAGGACGGCGCAGGCGGCATGTGATGTCTTGTCGCGGTGTTTATTGGCTGGCAGGTTCTGACACCGCGCGCCAGTCTGTGATGCGACTGGGCGCAACGGCACCTGACAGACGCGTGCTCCGCGTCTCCGCGTCTCGGGAAGACGCGGGCCTTGAATACCTTGTACGGGCAAGGTATGGGGTGTCTTTACGCCCGCTGCCTACCGCTCGGGGCAGGCAGCGCCGTTCTGCTGCCACGTGGCGGGCCCGGGGCCCTTCTCAGAGAAGAGGAGGGTCAGCTCCGCGGGGCACGTGGAGCCTCCGGACCTCTCCCCGCGGAGGGGGAGGCTCGGCTTCTGTTGGCCACGTGGCGGGCCCGGAGCTCTCCTCTGAGGAGAGGGAGGTCCGGCCCCGCTGGACGCGTGGCGCCTTCGGACCTCTCTCCTGCGGAGGGGGAGGTCCGGCTTCTGTATGCCACGTGACGGGCCCGGAGCTCTCCTCTGAGGAGAGGGAGGTCCGGCCCCGCCGGACGTGTGGCGCCTTCAGAGTTCCTTAGGCATTTTACCCTGTGCGCGGGAGTACCCCATATCTCAGGTACTGACAGAGTAGATTGTCCAGCTAGTCATAATTCTGCTGCGTGTGTACATTATGTTGTAAAAGAAATTATCTTGAGTAACAAAATGGTTCCGTTATGTTCTTATCATCTCTTTTCATGCTTGCTGTTGCGTGCCGCATCGCACGGCACCACCCACTGCGATTCCCAGGACGGGCCTTCACACTGTGTCATGTGTGGCTTCGTTGTACGCCGGACACGGGGGGACCCCCATGGCGATCCCATGGGGAAGCATGGCTTCGGCCCCGCATAAAATGTGGAAGGGTAGTTCCCGTGACCTGGCCCTGGGAAATCCGTCTGGCCCTCGACATGGAGGAGCCGATATCCCCCGACGGCTCTGGGTGCGCGTCTGCACCGATTGTGTGGGTCTGCTTGGCGTGGACCTGGCACGCATTGCATCCCTAACCGGTTTGACGGCGTCCAGGTGGCTCTCGGTCAGTAGGAGCCATGCCGGGTGGCTTAACCGACCAGCGTGCGGGACGATGAGCGTTCCCAGCACTCGCCTCCTTGGACTACTGTGAGCTAGTCGCAGCCTTCCTCCTGGGTTATGCACCGCAATAGGATGTCGTGGCGCCACGCCAGTAAAGATACCAGCGCGTAGCACTTAGCCATCCGCACCACCCGTTCAGCGAATGCACGTTCATCAGGAAGGATGTCCTTCAAGGAGTCCCGGACCTCCGTCGTCCATGCATCGGGACTACTTGAGCTTCTGAATCTTGAGCGCTGGGTTGCACGGAGTCCCCAGTGACGCTTACGATCCTTTGGCGGCATCCATGGCTGCAGGGCCACCGGGACTGCCTAGCTTTGAGGCACTGGTTCATCCCCCTTCACCCAGCTCGGCGGGCCGGGCTGTGGACTGCAGCAACGTCCTCTCGAAGACTCCTTCGGGCGCAGGGGCTCCGATGGAGGCCTTCGTTGAGAGGTCGTCAGCTGTGGCCTTGCCAGCGCGCGGTACATGGCGCAGGTCCAAGGCGAGGAAGTCTTTCTCCAACATCCGCACGTGGAGCAGATAAGCAGCTAGCTGTGGATCATTGCAGGGGCATTCACCCTTAACTTGCTTGATAACTAGCTGGGAGTCGCCCTGCGCCAACAACTGGCGAGCGCCCAGAGACAGAACTGTCTTTTAGGCCAAAGATGAGTGCTTCATACTCTGCCAAGTTGTTGGTTGCCTTGGAATTGAGACGCACCATGTACCCAGACTACTCCCCCGATGGCATGAGAAGCAGTACGCCGGCACCGGCCCCCTGCTTTCGCGAGGAGCCGTCGAAGAAGGGCATCCAGTGAGGCCCGGTGAAGACCGGAGCTCGGTACTTTGGTTCACCGTCTTCGCGGCCCCCTGGGTCAGCCTTCGTTGGCATCCACTCAGCCACGAAGTCAGCCAGTGTTTGGCTCTTAGCTGTCTGACGTGGTCGGGAGCTCAGCTTGAACTCCGCCGTCTTCGGGCTGTCTTCCGGCTTCGGAAGCTGGCAGTGAGTGCCAATTCTGCCCTTTGGCTGCTCTGGCGCACTTGTCCGCCAGGCTGAAGAGCTCAGAGGCATCGCAGACCTCTCTGGTCGCAAGCTTCTCAAGCATCTTCTCGTCCCGGACACTGCCGAAGTGCCACCACCACAGAAGCACTTTGAATATGCGGGATGGTGTTGCGTACCTAGTAGAACCACTGGATGAAGGAGCGTAGTGATTCCCCAGGTTGTTGCTTGATGGCGTGGAGGTCAAGCTCCGTGCCGGGACGGGTGTAGGAGCTGCCAAAGTTGGCAACGAACTGCCGGCAGAGCTCTCCCCAAGAAGTTACGGAACCCTTGGGGAAGTTCATGAGCCAAGACCGGGCTGGGCCGGTCAAGGCGACGGGGAAGTAGTTGGCCATGACGGCCTCATCCCCTCCTGCGGCGAGTACGGCGGTGGAGTAGATCTGGAGGAACTCCGCCGGGTTGACGCTGCCGTCGTACTTCTCGGGACGGTGCGGCCGGAACTTCCGCGGCCACCTCGCGAAGCGAAGGTGGGGCGCCAGGGCCGCACATCCTGCTCCTGTTGCTACAGGCATTGGCTCCGCGCGCTTGGTTTGCCGCTGGCACAGTGTACCCCGGTATGGGCAAAGCTGCTCCATAGACCGGGGACACCATTTGCAGGGCATATGGTTGTGGCATATGCTGCGCGGCGTATGCCTGGGGCAGAGCTCGCGTGGCAAAGATTTGCCCTTCAGGCTGGGTCGAGGACGACGTCATGCTGTCGCCAGCCTCTTGGTCACGACGCCTTTCTCGACGTCGCTCGAGGAACACTCGGGCATCTTGACCCAAGTGGCATCGCTCCAGCTCTGCCCTCAGGTCCGTCGACGGAAGCCTGGTGGAGCTGGAACCCGCCGTCTGCCCGTCAACCGTTGGCGTGCGCGTCAGCGACACTGCCGGTTGACAGGAGTGTCGTCCCCGCCGAAGTCGAGGGTTTGCGGCGGCAACGACGAGGCAGTCTACCTCACGTATCCACTGCTGGGTTGCTGAATGAGGAGCGTCCCCAGCAGGTGGATTGCGCAGTAGTGCTCTTGCTGCAGCTAGTGCACCCCTGTGGGGTACGCTTAGAGCTGCAGAAGATCTCACGCTGGTTGCCGCCTGCATTGCCGGAGTCGGCGTTGCTAGAGTCGGCTGCTGGCTACCAGCTTGCACCGACACACTCCGCCCTGAGTGCGTCGACACGTATTTCCTGCTGGTCACGGTTCGCCGTGAACACGGGGGAGGAGAGTTTTCCGCTGAAGGAAGCTTGGTCATCTTCGTCGGCAGAAGCTCGTCGCGCAAGGGAAAAGCCCCCTACATGGCGCGCCAAATGTCGAAGTGTGCGGTCGACACTTCCCCTGGACCTGCACTGGGCAGCCCGCGGAGGTTCTTTTTCAGAGGGGCTAGTCACTTGCGGAGAGCTTGAGCGTATGGACGAGTTAGTAAGAGCTTGACACGGCGGGTTTTACGTGGTTCGGGCCGTCGCAGCGTAAAACCCTACGTCCACGGTGAGCTGGGGAGCTCGCTGTATTGCTTGCTGCTCAGAACCGGAGTCCTGAGCTTGGGGATGACTGATGTCTAGCGTATGAGTTGCTGGAGTGCGAACCCTCACTAACGTTGCATACCTGAGCCTTTTATAGTCGAAGGCTCGTGTGGCTTACAAGGGGGGCCCGGGACACGACAGGTGGTCCCGGGGAGATTGCCTGCCGACTACCGTATCTGCAGTTATGTCGGTAGTTGTCTCTGGCGAAGGCTTCTGAGTCTTCGTCTTGCCGCCCTGCCCATACCGCCTGCTTTGTCGTAGTGGTTAATGACGGCGGAGGCGGCAGGGGATGTCTTGTCGCTGTGTTTATTGGCTGGCAGGTTCTGACACCACGCGCCAGTCTGTGATGCGACTGGGTGCAACAGCACATGACAGAGGCGTGCTCCGCGTCTCCGAGTCTTGGGAAGGCTCGGGCCTTGAATACCTTGTACGGGCAAGGTATGGAGCGTCTTTACGCCCGCTGCCTACCGCTCGGGGGGCGGCAGCGCTCTTCTGCTGGACATATGGCGGCCCCGGAGCCCCCCTCAGAGAAGAGGGAGGTCCGGCCCCGCAGGACACGTGGAGCCTTCGGACCTCTCCCCGGCAGAGGGGGGAGGTCCGGCTTATGCAGGCCACATGGCGAGCCCGGAGCTCTCCTCTGAGGAGGGGGAGGTCCGGCCCCGCTGGACGCGTGGCGCCTTCGGAGCTCTCCCTGCGGAGAAGGGCGAGATCCTTAGGCATTTTCCCCTGTGCGCGGGGGTACCCCATATCGCGGGTACCGACAGAGCCGGTCCCCGGGCATCCAGAGAAGAAACGCGCCCGGTCTCCTCCGAGGGCGCCTCCTCCGCCGAGTCAGGGTGCCGGAGCACCCTTGCACCCATCTCCCAGGGGTACTGGTCCATCAGGTGGTGACCCGAAGAGGCCCCGGGTGTCCCACCCCAGCGGGTCTCTCCCCGGACAGCGGAAGTCCGAAGTAACCCAAGCACCTCGTCATCCTTCCTCAAGCGGAGGGGCTTTTAGGACGGATGCTGGTGGGGCGACGCCGGGGAGTGTGCCGGGGATCCAGGCGCCACGCCTCGCGACCATTCCAACCGCAGGTCCTGGCGGTTCAATTACAGCCCAGAGGCCGGTGCTGCAAGCCCGTTGGAGCGCTCATGCTGCCCAGTAAGTGTCCCTCCTTCTGGCTTGTAGGAGCAGCGTTCTCGTCTCCTCTCCTAGCCTGAGAGCTTTCTTTTCTTGCAGGGACCGACCAGCTGCCGGGGGCGGGCCTCTTACCCGGCCGCCATCAACTGACGGAGGCTCCGCGCCTCAACATCTGGGAACCGTGGTGGCTCCCATGGCCCCCAAATTGACGGGGGCTTCCTCTGTGACGGCGAGTTCACCCTCTGTGGTGGCTGCATCCGCTCCTGTCCGCCCCCCTTCCCCAGCCCAGAAATCCGGTCCTGAGACTGGGAGGGCCGCTGTAGGTGCGCCTGCTGGCCCCCTGGCTTCCTTAGGAAAGCGTCCCACTCCGATTGCTGAGTCACCGGCTCCTCCGCCGGTCTTAGACTTGACAGGGGGGGTCAGGGGCGTGACTCCTGCCCCCTCTGTCCTGGCGCCCGTGTGGGATGCCCTGGGGCGTGTCCAGACCAGCGCCCGGCAGCTCCAGTCCGCCTTCGAGCAGGAGCGGGGGGCGCTGGCCGGCGAGAGGGAACGCCTTCTCAGCTGGCAGCAGCGGGCCCAGGAGGCTAAGGTGGATCTTGACTCGAGGCAGTCAAGGCTTGAGGCCATGAGTGCTCTGCTTGACACTCAGAAGAAGGCCATTAGCCGCTTGGAGTCAGAGACCCGGCGGCTTCGTGCTTCCTACCGCGAGGCCCTGGCCCATGTTGAGGCCAAAGCCGAGGAGCGTTCCGCCGCCGCGGAGGAGTTGCGGCTGCAGGTAGCTCGTCGAGAGTGCGCTGTCGCCGATCGGCAACGCGCTGCAGCGGCCGAGGAGGAGAAGACCACCGCCTGGCTGAGAGCGAAAGTGGGGGAGCTGAGGGCTCGGACCGAGGAGCTGGAGCTCCGTGAGTCGGCTGTTGCCGCGAGGGAGGAGAAGTTCTCCTAGGAGCGCCAGGCGGCGATGGATCGCGAGCTGGCAGCTCGCCAAGAGGTAGAGAAGCTCCAGTCTTTGCGGTCTGCCGAGGCCCAGGCAGTCTGGGGCTTTATTGCCAAGGCGGGGTCCGCCTTGGCTCCTCTTGGTTTCTGCCCTGTGCGGATGGAGGCTCCGGCGCGGCAGATGTCCGAAGCGTTCCCGGCACTTGAGTCCATCGGAGACAAGATGGGTCGGCTCGAAACGGTGATTGCCGACGAGCTTGAAGTGGAAGGACGGGGCCTGGCGAAGGAGGTCGCTATGCACGTACTGGCGTGCTTCCGGATCCAAGACCCTTCCTTTTCTCTGGGGCCAGTCCGTCTAGGATCCGTTGCCAAGCGGGAGGAAGCTGCCAGGGCCGAGGTCAAGGACGTGGCTGCCCTTGTGGCCTCTAGGTTTCATCGGGAGTCCGGGGACTCTTAGGCATCTGCCCCCGTGGCCACAAGGCCCTGTACCTCCTTTTTTATTTTTGTTGAGTCTGTAGCCCAGCTCGTGGAGCCTTGTATGAACAGACTCCTGTTTCCTTCTTTGTCTGCATGTCCTAGTCTTCTTCATGGTTTTTCCTGGCCGAGTCCTTAGCTCCGCAAGGTACTCGGAGGCCTTGACCAATCTCGAAGCTCTGCATAGACACCTTCTCCGGGTCCTTACTGTATATTAAGGGCCCCGGAGGTCTCCAGGACCCGCCTCATGAGAATGGGGGGGGGGGGGGGGTCCGGGCCTGTTGGCCACGTGGTGGGCCCAGAGCTCCCCTTTGATGGGAGGTCCGGGCTTGCGGGGCACATGGATCCCTCGGACCTCTCCCCGCGGAGGGGGGAGGTCCGGCTTCTGTAGGCCATGTGGCGGGCCCGGAGCTCCCCCTCAAGGAGGTGGATGGTCCGGCCCCGCTGGACACGTGGGACCTTCGGGCCTTGCCCCTGCGGAAGCGGTGAGGTCTAGGTTCTTTGATATTACCTTGGGGTTTCGGTCTTGCGCGATCCCGTAGCGGCCCCCTGGTAGGTGCGTTCCGTTGGATGGATGTGCCTACCATACTCCTGCGAGGAGCTGAGGCCGAGAGGTCCTGCAAACAAGTAAGGGAAACGTAATTCTCCTTGGGGGTCCCCCTCGTCTATCTCATAGTCTTATTTGGCTTACGGTCCCCGTCCACTTATATGGTGTTTGGGGACTACTGTGCACGAAGTGCCGGGGGCTCGGGGCTCCCCTGGCTATCGGCCGGTACCTCCACCGCAACCTCCTTTGGTAGGGCAGCAAATGCCGACTAAAGGTGAGAATGAGAAGAGGGAGCTGAGCGCATGGTGAGCATGCGCTAGTAGTGCAGTCATAAAAATTTAATAAGTAAATTAAATGAGCACCAAAGAAGAGCAATGTAGGACAGGTTTCTTTTCATATAAATTTTCATAGGAGGAAGGCAGGCTAAGTATGGAGGCCACGACCCGCCTCAAGGGAAGCAAGACTCTACGCGCTTGGGGTCGGAACCAGGCGAAGCTGAATGTAGTCCTGGACCGTCCCTTGAGGCTTAGCTGCTCCGAGCACTGTTTCTGGATGTCGAAGTGTTCGGTCGAAACTTCCCCCGGGCCTGCACTGGGCAGCCCGCGGAGGTTCTTTTTTCGGTGGGGCTAGTCCCTTGCGGAGAGCTTGCGCGGATGGACGAGTTATTAAGAGATTGACACTGTGGGTTTTACGTGGTTCAGGCCGCCGGAGCGTAAAACCCGACGTCCACGGCGAGCTATGGAGCTCGCTGTATTGCTTGCTGCTCAGGGCCGGAGTCCTGAGCTTGGGGGTGAGTTACAGCTTGGGTGTGAATGGCTAGCGTATGAGTTGCAGAGGTGCGAACCCTTGCTAACGTTGCCTACCCGAGCCTTTTATAGTCCAAGGCTCAGGTGGCTTACAAGGGGGGCCCGGGACCCGACAGGTGGTCCCGGGGAGGTTGCCTGCAGACTACCGTATCCGCAGTTATGTCGGTAGTTGTCTCTGGCGAAGGCTTCTGAGTCTTCGTCTTGCCGCCCTGCCCATGCCGCATGCTAGTCGTAGTGGTTGATGACGGCAGGAGCGGCATGGGATGTCTTGTCGCTGCGTTTATTGGCTGGTAGGTTCTGACACTGTGCGTCAGTCTGTGATGCGACTGGGCGCGCAACGGCACCTGACAGAGGCGTGCTCCGCGTCTTCGCATCTTGGGAAGGCGCGGGTCTTGAATGCTTTGTTCGGTAAAGGCATGGCGCGCCTTTACTCCTGCTGCCTACCGCACCAGGCGGCAGCACTGCTCTGCTAGCCATGCGTCGGACCCGGAGCTCTCCTTTGAGGAGAGGAGGAGCTCCGGCTCCGCTGGACACGTGGAGCCTTTGGAGCTCACCCCCGCGGAGGGGGTGTGGTCCGGCCTCCTGGGTCACGTGGCAGGCTCGGAGCTATCCTCCGTGGGGAGGGGTGCTCCGGCCACGCTGGACACGCGGCGCCTTCAAACCTCGCCCCTGCAGAGGGAGCGAGGTCCTTAGGAAGTTTTATGCTGTGCGCAGGGGTACCCGGTATTGAGGGTACCGACAGTGGCCCCCGGGCTCACCTTGGGGGAGGTAACGAGCCCGAGGTGGGGCCTTCTCCTACCCGCGCACTTTCTTGTATTGAGTATTCCCTGTGCTGGTAGGGTCTTGACGGCTTCGGAGTTCAGCCTCTGAGGAGAGGGCGAAGCCTGGCATCGGAGCTCTGCCCAGCTGCGGGGGCGGAGGTCCGCAAGTCATCGGAGCTCAGGCCAGCGAAGGGCGTGAGGTCCGGAGGTCATCGGAGCTCAGGCCACCGAAGGGCGTGAGGTCCGGCATCAGCGCTCTCATCTGAAAAGAGGGTGAGGGCTGGCCTCGGAGCTCGGCCCAGCTGTGGGGGGCGGACGTCCGGAAGTCATCGGAGCTCAGGCCAGCGAAGGGCGTGAGGCCCGGAGGTCATCGGAGCTCAGGCCAGCAAAGGGCGTGAGGTCCGGAGGTCATCGGAGCTCAGGCCAGCGAAGGCCAGTGAAGGTCGTGAGGTCCGGCATCAGCGCTCTCCTCTGAAAGGAGGGCGAGGGCTGGCCTCGGAGCTCGGCCCAGCTATGTGCGGCAGAGGTCCGGAAGTCATCGGAGCTCAGGCCAGCGAAGGCCGTGAGGTCCGGCATCAGCGCTCGCCTCTGAAAGGAGGGCGAGGGCTGGCCTCGGAGCTCGGCCCAGCTGTGGGGGGCGGAGGTCCGGAAGTCATCGGAGCTCAGGCCAGCGAAGGGCGCGAGGTCCGGCATCAGCGCTCGCCTCTGAATGGAGGGCGAGGGCTGGCCTCGAAGCTCGGCCCAGCTATGTGGGGCGGAGGTCCGGAAGTCATCGGAGCTCAGGCCTGCGAAGGGCGTGAGGTCCGGCATCAGCGATCGCCTCTGAAAGGTGGGCGAGGGATGGCATCGGAGCTCGGCCCAGCTGTGGGGGGCGGAGGTCCGGAAGTCATCGGAGCTCAGGCCAGCGAAGGGCGTGAGGTCCGGCATCAACGCTCGCCTCTGAAAGGAGGGCGAGGGCTGGCATCGGAGCTCGGCCCAGCTGCGGGGGCGGAGGTCCAGAAGTCATCGGAGCTCAGGCCAGTGAAGGGCGTGAGGTCCGGAGGTCATCGGAGCTCAGGCCAGCGAAGGGCGTGTGGTCCGGAGGTCATCGAAGCTCAGGCCAGCGAAGGGCGTGAGGTCCGGAGGTCATCGGAGCTCAGGCCAGCGAAGGGCATGAGGTCCGGCATCAGCGCTCGCCTCTGAAAGGAGGGTGAGGGCTGGCCTCGGAGCTCGGCCCAGCTATGGGGGGCGGAGTCCGGCACTGCTCAGTGGTCCCCCCTTTCCTGTCCTTTAGTCTTACTTGGCTTACTGTCCCAGGCCGGAATACGGGGCTTGGGTAATCCAGTGCACTTGGTCCCGGAGGTCTGGCCCCAGCCCCAGTCAGGGTGTAACCGTCCGGCCCCCTGGTACTCAGACCGTAGCGCCAGGGGGCAGAGTGCGCATCCTTTGGGTGCAAGACCGGGCAAAGCAAGGCTCCTGACCCCCAGGTCAAGCGTAGGTCTTTTCTCGGAGGAGACCAACTGGCGGTACAGTACCCTTACAGGGGGAGATCCAAAAGGCCACCGGGCCTCTGGCAGGTACCCCAAGCACTACCGCCTTCGGCAGGACGGCAAATATCGACTATGCATGAGAGCAGGAAAGAGGAACCAAGTGTACAATGGACGCACACTGTCTAGAGCGTGGGGAGGTGTTCATATAAATTAATGCGTAATTTAAATAAACACCTAAGTAAGCATGGTGAACTTACTGGGGTAGCGTCGGAGCGCCTGTCTTCACGCAGAGCGGGTCATGCGTGGCTTCGTCGTACGCCGGACACGGGGGGACCCCCATGGCGATCTCAGGGGGGAAGCATGGCTTCGGCGCCGCATACCATGTGGAAGGGTAGTTCCCGTGACCCGGCCCTGGGATGTCCGGCTGGCCCTCGACATGGAGGAGCCGGTATCCCCCGACGGCTCTGGGTGCGCGTCTGCACCGGTTGTGTGGGTCTGCTTGGCGTGGACTTGGCACGCATTGCATCCCTAACCGGTTTGACGGCGTCCAGGTGGCTCTCGGTCAGTAGGAGCCTTTGCCGGGTGGCTTAACCGACCAGCGTGCGGGACGATGAGCGTTCCCAGCACTCGCCTCCGTGGACTACTGCGAGCTAGTTGCAGCCTTCCTCCTGGGTTATGCACCGCAATAGGATGTCGTGGCGCCACGCCAGTAAAGATACCAGCGCGTAGCACTTAGCCATCTGCACCACCCGTTCAGCGAATGCACGTTCATCAGGAAGGATGTCCTTCAAGGAGTCCCGGACCTCCGTGGTCCATGCATCGGGACTACTTGAGCTTATGGATCTTGAGCGCTGGGTTGCACGGAGTCCCCAGTGACGCTTACGATCCTTTGGCGGCATCCATGGCTGCAGGGCCCCCAGGACTGCCTATCTTCGAGGCACTGGTTCAGCCCCCTTCGTCCGGCTCGGCGGGCTGGGCTGTGGTACGCAGCAACGTCGTCTCGAAGACTCCTTCGGGCGCAGGGGCTCCGATGGAGGCCTTCGTTGAGAGGTCGTCAGCTGCGGCCTTTCCAGCGCGGTACATGGTGCAGGTCCAAGGCGAGGAAGTCTTTCTCCAACATCCGCACGTGGAGCAGATAAGCAGCTAGCTGTGGATCATTGTGGGGGCATTCACCCTTAACTTGCTTGATAACTAGCTGGGAGTTGCCCTGCGCCAACAACTGGCGAGCGCCCAGAGACAGGACTGTCTTTTAGGCCAAAGATGAGTGCTTCATACTCTGCCAAGTTATTGGTTGCCTTGGAATTGAGACGCACCATGTACCCAGACTGCTCCCTCGATGTCATGAGAAGCAGTACGCCGGCACCGGCCACCTGCTTTCGCGAGGATCCGTCGAAGAAGAGCGTCCAGTGAGGCCCGGTGAAGACCAGAGCTCGGTACTTTGGTTCACCGTCTTCGCGGCCCCCTGGGTCAGCCTTCGTTGGCGTCCACTCAGCCACGAAGTCAGCCAGTGCTTGGCTCTTGGCTGTCTGACGTGGTCGGGAGCTCAGCTTGAACTCCGCCGTCTTCGGGCTGTCTTCCGGCTTTGGAAGCTGGCAGTGAGTGCCAATTTTGCCCTTCGGCTGCTCTGGCGCACTTGTCCGCAAGGCTGAAGAGCTCAGAGGCATCGCAGACCTCTCTGGTCGCAAGCTTCTCAAGCATCTTCTCGTCCCGGACACCCTGCCGTAACGCCACCACCACAGAAGCACTTCGAATGTGCGGGATGGTGTTGCGTACATGGGAGAACCGCTGGATGAAGTAGCGCAGTGATTCCCCAGGTTGTTGTTTGATGGCGTGGAGGTCAAGCTCCGTGCCAGGACGGGTGTAGTAACTGCCAAAGTTGGCAATGAACTGCCGGCAGAGCACTCCCCAGGAAGTTATGGAACCCTAGGGGAGGTTCATGAGCCAAGACCGGGCTGGGCCGGTCAAGGCGACAGGGAAGTAGTTGGCCATGACGGCCTCATCCCCTCCTGCGGCAAGTACGGCGGTGGAGTAGATCTGGAGAAATTCCGCCGGGTTGACACTGCCGTCGTACTTCTCGGGCAGGTGCGGCCGAAACTTGCGCAGCCACCTCGCGAAGTGAAGGTGAGGTGTCAGGGCCGCACATCCTGCTCCTGCTGCCGCAGGTGTTGATGCCGCGAACACTTGGTTCGCCGCTGGCACTGTGTACCCTGGTATGGGCAAGGCTGCGCCATAGACCGAGGACGCCGTTTGCAAAGCATACGGCTGTGGCATATGCTGCGCGGCGTATGCCTGGGGCAGAGTCCGCGTGGCAAAGATCTGCTCTTCAGGCTGGGTCGAGGCCGACGTCATGCTGTCGCCAGTCTCTTGGTTGCGACGCCTTTCCCGACGTCGCTCGAGGTACACCCCGGCATCCTGGCCCAAGTGGCACCGCTCCAGCACTGTCCTCAGGTCCGTCGACGGAAGCCTGGTGGAGCTGGAATCCGCCGTCTGCCCATCAACCGTTGGCGTGCGCGTCAGCGACACTGCCGGTTGGCTGGAGTGTCGTCCCTGCCGAAGTCGAGAGTTTGCGGCGGGGACGACGAGGCGGTCTACCTCACGTATCCACTGCTGGGTTGCTGAATGGGGTGCATCCCCAGCAGGTGGATTGCGCAGTAGCGCTCTTGCTGCAGCTAGCGCACCCCTATGGGGTACGCTTATCGCTGCAGAAGATCTCACGCTGGTTGGGGCCTGCATTGCCGGAGTCAGCTGCTGGCTCCCAGCTTGTTTCTACACACTCCGTCCTGAGCGTGTCGACATGTACTCCCCGCTGGTCACGGTTCGCCGTAAATGCGGGGGGGGGGGGGGGGAGAGAGTTTGCCGCTGAGGGAAGCTTGGTCATCTTCGTCGGCAGAAGCTCGCCGCGCAAGGGAAAAGCCCCTTCCTGGCGCGCCAAATGTCGAAGTGTTCGGTCGACACTTCCCCCGGGCCTGCACTGGGCAGCCCGCGGAGGTTCTTTTTTCGGTGGGGCTAGTCCCTTGCGGAGAGCTTGCGCGTGTGGACGAGTTAGTAAGAGCTTGACACGGTGAGTTTTACGTGGTTCAGGCCGCCGGAGCGTAAAACCCTACGTCCACGGCGAGCTATGGGGCTTGCTGTATTGCTTGCTGCTCAGAACCGGAGTCCTGAGCTTGGGGGTGAGTTACAGCTTGGGTGTGAATGGGTAGCGTATGAGTTGCAGAGGTGCGAACTCTTGCTATCGTCGCCTACCCGAGTCTTTTATAGTCCAAGACTCGGGTGTCTTACAAGGGGGGCCCGGAACCCGACAGGTGGTCCTGGGGAGATTGACTGTTATCTACCGTATCTGCAGTTATGCCTGTAGTTGTCTCTGGCGAAGGCTTCCGGGTCTCCGTCTTGCCGCCCTGCCCATGCCGCACGCTAGTCGTAGTGGTTGATGACGGCGGAGGCGGCAGGGGATGTCTTGTCGCTGTGTTTATTGGCTGGCAGGTTCTGACAATGCGTGCAAGTCTATGATGCGACTGGGCGCAACGGCACCTGACAGAGGCATGCTCCGCGTCTCCACGTCTTGGGAAGACGTGGGCCTTGAATACCTTGTACGGGCAAGGTATGGGGCGTCTTTACGCCTGCTGCCTATCGCTCGGGGGCAGGCAGCGCCGTTCCGCTGGCCACGTGGCGGGCTCGGAGCCCTTCTCAGAGAAGAGGAGGGCCCGGCCCCGCGGGGCACGTGGAGCCTTCGGACCTCTCCCCGCGGTGGGGGAGGTTTGGCTTGTGTCGGCCACGTGGCGGGCCCGGAGCTCCTCACTGACGAGAGGGAGGTCCGGCCCCGCCGGGTACGTGGCACCTTCGGACCTCTCTCCCGCGGAGGGGGAGGTCCGGCCTCTGTATGCCACGTGGCGAGCCCGGAGCTATCCTCTGAGGAGAGGGAGATCCGGCCCCGCCGGACGCGTGGCGCCTTCGGAGCTCTCCCTGCGGAGAAGGGTGAGTTCCTTAGGCATTTTCCCCTGTGCGCGGGGGTACCCCATATCGCAGGTACCGACAGTCGCCTACCCGAGCCTTTTAAAGTCCAAGACTCGGGTGGCTTACAAGGGGGGCCCGGGACCCGACAGGTGGTCCCAGGGACATTGTCTGTCATCTACCGTATCTGCAGTTATGCCGGTAGTTGTCTCTGGCGAAGGCTTCTGAGTCTTCGTCTTGCCGCCCTGCCCATGCCGCATGCTAGTCGTAGTGGTTGATGACGGCGGGAGCGGCATGGGGTGTCTTGTCACTGCGTTTATTGGCTGGCAGGCTCTGACACCGCGCGCCAGTCTGTGATGTGACTGGGCGCAACGGCACCTGACAGAGGCGTGCTCCGCGTTTCCGCATCTTGGGAAGGCGCGGACCTTGAATACCTTGTACGGGCAAGGTATGGGGCGTCTTTACGCCCGCTGCCTACCGCTCGGGGGCGGGCAGCGCTGTTCTCATTGCCACGTGGCGGGCCCGGAGCCCTCCTCGGAGGAGAGGGGGGTCCTGCCTCGCAGGACACGTGGAGCCTTCGGACCTCTCCCCGCGGAGGGGTGGGTCCGGCTCCTGTCAGCCACGTGGCAAGCCCGGAGCTATCCTCTGAGAAAAGGAAGGTCCGGCCCTGCTGAATACGTGGCGCCTTCGGACCTCTTCCCCGCGGAGGGGGAGGTCCGGCTTCTGCAGGCCACGTGGCGAGCCCGGAGCTCTCCTCTGAGGAGAGGGAGGTCCGGCCCCGCCGGACGCGTGGCGCCTTCGGAGCTCTCCCTGCGGAGAAGGGTGAGATCCTTAGGCATTTTCCCCTGTGCGCGGGGGTACCCCATATCGTGGGTACCAACAGCAACCATCAAGTGGGCGCATGCTCCCACGATCCAACGACTGTTCGTGCTCCGGCAGCGGTCAATGCGGGACTTAGAGAAAGTGCGCGGAACAGAAGAGACGAACGTCCCACCTCGGGCTCCTATCTCCCCTGAGATGGGCCCGGGGGCCACTGTCGGTACCCGCGGTATGGGGTATCCCCGCGCACAGGGGAAAATGCCTAAGGATCTCGCCCTTCTCCGCAGGGAGAGCTCCGAAGGCGCCACGCGTCCGGCAGGGCCGGACCTCCCTCTCCTCAGAGGAGAGCTCCGGGCTCGCCACATGGCCAGCAGAAGCCGGACCTCCACCTCCACGGGAGAGAGGTCCGAAGGCGCCACGTGTCCAGCGGGGTCGGACCTCCCTCTCCTCAGAGGAGAGCTCCGGGCCCGCCACATGGCCGTCAGAAGCCGGACCTCCCCATCCACGGGGAGAGGTCCGAAGGCTCCACGTGTCCTGCGGGGCCGGGCCTTCCTCTTCTCTGAGGAGGGCTCCGGGCCCGCCACGTGTCCAGCAGAAGAGTGCTGCCTGCCCCCGAGTGGTAGGCAGCGGGCGTAAAGACGCCCCATACCTTGCCCGTACAAGGTATTTGTCGAAGTGTGCGATCGACACTTCCCCCGGGCCTGCACTGGGCAGCCCGCGGAAGTTCTTTTTTCGGAGGGACTAGTTCCTAGCGGAGAGCTTGCGCGGATGGACGAGTTGGTGAGAGCTTGACACAGGAAGTTTTACGTGGTTCAGGCCGCCGGAGCGTAAAACCCTACGTCCACGGCGAGCTACGGAGCTCGCTGTATTGCTTGCAGCTCAGGGCCGGGGGCCTGAGCTTGGGGGTGAGTTACAGCTTGAGAGTGTATGGCTAGCGTATGAGTTGCAGAATGCGAACCCTTGCTATCGACGCCTACCCGAGCCTTTTATAGTCCAAGGCTCGGGCGGCTTACAAGGGAAGCCAGGACCCGACAGGTGGACCCGGGAGGATTGTTTATTATCTACCGTATCTGTAGTTATGCCGGTGGTTGCCTCCGGTCGAAGGCTTCTGAGTCTTCCTTTTGCCGCCCTGCCCATGCCGTGCGCCAGTCGTAGTGGTTGATGGCGGCGCAGGCGGCATGGGATGTCTTGTCGCGGCGTTTATTACCTGTCAGGTTCTGACACCGTGCGCCAGTCTGTGATGCGACTGGACGCAACGGCACCTGACAGGCGCGTGCTCCGTTTTTCCGCGTCTTAGGAAGACGCGGGCCTTGAATATCTTGTACGGGCAAGGTGAGGGGCGCCTTTACGCCCGCTGCCTACCGCTCGGGGGCAGGCAGCACCGTTCTTCTAGCCACGTGGCGGGTCCGGAGCTCTTCTCTGAGGAGAGGGAGGTCCGGCCCCGCTGGACGCGTGGCGCCTTCGGACCTCTCTCCCGCGGAGGGGGTGGTCCCTCTTCTGCATGCCATGTGGCGGGCCCGGAGTTCACCTCTGAGGAGAGGGAGGTCCGGCCCCGCTGGACGCGTGGCGCGTTCGGACCTCTCTCCCACGGAGGGGGAGGTCCGGCTTCTGTAGGCCACGTGGCGGGCCCGGAGCTCTCATCTGAGGAGAGGGAGGTCCGGCCCTGCCAGACGCGTGGTGCCTTCGGAGCTCTCCCTGCGGAGAAGGGCGAGCACCTTAGGCATTTCACCCTGTGTGCGGGGGTACCCCATATCTCAGGTACCGACAGTGGCCCCCGGGCCCATCTCGGGGGAGATAGCGAGCCCGAGGTGGGACCTCCGTCTCTTCCGATCCGCGCACTTTCTCTAAGTCCCGACCTGACCGCTGCTGGAGCACGAACGGTCACGGGGTCGTGAGAGCGTGCGCCCACTTGATGATTGCTTTTACTGCGGTGATTCCCAAGACTGCCACTTCTGCACGTTGTGGCGCTTTCTTCGGAAACCGCCGAAGGGCCTTGCCGGCTCATCTTCTTAGGAGACTGCCTCCATGACCCCACCGCTTTAGCTAAGCGGCTTGGGCCCACCCGTCATTGGCTCTCGGTCTAGGAACCGAAGCGGTTGCGGGTGCGGGGTATTCGAAGAGTTCCGAATCGCTTGGAACTGCACCGGGAAGCTTTTTAGAGGGGGTCTCACCCACGTTGTAGCTTCCCTTCGCACTTCTCTGCGTTTCTTCTTGGACTCTTGCGCTTTTGCTCTTTTGCCTTTGAGCTCTCCCTTGCCATGGCTTCCAACCCGCTGCCAGAGAAGAAACGCGCTCGATCTCCTCCAGCAACGGCGCCGGTGCCAAGTCGGGATTCTGGGGTGCCCGACCCTCCCTCCGGTGGCAACTCGAAGAGGCCCCGGGCTGATGTGCTGGGGGAAGCCTCTGAGGCGTCCCCTGTTCTGCCAGTCCAAGCGACTGCGGAGCGGTCGTCGGAGACGGTAGCGGGCTCTAGAAACCCTACCCCGGCTCAGAAGTCGGGGTTTAGAGCCCGCTGGAGTGTCCGTGCTTCCCGGCCTTCCCTGTCTTGCGGGGAATCTGTGCCGATGCGCTCGGAGCCAGGGGCAACTGCTGCGGCCCCCAGGCCAGCGCGGACTTCTCCTGTTCCGGTGTGCCCGGACTCCGCGGCGGCGTCGTCTCTCCCTGCCGAGACAGCCACCGCGGCCCCCGAGCCAGCACAGGTTGATCCTGTACTAGGCGGCCTGGCTTCTTCTCCAGCACCGTCTTCCCCGGCTCATCCCTCTCCCCAGGTCAAGGAGCCTGAAGCCGAAGAGAGCCCGGCTGGCCCGGCTGCCAGGGCCGCTGGGCCAGTTTCTCCTGATCGGCATCTCGTCTCGGCGGCTGGCGCGTCGGCTCTTCCCGAGGACGAGGTAATGGAGGAGGTCGGAGGGACTGCCCCAGCTTCTGTTGCTCCATTGCCTCTGGCGGACGCCTTCACGCTCGCCGAGTCGAGCGTCCGGCAGGTCTTGGCTGCACTAGGGCGCGAGCGGGAGGAGTATACGGTTGAACTGGACCGCCTCCTCACCTGGGGGAACCTTTTGCGGGAGAGGACCTCGAAGGTTAAGAGCGAGCTCGACTCCAGGCGGAGTTGCTCGACTTCCGGGAAACGCTCGTCGACCGGATGAAGCGGGCTGTTGACCGCATGGACACCCAGTCGCGGCGGATCAACAGGGAGGCCCTGGAGGCTCACGCCCGGTCCGAAGAGAGCCTCTCAGCTGCTGTGGAAATACGGCAGCGGTTGGAGCGCCGCGAACTCGCTGTTGAGGAGCGGGAGCGTTCCGTGGCAGCTGAGGCAGAGAGGGTCGCCGCGCAGCTGGCTGTGGGCGAGGATGACCTCCGAGCTCCGATGGAGGAACTGGAGGTTCTGAAGGAAGACCTCGACTTGAGGGATGAACAGGTCTCCCATGATCGCCGGGCGGTCTTGGACCGCGAGTTGACTGCCGGCTTCAGGGCCGCTGAGTTGGAGCGGCTAGCCGAGACCCTCCGCCTTCGGGAGAGTTCCCTGGCGGCACAGGAAAAGGAATTCTCCGAGAGGAACCTGGAGGCTCTGCGGGCGGCCCGCCGTGAGGTGGAGGAACTCTCAGCCCTACGGTCCTCCGAGGCCCTTGCGGTCTCAAGCTTCGTGGATCGGGCGGGGTCCGCCCTGATCCCTCTTGGTTTCAGTCCGGTGAGGGCCGCAACTCCTGCATTGCAGGTGGCAGAGGTGATCCCTGCATTGGAGTCGATCGGCGCCAAGCTGGACAGACTCGACTCGGTGGTCGCCAGCGAGCTTGAAGCCGAGGGCCGCGGCTTAGCTTTAGAGGTCGCCTCGCATGTGCTGGCATGCTTCAAGAGCCGCGACCCCTCTTTCTCACTGGAGCCAGCAAGAGAGGGCCCAGCCGCGGAGCGGGAGGAAGCTGCCAGGGCTGAAGTCGAGGATGTGGCCGCCCTTGTAGCAGCAAGGTTCTGGCGAGAGCCGGGTAGTCTTTAGGACTTGCTTTTCCCTTTTTTATCGAGTCTGTAGTCCAGCTCAAGGAGCCTTGCTTAAATTGACTCTCTTGGATACTTGTGCCTGTGATGCTTTTCCCTCCTTCTTGGCTTTGCCTGGCTGAGTCCTTAGCTCCGCAAGGTACTCAGAGGTCATTTCCAATCTCGGAGCTTCGCTCAGACACTCCCTCCGGGTCCTAACTGTGTTAGGGACCCCCGGAGGTCTCCGAACCTCGCCCTATGGGGGGGGGCTCCAAATCTGCCGGCCACGTGGCAGGTCCGGAGCTCCTCCTTAAGAGACGGGAGCTCCGGTCATGTTGGACACGTAGGGCTTTCGGAGCCCTCCCGCTGAGGGGGGAGGCCCGGTTCCTGCCTGCCACGTGGCGAGCCCGGAGCTCTCAAGGAAGGAGTTCCGGGCCTGCTGGACACGCGGGGCCCCCGGGCCCTGCCCCTCTGGGGGGCAGGTCCCGGTCCTTCCAGTCCCAGGCCGGTGTAGCCGGTAGCTCCTTTCCCCCCGCTTCATGCAGTCCCTGTTGCCGTAACCTGAAGGTCCTGCACACAGGTAGAGGAAACGTAATTCTCCTCGGGGGGTCCTCCCCTCCTGTCTCCTAGTGTTATCCGTCTTATGGTCCTGTCCCGCTATACGGTGCTTGGGCAATTCTGTGCACGAGGCGCCGGAGCTCCGGCTCCCTCCGAGGTCCGGGTACGGCCGTCCGATCCCTAGTACCGGGCCATGCGCTGGGGAAGCAGAGTGCACGCGCTTTGGGTTCATGACCAGGCAAAGCGGACGTACTCCCCTGGACCTCCGGGGAGCAGGATGCGCATGCTTTGGGCTCTGGGCCGGCTAAGCTGGATACGCACCCTGGACCCCCCCATGCACAACGCTGGCCTTTCCTGGAGGTGACCAACTGACACCGCAACACCTGACTGGGGGAGGCCCGAGAGACTCACTCGGCCATCGGCAGGTGCCTCAAGCGCAGCCGCCTTCAGGAGGATAGCAAATGCCGACTATGGTTGAGCGCAGGAGAGGGGGAGCTAGACGTATGATGAACATACAGAGATAGTGCGATCATAAAAATTAATGCATAATTTAAATGAGCGCATGAGAAGGAGCTAAGTAGAACAGGTCTCTGTATTCGCGCCCATAGGTGGAATTCTGGCTGTTCGTGGGGGCAATGTTCCGCCTCGTCTACAAGGGAAGCAAGACTCTACGCGCTTAGGGTCGGAACCAGGCTAAACTGGACGTAGTCCTGTACCGTCCCTTGAGACTTAGCTACCCCAAGCTCTGTTCCTAAGTTCTATGGGGTCTATTACAGAAGTGAATAACCCTGTTCTACCGATGCTCAGTGAGTAGGACTTACAGTGTTGCTCCATGGCAAGGATCTTTGGGAATGGATCCCACTCTCGGTTGAAAGGCATGTGTACCTGGGGCGGCAGCTTTAATGATTCGGAAGGGACCTTCCCTGCTGGGGGAGAGCTTATGGGTCCTTCTTGGAATATAGCGTGCCGCTTCACCAGGCTGCCTTCTTGCGGGCCCCCGTCGCGTCTGGTTCTTTGGCGGTAGTGCTTAGAGCATTAGCCGAGACCGTGCGTTGTGGGGTGTTCCCTGCAAGCCGAGTCTTGTCAAAGTTGTTGTCTTCACGCTGGATCAGGTCCTGCGTGGCTTCTCTCCGGGGCCCCCGGGGAGTTCTCCCCTTCTGGCTAAGGCCTTCAAGGGGTAGGTAGACCCGGGCTCGCCTTGGATGACCTAAGGCGTCTCCCCCTTCTGGCAAGGCCTTCAAGGGGTTGACGAACCCTAGGCGGCCCCCGAGAGGTATGTTCGAGGCACGGTGGCGTGCCGCATCTGGCTAACGCCTTGGCCCGTCACCGTCAGAACTGGAGTCCTCACCATCATGCACTGTCTTTATGGCATGCTGAGGCTCCTGGTACCCCACTTGGTGGGCAGCTGTGACTAGGGCATCGGCCTTCTGTTTGCCATCCCTCTGAGGGTAGGGCGGTGCTTCAGCCCTCTGCTGTCTTCCATTACGGAAGCGCTCTGCGAGCCTCTGGATCTCCCAGCACTCGGCAGCTGTATGGCTGCAGGTGCCATGCACGGGGCATAGCCCGCCCTGGCCACTGTCTGGGGCCAGTGATTGCCGCTGCCTCTTGTCGGGGCGCGGCCCCCGAGCTCCGCTGGTTGTCGCAGCTGCGGCGACGGGGGCCGTGAATGGTGGCTTCATCTTTCCACTCCCCCGGTTCTTGGTCTTCTTGCCACCCCCATAGGCAGCAGCACCGGACCCGGGCTGCCCTCCTGACTCGGAGGTCGGTAGTGCGTGCCAGTTCCGCCCTTCGGCTGCCCTGGCGCACTTATCCGCCAGGCTAAAGAGCTCCGAGACGTCGCGGACCTCTCTGGTCGCGAGCTTCTCGAGCATTTTCTCGTCCCGGACACCCTGTCGGAACGCCACCACCACAGAGGCGCTTTGGATATGTGGGATAGTGTTGCGCACCTGAGAGAACCGCTGGATGAAAGAGCGCAGCGACTTTCCAGGTTGTTGCTTGACGGCGTGGAGATCGAGCTCCGTGCCGGGACGGGTGTAGGAGCTGCCGAAGTTGGCGATGAACTGCCGGCAGAGCTCACCCCAGGAGGTTATGGACCCCTGGGGTAGATTCATGAGCCAGGACCGGGCTGGGCCGGTCAAGGCGACGGGAAAGTAGTTGGCCATGACAGCCTCATCGCCTCCTGCAGCAAGTACGGCGGTGGAGTAGATCTGGAGGAACTCCGCCGGGTTGACGCTTCCGTCGTACTTCTCGGGCAAGTGCGGGCGAAACTTGCGCGGCCACCTTGCGAAGCGAAGGTGGGGCGCAAGGGCCGCACATCCTGCACCTGCTGCTGCAGGTACTGGTGCTGCGAGCAGGTGGTTCACACCTGGCACCACGTATCCCGGCATGGGCAAGGCTGCTCCATAGGCCGGGGCCGCTACTTGCGGCGCATATGGTTGTGGCATATGCTGCGCAGCATATGCCTGTGGCGGGGCTTGCATGGCGAAGACCTGCCCTTCTGGTTGTGTCGAGGCCGACGACATGCTGTCGCCTGCCTCCTGGTTGCGACGCCTTTCTCGGCGTCGCTCGAGGTACACCCCGGCGTCCTGCCCCAAGTGACACCGTTCCAGTTCCCTTCGCAGGTCCGTCGACAGGAGCCTGGAGGAGCTGGAATCCGCCGTTAGCCCGTCAACCGTGGGTGTGCGCGTCAGCGACACAGCCGGTTGCCCTGGGCGTCGTCCTCGTCGAAACCGAGGTTTCGCGGCGGCGACGACGAGGCGGTCCACCTCGCGGACCCATTGTTGGGTCGCTGAATGGGGCGCATCCCCCGCAGGCGGGTTGCCAGCAGCGCTCTTGCTGCAGCTAGCGCACCTCCATGGTGTACGCTCAGCGCTGCAGAAGACCTCACGCTGGTCGCGGCCTGCATAGCCGGAGTCGGCGTTGCCGGAGTGCGCTGCTGGCTGCCCGCTCGTGCCGACACACTCTGTCCTGAGTGTGTCGACATGTACTCCCCAGTGGTCACGGTTCGCCGTGAACGCGGAGGGGGAGAGTTTGCCGTTGAAGGAAGCTTGGTCATCTTCGTCGGCGGAAACTCGTCGCGCTAGGGGAAAAGCCCCCTACCTGGCGCGCCAAATGTCGAAGTGTGCGATCGACACTTCCCCCGGGCCTGCACTGGGCAGCCCGCGGAGGTTCTTTTTTCGGAGGGGCTAGTTCCTAGCGGAGAGCTTGCGCGGATGGACGAGTTGGTTAGAGCTTGACACAGGAAGTTTTACGTGGTTCAGGCCGCCGGAGCGTAAAACCCTACGTCCACGGCGAGCTACGGAGCTCGCTGTATTGCTTGCTGCTCAGGGCCGGGGGCCTGAGCTTGGGGGTGAGTTACAGCTTGAGAGTGTATGGCTAGCGTATGAGTTGCAGAATGCGAACCCTTGCTATCGACGCCTACCCGAGCCTTTTATAGTCCAAGGCTCGGGCTGCTTACAAGGGAAGCCTGGACCCGACAGGTGGACCCGGGAGGATTGTTTATTATCTACTGTATCTGTAGTTATGCCGGTGGTTGCCTCCGGTCGAAGGCTTCTGAGTCTTCCTTTTGCCGCCCTGCCCATGCCGTGCGCCAGTCGTAGTGGTTGATGGCGGCGCAGGCGGCATGGGATGTCTTGTCGCGGCGTTTATTACCTGTCAGGTTCTGACACCGCGCGCCAGTCTGTGATGCGACTGGATGCAACGGCACCTGACAGGCGCGTGCTCCGCGTTTCCGCGTCTTGGGAAGACGCGGGCCTCGAATATCTTGTACGGGCAAGGTGACGGGCGCCTTTACGCCCGCTGCCTACCGCTCGGGGGCAGGCAGCACCGTTCTTCTAGCCACGTGGCGGGTCCGGAGCTCTTCTCTGAGGAGAGGGAGGTCCGGCCCCGCTGGACGCATGGCGCCTTCGGACCTCTCTCCAGCGGAGGGGGTGGTCCCTCTTCTGCATGCCACGTGGCGGGCCCGGAGTTCACCTCTGAGGAGAGGGAGGTCCGGCCCCGCTGGACGCGTGGTGCCTTCGGACCTCTCTCCCGCGGAGGGGGAGGTCCGGCTTCTGTAGGCCATGTGGCGGGCCCGGAGCTCTCCTCTGAGGAGCGGGAGGTCCGGCCCTGCCAGACGCGTGGCGCCTTCAGAGCTCTCCCTGCGGAGAAGGGCGAGCACCTTAGGCATTTCACCCTGTGTGCGGGGGTACCCCATATCTCAGGTACCGACAGTATTCAAGGCCCGCGCCTTCCCAAGATGCGGAGACGCGGAGCACGCCTCTGTCAGGTGCCGTTGCGCCCAGTCGCATCACAGACTGGCGCACGGTGTAAGAACCTGCGAGCCAATAAACACAGCGACAAGACATCCCCTGCCGCCCCCGCCATCATCAACCACTACGACCTAGGCCCGATATCGGCTGTTGCTCGAAAAACTTGGATATCAGCGCAAAGACTCGACGGTTTTCGATGGTTTTGGATCCTAGATGGCCGTGGGGACGTGTAGAACATGTGCTCGGCTGGGTTTACACAGTGCAGGACCGATCACTGCAAATTTCAGAATGTCTGCTCACTCGTTTTTGTTGAACACCGAGGACTTAGACGGGGAAATACTCCCCCTACAAAGCATGGAAGAGGGTAGGGTCTTCACCGGGAGTTTGAGCAGTCCCCGGCGCGTATCTTTGCTGTTGAGCTCCGGTCGCGACGTCGCCTGGATCAACGGCGCGACGAGGAGCTGAGGGGAGCGGCTGGTGCCGTTTTTCCTTTCGGGTAGGAACGGGCAGAGCGGAGGAGATGAGGCCGGCTCACGTGGGCTGGGAACTTAAACCGCGTCGGGCACGCGTGCGCTCGGTTGCCGAGCAGGAGGTGGCGAGGTGAGGCGGTCGGACGCCGGTGCTGTCCGCAGCTGGCGCGAGGTGTTCGACCGACGTCGGGAGAAAAACGGCCACGCTCGGTTTGGGAAGCAAGTTTCCCCCACTGACTTGTGGGCCCACTCTCCCCCTAATCCTCTCTTCTCAATTTCTTTTGTAAATATCCCAGCAACTACACATTGAATGAGAGACTTAGCCCCCAAGTCTTGGTTTGAATTTGAGTTCTCAAATTCAAACATTGTTTGGTTATATTTGCTTCATGTTTAAACTGAAATTTAAATTCAGTTTTGAATTATTGCAAACTTAACCCCCGACAAGATGAACTCCAATGAGGATGAAAATTGGTGCGCTTATTTAGAAAAAAATGTGCTGAGTTTGAATATGAAGCTAACTTTTGAATTTGAGTGATGAAAGTTGCTACAATTTGAATTTACATTCAAATTGGCCTCTTTTTCAAATACCTCCAAAAGTGCCTCAAAAAGTGTTGGATTTCTATGAAACTTGGACTGAACCTTCCCAAGACTTTTTAAGTTCTAGGGGTGAGCTCAACCTCTCAGGTTCATGTGTCCAAATCCCACTTTGTGAAAAGGAAGACTTTCCCCTCTAATCACTCTTTTGATGGAGGTTACTTGCTCTTCACAATATTTCCTAAGATATCCACAACAAACACTGTGGTGTTGTGCGGTGAAGAAAAGTTTTTGCAAGTCCCTTTTCTTGGGCTTTTACATCCCTCCCCCCTTAAAAGAATCTCGTCCCGAGGTTACAAAATAAGAGATAGCGATGTAATAGGGACTTACCCGTGTTGAGAAGTCAAGAACTCCGGGTAATTTGAGCGAAGGAATTCCTCGCTCTCCCACGTCGCTTCTTCGGCGGTGTGGGTGCTCCAGAGTATTTTGTAGAACCACAATGTTCTGCTACGCGTGGTCCTGGCATTTTCATCAAGAATGGCCACCGGATACTCATCATATGTTAAATCCGGTTTCAGCTCGCCGATGTCTTCGGTAGGAACAGCAGCTGTATGCTTCAAACATTTTCGCAGTTGCGAAACATGGAAAACATCATGGACACCAGCAAGGGATGCCGGTAACTCCAATCGATACGCCGCTGGTCCACACTTCTCGGTGATGGCATAGGGTCCAATAAAACAGGGAGCGAGCTTCCCCTTCAAACCAAACCGGTGCACACCCTTAATCGGAGACACGCGGAGGTACACGTGTTCACCGACATAAAAGTGCAACGGTCTACGCCTCTTATCAGCGTAGCTCTTCTGCCGGGATTGAGCAGCCTTCAAATTAGCTTGGATCATCCGAACGCGCTCTTCGGCGTCGTTCACCACATCAACCCCGAACGTAACCCTTTCACCGGACTCGCACCAATTTAATGGGGTGCGGCATTTCCGACCGTAGAGAGCTTCGTAGGGTGCCATCTTGATACTCGCCTGATAGCCGTTGTTGTACGAGAATCCCGCCAATGGTAGGTGATTGTCGAAGTGTTCACTCGACACTTCCCCCAGGCCTGCACTGGGCAGCCCGCGGAGGTTCTTTTTTCGGTGGGGCTAGTCTCTAGCGGAGAGCTTGCGCAGATGGACGAGTTAGTAAGATCTTGACACGGCGAGGTTTACGTGGTTCAGGCCGCCGGAGCGTAAAACCCTACGTCCACGGCGAGCTATGGAGCTCGCTGTATTGCTTGCTGCTCGGGGCCGGAGGCCTGAGCTTGGGGGTGAGTTACAGCTTGAGAGTGTATGGCTAGCGTATGAGTTGCAAAGTGCGAACCCTTGCTATCGTCGCCTACCCGAGCCTTTTATAGTCCAAGACTTGGGCAGCTTACAAGGGGGGCCGGGACCCGACAGGTGGTCCCGGGAAGATTGTCTATTATCTACCGTATCTGCAGTTATGCCGGAAGCTGCCTCTGGTCGAAGGCTTCTGAGCCTTCATCTTGCCGCCCTGCCCATGCCGCATGCTAGTCGTAGTGGTTGATGACGGTGCAGGTGGCATGGGATGTCTTGTCACGGTGTTTATTGGCTGGCAGGTTCTGACACCGCGCGCCAGTCTGTGATGCGACTGGGCGCAACGGCACCTGACAGACGCGTGCTCCGCGTCTCCGCGTCTCGGGAAGACGCGGGCCTTGAATACCTTGTACGGGCAAGGTATTGGGTGTCTTTACGCCCGCTGCCTACCGCTCGGGGCAGGCAGCGCCGTTCTGCTGCCACGTGGCGGCCCCGGAGCCCTTCTCAGGGGAGAGGAGGGTCAGCTCCGTGGGGCACGTGGAGCCTCCGGACCTCTCCCCTCTGAGGGGGAGGCTCGGCTTCTGTTGGCCACATGGCGGGCCCGGAGCTCTCCTCTGAGGAGAGGGAGGTCCGGCCCCGCTGGACGCGTGGCGCCTTCGGACCTCTCTCCCTGCGGAGAAGGGCGAGTTCCTTAGGCATTTTACCCTGTGCGCGGGGGTACCCCATATCTCAGGTACCGACAGTGATCATCCCAGTTCCTACCATGGTGGATGGCACATGCTCTCAACATGTCTTCTAATACTTGGTTTACCCTCTCTGTTTGTCCATCTGTCTGAGGGTGATAAGCGGAGCTCCTAATCAACTTAGTACCCAATGCAGCGTGTAGCTGCTCCCAAAAGCGAGATACAAATAATGCACCTCGATCTGAGACAATGGTCTTGGGTACCCCGTATAGGCATAGAATCTTCACTATGTATAGCTCCGCATATTTGCCGGCATTGTAATGTGTATTCACCGGGATGAAGTGAGCCGTCTTGGTTAACCGATCAACGATTACCCATATGGAATCATGCTTGTTGGATGTTAGGGGTAATCCCACAATGAAATCCATGCTCACATCTTCCCATTTCCATGCCGGGATCTTCAGGGGTTGCAACAGCCCTGATTTCTTCATGTGATCAGCCTTCACTCGTCGGCACGTATCACACTCGGATACGTACTTCGCTACATCCAGCTTCATCCGTGTCCACCAAAATTTCTTTTTCAAATCTTGGTACATCTCGTTGTTGCCCGGATGAATGGAGTACTTGGACAAGTGTGCTTCATCGAGGATCTTCTTTCTCAACTCCATATCCCGGGGTACGACTATGCGGTCATTGAACCACAGCGTCCCCTCATCATCTTTCCGGAAACATTTAATTTCTCCATTGTCTATCCGTCTCCGGAGATGTGCCATGCCTTTATTTGTTTTCTGAGCTGCAATGATGTCCTCCCTAATAGTAGGGATGAGGGCAAGGTTGTACAGCGGTCCATAAGGAACCAAGTATAAACTTGGCTCTTCCTCCTCCACCGGTGTAATGGTGAGGTGATGGACATGTGATTTCCGACTCAGCGCGTCGGCGACCACATTCGCCTTGCCGGGGTGGTAGTGAATCTCAATTTCATAGTCCTTGATTAATTCTAACCACCTCCTTTGCCTCATATTCAGCTCCTTCTGGGTGAAAATGTATTTCAAGCTCTTGTGGTCAGTGTAGAGGTGCACCAGATTCCCCAGGAGATAGTGCCTCCACATTTTTAGCGCCAACACCACGGCAGCAAGCTCAAGATCATGAGTAGGATAATGCTGCTCATGGTTCCGAAGTTGGCGTGAGCCATATGCGACCACACGTCCTTCCTGCATCAACACGCAGCCAAGCCCAATACCGGACGCGTCACAATACACGTCAAAGGGCTTTGTTGTGTCCGGCTGAGCTAAGACCGGGGCTGTGGTAAGATGCTTCACCAATGTTTGGAATGCTCCTTCACACGCCGTGTTCCAAACATATTTCGTCCCCTTCTTCAGCAATTCTGTCATCGGCTTAGCGAGCTTGGAGAAACTATGAATGAATCTCCTATAGTATCCCGCTAACCCGAGGAAGCTTCTGACTTCATGAACTGAAGTGGGAGCTTTCTATTTCAGCACTTGCTCTATTTTGCTTGGGCCAACCGCAATGCCTTCAGCTGAGATGATATGTCCCAAGAATGGCACTTGGCTGATCCAAAACTCGCATTTACTGAACTTGGCGTAGAGCTTGTGGTCTCACAATCGTTGAAGAACGATCCACAAGTGTTCGGCATGTTCAGCTTCTGTCTTGGAGTAAACCAAGATATTGTCGATGAACACTACCACGAACTTGTCCAGCTCCAGCATGAACACCGAGTTCATGAGATACATGAAATGGGCTGGAGCATTTGTGAGACCAAAGGACATGACAAGATATTCATATAATCCATATCTCGTCGAGAAGGCCGTCTTCGGAATATCCTCCGCCCGGATATTAATCTGGTGATATCCAGAGCGAAGGTCCATCTTGGAGAATACACTTGCACCCACAAGTTGATGAAACAAAATGTCGATGCGAGGCAGTGGGTACTTGTTCTTGATGGTGACGGCGTTGAGCGGCCGGTAGTGCACACATAGCCTTAAGGTTTCATCCTTCTTCTTCACGAAGAGCACTGAGCATCCCCAAGGCGAGGAACTCGGCCTAATGAAACCCTTGCTCAACAGATCATTGAGCTGTTCTTTCAGTTCCGCCAGCTCATTTGGAGCCATCTTGTATGGTCTCCGTGATATGGACGTAGTCCCGGGTGCAAGTTCAATCTTGAACTCGACATCCCGCTCAGGTGGCATGCCCGGAAGATCATCCGGGAACACGTCGGGATACTCCCGGACTACGGGGATGTCCTCCAACTTGAGAGCGTCAGTATTGTTGATCACTGAAACTTCCCTGACTGGATTATCTAATAAGAGGGACTGCGGACGGTGTAATGGGGAGTTGAGGTGAACCGTCCGTGATAGGGTTTCCAGGACAGCTCCATGGTAGCTTAGCCATGACATTCCCAAGATTGCATCAATCTTCTGCCCCTCAAAGATAATCATGGTGGTGGGATATATCTTCCCACCTAAGCACAGTGTTGCTTTTGGAACCATCATCGTTGCTGAAATCTTTCCTCCCGGTGAGCAGATCATATACGAGCACTCGGTTGGAAAGGCTTCCAGCTGATGATTAGCAACATATGATGCACTTATGAAGTTATGGGTCGCACCAGAATCAAAAAGTATGATGATGGCTTGATGGTTGAGAGTGAACGTACCCGCCAGCACGTTGTCTCCTTCTGGGGCGTCCTCATTGTCGAGGTTGCGGACGCCACCAGTCCGCTGACCAACCTTCTTCACCGGAGGTCGGCCTCAAGCACCGCCCTGGAACTGGGCTTGCCCGCTGCTCTGCTGCCCCTGGGGACAGTCCTTCGCGAAGTGGCCCGCCTGGCCACACGTGAAGCAGGTAAAACGGGGCGGTCCCCCGCTGATCAGTGGACGGAATCCCGGGGCGCGTTGTGGCAGTGGAAACGCCCGGGGTACCGTCTGCTGCTGCTGCTGTCTTGGTGGTGGCATCGGTGGACGAAACGAGGGTGACTGGAAAGGACGTCCCCCAAACCATTGAGGTCACGCCGGTGGATGCCACTGCTGCCCGGATGGTGTCCGATACACCATACGGTACTTCTGGGGCGCGCCACCACCGCTGCTAGGTGGAGCGCTGCGCTTCCTCTGCTCAGCTGCCAACTCCCGCTGAGCATCCTCTTGCATAATCGCGGCATTGACTAGGTCGTTGAAAGTGCTGTGATTCCACTGAACGAGGTGCGTCTTCATTTCAGGGTGTAACCCCCGAAAGAAATGCTCCCTCTTCTTCTCCTCCGTGGAGATATAGTCTGACACATATTGCGCCAGATGGTTGAAGGCACGGGAGTAGTCATGGGCACTCCTCCCGCCCTGCTTCAGCTCCAAGAATTCTTGGAACTTCCTCTTCATGATTCCGGGAGGAATGTGGTAGGCGCGGAACGCCTCCGGGAATTCTTGCCATTCCACGGCATGGCCAGCCGGTCGTGAGGCGACATAATTCGCCCACCACGCACCAGCGGCACCGTGGAGTTGCTGCGCTGCGAACAGAGTCTTCTGCCGCTCCGTACATGGGAGCAGCCCGAACTTGGAATTGATAGTCCGCAGCCAGTTGTCCGCCTCCAGTGGTTCTTCGGCTTCGGTGAACACTGGAGGGTGCGTACTCATGAAATCCGAGTACGACACTTCGCGGGGCTCACGAGGCCCTCTGTCTTGACGTCCCCCCGCCTGGGATGTATTCTGCACGATCGTGCGGAGCAAGTCGGTCTGCTCCTCACGACCTCCCACCAGTGCCTCTATCACATCCGCTAGAGTAAGCGGAGGCGGCGGTGGTGGTTGCTGCTGCGGGGTGCTGTCGTAGGCCGGTGGCTGGGAGTCATCGCCTCCCCCTTGGCTAGAGCCACCAACCTCGTGTGTGGTCCTAGTGCGAACCATCTGCAACCATACGACAATAAACATCAGTCCCGCAACATATTGCATGCAGTCCAAATGAAAATAGGCGTAACAACATAATGACAATGAGAATATGCGATACATCTCATAAGTAGATAATGTAATAACTTTGCACAAGATACACCATTACCAGACCAAACACAAGCTAGTTTAATCCAATTTGATGAACCTCCACTTTGGAAGCTCACCATAACTAGGTTTGGTCACTACGAGACATTACTATCGCGTTGTCATCACTTATGCCACCCTTAGGGTACCACACTGTCGGTACCTGAGATATGGGGTACCCCCGCACACAGGGGAAAATGCTTAAGGAACTCGCCCTTCTCCGCAGGGAGAGCTCCGAAGGCGCCACGCGTCCGGCGGGGGCCGGACCTCCCTCTCCTCAGAGGAGAGCTCCGGGCCCGCAACATGGCATACAGAAGCCGGACCTCCCCCTGCGCGGGCGAGGGGTCCGAAGGTGCCACGTGTCCGGCGGGGCTGGACCTCCCTCTCCTCAGAGAGGAGCTCCGGGCCCGCCACGTGGCCGACAGAAGCCGAACCTCCCCCTCCGCCGGGAGAGGTCCGAAGGCTCCACGTGCCCTGTGGGCCGGACCCTCCTCTCCTCCGAGGAGGGCTCCGGGCCCGCCACGTGGCCAGCAGAACGGCGCTGCCTGCCCCTGAGCGATAGGCAGCGGGAGTAAAGACGCCGCATACCTTGCCCGTACAAGGTATTCAAGGCCCGCGTCTTCCCAAGACGCGGAGCACGCCTCTGTCAGGTGCCGTTGCGCCCAGTCGCATCACAGACTGGCGCGCGGTGTCAGAACCTGCCAGCCAATAAACACCGCGACAAGACATCCCATGCCGCCAGCGCCGTCATCAACCACTACGACTAGCGTGCGGCATGGGCAGGGCGGCAAGACGGAGACTCGGAAGCCTTCGCCAGAGACAACTACCAGCATAACTGCAGATACGGTAGATAACAGTCAATCTCCCCGGGACCACCTGTCGGGTCCCGGGCCCCCCTTGTAAGCCACCCAAGTCTTGGACTATAAAAGGCTCGGGTAGGCGACGATAGCAAGGGTTCGCATTTCTGCAACTCAGACGCTAGCCATTCACACCCAAGCTGTAACTCACTCCCAAGCTCGGGACTCCGGCCCCGAGCAGCAAGCAATACAGCGAGCTCCATAGCTCGCCGTGGACGTAGGGTTTTACGCTCCGGCGGCCTGAACCACGTAAAACTCTGTGTCAAGCTCTTACTAACTCGTCCATCCGCGCAAGCTCTCCGCAAGGGACTAGCCCCACCGAAAAAAGAACCTCCACGGGCTGCCCAGTGCAGGCCCGGGGGAAGTGTCGACCGAACACTTCGACATTTGGCGCGCCAGGAAGGGGGCTTTTCCCTTTGCGCGACGAGTTTCCACCGACGAAGATGACCAAGCTCCCTTCAGCGGCAAGCTCACCTCCCCCGCCTCCGCGGCCAACCGCAACCAGGGGGGAGTACAAGTCAACACACTCGGGACGGAGTGTGTCGGTACAAGCTGGGAGCCAGCAACCGGCTCTGGCAGCGCCGACCCCGGCAATGCAGGCTCCATCCAGCGTCAGGTCTTCAGTAGCGCTGGGCGTACCCGGTGGGGGTGCGCTAGCTGCAGCAAGAGCGCTACTGCACAATCCGCCCGCTGG
Source organism: Neostapfia colusana (assembly GCA_030760725.1). Lineage (NCBI taxonomy): Eukaryota > Viridiplantae > Streptophyta > Magnoliopsida > Poales > Poaceae > Neostapfia > Neostapfia colusana. The sequence continues at coordinate 90,028,333 of JASWHV010000003.1, forward strand.
GGACGCGCCTCAGGCAGCGACCCAGCGGTGGATTCGCGAGGTAGAACGTCTTGTCGTCGCCGCCACAAACCCTCGACTTCGGCGGAGACGACACTCTGGACAACCGGCCGTGTCGCTGATGCGCACCCCAATGGTTGACGAACAGACGGCAGACTCCAGCTCTGCCAGCCCCCAATCGACGGATCTGAGGACAGAGCTGGAGCGGTGTCGCTTGGGTCAAGATGCCCGGGTATACCTCGAGCAACGCCGAGAAAGGCGTCGCTACCAAGAGGCTGACGAAAGCATGACGTCGGCCTCGACCCAGCCTGAAGAGCAGACCTTCGCCACGCGATCTCTGCCCCAGGCCTGCGCCGTGCAGAATATGCCACAGTCATATGTCCTGCAGATGGCGCCCCCGGCCTATGGTGCAGCCTTGCCCGTACCGGGGTACACTGTGCCCAGTGCGAACCTAACGTTCGCGGCACCAGAACCTGCGGCGACAGAAGCAGGGTGTGCGGCCCTCGCGCCCCACCTTCGCTTCGCGAAGTGGCCGCGCAAGTTTCAGCCACACCTGCCCGAGAAGTACGATAGCAGCGTCAACCCGGCGGAGTTCCTCCAGATATACTCCACCGCCGTACTTGCCGCAGGAGGGAATGAAGCCGTCATGGCCCATTACTTCCCTGTCGCCTTGACCGGTCAAGCCCGGTCTTGGCTCATGAACCTCCCCCAGGGTTCCGTCACTTCCTGGGGAGAGCTTTGCCGACAGTTCATAGCAAACTTCGGCAGTTCCTACACCCGGCCTGGCACGGAGCTCGACCTCCACGCCATCCAGCAGCAACCTGGGGAGTCGCTGCGCTCTTTCATCCAGTGGTTCTCCCAGGTGCGGAACACCATCCCACACATTCAAAATGCTTCTGTGGTGGTGGCGTTCCGGCAAGGCGTCCGGGACAAGAAGATGCTCGAGAAGCTCGCGACCAGGGAGGTCCACGAAGCCTCAGAGCTCTTCAGTTTGGCAGACAAGTGCGCCAGAGCAGCCGAAGGACGGAACTGGCACTCACTGCCGTCCTCCGAGTCAGGAGGACTGCCCGGATCTGGTCCTACTCCCTGTGGAGGCAGCAGGAAGGCCAAGAACCGAGGCAGAAGCAAGATAGAATCACCGACCGCAGCCCCAGTCGTCACTGCAGCGACGCTCAGTGGGGCTCGGGGGCCGCGCCCCGACAAGAAGCAGCGAAGATCACCAATCCCAGAAGGTGATCAAGACAATACGTGCCCCGTGCATGGCAGCTGTCGCCACACTACTGCCGAGTGCCGGGAGATCCGAAAGCTTGCAGAGCGCTTCCGCAAGGGGAAGCGGCAGCGGGCTGATGCCCCACCCTTCCGTCCAAAGGAAGGCGAACAGAGGGTGGACGTCCCAGACAGCATCGACCATGCAGAGGAGATCCAGGAGCCTCAGCGCGCCGTGAAGGCGGCATGCAATCAAGAGGACTGCAGCTCCAGCGACGATGAGCGTCGAAAGAAGCTCTACGTCATATACGGCGGGTCCGCCGACCCCTCGTCCCGAAGCGCAGTCAAGACTCTGCGCCGAGCGGTAGCGTCGGTGGCACCACTCCCAAGTGCCGCACCACACCTTAAGTGGATGGGGACCCCCATCAGCTTTGACGCCACCGACTGCCCCAGGAACATGGCTGGGGCCGGCCAACTACCGCTCTTGGTAGCTCCTACCATCGCCAACATGAGAATGTACCACGTTTTGGTAGATGGTGGAGCTGGGCTGAACCTCAACAGCCGTGCAGCTTTCCAGAAGCTGCAGATCACGATGGCCAAGCTCAACCCGTCGAGCCTGTTCTCAGGGGTAGGGCCGAGACAGGTCATTCCCTACGGCAACATTAGCCTCCCGGTGACCTTAGGGGCTCCGGACAGCTATCGGACAGAGTACATTCTGTTCGACGTAGCGGAGATAGACCTCCCCTTCAACGCCATAATCGGCAGGCCAGCCCTGTACCGGTTCATGGCAGTAGCCCACTACGGCTACCTCGTCCTGAAGATGCCAACACCGACGGGCGTCCTCAGGATTCGTGTAGACCGCACTGCTGCAGTGTCGGCCTTAGAGAAACTCCAAGCGCTCGCAACAGCTGGGACATCAGCCCCCGGCAGTACAGAGCCGGACCAGCTCCGCCAGAGCGCACGCCACCGTGCTTCCGCCACAGCACCCAGGGTGCAACCTCTCGACGAGGGCGGCGTCCCCTTAAAGGTCGTCCAAGTCCACGCCGAAGCCACCCAGACCACACGGGTAGCCGGGGGCCTGGATGGCAAATAGGAAGGCGCGCTCGTCACCTTCCTCCGGCACAACGTCGACGTGTTTGCATGGCAGCCGTCGCAGATGCCGGGGATCCCCAGGGAGGTGATCAAGCACCACTTGAAAGTCTTCCCCGACGCCCGCTGGTTCAACAGAAGCCCCGCAAGCAGTCCATCGAGCGGCAAAACTTCATTCATGAAGAAGTCAAGAAGCTGCTGGACGCTGGCTTCATACGGGAGGTCCACCACCCCCGGTGGTTGGCGAACCCCGTCGTTGTCCCGAAGGCCGGCGTGAAGCTCTGGATGTGCATCGACTACACCAGTCTCAATAAGGCATGTCCCAAAGATCCATTCCCTCTCCCTAGAATAGATCAAATAGTAGACTCAACATCAGGCTGTGATATGCTGTGCTTCCTAGACGCCTACTCGGGTTTCCATCAGATCCCCATGTCTAGGGAGGACGAGGAGCACACCTCCTTCATCACAGTAGACGGCCTTTATTGCTATGTGTCTATGCCTTACGGCCTAAAGAATGCACTCCCCACCTTTGTGCGAGCAATGCACAAAACCTTTGGGGAGTTAATAAGAGACCTAGTTGAGGTGTACGTCGATGACATAGTTGTCAAGGTCAAGCAGGGTTCATCTTTGTTAGATAACCTAGCCTTAATCTTTGACAAGTTGCGCTCTACGCACACCAAGCTGAACCCCGATAAATGTGTGTTCGGTGTGTCCTCTGCGAAGCTCTTAGGATTCCTGGTCTCGCACCGAGGGATTGAGGCCAACCTAGAGAAGATCAAGGCCATCGACTTGATGCGGCCCCCTGCCCGCGTCAAGGATGTCCAGAAACTCACGGGATGTCTAGCCGCGCTGAGTCGGTTTATACCGAGGCTAGCAGAGCGGGCACTCCCTTTCTTTAAGCTCCTGCACAAGTCAGGCCCCTTTGCCTGGACTGACGAAGCAGAAGAGGCTTTCCAGGAGTTGAAGTGACTCCTGACGACCCTACCTATCATGGTAGCCCCTGAGCCCGGAAAGCACCTGCTGCTCTACATCGCGGCGACAACTGAAGTGGTGAGTATGGTACTCGTTGCAGAGCGGCCAGACCCCTCACCTTCACAACCTGCTCCGGCAGTAGAAGGCAGATACCAGGAGGCCCCGCAGGACCAAGGCGGTCTCCTGGACCTCCAAGGCAACCACCCGGAGGTCCAGGTCGGCCTCCCGGAGGTCCAGGGCGATCTCCCGGACCCCCAAGATAAACCCCCGGGGGTCCTGCGGGACCCCCCGGGGGCCAAATGGGACCTCCCGGAGGTCCCTCAAGACCCCCCGGAGCTCCCGGATAATCAAGATAGCTTAAGGGCCTCCGGGTCCCAGCTCCCGGAGGCCCCCGTGGGTCCACTCACCTCCGGCGGGCCAGGGCCAATGGATGAGGACCTCCCAAGCCTAAGAGAGAGGGTTCGAACCATCCAGAGGCCCGTCTACTACATCAGCAAAGTACTTCATGACGCCATGACAAGGTACCTAGAAGTCCACAAGCTGCTGTATGCGGTGCTCGTGGCCTCCAGGAAGCACCGCCATTACTTCCAGGCCCACCGGGTCTCGGTAGTCACCTCGTATCCGCTGAAGACAATTCTTCACAGTCCCCATGCAACTGGCAACGTCGCTAAATGGGCGGCGGAGCTGGCGGAGTTTGAGCTGGACTTCCTCCCACGCCATGCGGTCAAGTGCCAAGCATTGGCTGACTTTGTGGCGGAGTGGACACCAACGAAGGCTGATCCAGGGGGCCATGAAAGCGGTGAACCAGAGCACCAAGCCCCGGTCTTCACCGAACCCCACTGGACACTTTTCTTCGACGGCTCCTCGCGAAAGCAGGGGGCCGGTGCCGGCTTACTGCTCCTCATGCCATCGGGGGAACAGTTTGGGTACATGGTGCGTCTCAATTTCAAGGCAACCAACAACATGGCGGAGTATGAAGCACTCATCTTTGGCCTGCAGACAGACCTGTCTTTAGGCGCTCGCCAGTTGTTGGCACAGGGCGACTCCCAGCTGGTCATCAAGCAAGTCAAGGGCGAATGCTCCTGCAATTACCCACAGCTAGCTGCGTATCTGCTTCACGTGCAGATGTTGGAGAAAGAATTCCTCGCCTTGGACCTGCACCACGTACCGCGCGCTGGCAATGCCGCAGCTGACGACCTTTCAATGAAGGCTTCCACCGGAGCCCCTGCGCCTGAAGGAGTTTTCGAGAGGACGTTGCTGCGGCCTACAGCCCGGCCCGCCAAGCCGGGCGAAGGGGGCTTGACCAGCACCTCGAAGCTGGTGGTCCCGGCGGCCCTACAGCCATGGATGCCGCCAAGGATTGTAAGCGTCACTGGGGACTCCATGCAACCCAGCGCTCAAGATCCAGAAGCTCAAGTCAAACCCGATGCATGGATCATGGAGATCCGGGACTACTTGAAGGACAACATCCTCCCTGATGAACATGCAACCGCTGAACGGATTGTGCGTATGGCTAAGAGATACGCGCTGGTAGAGGGGGATCTCTACGGGCGTGGCGCCAACCACATCCTATTGCGGTGTAACCCAGGGGGAAGGCTACGACTTGCTCGCTGAGATCCATGGAGGCGAATGTGGAAGTCACTCTTCCTCACGCACGCTTGTCGGTAAAGCCTTCCGGCATGGCTTCTACTGGCCAACAGCACTCCAGGATGCCGTCAAGCTGGTCGAGAGCTGCAAGGCGTGCCAGTTCCACACCAAGCAGATCCATACACCGGCTCAGGCGGTAGAGATGATCCCGCCCTCGTGGCCATTTGCCGTATGGGGGCTGGACATCTTGGGACCATTTCCCAGAACCATCGGGGGATTCCGGTACCTCTATGTCGCCATCGACAAATTCACCAAGTGGCCGGAAGCTACACCAGTTGTCACCATCAACAAACAATCCGCAGTAAAGTTCATCAAGTCTATTGTCTGCCGGTTCGGGGTCCCGAACAGAATCATCACCGACAACGGGACCCAGTTCACCAGCGCGGCATTCCAAGACTACTGCGAGGACCTCGGCATTCAGGTGTGCTATGCCTCTGTCGCCCACCCAAAGAGCAATGGGCAAGTTGAGAGGGCCAACGCGGAGATTCTCCGGGGCCTTAAGACTCGCACCTTCGCCAGCCTGAAGAAACATGGCGCCAATTGGGTAGATGAGCTTCCGAGCACACTATGGGCTAACCGGACATCCCAGAGCCGGGCCACCGGAGAGACACCCTTATTCATGGTGTATGGGGCTGAGGCTGTACTTCCCCCAGAAATCACCATGAAGTCTCACCGTGTTCGGGCTTACGACGAAGCCGCGCAGGACAACCTCCGTCGTGGAGAAATCGATCTCGTCGACGAGGTCCGATTACATGCAGCACTCCGTAACGCGCGGTACAGACAAGCGCTTCGGCGCTATCACCAGAGATCTGTGCGTGCCCGGGAGCAGCAGGAAGGTGACCTGGTGTTGCGGCGCATACTTTCTCGCGAAGGGGCCCACAAGCTCTCCCCTAGTTGGGAAGGTCCCTTCCGAGTCACGAAAGTATGCCGCCCCGGGTGTGTGCGCCTTTCCACCAAGGATGGGGACCAGCTCCCAAACCCTTGGAACATAGAACACCTCCGTAAGTTCTACCCCTAGAGCAAAGATAGGACAGTACTTTCTTTCCGTAATAAACTCCACAGAGTCTAGGAGCAGCACTCGGAGCAGCTAAGCCCCAGGGGACGGTACAGGACTACGTTCAGCTTTGCCTGGTTCTGACTCCAAGCTCGTAGAGTCTTGCTTCCCCTTCTAATGGGGCGGGTCGTGGCCTCCATGTATAGCCTGCCTTCCTCCTGTGGAAAGTTATACGAAAAGAAACCTGTTCTACTTTGCTCTTTCCTCGTACTCATTTAAATTGTGTACTAAGTTTTTTATGACTACCCTTGCGGTACATGGCTGCCATGTGCTCAGCTCCCCCTTCTCATTCTCACCACTAGTCGGCATTCGCTGCCCTACCAGAGGCGGTTGCATCGGGGGTGCCTGCCGATAGTCGAAAGGGGTCCTGAGCCCCCGAACGCTTCGCGCACTGCTGTCCCCAAGCACCGAGCATATGGTTAGGGGCCATAAGTCGAATAAGACTATGGGATAAGGGAGGGGGAGCCCCCAAGGAGAATTACTTTTTCCCTACTTGTGTGCAGGACCTCTCGGCCTCGGATCCCTACAGGAGTGTGGCAGGAGCGCCTGACCAATGGGACGCCCCTGCCAGCGGGCTACTACGGAATCATGCGAGACCGGAACTCCAAGGCAAGACCGAAGGATCCACGGCTCCACCGAGACCGGACCTCCCCTCCTCTGAGGGGAAGGGCCCGGAGACCCCACGTGTATCGCGGCTTCGGACCTTCCTCTCCTCAGAGGAGAGCTCCGGATCCGCCACGTGGCTGGCTGATCCGGACCTCCCCCTCCTCATGAGGCGGGGCCCGAAGACCCGGGGAAGGTGCCGGAGCAGAACATCGAGATTGGTGAAGGCCTCTGAGCGCCTTGCGGAACTAAGGGCTCGGTCAGGCAAAACCAGGAAGAAGACGGAAAACATCGCAGGCACGAAGGGTCATAAGAGTTCATGTATTCATGGCTCCATGAGCTGGGCTACAAACTCAATGAAGACGAAAGAAACAAGCCCCAAGATTCCCCCGACGCGACCAGAGTCTAGGAGTTGCAAGAACGGCCGCGTCACCAGGTTTCAGCCCTGGCGGCGCTCTCCCGCTCCATGACCCGAGTGAAGAAATCGCCTCCCTCATCATCAGCGCAAAGGACGGTGTCATCAAGGGTGCTCCTGAGGCCCCCTCCGCAGCTTCGACGGTCTTCTTGGAGACTCCGCCGCCTGGGATCCTCCTGGGTGCATCGGCGGTTTCCTTCTCTTGAAGTTCCCTCATCACCGGCGCAAAAGCTGGTGTCATCAAGGGTGCTCCTGAAGCCCCCTCCACAGCTTCAGCGGTCTTCTCGGAGACTCTGCCACCTGGAATCCTCCTTGGTGCTTCAGCGGTTTCTTTGAAGACTCCACCATCTGAGAAGGGACGCAACGCCAGGGAGCTTTCTGCCTGCCGCCACCAAGGAAGGGCCCCGTCGGGAGGACAAACCAGAGACCCCTTGGAGGCGCCACCTCCAGAGGCAAGGCAGGCAGGCTCCCTGGGTCCCAGACTTGGTGCAGACGCCGTCGCTGGAGGAAATCGAGAGCGATTCTCCCCCCATAAGGCGGGTTAAGAGCCATGGAAGAAGACAAGACTGCAGAGACTCGAGGGAGGCGCAAGGGCTGGAAGCCTTATAAGGGGAGCATACCCACGTGGCGGTTTCTTTTCACACCTTCCCGGGTGCAATCCCAAGCGATTCGGAACTCTTCGAATACACCGCATCGGCAACCGCTTCGGCTCCTAGACCGAGCACCGATGACAGGTGGACCCAAGCTGCCCGACTGAAGCGGTGGGTCAAGGAGTCAGTCTCCTAAGAAGACAAGCCGGCAAGGCACTTTGGCGGTTCCCGAAGAAAGCGCCGCAACATGCAGAAGTGGCAGTCTTGGGAACCGCCGCAGTAAAAGCAACCATCAAGTGGACGCACGCTCCCACGATCCTGCGACCGTTCGTGCTCCGGCAGCGGTCAATGCGGGACTTAGAGAAAGTGCGCGGATCAGAAGAGACAGAGGACCCACCTCGGGCTCGCTATCTCCCCCGAGATGGGCCCGGGGGCCACTGTCGGTACCTGAGATATTGGGGTACCCCCGCGCACAGGGGAAAATGCTTAAGGAACTCGCCCTTCTCCGCAGGGAGAGCTCCGAAGGTGCCATGCGTCCGGCGGGGGCCGGACCTCCCTCTCCTAAGAGGAGAGCTCCGGGCCCACCACGTGGCATACAGAAGCCGGACCTCCCCCTCCGCGGGCGAGGGGTCCGAAGGTGCCACGTATCCGGCGGGGCCGGACCTCCCTCTCCTCAGAGAGGAGCTCCGGGCTCGCCACGTGGCCGACAAAAGCCGAACCTCCCCCTCCGCGGGGAGAGGTCCGGAGGCTCCACGTGCCCCGCGGGCCGGACCCTCCTCTCCTCCGAGGAGGGCTCTGGGCCCGCCACGTGGCCAGCAGAACGGCGCTGCCTGCCCCCGAGCGATAGGCAGCGGGCGTAAAGACGCCCCATACCTTGCCCGTACAAGGTATTCAAGGCCCGCGTCTTCCCAAGACGCGGAGACGCGGAGCACGCCTCTGTCAGGTGCCGTTGCGCCCAGTCGCATCACAGACTGGCGCGCGGTGTCAGAACCTGCCAGCCAATAAACACCGCGACAAGACATCCCATGCTGCCAGCGCCGTCATCAACCACTACGACTAGCGTGCGGCATGGGCAGGGCGGCAAGACGGAGACTCGGAAGACTTTGCCAGAGACAACTACCGGCATAACTGCAGATACGGTAGATAACAGTCAATCTCCCCGGGACCACCTGTCGGGTCCCGGGCCGCCCTTGTAAGCCACCCGAGGCTTGGACTATAAAAGGCTCGGGTAGGCGACGATAGCAAGGGTTCGCATTTCTGCAACTCAGACGCTAGCCATTCACACCCAAGCTGTAACTCACACCCAAGCTCGGGACTCCGGCCCCGAGCAGCAAGCAATACAGCGAGCTCCATAGCTCGCCGTGGACGTAGGGTTTTACGCTCCGGCGGCCTGAACCACGTAAAACTCTCAGTGTCATGCTCTTACTAACTCGTCCATCCGCGCAAGCTCTCCGCAAGGGACTAGCCCCACCGAAAAAAGAACCTCCCCGGGCTGCCCAGTGCAGGCCTGGGGGAAGTGTCGACCGAACACTTCGACACACACCCTCTCCAATGAGTTCAACTGTCATTCTTCTGTCAGAATGACCAGTTTCTACCTAATCAAAATTTTGATCTGATTCTGGGCATTTTCATGACTCAAGCTGAATACCAAAGTTAAAGTTAACTTCAGTATTTTTCCAACGAGTACTTATTTGCCCTCCTATCAGCTTTGGTTAAAAAGTTATGCTAATTCAAAGTCAGCAGAATTTCTGGAAGAATTTTAACAGCACCTCCCTTGGAAGTTGCTGCTTTCAACTCTGATTTCCATTAAATTCTGTGCTGAAATTTCAGGAACTTTGAATTGCAAAGATGTCACACACCTTCTACTCTTTCTAAGGATGTATTATATGACAATTTTTAATTTTTCTACTGGGAGTTATGTTGGAAAAACAGAACAGTTCAGAGGATGTTTTACTCTGCCCTGGTTCTGGACAGTTTACATTCCTCTGGGATTTAAGCCATCTTAAGGTGAGTTTCAGCTTTGGAAGTCTACAACAAAGTTGTAGAGTACTTCAATACCTTTCCAGAACTATATAGCACACCTGTGAGTTATGCCCTGTTGAAGATCAGCAACTTGCTGCCCAAAACAGAGCACTCTGTTTTTCATACTTTCGGCTATACTGCTCCCCTATCCTATTCTTATACCCAACCAGGGTCCTAAATGTTGAACCTATAGATTTTAATTCTTTGTTATCATTATTCTCATGCATATGCCTACAATATCTCAGTACTACGTTCCTCACAAAAGAAAATCCTAACCGGATTATACCGGCATATACGTCTCAAAAGTGGCACTAAACGGTCTCTCGCACACGTTTACTACACGGATACATACGTGGTTAGTACCTGCAGAAAACCACACAATAGTGATGCACTCAATGGTTTTGTTTCAATTTCATGCAGTACCATATTTGAAAGTAAAAACAAACGCCCGTATCATTGTCATACGGCCGTCCTTGAGCTAGGTCACGTCTCAAGGTACGTGATCGTGTTTCAACCCCACACGACGGGGAACCCGAGTATGTCATGAACGGGTCGTCACGGTTGGGAATGTTATCAACCCAACAGATACCACCTGCTGCCCTGCAGGGCACGCCGATGGTAAGCGCTGCGTATGTCCTCCTGGGCTATTTCCAGACGAACACACTCTCGCGTTACTGACCACGCGATGGGGTCTCCACTTACTTGCCTAATGCACGCTAGGGATCAGCGTTTCATATGAACTCAGGAACGTGAAGAGTCCAAGAGTTTCATATTGACGTATCACACCAAGCTGTGAGACCCATCCCTGAACCACATTCCTCGTCAGGGAGAGCTAACCGAAATTGAACCGCTTTTGGTGGCGTTCCTTACCATACTTACCAGAGCGTAGGTGCGTCGTTACAATAATTGAAATTCAGAATTATAACACATAGGTTAGTCTTTGTCATTTTAAGTAACTATGCTAGTATAGTCCTTACTTGGGCAACTACCGAATCCTCACCGTATACCTAAGTTTTTCCCATAATGCAGTCCTTAAGTACTGTGCTATCCCCACTGCAGCTCTGATACCAGGCTGTGGCGGACCGTAATCCGCTCATCCAGGATCGCAGAGGGTGGTGCCGCGCGATGCGACACCCGACAGCACACGTCATAAGAACACATTATATTACATGGGAAAAACAAACTGAATGTACAAAATAGTACACTTCTCAGTTACAAACTAGGGTCTTTTATTACACAGCGGAAGTTTCTTTTATACAACTCATGCCTGCCTATCTAGCAAAGGTGGTTGCCCAGCCCAAGGGAAACCCACACTAGCTGCACTACTCAGCTCAGCACGGCGTTTACGGCTCCCACTCAGCCGTGGTCCCCGACGGAGGGTAACCCTCGCCGGTGGACTCGTACTCCGAGTCCGTGGGTGGCTCCTCACCTGAAAAACACTTAAGCAGCAACCGTGAGCATGAAGGCTCAGCAAGGCTTAACCGACTCACCTAAGCATGAAACTCTACATGAGGGGTACCATGACATAGGATAGCAATGTTGCAGAAAATGGACACGCCTACAAGTTCATCCTTAGTTCATCTTTTAGCAACAAGTTAACGGTTCATGAAGCTGAAATTTAGTGAGCAATATTTGGTGGCACACATGTAGCAATACAGTTATATCATAACAGCAATATGGAATCATAACATTTCATTCATTAGTCTACGTTACGACGCAGTGAACAAGCGGTAATCGTCACCGTGAGGGACGGCGAATCGACTCGATATACACCTGCAGGGAAACCCAAAGAGCACGTCACATACGCCCACCCGTGGAGCTGCACAGCACGCTCACTCGATGTCGCACGGGACAACCTTTCACCCAATAGCCCAAACGTCAAACCGGTCGCACCGAAACGAGCAGGAGGTTCCCCACACGGAGCATCTCTCTATGCCCGTTGGCAGATTTCCACCTTGCTGCCCTCAGCCTACACCTATAAATTGGTGCGTTATGCCTCGACGCCTGGAGGTTTAGGCTACATCGGTTTATCGGGGCCCATATATCCGATATGCCTTCGGTACGTTCAATACTTGTTCAGCAGGGCCGCACACGGATCGGTCCTCAATCGACACGGGCAGGGCTGCGCACACAATACTCCCTCTTGCTGCGCCCTAGCCCCTGCCTAGTCTAATTTTAATTAGTAAAGTGATCTCACGTCACTCAACCGAACACCCGTGCGTCCCAAGCCTATCTCGCGAGTAGATTCCAACTACTCGACTTGTACCGAAGTCCTATGACTCATTAAGCATAGCCTGTCTACTCGAGGTCTTAGACACTACCCTCGCTCTTAGGGAAAAATTTCTGGTTATGCAAGTGGGGTTCCATCCATCCTATACCTAATGCATAATCATACTTCATATGACACATGTAAACAAAGTAAAACTTATAAAAAGGTTAATGCAAACCGGGGCTTGCCTTGTTGCTGCTGGTCAGTAGTTAGTTCTTCGTCCGGAAGAAGGAAGTCCAGCACTTCCGGAGTCTCTTCTTCAATGGCTACACGTTATTGAAATACTACATTTAATTTAAATGCAATGTGTGAACTTAAATACATAATTGCTAATAACTCTAGCTAGCCCTCCCCTTTGGTTCTGAAATTTTTATGGTGGATTGGTAGTGTCCTAACCAGAGTTGTGACCAAGTGTTTTTTTTAAACAAAGTTCAATTGAACCTTGTACAAATAAAAGCCTCTTTGGTCAATAATTGAGCCTCTAAGTAATTCCATGGATTTTCATGGCTCCCACCATTACTTTCTGGAAACTAGAATTTAGGATGGTTCTAATGAAGTTGGTTTCATGTCATTTGAAGAATTCTACAGAAAGTTATGCCCTACTTAAGATTTGAGAAAATCTGAAAAATGTTTCTGTACATTTTTCTATTTTCGCAGGGCAGTTCTCTTAATCACCCCATTAGGGTAACTAAATGAACTTGGATGAGTCTGAAAATTTTACTGGGATTCTGTGATTTTCTAAGGAACCTCTCAGCCAAATTTCAGAATTTTTCATAAAGTAGTTCCCCAGATAAAATTTCCAACAGTTTAAATTTTAGGGATTTAATTCTGGAAAACTATTCACTTTCATGAGCTGAACTGGGTATTGCTGGAAAGTACTCAGAATTCTGAGTTCAGCAAAATTTGGTTCATCGAACTTGGAGTTTCCTAGCCAAAGTTCTCTGCATTTGAAGTTTGAACTAAAACTGGAAATTCCAAAAATGTTTAAATCCTGCGGGTGGGCCCCACTCTTCGAGCCGGCCCACTCAGAATGCGGCCACACCGCGGCCTATGGGGTTTTACCCACGCTGCCGCACCGAATCCCGGCCGCAAACCGATCCCCGCGCGAGACCAGAGGCTGACCGGTGGACCCGGCCCCCCTTCGTCTACCTCGCGCTTTCCCGCAGCTCCCGCGGCGGCGCTTCGCCGGAGCGCTCGCCGCCGGGCGTTTCACCGCCCGACCTTCAACGAAACTTACCGCCTGTGCCTAACTCGACTCGGAGAACACGATGGTGCCCTCACCGGAGCTCGGCAATGGCTGGAACTATGCCCGCGACAGTGACAGAGCTTCCCTCTACTCCGGCGACGTCGTCCGGGCTACTCCTGGCCTTATTTCTCAAGCGGTTTGCTCCTACAGCTCCGCCGCGGCATGCTGCACACGGATATGAGCTGGGTTGGCCATGGAAATGGCCGGAACTAGGACCTCACCGTCGACCTAGGCCCGATATCGGCTGTTGCTCGAAAAACTTGAATATCAGCGCAAAGACTCGACGGTTTTCGATGGTTTTGGATCCTAGATGGCCGTGGGGACGTGTAGAACATGTGCTCGGCTGGGTTTACGCAGTGCAGGACCGATCGCTGCGAATTTCAGAATGTCTGCTCACTCGTTTTTGTTGAACACCGAGGACTTAGACGGGGAAATACTCCCCCTACAAAGCATGGAAGAGGGTAGGGTCTTCACCGTGAGTTCGAGCAGTCCCCCGGCGCGTTTCATTGCTGTTGAGCTCCGGTCGCGAGGTCGCCTGGATCAACGGCGCGACGAGGAGCTGAGGGGAGCGGCTGGTGCCGTTTTTCGTTTCGGGTAGGAACAGGCAGAACGGAGGAGATGAGGCCGGCTCACGTGGGCTGGGAACTTAAACCGCGTCAGGCACGCGTGCGCTCCGTCGCCGAGCAGGGGGTGGCGAGGTGAGGCGGTCGGACGCCGGTGCTGTCCGCAGATGGCGCAAGGTGTTCGACCGACATCGGGAGAAAAACAGCCACGCTCGGTTTGGGAAGCAAGTTTCCCCCACTGACTTGTGGGCCCACTCTCCCCATAATCCTCTCTTCTCAATTTCTTTTGTAAATATCCCAGCAACTACACATTGAATGAGAGACTTAGCCCCCAAGTCTTGGTTTGATTTTGAGTTCCCAAATTCAAACATTGTTTGGTTATATTTGCTTCATGTTTAAACTGAAATTTAAATTCAGTTTTGAATTATTGCAAACTTAACCCCCGACCAGATGAACTCCAATAAGGATGAAAATTGGTGGGCTTATTCAGAAAAAAATGTGCTGAGTTTGAATATGAAGCTAACTTTTGAATTTGAGTGATGAAAGTTGCTACAATTTGAATTTACATTCAAATTGGCCTCTGTCGGTACCTGAGATATGGGGTACCCCCGCGCACAGGGTAAAATGCCTAAGGTACTCGCCCTTCTCCGCAGGGAGAGCTCCGAAGGTGCCACGGGTCCGGCGGGGCCGGACCTCCCTCTCCTCAGAGGAGAGCTCCGGGCCCGCCACGTGGCATACAGAAGCCGGACCTCCCCCTCAGCGAGAGAGAGGTCCGAAGACGCCACGCGTCCAGCGGGGCCGGACCTCCCTCTCCGCAGAGGAGAGCTCCGGGCCCGCCACGTGGCATACAGAGGCTGGACCTCCCCCTCCGCGGGGAGAGGTCCGGAGGCTCCACGTGCCCCGCAGGCCGGGCCCCTCTCGCCTCAGAGAAGGGCTCCGGACCCGCCACGTGGCCAGAAGAACGGTGCTGCCTGCCCCCGAGCGGTAGGCAGCGGGCGTGAAGGCACCCCACACCTTGCCTATACAAGGTATTCAAGGCCCGCGTCTTCCCAAGAAGCGGAAACGCGGAGCACGCGTCTGTCAGGTGCCGTTGCGCCCAGTCGCATCACAGACTGGCGCGCGGTGTCAGAACCTGCCAGCTAATAAACGCCACGACAAGACATCCCATGCCGCCTGCGCCGTCATCAACCACTACAACTAGCATGCGGCATGGGCAGGGCGGCAAGATGAAGACTCAGAAGCCTTCGACCAGAGGCAACTACCGGCGTAACTACAGATACGGTAGATAATAGACAATCTTCCTGGGACCACCTGTCGGGTCCCGGCTCCCCTTGTAAGCCGCCCGAGTCTTAGACTATAAATGGCTCGGGCAGGTGTCGATAGCGAGGGTTCGCACTTTGCAACTCATGCGCTAGCCATACACTCTCAAGCTGTAACTCACCCCCGAGCTCAGGCCTCCGGCCCTGAGCAGCAAGCAATACAGCGAGCTCCATAGCTCGCCGTGGACGTAGGGTTTTACGCTCCGGCGGCCTGAACCACGTAAAACTCACCGTGTCAAGCTCTCGCTAACTCGTCCATCCGCGCAAGCTTTCCGCTAGGAGACTAGCCCCGCCGAAAAAAGAACCTCCGCGGGCTGCCCAGTACAGGCCTGGGGGAAGTGTCGATCGCACACTTCGACATTTGGCACGCCAGGTAGGGGGCTTTCCCCCTAGCGCGACGAGTTTCCACCGACGAAGATGACCAAGCTCCCTTCGGCGGCAAGCTCACCTCCCCCGCCTCCGCGGCGAACCGCGACCAGGGGGGAGTACAAGCCAACACACTCGGGACGGAGTGTGTCAGTACAAGCTGGGAGCCAGCAACCCGCTCTGGCAGCACCGACCCCGGCAATGCAGGCTCCAACCAGCGTCAGATCTTCAGTAGCGCCGGGCGTACCCGGAGGGGGTGCGCTAGCTGCAGCAAGAGCGCTACTGCACAATCCGCCCGCTGGGGACGCGCCTCAGGCAGCGACCCAGCGGTGGATTCTCGAGGTATACTGTCTTGTCATCGCTGCCGCAAGCCCGTGACTCCGGCGGAGACGACACTCTGACCAACCGGCCGTGTCGCTGGTACGCACGCCGATGGTTGACGAACAGACAGCAGACTCCAGCTCTGCCAGCCCTCAATCGATGGATCTGAGGACAGAGCTGGAGCGGTGTCGCTCGGGTCAAGATGCCCGGGTATACCTCGAGCAACGCCAAGAAAGGCGTCGCTACCAAGAGGCTGACGACAGCATGACGTCGGCCTCGACCCAGCCTGAAGAGCAGACCTTCGCAATGCGATCTCTGCCCTAGGCCTGCGCCGTGCAGAATATGCCACAGTCATATGTACTGCAGATGGCGCCCCCGGCCTATGGTGCAGCCTTGCCCGTACCGGGGTACACTGTGCCTAGTGCGAACCCAGCGTTCGCGGCACCAGAACCTGCGGTGACAGAAGCAGGGTGTGCAGCCCTCGCGCCCCATCTTCGCTTTGCGAAGTGGCCGCGTAAGTTTCGGCCACACCTGCCCGAGAAGTACGACGGCAGCGTCAACCCAGCGGAGTTCCTCCAGATCTACTCCACCGCCGTACTTGCCGCAGGGGGGAATGAAGCCGTCATGGCCAATTACTTCCCTGTCGCCTTGACCGGTCCAGCCCGGTCTTGGCTCATGAACCTCCCCCAGGGTTCCGTCACCTCCTGGGGAGAGCTTTGCCGACAGTTCGTAGCCAACTTCGGCAGCTCCTACACCCGGCCTGGCACGGAGCTCGACCTCCACGCCGTCCAGCAGCAACCTGGGGAGTCGCTGCGCTCTTTCATCCAGCGGTTCTCCCAGGTGCGGAACACCATCCCACACATTCAAAATGCTTCTGTGGTGGTGGCGTTCCGGCAAGGCGTCCGGGACAGGAAGATGCTCGAGAAGCTCGCGACCAGGGAGGTCCGCGACGTCTCAGAGCTCTTCAGTTTGGCAGACAAATGCGCCAGAGCAGCCGAAGGACGGAACTGGCACTCGCTGCCATCCTCCGAGTCAGGGGGACTGCCCGGATCTAGTCCTACTCCCTGTGGAGGCAGCAGGAAGGCCAAGAACTGAGGCAGAAGCAAGATAGAGTCACCGACCGCAGCCCCAGTCGTCACTGCAGCGACGCTCGGTGGGGCTCGGGGGCCGCGCCCTGACAAGAAGCAGCAAAGATCACCAATCCCAGAAGGTGATAAAGACAATATGTGCCCCGTGCACGGCAGCTGTCGCCACACTGCTGCCGAGTGCCGGGAGATCCGAAGGCTCGCAGAGCGCTTCCGCAAGGAGAAGCGGCAGCGGGCTGATGCCCTGCCGTTCCGTCCAAAGGAAGATGAGCAGGGGGTGGATGTTCCAGACAACATCGACCACCCAGAGGAGATCCAGGAGCCTCCGCGTGTCGTGAAGGCGGCACGCAATCACGAGGATTCCGGCTCCAGCGACGATGAGCGTCGGAAGAAGCTCTACGTCATATACGGCGGGTCCGCCGACCCCTCGTCGCGAAATGCAGTCAAGACTCTGTGCCGAGCGGTAGCGTCGGTGGCGCCACTCCCAAGTGCTGCACCGCACCTAAAGTGGATGGGGACCCCCATCAGCTTTGATGCCACCGACTGCCCCAGGAACATGGCTGGGGCCGGCCAACTACCGCTCCTGGTGGCCCCTACCATCGCCAACGTGAGAATGTACCACGTTTTGGTGGATGGAGGGGCTGGGCTGAACCTCATCAGCCGTGCAGCTTTCCAGAAGCTGCAAATCCCGATGGCCAAGCTCACCCCGTCGAGCCCGTTCTCAGGGGTAGGGCCGGGACAGGTTATCCCCTACGGCAACATTAGTCTCCCGGTGACCTTCGGGGCTCCGGACAGCTATCGAACAGAGTACATTCTGTTCGACGTAGCGGAGATAGACCTCCCCTTCAACGCCATAATCGGCAGGCCAGCCCTGTACCGGTTCATGGCTGTAGCCCATTATGGCTACCTTGTCCTGAAGATGCCGACACCGACAAGTGTTCTCAGGATTCGTGGGGACCGCACTGCTGCAGTGTCGGCCCTGGAGAAGCTCCAAGCACTCGCAACAGCTGGGGCATCAACCCCCGGCAATACGGAGCCGGACCAGCTCCGCCCGAACGCACGTCACCGTGCTTCCACCACAGCACCCCGGGTGCAACCTCTCGACGAGGGCGGCGTCCCCTTAAAGGTCGTCCAAGTCGGCGCCGAAGCTACCCAGACCACCCGGGTAGCCGGGGGCCTGGATAGTAAATAGGAAGGCGCGCTCGTCACCTTCCTCCGGCACAACGTCGACGTGTTTGCATGGCAGCCGTCACAGATGCCCGGGATCCCCAGGAACGTGATCGAGCACCACTTGAAAGTCTTCCCCAACGCCCGGCCGGTTCAACAGAAGCCCCGCAAGCAGTCCATCGAGCGGCAAAACTTCATCCGTGAAGAAGTCAAGAAGCTGCTGGATGCTGGCTTCATACGGGAAGTCCACCATCCCCGATGGTTGGCGAATCCCGTCGTTGTCCCGAAGGCTGGCGGGAAGCTCTGGATGTGCATCGACTACACCAGTCTCAATAAGGCATGTCCTAAAGATCCATTCCCTCTCCCTAGAATAGATCAAATAGTAGACTCAACGTCAGGCTGTGATATGCTGTGCTTCCTAGACGCCTACTCGGGTTTCCATCAGATCCCCATGTCTAGGGAGGACGAGGAGCACACCTCCTTCATCACAGTAGACGGCCTTTATTGCTATGTGTCTATGCCTTACGGCCTAAAGAATGCACTCCCCACCTTTGTGCGGGCAATGCACAAAATCTTTGGGGAGTTAATAAGAGACCTGGTTGAGGTGTATGTCGATGACATAGTTGTCAAGGTCAAGCAGGGTCCGTCCCTGCTAGATAACCTAGCTTTAGTCTTTGACAAGTTGCGCTCTACGCGCACCAAGCTGAACCCAGATAAATGTGTGTTCGGCGTGTCCTCTGGGAAGCTCTTAGGGTTCCTGGTCTCGCACCGAGGGATTGAGGCCAACCCAGAGAAGATCAGGGCCATCGACTTGATGCGGCCCCCTGCCCACGTCAAGGATGTCCAGAAACTCACGGGATGTCTAGCCGCGCTGAGTCGGTTTATACCGAGGCTAGCAGAGCAGGCACTCCCTTTCTTTAAGCTCCTGTGCAAGTCAGGCCCTTTTGCCTGGACTGACGAAGCAGAAGAGGCTATGCAGGAGTTGAAGCGACTCCTGACGACCATACCAATCATGGTAGCCCCTGAGCCCGGAGAGCACCTGTTGCTCTACATCGCGGCAACAACTGAAGTAGTAAGTATGGTCCTCGTCGCAGAGCGGCCGGACCCCTCATCTTCACAACCTGCTCCGGTAGCAGAAGACAGACGCCAGGAGGCCCCGCAGGACCAAGACGGTCTCCCGGACCTCCAAGGCAACCTCCCGGAGGCCCAGGTCGGCCTCCCGGAGGTCCTGGGCAGTCTCCCGGACCTCCAAGATAAACCCCCGGGGGCCCTGCGGGACCCCCCGGGGGCCAAATGGGACCTCCCAGAGGTCCCCCAAGACCCCCGGAGCTCCCGGGCAACCAAGATAGTTTAAGGGCCTCCGGGTCCCAGCTCCCGGAGGCCCCCGTGGGTCCACCCACCTCCAGTGGGCCAGGGCCAATGGACGAGGACCTCCCAGGCCTGAGAAAGAGGGTTCGAACCGTCCAGAGGCCTGTCTACTACATCAGCGAAGTACTTCATGATGCCAAGACAAGGTACCTGGAAGTCCACAAGCTGCTGTATGCGGTGCTCGTGGCCTCCAGAAAGCTCCACCATTACATCCAGGCCCACCGGGTCTCGGTAGTCACCTCGTATCCGCTGAAGACAATTCTTCACAGCCCCCATGCGACTGGCAACGTTGCTAAATGGGCGGCGGAGCTGGCAGAGTTTGAGCTGGACTTCCTCCCACGCCATGCAGTCAAGAGCCAAGCACTGGCTGACTTTGTGGCGGAGTGGACACCAACGGAGACTGACCCAGGGGGTCATGGGGGTGGAGGACCAGAGCACCAAGCTCCGGTCTTCAGCGAACCCCACTGGACACTCTTCTTCGACGGCTCCTCGCGAAAGCAGGGGGCCGGTGCCGGCGTACTGCTCCTCATGCCATCGGGGGAACAGTTTGGGTATATGGTGCGTCTCAATTTCAAGGCAACCAACAACATGGCGGAGTATGAAGCACTCATCTTTGGCCTGCAGACAGCCCTGTCTTTAGGCGCTCGCCAGTTGTTGGCACAGGGCGACTCCCAGCTGGTCATCAAGCAAGTCAAGGGCGAATGCTCCTGCAATGACCCCCAGCTAGCTGCATATCTGCTTCACGTGCAGATGTTGGAGAAAGAATTCCTCGCCTTGGACCTGCACCACGTACCGCGCGCCGGTAATGCCGCAGCCGACGACCTCTCAACGAAGGCTTCCACCGGAGCCCCTGCGCCCGAAGGAGTTATCGAGAGGACGTTGCTGCGGCCCACAGCCCGGCCCGCCGAGCCAGGCGAAGGGGGCTTGACCAGCACCTCGAAGCTGGCGGTCCCGGCGGCCCTACAGCCGTGGGCGCTGCCAAGGATCGTAAGCATTACTGGGGACTCCGTGCAACCCAGCGCTCAAGATCCAGAAGCTCAAGTCAGACCCGATGCATGGATCACGGAGATCCGGGACTACTTGAAGGACAATATCCTCCCTGATGAGCATGCAACCGCTGAACGGATTGTGCGTATGGCTAAGAGGTACGCGCTGGTAGAGGGGGATCTCTACCGGCGTGGCGCCAACCACATCCTATTGCGGTGTATAACCCAGGGGGAAGGCTGCGACTTGCTCGCTGAGATCCATGGAGGCGAATGTGGAAGTCATTCTTCCTCACGCACGCTTGTCGGTAAAGCCTTCCGGCATGGCTTCTACTGGCCAACAGCACTCCAGGATGCCGTCAAGCTGGTCGAGAGCTGCAAGGCGTGCCAGTTCCACGCCAAGTAGATCCATACACCGGCTCAGGCGGTACAAATGATCCCGCCCTCGTGGCCATTTGCCGTGTGGGGGCTGGACATCCTGGGATCATTTCCCAGAACCGTCGGGGGGTTCTGGTACCTCTATGTCGCTATCGACAAGTTCACCAAGTGGCCGTAAGCTACACCAGTTGTCACCATCAATAAACAATCCGCAGTAAAATTCATCAGGTCTATTGTCTGCCGGTTCGGGGTCCCAAACAGGATCATCACTGACAATGGGGCCCAGTTCACCAGCGCAGCGTTCCAAGACTACTGCGAGGACCTTGGCATTCAGGTATGCTATGCCTCTGTCGCCCACCCGAAGAGCAATGGGCAAGTCGAGAGGGCCAATGTGGAGATTCTCCGGGGCCTCAAGACTCGTACCTTCGCCAGCCTGAAGAAACACGGTGCCAATTGGGTAGATGAACTTCCGAGCACACTATGGGCTAACCGGATATCCCAGAGCCGGGCCACCGGGGAGACACCCTTCTTCATGGTGTACGGGGCTGAAGCTGTACTCCCTCCAGAAATCACCATGAAGTCTCACCGTGTCCGGGCTTACGACGAAGCCACACAGGACAACCTCCGGCGTGGAGAAATCGACCTCGTCGACGAGGTCCAATTACATGCGGCACTCCGTAACGCGAGGTACAGACAGGCGCTTCGGCGCTACCACCAGAGGTCTGTGCGTGCCCGGGAGCTGCAGGAAGGTGACCTGGTGTTGCGGCGCATACTTTCTCGCGAAGGGGCCCACAAACTCTCCCCTAGTTGGGAAGGCCCCTTCCGAGTTGCGAAAGTATGCCGCCCCGGGTGTGTGCGCCTTTCCACCAAGGATGGGGACCTGCTCCCGAACCCTTGGAACATAGAATACCTCCGTAAGTTCTACCCCTAAGAGCCAAAATAGGACAGTACTTTCTTTTCGTAATGAACTCCATAGAGTCCAGGAGCAGCGCTCGGAGCAGCTAAACCCCAGGGGACGGTCCAGGACTACGTTCAGCTTTGCCTGGTTCTGACTCCAAGCGCGTAGAGTCTTGCTTCCCCTCTTAATGGGGTGGGTCGTGGCCTCCATGTTTAGCCTGCCTTCCTCCTATGGAAGGTTGTACGAAAAGAAGTCTGCCCTACTTTGCTCTTTCCTTGTACTCATTTAAATTGTGAATTGAGTTCTTTTTTATCGCCCTTGCAGTACATGGTTGCCATGTGCTCAGCTCCCCCTCTCTACAAGTCCCCAAGCACCAAGCATATGGTTGGGGCTGTAAGTCAAATAAGACTATGAGATAAGGGAGGGGGAGCCCCCAAGGAGAATTACGTTTCCTCTACCTGTGTGCAGGACTTCCAGGTTGCGGCAACGGGGACTGCATGAAGTAGGGGGAAAGGAGCTACCAACTACTTCGACCCAGGGCTAGAGGGGGCGGGACCCGGGGGCCCCACGTGTCCAGCAGGCCCGGAACTCTCTCCTCCTTTGAGAAGGGCTCCGGGCTCGCCACGTGGAAGGCAGAAACCGGACCTGCCCCCGCGGTGGGAGAGCTCCGAAAGCCCTGCGTGTTCAACATGGCCGGGGCTCCCGTCTCCGCAGTAAAAGCAATCATCAAGTGAGCGCACGCTCTCACGACCCCGCGGCCGTTCGTGCTCCGGCAGCGGCCAATTCGGGACTTAGAGGAAGTGCGCGGATCGGAAGAGACGGAGGTCCCACCTCGGGCTCGCTATCTCCCCCGAGATGGGCCCGGGGGCCACTGTCGGTACCTGAGATATGGGGTACCCCCGTGCACAGGGTAAAATGCCTAAGGTACTCGCCCTTCTCAGCAGGGAGAGCTCCGAAGGCGCCACGCGTCCGGCGGGGCCGGACCTCCCTCTCCTCAGAGGAGAGCTCCGGGCCCGCCATGTGGCATACAGAAGCCGAACCTCCCCCTCAGCGAGAGAGAGGTCCGAAGACGCCACGCGTCCAGCGGGGCCGGACCTCCCTCTCCGCAGAGGAGAGCTCCGGGCCTGCCACGTGGCATACAGAGGCTGGACCTCCCCCTCCGCGGGGAGAGGTCCAGAGGCTCCACGTGCCCCGCAGGCCGGGCCCCTCTCGCCTCAGAGAAGGGCTCCAGACCCGCCACGTGGGCAGAATAACGGTGCTGCCTGGCCCCGAGCGGTAGGCAGCGGGCGTGAAGGCGCAACACACCTTGCCCGTACAAGGTATTCAAGGCCCGCGTCTTCCCAAGACGCGGAAACGAGGAGCACGCGTCTGTCAGGTGCCGTTGCACCCAGTCGCATCACAGACTGGCGCGCGGTGTCAGAACCTGCCAGCTAATAAACGCCATGACAAGACATCCCATGCCGCCTGCGCCGTCATCAACCACTACGACTAGCATGCGGCATGGGCAGGGCGGCAAGATGAAGACTCAGAAGCCTTTGACCAGAGGCAACTACCGGCGTAACTACAGATACGGTAGATAATAGACAATCTTCCTGGGACCACCTGTCGGGTCCTGGCTCCCCTTGTAAGCCGCCCGAGTCTTGGACTATAAAAGGTTCGGACAGGCGTCGATAGAGAGGGTTCGCACTTTGCAAATCATACGCTAGCCATACACTCTCAAGCTGTAACTCACCCCCGAGCTCAGGCCTCCGGCCCTGAGCAGCAAGCAATACAGCGAGCTCCATAGCTCGCCGTGGACGTAGGGTTTTACGCTCCGGCGGCCTGAACCACGTAAAACTCGCCGTGTCAAGCTCTTGCTAACTCGTCCATCCGCGCAAGCTTTCCGCTAGGAGACTAGCCCCGCCGAAAAAAGAACCTCCGCGGGCTGCCCAGTGCAGGCCCGGGGGAAGTGTCGATCGCACACTTCGACAGCCTCTTTTTCAAATACCTCCAAAAGTGCCTCAAAAAGTGTTGGATTTCTATGAAACTTGGACTGAACCTTCCCAAGACTTTTTAAGTTCTAGGGGTGAGCTCAACCCCTCATGTTCATGTGTCCAAATCCAACTTTGTGAAAAGGAAGACTTTCCCCTCTAATCACTCTTTTGATGGAGGTTACTTGCTCTTCACAATATTTCCTAAGATATCCACAACAAAAACTGTGGTGTTGTGAGGTGAAGAAAAGTTTTTGCAAGTCCCTTTTCTTGGGCTTTTACACCGGCGGCCCGAACCACGTAAAACTCGCCGTGTCAAGATCCTCCCGAGCTCGTCCCTACGCTCAAGCTCTCCGCAAGTGACTAGCCCCTCCGAAAAAGAACCTCCACAGGCTGCACAGTGCAGATCCGGGGGAAGTGTCGACCACACACTTTGACAGACTGCTTGCGGGGCTTCTGTTGGACTGGCCGGGCGTCGGGGGAGACCTTTTGGTGGTGCCCGATCACCTCCCTAGGGATCCTCGGCATCTGCGATGGCTGCCATGCAAACACGTCGACATTGTGCCGGAGGAAGGTGGCGAGCGCGCCTTCCTATTTCCTATCCAGGCCCACGGCTACCCGGGTGATCTGGGTAGCATCGGCGCCGATTTGGATGAGCCTCAAGGGGACGTCGCCCTCGTCGAGGGGTTGCACACGGGGTGCTTTGGTAGAGGCACGGTGGCGTACACTCGGGTGGAGCCGGTTTGGTTCTGTACTGCCTGGGGTTGGTGCTCTAGCTGTTGTAAGCGCTTGGAGCTTTTCCATGGCTGACACTGCAGCAGGACGGTCTCCACGAATCCTGAGGACGCCTGTTGGTGTAGGAATCTTCAAGACAAGGTAGCCGTAACGGGCTACTGCCATGAATCGGTACAGGGCTGGCCTGCCAATTATGGCGTTGAAGGGGAGGTCGATCTCCACCACGTCGAACAGAATGTACTCTGTCCGATAGCTGTCCTATGCCCCAATGGTCACCGGGAGGCTGATGTGGCCGTAGGGAACGACCTGTCCCGGCCCTATCCCTGAGAACGGGCTCGATGGGGTGAGCTTGGCCATCGGGATCTGCAGCTTCTGGAAAGCTGCGCGACTGATGAGGTTCAGTCCAGCCCCGCCATCCACCAAAACGTGGGACATCCTCACGTTGGCGATGGTGGGGGCTACCAAGAGCGGTAGTTGGCCGGCCCCAGCCATGTTCCTGGGGCAGTCGGTGGCATCGAAGCTGATGGGGGTTCCCATCCACCTGAGGTGTGGTGCGGCACTCGGGAGGGGAGCCACCGACACTACCGCTCGGCGCAAGGTCTTAACCGCGCTTCAGGACAAGGGGTCAGCGGACCCACCATAGATGACGTAGAGCATCTTCTGGCGCTCGTCATCACTGGAGCTGGAGCTCTCATGATTGCGCACGGCCTTCACGGCGCGCCGAGGCTCGTGGAACTCCACCTGGTGGTCGACGTCGTCTGGGGCGTCGACCTTCTGTTTGCCCTCCCTTCGACGGTAGGGTGGGACATCAGTTAGAAGCTGCTTCTCTTTCTGGAAGCGCTCCGCGAGCTTCTGGATTTCCCGGCACTGGGCAGCAGTATGGTAACTGGTGCCATGCACGGGGCATAGCTCGCTCTGGCCCCCGTCTGGAGCCGGTGACTATCGCGGCCTTTTGTCGGGGTGTGGCCCCCGAGCTCCACTGAGTGCTGCTGCTGCGGCAACGGGGGCCGCAGACGGTGGTTTCATCTTGCCACCGCCCCTGTTCTTGATCTTCCCGCCGCTTCCATAGGAAGCGGCGCCAGATCGTGGCTGCCCCCCTGGCTCGGTGGCTGGTAGAGAGTGCCAGTTTCGCCCTTCGGCTGCTCTGGCGCACTTGTCCGCCAGGCTGAAGAGCTCTGAGACGTCGCGGACCTCTCTAGTAACGAGCTTCTCAAGCATCTTCTTGTCCCGAACGCCTTGCCGGAACGCCACCACCACAGAAGCATTCTGGATGTGTGGGATGGTGTTTCGCACCTGGGAGAACCGCTGGATGAAGGAACGCAGAGACTCCCCAGGCTGTTGCTGGATGGCATGGAGGTCGAGCTCCGTGCCAGGCCGGCTGTAGGAACTGCCGAAGTTGGCGGTGAACTGCCGGCAGAGCTCTCCCCAGGAAGTTATGGAACCCTGGGGGGGGGTTCATGAGCCAAGACCGGGCTGGGCCGGTCAAGGCGACGGGGAAGTAGTTGGCCATGACGGCCTCATCCCCTCCTGCGGCAAGTACGGCGGTGGAGTAGATCTGGAGAAACTCCGCCGGGTTGATGCTGCCGTCGTACTTCTCGGGCAGATGCGGCCGAAACTTGCGCGGCCACCTTGCGAAGCGAAGGTGGGGCGCCAGGGCCGCACACCCTGCCCCTGCTGCTGCAGGCATTGGTGCCGCGAACGCTTGGTTCGCCGTTGGCACAGTGTACTCCGGTATGGGCAAGGCTGCGCCATAGACCGGGGGCACCGTTTGCATGGCATATAGCTGTGGCATATGCTGCGCGGCGTACGCCTGGGTCAGAGATCGCGTGGCGAAGGTCTGCGCCTCAGGCTGCGTCGAGACTGACGTCATGCTGTCGCCGACCTCATGGTTGCGACGCCTTTCTCGACGTCGCTCGAGGTACACCCGGGCATCCTGGCCCAAGTGGCACCGTTCCAGCTCTGTCCTCAGGTCCGTCGACTGAAGCCTGGTGGAGCTGGAATCCACCGTCTGTCCGTCAACCGTTGGCGTGCGCGTCAGCGACACTGCCGGTGGGTCGGAGCGTCGTCCCCGCCGAAGTCGAGGGTTTGCAGCGGCGACGACGAGATGGTCTACGTCGTGAATCCAACGCCGGGTCGCTGCCTGAGGAGCGTCCCCAGCAGGCGGATTGTGCAGTAGTGCTCTTGCTGCAGCTAGCGCACCCCTGTGGGGTACGCTTATCGCTGCAGAAGATCTCACGCTGGTTGGAGCCTGCATTGCCGGAGTCGGCGTTGCCGGAGTCGACTGCTGGCTTCCAGCTTGCGCCGACACACTCCGTCCAGAGTGTGTCGACACGTACTCACCGCTGGTCACGGTCCTTCGTGAACGCGCGGGAGGAGAGCTTGCCGTTGAAGGAAGCTTCGTCATCTTCGTCGGCAGAGGCTCATCGCGCACGGGAAAAGCCCCCTACCTGGCGCGCCAAATGTCGAAGTGTGTGGTCGACACTTCCCCCGGATCTGCACTGTGCAGCCCGCGGAGGTTCTTTTTCGGAGGGGCTAGTCACTTGCGGAGAGCTTGAGCATAGGGACGAGTTTAGGAGAAGCTTGACACGGCGAGTTTTACGTGGTTTGGGCCGCCGGAGCGTAAAACCCTACGTCCACGGCGAGCTGAGGTGCTCGCTGTATTGCTTGTTGCTCAGAACCGGAGTCCTAAGAGTGAGGATGAGTTATGCCTAGCGTATGAGTTGTAGGAGTGCGAACACAGGGTGCGAATGGCTAGAGTGCGAACCCTTGCTAACGTCGCCTACCTGAGCCTTTATAGTCCAAGGCTCGCGTGGCTTACAAGGGGGGCCCGGGACCCGACAGGTGGTCCCGGGGAGATTGCCTGCCAACTATCGTATCCACAGTTACGTCGGTAGTTGTCTCTGGCGAAGGCTTCTAAGTCTTCGTCTTGCCGCCCTGCCCATGCCACCTGCTAGTCGTAGTGGTTGATGATGGTGGAGGCGGCAGGGGATGTCTTGTCGCTGTGTTTATTGGCTGGCGGGTTCTGACACCGCGCGCCAGGTTGTGATGCGACTGGGCGCAACGGCACCTGACAGAGGCGTGCTCTGCGTCTCCGCGTCTTGGGAAGGCGCGGGCCTTGAATACCTTGTACGGGCAAGGTATGGGGCGTCTTTACGCCTGCTTCCTACCGCTCGGGGGGGGGGGGGGGGGGGCGGCAGCGCTCCTCTGCTGGACACGTGGCGGGCCCGGAGCCCTCCTCAGAGAAGAGGGAGGTCCGGCCCCGCAGGACACGTGGGGCCTTCAGACCTCTCCCCGCGGAGGGGGAGGTCCGGCTTCTGTCGGCCACGTGGCGGGCCCGGAGCTCTCCTCTGAGGAGAGGGAGGTCCGGCCTCACTGGACACGTGGCGCCTTCGGACCTCTCCCCCGCGGAGGGGGAGGTCCGGCTTCTGCAGGCCACGTGACGAGCCCGGAGCTCTCCTCTGAGGAGAGGGAGGTCCGGCCCCGCCGGACGCGTGGCGCCTTCGGAGCTCTCCCTGCGGAGAAGGGCGAGATCCTTAGGCATTTTCCCCTGTGCGCGGGGGTACCCCATATCGCGGGTACCGACAGCGCCATACCATCGCTTCGTGAGGTGGCCGCGCAAGTTCTGGCCGCACCTGCCCGAGAAGTACGACGGCAGCGTCAACCCGGCGGAGTTCCTCCAGATCTACTCCACCGCCGTCCTTGCTGCAGGAGGGGACGAGGCCGTCATGGCCAACTACTTCCCCCTCGCCTTGACCGGCCCAGCCCGGTCTTGGCTCATGAACCTCCCCCAGGGTTCCATAACCTCTTGGGGAGAGCTCTGCCGGCAGTTCACGGCTAATTTTGGCAGCTCTTACACCCGGCCTGGCACGGAGCACGACCTCCACGCCGTCCAGCAACAACCTGGAGAGACGCTGAGCTCCTTCATCCAGAGGTTCTCCCAGGTACGGAAGACCATCCCGCATATCCAAAATGCTTCTGTGGTGGTGGCGTTCCGGCAGGGTGTACGGGACAAGAAGATGCTTGAGAAGCTCGCGACCAGAGAGGTTCGCGACGTCTCGGAGCTCTTCAGCCTGGCGGACAAGTGCGCCAGAGCAGCAGAAGGGCAGAACTGGCACTCTCTGCCAGCCTCCGTGTCAGGAGGACAGCCCGGATCTGGTGCTGCTTCCTATGGAAGCGGCAAGAAGATCAAGAACAAGGGCGGTGGCAAGATGAAGCCACCGGCCGCGGCTCCCGTTGCTGCAGCAGCGGCACCCAGTGGAGCTCGGGGGCCACAGCCCAACAAAAGGCAGCGACTGTCACCAGCTCCAGATGGTGACCAAGGCGAGCTATGCCCCATGCATAGAACCAGTTACCATACTGCTGCTGAGTGCCGGGAGATCCAGAATCTTGCGGAGCGCTTCCGGAAAGGGAAGCAGCTGCGAACTGACGCCCCACCCTTCCGTCAAAGGGAGGGCAAGCAGAAGGTCGACGCCCCAGACAACGTCGACCACCAAGTGGAGTTACAGGAGCCTCAGCGCGCCATGAAGGCGGTGCGCAACCATGAGGACTCCAGCTCCAGTGATGACGAGCGCCGGAAGATACTCTACGTCATCTACGGTGGGTCCGCTGACCCCTCGTCCCAAAGCGTGGTTAAGACCCTGTGCCGAGCGGTAGCGTCGGTGGCTCCCCTTCCAAGTGCCGCGCCGCACCTCAAGTGGATGGGAACCCCCATCAGCTTCGATGCCACCGACTGCCCCAGGAACATGGCTGGGGCCAGCCACTACTGCTCTTGGTAGCGCCCGCCATCGCCAACGTGAGGATGTACCACGTTCTGGTAGACGGCGGGGCCGGGCTGAACCTCATCAGCCGCGCAGCTTTCCAGAAGCTGCAGATCCCGATGGCCAAGCTCACCCCATTGAGCCCATTCTCAGGGGTAGGGCCGGGACAGGTCGTTCCCTATGGCAACATCAGCCTTCCGGTGACCTTTGGGGCACCGAACAGCTATCGGACAGAATACATTCTGTTCGACGTGGCGGAGATCGACCTCCCCTTCAACGCCATTATCGGCAGGCCAGCCCTGTACCGATTCATGGCAGTAGCCCACTACGGCTACCTCGTCTTGAAGATACCTACACCAACAGGCGTCCTCAGGATTCGTGGAGACCGCACTGCAGCAGTGTCAGCCTTGGAAAAGCTCCAGGCACTTGCAACAGCTCGAGCACCAGCCTCTGGCAGTGCAGAACTGGTCCGGCTCCACCCGAGTGCACGCCACCGTGCCTCTACCGCAGCACCCCGTGTGCAACCCCTCGACGAGGGCGACGTCCCCCTGAAGGTCGTCCAAGTCGGCACTGATGCTGCCCAGACCACCCGGGTAGCCGGGGGCCTGGATAGCAGATAGGAAGGCGCGCTCGTCACCTTCCTCCGGCACAATGTTGACGTGTTTGCATGGCAGCCGTCACAGATGCCAGGATCCCTAGGGAGGTGATCGAGCACCACTTGAAGGTATTCTTAGACGCCCGACTAGTCCAACAGAAGCCTCGCAAGCAGTCCATCGAGCGGCAAAACTTCATCCGAGAAGAAATCAAGAAGCTGCTGGACGCTGGCTTCATACGGGAAGTCCACCACCCCCGGTGGTTGGCGAACCCCGTTGTTGTCCCAAAGGCCGGCGGGAAGCTCCGGATGTGCATCGACTACACCAGTCTCAATAAGGCATGTCCCAAAGATCCATTCCCTCTCCCTAAAATATATCAAATAGTAGACTCGACATCAGGATGTGATATGCTGTGTTTCCTAGACGCCTACTCGGGTTTCCATCAGATCCATATGTCTAGAGAAGATGAAGAGCACACCTCCTTCATCACTGTAGACGGCCTGTATTGTTATGTCTCTATGCCTTATGGCCTAAAGAATGCTCTTCCCACCTTTGTGCGTGCAATGCACAAAACCTTTGGAGAGTTAATAAGAGACTTAGTTGTGGTGTATGTCGATGACATCGTTGTCAAGGTCAGGCAGAGTTCATCCTTGTTCGATAACCTGGCCTTAGTCTTTGACAAACTGCGCTCCACGCGCACCAAGCTGAACCCCGACAAGTGTGTGTTCGGCGTATCCTCTGGAAAACTCTTAGGATTCCTGGTCTCACACCGAGGAATTGAGGCCAACCCAGAGAAGATCAAGGCCATCGACCTGATGCGGCCTCCTGCCCGCATCGAAGAAGTCCAGAAACTCACAGGATGCCTAGCCGTGCTGAGTCGGTTTATACCGAGGCTAGCAGAGCGAGCGCTCCCCTTCTTTAAGCTCCTGCACAAATCCGGTCCATTTGCTTGGACCGACGAAGCAGAAGAAGCTTTCTAGGAGTTGAAGCAACTCCTGATGACTCTACCCATCATGGTAGCCCCCGAGCCCGAAGAGCATTTGTTGCTCTACATCGCGGCGACAACTGAAGTGGTGAGTATGGTCCTCGTCACAGAGCGGCCGGACCTCTCGTCACCACAGCCTGCTCCGGTAGCAGGAGATAGGCACCAGGAAACCCTGGAGGTCCAAGACGGACCCCCAGACCTCCACGGCAACCTCCCGGAGGCCCAACGGGACCTCCCGGAGGTCCAACGGGACCTCCCGGAGCTCCCAGAAAACCAGCGGGACCTCCCGGAGGTCCAAGGTGGCATAGGAGCCTTCGAGTCCCAGCTCCCGGAAGCCCCCCTGGACCCACCCACCTCCGGTAGGCCTGAGCCAATGGATGAAGACATCTCTGGCCTGGGAGGGAGCGTCCAGACCATCCAGAGGCATGTCTACTACATCAGCGAAGTCCTCCACAACGCCAAGACAAGGTACCTGGAGATCCACAAGCTGCTGTATGCAGTGCTCGTGGCAACCAGGAAGCTCCGCCACTACTTTCAAGCCCACCGGGTCTCGGTGGTCACCTCCTATCCTCTGAAGGCGATCCTTTACAGCCCCCAAGCGACTGGCAATGTCACTAAATGGGCAGCAGAACTGGCGGAGTTTGAGCTGGACTTCCTTCCTCGCCATGAAGTCAAGAGCCAAGCGCTGGCTGAATTCGTGGCTGAGTGGACGCCAACGAAGGCTGACCCAGGGGGCCACAAAGACGGTGAACCAAAGCACCAAGCTCTGGTCTTCACCGGGCCTCACTGGACGCTCTTCTTCGACAGCTCCTCGCGAAAGCAGGGGGCCGGTGCCGGCGTACTGATTCTCATGCCATCGGGGGAGCAGTTTGGGTACATGGTGCGTCTCAATTTCAAGGCAACCAACAACATGGCGGAGTATGAAGCACTCATCTTTGGCCTAAAGACAGCCCTGTCTCTGGGCGCTCGGCAGTTGTTGGCACAGGGCGACTCCAAGCTAGTTATGAAGCAAGTAAAGGGTAAATGCTCCTGCAATGACCCACAGCTAGCTGCTTATCTGCTCCACGTGCAGATGTTGGAGAAAGACTTCCTCGCCTTGGACCTGCGCCATGTACCGCGCGCTGGCAATGCCGCTGTCGGTACCCGCGATACGGGGTACCCCCGCGCACAGGGGAAAATGCCTAAAGAACTCGCTCTTCTCCGCAGGGAGAGCTCCGAAGGCGCCACGCGTCCGGCGGGGCCGGACCTGCCTCTCCTCAGAGGAGACCTCCGGGCCTACCACGTGGCATACAGAAGCTGAACCTCCCCCTCCGCGGGAGAGAGGACCGAAGGCGCCACGTATCCGGCGGGGCCGGACCTCCCTCTCCGCAGAGAGGAGCTCCGGGCCTGCCACGTGGCCGACAGAAGCCGGACCTCCCCCTCCGCGGGGAGAGGTCTGAAGGCTCCACGTGTCCTGCGGAGCCGGACCCCCCCTCTCTCTCCTCTGAAGAGGGCTCCGGGCCGCCACGTGGCCAGCAGAACGGCGCTGCCTGCCCCCGAGCGATAGGCAGTGGGCGTAAAGACGCCCCATACCTTGCCCGTACAAGGTATTCAAGGCCCGCGTCTTCCCGAGACACGGAGACGCGGAGCACACCTCTGTCAGGTGCCGTTGCGCCCAGTCGCATCACAGACTGGCGCGTGGTGTCAGAGCCTGCCAGCCAATAAATGCAGCGACAAGACATCCCATGCCGCCCCCGCCGTCATCATCCACTACGACTAGCATGCGGCATGGGCAGGGCTGCAAGACGAAGACTCAGAAGCCTTCGTCTGAGACAACTACCGGCATAACTGCAGATACGGTAGATGATAGACAATCTCCCCGGGACCACCTGTCGGGTCCCGGGCCCCCCTTGTAAGCCACCCGAGTCTTGGACTATAAAAGACTCGGGTAGGCGACGATAGCAGGGGTTCGCAATCTAGCCATTCACCCCCAAGCTGTAACTCACCCTCAAGCTCAGGACTCCGGTTCTGAGCAGCAAGCAATACAGCGAGCTCCATAGCTCGCCGGGGACTTAGGGTTTTACGCTCCGGCGGCCTGAACCACGTAAAACTCGCCATGTCAAGCTCTTACTAACTCGTCCATACGCTCAAGCTCTCCGCAAGGGACTAGCCCCACCGAAAAAAGAACCTCCGCGGGCTGCCCAGTGCAGGCCCGGTGGAAGTGTCGACCGAACACTTCGACATTTGGTGCGCCAGGTAGGGGGGCTTTTCCCTTTGAGTGACGAGTTTCCGCCGATGAATATGACCAAGCTTCCTTCAGCGGCAAACTCTCCTCCTCAGCCTTCACGGCGAACCGTGACCAGCAGGGAGTACATGTCGACACACTCAGGACGGAGTGTGTCGGCACAAGCTGGTAGCCAGCAGCCGACTCCGGCAACGCCGACTCCGGCAATGCAGGCTCCGACCAGTGTGAGATCTTCTGCAGCTCTGAGCGTACACCATGGGGGTGCGCTAGCTGCAGAAAGAGCACTACTGCGCAACCCACCTGCTGGGGATGCGCCCCATTCAGCGACCCAACAGTGGGTCCGCGAGGTGGACCGCCTCGTCATCGCCGCCGCGAACCCTCGGTCCTTCGCCGCAGCTCCTCTATGGAAGTGGAGCGCGCCTCGATCCTGGCATGAGCCTCGCGGGTCTCCTGGTGGAGCCGCCGGGTCTCGAAGTCCAAGCGGTCGACGGCCCTCTTCTGAGCGTCGAGGAGCGCCTTCATGGCATCAAGCCTCGACGACCTTGAGTCGAGCTCCGCCCTAGCCTCCTGAGTCCGCTGCCTCAGGAGGTGCCCCCATCTGAGGAGGTGGTTCCTCTCCCCAGCCAGCACCTCCCGCTCTTGCTCCAAGGCGGCCTGGACCTGCCGGACGCTCGCCTGGGCATGCTCCAAGGCGTCCGTCAGGGGCAGCGGGGCAGCAGAGGCCGAAGCCGCGCCCCCGACCTCCTCCATCACGTCATCGTTCGGTGGAGGAGATGCCGGCATCTCGGCATGGAGCCCCGGCTTCCGAGCCAGGACAGAACCTCCAGAGCCTGCCGCCGTCGCCTGCGCTTGTGCCACAGGTATCCGGACCGGCGGAGTAGGAGGCACACCTGGAGCCCCCCTAGGAGGCGGAGCAGTAGGGCCCCTGTCGGCGGCGCATCTACCGCTACTCGCTGATCCAGCTCCTGAGGCCCGGGGCACCTGCGCCCACGGATGAGTCCCAGCGCTGCTCCTTCCGGCGCCACCGCCTGCCGAACCTGCAGCCGGAACGCTTGCTGGCCGGGGCGCCTGAGCCCTCGGCTCACCCCCAGGCATCACCCCACCAGCGTCCATTCTTGAAGCTCCTCCACCTGAGGAAGGATGGCGGGATGCCTGGAGTTCCTCGGACCGCCGCGGTCCGAGAGGAGCCACGTCGGAGCGGAAGACCCGAGGCCTCTTGGGGTCGCCGCCCGACAAACCAGCGCCTCCTGAAGATGGGCGCAAGGGTACCCCGGTCCCCTGGCTCGGTGCAAACGGCACCCTCGGAGGGGACCGGCCACGTTTCTTCTCGGACTGCCTGGAGGCCGGCTCCTTCCCCTTCCCCTTGTCGATGGTCCAAGCTCCGTCGACCCTCGGTGCGGGTTGGGCAGCAGCCAGCGCCCCGCGCTCCGCTCCGGAGCGCTCAACCCTGGGGATCGAGATCCCCCGGAGGGCATCCCCAACCTGACGCACAGCGATCCTGATGTCGTCCAGGTTCAGCATCTTCTGCAGCAACTCCGCCCTCCACTGCAGCTCCAAGAAGAGGGGAGTGCAGGAGGCCGGGAAAGTGAGGTCGCCGCCATTGATGAAGTCACCGCTCACCCTTGCCACCATCTCGTACAACATCTACTCAAATGGGTCGGAGCCGAGACCCTTCTCCAATCTGGTGCAGTCGTGCTCGCCGGTGTAGTACTACACCAGGCGGCTGCGCTGTTGCAAGGGCGCAATGCGGCGTGACAGGAAGTCTATTAGCACTGTCGAAGTGTGTAGCCGACACTTCCACCGGGCCTGCTCTGGGCAGCCCGCGGAGGTTATTTTTCGGAGGGGCTAGTCACTCAAGGAGAGCTTTCGCATTAGGGAAGATGGAGGCAGAAGCTTGACACAGGGATTTTTACATGGTTCAAGCCGCCGGAGCGGAATACCCTACGTCCACGGTGAGCTGAGTTGCTCGTTGTATTACTTGGTGCTCAGGAGCGAACCCTGCGTGAGAGTGTAAAATATCGAACCTAAGGGTGCGAATGGCTGAGGTGCGAACCCTTGCTAACATTGCCTGCCCGAGCCTTTTATAGTCCAAGGCTCGGGCGGCTTACAAGGTGGGCCCGGGACCCGACAGGTGTTCCCGGGGAGGTTGCCTTCCATTTACCGTATCTGCAGTTACGCCGGTAGTTGTCTCTGGCAAGTGCTTCCGAGTCTTCGTTCTGCCGCCCTGCCCATGCCACAAGCTAGTCGTAGTGGTTGATGATGGCAGGGGCGGCAGGGGATGTCTTGTCACTATGTTTATTGGCGGGCAGGCTCTGACGCGGAGCGCCAGTCTTCACTGCGATGTGATTGGGCGCAACCGCACCTGACAGAGGCGTGCTCCGCGTCTCCGCGCCTTGGGAAGGCGCGGGTCTTGAATACCTTGTACAGGCAAGGTATGGCGAGTCTTTACTCTTGCCGCCTACCGCGCGGGGGCAGGTAGCGCTGCTCGGCTGGACACGTGGCGGCCCCGGAGCTCTCCTCTGAGCAGAGGGAGGTCCGGCCCCGCAGGACACGTGGAGCCTTCGGATATCTCCCCTCGTGGGTGGGAGGTCCGGCTGTGGCGGACCGGGATCCGCTCATCCAGGATCGTAGAGGGTGGTGCCACGCGATGCGACACCCGACAGCACACGTCATAAGGACACCATATATTACATGGGAAAACAAACTGAAACTGTACAAACAGGTACAAACTTCAGTTACAAACTATTGTTTCTATTACACAGCGGAAGTCTAAATTACACAACTCACGCCCGCAAAAGTGGGTTGCCCAGCCCTAGGGCAACCCACACTATCGGCACGTCTCAGCTCAGCGCGGTGTGTACGGCTCCCACTCAGCCGTGGTCCCCGGCAGAGGGTAACCCTCGCCGGTGGACTCGTACTCCGAGTCCGAGGGTGGCTCCTCACCTGAAAAACACTTAAGCAGCAACCATGAGCACGATGGCTCAACAAGACTTAACCGACTCACCTAGTCATGAAACTCTACATGAGGTGTACCCTGAACATAGGATAGTAACATTGCAGCAAATGGACACGCCTACAAGTTCATCCTTAGTTCATCTTTTAGCCACAAGTTAACAGTTCGGAAATCTGAAATTTAGTAAGCAATATTGGGTGGCAAACATGTAACAATACAATTATATCATGACAGCAATATTGAAGCATAACATTTCATACATTAACTACGTCACGACTCAGTGAACAAGTGGTACTCGTCACCGCGAGGGATGGCAAATCGACTCGATATACACCTGCAGGGACACCCAAAGAGCACATCACGGACGCCCACCCATGGAGCTGCACAGCATGCTCACTCGATGTCGTACGGGACAACCTTTCACCCAACATCCCAAACGTCGAACCAGTCGCACCGAAACGAGCAGGAGGTTCCCTACACGGAGCATCTCGCTATGCCCGTTAGCAGAATTGCTGAAGAAAGGGACGAAATATGTTTGGAACACGGCGTGTGAAGGAGCGTTCCAAGCATTGGTGAAGCATCTCACCACAGCCCCGGTCTTAGCTCAGCCGGATACAACAAAGCCCTTCGACGTGTATTGTGACGCTTCCGGTATTGGGCTCGGCTGCGTGTTGATGCAGGGAGGACGTGTGGTCGCATATGGCTCGCGCCAACTTCGGAACCATGAGAAGCATTATCCGACTAATGATCTTGAGCTTGCTGCAGTGGTTTTGGTGCTGAAAATGTGGAGGCACTATCTCCTGGGGAATTTGATGCACCTCCACACCGACAACAAGAGCTTGAAATACATTTTCACCCAGAAGGAGCTGAATATGAGGCAAAGGAGGTGGTTAGAACTGATCAAAGATTATGAAATTGAGATTCATTACCACCCCGGCAAGGCGAATGTGGTTGCCAACGTGCTGAGTCAGAAATCACATATCCATCACCTCACCATTACAGCGGTGGAGGAGGAAGAGCCGAGTTTATACTTGGTTCCGTATGGGTCACTTTACAACCTTGCCCTCATGCCTACTATTAGGGAGGACATCATTGCAGCTCAGAAGACTGATAAAGGCATGGCACATCTCCGGAGACGGATAGACAATTTGGAGATCAAGTGTTTCCGGAAAGATGATGAGGGGACGCTATGGTTCAATGACCGCATAGTCGTACCCCGGGATATGGAGTTGAGGAAAACGATCCTCGATGAAGCTCACTTGTCTAAATACTCCATTCATCCGGGCAGCAACAAAATGTACCAAGATTTGAAAAAGAAATTTTGGTGGACACGGATGAAGCGGGAGGTAGCGCAGTATGTATCCGAGTGTGATACGTTTAGACGAGTGAAAGCTGATCATATGAAGAAATCAGGGCTGCTGCAACCCCTGAAGATCCCGGCATGGAAATGGGAAGATGTGAGCATGGATTTCATTGTGGGATTGCCCCTGACTTCCAACAAGCATGACTCCATTTGGGTAATCGTTGATCGGTTAACCAAGACTGCTCACTTCATCCTGGTACATACACATTACAATGCCGGCAAGTACGCGGAGCTGTACATACCGAAGATTCTATGCTTATATGGTGTGACACCCTCATCTCTGGTTTCTGCATGTATTCATATTTCATGTAGATAAAACATTTTAAAGGAAGTGGGAACAGAGGAATTATGAAATAGATAGCCAGTAAGAGCCGAGCCCAGTTCACAGAAAGCGCCGAAGACAACTTACCGCGGCCGCTGGCCACGTGGCATTTTCGGAGCTCGTCCCTGCGAAGAGGGGAGAGGTCCGCCGCTAAAATGGCTACGTGGCAGGTTCGGGGCTCATCTCCTCAAAAGGGTAGAGGTCCGACCCTGTGGGACACGTGTTGCTCTCGGAGCTAGCCTCTGCGGAAGAAGCAAAGGCATTTCCGCGGGACACATGTCACCTTCAGAGCTAGTCACCACGGAAATCAGAGGATCAGTGGTGTGGGATACGTGTCGATCTCGGAGCTCACCTCCGAGAAGTCCGGTTCCATTAAACACATGTCACCACCGGAGCTTATCTCTGGGAGGTCCGTCGCTGCTGGACACGTGTTAACCTCGGAGCTCGTCTCTGAGGAAAGAAGAGAGGAAAGGTCCGGCACTGACATGTGGCGTGCGCGGAGCCACCTCCGAGTAAGAGAGGAGGTCCCGACCGCCAGGACACGTGGCGCACGTGGAGCTCACCTCCGAAGGAGAGGGAAGTCTTGCTCGCTTGACACGCGGCACCACCGGAGCTCGCCTCTGTGGAAAAGAAGAGACCAGGCCCGAATGGACACGTGGAGCCTCCGGAGCTCATCACCAAGGAGGTAACGAGTTCTATGGACGTTTTTTGGAATCTGTACGCGTAGAAATACCGGAACAGAAACCGACCTGAATTCCACAATGTTACCGCACCAAATCAACTAAAGATAAGTTGTTAGAATCCAATGGCGATCTGAATAGGACTCTTATTCAGGATATAATCAGATTAGGACTCTTCTCTTCCCGATTATAAATAGAACCCAGAATCTCTGGCCGAAACCACAATCTTCTTTTCCAACTCCTGAGCCGACAACTTAGAGCTCTATTCCCAAGCCGCCGAGTAAACCATCGCCGGAGCGCGGCAAGGAAGCCCAGCGATCTGAGGAGGACCTCGAGACCGAGAGGAACGTAAGGTAGGTCTCC
Organism: Neostapfia colusana; assembly: GCA_030760725.1. Classification (NCBI taxonomy): domain Eukaryota; kingdom Viridiplantae; phylum Streptophyta; class Magnoliopsida; order Poales; family Poaceae; genus Neostapfia; species Neostapfia colusana. The sequence continues at coordinate 90,066,836 of JASWHV010000003.1, forward strand.
AATACCACCTTACAACATCGTTGTGTTCTTTTTGCATCTGTTCTTTGATTCCTTTCGAACAAAAGCCTTCTCGTGGACAGATTACTTGATGATCAGGTTGATCTAAAAGACAAGGTCATCGCCACGTCCATGTTTGATCCGAACACCCCTGTTTGTCATAAAATCTATGCAAGCCATGCAAGAACACGTGCAAACCAATCTAATAAACCTAATCATAGGATAGCATGCATATGCATCATCGCATCTAGTTTAAGGTTTGTGCATGATATTGAATTCTGTGAATCTTGTATGCACATGATCCTACATAGCGGGACAAGCTCAGGGAGCTGTCTACGACGAGCTGCAGCAACAAGGTTTTGAGATCCAAGGACAACCAGAACCACAAGAACAAGGCAAGTGCTCCTTGACCATATTGATCCTATGTTTTGGGTAAAATTGATTTGTTTTGCGAAAAGGTGTGTGTGCTGAGTCAAACATGATGGGAAACCCTTTTATAGGAGTTTACTAGTATTGGTTAAACCACCCTTGTCGCCAGGGATGTTTATGAGCCGGGTATGGTTTTTTCTTTATGCCTCGCTGAGTCTATGGGATTGGGAAGCGAGATAGATGTGTCTAGCTAACTGCACTCGTAATGATAATGAGAAACTGATGTTGTTAATGAACATGGATCGGAGGGAGATCTAGGCAAGCCCGGGTTTGTGAATGAGGTAGCATGAGATGATGGTTTACTTGCCGTAGATCTAAGGACCGGTTCATGCATGCACATTCCAGGATAACAGTGCAACCACAAGGCCAAGTATGGGTGCGGCTTAGCTGAGTAATTAGGTAAGTTGCTAGAGTGTTATGGACTGTGGAAGGCGAGGGGAATGGGAGTCGAGTGAGGACTGCCCTGGGAACTGCATGGCAAAAGAGGGGGCCCGTGGGTGGGAGAATTGGAGATTCTAGCCTGCCGGTGAAACCTTAGTGAGTCCAGACATCTAGTAACCCCTTTGTAAAGACTATTTTGTGATTTCATGACCATACACCGATGGTTGTATACTGGTATAATGGAGGTTCTGCAGTCGCCGACGGGTGACGAAATCACAAACTTGTGGGTAAAGAGTTACAAACTATGCAGAGTCTAAAACTATCATGATAGCCGAGCTTACGGTCACGAGCGCCTGGCTAAACTGCCATGATTAGTTGGGATGGTTATTGGGAAGGTTCTTGGTTATGGTTATTGTATTTGGTTATTGTTTGGTTTTGGGACTGTTGAGTCCGGGTGATAAGATGGTTGCATGACTATTGAGTCATGGCAACGAGATTGGTCTCGGTGTGAGACGAAAGTTGTTTATGAGATGAGATGGTAGCGAATACGGGAAGGTATTCGTGAGATGGTAGCGAATACGAGGAGGTATTCGTGAGTAAGAATGAAGTTGGTTAATGTTCGGAAGGAACACGGAAAGTGATGGAGGTATGTTGGTAATTTAATACATGCTGGGATTACATTCATTTAAATTTAAGTTGCTGTTTTATCATGGTTTTATAAATCTGCTTTTCTGCAAATGAGCCTTTTTATACCTACCTTGTTATGAGCTACATATCATGTGTCTCCCGCACTTGCTGAGTACATCATTGTACTCAAACTTGCATTATTATCTCCTCATCAGCAGCAGGAGAGGACTACTATGAAGACCAAGTGGAACGTTAAGGCGTGTGATCTATTCTCGACCTTGCCTGTGGAGGGAGTAGACATGGAGCCACTTCTGCTTAGATTTGCTTCCGCATTAGAATAAAGACTTCCGCTGCATAGAAATAGGACTTCCGCTGTGAACATGAGTCCAAGACTCATGAGATATTGTAATAAACTCGGTTATTCGTGGTAATATATAATCTGAAATTCAGTTTGTGGAACATATGTATATGTGTGATGAACATCCTGGGCACACATATGCATTAGTTCTCGGTTCCGTGGTTTTTCCACAGAATTGAGAGCGTCACAGATTGGTATCAGAGCCACGGGTTGACAGTAGATTACACGCTTAGTGTGAGTTGTGGGACGTCTCCAAACGTTGTCCATATCCACACGTAAGTAGAAAGAGGTGTGAGATGTATCGGCACTTGCTCGCATCCTCATATGGGCTAGAATATATATATAAAGTCTAACTCACCTTGATGCATATAGTTGAAGGGACCTACCCAACCTTCTAACATTCTATTCTATTTCGATCTCTCTCACAGATGGTGAGAGGAAACACCGGCTGAAGGAACGTCCGTGACAACCAAGAGGATGATCACGAGGAAGTTCCTGTTAACCCCGGAGCTGGCGAGAACAATCTGGAAAGGTTGATGGCCATGCAAAACCAGCTTATGCAAACCATGATCCAAACTTTGGGTCAGTTGCAGGCCAACAACAACCCCGTTCCGGCACCACCGCCACCACCACCGCCGGATCATGACAGGTTGGGAGAGTTCATGAGGACTCGACCACCCACCTTTGCTCAAGCTAGTGACCCCATGGAGGCCGATGACTGGTTGAAATCCATGGAGAAGAAGCTTTCCATGCGAGCTGCCGCTGACTGGTGGGATGCCCTGAGCAACGCTCATGCCGACCCGGAGACGATCACTTGGACTGAGTTCAAGGAAAGTTTCCGCTCTCATTACATCCCTGTTGGTGTAATGATACTCAAGAGGCAGGAGTTCGAAGGTCTCCGCCAAGGACAGAGAAGTGTGAATGAGTACCTCAACAAGTTCATACAACTGTCCCGATATGCCCCCGAAAATGTCAACTCAGACCAGAGGAAGCAGTACCTGTTCATGAGAGGGTTGAACAATGAGATCCAGGTTCAGCTCCTCAACAATGACTACGTAAGCTTCCAGAAGCTGGTTGACAAGGCCATAGTGGTTGAAAACAAGATCTGAGAGATCGAGCAAGAGTGCAAGAGGAAGATGCCATACCAGCCTCAAGGGAGCAACGTACGACCTCGGTACATGCCCCCTGCACCGCAGTATGGATCGAACACTCCTGCATACCACCCTGGTCAGCCACCACAGCAACAATTCGTTGCACCAGCACCTCGCGTGCCCATGCCTCTTGCGCCCCGACCTAACAATGGCGCTCCTGTTCAAAACCCCCGCCCCAACGTACCTGCTGCCATAGGCAACAGGGCATGCTTTGCATGCGGGGAAATAGGACACTTCACGAACTAGTGCCCGAGGAGAGGCCCTGGACAGCAAGGTAATGTGCCCAAGCAGAACCCGCGACCGAACGGAGGGGACAATCAAGGAAATCGGGGACAGCAGAACTATGCTCGCGGCAACGTGAACCATGTCTCTGCTGAGGAAGCACAACAGGCTGAGGATGTCGTAATTGGTATGTTCCTTGCCAACTCCAACCCAGCCACCATCTTATTTGATTCTGGAACATCGCATTCCTTCATATCATCCAAATATGTTGCCAAACATCATCTACCCGTATCCCACTTAGAATGTGCTATGTTAGTTAATTCTCCTGGTGGAGAGATGAGGACTAATATAGTATGTCCGAAAGTAAGCCTTAAAATAAGGGGATAGACTTCCTTGCCAACCTTATTGTCTTGGACTCCCAAGGGATCGACATCATACTCGGGATGGATTGGTTAAGTAAGCACAATGGGGTAATCCAGTGTGCTGAAAGAAGCGTGCAGTTGACAAATGAGAACGGCATCCGTGTCGAGTTTGAGTCAGCCCAACAAATCACTGAAAAGGCAAATTTGAACCATGTTGAAGGAGCAACATTGGACATCATTCCGGTGGTTCAGGAGTTTTCGGACGTGTTCCCGGAAGAGCTTCCAGGTATGTACCTGGCCGGGACATTGAGTTTGCCATTGATTTGGTACTCGGAACTGCACCCATAGCCAAGAGACCCTATAGGATGCCCGTCAATGAACTAGTAGAACTCAAGAAGCAAATTCAAGAGCAGTTGGAGAAGGGTTTCATACGTCCAAGCTTGTCACCATGGGGAGCTCCTGTGCTCTTCGTGCACAAGAAGGATGGAACCCAAATGATGTGCGTGGACTATAGGTCTCTCAACGAGGTAACAATCAAGATCAAGTACCCTCTGCCCCGTATAGAGGACCTATTCGACCAAATGAAAGGAGCCTGAGTGTTCTCCAAGATTGATCTTCGGTCGGGATACTTCCAGCTGAAGATTAAGCCCTCCGATATACCCAAGACAGCCTTTCCAACACGGTATGGTTCGTATGATTATACCGTCATGTCTTTTGGGTTGACAAATGCACCTACATACTTCATGTACCTTATGAACAGGATTTTCATGGAGTACTTGGACAAGTTTGTCATGGTTTTCATCGACGACATTATGGTGTATTCAAAGAGTGAGTAGGAGCATGAAGAACATTTGAAATTTATCTTACAGAAATTGCGTGAGCATCAATTGTATGCCAAGCTTAACAAGTGTCAATTTTGGCTAAAGGAAATATCATTCCTAGGCCACATTATCTCCAAGGAAGGGGTATCGGTTGATCCCGGAAAGGTGAGAGATGTTCTGAAATGGGACCAACCGCAGAGCGTGAGGGATATTCGGAGTTTTCTTGGGATGGCTGGATACTATCAACGCTTCATTAAAGACTTCTCTAAAATAGCAAAGCCTATGACGGAGTTGCTGATGAAGGGGAAGGTATTCCAATGGACACCAGCCTGCCAAGGAAGTTTTGAGCAACCCAAGAAAAGGCTAACCACAGCACCGGTTCTGGTATTGCCCGATGTAAGCAAGAGCTTTGACATATATTGTGACGCATCCAGACAGGGGCTCAGATGTGTGCTCATGCAAGAAGGACAAGTGGTAGCCTATGCCTCACGACAATTAAAGAAGCACGAGCTTTATTATCCTACACATGACTTGGAGCTAGCAGCAGTGGTCCATGCATTGAAGATTTGGAGACATTATATCCTTGGTCATCGATGTGATATCTATACGGATCATAAAAGCCTCAAGTACATATTTACACAAACGGACTTGAATTTGAGGCAACGTCGATGGTTGGAACTCATCAAGGATTACGATGTTGGAATCAACTACCACCCCGGGAAGGCCAATGTAGTAGCCGATGCATTGAGCCAAAAGGGAGCATGTCACCAACTCACGGTTCGGGAGCAACCACCCGAACTACGTAAGGAGTTCGAACGGTTACACCTCGGATTCTTGAACAACATGGAAATAATGGAGATCCACTCCTCGTAAGAACAAGAGATAAGAGATGGCCAAGCGACGGATGAGGAGATCAAGGAGATCAAGGAAAGAATCCGACAAGGAATAGAGAAAGATTTCAAAGAAGATGAAAAGGGTACGCTTTGGCTAGGAAAAAGAATTTGTGTGCCTAACATGAAACACCTCCGCGACATGATATTGAAGGAGGCACACGATTCACCCTATCCCATACATCCCGAAAGTACCAAAATGTACAAGGACTTGAAAACTTATTATTGGTGGGATGGTATGAAGAGGGATATAGCCGAATACATTGCCCTATGTGACACATGCCAACGGGTGAAGGCCGAACATCTAAAACCCGCTGGATTGTTGCAACCTTTGAAGATACCAGAGTGGAAGTGGGAAGACATCAGTATGGATTTCATCGTCGGATTGCCACGTACTCAGTCGGGTTACGACTCCATCTGGGTCATCGTGGACCGATTGACGAAAACCGCCCATTTTCTCCCTGTAAGGGCCAACTACAATGTTGCACAATTAGCCGAGTTGTACATGGAGCAGATCGTGTGCCGTCATGGAGTCCCGAGAATGATAGTCTCAGATCGAGGTTCTCAGTTTACCTCTAGATTCTGGAGGAAGCTGCAGAAAGGTATGGGTACACGACTGGATTTTAGCTCCGCCTATCACCCACAAACTGATGGGCAAACCGAAAGGACAAACCAAATTCTGGAGGACATGTTGAGAGCTTGCGCCTTGAAACATGGGCGTAGATGGAATAGGAGTTTACCGTATGCCAAATTCTCCTATAACAACAGCTATCAAGCTAGCTTGAAGATGTCGCCTTTCGAAGCATTATATGGTAGACGGTGTAGAACGCCACTGTTCTGGAACGAAACCCGAGAGAACCAGGTGTTTGGACCCGAAGTTCTACAAGAAGCTGAAAAGCAAGTCCAAACGGTACGGGAGAACTTAAAAGCTGCTCAGTCACAACAGAAAGGCTATGTGGACAATAAGCGTAGGAAGTTGACCTTTGAAGTAGGAGACTTCATATACCTTAAGGTATCGCCTATCCGAGGCCAACGACGTTTCAACGTCAAAGGCAAGCTAGCACCTCGCTACATCGGACCATTTAAGATTCTGGACAAGCGAGGAGAAGTAGCCTATCAACTAGAGCTCCCAACCCACCTCTCCGACGTACATGACATGTTTCATGTATCCCAGCTCAAGAAATGCTTGAGAGTACCAGATTAGCAAGTATCAATGGGAGAACTTGAACTTCAAGAGGATTTGACTTATGTGGAACACCCTGTCCGAATCTTGGACGAAAAGGAAAGGGTCACCCGGAACAAGGTGATTCGATGGTGCATGGTACAATGGAGCCATCACACCGAAGCTGAAGCCACATGGGAGCGTGAAGAGGATATCAAGGCAGAATTTCCCCATCTATTCTGTACTAATGAATCTCGAGGGAAAGATTCAATTTAAGGGGGTAGATTTGTGACATCCTCATCTCTGGTATCTGCATGTATTCATATTTCATGTAGAGAGAACATTTGAAAGGAATTGGGAACAGAGGAATTAGATAGCCAGTAAAAGCCGAGCCCAGTTCACAGAAAGCGCCGAAGACAACATACCGCGGCCGCTGGCCACATGGCGTGTTCGGAGCTCGTCCCTGCGAAGAGGGGAGAGGTCCGCCGCTAAAATGGCTACGTGGCAGGTTTGGGGCTCATCTCCGCAAAAGGGGAGAGGTCCGACCCTGTGGGACACGTGTTGCTCTCGGAGCTAGCCTCTGCGGAAGATGCAAAGGCATTTCCACGGGACACATGTCACCTTCGGAGCTAGTCACCACGGAAATCAGAGGATCAGTGGCGCGGGATACGTGTCGATCTCGGAGCTCACCTCCGAGAAGTTCGGTTCCATTAAACACATGTTGCCACCGGAGCTTATCTCCGGGAGGTCCGTCGCTGCTGGACACGTGTTAACCTCGGAGCTCGTCTCTGAGGAAAGAAGAGAGGAAAGGTCCGGCACTGACACGTGGCGTGCGAGGAGCCACCTCCGAGTTAGAGAGGAGGTCTCGACCGCCAAGACACGTGGCGCACGTGGAGCTCACCTACGAAGGAGAGGGAAGTCTTGCTCGCTTGACACGCGGCACCACCGGAGCTCGCCTCTGCAGAAAAGAAGAGACCAGGCCCGATGGACACGTGGAGCCTCCGGAGCTCATCACCGAGGAGGTAACGAGTTCTAAGGACAGTTTTTGGAATCTGTACGCGTAGAAATACCAGAACAGAAACCGACCTGAATTCCACAATGTTACCGCACCAAATCAACTAAAGATAAGCTGTTAGAATCCAACGGCGATCTGAATAGGACTCTTATTCGAGATATAATCAGATTAGGACTCTTCTCTTCCCGATTATAAATAGAACTCAGAACCTCTGGCCGAAACCACAAACTTCTTGTCTAACTCCTGAGCCGACAACTTAGAGCTCGATTCCCAAGCCGTCGAGTAACCATCGCCGGAGCGCGGCAAGGAAGATCGCCGGAGGAAAGCCCAGCGATCTGAGGAGGACCTCGAGATCGATAGGAACGTAAGGTAGGTCTCCAATACCACCTTACGACATCGTTGTGTTCTTTTTGCATCTGTTCTTTGATTCCTTTCGAACAGAAGCCTTCTCGTGGACAGATCACTTGATGATCAGGTTGATCTAAAAGACAAGATCATCGCCACGTGCACCTTTGATCCGAATACCCTGTTCGTCATAAAATCTATGCAAGCCATGCAAGAACACGTGCAAACCAATCTAATAAACCTAATCATAGGATAGCATGCATATGCATCATCGCATCTAGTTTAAGGTTTGTGCATGATATTGATTGCTGTGAATCTTGTATGCACATGATCCTACATAGCGGGACAAGCTCAGGGAGCTGTCTACGACGAGCTGCAGCAACAAGGTTTTGAGATCCAAGGACAACCAGAACCGCAAGAACAAGGCAAGTGCTCCTTGACCATATTGATCCTATGTTTTGGGTAAAACTGATTTGTTTTGCGAAAAGGTGTGTGTGCTGAGTCAAACATGATGGGAAACCCTTTTATAGGAGTTTACTAGTATTGGTTAAACCACCCTTGTCTCCAGGGATGTTTATGAGTCGGGTGTGGTTTTTGCTTTGTGCCTCGCTGAGTTTATGGGATTGGGAAGCGAGATAGATGTGTCTAGCTAACTGCACTCGTAATGATAATGAGAAACTGATTTTGATAATGAACATTGTCGGTACCCTCGATATGGGGTACCCCCGCGCACAGGGTAAAATGCCTAAGGTACTCGCCCTTCTCCGCAGGGAGAGCTCCGAAGGCGCCACGCGTCCGGCGGGGCCGGACCTCCCTCTCCTCAGAGGAGAGCTCCGGGCCCGCCACATGGCATACAGAAGCCGGACCTCCCCCTCCGCGGGAGAGAGGTCTGAAGACGCCACGTGTCCAGCGGGGCCAGACCTCCCTCTCCGCAGAAGAGAGCTCCGGGCCCGCCACGTGGCATACAGAGGCTGGACCTCCCCCTCCGCGGGGAGAGGTCCGGAGGCTCCACGTGCCCCGCAGGCCGGGCCCTTCTCGCCTCAGAGAAGGGCTCCGGACCCGCCACGTGGCCAGAAGAACGGTGCTGCCTGCCCCCGAGCGGTAGGCGGCAGGCGTAAAGGCGCCGCACACCTTGCCTGTACAAGGTATTCAAGGCCCGCGTCTTCCCAAGACGCGGAAACGCGGAGCACGCGTCTGTCAGGTGCCGTTGTGCCCAGTCGCATCACAGACTGGCGCGCGGTGTCAGAACCTGCCAGCTAATAAACGCCGCGACAAGACATCCCATGCCGCCTGCGCCGTCATCAACCACTACGACTAGCATGCGGCATGGGCAGGGCGGCAAGATGAAGACTCAGAAGCCTTCGACCAGAGGCAACTACCGGCGCAACTACAGATACGGTAGATAACAAGCAATCTTCCCGGGACCACCTGTCGGGTCCCGGCTCCCCTTGTAAGCCGCCCGAGTCTTGGACTATAAAACGCTCGGGCAGGCGTCGATAGCAAGGGTTCGCACTTTGCAACTCATACGCTAGCCATACACCCTCAAGCTGTAACTCACCCCCGAGCTCAGGCCCCCGGCCCTGAGCAGCAAGCAATACAGCGAGCTCCATAGCTCGCCGTGGACGTAGGGTTTTACGCTCCGGCGGCCTGAACCACGTAAAACTCGCCGTGTCAAGCTCTCGCTAACTCGTCCATCCGCGCAAGCTTTCCGCTAGGAGACTAGCCCCGCCGAAAAAAGAACCTCCACGGGCTGCCCAGTGCAGGCCCGGGGGAAGTGTCGATCGCACACTTCGACATTTGGCGCGCCAGGTAGGGGCTTCTCCCCTAGCGCGACGAGTTCCCGCCGACGAAGATGACCAAGCTTCCTTCAGCGGCAAACTCTCCCCCCTCGCCTCAGCGGCAAACCGCGACCAGGGGGAGTACATGTCGACACACTCGGGACAGAGTGTGTCGGTACAAGCTGGGAGCCAGCAACCGTCTCTGGCAGCGCCGACCCCGGCAATGCAGGCTCCAACCAGCATCAGGCCTTCAGTAGCGCCGGGCGTACCCGGTGGGGGTGCGCTAGCAGCAGCAAGGGCGCTACTGCACAATCCGCCTGCTGGGGACGCGCCTCAGGCGGCGACCCAGCAGTGGATTCGCGAGATGGACCGTCTCGTTGTCACCGCCGCAAACCCTCGACTTCGACGGGGACGACGCTCCGGCCAACCGGCTGTGTCGCTGATGCGCGCGCCAACGGTTGACGGGCAGACGGCGGACTCCAGCTCCACCAGGCTTCCGTCGACGGATCTGAGGGCAGAGCTGGAGCGAAGCCGCTTGGGCCAAGATGCCCGAGTGTTCCTCGAGCGACATCGAGAAAGGCGTCGCATCCAAGAGGCTGGCGACAGCATGACGTCGGCCTCAACCCAGCCTGAAGAGCAGATCTTCGCCACGCGAGCTCTGCCCCAGGCGTACGCCGCGCAGAATATGCCACAGTCATATGTCCTGCAAACGGCGCCCCCGGCCTATGGCGCAGCCTTGCCCATACAGGGGTACACTGCCAGGTGCGAACCAAGCGTTCGCGGCGCCAATACCTGCACTGGGAGCCAGCAACCGGCTCTGGCAGCGCCGACCCCGGCAATGCAGACTCCGACCAGTGTCAGGTCTTCAGTAGCGCTGGACGTACCCGGTGGGGGTGCGCTAGCTGCAGCAAGAGCGCTACTGCACAATCCACCTGCTGGGGACGTGCCTCAGGCAGCGACCCAGCAGTGGATTCGCGAGGTAGACCGTCTCGTCGTTGCCGCCGCAAACCCTCGACTTCAGCGGGGACGACGCTCCGGCCAACCGGCTGTGCCGCTGATGCGCACACCAATGGTTGACGAGCAGACGGCAGATTCCAGCTCTACCAGACCCCAGTCGACGGATCTGAGGACAGAGCTGGAACGGTGTCACTTGGGCCAGGATACCCGGGTGTACCTCGAGCGACGTCAAGAAAGTCATCGCACTCAAGAGGCTGGCGACAACATGACGTCGGCCTCGACCCTGCCTGAAGGGCGGACCTTCACCACGCGGGCTCTGCCCTAGGCGTACGCCGCGCAGCATAAGCCACAACCATGAGCTCTGCAAGTGGCGTCCCCGGCCTATGGCGCAACCTTGCCCATACCGGGGTACACTGTGTCAGGCGCAACCAAGCGTTCGCGGCACCAATACCTGCACTGGGAGCCAGCAACCGGCTCTGGCAGCGCCGACCCCAGCAATGCAGACTCCGACCAGTGTCCGGTCTTCAGTAGCGCTGGACGTACCCGGCGGGGGTGCGCCAGCCGCAGCAAGAGCGCTACCGCACGATCCGCCTGTTGGGGACGCGCCTCAGGCAGCGACCCAGCAGTGGATTCGCGAGATAGATAGGAGCAGGATGTACGGCCCTGGAGCCCCACCTCCGCTTCACGAGGTGGCCGCGCAAGTTTCGGCCGCACCTGCCCGAGAAGTACGACGGCAGCATCAACCCGGCGGGGTTCCTCCAGATCTACTCCACCGCCGTACTTGCCGCAGGAGGGGATGAGGCCGTCATGGCCAATCTACTTCCCCGTCGCCTTGACCGGCCCGACCCGGTCTTGGCTAATGAACCTCCCTCGGGGTTCCATAACTTCCTGGGGAGAGCTCTGCCGGCAGTTCATCGCCAACTTCGGCAGCTCCTACACCCTTCCCGGCACGGAGCTTGACCTCCAAGCCATCAAGCAACAACCTGGGGAGTCGCTGCGCTCCTTTATCCAGCGGTTCTCCCAGGTACGCAACACCATTCCACATATTCAAAGTGCTTCTGTGGTGGCGGCACTTCGACAGTGTCCAGGACAAGAAGATGCTTGAGAGGCTTGCAACCAGAGAGGTCTGCGATGCCTCCGAGCCCTTCAGCCTGGCGGACAAGTGCGCCAGAGCAGCCGGAGGGCGGAGCTGGCACTCACTGCCAGCTTCCGAAGCCGGAAGACAGCCCGAAGACGGCGGAGTTCAAGCTGAGCTCCCGACCACGTCAGACAGCCAAGAGCCAAGCACTGGCTGACTTCGTGGCTGAGTGGACGCCAACGAAGGGTGACCCAGGGGGCCGCGAAGACGGTGAACCAAAGTACCGAGCTCCGGTCTTCACCGGGCCTCACTGGACGCTCTTCTTCGACGGCTCCTCGCGAAAGCATGGGGCCGGTGCCGGCGTACTGCTTCTCATGCCATCGGGGGAGCAGTTTGGGTACATGGTGCGTCTCAATTCCAAGGCAACCAACAACTTGGCAGAGTATGAAGCATTCATCTTTGGCCTAAAAGACAGTCCTGTCTTTGGGCGCTCGCCACCTGTTGGCACAGGGCGACTCCCAGCTAGTTATCAAGCAAGTTAAGGGTGAATGCTCCTACAAAGACCCACAGCTAGCTGCTTATCTGCTTCACGTGCGGATGTTGGAGAAAGAATTCCTCGCCTTGGACCTGCGCCATGTACCGCGCGCTGGCACGGCCGCTGCGGACAACCTCTCAACGAAGGCCTCCATCGGAGCCCCCGCGCACGAAGGAGTCTTCGAGAGGTCGTTGCTGCGGTCCACAGCCCGGCCCGCCGAGCCGGGCGAAGGGGGCTGAACCAGTGCCATGAAGCTAGGCAGTCCCGGCGGCCCTGGATGCCGCCAAAGGATCGTAAGAGTCATTGGGGACTCCGTGCAACCAAGCGCTCGAGATCCAGAAGCTCAAGTAGCCCCGATGCATGGACCACGGAGGTCCGGGACTCCTTGAAGGACATCCTTCCTGATGAACGTGCATCTGCTGAACGGGTGGTGCGGTGGCTAAGTGCTACGCGCTGGTATCTTTACTGGCGCGGCGCCACGACATCCTATTGCGGTGCATAACCCAGGAGGAAGGCTGCGACTAGCTCGCAGTAGTCCAAGGAGGCGAGTGCTGGGAACGCTCATCGTCCCGCACGTTGGTCAGATAAGCCACCCGGCATGGCTCCTACTGACCGAGAGCCACCTGGACGCCGTCAAACTGGTTAGGGATGCAATGCGTGCCAAGTCCACGCCAAGCAGACCCACACAACCGGTGCAGACGCGCACCCAGAGCCGTCGGGGGATACCGGCTCCTCCATGTTGAGGGCCAGGCGGACTTCCCAGGGCCGGGTCACGGGAACTACCCTTCCACATGGTATGCAGGGCCGAAGCAATGCTTCCCCCTGATATAGCCATGGAGGGTCCCCCCGTGTCCGGCGTACGACGAAGCCACGCATGACCCGCTCTGCGTGAAGACAGGCGCTCCGACGCCACCCCAGTAAGTTCACCATGCTTACTTAGGTGTTTATTTATTATGCATTAATTTATATGAACACCTCCCCACGCTCTAGACAGTGTGCGTCCATTATACACTCGGTTCCTCTTTCCTGCTCTCATGCATAGTCGATATTTGCCGTCCTGCCGAAGGCGGTAGTGCTTGGGGTAACTGCCAGAGGCCCGGTGGCCTTCTGGGTCTCCCCCTGTAAGGGTACTGTACCGCCAGTTGGTCTCCTCTGAGAAAAGACCTATGCTAAACCGGGTGGTCAGGAGCCTTGCTTTGCCCAGTCTTGCACCCAAAGCATGCGCACTCTGCCCCCCGGTGCTGCGGTCTGAGTACCAGGGGGCCGGACGGTTACACCCTGACTGGGGCTGAGGCCAGACCTCCGGGACCAAGTGCACTGGATTACCTAGGCCCCGTATTCCGGCCTGGGACAGTAAGCCAAATGAGACTAAGGGACAGGAAAGGGGGGACCGCTGAGCAGTTCCGGACCTCCGCCCCCACAGCTGGGCCGAGCTCAGATGCCAGCCCTCGCCCTCCTTTCAGAGGCGAGCGCTGATGCTGGACCTCACGCCCTTCGTTGGCCTGAGCTCCGATGACTGCCGGACTCCGCCTCCACAGCCAGGCCGAGCTCCGAGGCCAGCCCTCGCCCTCCTTTCAGAGGTGAGCGCTGATGCCGGACCTCACGCCCTTCGCTGGCCTGAGCTCCGATGACTTCCGGACTCCGCCCCCATAGCCGGGCCGAGCTCCGAGGCCAGCCCACGCCCTCCTTTCAGAGGCGAGCACTGATGCCGGACCTCACGCCCTTCGCTGGTCTGAGCTCCGATGACTTCTGGACTCCGCCCCCACAGCTGGGCCGAGCTCCGATGCCAGCCCTCGCCCTCCTTTCAGAGGCGAGCACTGATGCCGGACCTCACGCCCTTCACTGGCCTGAGCTCCGATGACTTCCGGACCTCCGCCCCCACAGCCGGGCCGAGCTCCGATGCCAGGCTTCACCCTCTCCTAAGAGGCTGAACACCGAAGCCGTCAAGACCCTGCCAGCACAGGGAGTAGTCAAGACAAGAAAGTGCGCGGATCAGAAGAGACGAAGGTCCCACCTCGGGCTCGCTATCTCCCCCGAGATGGGCCCGGGGGCCACTGTCAGTACCCTCGATATGGGGTACCCCCGCGCACAGGGTAAAATGCCTAAGGTACTCGCCCTTCTCCGCAGGGAGAGCTCCGAAGGCGCCACGCGTCCGGCGGGGCCGGACCTCCCTCTCCTCAGAGGAGAGCTCCGGGCCCGCTACGTGGCATACAGAAGCCGGACCTCCCCCTCCGCGGGAGAGAGGTCCGAAGACGCCACGCGTCAAGCGGGGCCGGACCTCCCTCTCCGCAGAAGAGAGCTCCGGGCCCGCCACGTGGCATACAGAGGTTGGATCTCCCCCTCCGCGGGGAGAGGTCCGGAGGCTCCACGTGCCCCGCAGGCCGGGCCCTTCTCGCCTCAGAGAAGGGCTCCGGACCCGCCACGTGGCCAGAAGAACGGTGCTGCCTGCCCCCGAGCGGTAGGCGGCAGGCGTAAAGGCGCCGCACACCTTGCCTGTACAAGGTATTCAAGGCCCGCGTCTTCCCAAGACGCGGAAACGCGTAGCACGCGTCTGTCAGGTGCCAGTGCGCCCAGTCGCAACACAGACTGGCACGCGGTGTCAGAACCTGCCAGCTAATAAACGCCGCGACAAGACATCCCATGCCGCCTGCGCCGTCATCAACCACTACGACTAGCATGCGGCATGGGCAGGGCGGCAAGATGAAGACTCAGAAGCCTTCGACCAGAGGCAACTACCGGCGCAACTAGAGATACGGTAGATAACAAGCAATCTTCCCGGGACCACCTGTCGGGTCCCGGCTCCCCTTGTAAGCCGCCCGAGTCTTGGACTATAAAAGGCTCGGGCAGGCGTCGATAGCAAGGGTTCGCACTTTGCAACTCATACGCTAGCCATACAACCTCAAGCTGTAACTCACCCCCGAGCTCAGGCCCCCGGCCCTGAGCAGCAAGCAATACAGAGAGCTCCATAGCTCGCCGTGGACGTAGGGTTTTACGCTCCGGCGGCCTGAACCACGTAAAACTTGCCGTGTCAAGCTCTCTCTAACTCGTCCATCCGCGCAAGCTTTCCGCTAGGAGACTAGCCCCGCCGAAAAAAGAACCTCCGCGGGCTGCCCAGTGCAGGCCCGGGGGAAGTGTCGATCGCACACTTCGACAAACATGGATCGGAGGGAGATCTAGGCAAGCCCGGGTTTGTGAATGAGGTAGCATGAGATGGTGATTTACTTGCCGTAGATCTAAGGACCGGTTCATGCATGCACATTCCAGGATAACAGTGCCACCACAAGGCCAAGTATGGGTGCGACTTAGCTGAGTAATTAGGTAAGTTGCTAGAGTGTTATGGACTGTGGAAGGCGTGGGGAATGGGAGTCGAGTGAGGACTGCCCTGGGAACTGCATGGCACAAGAGGGGGCCCGTGGGTGGGAGAATTGGAGATTCTAGCCTGCCGGTGAAACCTTAGTGAGTCCATACATCTAGTAACCCCTTTGTAAAGGCTACTTTGTGATCTCTTGACCATACACCAATGGTTGTATACTGGTATAATGGAGGTTCTGCAGTCGCCGACGGGTGACGAAATCACAAAATTGTCGGTAAAGAGGTACAAACTCTGCAGAGTCTAAAACTATCATGATATCCGAGCTTACGGTCACGAGCGCCTGGCTAAACTGCCATGATTAGTTGGGATGGTTATTGGGAAGGTTCTTGGTTATGGTTATTGTTTTTGGTTATGGTTTGGTTTTGGGACTGTTGAGTCCGTGTGATAAGATGGTTGCATGACTGTTGAGTCATGACAACGAGATTGGTCTCGGTGTGAGACGAAAGTTTTTTATGAGATGAGATGGTAGTGAATACGGGAAGGTATTCGTGAGATGGTAGCAAATACGAGGAGGTATTCGTGAGTAAGAATGAAGTTGGTTAATGTTCGGAAGGAACACGGAAAGTGATGGAGGTATGTTGGTAATTTAATACATGCTGGGATTACATTCATTTGAAGTTAAGTTGCTGTTTTATCATGGTTTTATAAATCTGCTTTTCTGCAAATGAGCCTTTTTATACCTACCTTGTTATGAGCTACATATCATGTGTTTCCCGCACTTGCTGAGTACATCATTGTACTCAAACTTGCATTATTATCTCCTCATCAGCAGCAGGAGAGGACTACTATGAAGACCAAGTGGAACGTTAAGGCACGTGATCTATTCTCGACCTTGCCTGTGGAGGGAGTAGAGATGGAGCCACTTCTGCTTAGATTTGCTTCCGTATTAGTTAAATCTCTTCCGTATTAGAATAAAGACTTCCGCTGCATAGAAATAAGACTTCCGCTGTGAACATGAGTGCAAGACTCATGAGATATTGTAATAAACTCTGTTATTTGTGGTAATATATAATCCAAAATTCAGTTTGTGGAACATATGTATATGTGTGATGAACATCCTGGGCACACATATGCATTAGTTCTCGGTTCCGTGGTTTTTCCACAGAATTGAGGGCGTCACAGATTGGTATCAGAGCCACGGGTTGACAGTAGATGTAAAAGTCCCAAAAATGTGTATGAATAAAAACTAAAGTTTGAGTTCATATGTGTGGCAAAGACATGAAAAATGGGACTTGCTAAAACTTTTCTTCATGCAAGGTAATACATGGATGAACATCCAACATGAGGTTCACCTTTTTACATAAATGTGTTGGACCAATAAGGAGTTAAATACCTCTTTGCATGTGAGTTTAAAATTCAGATTTGAAAATTCAAAGTTCACACATATGGTGACCCAAAAACTTTGAATTAACATGCAGCCATATAGTTGAGTTTTTAGGGAAAAGGTTATCACCAACTTTTCAATTGTAGGGTGGGCTCAAAGGAGAGCTAAAGAGAAGAAATTGCAAATTCTAAACCAAATTCAGATTTAGTCTTGCAAATTCAAACTGAATTTGAATAATTCAAATTCTAGCCCACCTTTTTAAAACTTAGCATTTTGGGGAGTGAAAAGATCAGCTTGAGAAGATATTTGGTGAATAAATGGGGGGTGGGACCCACAGGTCATAGAGCTAAAGGAGGAGACTTACTCCCTAAGTTTTGCTCTCGGTGGGAACTTTTCCCGAGCAGCTTGCGAGCGCCACCGAGCAGCTTGCCGGTGACAGCTCCTGCTGCCGGTCTCCACGCGCTGGCGCCCTGGGGTCAGTCCTGGCCGCACCCCCAACGTGATCACGTGCCCCCCCGGCCGAAGCAAGGCACAATTGCTTTCTTCTCCTCGCAAACAAACTGAGAGCCGAGCACCTCACCGCGCTGCTCCACTGCTCCCTGTCTCCCGGCCAGCCCAGCGCCTCTCCGGCAGGCTCAAGAGGTCACAGAGGTGCGCCAGGAGGTACTGATCCTCATCCCGTCGTCCTCCTGCTCTCCCCCGACGCCGGCTCGCCGGAATTCGATTTTTGGCACCGGCGCACGTATAGAACAGCCTGTGTTTAATTCGTGAAATTCTCCCAAACCGATTGATCATACCTCCTACAATTCAAACCACAGCAACTAGATGCCCTAGCGCCCTCCCACGCCGAAAACCAAAGGAAACCGACCCTCCTATGCCCCGGGCGACGAGAAATCGTCGCCGGCGGCCAAAACGGGCATGGTCCACGGTGACGACTAGGTTGCAGCCACTTCCTGCATGATCTGATCTCCGTTCCATGTTCCTAGAACCATAGGGATGCTGTAGGACATCGTATCTCGCCGGGAGATGCCTTGGACACGCTGGAACGCGTCCATGTCGAGCTCCCGAGCCGCCCCGCCGGTGCCGACCCACCTACAGCCGTTTTCACGCGGGGAAACCTTGTCAGGCAGCTGCGCCACGTTCCCAGGAGCATGTAGGGCGAAACCGGAGCTCATTTGGTGGAGAAATGAGAGAGAACGAGCCATGCCAAGTTTTCTGCCAGTGTGCACCCGCGGGCTCTGGCGGGAGGTTGAAGAAGCACCTGACCCGTGGGCCCCACGTGCGACTGTGCTGTTTAAAATCAAACAGAGAGTTATGCAAATTTGTAAAATGCATAACTTGGTGTAGGAAGCTCCAAAAATAGTGAGATAAATTTTGTTGGATTCCTCTAAGAGAGTACTATCAAGAGGTACAACCCAATAATTATGAAAACCCCTGGTTTGGGCTCATTAATTCATAGAAGGAAAAGCTTGTGGGAATTTTTCCAGGAGTTCTATGTATTGGAAAATCCCCAAATTTTGGCAGGAGAGTCTTCCAAAAATACTTGAACTCCAGTAAACTTTTCAGAAGCATTGGACCTTATTTGCTTGGCCAAATGTGGTGTTAATTCCTTATGTCTCTGAAAATGGGAAATAAACAGAGGTCAATTTCAGAATTTTTCCCCAAACTTTAGAACCTCATAATTCTTGCTAGGAATCCCCAAATTTAGTGATTAAAATTGGGTTGGATTCATATTGAATAGCTCTGTCCAAATCTACAACCCAACTTGTATGAAACGAATTATTTAATTCTGGAAAATTCTTGGAAGGTTTTCTGAAAAAGAATTATGGAGGGAGTTTGGTTTATCCAAAAATACCCAAATTTTGCCAGAATATTCTTTAGCACATTGTTGACCTTATAGCAAAATTTCAGATCATTGGAAGATCATTTGAGTAGGAATTTGCTAAAAACAATCTGCTGTGTTCATAAGAGTCCAGAAACATTTTCAGAAAATGTTTCCCACTTCAAAAATCTGTTCTGAGCAATCCATAGCTCCAAAAATCATAGGAAAATTTAGGCAAGCTCTCTGGGACATACTTGGAATTTTAGTTCACTTAGTTGGGCATGAAAATGCACATTACTACAGAATTAATTCTATTGAGTACAAATGCTTAAAGAATTGTTCTGGGAGAACTGCCCAAGTAAAAGGGCTGAATTTTGGACCAGATGACTCTCATGTGATAAAAAACTCACATGTAAATTATCAGCCCAAGATGAGTCCTGGAACTCCCTGTTCTTATTCTCCATACTTATGTATAAGGGAAAAATACATAAGAGATATTGTGAGAATTATGGAGGACACAATATGACTCCACATTAGCTACAATTTGGCAAGCTAAATCCTTAGGTAGTATAGAACCTGCTGTAAAAGTTTTGAGGCCATTGGAGTTCTTGTTCTTCAGTTGCACTCAAATCTTTTCAGCTTATCTATTATGTTCATTAGAGAAAGGGGTTAGTGTATAGCTAAGGGCCTTAAGGTCAAATTAGTTTAATTCTGTTCTTTGCACAACAGATGCAAACCAAGCCATGCTTGGCTTTTCCACACAACCTCTGTTCTTAAGAAAGTAATTCTATAACTTCTTTCCATTACATTCTATAAAATATGTGCATATGCATTTCAATAGGAACCACAACGAAGGGTACTCAAAGGAGTGATTCATCAAAGTGGATCAAGCTCCGGAGAGTCAAGGGTGGATCTGCAAGGACACTAACTGTTATATACGACTACCCTGCAAAACAGGAAAGCTCCGGTTTGCATTTAACTGCTGTTAAGTTTTTATTTTGTACTCACTTTCGGTCAAGATATGAACGGTGCATTAGGTCTAGTGATTGATACTCCTCTTGCATAGCCAAATGACCCATGAAGTATTGGGTAGGTGTCTTTCACCGTGTAGAACTGCCATGCTTAAGTACGGTTCGGTAGAAGTCGAGTGGTGAGATGCTACTCGCAGATTTAGGAACAACAGGGGCATACGGGATTGGTTCGTAAATGAATTAGCAAGTTAAAGTTGAGACCGGAAGGTTGTAGGAGCAGCAGGACATAGGGGCCTGGGTGCTGTAGACCTGTCCGTGTCGGTAAAGGACCGTCCGTATGCGGCCCTGTTGAACAAGTTTGAGTTGTGTACCGGACTCATGCTGGCTATATGGGACCCAGTAAACCGATGTACCTCGGGAAGCTGTCGTTGGGACTTTTCGGGTCGCCTCAGGCGGACGGCCGGTGTGCAGTATGTGGGGAATATTCTCATGACATCTCACGTCGGAAGGTGCACCATGAGAGTAGCTACTGTACGGGGCGACTTGATCGATTCAGCGGGGGTGAAACGGGGGAAAGGCTGCCACATACGACGTCAGTTCTGGTTGTTGTAGGCAACGTCGAGTACGGGCGTATGTGTCGTGTAGTCCGGGTGTTATTGATTCGAATCACCGTCGCTCGCGGAATGGACCGAGCATACTTGTTCTCACAGTCGTGACGTAGTAAGAACTTGCATGAGAAAGGAACTAATCATGTTGATGTGAAGTATTATTCTACTTTGTATTGGAGCTTGATGAATAGGCTAGTGCAAACTCGATTCTTTTATGCCATGAGCAATTTACATCGGGGGAAAGCGTTTCTTGTTTGATTGTGGACTCCCGATGTGGCGTGCCCAGGGTTACTTAAAATGCTGCATTTAATATCTGAAAGTAAGGATTCACTTTTAGGCGAGTTTAATTATGCTTATGCCATCCTATGTTAGGTTCATAACTGCACTTAAAGTTTCATGTTTAGGGTGACGCTTAAGTCTTGCTGAGCGTTATGCTCACGGATGCTATCCGAGTTGTTTTGCAGGTAATTGACTCTATGCTTATGAGAAGGGATGCCGATGAGACTCGGGAACCTCCGAGTGCTTACTCAAAGAGCATCCTCGCCGCTACAGATTGATCTTCGTGTTGCTAGTAAGAAACGTCCGCGGGCTGGACCGTTTCTTTGTTGCTAGTTTAGACATGAGTCGTGAGAGTGATAGTCTTCCGCTGTAGTTTACTCTGATATACTTATTTGTAAAACAATCTTGTACGCTTCCGCAAACTATTTTTGTAATATGATGTATGTTCATCGACCCGTGTAGTGTTGGGTGCCGCATAACACGGCACCACCCGACGAGGTCCCGTGGGGCCGTCTCAGCGTGGTATCAGAGCTGCGTTGGGAATAGAGCACGGATTGAGCATCATATTATGTCACAAACTTAGGGTACGGTGAGATATCGGCGCTAGGGCCACATAAGGACTACTATTAGCATATTATGAAGGTGGCAACCTAACTTATTTGTTATGTCATAAAATAGTACATCTCGGGACAGTTTATGTCTTGGGGGGTGCACGTATGCGCTGTCCACCAGTGTGCACAAGCTGAAGGGTGGAGCCCCACGGGTGGCAGGTAACCCGACCCGCTTTATTATCCTCTACGACTCTTCATGTCATTTGGGGTATTCGAGCAACGTCTTCCCTGGCGTGCGTGGTGCAATTTGGGAGACCCCGTCACGTGGTCAGTAACATGAACACGTAGCTCAAGGTGTGTTTGGCTTGAGAACACCTGGGCGAGTGATGACGGCCGGGTGTACAAACTGTTATGGATACCGGGTTCGGTGTGCAGCCGGACCAGATAATTGAGTGTGGCTTATGTAGGTGCTAACCACGAAAAACCTTAGTGCGTGTAGAACAAGTTTGCGAGTGACCGTTTTAGTGCCACCTAATGATACGTGTATGCCGGTGTAATCCGGTTAGGTTTTTCTTCGGTGAGGCAACGTAGTACCGTCATATGTCTTACGGTGCATCGTCACCGTACTACACTGGATAGTATTCTTACCTATGAAGAAATCATTCATGACTAATTTCCAAACTAAAAATGGATGTGATAAAGCACATATTAGTTACTGAGCTCTTCATTTGAACTAAGTTTCAAAGAAGAGACTTGTTTGGCTTCTTTTGATCTCAAAGACAGAGTGCTCTGTTCAGACAGAAATTTTTCTGGTCTTTAACAGAGCGTAACTCTAATTAGTTTGACCCAATGGAGGTGTTTGAGACAGTTTTGGAAAGTTTATTAAGTGCTCTACAACTTTTCTGTAGAACTCCAGAGCCAAATCCGAAACCAACTTGGTTGAACGTCCAGATGAATGCAAACTGTTCAGAAAACAGAGCAGATGCAAACTTCTCTGGATGTTTTGGTAAATTGGTCATAACAATTTGTAGAAAATTTTCTAAGGGTCATGTAATACACCGTTGGAAAGGTTATGAAACTTACAACGATTTTGTAGTTCATAGTTTGTTCAGAATTGTACCCCAGTTGTATGTAAAACTGTGATGAAAACAGCCACATACAAAGGAGGTGCTGGCAAATTTTAGCCAGAAATTCTGTCAACTTTGAACAATCCTAACTTTTGTTCCAGAAATGATCTAGGGGCATATGAGTACTCGTTGAAAATATACTGAAGTTAAATTTAACTTTGGTATTCAACTTGAGTTATGAAAATGCTAATAAATGGATCAAATTCTGGGTTAAGTACATAAAGGTCTGTTCTGTACAGAATGAGGGACTGAATATGTTGGCTTTAGAAAGATGTGTAAACATGAAATTTTGTTATGCTTTCATAAAGTTTTAGCATGTTCATGTTTTACATACTTTCACATACTGCTAGATCAAGTTGTGATTCCCCTCAAAATTATGCTTTTGCAGTATGGTGCGTACTCATTCTCCGATTAGGACTGAAGGTTCTCATCGAGACGGTGATGACTCGACTCCACCAGGGGCACCGCCATCAACGGTATGGGCGGATATCATGGCTCAGATGGTCGAGTCAAGTCAAGAGAACACAAGACTACTCCAAGCCTTGGTACAACAGGGCTTACTCCAGCGTGCACAACAGGACGTTCCACCTCGGAACGCCTACTTGGATTTCTTGGCGACACAACCGCCAATCTTCACGGAAGCCCATGAACCAGTGGAAGCTGATCAGTGGCTTCGAGTTATGGAGTCCAAGTTTGGAGTGTTTGAGTGCGACGAGTATCAGAAGACATCATTTGCAGCTCAACAGCTCCATGGAGCCGCCGGAAATTGGTGGTTTGCGTATCTCGCCACCGTTCCGGAAGACCATCAAGTGGAATGGACGGAATTTCGTGAAGCATTCCGGGCTCATCACATTCCTATGGGTTTTATCAAGGCCCAGTAGCAAGAATTCAGAAACTTGAAGCAGGGGAACATGAGTGTCCTCGATTATGTCAGACGATTCAACCTTCTGGCACAATATGCTCCTGCTTATGCGACGAGCGAAGCTGCAATGTGTGACTACTTTTTCTATGGCTTGAGTGCCATACTAAAAGAGAAGTTAGCTTTGTTCAATCAAGGCTGTTACACCGAGTTGATCAGTGCTGCTCTGCTGCAAGAACAAGCGACACTTGAGTGTCAAGCAGGGAAGAGGGACCGGGAGGATGTGCAAGAAGACACACCAATCGTTCCTCGTAAATACCGTGTGGTGTATCACACACCATCCGATGAGATATGGCAAGCACCAGGGAGATCAGCTCCGTACAGATTTCCTGCTCAAGAATCATGTCTTGAAGCAACACCTTTACCTCAGCAACGAATGACATCTGTTGCATCATTGCTGCAGCCAAGTGCCTCAACTTCTCAACCACAAGTCAACGAAGAACCGGGGAAACTTCCGTGTTCTTATTGCTACCGTTTTGGGCATTTTAGGCAGGAATGCCGGGAGAAGTTGGTAAACACCAGACAGCCATCATCATCAGGTGGTATGCCGCCACCTGCTCAAGTCAACATAACAGCATTGCAATCCGGGAGTGTGCAACATCTTGCGATTGAGGATGTCCCGGAGGGAGCACCGGTGTTAGCGGGCATGTTTACTCTCAAGGACGTGTCCGTATTGGTACTTTTTGATTCAGGTGCAACTCACAATTTTATCAGCAAAACATACGTGGATCAGCACCAATTATCTACCAATACTCCCACAACGAGTTTTCTCATACGTTCACCGGGAGGAAATATCTCTGCCAATCAGATCGTGTCCCGAGCAGCTTTGTGTTTGGGCAGAAAAATATACCCAACATCACTGATTATGTTGGATAGGCAGAAGATAGACATTATATTGGGGATGTCTTGGTTAAATCGTCACGGTGCCGTTCTCAATATCGGTAACCGGACTGTCCAGATTGACTCGCCGATTCAGGGACAGCACACGCTGTTTTTAGACAGCGAAGATCCAGATATGGTAGAGGCCTACCACACGGAAGCGCTGAAGCTTGAAGATATTCCGGTGGTACGTGATTATCCCGACGTATTTCCCGATGACTTACCGGGCATGCCGCCCGAACGGGATGTCGAGTTCAAAATTGAACTGTCGCCAGGAACGACGCCTATTTCACGAAGGCCTTACAAGATGGCACCTAACGAGCTAGCGGAGTTGAAAGAGCAACTGAATGAACTCATGAGCAAGGGTTTCATACGACCAAGTTCTTCACCTTGGGGTTGCTCAGCGCTGTTCGTTAAGAAGAAGGACGAAACACTACGGCTATGTGTTGATTATCGTCCTCTCAATGCTGTCACGATCAAGAACAAGTATCCTTTGCCTCGCATCGACATCCTGTTTGATTAACTTGTGGGTGCAAAGGTATTTTCGAAGATGGATCTTCGGTCGGGCTATCATCAAATCAAGATCCGACTGGAGGACATACCGAAGACAGCTTTCTCGACGAGATACGGACTCTACGAGTACCTCGTCATGTCATTTGGATTAACCAACGCTCCGGCACACTTCATGTATTTGATGAATTCTGTGTTCATGCCGGAGTTAGACAAGTTCGTCGTGGTATTCATCGACGACATATTGGTTTACTCCAAATCGGAAGAAGAGCACGCTGAACATCTGCGTACTGTGCTACAACGGTTACGGGAGCACCAATTGTATGCCAAGTTCAGCAAGTGCGAATTTTTGATTGATCAAGTGCCTTTCCTTGGCCATATTATTTCAGCAGAAGGGATTGCCGTGGACCCCAGCAAGATTGAACAAGTGCTGAAGTGGGAACCTCCCAAATCAGTCCACGAGGTCCGAAGTTTCCTAGGTTTAGCGGGGTATTATCGGAGGTTTATTCCGAGCTTCTCAAAGATTGCTAAACCAATGACGGAGCTGCTGAAGAAGGGCACTAAATACATGTGGAATGCAGCATGTGAAGCCACATTCAAAACTTTGGTGAAACATCTCACAACGGTTCCAGTTCTTGCTCATCCGGACACGACGAAGCCATTCGATGTATACTGTGATGCATCCGGCATCGGTCTCGGCTGCGTTCTGATGCAAGAAGGGCGTGTAGTTGCCTATGGGTCTCGTCAACTGCGAAACCACGAGCAGCATTATCCAACTCACGATCTTGAGCTTGCTGCTGTTGTGTTGGCGTTGAAGATGTGGAGGCACTACCTGCTTGGTAATCTTGTTCACCTCTACACCGACCATAAAAGCTTGAAGTATATCTTCACGCAGAAGGAGCTGAATATGAGACAACGGAGATGGTTGGAGCTCATAAAAGATTATGAAATTGAGATCCACTATCACCCGGGCAAAGCCAACGTGGTTGCCGACGCGCTTAGTCAGAAAGCCCACATTCACAACTTAGCGGTTGCTGAGTTGGAAGATGAAGAACCCAGCCTCCGTGTCATTCCGTACGGTGCGCTTTATAATCTCGCGCTCATTCCAACAATCCGTGAAGAGATTGTTGAGGCTCAAAGAAGAGACAGAGGTATGTCTCACATACGGAGAAGACTAGACAACGGAGAGGTGAAATGTTTCCGGAAGGATGAGAACGGTACAATATGGTTTAACGACCGTATAGTGGTACCGCACAATATGAAACTCCGGAATAAAATCTTTGATGAAGCCCACCTGTCAAAGTTTTCCATTCATCCCGGAAGTAACAAGATGTACCAAGATTTGAAACAGAAATTTTGGTGGACAAGGATGAAGAGGGAGATTGCTAAATACGTATCCGAATGCGATACGTGTAGATGGGTCAAGGCTGATCATATGCGGAAAGCTGGACCGCTACAACCTTTAAAGATTCCGGCATGGAAATGGGAGGATGTGAGTATGGACTTCATCGTCGGATTACCCCTCACATCCAGGAAGCATGACTCGATATGGGTGATCGTCGACCGGTTGACAAAGTCGGCTCATTTCATACCGGTGAACACTCATTATCGAGCAAGGCAATATGCGGAGTTATTCATCTCCAGAATTATTTGCTCACATGGTGTCCCGAAGACCATCATTTCAGATCGAGGTGCGCTGTTCGTTGCTCGGTTTTGGGAGCAGCTGCATGCCTCGTTGGGCACCAAGCTGATTAGAAGCTCCGCATATCACCCTCAAACCGATGGACAAACCGAGAGGGTGAACCAAGTACTTGAGGACATGTTGAGAGCGTGTGCCATCCACCACGGTAGGAATTGGGATGATCACCTACCGCTGGCGGAGTTTTCATATAACAACGATTATCAAGAGAGTATTAAAATGGCACCATATGAAGCTCTCTACGGCCGGAAGTGTCGCACACCATTGAATTGGTGTGAGTCCGGCGAAAGAGTTCTGTATGGGATTGATCTTGTCAACGAAGCCGAAGACCGAGTTCGGTTGATACAAGAGAACTTAAAGGCTGCACAATCCCCACAGAAGAGCTATGCAGATCAGAGGCGTAGGCCATTACATTTTGACGTCGGAGAACACGTTTATCTTCGTGTATCCCCGATGAAGGGAATTCACCGGTTCGGTGTAAAGGGGAAGCTCGCTCCCCGTTTTATTGGTCCTTTTGCTATCACGGAGAAGTGCGGACCCATAGCCTACCGGCTGGAATTGCCGGCAAGTCTAGCGGGTGTTCATGATGTATTTCATGTTTCACAGCTGCGGAAGTGCCTCAAATTCACCGCTGCTGTTCGCACTGAGGACATCAACGAATTGAAACCGTACCTGACCTATACCGAGCGACCGGTTCAGATTTTGGATGAAAAGACCCGGGTAACCCGGAACCGGACGATCCGATTTTTCAAGGTGCTGTGGAGTAATCACACCGCGGAAGAGGCGACGTGGGAAAGTGAAGATTACCTCCGCACCAACTATCCGGAATTTTTAGCTTTGTACAGTTTGTAATTACCTCTCCCGTCTCGTTCCTGTTTTGTAATCTCGGGACGAGATTCTTTTAAGGGGGGAGGAATTAAAAGTCCCAAAAATGTGTATGAATAAAAACTAAAGTTTGAGTTCATATGTGTGGCAAAGACATGAAAAATAGGACTTGCTAAAACTTTTCTTCATGCAAGGTAATACATGGATGAACATCCAACATGAGGTTCACCTTTTTACATAAAAGTGTTGGACCAATAAGGAGTTAAATACCTCTTTGCATGTGAGTTTAAAATTCAGATTTGAAAATTCAAAGTTCACACATATGGTGACCCAAAAACTTTGAATTAACATGCAGCCATATAGTTGAGTTTTTAGGGAAAAGGTTATCACCAACTTTTCAATTGTAGGGTGGGCTCAAAGGAGAGCTAAAGAGAAGAAATTGCAAATTCTAAACCAAATTCAGATTTAGTCTTGCAAATTCAAACTGAATTTGAAGAATTCAAATTCTAGCCCACCTTTTTAAAACTTAGCATTTTGGGGAGTGAAAAGATCAGCTTGAGAAGATATTTGGTGAAGAAATGGGGGGTGGGACCCACAGGTCATAGAGCTAAAGGAGGAGACTTAGGGCGTGTTTGGCAAGGCTACAGAGCTGAACTTAGGTCCAGAGCTGTATAAAACTAACCAAACAGCCTAACTCTAAAAATTCATGGAGCAGCCTAACTCCACGGAGTTGATAGAGCTGTAGTTCATTTTTGTGGAGTACCTCTTTTGTAGCTCCAGAACCCACCAATATGAAAGTGCATGTGGAGTTGAGATAATTTACCCACCATTGCCACTCATTACACAAGAAAACGTTTCGTCTATTTCTGTTTCTTCCCAGCGCACCCGTCCTCCCGGCGCACCCTACCTGTGCTGCACCCGACATCGGCAGGCTTCCACGCCCGCCGCAGCCAACGTCCGACCCGCAGCGCCCGGTCTCCGCCCCGCCGTGCTTGGTCTCCGCTCCGCTGTGTTCAGTCTCCTCGCACACGCCGGACCTCCCTCCAGCATGCCATGTTTTTACCCCCGCGCTGGACCTCCTTCCCACCGTGGTGGAGCTCGACGAGGTGCCGGAGCCATGGGAAGCAGCGGCCTAAGCTGAAGAAGTAGGCAGCGGAAGGAAGTGGCTCAGATAGAAGATTTGGTGGCAGCCGACGAGGAGGAGAAGGACGCTTGAGCATTTTCCTTTCCCTTGCTCCTGCTGATCCGGTATGATGTGTTCGATTCGATGGTCGAATGCATGGAGGATTAGGAGTTTGTAGCTAAACTATGCGAGATAGAATCAAAGTTAACATAGAGCTGCTTGACTGAACTGCCTCGTGTTAGCTCAGTGGGAAGCTATTGAAATGTTTGCATCTTTGCAAAAAGAAAATTCATGTTGTCCTTTTGTTATTCACTCACACTTCCTTTTTTTGTTAGCCACTATGTAATGAGTGGATTTTATTCTTTTATGGCTCAGGTTGACGGCACTCAGGAGTGGCAAGATGGGACAGCTTAATCGTTTCTGACTGAAGATGGGGTTGATATTTCTGCATGACAACATGGAAGAAGATAGATAGGATGTCCATGCATGGTTACGTTCCTCAGAAATTCTCTTTTCGCTAAACAATGTAGATTTTAAATTCTTTAATAAATATTTTACAATTTGGTTGAATAAAAATATTTATATACGCTTCATTATTCTCAACATACACACAGTCTAAGTAGGGGTAATAATGGCATTGTACACTTAAAACTCTCTTTTATATAGCAAAAAACAATTTTCTACCCAAACACCATCACAAACAACTCCAACTTCACATCAGAGCGACTCCATCGTAGAGTTTTGGAGTAGAGCTGCTCTGTTATGAAGCAGAGCCATGCCAAACACGCCCTTACTCCCTAAGTTTTGCTCTCGGTGGGAACTTTTCCCGAGCAGCTTGCGAGCGCCACCGAGCAGCTTGCCGGTGACAGCTCCTGCTGCCGGTCTCCACGCGCTGGTGCCCTGGGGTCGGTCCTGGCCGCACCCCCATCGTGATCACGTGCCCCCCCGGCCGAAGCAAGGCACAATTGCTTTCTTCTCCTCGCAAACAAACTGAGAGCCGAGCACCTCACCGCGCTGCTCCACTGCTCTCTGTCTCCCGGCCAGCCCAGCGCCTCTCCAGCAGGCTCAAGAGGTCACAGAGGTGCGCCAGGAGGTACTGATCCTCATCCCGTCATCCTCCTGCTCTCCCCCGACGCCGGCTCACCGGAATTCGATTTTTGGCACCGGCGCACGTATAGAACAGCCTGTGTTTAATTCGTGAAATTCTCTCAAACCGATTGATCATACCTCCTACAATTCAAACCACAGCAACTAGATGCCCTAGCGCCCTCCCACGCTGAAAACCAAAGGAAACCGACCCTCCTATGCCCCGGGCGACGAGAAATCGTCGCTGGCGGCCAAAACGGCCATGGTCCATGGTGACGACTAGGTTGCAGCCACTTCCTTCATGATCTGATCTCCGTTCCATGTTCCTAGAACCATAGGGATGCTGTAGGACATCGTAGCTCGCCGGGAGATGCCTTGGACACGCTGGAATGCGTCCATGTCGAGCTCCCGAGCCGCCCCGCCGGTGCCGACCCACCTACAGCCGTTTTCACGCGGGGAAACCTTGTCAGGCAGCTGTGCCACGTTCCCAGGAGCATGTAGGGCGAAACCGAAGCTCATTTGGTGGAGAAATGAGAGAGAACGAGCCATGCCAAGTTTTCTGCCGGTGTGCACCCGCGGGCTCTGGCGGGAGGTTGAAGAAGCACCTGACCCGTGGGCCCCACGTGCGACTGTGCTGTTTAAAATCAAACAGAGAGTTATGCAAATTTGTAAAATGCATAACTTGGTGTAGGAAGCTCGAAAAATAGTGAGATAAATTTTGTTGGATTCCTCTAAGAGAGTACTATCCAGAGGTACAACCCAATAATTATGAAAACCCCTGGTTTTGGCTCATTAATTCATAGAAGGAAAAGCTTGTGGGAATTTTTCCAGGAGTTCTATGTATTGGAAAATCCCCAAATTTTGGCAGGAGAGTTTTCCAAAAATACTTGAACTCCAGTAAAATTTTCAGAAGCATTGGACCTCCTTATCTTGGCCAAATGTGGTGTTAATTCCTTATGTCTCTGAAAATGGGAAATAAGCAGAGGTCAATTTCAGAATTTTTCCCTAAACTTTAGAACCTCATAACTCTTGCTAGGAATCCCCAAATTTAGTGATTCAAATTGGGTTGGATTCATATTGAATAGCTCTGTCCAAATCTACAACCCAATTTGTACGAAACGAATTATTTAATTCTGGAAAATTCTTGGAATATTTTCTGAAAAAGAATTATTGAGGGAGTTTGGTTTATCCAAAAATACCCAAATTTTGCCAGAATATTCTTTAGCATATTGTTGACCTTATAGCAAATGTTCAGCTCATTTGAAGATCATTTGAGTAGGAATTTGCTAAAAACAATCTGCTGTGTTCATAAGAGTCCAGAAACATTTTCAGAAAATGTTTCCCACTTCAAAAATCTGTTCTGAGCAATCCATAGCTCCAAAAATCATAGGAAAATTTAGGAAAGATCTCTGGGACATACTTGGAATTGTAGTTCACTTAGTTGGGCATGAAAATGCACATTACTACAGAATTAATTCTATTGAGTACAAATGCTTAAAGCATTGTTCTGGGAGAACTACCCAAGTAAAAGGGCTGAATTTTGGACCAGATGACTCTCATGTGATAAAAAACTCACATGTAAATTATCAGCCCAAGATGAGTCCTGGAACTCCCTGTTCTTATTCTCCATACTTATGTATAAGGGAAAAATATATAAGAGATATTGTGAGAATTATGGAGGACACAATATGACTCCACATTAGCTGCAATTTGGCAAGCTAAATCTTTAGGTAGTATAGAACCTGCTGTAAAAGTTTTGAGGCCATTGGAGTTCTTGTTCTTCAGTTGCACTCAAATCTTTTCAGCTTATCTATTATGTTCATTAGAGAAAAGGGTTAATGTATAGCTAAGGGCCTTAAGGTCAAATTAGTTTAATTCTGTTCTTTGCACAACAGAGGCAAACCAAGCCATGCTTGGCTTTTCCACACAACCTCTGTTCTTAAGAAAGTAATTCTATAACTTCTTTCCATTACATTCTATAAAATATGTGCATATGCATTTCAATAGGAACCACAACGAAGGGGACTCAAAGGAGTGATTCATCAAAGTGGATCAAGCTCCGGAGAGTCAAGGGTGGATCTGCAAGGACATTAACTGTTATATACGACTACCCTGCAAAACAGGCAAGCTCCGGTTTGCATTTAACAGCTGTTAAGTTTTTATTTTGTACTCACTTTCGGTCAAGATATGAACGGTGCATTAGGTCTAGTGATTGATACTCCTCTTGCATAGCCAAATGACCCATGGAGTATTGGGTAGGTGTCTTTCACCGTGTAGAACTGCCATGCTTAAGTACGGTTCGGTAGAAGTCAAGTGGTGAGATGCTACTCGCAGATTTAGGAACAACAGGGGCATACGGGATTGGTTCGTAAATGAATTAGCAAGTTAAAGTTGAGACCGGAAGGTTGTAGGAGCAGCAGGACATAGGGGCCTGGGTGCTGTAGACCTGTCCGTGTCGGTAAAGGACCGATCCGTATGCGGCCCTGTTGAACAAGTTTGAGTTGTGTACCGGACTCATGCTGGCTATATGGGACCCAGTAAACCGATGTACCTCGGGAAGCTGTCGTTGGGACTTTTCGGGTCGCCTCAGGCGGACGGCCGGTGTGCAGTATGTGGGGAATATTCTCATGACATCTCACGTCGGAAGGTGCACCATGAGAGTAGCTACTGTACGGGGCGACTTGATCGATTCAGCGGGGGTGAAACGGGGGAAAGGCTGCCACGTACGACGTCAGTGATGGTTGTTGTAGGCAACGTCGAGTACGGGCATACGTGTCGTGTAGTCCGGGTGTTATTGATTCGAATCACCGTCGGTCGCGGAATGGACCGAGCATACTTGTTCTCAAAGTCGTGACGTAGTAAGAACTTGCATGAGAAAGGAACTAATCATCTTGACGTGAAGTATTATTCTACCTTGTATTGGAGCTTGATGAATAGGCTAGTGCAAACTCGATTCTTTTATGCCATGAGCAATTTACATCGGGGGAAAGCGTTTCTTGTTTGATTGTGGACTCCCGATGTGGCGTGCCCAGGGTTACTTAAAATGCTGCATTTAATATCTGAAAGTAAGGATTCACTTTTAGGCGAGTTTAATTATGCTTATGCCATTCTATGTTAGGTTCATAACCGCACTTAAAGTTTCATGTTTAGGGTGACGCTTAAGTCTTGCTGAGCGTTATGCTCACGGATGCTATCCGAGTTGTTTTGCAGGTAATTGACTCTATGCTTATGAGAAGGGATGCCGATGAGACTCGGGAACCTCCGAGTGCTTACTCAAAGAGCATCCTCGCTGCTACAGATTGATCTTCGTGTTGCTAGTAAGAAACGTCTGCGGGCTGGACCGTTTCTTTGTTGCTAGTTTAGACATGAGTCGTGAGAGTGATAGTCTTCCGCTGTAGTTTACTCTGATATACTTATTTGTAAAACAATCTTGTACGCTTCCGCAAACTATTTATGTAATATGATGTATGTTCATCGACCCGTGTGCGGTTGGGTGCCGCATAACACGGCACCACCCGACGAGGTCCCGTGGGGCCGTCTCAGTAGATTACACGCCTAGATAGAAACCTCAGATTGATATTGGAGCCACGGGCTAACAGTAGGATACACACCTAAATAGGAATCATAGACTGGTATTAGATAGCGGTTGGTAGTCAAGCCACACTGACCAAAGGAAGCACCCTAGAACGCTTAGATTGACCTTGAAACTACCTTGACATAGGAAACCATCCTTGAATAGGAGTTGTGTGAGCCCTTGTGATGATTGTTGTGATTATATGCTTAGTGTGAGTTGTGGGACGTCTCCAAACGTTGTCCATATCCACACGTAAGTAGAAAGAGGTGTGAGATGTCTCGGCACTTGCTCACGTCCTCATATGGGTTAGAATATATATATAAAGTCCAACTCACCTTGATGCATATAGTTGAAGGGACCTACCTAACCTTCTAACATTCTATTCTATTTCGATCTCTCTCACAGATGGTGAGAGGAAACGCCGGCTGAAGGAACGTCCGTGATAACCAAGAGGATGATCACGAGGAAGTTCCTGTTAACCCCGGAGCTGGCGAGAACAATCTGGAAAGGTTGATGGCCATGCAAAACCAGCTTATGCAAACCATGATCCAAACTTTGGGTCAGTTGCAGGCCAACAACAACCCCGTTCCGGCACCACCGCCACCACCACCGCCGGGTCATAACAGGTTGGGAGAGTTCATGAGGACTCGACCAACCACCTTTGCTCAAGCTAGTGACCCCATGGAGGCCGACGACTGGTTGAAATCCATGGAGAAGAAGCTTGCCATAGTACAGTGCAATGACCGAGAGAAGGTCCCCTTCGTGTCGCACCAACTTATGGGAGCTGCCGCTGACTGGTGGGATGCCCTGAGCAACGCTCATGCCGACCCGGAGACGATCACTTGGACTGAGTTCAAGGAAAGTTTCCGCTCTCATTACATCCCTCCTGGTGTAATGATACTCAAGAGGCAGGAGTTCGAAGGTCTCCGCCAAGGACAGAGAAGTGTGAATGAGTACCTCAACAAGTTCATACAACTATCCCGATATGCCCACGAAGATGTCAACTCAGACCAGAGGAAGCAGTACCTGTTCATGAGAGGGTTGAACAATGAGATCCAGGTTCAGCTCCTCAACAATGACTACGTAAGCTTCCAGAAGCTGGTTGACAAGGCCATAGTGGTTGAAAACAAGATCCAAGAGATCGAGCGAGAGTGCAAGAGGAAGATGCCATACCAGCCTCAAGGGAGCAATGTACGAGCTCGGTACATGCCCCCTGCACCGCAGTATGGATCGACCACTCCTGCATACCACCCTGGTCAGCCGCCACAGCAACAATTCATTGCCCCAGCACCTCGCGTGCCCATGCCTCCTGCGCCCCGACCTAACAATGGCGCTCCTGTTCAAAACCCCCGCCCCAACGTACCTGCTGCCGTAGGCAACAGGGCATGCTTTGCATGCGGGGAAATAGGACACTTTGCGAACCAGTGCCCGAGGAGAGGCCCTGGACAGCAAGGTAACGTGCCCAAGCAGAATCCGCGACCGAACAGAGGGGACAATCAAGGAAATCGGGGACAGCAGAACTATGCTCGCGGCAACGTGAACCATGTCTCTGCTGAGGAAGCACAACACGCTGAGGACGTCGTAATTGGTATGTTCCTTGCCAACTCCAACCCAGCCACCATCTGATTTGATTCTGGAGCATCGCATTCCTTCATATCATCCAAATATGTTGCCAAACATCATCTACCCGTATCCCACTTAGAATGTGCTATGTTAGTTAATTCTCCCGGTGGAGAGATGAGGACTAATATAGTATGTCTGAAAGTAAGCCTTAAAATAAGGGGGTAGACTTCCTTGCCAACCTTATTGTCTTGGACTCCCAAGGGATCGACATCATACTCGGGATGGATTGGTTAAGTAAGCACAACGGGGTAATCCAATGTGCTGAAAGAAGCATGCAGTTGACAAATGAGCACGGCATCCGTGTCGAGATTGAGTCAGCCCAACAAACCACTGAAAAGGCAAATTTGAACCATGTTGAAGGAGCAACATTGGACATCATTCCGGTGGTTCAGGAGTTTTCGGACGTGTTCCCGGAAGAGCTTCCAGGTATGCCACCTGACCGGGACATTGAGTTTGCCATTGATTTGGTACCCGGAACAGCACCGATAGCCAAGAGACCCTATAGGATGCCCGTCAATGAACTAGTAGAACTCAAGAAGAAAATTCAAGAGCAGTTGGAGAAGGGTTTCATACGTCCAAGCTCATCACCATGGGATGGTGGTTTACTTGCCGTAGATCTAAGGACCGGTTCATGCATGCACATGCCAGGATAACAGTGCCACCACAAGGCCAAGTATGGCTGCGGCTTAGCTGAGTAATTAGGTAAGTTTCTAGAGTGTTATGGACTGTGGAAGGCGCGGGGAATGGGAGTCGAGTGAGGACTGCCCTGGGAACTGCATGGCACAAGAGGCGGCCCGTGGGTGGGAGAATTGGAGATTCTAGCATGCTGGTGAAACCTTAGTGAGTCCATACATCTAGTAACCCCATTGTAAAGGCTATTTTGTGATCTCTTGACCATACACCGATGGTTGTATACTGGTATAATGGAGGTTCTGCAGTCGCCGATGGGTGACGAAATCACAAACTTGTGGGTAAAGAGGTACAAACTCTGCAGAGTCTAAAACTATCATGATAGCCGAGCTTACGGTCACGAGCGCCTGGCAAAACTGCCATGATTAGTTGGGATGGTCATTGGGAAGGTTCTTGTTTATGGTTATTGTTTTTGGTTATGGTTTGGTTTTGGGACTGTTGAGTCCGGGTGATGAGATGGTTGCATGACTGTTGAGTCATGGCAACGAGATTGGTCTCGGTGTGAGACGAAAGTTGTTTATGAGATGAGATGGTAGCGAATACGGGAAGGTATTCGTGAGATGGTAGCGAATACGAGGTGGTATTCGTGAGTAAGAATGAAGTTGGTTAATGTTCGGATGGAACACGGAAAATGATGGTGGTATGTTGGTAATTTAATACATGCTGGGATTACATTCATCTAAAGTTAAGTTGCTGATTTTATCAAGATTTTATAAATATGCTTTTCTGCAAATGAGCCTTTTTATACCTACCTTGTTATGAGCTACATATCATGTGTTTCCCGCACTTGCTGAGTACATCATTGTACTCAAACTTGCATTATTATCTACTCATCAGCAGCAGGAGAGGACTACTATGAAGACCAAGTGGAACGTTAAGGCGTGTGATCTATTCTCAACCTTGCCTGTGGAGGGAGTAGAGATGGAGCCACTTCTGCTTAGATTTGCTTCCGCATGAGTTAAATCGTTTCCGCATTAGAATAAAGACTTCCGCTGCATAGAAATAAGACTTCCGCTGTGGATGTGAGTCCAAGACTCATGAGATATTGTAATAAACTCTGTTATTCGTGGTAATATATAATCTGAAATTCAGTTTGTGGAACATATGTATATGTGTGATGAACATCCTGGGCACACATATGCATTAGTTCTCGGTTCCGTGGTTTTTCCACAGAATTGAGGGCGTCACATATGGGGTACCAAAGACCATCGTCTCAGATTGAGGTGCATATTTGTATCTCGCTTTTGGGAGCAATTGCACGCTCCATTGGGTACTAAGCTGATCAGGAGCTCCGCCTACCACCCTCAGACGGATGGCCAAACAGAGAGGGTGAATCAGGTTATGGAAGACATGTTGAGAGCATGTGCCATCCACCACGGTAGGAACTGGGATGATCACCTACCGTTGGCGGAATTCTCGTACAACAACGGCTATCAGGCGAGTATCAAGATGGCACCGTACGAAGCTCTCTACGGTCGCAAATGCCGCACCCCATTAAACTGGTGCGAGTCCAGTGAAAGGGTCACATTCGGGGTTGATGTGGTGAACGACGCCGAAGAGCGCGTTCCGACGATTCAAGCCAACTAGAATGCTGCTCAATCCCAGCAAAAGGGCTACGCTGATAAAAGGCGTAGACCGTTGCACTTTAACATTGGTGAACACGTGTACCTCCGCATGTCTCCGATGAAGGGCGTGCAAGCGTTGGCAACCCAGCAAACCAGCATTCCCAAACATCCCACGACCTCCCTGCACCAGTTCCAGTCAAGCTGAGCCACCTCAATCCGAGAAAACGGTATTCTTCGCGGCGGCCAGGAAGAACCGAGCAAAGGTGCTCCCGTGGGCAGCTCGGCAGAGGGCTGGTCACGACCAAGAAAGAGCGGTTTTGGACACACCCAGGCTCCATGCTGCTCAATCCCAAAGCCTGGACCAAGTGACCGATCATCGCCGGTGAATTTAGCAAAACACTTCGAGCCGGTGCAGAACCACCTTCTGGTAAGAAACCTGCAAATTCCCGACGTATACATGCTTAGAACACCTCATACTGCACTCACAGGAGCTAGACTTGACGGCGCCCAAGTTCACTTCGAAACCCTAGCTTGATTTTGGCTGTAGCCGGTGTAATTCCCGGTTTTCCAACTGCGGTTATGGCGGGAAGGATCGGGCTAACGGTGACGGCTAGTTTAGAGCTCTCCCCGAGCCTTTGCATGGCCCTGTCGACCTTCCCTGAGATCCCCCGGTGCTGAAGAGCCCTTCCACCGAGGTTTTGGCGGGCTAAGTTGGCCGGGTGACATAGCCGAAGTGATCCCGAGCCGCTGCACCGTCGCCGGCTAGGTTAGGGCCACCGGTGGCCGTAGAAGTTGGTGCCATCGTGTTCAGCGCATGAAATTAGGCCCAGGCGGCGAGTTTCGGGCCGAGAGGCGGCCGGGAAGCCGGGTTCGGCGAGCTTCAGTGAGGTGCCGGCAAGGGGGCGGCGCGGGAAAAGGGGCTGGCGCGAGGAAGAAGACGAGCCGGCCGGGCCCGCTCGTCAGTCGCTCAATACACAGTGTGGGGATTTTCTGTTGCACCGGATCATCTGTGACAACGCGGAGAACAGTCCTGTGGCCCCGTGTGATGTAGCCGAGGTGGTGACACGTGGGGGCCGGGCCCGCTGTCAGGGATTTGAACTTTTCCCGGGTAATTCAAAATTCCGCAATTTCCCCAAACTTTAGAACCCCATAACTTTTTCTAGGAAGCTCCAAATTTAGTGATTCAAATTGAATTAGATTCAACTTGCATAGATCTATCCAAATATGCCACCCAATATGTATGAAACCCATTATTTAATTCTGGAAAATTCTTTAAATCTTTTCAGCAAAAACAATTTAGAGGGAGTTTGGTTCATCCAAAAATCCTCAAATTTTTCCAGAATATTCTTTAGGATGTTAGTGAACCACTGTAAATGTTTTAGACCGTTTGGAGTTGATTTGATCAGGGCAATTCAGATTTGAAGGTGCTGTGTTCAATTGAATACAGAAACATTTTCAGAAAATTTCCAAAACTTGGAAATTCAGTTCTGGACAAACCTTGGCTCCAAAAATACTAGGAAAATTCATGCAAACTTTATGAGCTATAATTGAAACTGTAGTTCGCTAAGTTTGGCATGAACGGGGGGGGGGGGGTTATCTCAGAATTAATTCTTCTTTGCTTATTTGCTAAGAGAATTATTCTGAACAAACCACTCAATGAAAAGTGCTAATTTTTGGTCCAGAGGGTTTTCTTGTGACATGGAACTCACACAAAAACTCTCAGCTCCATTGGAGCTTGGATCTCCTCTTTTCTGTTAACCACTTGAGGTGATCAATATGGAAGAGGGGGAAAACCACTTAGCACTTAATCATGTGCTTAGATCGAAACCCAAACCACTAGCCCCAGTTTCATTTTTAAATTCTTAAACAGAGTTACAGTTTTTGAAAACTTATTATTAGAACTTGTAGCAAAATCTTTACAATAAACTTATATGCATATTCATTGACATATAGTATTTCATTAACGTGTAGTCGCTGAAGGCGAGGAGACTCCGGAAGTG
This sequence comes from Neostapfia colusana, assembly GCA_030760725.1. NCBI lineage: Eukaryota > Viridiplantae > Streptophyta > Magnoliopsida > Poales > Poaceae > Neostapfia > Neostapfia colusana. Next base: position 90,105,492 of record JASWHV010000003.1, read on the forward strand.
CTCGACTTCCTCCTACCGGACGAAGACTTAACCCCTGACCAGCAGCAACAAGGCAAGCCCCGGTTTGCATTAAGCCTTTTATAAAGTTTTACTTTGTTTACATATGTAGTGTGAAGTATGGATGTGCATTAGGTGTAGGATGGATGAAACCCCAAATGCATAACCAGATGTTTTCCCATGAGTGAGGGTAGTGCCTAGGGCCTCGAATAGACAGGCTCTGCTTAATGATGCATAGGACTTCGGTACAAGTCGAGTAGTTGGAATCTACTCGTGAGTTAGGCTTGGGACACATGGGTTTGGTTCGAGTGATGCGAGATCACTTTAGTAATGAAAATGAGACTAGGCAGGGGCTAGGGTGCAGCAAGAGGAAGTCTTGTGTGTGCAACCCTGTCCGTGTCGATTGAGGACCGATCCGTGTGCGGCCCTGCTGAGCAAGTATTGAACGTACCGAAGGCATATCGGATATATGGGCCCCGATAAACCGATGTAACCTAAACCTCCGGGCGTCGAGGCATAATGCACCGATTTATAGGTGTAGGCCGAGGGCAGCAAGGTGAAAATCTGCCAACGGGCATAGAGAGATGCTCCGTGTGGGGAACCTCCTGCTCGTTTCGGTGCAACCGGTTCGACATTTGGGCTGTTGGGTGAAAGGTTGTCCCGTACGACATCGAGTGAGCATGCTGTGCAGCTCCACGGGTGGGCGTACGTGACGTGCTCTTTGGGTATCCCTACAGGTGTATATCGAGTCGATTCGCCGTCCCTCGTGGTGATGAGTACCGCTTGTTCACTGAGTCGTGACGTAGTTAATGTATGAAATGTTATGCTTCAATATTGCTGTCATGATATAATTGTATTGTTACATATTTGCCACCAAATATTGCTTACTAAATTTCAGATTCCCCAAGTGTTAACTTGTGGCTAAAAGATGAACTAAGGATGAACTTGTAAGCGTGTCTGTCGGTACCTGAGATATGGGGTACCCCCGCGCACAGGGTAAAATGCCTAAGGTACTCACCCTTCTCCGCAGGGAGAGCTCCGAAGGCGCCACGCGTCCGGCGGGGCCGGACCTCCCTCTCCTCAGAGGAGAGCTCCAGGCCCGCCACGTGGCATACAGAAGCCGGACCTCCCCCTCCGCGGGGGAGAGGTCCGGGCCCGCCACGTGGCATACAGAGGCTGGACCTCCCCCTCCGCGGGGAGAGGTCCGGAGGCTCCACGTGCCCCGCAGGCCGGACCCTTCTCACCTCAGAGGAGGGCTCCGGACCCACCACGTGGCCAGAAGAACGGTGCTGCCTACCCCCGATCGGTAGGCGGCGGGCGTAAAGGCGCTCCTCACCTTGCCCATACAAGGTATTCAAGGCACGCGTCTGTCAGGTGCCGTTGCGCCAAGTCGCATCACAGACTGGCGCGCGGTGTCAGAACCTGCCAGCCAATAAACGCCGCGACAAGACATCCCATGCCGCCTGCGCCGTCATCAACCACTATGACTAGCACGCGGCATGGGCAGGGCGGCAAGATGAAGACTCAGAAGCCTTCAACCAGAGGCAACCACCGGCGTAACTACAGATACGGTAGATAATAGACAATCTTCCCGGGACCACCTATCGGGTCCCGGCTTCCCTTGTAAGCCGCCCGAGCCTTGGACTATAAAAGGCTCGGGTAGGCGTCGATAGCAAGGGTTCGCACTTTGCAACTCATACGCTAGCCATACACTCTCAAGCTGTAACTCACCCCCGAGCTCAGGCCTCCGGCCCTGAGCAGCAAGCAATACAGCGAGCTCCATAGCTCGCCGTGGACGTAGGGTTTTACGCTCCGGCGGCCTGAACCACGTAAAACTCGCCGTGTCAAGCTCTCGCTAACTCGTCCATCCGCGCAAGCTTTCCGCTAGGAGACTAGCCCCGCCGAAAAAAGAACCTCCGCGGGCTGCCCAGTGCAGGCCCGGGGGAAGTGTCGATCGCACACTTCGACATTTGGCGCGCCAGGAAGGGGGCTTTTCCCCTAGCGTGACGAGTTTCCGCCGACGAAGATGACCAAGCTTCCTTCAACGGCAAACTCTCCCCCTCCGCGTTCACGGCGAACCGTGACCACTGGGGAGTACATGTCGACACACTCAGGACGGAGTGTGTCGGCACAAGCGGGCAGCCAGCAGCCGACTCCGGCTATGCAGGCCCCGACCAGCGTGAGGTCTTCTGCAGCGCTGAGCGTACACCATGGAGGTGCGCTACCTGCAGCAAGAGCGCTGCTGCGCAACCCGCCTGCGGGGGATGCGCCCCATTCAGCGACCCAGCAATGGGTCCGCGAGGTGGACCGCCTCGTCGTCGCCGCCGCGAACCCTCGGTTTCGGCGAGGACGACGCCCAGGGCAGCCGGCTGTGTCGCTGACGTGCACACCCACGGTTGACGGGCTAACGGCGGATTCCAGCTCCTCCAGGCTCCTGTCGACGGACCTGCGAAGGGAACCGGAACGGTGCCACTTGGGGCAGGACGCCCGGGTGTACCTCGAGCGACGCCGAGAAAGGCGTCGCAACCAGGAGGCAGGCGACAGCATGTCGTCGGCCTCAACACAACCAGAAGGGCAGGTCTTCGCCATGCGAGCCCCGCCACAGGCATATGCTGCGCAGCATATGCCACAACCATATGCGCCGCAAGTAGCGGCCCCGGTCTATGGTGAAACCTTGCCCATGCCGGGATACGCAGCGCCAGGTGCGAACCAAGCGTTCGCAGCGCCTATACCTGCCGCAGCAGATGCAGGATGTGCGGCCCTCGCACCCCATCTTCGCTTCACAAGGTGGCCACGCAAGTTCCGCCCGCACCTGCCCGAGAAGTACGACGGCAGCGTCAACCCGGCGGAGTTCCTCCAGATCTACTCCACCGCCGTACTTGCCGCAGGAGGGGACGAGGCTGTCATGGCCAACTACTTCCCCGTCGCCTTGACCGGCACAGCCCGGTCTTGGCTCATGAATCTACCTCAGGGGTCCATAACCTCCTGGGGTGAGCTCTGCCGGCAGTTTGTCGCCAACTTCGGCAGATCCTACACCCGTCCCAGCACGGAGCTCGACCTCCACGCCGTCAAACAACAACCTGGGGAGCCGCTGCGCTCTTTCATCCAGCGGTTCTCTCAGGTGCGCAACACCATCCCACATATCCAAAGCGCCTCTGTGGTGGTGGCGTTCCGATAGGGTGTCCGGGACGAGAAAATGCTCGAGAAGCTCGCGACCAGAGAGGTCCGCGACGTCTCGGAGCTCTTCAGCCTGGCGGACAAGTGCGCCAGAGCAGCTGAAGGGCGGAACTGGCACGCACTGCCGACCTCAGAGTCAGGAGGGCTGCCCGGGTCCGGTGCTGCTGCCTATGGGGGTGGCAAGAAGACCAAGAACCGGGGGGGGGGTGGCAAGATGAAGTCACCATTCGCGGCCCCCGTCGCCGCAGCTGCGACGACCAGTGGAGCTCGGGGGCCACGCCCTGACAAAAGGCAGCGGCAGTCACCGGCCCCAGACAGTGACCAAGGCGGGCTATGCCCCGTGCACGGCACCTGCAACCATACTGCTGCCGAGTGCTGGGAGATCCAGAGGCTCGCAGAGCGCTTCCGCAAAGGAAGACAGCAGAGGGCTGAAGCACCGCCCTACCCTCAGAGGGATGGCAAACAGAAGGCCGACGCCCCAGTCACCGCTGCCCACCAGGTGGGGTTCCAGGAGCCTCAGCGTGTCATAAAGACAGTGCATGGCGGTGAGGACTCCAGTTCCAACGATGACGGGCCTCGGCGTTAGCCAACTACAGCACGCCTCCGTGCCTCGAACATACCTCTCGGGAGCCGCCTAAGGTCCGTCAACCCCTTGAAGGCCTTGCCAGAAGGGGAAGACGCCTTAGGTCATCCAAGGTGAGCCCGGGTTCACCTACCCCTTGAAGGCCTTAGCCAGAAGGGGAGAACTCCCCGGGGGCCCCCGAGAGAAGCCGCGCAGGGCCTGATCCAGCGTGAAGATAACAACCTCGACAAGACTCGGCTTGCAGGGAACACCCCACAACACACGGTCTCGGCTAATGCTCTAAGCACTACCGCCAAAGAACCAAACGCGACGGGGGCTCGCAAGAGGGCAACCTGGTGAAGCGGCACGCTATATTCCAAGAAGGACCCATAAGCTCTCCCCCAGCAGGGAAGGTCCCGTCCGAATCATGAAAGCTGCCGCCCCAGGTACACATGCCTTTCAACCAAGAGTGGGATCCATTCCCAAAAAATCCTTGCCATGAAGCAACACTGTAAGTCCTACTTACTGAGCATCGGTAGAACAGGGTTATTCACTTCTGTAATAGACCCCATAGAATTTGGGAACAGAGCTTGGGGTAGCTAAGTCTCAAGGGACGGTACAGGACTACGTCCAGTTTAGCCTGGTTCCGACCCTAAGCGCGTAGAGTCTTGCTTCCCTTGTAGACGAGGCGGAACATTGCCCCCATGTACAGCCAGAATTCCACCTATGGGTACAAATACAGAGACCTGTTCTACTTAGCTCTCTCTCATGCGCTCATTTAAATTATGCATTAATTTTTATGATCGCACTATATCTGTATGATCATCGTACATCTAGCTCCCCCTCTCCTGCGCTCATCCATAGTCGGTATTTGCTATCCTACCGAAGGCGGCTGCGCTTGAGGCACCTGCCGATGGCCGAGTGAGTCTCTCGGGCCTCCCCCAGTCAGGTGTTGCGGTGCCAGTTGGTCACCTCCAGGAAAGGCCAGCGTTGTGCATGGGGGGTCCAGGGTGCGTATCCAGCTTAGCCGGCCCAGAGCCCAAAGCATACGCATCCTGCCCTCCGGAGGTCCAGGGGAGTACGTCCGCTTTGCCTGGTCATGAACCCAAAGCGCGTGCACTCTGCTTCCCCAGCGCATGGCCCGGTACTAGGGATCGGACGGCCGTACCCGGACCTCGGAGGGAGCCGGAGCTAAGGCGCCTCGTGCACAGAATTGCCCAGGCCCCGTATAGCGGGTCAGGACCATAAGACGAATAAGACTAAGAGACAGGAGGGGGGGACCCCCCGAGGAGAATTTCGTTTCCTCTACCTGTGTGCAGGACCTCCAGGTTACGGCAACAGGGACTGCATGAAGCGGGGGGGAAAGGAGCTACCAGCTACTCCGGCCTGGGACTGGAAGGACCGGGACCTGCCCCTCCAGCATGGGCGGGGCCCGGGGGCCCCACGTGTCCAGCGGGCCTGGAACTCTCTCCTTCCTTGAGGAGGGATCCGGGCTCGCCACGTGGCAGGCAGGAACCGGACCTCCCCCCCTCAGTGGGAGGGCTCCGAAAGCCCTACGTGTCCAACATGGCCGGAGCTCCCGTCTCTTGAGGAGGAGCTCCGGACCCGCCACGTGGCAGGCAGATTTGGAGCCCCCCATAGGGCGAGGTTCGGAGACCTCCGGGGGCCCCTAACACGGTTAGGACCCGGGGAGGGTGTCTGTGCGAAGCTCCGAGAATGGAAATGGCCTCTGAGTACCTTGCGGAGCTAAGGACTCAGCCAGGCAAAGCCAAGAAGGAGAGAAAAAGCATCACAGACACAAGTATCCAAGAGAGTCAAATTAAGCAAGGCTCCATGAGCTGGACTACAGACTCGATAAAAAAGTGAGAAACAGGTCCTAAGGACCTCCCGGCTCTCGCCGGAACCTTGCGGCTACAAGGGCGGCCACATCCTCAACTTCAGCCCTGGCAGCTTCCTCCCGCTCCGCGGCTGGGCCCTCTCTCGCTGGCTCTAGCGAAAAAGAGGGGTCGCGGCTCTTGAAGCATGCCAGCACATGCAAAGCGACCTCTAAAGCTAAGCTGCGGCCCTCGGCCTCAAGCTCGCTGGCGACCACCGAGTCGAGTCTGTCCAGCTTGGCGCCGATCGACTCCAATGCAGGGATCACCTCTGCCACCTTCAGTGCGGGAGTTGCGGCCCTCACCGGACTGAAGCCAAGAGGGATCAGGGCGGACCCCGCTCGATCCACGAAGCTTGAGACCGCAAGGGCCTCGGAGGACCGTAAGGTTGAGAGCTCCTCCACCTCGCGGCGGGCCGCCTGCAGAGCCTCCAGGTTCATCTCGGAGAATTCCTTCTCCTTGGCCGCCAGGGAACTCTCCCGAAGGTGGAGAGTCTCGGCTAGCCGCTCCAACTCAGCGGCCTTGAAGCCGGCAGTCAACTCCCGGTCCAAGACCGCCCGGCGATCATGGGAGACCTGTTCCTCCCTTAAGTCAAGGTCTGCCTTCAGAATCTCAAGCTCCTCCATCCGAGCTCGGAGGTCATCCTCGCCCGCGGCCAGCTGCGCGGCGACCCTCTCTGCCTCAGCTGCCACGGAACGCTACCGCTCCTCAACGGCGAGTTCGTGGCGCTCCAACCGCTGCCATATTTCCACAGCAGCAGAGAGGCTCTCTTCGGCCCGGGCGTGTGCCTCCAGGGCCTGCCTGTTGATCCGCCGTGACTGGGTGTCCATGCGGTCAACAGCCCGCTTCATCCGGTCGACGAGCGCTTCCCTGAAGTCGAGCAACTCCCGCCTGGAGTCGAGCTCGCTCTTAACCTTCGCGGTCCTCTCCCGCAAAAGGTTCCCCCAGATGAGGAGGCGGTCCCGTTCAACCGTATACTCCTCCCGCTCGCACCCTAGCGCAGCCAAGACCTGCCGGACGCTCGACTCGGCAAGCGCGAAGGCGTCCGCCAGAGGCAATGGAGCAACAGAGGCTGGGGCAGTCCCTCCGACCTCCTCCATTACCTTGTCCTCAGGAAGAGCCGACGCACCAGAAGCCGAGACGAGACGCCGATCAGGAGAAGCTGGCTCCGTGGCTCTGGCAGCCAGGCCAGCCGGGCTCTTTTCAGCTTCTGGCTCCATGACCTGAGGAGAGGGACGAGCCGGGGAAGGCGGTGCTGGAGAAGAAGCCAGACCGCCTAGTGCAGGATCAACCTGTGCTGGCTCGGGGGCCGCGGTTGCCGTCTCGGTAGGAAGAGACGACGCCGCCGCGGAGTCCGGGCGCACCGGAACAGGAGAAGTCTGCGCTGGCCTGGGGGCCGCGGCAGTTGCCCCTGGCTCCGAGCGCATCGGCACAGATTCCCCGCAAGACGGGGAAGGCCGGGAAGCGCGGACACTCCGGCGGGCTCTAAACCCCGACTTCCGAGCCGGGGTAGGATTTCCAGATCCCGCAACCGTCGCCGACGACCGCTCCGCAGTCGCTTGGACTGGCGGAACAGGTGACACCCCAGAGGCTTCCCCCAGCGCATCAACCCGGGGCCTCTTCGAGTCGCCACCGGAGGGAGTGTCAGGCACCCCAGAATCCCGACTTGGCACCGACGCCGTTGCTGGAGGAGATCGAGCGCGTTTCTTCTCTGGCAGCGGGTTGGAAGCCATGGCAAGGGAGAACTCAAAAACACAAGAGTCCGAGAAGAAATGCTAAGAAGTGCGAAGGGAAGCTGCAATGGGGGTGAGACCCCCTCTAAAAAGCTTCCCGGTGCAATTCCAAGCGATTCGGAACTCTTCAAATATCCCGCACCGGCAACCGCTTCGGATCCTAGACCGAATGCCGATGACGGGTGGGCCCAAACCGCTTAGCTAAAGCGGTGGGGTCAAGGAGTCAGCCTCCTGAGAAGATGAGCTGGCAAGGCACTTCGGCGGTTCCCGAAGAAAGCGCCGCAACGTGCAGAAGTGGCAGCCTTGGGAACCGCCGCAGTAAAAGCAATCATCAAGTGAGCGCACGCTCTCACGACCCCGCGGCCGTTCGTGCTCCGGCAGCGGCCAATTCGGAACTTAGAGAAAGTGCGCGGATCGGAAGAGACGGAGGTCCCACCTCGGGCTCGCTATCTCCCCCGAGATGGGCCCGGGGGCCACTGTCGGTACCTGAGATATGGGGTACCCCCGCGCACAGGGTAAAATGCCTAAGGTACTCGCCCTTCTCCGTAGGGAGAGCTCCTAAGGCGCCACGCGTCCGGCGGGGCCGGACCTCCCTCTCCTCAGAGGAGAGCTCCGGGCCTGCCACGTGGCATACAGAAGCCGGACCTCCCCCTCCGCGGGGGAGAGGTCCGAAGGCGCCACGCGTCAAGCGGGGCCGGGCCTCCCTCTCCACAGAGGAGAGCTCCGGGCCCGCCACGTGGCATACAGAGGCTGGACCTCCCCCTCCGCGGGGAGAGGTCCGGAGGCTCCACGTGCCCCGCAGGCCGGACCCTTCTCACCTCAGAGGAGGGCTCCGGACCCGCCACGTGGCCAGAAGAACAGTGCTGCCTGCCCCCGAGCGGTAGGTGGCGGGCTTAAAGGCGCTCCTCACCTTGCCCATACAAGGTATTCAAGGCCCGCGTCTTCCCAAGACGCGGAAACGCGGAGCACGCGTCTGTCAGGTGCCGTTGCGCCAAGTCGCATCACAGACTGGAGCGCGGTGTCAGAACTTGCCAGCCAATAAACGCCGCGACAAGACATCCCATGCCGCCTGCGCCGTCATCAACCACTACGACTAGCACACGGCATGGGCAGGGCGGCAAGATGAAGACTCAGAAGCCTTCGACCAGAGGCAACCACCGGCGTAACTACAGATACGGTAGATAATAGACAATCTTCCCGGGACCACCTGTCGGGTCCCGGCTTCCCTTGTAAGCCGCCCGAGCCTTGGACTATAAAAGGCTCGGGTAGGCGTCGATAGCAAGGGTTCGCACTTTGCAACTCATACGCTAGCCATACACTCTCAAGCTGTAACTCACCCCCGTGCTCAGGCCTCCGGCCCTGAGCAGCAAGCAATACAGAGAGCTCCATAGCTCGCCGTGGACGTAGGGTTTTACGCTCCGGCGGCCTGAACCACGTAAAACTCGCCGTGTCAATCTCTCGCTAACTCGTCCATCGGCGCAAGCTTTCCTCTAGGAGACTAGCCCCGCCGAAAAAAGAACCTCCGCGGGCTGCCCAGTGCAGGCCCGGGGGAAGTGTCGATCGCACACTTCGACAGTGTCCATTTGCTGCAATGTTACTGCCCTATGTTCAGTATACACCTCATGTAGAGTTTCATGCCTAGGTGAGTCGGTTAAGTCTTGTTGAGCCATCGTCCTCATGGTTGCTGCTTAAGTATTTTTCAGGTGAGGAGCCACCCACGGACTCGGAGTACGAGTCCACCGGCGAAGGATACCCTCCGTCGGGGACCACGGCTGAGTGGGAGCCGTACACGCCGCACTGAGCTGAGGAGTGCAGCCAGTGCTGGCTGCCCTAGGGCTGGGCAGCCAACTTTTGCTAGATAGGCGGGCGTGAGTTGTATAGTGTAGACTTCCGCTCTGTAATAAAGACAATAGTTTGTAACTGAAGGTTGTACCTATTTGTACAGTTCACTTGGTTTTTCCCATGTAATATATTGTGTCCTTATGACGTGTGCTGTCAGGTGTCGCATTGTGCGGCACCACCCTCTGCGATCCTGGATGAGCGGACCCTGGTCCGTCACAGCCTGGTATCAGAGCTGCACTGGGGATGGCACAATACTTAAGTACTGTATTATGGGAAAACTTAGCTTTACGGTGAGGAATCGGTAGTTTGCCCAAGTAAGGACTATATTAGCATAGTTACATAAAGTGGCAAAGACTAACCTATATGCTATAATTCTGAATTTTAATTATGTAACGACGCACCTACGCTCTGGTGAAAATGGTAAGGAACGCCACCGAAAGCGGTTCAATTTCGGTTAGCTCCCCTGACGAGGAACGTGGTTCAGGGATAGGTCTCACAGCTTGGTGTGAGACGTCAATATGAAACTCTTGGACTCTTCATGTTCCTGAGTTCATATGAAATGCTGATCCCTAGCGTGCATTAGGCAAGTGAGTGGAGACCCCATCGTGTGGTCAGTAACGCGAGAGTGTGTTCGTCTGGAAATAGCCCAGAAGGACATACGCAGCACTTGCCATCGGCGTGCCCTGCAGGGCAGTAGGTGGTATCTGTTGGGTTGATAACATTCCCAACCATGACGACCCTTTCATGACATACTCGGGTTCCCCGTCGTGTGGTGTTGAAACACGATCACGTACCTTGAGACGTGACCTAACTCAAGGACGGCCGTATGGCAATGATACAGGCGTTTGTATTTACATTTAAATATGGTCCTGCCTGAAATGAACAACCATTGAGTGCAACATTATTTTGTGGTCTTCTGCAGGTACTAACCACGTATGTATCCGTGTAGTAACCGTGTGCGAGAGACCGTTTAGTGCCACACTTGAGACGTATATGCCGGTATAATCCGTTTAGGATTTTCTTTTGTGAGGAACGTAGTACCGAGATATCATAGGCATATGCATGAAAAATAATGATAGTAAGGAATTAAAATCACAAGATTCAACATTTAGGACCCTGGTTGGGTAGAAAATTGTGATAGTTGATTGGTATAGTCCAAAAGACTGGAAAACAGAGTGCTCTGTTTTGGGCAGCAAGTTTGCTGATCTTCAACAGGGCATAACTCACAGGTATTTCAGCCCAGGGAGGTGTGGTTTATAGTTCTCGAAAGGTATTCGAGTACTCTACAACTTTGTTGTAGACTTCTAGAGCTGAAACACACCTTAAGATGGCTTAAATCCCAGAGGAATGTAAACTGTCCAGAATCAGGACGGAGTTAAACACTCTCTGGATTGTTCTGTTTTTCAAACATAAATCCCAGTATAAAAATCTAAAATTGTCATATGATACATCTTTAGAAAGGTTAGAAGATGTGTTACATCTTTTCAATTAAAAGTTTCTGAAATTTCAGCACAGATTTCAGTGGAAACCAGGGTTGAAAACAGCAACTTCCAAGGGAGGTGCTGTTAAAATTCTTCCAGAAATCATGCTGACTTTGAATTACCATAACTTTTTAACCAGAGCTGATCTGAGGGTAAATAAGTACTCGTTGGAAATATACTGAAGTTAACTTTAACTTTGGTATTCAGATTGAGTCATGAAAATGCCCATAACCATATCAAAATCTAGGATATGTAGAAACTGATCATTCTGTCAGAGGAATGACAGTTGAACTCATTTGAGAGATTGTTGCACCCTAGAGGGGGTTTGAGTACTTCCAACGGGGTGGAACATACTCATGAGAGGTTATCTTCAACTAGTGAAAGATTTGAGTATAGGTCTCACTCAAGTTCCTTTATTAGAGACCATGTTTGTGTCGTATTGAAGATAAAAGGGGGGTATACGTGATGACAAAGCGATAGTAACGTTTCGAAGTGACCAAACCTAGTTGGGGTGAGCTTCCAAAGAGGAGGTTCACCAAGTTGGATTAAACTAGCTTGTATTTGGTCTGGTAATGGTGTAGCTCGTGCAAAGTTATTACATTATCTGCATACGAGATGTATCACATGTTTCATTGTCATTATGTTTTTACGAATATTTCATTTGACTGCATTGAAATATGTTGTGGGACTGATGTTTATTGTCGTCTGGTTGCAGATGGTCCGCACTAGGACCACGCACGAGGATGGTGGCTCTAGCCAACAGGGAGGCGATGACTCCCAGCTACCGGCCTACGACAGCACCCCGCAGCAGCAGCCACCACCGCCGCCTCCACTTACTCTAGCGGATGTGATAGCGGCACTGGTGGGGGGTCGTGAGGAGCAGAACGACCTGCTCCGCACGATCGTGCAGAATACGTACCAGGCAGGGGGACGTCAAGAGAGGGGGCCCCGGGAGCCCCGTGAGGTGTCGTACTCGGATTTCATGAGTACGCACCCTCCAGTGTTCACAGAAGCTGAAGAACCACTGAAGGCCGACAACTAGCTGCGGACCATCGAGTCGAAGTTCGGGCTGCTCCAATGCACGGAGCGGCAAAAGTGTAACACCCCAAAATCCTGTTAAGAGGGGAATTTAAAAATTATTGGACGTGTTGCATGTTTCGCAACAATTTAAATTCAAACTGGAATTCAAATTAAACTCAAAACAGAAAAGAAATATAAAAAAAGAAAAAGGAAAACAGAAAAAAACCGGCCAGTGGGCCGAAACCCACCAGCCGGCCCACTCTGCTCCGCGCCAGCCCGCAGCCGCGCGCGCCCCCTTCCTCCCACTGACAGGCGGGGCCCGCCAGCCTTCTTCTTCCTCGCGCCGCGCCACGATCGGCCGGGACTCTCTCACCCGAATCAAAACCGATCGGGAATTCACGCGTATCCCAGCCGATTTCCGGACCCCGAAGACTCCAGCTCGATCTAAACCAACCCGCCGCCATCCCCCGTCTATAAAAACCCCGGCCTTGTCCCGTTTTACTCACGCGATCTGCTGTTTTTACTCCGGTGAGAACCCGAGCCTTCTCCGGTGAACTCTGGCCGATCTACACTCGGAAATTCCGATCTAACTCGCTAGTCTTGATCCACCGCCTCCGGGGAACCATGCAGGTGCAGAAAACTCGGTGACTTGCGGTTCAAACACAGCGCCGACGAGCCTCGCCGTGAATTCATCTCGGACCTCGTCGCCGACCGCTTTCCAGGACCTCCGAGCTCAAGAAAACCCCCGAAGGTGAGATCCCCGACCTCCCCTCCACCGATCTATGCCATAAAATCACAGTTCTAGGAAGAATTCCCGAAGATCCGAAACTCTCCGGCGAGATCGCCGCCTCCCGCCGCCGTGCGCCGCCGGGCAGCGCCGCCCACGCTCGATCAGAGCGACGTGGCCGCTTGTGCGCCGTCTATTTTAAATCGCATGGTAGACTTTAAATCCCCGCGTACCGGTTCGGCGTTATAATCTCAGCCGTCTGTTTTGAATCGGACGGTCCACGTCAGCCCCACGTTATAAAGACTGGAAATCTTACGTGCTACCCCCTGGGGTTCTCGGGAAATAAGAGCTAGCCCCGGAAACTTCTGATCTAGCCCGTGGAACTTCAGAAAATCATGTAAATTCATTTAAAAATCAGTTTTAGCCCCTGGACTTAATAAAAATTAGGAAAAACTCCTCTGATATGAGTAGCTAGACCCCTGAAAATTGTTAAAATAATATTATAGACCCTGTAGTGGGGTGAGTTTACCTTTTTAACCCTGTTTGATATTTAATTTAGGAAAATTGAATATGTGGCTAGAATTTAAAATTTAAAAAGTGGGACAAACATATTGTCAAAATTAAATTAAAAACTTTCTCAGTACTTAGAAAACTTTGGAGTGAGATAAAAATAGATTTTGGCTGAAGTGAATCTGTTTAATTTATTATTCACATTTATTAGTATTAGGGACACATTTTTTTATTAAAGAATAGTTCTGAAAATAGGGAAAATAAATGTAAAATAGTTTACATCAGAGGAAAAGGCAAAAAAATATGTTAGTAAATATTTTAGATCAGAACCTATTCTGTTTAGATGATGTGTCTTGTTATTTTCATAAAAAAGTTCACATTTAGGCATAGGAAATAAATCTGAAAATATAGCAACTAGTAAATGATAAATGAAGTTTCTAAAATCCAAAGAATTCAGTTTAGGGTTGGTAGAAATTCTGAAGACACATATGAAGTAGGAAAATGCCTTTCATGCATACTTGGTAGCTAAAAGGTGTAGTAAGTAAATATAGGAAATTTATTTAAATTGGAAACTCATATATATAGTATGTAAGTATAAATGTGAATACAAAAGTAGGAATCATATACACATGATTAAAAGTACATGTAAGCTAAAGATCAACACACATAGAGTAACCACAACACATATAATTGTGAATGACTTTCATAAATGTGAATGTGTGGTTTGTATGAAGTGGAAGTGTGAACTATGTCTTATGGATTGTTAGTTTTCTTTTGCTATGTGTGATGGTATGATGTAGAACCTGCTCCAGAGCAAGTTCTTCCTTTCCAAGATCAGGACTACCCATTTCAAGAGCAGCAGGAAGGAGGCAAGTTTCCTTGACCACTTTGATCCTATACTAGGATGTGTAGCTAGAATTAGTTGCATTGTCAATTGAAATATGAAACCCATGCTAGGAAGTTTCCCTAGAATTGCATTACCTTGTTTCCTTGTAGCTTGGGTTGGGATTTATTTTATCATGTCATTTATTATTATGCATATGCTTAGCCATGCTTAGAATGCGATATTTGGGATATGAGATCATCAGTTTATTTTACCATACTCTTGAATGAAATATTGTGAGTTATGTAGAGGTAGGGATCAAGGCAAGTTGGATGTTTTGGTTGTGTGCTGGGTGCACGAGACTCGGGTTTGTGTTTAGTACTTGCCTGGATCCTAAGGACCGGTTCATGGAGCATGTAACCTGGCTTTACCGTGCCAACCACATGCTGAGATGGGGCAGCTTGGCCAATTAATTAGGAGTATCCCCGGTGTAGTATGGGTGTGTTGGATGGTGCGGGGAATAGGTGTCAGCTGGACTACCATATGAACCGCAAGGCTCAAGAGGGGGCCACTGCAGCGGGGTTGGAGCCTCTTGTATGCTGTTAGGGGTGAAACCTCAGTGGGCCCATGCTCGTCGGGAATCCCTTTGTAAAGGCTTCGTAGTGATCTCCTGGCTACACATCTGGGAAGTGTGAATGTGGTTCGTAGCCACTGGCATAATGGAGGTTCTTTTAGTCCACCCGGCAACGGGGGATGAAATCACTACATGTGGGTACAGTGGTACAAACTCTGCAGAGTCAAAACTGTCATGACAGCCGTGCTCACAATCAAGAGCGGCTTGGACTTATTCATGATTAGAGGAGTGATGGTTTTGGAAGTTAAAGATGTTAAGCGGGGAGCTTAACATTGGAAATGATGTTATGGTTATTTGATTATGATGATGGGATGGGAAATTGGGACCATTTCACCTGTGTAGTAATGTAGGTGCTTAATAAGCTAAGGTGATAGGTATTAATTGCGTAGTGCTTTAACGATGAGTTCAACCTTTTCTTGCTCTAGCCATGCATGACATACTTTCCCACACTTGCTGAGTATCATCGGTACTCAACCTTGCATATTTGTTGGTTTATATTGCTGCTCAGGTCAAGATAATGAGGTGGTGTATAATGACCAAAACTTTTGACCCGAAGAAGGTTTCTAGGTTCATGGAGACCCCCGGGCAACGCCTGTGACGGAGCCCTCAAGAATAATATTCCGCTGCTAGTTTATTTACTTGTGATGAACTTATTATTGTCCATCGAGACATTTGCTATGTAAGACTTATTTATATTCGACACCTGTCTTGTAATAAATGATGCTTCACTATTTGTCATCACATGTATGAGAAAATGATCCTGGCATACATGTGATATTCACTCGGTTGTTCTTCGGAGAAACCGGGTGTGACAGGAAGTGGTATCAGAGCCAAGGTTGCCCGTAGGAACGTGGACCTAGATAGAAATGGACGTATTTAAGGGCCTTATTTTCTTAAATGTAAAGGTCCCAAAAATGTGAATACAAAGAAACATGAGTTTGCACAAATATTGGAGTCATATGTATGAAAAAGGGGCTTAGTTGAAACTTTTCCCCACATATGATGACATAGGTGAGATTTCTTCTAAACAAACTTAGGGTTACTGCATGGATGGACCTCATGTAGATTAAAACCCCAGAAATGAAGAGCTCAAGTGCAAGGGAAGGGTTTAAAAATCAGTGATGAACTAAATGTAGATTCAAACTTCAAGTGAGGGTAAGACACAATGGAAATTCAGAACTGTTGTGTCCAAACTATTGTTTGCAGCAGCTAACACAAGAATCAAGTGGCATATTTGGATTCCTTAGGTCCAAATTAGTGGGGAGGCAAAGTTTCACTAATTTTTGAAAAGGTTTGCTGCCCATTTTTCCAAATGGAGTCAAATGTGCAAAGAATTCAAATAAGCATTTGAATTTGCATGGAATTTATCCAAACTATTCAAATGAGCTCAGTTTCCAACTTTCAAACATTTGGGTTGGATAATTGTCAAACTTTGGAGATATTTTGAGGAAAAGAGGTACTGAATTGTGGGACCCACATGTCATAGGAATGAGAAGACTTAACCCTTAAGTCTTTTTTCTCTGTTCCTCACTCCACCGGGGTTTCACCCGCGGGCGACACCGGGCGGCCGCCCCCGTCGACCGAGGCTCCACCTCCTGCTCTTTGCTCGGGCCGCTGGCAGCACGGGAGTCAGCGGTGCCTCTTACGTGATCCTCCCGCGTGACCGAGATGACCATCCGTGTTTCTTCTCCTCACACGCGCGTTCTCTTGAAAACAAAACCGAGCTCGCCGCTCCTCTGGAAAGCCATCGGGAGCCGGCTAAACCACGCCACAGCGCCTCCCCAAGCTGCACAACGACGCTGTGCCATCGTTCCGCACCTTCTGAGCGCGAGAGCTAGCCATCCGTGGTGGGTTTTGAGCATTAAACGCCTCACCCGCGGCGAACCACAGCGAGCCGACGATCGGGCGCACGCGGGCAGCCTTCCACAAGGGTTGTCACGTCCGATCAAGCCCGGCCACGGGAGCACGCCATCGTGCTGCTGGTCTCCTCCAAAGCCTGGAGCAAACCGTGGAGGATCGGCGGCCAATTCGGAGATTTTGTCCCGGCGACCTCCAACAGAGCATCCGGTAATTGCCGCCAAAATTCTCGCTCTCCAATCCTCTGTAGCTTGTCAAATCTTGCACACAGCACCGCCACTAACCAGCGATCAGTAGTCCTTCACAACCCTAGTTGGAAAGATGCACATAGACCGCATGAAATCCAGAATTTCCGACCTCAAACGCGGAGGAGGTTCCGGGTGCACGGTGAGACACCAGTAGCCGCCGGTCCCGAGCAGTTTTGAGGCTAGGTCGAGCATCCCCATAGTCCACTGGTGCTGTAGCGCCGTTCCACCGAGGTCCGGGCAGGCTAGGATGACCGGGCGACGTTGCCGAACCGGTCCAGAGCCACCGCGCCGTGGCCAGCTAGGTTAGAGCCATAGCCAGCCGGGGAAGAGGGTTCCATCGTGTTCAGCACGTGAAATTAGGCCCTTGCGGCGAGGGAGAGCTCGGGGGATGGCCGAGAGGCCGGAATCCGTCGAACTCCGGCGAGCCCGGCGGCACACGGGCGCGGATGGCCGGAGGTAGAAGACGACCCGGTGGGTCCCGCCCGTCAGCGACGGTTTTTCAAATATTTGATCGGCTGTGGCGCGGGGATCACGTGTGGAGGCGCGGGAAATACTCAGTAGCCCCGTGTGGCTTGCCCCGACGCGTGACACCTGTCCCCTGGACCCACTGCCAGCATTTGAACATTTTGGAGAATTTAGTTTTCAGTTCAAACTTTGAATAGCTACAACTTTGGGTAGGAGAATCCAAAAATTGTGAAACAAATTTTGTTGGATTTCTCTGATAGAGTACTATTCAAATATGAAACCCAATTGGTATGAAACCCTTTATTTAATTCTGTAAAATTCTTTAAACCTTTTTAGCAAAAGAATTTTAGAGGGAGTTTGGTTAATCCAAAAATCCTCAAATTTTGCCGGAATAGTCTTTATCGTATTAGTGGACCACTGTAAAAGTTTCAGCTCAATTTGAGTTGATTTGATCAGGGAAATTTAGATTTGAAGATGCTATATTCAAATAATACAGAAACATTTTCAGAGAATTTCCAAAACTTGGAAATTCAGTTCTGGGCAGATCTTAGCTCCAAAAATGCTAGGAAAATTCATGCAAACTCTATGAGCTATAATTGAAATTGTGGTTCACTAATTTTTGCATGAACATGGGTGGGATCTCAGAATTAATTCTTCTTTGCTTAATTGCTTAGAAAATTATTCTGAACAAACCACTCAATGAAAAGTGCTAATTTTTGGTCCAGAGGATTTTCTTGTGACATGGAACTCACACGAAAATTCTCAGCTCCATTGGAGCCCTGGATCACCCCTGTTCTGTTTAACCTCTTAAGGGGATCAATATAGAATAGGGGAAAAACCACTTAGCATTTAATCATGTGCTTAGATCCAAACCTAAACCACTAGCACCAGTGTCATTTTAAATTCTTAAACAGAGTTCCAGTTTTTTTTAACTTGTTATTAGGACTTGTAGCAAAGTCTTTACAATTAAACGATATGCATATTCATCACGTGTAGTATCTACGTGGAGGAGTTGAAGTCATCGGAGTAGAAATCAAGGAAAGAGGAAAGAGGTTGATCAAGCACCAAGTGGTCTTCACTAACTGCATATATGTATATAATTCACCTGCAAAACAAAGGCAAGCCCCGGTTTGCATCAAATTTACAAGTTTTTATTTGTATTCACTTCATACGTCTAGCATTTTATTTATTGCATTATGTCTAGATGGTATGAAACTCCAAATGCATGCCCCAGAAAACCCTGGAGTTTAATGTAGGATATGTTATCAATTAATTATAACTTCTGTTCTCAATCAAAGTGGATAAAAAGAGGCATAACTCGAGTAGGCAGATTCCTACTCGTGAAATGAGATTAAGGGGGATCAAGCGGAAGAGTTGGGAATTGATCCTCATAGTTGGGAATGGAGACCGGGCAGTGGATGGAAGGTCAAGGACGTGGTCCTGTGAGCTTAGTCTATGTCTGAGTCGATTAAGGCCCGTTCTCGTGTGCGGCCCCGCTGGACAAGTTTGAGATGTGTACCGGATGAATACTGGCAATAATGGACCTAGGAAACCGATGTAACATGTTAACCTGAATGTCGAGGCATACCTCACCGTCTGATGCCGATGCTGAAAGGATAGAGAAGTCGGCTCTACGAGGGTTTGCCATAGAGAGACTCAATCCCAGTCGGTGGGACCGGTTTGACATTTGGGTGTCGTGTGAAAGGTTGCCACGTACGACGTCAGTGACGGTTGCTGTGTGCAACGTCGAGTACGGGCGTACGTGTCGTGTCAGCCGGGTGTTTTTGATTGCAATCACCGTCGCTCGTGGTAGTGAGCATACTTGTACACTGAGTCGTGACGTAGTAATAAAGTGGGAAACGTTTAATATGCTTTGTGAGTAATCCTCATAATGGAGATGAGGAAAGATCAATACTCCACTTGTGGAGTCTCAACGGTAATGGCGCAAGGTCTGTATGAGTCTAGGGTAGCTCACTAAAGTTACTTTCACCTCGGGCAAGTGACATCGAGATGAAGCGTTTCTTGTTTGATTGTGGAGTCTCGATGTAAATTGCGCGAGGGCTATAAAAATTACTTAAAACTTGAAGTAAGGACTCCCCTTTAGCTCAAGTTGTTCGTTTGTGCAAATTTCTATAATCAGCCCTCTATTTTCATCATGTAGAGTTTCATGATTAGGGTGACGGGTCAGTCTTGCTGAGCTTTGTGCTCACAGATACTGCACAAGTTGTTTTGCAGGTAATAACTGTACGCTGAGATGTATGGGTACCTGATGAGACTCGGAGCTCTCCGAGTGATGAACTCAGGGTAACCCCTGCCGCTGCTATTATGACAGTGTTGCTAGCGAGAAGGGTCCGCGGGCTGGACGCCTTCTCTGTTGCTTAGCATAGGTTTGAGACGTGAGTTGTAATAGTCTTCCGCTGTAGTTTATTTTGAGAAGTATTTGTAAAATCAACACTTTGTAAGCTTCCACTTGTTTTATGTAATATGATGCTTTATTATGTGTGCTGTTGGGTGCCGCATCGCACGGCACCACCCAATGCGATTCCCGGGTGAGGTGCCCCGTCCCCGTGAGTGATCGGGATGGCAGGATCCTCACAGCGTGGTATCAGAGCCGCATTGGTAATAGCGCACGGAATAAGGATCGTATTACGACAAAACTTAGGATATGGTGAGGAAACGGTATTAGGCCCACATAAGGACTATAGTAGTATAGTTACTTAAGGTGGCAGTACTAACATACTTGTTATAATTCTGAAATTTTGATTATGTAACGACGCACCTACGCTCAGGTAAGCATGGTAAGGAACGCCACCGAAAGCGGTTCAATTTCGGTTAGCTCCCCTGACGAGGAAAGTAGTTCAGGGATAGGTCTCACAGCTTGGTGTGAGACGTCAATATGAAACTCTTGGACTCTTCATGTTCCTGAGTTCATATGAAATGCTGATCCCTAGCGTGCATTAGGCAAGTAAGTGGAGACCCCATCGCGTGGTCAGTAACGCGAAAGTGTGTTCGTCTGGAAATAGCCCAGGAGGACATACGCAGCTCTTGCCATCGGCGTGCCCTGCAGGGCAGTAGGTGGTATCTGTTGGGTTGATAACATTCCCAACCATGACGAACCGTTCATGGCATACTCGGGTTCCCCGTCGTGTGGTGTTGAAACACGATCACATACCTTGAGACATGACTTAACTCAAGGACGGCCGTATGACAATGATACAGGCGTTTGTATTTACTTTCAAATATGGAACTGCCTGAAATGAAACAACCTTTGAGTGCACCACTATTGAGTGTCTTTCTGCAGGTACTAACCACGTACGTATCCCGTGTAGTACACGTGTGTGAGAGACCATCTTAGTGCCACTGATCATACGTATATACCGGTATAATCCGGTTTAGGATTTTCTTTTGGGGAGGCAACGTAGTACCGACATGTTTCTTACGGTGCATCGACACCGTACTACACATAGTAACCTCTTCCCTATGAAGAAATGATTCATGAGTTAACTTTCAACTAAAAATGGAAGTTTGAAACGAATATTAGTTACTGAACTCTTCTTTTGAACTAAGATTCAAATGAGAGAGTGTCTAGGTGTTAAAGATTTCAAAAACAGAGTGCTCTGTTTCTGGCAGAAATTTTTGCTGGACTTTTACAGAGCATAACTCTGAGTAGCTTTAACCAATTAAGGTGTATGATACAGTTCTGGAAAGATTTTAAAGTGCTCTACAACTTTCTTGTAGACCTCCAGAGCAAAATCACAGATTAAGTTGGTGAAAAGTTCAGTTGAAGGCAAACTGTTCAGAACCAGGACAGTAACAAAGCCTCTCTGAACCTTTCTGTTTTTAAGCCATAACTGCCTGTAGAAAAATCCCTAGGAGGCCTTTGGATACTCGTTGGAAAGATATTAAAGTTAACTTTAACTTTGATATTCAACTTGAGTTACGAAAGTGCTTTGTGGATCAGAATCTGATCTGTTTAAGGACCAATCAGTCGGCTTGTAAATCCTTGCTGTAGATACATCAGTTTGCGCCTAAATCATTTTGCTTATATGTTGGGGTTTCATTATCAGTGTTACACTATGTTGTTTATGGAATAAATCAAGTGATAGTGTTGAACTGATAATGAACTCTGACAATTGCAGAATGGTGCGAACTCGTTCCATGAGTGAGGTGGGTGGTTCCAGTGGTGGTCATGGTGATAACTCTCCACGGCGTGAGCAGCGAGCTCCACAACAGCAGCCTCCACCAGGGCCTCCACCCACGGTCACAATGGCGGACATTCTGGCTGCCATGACAGGTGCAAGCGATGAGCAAACCGACTTGCTCCGCACCCTGGTGATGAATACATCCCGTCAAGGGGGATGTCAAGACGAAGACTTGCGCCAAACTCAACTGAATTCCTATGTTGAGTTCTTGGCAACTCAACCACCGGTTTTCATTGAATCTGAGGATCCTCTGGTGGCAGATAGCTGGATCCATACCATTGAATCTAAGTTCGGATTGCTTCAATGCACCGAACATCAGAAGGTTTTATACGCAGCGCAACAACTTCACGGGTCCACCAGTGCATGGTGGGCAAATCAACTCGCCTCCTTACCAGATGGACATGACTTTACATGGGCAGAATTCCGGAAGGCGTTTCTCGCGTATCATGTTCCTTCCGGGATAATTCAGCGGAAACTCGAGGAGTTTCTGGCCTTAAAACAAGGAGGGAGGGGTGCATACGAGCATTCGCGAGTGTTCAACAAGCTGGCGCAGTATGCGCCTCAACATGTGAACACCGAAGCACAAAAGTGTGAATGGTTCTTCCGCAGCCTCAATCCCAAGCTAAAGGAGAGACTCATTTTAGCTGATCGAAAGAAGTTCAATGAATTGATGAGTGCTGCCATCATGGTTGAAGATGCTCAGCGGGAAGTTTAGGCTGAGAAAAGAAAGAACCATGTACCACCGGAGAGTAGCAGTAGTGCTCCGCAGAAATACAGGGTGGTAGACAGTACCTTGAACTGTCAGCTGATGCAGCCGGCTCGACGACTCCAGCAATATTCCGGTCGTTCGTCCCAATACTCTGAATTCTGACAGCTGCAACAACGGTATGTGCAGCCACGTTATTCTGCTCCTCAAGCGTTCTTGCCGCAGCAGAATACCACTAATGTCCATGCACAGAGCAACCAGGAACCGGCTGAGAAACCGTGCTTCACGTGCGGGTACTTGGGTCACATCAGCAAAAAGTGTCCAGAAAGGATACGCTACAAAGAAACTACACCAAAGCAGGGTATAAATCAACCCCGTGCTCAGCTTCAAGGAACAGCACCAAAACCCGGGTGCATTTATCATACAGCTCTAGAGGATGTGCCAGATGGGGCACCTGTGCTAGCGGGAATGTTCAACCTCAATGGAGTGCCCGTATTAATTCTGTTTGACTCTGAAGCTACACACAATTTCATCAGCAGGTCATTTGTGTGCAAAGCTGAGCTCTCCACCTCTACACTGAAGGGTCACTACCGTATCCACTCACCGGGTGGAAATATAGCTGCTAATGAAGTAGTGATCAAAGCACCCTTGTGCTTAGGTGGAAACTTATATCCCACCACCCTCATTGTGTTAGAGGGACAAAAGATCGACGTGATTCTAGGAATGGCGTGGATGAACTACCACGGAGCTGTTCTTGATATTGGTCCACGGATTGTTAGTTTGGACTCTCCAATCTACGGTCTCCAAACGCTCATACTTGAAGCCATGGATTCTAAAAATCCAGTGGTGTACCACAGTATGACCACGAAACTGGAGGATATTCCAGTGGTCCGTGAGTACCCAGATGTGTTTCCCGATGATCTTCCAGGGATGCCGCCTGAGAGGGATGTGGTATTCAAGATCAAGCTAGCACCGGGAACCACGCCAATATCTCGGAGGCCGTACAAAATGTCTCCGAAGGAATTAGCTGAACTGAAAGAACAGCTAAAAGACTTAATGGACAAAGGGTTCATCCGACCAAGCTCATCACCATGGGGCTGTTCAGCCCTCTTTGTGAAGAAAAAGGATGAGTCACTTCGATTATGTGTGGATTATCGGCCGCTGAATGCAGTGACGATCAAAAATAAATATCCGTTGCCGCGGATCGATATATTATTTGATCAGTTAGTGCGTGCCAAGGTATTCTCCAAGATGGACTTACGGTCTGGTTATCATCAGATAAAGATCAGAGCGGAGGATATACCGAAGACGGCTTTCTCGACTAGATACGGACTCTATGAGTATCTAGTCATGTCTTTCGGGCTAACAAATGCACCCGCACATTTCATGTATCTCATGAATTCTGTATTCATGCCAGAGTTGGATCAGTTCGTCATGGTTTTCATCGACGACGTTCTCGTATACTCCAAATCGGAGGAGGAGCACACCAAACATCTTCATATTGTGCTCCAACGGTTACGGGAACATAAGCTTTATGCCAAATTCAGCAAGTGTGAATTTTGGATCAGCAAGGTACCATTCTTAGGCCACATTATATCAGCAGAGGGTGTGGCCGTGGATCCAACTAAAATTGAGCAAGTCTTGAAGTGGGAGTCTCCAACATCTGTTCATCAAATCCGCAGTTTTCTAGGACAAGCGGGTTATTACCGGAGATTTATTCCCAGCTTCTCGAAGGTGGCCAAACCAATGACAGAGTTATTGAAGAAGAGCAGCAAGTATGTGTGGACAGAGGCCTGCGAAGAGGCATTTCAAACCTTAAAGAAACATCTCACAACGGCACCGGTGTTAGCCCAACCAGATACAACAAAGCCATTTGATGTTTATTGTGATGCCTCAGGCATTGGACTTGGCTGCGTCTTAATGCAAGATAGACGCGTGATCGCGTATGGGTCTCGTCAACTATGCAACCACGAGCAGCACTACCCCACTCATGACCTAGAACTCGCTGCAGTGGTGCTTGCGTTGAAGATGTGGAGGCACTACTTACTTGGAAATTTAGTGCACCTCTACACCGACCATAAGAGCCTCAAATATATATTCACTCAGAAGGATATTAATATGAGGCAGCGGAGATGGCTGGAATTAATTAAAGACTATGAGCTCGAGATCCATTACCATCCGGGCAAGGCTAACGTAGTGGCTGATGCACTCAGTCGTAAGTCCCACGTTAATAACTTGGCAGTTGTCCCGGATGAGGATGAAGAACCAAGCTTGCGGGTGATTCCGTATGGAGCGTTGTATAATCTTGCTCTGGTGCCTACCATTAGAGAGGAGATTGTACAAGCCCAGAAGAGGGATAGAGGGATGCGGAATATACGATCAAGGATTAAGGAGGATAAGATGAAATGTTTCCGGGAAGATGGTCAAGGCGTGTTATGGTTTAACGACCGTGTCGTGGTGCCCCGGAACCTGAAGCTAAGAAAGAAGATCTTGGACGAAGCTCATATGTCCAAGTACTCGATACATCCAGGGAGCAATAAGATGTATCAAGATCTTAAAACAAAATTTTGGTGGACTCGGATGAAGCGAGAAATTGCCAAATATGTATCCGAATGTGATACATGTCGGCGAGTCAAGGCTGACCACATAAAGAAAGCGGGAATGCTGCAACCATTAAACGTTCCAGCATGGAAGTGGGAGGACATCAGCATGGACTTTATTGTCGGACTGCCTCTCACGTCCAGAAAGCATGACTCCATTTGGGTGATTGTTGATCGCTTAACCAAATCAGCCCACTTCATCCCAGTGAATACGGGATTCCATAGTAAACAATATGCAGAGTTGTATCTCTCCAGAATTGTGTGCTTGCATGGAGTCCCCAAGACCATCATATCGGACCGAGGTTCAATATTTGTTGCTCGTTTCTGGGAGCAACTACATGAATCTCTAGGAACAAAGTTAATCAGAAGCTCAGCATACCACCCCCAGACGGACGGTCAAACAGAGAGGGTGAACCAGATTTTGGAAGATATGCTGAGGACATGTGCCATAGATCATGGAAAGAACTGGGATAACCATTTGCCATTAGCAGAATTCTCTTACAACAATGGTTACCAATCCAGTATTAAAATGGCACCATACGAAGGACTTTATGGTAGGAAGTGCCGCACACCACTCAATTGGTGTGAATCTGGCGAGAGGGTGATTTTCGGCATTGATCATGTAAAAGATGCTGAAGAGCGGGTCCAGCTGATTCAAGAAAATCTCAGGGCCGCTCAATCTCGCCAGAAGAGCTATGCGGACTAGCGACGCCGACCCTTGTGTTTTGAAGTCGGAGATCACGTCTATCTCCGAGTATCACCGATGAAGGGAATTCATCGATTTGGGGTCAAGGGAAAGCTAGCGCCTCGCTTTGTGGGTCCGTTCCTTATTACAGAACGGTGTGGACCAGTGGCTTACCGTTTGGAGCTGCCGCCATCCTTATCGGGCATCCACGACGTCTTCCATGTCTCACACTTGAGAAAGTGTTTAAAAAGACCGACGGAGATCCTTTCGGAAGACATGGAAATATTGCAACCGGATCTCACCTACACCGAGAAGCCCATCAAGATTATAGACGAAAAGAGCGGGATCACTGGAAATCGGGCTTTGAAATTTTACAAAGTCCTGTGGAGTAATCACACATCGGAAGAAGCGACTTGGGAAAGTGAAGATTACCTCCACAAGAACTATCCGGAACTTTTGTCGTAGTTGATGTAATTACCTTCCGCCTCATCTTTCTTTTGTAACCTCGGGATGAGATTCTTTTAATGGGGGAGGATTGTAAAGGTCCCAAAAATGTTAATACAAAGAAACATGAGTTTGCACAAATATTGGAGTCATATGTATGAAAAAGGGGCTTAGTTGAAACTTTTCCCCACATATGATGACATAGGTGAGATTTCTTCTAAACAAACTTAGGGTTACTGCATGGATGGACCTCATGTAGATTAAAATCCCAGAAATGAAGAGCTCAAGTGCAAGGGAAGGGTTTAAAAATCAGTGATTAACTAAATGTAGATTCAAATTTCAAGTGAGGGGAAGACACAATGGAAATTCAGAACTGTTGTGTCCAAACTATTGTTTGCAGCAGCTACACAAGAATCAAGTGGCATATTTGGATTCCTTAGGTCCAAATTAGTGGGGAGGCAAAGTTTCACTAATTTTTGAAAAGGTTTGCTGCCCATTTTTCCAAATGGAGTCAAATGTGCAAATAATTCAAATAAGCATTTGAATTTGCATGGAATTTATCCAAACTATTCAAATGAGCTCAGTTTCCAACTTTCAAACATTTGGGTTGGATAATTGTCAAACTTTGGAGATATTTTGAGGAAAAGAGGTACTGAATTGTGGGGCCGATATGTCATAGGAATGAGAAGACTTAACCCTTAAGTCTTTTTTCTCTGTTCCTCACTCCACCGGGGTTTCACCCGTGGGCGACACCGGGCGGCCGCCCCCGTCGACCGAGGCTCCACCTCCTGCTCTTTGCTCGGGCTGCTGGCAGCACGGGAGTCGGTGGTGCCTCTTACGTGATCCTCCCGCGTGACCGAGACGACCATCCGTGTTTCTTCTCCTCACACGCGCGTTCTCTTGAAAACCAAACCGAGCTCGCCGCTCCTCTGGGAAGCCATCGGGAGCTGGCTAAACCATGCCACAGAGCCTCCCCGAGCTGCACAACGACGCTGTGCCATCGTTCCGCACCTTCTGAGCGCGAGAGCTAGCCATCCGTGGTGGGTTTCGAGCATTAAACGCCTCACCCGCGACGAACCACAGCCAGCTGACGATCGGGCGCACGCGGGCAGCCTTCCATAAGGGTTGTCACGTCCGAGCAAGCCCGGCCGCGGGAGCGCGCCATCGTGCTGCTGCTCTCCTCCAAAGCCTGGAGCAAACCGTGGAGGATCGGCGGCCAATTCGGAGATTTTGTCCCGGCGACCTCCAACAGAGCATCCGGTAATTGCCGCCAAAATTCTCGCTCTCCAATCCTCTGTAGCTTGTCAAATCTTGCACACAGGACCTCCACTAACCGGCGATCAGTAGTCCTTCACAACCCTAGTTGGAAAGATGCACATAGACCGCATGAAATCCAGAATTTCTGACCTCAAACGTGGAGGAGGTTTCGGGTGCACGGTGAGACACCAGTAGCCACCGGTCCCGAGCAGTTTTGAGGCTAGGTCGAGCATCCCCATAGTCCACTGGTGCTGTAGCGCCGTTCCACCGAGGTCTGGGCAGGCTAGGATGAACGGGCGACGTTGCCGAACCGGTCCAGAGCCGCCGCGCCGTGGCCAGCTAGGTTAGAGCCATCGCCGGCCGGGGAAGAGGGTTCCATCGTGTTCAGCACATGAAATTAGGCCCTTCCGGCGAGGGAGACCTCGGGGGATGGCCGGGAGGCCGGAATCCGTCGAACTCCGGCGAGCCCGGCGGCGCGCGGGCGCGGGTGGCCGGAGGTAGAAGACGACCCGGTGGGTCCCGCCCGTCAGCGACGGTTTTTCAAATATTTGATCGGCTGTGGCGCGGGGATCGCGTGTGGAGGCGCGGGAAATACTCAGTAGCCCCGTGTGGCTTGCCCCGACGCGTGACACCTGTCCCCTGGACCCACTGCCAGCATTTGAACATTTTGGAGAATTTCAGTTTTCAGTTCAAACTTTGAATAGCTACAACTTTGGGTAGGAGAATCCAAAAATTGTGAAACAACTTTTGTTGGATTTCTCTGATAGAGTACTATCCAAATATGAAACCCAATTGGTATGAAACCCTTTATTTAATTCTGTAAAATTATTTAAAGCTTTTTAGCAAAAGAATTTTAGAGGGAGTTTGGTTAATCCAAAAATCCTCAAATTTTGCCAGAATAGTCTTTAGGGTATTAGAGGACCACTGCAAAAGTTTCAGCTCAATTTGAGTTGATTTGATCAGGGAAATTTAGATTTGAAGATGCTGTATTCAAATAATACAGAAACATTTTCAGAGAATTTCCAAAACATGGAAATTCAGTTCTGGGCAGATCTTAGCTCCAAAAGTTCTAGGAAAATTCATGCAAACTCTATGATCTATAATTGAAATTGTGGTTCACTAATTTGTGCATGAACATGGGTGGGATCTCAGAATTAATTCTTCTTTGCTTAATTGCTTAGAAAATTATTCTGAACAAACCACTCAATGAAAAGTGCTAATTTTTGGTCCAGAGGATTTTCTTGTGACAAGGAACTCACACAAAAATTCTCAGCTCCATTGGAGCCCTGGATCACCCCTGTTCTGTTTAACCTCTTAAGGGGATCAATATAGAATAGGGGGAAAACCACTTAGCATTTAATCATGTGCTTAGATCCAAACCTAAACCACTAGCACCAGTGTCATTTTAAATTCTTAAACAGAGTTCCAGTTTTTTTTAAACTTGTTATTAGGACTTGTAGCAAAGTCTTTACAATTAAACGATATGCATATTCATCACGTGTAGTATCTACGTGGAGGAGTTGAAGTCATCGGAGTAGAAATCAAGGAAAGAGGAAAGAGGTTGATCAAGCACCAAGTGGTCTTCACTAACTGCATATATATATATAAGTCACCTGCAAAACAAAGGCAAGCCCCGGTTTGCATCAAATTTACAAGTTTTTATTTGTATTCACTTCATACGTCTAGCATTTTATTTATTGCATTATGTCTAGATGGTATGAAACTCCAAATGCATGCCCCAGAAAACCCTGGAGTTTAATGTAGGATATGTTATCAATTAATTATAACTGCTGTTCTCAATCAAAGTGGATTAAAAGAGGCATAACTCGAGTAGGCAGATTCCTACTCGTGAAATGAGATTAAGGGGGATCAATCGGAAGAGTTGGGAATTGATCCTCATAGTTGGGAATGGAGACCGGGCAGTGGATGGAAGGTCAAGGACGTGGTCCTGTGAGCCTAGTCTATGTCTGAGTCGATTAAGGCCCGTTCTCGTGTGTGGCCCCGCTGGACAAGTTTGAGATGTGTACCGGATGCATACTGGCAATATGGGACCCAGGAAACTGATGTAACATGTTAACCTAGGTGTCGAGGCATACCTCACCGTCTGATGCCGATGCTGAAAGGATAGAGAAGTCGGCTCTACGATGGTTTGCCGTAGAGAGACTTAATCCCAGTCGGTTGGACCGGTTCGACATTTGGGTGTCGTGTGAAAGGTTGCCACGTACGACGTCAGTGACGGTTGCTGTGTGCAACGTCGAGTACGGGCGTACGTGTCGTGTCAGCCGGGTGTTTTTTATTGCAATCACCGTCGCTCGCGGTAGTGAGCATACTTGTACACTGAGTCGTGACGTAGTAATAAAGTGGGAAACGTTTAATATGCTTTGTGAGTAATCCTCATAATGGAGATGAGGAAAGATCAATACTCCACTAAATTTACTTTCCACCTTGGGCTACTAGCGTCGAGGCAAAGCGTTTCTTGTTTGATTGTGGAGTCTTGACGGTAATGGCGCAAGGTCTGTATGAGTCTAGGGTAGCTCACTAAAGTTACTTTCACCTCGGGCAAGTGACATCGAGATGAAGCGTTTCTTGTTTGATTGTGGAGTCTCGATGTAAATTGCGCGAGGGCTATAAAAATTGCTTAAAACTTAAAGTAAGGACTCCCCTTTAGCTCAAGTTGGTCGTTTGTGCAAATTTCTATAATCAGCCCTCTATTTTCATCATGTAGAGTTTCATGATTAGGGTGACGGGTCAGTCTTGCTGAGCTTCGTGCTCACAGATACTGCACAAGTTGTTTTGCAGGTAATAACTGTACGCTGAGATGTATGGGTACCTGATGAGACTCGGAGCTCTCCGAGTGATGAACTCAGGGTAACCCCTGCCGCTGCTATTATGACAGTGTTGCTAGCGAGAAGGGTCTGCGGGATGGACGCCTTCTCTGTTGCTTAGCATAGGTATGAGACGTGAGTTGTAATAGTCTTCCGCTGTAGTTTATTTTGAGAAGTATTTGTAAAATCAACACATTGTAAGCTTCCGCTTGTTTTATGTAATATGATGCTTTATTATGTGTGCTGTTGGGTGCCGCATTGCATGGCACCACCCAATGCGATTCCCGGGCGAGGTGCCCCGTCCCCGTGAGTGATCAGGACGGCGGGATCCTCACATTAAAAACTATTTTTACAAGGTGTGTGTTGAAAAGTGTTATTTAATGAGTCACTTTCTTCATCTTACCCCAATTTTCATTCAACATGGGATTTTGTTTAAAAAGTTTATCTAACCTAAGTTTAAATGCTTTTTGTTTTAGATGGTTCGCATGATTCGCACCGCTCGCAAGTCCACAGGAGGGAGAGTTCCCGTAGTTGCCCTTGCCGGAAGAGAGGAGAGCCGTCCGGTGACATACCTTTCCTACAGATTGGCAGTAGGAGGCTTGTTGCGCCGTCTTCGACGTATGCTCGAAGCCGCCGGCAATACAGGCAAGCTAATCATCCACTATAACTCCACCAGGACCATCCGTGAGAAGAGGGAAGAATGGAGTTCAGAGATGAGGATTATACACGAGAATCAGCTGCTTAAGATCCACCGCTCTCCAGCCTGTAGAGCGACACAGGTCGATGCGGAGAAGGATGTTACCTGGGAGGCCATCACCTGCCAGAGTCACATCTATCGTCGACACCTGGACAGGACTGAGTACAGGTATGTCCTCCAGCGTGAGAGTGGTACCACGGAGTACAAGTACCCACCAGTGCAGCAAGGGACTTCCCATGAGCACATGGACTTGTGCTTGGAGGATGCTGCTATGCTCAGCACTCGACTGCAGGAGTGTCAGCAGGAGCTTCAGGATGTTCGTGACACCCTGAAGGAAACCGAGGCGTTGCTGCAAGCCAGCTTGAGGGCGAGAGAAAGAGGAGATGGGAATGAACTGTGTGTCACCGTGAATGATACATGGACTCCTGACTCCCCAGATCGCCAAGCGATCAGGCGTCGTCGCACTTCTCCACCAGCAGCCTCCCCACCCAAAGCAGAGTCAGAAGGCAGCCGAAATGATGAGGAAGATCCCGAGGAGCCAGCTCAAGAAAACGAGTAGCATAGAGCCTTTCCCTTAAATTAGAAGGATGTCGAGTAGTCGAGTCGTTACGTTAGTTAATGGTGTGTTAATGATTGGTGTGTGACGTGAGTTGTGGAAGCCATGAGCAATTGTCCACAGCCTCGTCTCCAGATTGTTTTGCTTTGATGTGTGAACCCACATGAAATAATATTGCATTTATTTTTGTGTGAGATATGAACCCTCAGAAAAGTATAACAAAGCCTCAACACTTCAAAGTACAAACAAGTGAAAGTAGTAAGATGATACGTAATGCTCTAAATTAACATTGGTTGATCATGCCAGATGTCCGGAAGAGGAAAAGGACGTGCTGCCAACCCCGCCAACAACAACGATGAGGCCTGCAACCCTCATCTTTCTGGAGGCCAGGACACGGGTGGTCGCCGTGAAGGAGTTGATCCCCTCCACCAAATGCTGGAGAATCAAAATCAACTCATCCAGAACTTGACTCAAGTGGTGGCCAACTTGCATCAAGTTCCACCTCCACAAGCTGCACCACGCCAACCAAGGTTGAGTGAGTTTCTAGGAACTCAACCTCCAAAGTTTGCAAGTGCTGCTGAACCTCTGGAGGCGGATGATTGGCTAAAGACCATTGAGAGCAAGATGAGGATCATACAGTGCCAAGGGTATGAGAGGGTGCTGTTTGCCTCTCATCAATTGCATGGACCTGCTGCTGATTGGTGGACCGCTTACGTGGCTGCCCATCATGACCCTGAGAACATCACTTGGGAGGAGTTCAAGCGTAGCTTCCGCAATCATTACATACCAAGGGGTGAACTCAAAAACAAGAGGAAGGAGTTCTTGGGACTGCAGCAGGGAAACATGACGGTGAGGGAATACCTCACTAAATTTACTCAACTATCCCGTTATGCCCCATGGGACATAGAGACTGATGAGCTGAAACAAGATTGTTTCGTGGAAGGACTTACCGCAGAAATGCAGTGTGCAATGTCCTCAAATGAGTATGAAAGCTTCCAAAAGATGGTGGACAGAGCGTTTGTGGTAGAAAGGAAGCTGAAGGCCTTGGAAAATGAGAATAAGAGGAAGGCCGGGTGGTCACATCAAGCCTTAGGGAGCAACACCCGCCCACGTCTGATGCAGCAACCTACCGGGCAGATGAACCGTGCTGCGGTACCCTACTCAGCACCAAGAGGGTACAACCCGAACTACAGGCCTCCGGCAGCACCAGCACAGCCGCAACGTCAGTTGGTACAGCAGCCTCGCCCTACATATCAACCTCGACCAGCAGTACAAGGACCCCCAAACCAACCCCATGACAACAAAGGCCAGACACCTAAGATTGGGGTGCAATGTTTCAACTGTTGTGAAGTGGGGCACTATGCCCATAAGTGCCCAAAGAAGAAGCCCACGCAGCCACAAAGCAGAATGTAATGAGAGGACGGGTGAACCACGTCACTATGGAGGAAGCACAAGAGGCACCCGACGTGGTAGTTGGTAAGTTTCCTGCCAATTTACACATTGCAACCCTGCTGTTTGATTCTGGTGCTACCCACTCGTTCATTGCTCAAGGGTTTGTTAAGAAGCATGACCTAGCAACAACACAAATGAACCATATGCTAGCTGTAAACTCTCCAGGTGGAGAAATAAGGACAAGACAAGTGTGTCCCAAAGTGAACCTAGACATTAATGGGGTAGTATTTACTGCTAACCTCATAGTGATAGATTCACAAGGGACAGATATTATTTTGGATATGTATTGGTTGACCAAACATAAAGGAATCATCCATTGTTCGACCATAACGGTGGAACTAACTCACCCTAGTGGCACAAGAGTAAAGTTCATAACAATACATGAGCCTAGGAGGGACATTAAATTGAATCAAGTTGACGTGAAAGTGGAGGAGATCAGGACCATCAGGCAATATCCAGATGTTTTTCCGGAGGATTTGCCAGGTATGCCTCCCGATCGTGAAGTGGAATTCGCAATTGAGCTAGTACCTGGAACAGCCCCGATATACAAGAGACCTTATCGGATGGACTCCAAGCAGCTGGGAGAACTCAAGGATCATTTGAGAGAATTGACGGAGAAGGGGTATATTCGTCCTAGTTCCTCACCATGGGGAGCTCCGGTGATATTTGTGCCCAAGAAGGACGGAACCCAAAGGTTATGCGTGGATTACCGTGCCTTGAATGAGGTAACCATCAAGAACAAGTACCCATTACCCCGCATTGAAGACTTGTTTGATCAATTGAAGGGCGCTTGTGTGTTCTCGAAAATTGATCTCAGGTCGGGATACCACCAACTCAAGATAAGGCAATCTGATATTCCCAAGACAGCTTTCGTATCTCAGTACGGACTGTATGAATACACCGTCATGCCTTTCAGGCTTACTAATGCCCCAGCATACTTCATGTATCTCATGAACAAGGTATTCATGGAATATCTGGACAAATTTGTGGTGGTTTTCATAGATGACATTCTCGTCTTCTCCAAAGATGAAGAAGAACATGAGAAACATCTAAGGTTGGTGTTGCAAAGGCTGAGAGAACACCAACTATATGCCAAGTTGAGCAAGTGTGAGTTTTGGCTGAAGAGAGTTCCCTTCTTAGGACATATAATCTTGGAGGGAGGAATCTCTGTGGATCCTGCCAAAATCGAGGATATACAGAAGTGGAAGACCCCTGAAAATGTCGGGGAAGTTCGAAGCTTCTTGGGATTGGCTGGATACAATCGACGGTTTATTGAGGGATTCTCCAAGATCTCGAGACCCCTCACCAAACTGTTGGAGAAGGGAATCACATTCACATGGACGCCACAGTGCGAGACGAGTTTTCAGGAGCTAAAGAAAAGATTGACAACAGCCCCAGTGTTGGTTATGCCAGATATGCAGAAGAATTTCACAGTGTACTGCGATGCCTCTGGAAACGGGTTGGGATGTGTTCTCATGCAAGAAGGGCATGTCGTAGCATATGCATCCCGGAAGCTTCGGAAGCACGAGAAAAACTATCCTACGCACGACTTAGAACTAGCCGCAGTGGTACACGCGTTGAAAATTTGGCGACACTACTTGATGGGGAAGAGGACAGAGATATATACGGATCATAAGAGTTCGAAGTACATTTTCACACAGCCAGATCTCAACCTCAGAAAAAGAAGATGGTTAGAGCTAATCAATGACTTTGATGTGGGTATCAACTATCATCCTGGGAAAGCAAACATCGTGGCTGATGCTTTAAGTCGGAAAGTGCAGGTCAATAAGTTGAGCTTGAAGGACATGCCTGCATAATTGAAGGACGAGGTTATAAGGCTCAATCTATGCATTGTGAATAGTGGTGAAGCCATCACCATGGAAGTGGACTCCACACATGCAAGAAATCCGCGAGGGTCAAAAGAAAGACGAGAAGATACAAGAAATCAGGCAACTCATCAAGGAAAATAAAGCTCCTAGTTTCAGAGAGGATGAACAAGTTACGGTGTGGCACGGGAAAAGGATCTGTGTGCCTGAAGTAAAGAAGATTCCTGAATTAATTTTGATGGAGGCTCACGATTCCAACTATTCCATTCATCCAGGGAGTACGAAGATGTACCAGGACCTCAAGAGCAGGTATTGGTGGTATGGCATGAAGCGAGATGTCGCGGAACATGTTGCCCTATGTGACACATGTCAGTTGGTGAAAGCAGAACATCAACGACCCGCGGAATTATTGCAACCACTCAAAGTGCCTGAATGGAAATGGGAAGAAATCGGTATGGATTTCATAGTGGGATTGCCTAGGACCCAATACGGATATGATTCAATATGGGTCATCAGAAAGCTACAGCGGATCCAAATTGGCAGAGTTGTACATGTCAAGGATCGTGTGTTACCATGGAGTGCCAAAGAAGATTGTGTCGGATCGAGGGACACAGTTCACCTCAAGGTTCTGGCAGAAGTTGCATGAAACCATGGGAACCCATCTGAACTTTAGTTCTGCCTATCATCCCCAAACTGATGGTCAGACGGAAAGAACCAATCAGATTCTTGAGGATATGCTGAGGGCATGTGCACTCAAAAACAACCGGAGTTGGGACAAGAACTTATCGTATGCGGAATTTTCCTATAACAACAGCTATCAAGCTAGTATGAAGATGTCACCGTTTGAAGCTTTATACGGAAGGAAGTGCAGAACTCCCCTATTTTGGAACCAAACGGGGGAAAGTAAAGTGTTTGGTCCAGAAGTACTACAAGAAGCCGAGGGGAAGGTGAGGGAAATTCACAACAATTTGAGGATAGCACAGACACGCCAAAAGAGCTATGCCGATGTACGAAGAAGAGAGCTCGGTTTCAACGTGGGAGACTATGTATATCTCAAGGTGTCCCCTATCAGAGGACTTCGTCGGTTCAAGGTGAAAGGGAAGTTGTCACCTCGATACATCGGACCCTTTCAAGTTCTGGAAAGGAAAGGCGAAGTGGCGTATCAACTAGAGTTACTGGCTCGTCTATCGGATGTGCACGATGTATTCCATGTGTCACAACTCAAGAAATGCCTAAGGACGCCTGAAGAGGTGTTACCCATGAATGAAGTGGACGTAGCTGAGGATTTGTCTTATGTCGAGCAACCAATCAAGATTTTGGAGACAATGGAACGCCTCACCAGAAATAAAAGAATCCGGATGTGCAAAGTGCAATGGAAGCATCACTCAGAAGAAGAAGCCACCTGGGAACGGGAAGATGAACTCAAGGCACAATTTCCAGAATTGTTTTCTTAGAACCACTAATCTCGAGGACGAGATTTCTTTTAAGAGGGGTAGAGCTGTAACACCCCAAAATCCTGTTAAGACCCAAAATCCTGTTAAGAGGGGAATTTAAAAATTTTTGGACGTGTTGCATGTTTTGCAACAATTTAAATTCAAACTGGAATTCAATTTAAACTCAAAACAGAAAAGAAATAGAAAAAAAGAAAAAGGAAAACAGAAAAAACCGGCCAGTGGGCCGAAACCCACCAGCCGGCCCACTCTGCTCCGCGCCAGCCCGCAGCCACGCGTGCCCCCTTCCTCCCACTGACAGGCGGGGCCCGCCAGCCTTCTTCTTCCTCGCGCCGTGCCGCGATCGGCCGGGACTCTCTCACCCGAATCAAAACCGATCGGGAATTCACGCGTATCCCAGCCGATTTCCGGACCCCGAAGACTCCAGCTCGATCTAAACCAACCCGCCGCCCTCCCCCGTCTATAAAAACCCCGGCCTTGTCCCGTTTTACTCACGCGATCTGCTGTTTTTACTCTGGTGAGAACCTGAGCCTTCTCCGGCGAACTCTGGCTGATCTACGCTCGGAAATTCTGATCTAACTCGCTGGTCTTGATCCACCGCCTCCGGGGAACCTTGCAGGTGCAGAAAACTCGGTGACTTGCGGTTCAAACACAGCGCCGACGAGCCTCGCCGTGAATTCATCTCGGACCTCGTCGCCGACCGCTTTCCAGGACCTCCGAGCTCAAGAAAACCCCCGAGGTGAGATCCCCGACCTCCCCTCCACCGATCTATGCCATAAAATCACAGTTCTAGGAAGAATAACAGAAGATCCAAAACTCTCCGGCGAGATCGCCGCCTCCCGCCGCCGTGCGCCGCCGGGCAATGTTACTATCCTATGTTCAGTGTACACCTCATGTAGAGTTTCATGCCTAGGTGAGTCGGTTAAGTCTTGTTGAGCCATCGTGCTCATGGTTGCTGCTTATGTGTTTTTCAGGTGAGGAGCCACCCACGGACTCGGAGTACGAGTCCACCGGCGAGGGTTACCCTCCGTCGGGGACCACGGCTGAGTGGGAGCCGTACACACCGCGCTGAGCTGAGGAGTGCAGCCAGTGTTGGCTGCCCTAGGGTTGGGCAGCCAACTTTTGCTAGATAGGCGGGCGTGAGTTGTATCGTGTAGACTTCCGCTGTGTAATAAAGACAATAGTTTGTAACTGAAGGTTGTACCTATTTGTACAGTTCAGTTGGTTTTTCCCATGTAATATATTGTGTCCTTATGACGTGTGCTGTCGGGTGTCGCATCGTGCGGCACCACCCTCTGCAATCCTGGATGAGCGGATCCGGTCCGCCACACCGGCTCTTCTAACCACGTGGCAGTCCCGGAGCTCTCCTCTGAGGAGAGGGATGTCTGGCCACGCTGGACACGTGGAGCCTTCGGAGCTCTCCCCGCGGAGGGGGGAGGTCCGGCTCAGTTGGCCACGTGGTGGGCCCGGAGCTCTCCTTTGAGGAGAGGGAGGTCCGGCCCCGCTGGACACATGGCGCCTTCGGAGCTTTCCCTGCGGAGAAGGGCGGGGTCCTTAGGCAGTTTCCCCTGTGCGCGGGAGTACCCTATATTGAGGGTACCGACAGTGGCCCCTGGGCCCATCTCGCGGGAGATAGCAAGCCCGAGGTGGGGCCCCTGTCTCTTCCACTCCGCGCACCTTCTCGAAGACCCGCATTGACCGTTGCCGGAGCACGAACAGTCGTGGGATCGTGGGAGCGTGTGCCCCACTTGATGGCCGCGTTTACTGCGGCGGTTACCAAGGCTGCCACTTCTGCACGTCACAGCGCCTTTTCGGGAACCGCCGAAGCGTCTTGCCGGCTCGTCTCCTTGGGAGACTGACTTCTTGGCCCACCGCTTCAGCTGGATAGCTTGGGTCCACTTGTCATCGACGCTTGGTCTCGGAGCTGAAGCGGTTGTCCAAGCGGCATATTCAAAGAGTTTCGAATCGCTTTGAATCATGCCTGGGATGTTTAAAAGGGGATCTCACCCGCATCGTGGCTTCCCTTCGCACATCCCAGCACTTGCATCTTCCTTGAGCTCTTGCGCCCTTGTCTTCCCTGTTCTTGAGCTTCCATCTGCCATGGCTTCCAACTTGCCTCCAGAGAAGAAACGCGCCCTGTCTCCTCTGGTGGTGGCGTTTGCGCCAAGTCAGGGATCCGGGGCGCCTGCACGCCCTGCTTCTGGAGACGGCGTTTCGTCCGGTGGCGACTCCAAGAGGCCTCGGGCACATCATCCCGATGGGACTCCTCTCGAGCGGCGACGGACTGAAGCTCCCCGGGTGTCGCGTCCTCCTTCCTCAGGAGGTGGAGCCCCGAGGAGTAGCACTGGTGCGGCGATGCCCAGGGGCGAGTCTAGGGCTCAGGCACCCAGGGCCTCGGGAGCTGGACCGGCGCCTAGGGGGGCTTCAGGAACATCCCCTGCTCTGCTAGTCCGGGCAACTGCAGGGCAGCCCTCGGCGGCGACGGCGGGCTCTAGTGGACCTACCCCGGCTCGGAAGCCAGGGTTCAGAGCCCGTTGGAGCGCCCGTGTCCCTCGATAAGTGACGTCTACCGGGTTCCAGAGCCTGTATTGTTTTCTTCTTTCCTTAACTCGAGAGCCGCCCATGTTTGCAGGGACCCCTCGAGTGCCGGTAACGTTTCCTTTTCCCGGCCATCCCCGACTGACGGGGGATCTGCGCCGCAGCGCCCGGAAGCCGAAACGGTCGCAGCGGCCCCCAAGCCTGCGCAGGTTCCTTCTGCGCTGGTTGGCCCGGCTCCTGCGGCAGTGGCTACACCTCCCGTTCATCCCCCTTCACCGGCTCGGGAGCCGGCTGTCGCTGAAGGTTTGGCGGGACTGGCTGGCGGTGTCCCGCCTCCTGATGTCGAAGCGGGAGAAGCTGCCACGGGCCCTACGGTGGGCAATGAACCGGGGTGCACCAGGAGCGAGCCTGCCCCAGTGCCGGCTTCTCCTGATCAGCGCTATATCCCGGTTGCCGGAGCGTCAATTCTCCTGAAGACGACGTGATGGAGGAGGTCGGGGGCACGGCTTCGGCCTCTGCCGCCCCGCTGCCCCTGGCAGACGGCCTCGTGCTCGCCCAGACGAGCGTCCGGCAGGTTCTGGCCGCACTCGGTCGCGAGCGGGAGGAGCAGGTAGGTGAGAGGGATCGCCTCCTCACCAGGGGGCGCCTCTTGAAGGACCAAACCGAGGAGGTCACGGAGGAGCTTGACTCAAGGCGGGCATCGCTCGATGTCATGGAGGCGCTCCTTGACCGTCAGAAGAGGGCCGTCAACCGTCTGGACTCCGAGACATGGCAGCTCCACAAGGAGGCCCTCGAGGCACATGCCTGGGCCGAGGAGAACTTCTCTGCTTTGGGGGAGGTGCGGCAGAGGCTGGCGCGCCGTGAGCTCGCCATGAGCTCGCCATCGCAGACCAGGAGCGCTCCGTGGCGGCTGAGACGGAGAAAGTCGCCGCGCGGCTGGCAGCAGGCGAGGGCGACCTGAGGGCCCGAGCTAAGGAGCTGGAGACCCGGAAGGCAGACCTGGTCGCGAGGGAGGAGCAGGTCTCCCAGGAGCGCCAGGCGGTCCTGGATCGGGAGCTGGCAGCCGACTTCCGGGCTTCAGAGTTGGAGCGGCTTGCCCAGACTCTCCAGCTTCGGGAAAGCTCTCTGGCAGCCAAGGAGAAGGAATTCTCAGAGGGGGGCCTCGACGCCTTGCTGGCTGGCACGACCCCACGGTCTTGTCGAGCCAGGATGACGCTGAGGGGTGCTGCGTTGCACAGCACCAGATAACACACATCAAAGGTACAAAGCGGAAGCAAAGTTTATTACATAAAGAGGTTTGTGAACATTTTTACAACCAAATATGTTCAGTCTACACTCACAGGCGTAGACTACGCATCAAGTTCATGTTCAGCCCGGGAACGTGTCCTTGCTAGCACACACGCACACTAATACGGCGGCGTGCACGACTCCCACTCGACGGGGTTCCCCTCCTGGGGTTCCGTCTCTTCCTAGGGAGTCCCTTCCTCATAGAACCCTGCAAAAGCTTCAAACACAAGCAGTGAGCACGAAGGCTCAGCAAGACTGACCCGTCTCTCCTAAACATGAAACTGCTACATGGAGGGTGATGGGTTACATGAGGCAAAATAAGTTGCAAAGACTCGCCTAATTAGTGGAACCTTACTTTCAAGTTTTAGCAGCAGGTTGTGGAGAACCTTACGCTAAGGCACATGAGAGAGCCGCAATCAAACAAGAAACACATTTCTCTCATCTACTTTGCCCAAAGTTGAAAGGAACTTTAATTAGCTCTAAACTATAGCATATCATTAACAATCAACGTCCATCATTCAATCAGCAACATTTTAATATGTGACTAGCCTATTCTTTCTACGTCACGGTACAGTGAACAAGTGGTACTCACTGACCGCGAGGGACGGCGATTATAATCGATTTACACCTGCAGGGTTACCCGAATAACCCGTCACGTACGCCCGTACTCGATGTTGCCTACAGCAACCATCACGGACGTCGTACGCAACCACCTTTCACCCGTCAGCCGAATGTTGAACCGGTCCAATCATCCCGAGCAAGAGGTCTCTGCACACGCATCTCAGTGCCGCCAGCCGATTTACACCTCGAGCTCTCAACCTACCCTCTGAACGACCATCTATGCCTCAACACCCAGCTACCCAAGTTACATTGGTTTCCTAGCCGGTAGGTCTTCGGTACTGTTCTAGCTTGTTCAACAGGCCCGCGCACGGCTCGGTCCTCAATCGACACAAGCGGAGCTATAGCACCCAGGCCCCAAAGTCCTGCTGCCCTTACTCTCCGCTCGGTCTCATTTTTCTTGCCATGTGTATCATGTGCTATCTTTACCCGAGTCGAGTGCCTCTAGCCTATGCTCGCGAGTAGTTCCAACTACTCGACTTGTACCGAATCCTACATAATCTTAGCATTGCAATAGCTAACGGGGTTTTCAATCCTAGTCCCAACCCATGGTTTTCTTGGCTATGCAATTGGGTTTCCAAACAAGACTCTAATGCAAGGAATCATAATACTCAAGTAAGTGCTCAAAACAATAAAAATTTGTAAGAAGGTTAATACAAACCGGAGCTTGCCTTGCTGCTCTTGGTCATGGACTAGCTGCCCTTCCGGAGTAACGAAGTCTAGGACTTCGGGTTCCTCATCGACCTTAGCGACTACATGATATAAGAAGTACATGTATTAATTAAATGCATTTGAATTGAGTTTTAAACTTGTGAACCTTCTAAGTCTCACTAGTCAGACCCAAAGACTGTGAAACTTTTACTGTGGCTTGGTTACAACCTAAACAGAGACTTGGTCAAGTTTTAGTTGCAGCAAAGCTCATTTGAGCCCTCCACAATTAATTATGTCCTTGACCTTAATTGGAACTCCTATGGTGTTCTAGAGATTTTCATTGGGGCAACTCATGACTTTCTGAAAACTAGATTTTCAGAGGGTTCTATTGGAGTTCGTCTCACTTAATTTAAAGGTTCCTAGCTAAAGATATGAGCTAGAAAATTTCAGAGAAAATTCTGAAAATGTTTCTGAACATTTTCTATTTTCTCTGGAACAGTTTCATTAATCACCCGATTAGGAGGATCAAAAGAGCTCGAATGGATCTGAAATTTTTATGGTAGCTCAGGGATATTTTGGTGAACATCTCAGCAAAATTTCAGAATTTTCCTCCAAAGTATTCTCCAGTTAGAATTCCAAACAGTTTAAATTTGAGGAATTAATTCTGGAGAAATAAGGATTTTCATGAAGTGAAACTTGATTTGCTGGAAGCTCGACACAACCTCAGAGTGGCTCGGTAGTGGCCACAAGTACGGTTTCACTGTGCGACCGAATGGGTCCGCGGCGCACACCCCTAGTAGAGCTTGAATTCCACCGCTCCGAAGCGTTTTCATGCGATGGAGGGAAATCTCAGCCTCCAGATGAGGGCGGGAAACGCCGTGATGGACAGCCAAGCTGTTCATACGGAGCATCTCGCCACGAAGCTCAAGGAGAGCATGAGCCGTGGAGACCATTTCGAAAGTGCTCACAGCGCACTCCGCAATGTGCTCCTTCTGACGATCAAACAACTGAATGAACAACACAATCAGTTGCGTCGTCTGAAGAAGGCAAAGAAGAAGAGCCGTGTTGACATCGCGGCGTTGCAAGAACTGGTACAGAATCTGACCCAGCAGAACGAGGACCTTGCTCAAGAGCGAGACGACACTATTGAGGAAGGCCAAGGCTGGGAAGAAGATTATAACCAAGCCATGGACGAGGTGCATGTATTGCAGGACCTCGTGCCTCCGGTATTGGGTATACCGGTGGTCTTGGGTCTTCCAGAAATGGGAGAACCCGGGATGGGAGAAGAGGTGGTAGATCCAGAGACACCAGCAGAGGTACCGGAGGAGGACCACCCACAGGAGGTCGAGATCTACTCCGAGTAGGGGGTTACAGTTGCCATGTACGGCAGCTAGGGTAGTGTAGCCCAAATTTTGTAATCGGTGACATGTCGTGTAGACAGTAGCGTATGTATAGGTAGTGACGACATGAGCACGACTTCTTGGAGACCCGAGAATAATGTTTCTTGTATAAAGTTTATGCTTTATCAATATATGTGAATGTTGTGCAAATTAATCATGTGTCACTTCAATACCTACTGTTGCATATGGAAATTTTAAGTAAGACATGTGCTAATTGCTGCTGTTTTGAATTTCAGAATGATGCGTACTCGTGCCAACCCGGACGTTGGGGGTACTAGTCAAGGGGGAGAGACCTCCCAACAGCCTCCCGAGGACTCCTCGGGACAACAGCAGCAGCAACAGCAACAGAAAACACCGCCACCGCCACTGCCAACGGTTACATTGGCCGACATCGTCGCGGCAATGGCGGGTTCACATCAGCAGCACACGGAGTTGCTGCAAACGCTTATCGCCAATACGTCTCAACCAGAGAGGCGTCAAGACCGTGAGGAGAGTCAACAGAGCTCCTACTCCGACTTCCTGGTGACTCATCCCCCTGTATTCTCAAGGGCGGATGAACCTCTTGACGCGGACAACTGGCTCCGCACAATAGAGATGAAGTTCGGGCTGCTCCAGATAAGCGAGCAGCGCAAGACTCAGTTCGTGGTCCAGCAGCTCCAAGGATCCGCGAGTGCGTGGTGGGCCAACTTCTGTGCTTCACAACCCACCGACCGAGTGATGACCTGGACGGAGTTCCGGACGGCCTTCAGGGCCTATCACATACCGCCAGGCTTGATGAAGAGGAAGACGCAGGAGTTCTTACACCTGCAACAAGGGAGCCGGAACGCACTGGAATACTCCAGGGCGTTCAACGATTTCGCGCTCTACGCATCGTATCACGCAGATACTGACGAGAAACGGCGGGACCACTTTTACAAGGGCTTAACCCGCTCCTGAAGGACAAGTTGGCGATGTTCAATCGCGGCAGCCTCAACGACATCATTGATGCTGCGATTGTTCAGGAGGACTCCGGCATGGAGTTAGCGGCGGCGGAGAGAAAGTGAAGCACGCCGCAGAGCAGCGGAGAGGGAGGTGGTCCTTCTCAGAAGTTTCTGATGGTGAATCATCCACCATCAGGTCCACGCTGGCAGCCACCACAGCGATCGATGCCATTCCGCAGTCGGCCGTACTCTTCACCGGCATTCAGGCCGGCACTGCCAGTACCACCTCCGCAACAACAGCAACAGCGGGCGATGCCGCGTGCGTATGCACCTCAGCAGCGCATGCCGGGCTTTCGTCTCCCGAGCACCACACCAGCAGCGGCCACATGTTACAAGTGTGGACGTCCAGGGCACTTCGCGGGCAGTTGCCCGGAGAGGCAAGGCGGCGGAGTGGCACCGAAGTTTCCGGGGAGGAATTAACCCCGGAACCCTACTAA
Source organism: Neostapfia colusana (assembly GCA_030760725.1). NCBI lineage: Eukaryota > Viridiplantae > Streptophyta > Magnoliopsida > Poales > Poaceae > Neostapfia > Neostapfia colusana. Next base: position 90,149,054 of record JASWHV010000003.1, read on the forward strand.
TGCGCGGTGTGCAAACCCTAGGCCCGGTACCATCCACCAGCTTGCTATAGAGGACGTGCCAGAGGGCGAGCCAATCCTTGCGGGTATGTTCCAACTCCACCAGCATCCCGCTATAGTACTATTTGATTCAGGCGCCACGCATAGCTTCATTAGCCAAGCTTTCATTAATAAATATAGGTTGCAAATACTACCCACCGATAGTCCTTATGTGATCTGTTCACCGGGTGGGAAAATTTCAGCAAGCATGATGGTCCCAAAAGCGCCATTGTGCTTAGAGGGTAGAGTCTACCCTACGTCTCTCTTAAGCCTAGAGGGACAAAAGGTCGATGTCATCTTAGGGATGTCGTGGTTAACCCGCCACGGCGCTGTTTTAGACACCGTCCTCCGAGTTGTGCACTTGAACTCAGAAGTGCACGAGTCTCACTCCTTATTTCTGGACAGTCCAGAAATAAAACTTCTAAGTGTCTATCAAGCCACAACCATCAGATTGGAAGATATTCCAGTGGTCCGAGAGTTCCCTGATGTATTCCCGGACGATTTGCCGGGGATGCCACCCGATAGAGTGGTGGAGTTCAAGATTGAACTTGCACCGGGAACCATGCCAATATCCCGAAGGCCGTACAAGATGGCGCCCATGTAATTGGCTGAACTGAAGACTCAGCTCACGGACCTTCTGGAGAAGGGTTTTATTAGGCCGAGCTCCTCGCCATGTGGCTGTTCGGCATTATTTCTAATGAAGAAGGATGAGACGTTGCGGCTTTGCGTGGACTATCATCCATTAAATGCCGTAACCATCAAGAACATGTACCCGTTGCCACGGATCGACATGTTGTTTGATCAGTTGGTCGAAGCAAAGATCTTTTCCAAGATGGATTTAAGATCCGGGTACCATCAGATTAAGATAAGGGCTGAGGACATTCCAAAGACAGCTTTCTCGACAAGGTACGGACTTTATGAGTACCTAGTCATGTCCTTCGGCCTCACCAATGCTTCAGCTCACTTCATGTACTTGATGAACTCGGTATTCATGCCGGAGCTGGACAAGTTTGTCGTGGTCTTCATCGACGACATCCTGGTATATTCCAAGTCGGAGGAAGATCACAAGAAGCATCTGCGTATAGTCTTGCAACGGCTGTGGGATCACAAGCTATACGCGAAATTCAGCAAATGCGAGTTCTGGATATCGCAAGTGCCTTTCCTCGGGCATATCATCTCAGCGGAGGGTATCGCTGTAGACCCGAGCAAGATCACTCAAGTGCTGAATTGGAAATCCCCGAGAACTGTTCACGAGGTACGGAGTTTCCTCGGACTCGCGGGATATTATCGGAGGTTCATTCTGAACTTCTCGAAGATTGTCAAGCCTATGACGGAACTGCTGAAGAAGGCTACCAAATATGTTTGGAGTCCAACATGTGAAGCAGCATTCAAGGCTTTAGTCAAGCACCTGACATCAGCACCGGTTTTGGTGCAGCCAGACACTACAAAGCCTTTAGATGTGTACTGCGATGCATCCGGCATTTGGCTCGGATGTGTGCTGATGCAAGACCGAAGAGTGGTCGCGTATGGGTCACGACAGCTTAGAAACCATGAGCAGAATTATCCAACTCATGACTTGGAGCTCGCTGCCGTGGTAATTGCACTCAAGATGTGGAGGCACTACCTACTCGGTAACCTCGTACATTTATATACCGACTACAAAAGCCTCAAGTACATATTCACTCAGAAGGAGCTGAACATGAGGCAACGAAGATGGTTAGAACTGATAAAGGATTACGAAATAGAGATCCATTATCATCCGGGAAAGGCAAACGTAGTGGCAGATGCGCTGAGCCGCAAGTCACAGGTCAACAATCTGACCATCACACCGTTGGAAGAGAGCAAACCACCACTACATGTGATTCCACACGGAGCTCTCTACAACCTAGCTTTAATCCCCACCATCGGTGAAGAGATAGCGGCAGCCCAGAAGAATGACAAGGGCATGTCACATTTCCAGAGACATGTAGACAGTGGGGAGCTCAAATGTTTCCGGAAGGACGGAGACGGCGTCCAATGGTTCAAGGACCGGATCGTCGTACCCCGTAACCCGGAATTGCGGAAGAAAATCTTTGATGAGGATCACTTGTCAAAGTTTTCTATTCAGCCCGGCAGCAACAAAATGTATCAAGAACTCAGAAGCAAGTTTTGGTGGACACGGATGAAGCGTGAGACTGCAAAATACGTGTCCGAGTGTGATACATATCGAAGGGTGAAGGCAGACCACATGTGGAAACCGGGACTGCTACAACCACTGGGCATTCCTGCCTGGAAGTGGGAGGACGTGAGCATGGATTTCATCGTCGGTTTACCCACCACCTTGCAGAAACATGATTCTGTGTGGGTGATCGTCGATCGGCTCACCAAAGTTGCCCATTTCATCACGGTTAACACCAACTACAACGCCAAGAAGTACGCTGAACTATACATCTCACGGATCCTATGCTTGTACGGCGTACCCCATACCATCATATCGGATCGGGGCACTTTGTTTGTGTCCCGTTTTTGGGAGCAGCTGCACGCTGCCTTGGGGACGAAGCTGATCTGTAGTTCAGCCTACCACCCGCAGACGGATGGGCAAACGGAGCGGGTAAATCAGACCCTAGAAGACATGCTACGAGCTTGCGCTATCAACCACGGCAAGAATTGGGATGATCACTTGCCGTTAGCCGAGTTCTCGTACAATAATGGGTACCAAGACAGCATCAAGATGGCACCTTATGAGGCGCTATACGGAAGGAAGTGCCGCACACCACTGAATTGGAGTGAGTCTGGCGAAAGGGTTACCTTCGGGATTGACCTTGTCAACAACGCGGAAGAAAAGGTTCGACTGATTCAAGCGAACCTGAAAGACGCCCAATCCCGTCAGAAAGAGTATGCGGACCAGAGAAGACGCCCATTACAATTTGAAGTAGGATATCACGTATATCTACATGTATCTCCAATGAAGGGCGTAAACAGATTTGGGGTGAGAGGAAAGTTGGCACCCCGATTCATCGGTCCATTCCAGATTACCGAAAGATGTGGATCAGTGGCATACCGGCTGAAATTACCAGAAGCACTTTCCGGTGTGCACGACGTCTTTCACATTTCCCAGCTGAGGAAGTGTCTCAAGCTATCAACTACCATTCAGCTGGAAGACATTGAAGAACTGCAACCGGATCTCACCTATCAAGAGGAACCGGTGCAGATTATTGATGAAAAGGCCGGAACCACACGCAACCGTACGTTGTGGTTCTACAAGGTTCTATGGAGTCATCACTCCGTGGATGAAGCAACATGGGAGAGTGAAGAATTTCTTCGCGCTAACTACCCTGACTTTTTCACGTCGCATATCCGGTAATTTTCCACCGTCCTCTCTCTCATTTTCACCTTATAATCTCGGGACAAGTTTCTTTTAAGGGGGGAGGAATGTAAGGGCCTCAGTATTTGACACCTATTTGAAGTGTTCATCACCAAACCACACACCTCATTTGAAGTAAGTTGATGAACACAAATGAAGAGCAAGTAACCACCATCAACATGCTCACTAGAGAACAAACTCACATATTGCAAAAGTGGTATTTCCCACATGTGATATAGAAGGGCTGGACATATGAAAACTCCTACACATTGCTAAGGATGTCCATGCCAAGTTTCACACAAATTCAAAACCTTTTTGAGGTCATTTTGGGTATAGCTAGAAAGAGGGCAGTTTGAAACCATATTCAAATTCAAACTGTTTTTATCCCATGAATTTAAAAGTGGGAGGCATATTCTTACTCAGCACATTTTTGTGAGCTCACACACCAATTTTCACTCCATTTGGTGTTGATCTTGACATGAGCTAAGTGGGACAAATTCAAACTCTATTTGAATTCAAAACTGAACTTGTGCTGAAATTCATTCAAACCAAACCCAATTTGAATTCTACTCAATTCAAATGGCTCATGGGTGAATAATTTGAATATGCAGGGGTATTTTGGGGCTCAATGTTTACAACAGTGATTAGGAGTGAATTTCAGAGGTTAAAACCCCGAGTGGGTCCCACATGTCAGCCACAGAGAAGAATCAACCGACTGAGACTTTTCTCACTCGGGTCGCCGAGCCGCCGCTGCGATCGCCACCGAGGGGAGCCGCCGCGCCAGCAGCTGCTTGGTCAGGCGCGGGCGTGAGGCGGTTCAGGGCCTTCTTAAGGCGTTTCCCCCCCTCCTCGGCCGAAGCCTCGCCCGTTTCTTCCCCCGCAAGAACTCAGCGCCGGCAAACTCCTTCCACAGCTCGGAATCGATCGGAGAGCGCCGATCACAGCCTTCCCGTCCCCTCTCGAGCTACGGCAAGGTACTAGGAACTCTTCTCCTTCCTCTCCGTTGCTAAAACTCAGCTGAAACCGATTGATATCGGCTATGCCGAAAGATCACTTCGGTGACTTAAAACCACCGCACCTCGGGCTCCCATGGACAGCCAAACCGGGGCGTTGCCACGCCCGAGCCAAGGCACCCTTGGACGCACTGGTGACCGGTGCTGCTCACCCCCGATCCACAGCCCGAGTGTTTGCTCACCGGCGGCGAATTTCCAGTTTTCCCCTTTCTATGTGCAGACCGACCTTCGGGTGCGGTTCCGTCGAATTCGTACTCTAGAAAGGATTAGAGGGTCTCAATCCGCTCTCACACAAACTAGACACGGTAACGCACAAGTTGCCTTCACAACCTTTGGCCGGAGAACCTCTGTACCCGGCGTAATTCGAGGTTTACCAACGGCGGAACAAACGGGAGGCATCGGGCGCACGGTGAGGACCAAATTCGGGCCTTCCCCGAGCTGCCTCGAGCTCGTGTCGACCTTCCCTGAGGTCCACTGATGCTTCCCGACCGGTTCCTCGAGTAGTTGAGGTGATAGGGGGGGTCAGCCGACACGGCCGAAGTTTTTCCGAGGCGGCGGCTCGTCGCCAACCATGTACCGGCCGTTGTCATGACGAGCTGACCCCAGAATCATGTTCCCCGAGTGAAAGTAGGCAGGGGCGGCCAAGATCGTGAAGTTTGGAGCTTTACAGAAGCTGCCGGCGAGCTCTCTGGTGAGGTCCGTCGGCGGCGGAGCGCGGGCGTCCAGAGGTTGAAGAAGGGGGTGGACCCCAGCTGTCAGCGACCGATATTTTAAATCGGGATCGGGCTGTGGCCAGGATCGGGTGTGCTGGCGTGCAAAAACCTTGTGGGCCGCGGTGTGCTGCCGCCTCGGCGCTCAACACGTGTCCCTGCGGGCCCCGGCAGATTTTAACTTTTCCCCCGATTTTCAGATTCCATACAAACTTCAAATCCTCATAACTTTGGCTAGGAAGCTCCAAATCGAGTGAACCAAATTTTGTTGGATTCAGCTCTCTGAGCACTTTCCAGAAAATCAAATTTCACTTCATGAAAACCCTTATTTCTCCAGAATTAATTCCTCAAAATTTAAACTGTTAGGAATTCTAACTGGAGAATCATTTGGAGGAAAATCCTGAAATTTTGCTGGGATGTTCACCAAAATATCCCTGAACTGCCACAAAAATTTCAGACCCATTTGAGTTCATTTGGTCCACCTAATGGTGTGATTAGTGAAACTGTTCCAGAGAAAATAGAAAATGTTCAGAAACATTTTCAGAATTTTCTCTGAAATTGTTTAGCTTATATCTTTAGCTAGGAACCTTCAAATTAAGTGAGACCAACTCCATTAGAACCCTCTGAAAATCTAGTTTTCAGAAAGTCATAGTTTGTTTCATGAAAATCCTTAGAACACCCTAAAATCCTTCAATTAATGTCAAGTACATGATTAATTGTGGAGGGCTCAAATGAGCTTTGCTGCAACTAAAACTTGACCAAGTCTCTGTTTAGGTTGTAACCCAGCCACAGTAAAAGTTTCACAGTCATTGGGCTTGTCTAGTAAGAGTTATAGACTTCACAAGTTTAAAAGTTAATACAACTGCATTAAAATTAATACATGTATTGCTTCTATCATGTAGTCGCTAAGGTCGAGGAGGAACCCGAAGTCCTAGACTTCGTTTCTCCGGAGGAACAGCTAGCCTACGACCAAGAGCAGCATGGCAAGCTCCGGTTTGCATTAACCTTTTTACAAATTTTTATTGTTTTGAGCACATACTTGAATACTATTGTTACTTGCATTAGAGTCTTGTTTGGAAACCCAAGTGCATAGCCAAGAAAGCCATGGGTTGGGATTAGGATTGAAAACCTCGTTAGCCACTGCATTGCTAAAATAGAGTAGGATTCGGTACAAGTCGAGTAGTTGGAACTACTCCTGAGCATAGGCAGGGGGCACTCGACTCGGGTAGTGATAGCACATGAAACACATGGCAAGAAAATGAGACCAAGCGGAGGGTAAGGGCAGCAGGACTTTGGGGCCTGTGTGCTATAGCTCCGCTTGTGTCGATTGAGGACCGAGCCGTGTGCGGGCCTGTTGAACAAGCTAGAACAGTACCGAAGACCTACCGGCTATATGGGAACCGGGGATCCGATGTAACTCGGGTAGCTGGGTGTTGAGGCATAGCTGGTCGTTCAGAGGGTAGGTTGAGAGCTCAAGGTGTAAATCGGCTGGCGGCACTGAGATGCGCGTGCAGATTCCTCTTGCTCGGGACGATTGGACCGGTTCAACATTTGGCTAACGGGTGAAAGGTAGTTGCGTACGGGGTCCGTGATGGTTGTTGTAGGCAACATCGAGTACGGGCGTACGTGATGGGTTGTTCGGGTAACCCTGCAGGTGTTAATCGATTATAATCGCCGTCCCTTGCGGTCAGTGAGTACCACTTGTTCACTGTACCGTGACGTAGAAAGAACAGGCTAGTTACATGTTAAAATGCTGCTGATTGAAAAGTGGACTTGATTGCTAATGACTTGCTGTAGTTTAGAGCTAACTAAAGTTCATTTCAACATTGGGCAAAGTACATGAGAGAAATGTGTTTCTTGTTTGATTGCGGCTCTCTCATGTACCTTAGCGTAAGGTTCTCCACAACCTGCTGCTAAAACTTGAAAGTAAGGTTCTACTAATTAGACGAGTCCTTGCAAATGATTTTTACCTCATGTAACCCACCACCCCTCATTTAGAAGTTCAATGTTTAGGTGAGACGGGTCAGACTTGCTGAGCCTTCATGCTCACTGCTTGTGTTTGAAGCTTTTGCAGGGTTCTATGAGGAAGGGACTCCCAAAGAGGAGACGGAAATCCAGGAGGGGAACCCCGTCGAGTGGGAGTCGTGCACGCCGCAGAGTTAGTGTGCGTGTGTGCTAGCAAGGACACGTTCAAGGGCTGAACGTGAACTTGATGCGTAGTCTACGCCCGTGAGTGTAGACTGGACATATTTTGTTGTAAACATGTTCATAAACTACTTTATGTAATATAAATGTTGCTTCCGCTTTGTACCTTTGACGTGTGTTATCCGGTGCTGTGCAACGCAGCACCCCTCAGCGTGATCCTGACTCGACAAGACCGTTGGGGTCGTGTCAGGTGAGATCCGGTTGCAATTCTTCAATGTCCTCCAGCTGAACGGTAGTTGATAGCTTAAGACACTTCCTCAGCTGGGAAATGTGAAAGACGTCGTGCACACCGGAAAGTGCTTCTGGTAATTTCAGCCGGTATGCTACTGATCCACATCTTTTGGTAATCTGGAATGGACCGATGAATCGGGGTGCCAACTTTCACCTCACCCTAAATCTGTTTACGCCCTTCATTGGAGACACACGTAGATATATGTGATCCCTGACTTCGAATTGTAATGGGCGTCTTCTCTGGTCCGCATACTGTTTCTGACAGGATTGGGCGGCTTTTAGGTTCACCTGAATTAGCCGAACCTTTTCCTCCGCGTTGTTGACAAGGTCAATCCCGAAGGTGACCCTTTCGCCAGACTCACACCAATTCAGTGGTGTGCGTCATTTCCTCCCGTATAGCACCTCATAAGGCGCCATCTTAATGCTGGCTTGGTACCCATTGTTGTACGAGAACTCGGCTAACGGCAAGTGATCATCCCAATTCTTGCCGTGGTTAATAGCGCAAGCTCGTAGCATGTCTTCTAGGATCTGATTTACCCGCTCGGTTTTCCCATCCGTTTGCGGGTGGTATGCTGAACTACGGATCAGCTTCGTCCCCAGGGCAGCGTGTAGCTGCTCCCAAAAACGGGATACAAATAAAGTGACCCGATCCGATATGATGGTACGGGGTACGCCGTACAAGCATAGGATCCGTGAGATGTACAGTTCAGCGTACTTCTTGGCGTTGTAGTTTGTGTTGACCCGGATGAAATGGGCAACTTTGGTGAGCCGGTTGACGATCACCCACACAGAATCATGTTTCTGAAAGGTAGTGGGTAAACCGACGATGAAGTCCATGCTCATATCCTCCCATTTCCAGGTAGGAACGCCCAGTGGTTGTAGCAGTCCTGGTTTCCGCCTATGATCTTCCTTCACCCTTCGACATGTATCACACTCGGACACGTACTTGGCGATCTCCCGCTTCATCCGTGTGCACCAAAACTTGCTTCTGAGTTCTTGATACATTTTGTTACTGCCGGAGTGAATAGAAAATTTTGATAAGTGAGCCTCATCAAAAAATTTCTTCCGTAACTCCGGGTTACGGGGTACGACGATCCGGTCCTTGACCCATAGGACGCCATCTCCGCCCTTCCGGAAACATTTCAGCTCCCCACTGTCTGCACGTCTCCGTAAATGCGACATGCCCTTGTCATGTTTCTAAGCTGCCGCTATCTCTTCACGGATGGTGGGGATCAAAGCTAGGTTGTAGAGAGCTCCGTGTGGAATCACATGCAGTGGTGGTTTGCTCTCTTCCAATGGTGTGATGGTCAGATTGTTGACGTGTGACTTGCGACTCAGCGCATCCGCCACTACGTTTTCCTTGCCGGGGTGATAATGGATCTCTATTTTGTAATCCTTTGTCTGTTCCAACCATCTTCGCTGCCTCATGTTCAGCTCCTTATGAGTGAATATGTACTTGAGGCTCTTGTGGTCGGTATATAAATGTACGAGGTTACCGAGTAGGTAGTGCCTCCACATTTTCAGTGCAAGTACCATGGCAGCGAGCTCCAAGTCGTGAGTTGGATAATTCTGCTCATGATTTCTAAGCTGCCGTGACCCATACGTGACCACTCTTCGGTCTTGCATCAGCACACATCCGAGCCCAATGACGGATGCATCGCAGTACACATCGAATGGTTTTGTTGTGTCTGGCTTCGCCAAAATCGGTGCTGATGTCAGGTGCTTCACTAATGCCTCGAACGCTGCTTCACATGCTGGACTCCAAACATATTTGTTAGCCTTCTTTAGCAGCTCCGTCATAGGCTTGGCAATCTTTGAGAAGTTCGGAATGAACCTCTGATAATATCCCGCGAGTCCTAGGAAACTCCGTACCTCGTGAACAGTTCTCAGGGACTTCCAATTCAGCACTTGAGTGATCTTACTCGGGTCTACAGCGATACCCTCCGCTGAGATGAGATGCCCGAGAAAAGGCACTTGCGATATCCAGAACTCGCATTTGCTGAATTTCGCGTATAGCTTGTGATCCCGCACCCGTTGCAAGACTATATGAAGATGCCTTTTGTGATCTTCCTCCAACTTGGAATATACCAGGATGTCATCGATGAAGACCACGACAAACTTGTCCAGCTCTTGCATGAATACCGAGTTCATTAGATACATGAAGTGAGCTGGAGCATTGGTGAGGGCGAAGGACATGACCAGGTACTCATAAAGTCCGTACCTCGTCGAGAAAGCCGTCTTCGGAATATCTTCAGCCCTTATCTTAATCTGATGGTACCCGGATCTTAAGTCCATCTTGGAAAAGATCTTTGCTTCGACCAACTGATCAAACAACATGTCGATCTGTGGCAACGGGTACTTATTTTTTATGGTCACGGCGTTTAGTGGACGATAGGCCACGCAAAGCCGCAGCGTCTCGTCTTTCTTCTTCACAAATAATGCCGAACAGCCCCATGGCGAGGAGCTCGGCCTAATAAAATCCTTCTCCAGGAGGTCCGTGAGCTGAGTCTTCAGTTCAGCCAACTCCTTGGGTGCCATCTTGTACGGCCTTCGGGATATTGGCATGGTTCCCGGTGCAAGTTCAATCTTGAACTCCACCTCTCTATCGGCGGCATCCCCAGTAAATCATCAGGGAACACGTCAGGGAACTCTCGGACCACTGGAATATCTTCCAATCTGATGGTTGTGGATTGATAGACACTTGGATGTTTTATTTCTGGACTGTCCAGAAATAAGGAGTGAGATTCGTGCACTTCTGAGTTCAAGTGCACAACTCGGAGGACGGTGTCTAAAACAGCACCGTGGCGGGTTAACCACGACATCACTAAGATGACATCGACCTTTTGTCCCTCTAAAATTATGAGACACGTAGGGTACACTCTACCCTCTAAGCATAATGACGCTTTTGGGACCATCATGCATGCTGAAATTTTCCCACCCGCTGAACAAATCACATAAGGACTGTCGGTGGGTAGTATTTGCAAGCTATATTTATCAATGAAAGCTTGGCTAATGAAGTGATGTGTGGCTTCTGAATCAAACAACACTATGGCGGAATGCTGGTGGAGTTGGAACATACCCGCAAGGATTGGCTCACCCTCCGGCACGTCCTCTATGGCAAGTTGTTGGACAGTGTCGGGCCTAGGGTTTGCCTGCCACGCATTAGTGGGGTTCCGGGGCTGATTTCTCCCTGGAAGTTGCGGTGCAACTCCACCGCCTTGTCTCTCCGGACAACTGCTGGCGAAGTGTCCGGGGTGACCACATTTGTAGCATGTGACCGCTGCTTGTCCGGTGGTCGGGGGACGAAAGCCCGGCATGCGCTGCTTAGGTGCATACACACGCAGCATCGCCCGCTGCTGCTGTTGTTGTTGCGGAGGTGGTGCTGGCAGTGCCGGCCTGAACACCGGTGAATAGTACGGCCGACTGCAGAATGGCATCGACCTCTGTGGTGGCTGCCAGCATGGACCTGATGGTGGGCGATTCACCATCCGAAATTTCTGAGAAGGACCGCCTCCTTCTCCGCTGCTTTGCGGCACGCTTCGCTTTCTTTCCGCCGCCGCTAACTCCTTGCCGGAGTCCTCCTTAACAATCGCAGCATCAATTATGTCATTTAGACTGCCACGATTGAACATCGCCAGCTTGTCCTTCAGGAGCGGGTTAAGCCCCAGGTAGAAGTGGTCCCGCCGCTTCTCGTCAGTATCGGCGTGATACGACGCATAGAGCGCGAGATCGTTGAACGCCCTGGAATATTCCAGCGCGTTCCGGCTCCCTTGTTGCAGGTGTAAGAACTCCTGTGTCTTCCTCTTCATCAGACCCAGCGGTATGTGATAGGCCCTGAAGGCCGTCCGGAACTCCGCCCAGGTCATAACTTGGTTGGTGGGCTGTGAAGCACAGAAGTTTGCCCACCACGCGCTCGCGGATCCTTGGAGTTGCTGGACCGCAAACTGAGTCTTGCGCTGCTCACTTTGTTGGAGCAGCCCGAACTTCATCTCTATCGTGCTGAGCCAGTTGTCCACATCGAGGGGTTCATCCGCCCTTGAGAATACCGGGGGATGAGTCGCTAGGAAGTCGGAGTAGGAGCTCTGTTGACGCTCGTCACGATCTTTACGTTTCTCTGGGCGAGACATATTGGCGATGAGAGTTTGCAGCAACTCCGTGTGCTGCTGATGAGAACCCGCCATTGCCGCGATGATGTCGGCCAATGTAACCGTTGGCAGTGGCGGTTGCGGTGTTTGCTGTTGCTGTTGCTGCTGCTGTCCCGAGGAGTCCTCGGGAGGCTGTTTGGAGGTCTCTTCCCCTTGGCTAGTACCCCCAACGTCCGGGTTGGCACGAGTACGAGTCATTCTGAAATTCAAAACAGCAGCGATTAGCACATGTCATACTTAAAATTCCATATGCAACAGTAGGTATTGAAGTGGCACATGAATAATTTGCACAACATTCACATATATTGATAAAGCATAAACTTTATACAAGATACATTATTCTTGGGTCTCCAAGAAGTCGTGCTCATGTCGTCACTATCTATACATACGCTACTGCCTACACGACATGTCACCGATTTCAAAAGTTTGGGTTACCCTACCCTAGCTGGCCTACATGGCAACTGTAACCCCCTACTCAGAGTAGAACTCGACTTCCTGCGGGTCGTCCTCCTCCGGTACCTCTGCTGGTGGCTCCGGATCTACCACCTCTTCTCCCATCTCGGGTTCTTCCATTGCCGGAAGACCCAAGACCACCGGTATGCCCAATACCGGAGGTACGAGGTCCTGCAATGCATGCGCCTCGTCCATGGCCTGGTTGTAGTCTTCTTCCCAGCCTTGCCCTTCCTCAATAGCGTCGTCCCTCTGTTGAGTAAGGTCCTCATTCTTCTGGGTTAAAGTCTGCACCAGCTCTTGTAACGCCGTGATGTTGACACGGCTTTTATTCTTCGCCTTCTTCAGACGATGCAACTGATTATGCTGTTCATTCAGTCGCTTGATCGTCGGAAGGAGCACATTGCGGAGTGCGCTATGAGCACTCTCGAAATGGTCTCCACGGCTTGTGCCCTCCTTGAGCCTTGCGGCGAGATGCTCCGTATGAACAGCTTGGCTGTCCATCACGGCAATTCCCGCCCTCATCTGGAGGCTGAGGTTTGCCTCCACGGGGTTGTACCTTGGGCAACCCGGGTCTGTTGCCTCCCGGTACCTCCCTTCCCACACATGATGATCCGTCCCTCCACCGGAACGAGCGCGTATGGGGTGCCCTCCATCGCTCTCACGTGTAGCTGGCAGAAACATGACATGGTTGTGGCGGACCGGAATCCGCTCATCCAGGATCGCAGAGGGTGGTGCTGCGCGATGCGACACCCAACAGCACACATCAAAAGAACATAATATATTACATGGGGAAAACAACTGAAACTGTACAAACAGGTACAAACTTCAGTTACAACTATTGTTTATATTACACAGCGGAAGTCTACACTATACAACTCACGCCGCCTATCTAGCAAAAGTTGGTTGCCCAGCCCTAGGGCAACCCACACTAGCTGCACTCCTCAGCTCAGCGCGGCGTATACGGCTCCCACTCAGCCGTGGTCCCCGACGGAGGGTAACCCTCGCCGGTGGACTCGTACTCCGAGTCCGTGGGTGGCTCCTCACCTGAAAACACTTAAGCAGCAACCGTGAGCACGAAGGCTCAGCAAGGCTTAACCGACTCACCTAAGCATGAAACTCTACATGAGGGGTACAATGGACATAGGATAGTAACATTTCAGCAAAAGTACACGCCTACAAGTTCATCCTTAGTTCATCTTTTAGCAACAAGTTAACACGCCTACAAGGTCACCACGAGGTATTACTATCGCTTTGTCATCACGTATACCACCCTTAGGGTACAACACCCTCTCCAATGAGTTCAACTGTCATTCTTCTGTTAGAATGACCAGTATCTACCTATTCCAAGTTTTGATCTGGTTCTGGGCATTTTCATGACTCAATTTGAATACCAAAGTTAAAGTTAACTTCAGTATCTTCCCAACGAGTATTCAATTGCACCCAGATCAGCCTTGGTTAAAAAGTTATGCTAATTCAAAGTCAGCAGAATTTCTGGAAGAATTTTAACAGCACCTCCCTCGGAAGTGGCTGTTTTCAACCCTGGTTTCCACTGAAATCTGTGCTGAAATTTCAGAATCTTTGAATTGCAAAGATGTCACACATCTTCTACTCTTTCTAAGGATGTATTATATGACAATTTTAGATTTTTCTACTGGAAGTTATGTTTGAAAAACAGATCAGTTCAGAGGATGTTTTACTCTGCCCTGGTTCTGGACAGTTTACATTCCTCTGGGATTTCAGCCATCTTAAGGCGAGTTTCAGCTCTGGAAGTCTACAACAAAGTTGTAGAGTACTTGAATACCTTTCCAGAACTATATAGCACACCTCTCTGGGCTAAAAGACCTGTGAGTTATGCCCCGTTGAAGATCAGCAAACTTGCTGTCCAAAACAGAGCACTCTGTTTTCAGTCTTTTGGAACTACACTCATCACTATCCCATTCTTATACCCAACCAGGGTCCTAAATGTTGAACCTATATATTTTAATTCCTTGTTATCATTATTTTCATGCATATGCCTACAACAACTTGGTACTACGTTCCTCAAAAAATAAAATCCTAACCGGATCATACCGGCATATACGTCTCAAGTGTGGCACTAAACGGTCTCTCGCACACGTTTTCTACACGGATACATACGTGGTTAGTACCTGCAAAAGACCACACAATAATGGTGCGCTCACTGGTTATTCATTTCAGGCAGTACCATATTTTGAAATTAAATACAAACGCCTGTATCATTTCCATACGGCCGTCCTTGAGTTAGGTCACGTCTCAAGGTACGTGATCGTGTTTCAACACCACACGACGGGGAACCCGAGTAGGTCATGAACGGGTCGTCACGGTTGGGAATGTTATCAACCCATCAGATACCACCTACTGCCCTGCAGGGCACGCCGATGGCAAGCGCTGCGTATGTCCACCTTGGCTATTTCCAGACGAAAACACTCTCGCGTTACTGACCACGCGATGGGGTCTCCACTTACTTGCCTAATGCACGCTAGGGATCAACGTTTCATATGAACTCAGGGACATGACGAGTCCAAGAGTTTCATATTAACGTCTCACACCAAGCTGTGAGATCAGTCCCTGAACTACGTTCCTCGTCAGAGGGAGCTAACCGAAATTGAACCGCTTTCGGTGGCGTTCCTTACCATACTTACCAGAGCGTAGGTGCGTGTTACATAATTGAAATTCAGAATTATAACACATAAGTTAGTCTTTGCCACTTTAAGTAACTATGCTAGTATAGTCCTTACATGGGCTACTACAGAATCCTCAACGTATACCTAAGTTTTTCCCATAATGCAGTCCTTAAGTACTGTGCTATCCCCAACGCAGCTCTGATACCAGGCTGTGGCGGACCGGAATCCGCTCATCCAGGATCGCAGAGGGTGGTGCCGCGCGATGCGATACCCGACAGCACACGTCATAAGAACATAATATATTACATGTGAAAAACAACTGAAACTGTACAAACAGGTACAAACTTCAGTTACAACTATTGTTTATATTACACAGCGGAAGTCTGCACTATACAACTCACGCCGCCTATCTAGCAAAAGTTGGTTGCCCAGCCCTAGGGCAACCCACACTAGCTGCACTCCTCAGCTCAGCGCGGCGTATACGGCTCCCACTCAGCCGTGGTCCCAGACGGAGGCTAACCCTCGCCGGTGGACTTGTACTCCGAGTCCGTGGGTGGCTCCTCACCTGAAAACATTTAAGCAGCAACCGTGAGCACGAAGGCTCAGCAAGGCTTAACCGACTCACCTAAGCATGAAACTCTACATGAGGGGTACAGTGGACATAGGATAGTAACATTTCAGCAAAAGGACACGCCTACAAGTTCATCCTTAGTTCATCTTTTAGCAACAAGTGAACAGTCCATGAAATCTGAAATTTAGTAAGCAGTATTTGGTGGCACACATATAGCAATACAATTATATCAACCAGCAATATTGAAATCAACATGTTTCACCCATTAATCTACGTCACGACTCAGTGACCAAGTGGTACTCTTCACCGTGAGGGACGGCGAATCGACTCGATATACACCTGTAGGGAAACCCAAAGAGCACGTCACGTACGCCCATCCGTGGAGCTGCACAGCACGCTCACTCGATGTCGTACGGGACAACCTTTCACCCAACAGCCCAAACGTCAAACCGGTCGCACCGAAACGAGCAGGAGGTTCCCAACATGGAGCATCTCTCTATTCCCGTTGGCATATTTCCACCTTGCTGCCCTCAGCCTACACCTATAAATCGGTGCGTTATGCCTCGACGCCCGGAGGTTTAGGCTACATCGGTTTATCGGGGCCCATATATCCGATATGCCTTCGGTACGTTCAAACTTGATCAGCGTGGGCCGCACACGGCTCGGTCCTCAATCGACACGGACAGAGCTGCGCACACAAGACTCCCTCTTGCTGCACCCTAGCCCCTGCCCAGTCTCATTTTCATTACTAATATGATCTCACATCACTCAACCAAACCCGTGCGCCCCAAGCCTATCTCGCGAGTAGATTCCAACTACTCGACTTGTACCGAAGCCCTATGACTCATTAAGCATAGCTGGTCTACTCGAGGTCTGAGACACTACCCTCACTCTTTTAGGAACCTTTGGTTATGCAAGTGGAGTTCCATTCATCCTACACCTAATGCACAATCATACTTCACATGACTCATGTAAACAAAATAAAACTTATAAAAAGGTTAATGCAAACCGGGGCTTGCCTTGTTGCTGCTGGTCAGTAGTTAGTTCTTCATCCGGAAGAAGGAAATCCAGCACTTCCGGGGTCTCTTCTTCAATGGCTATACGTTGAATACAATACTACATGTAAATTTAAATGCAAATGTGTGAACTTAAATACATAATTGCTAATAACTCTAGCTAGCCCTCCCCTTTGGGTTCTGAGATTTTTATGGTGTATTGGTAGGGTCCTAACCAGAGTTGTGACCATGTGTTTATTTGAAACAAAGTTCAATTGAACCTTGTACAAATAAAAGCCTCTTTGGTCAATAATTGAGCCTCTAAGTAATTCCAGGGTTTTTTCATGGCTCCCACCATTACTTTCTGGAAAATAGAATTTAGGATGGTTCTAATGGAGTTGGTTTCATGTCATTTGAAGAATTCTACAGAAAGTTATTTCCTAATTAAGATTGGAGAAAATCTGAAAAATGTTTCTGTACATTTTTCTATTTTCTCTGGGCAGTTCCCTTAATCACCCAATTAGGGTAACTAAATAAACTTGGATGAGTCTGAAAATTTTACTGGGATTCAGGGATTTTCCAATGAACCTTTCAGCCAAATTTCAGAATTTTTCATAAAGTAGTTCTCCAGATAAAATTCCCAACAGTTTAAAATTTAGGGATTTAATTCTGGAAAACTATTCACTTTCATGAGCTGAATTTGGTATTGCTGGAAAGTGCTCAGAGAGCTGAATCCAACAAAATTTGGTTCACCCGATTTGGAGCTCTCTAGCCAAAGTTATGAGGATTTGAAGTTAGGAAGAATCCTGAAAATCGGGGGAAAAGTTTAAACTCTCGGGGCCCGCAGGGACACGTGTCGAGCGCGGAGGTGTCCGGCACACCGGGGATACCACACGTGTCGAGCGCGGAGGTGTCCGGCACACCGGAGCTCACAGGGTATTTGTGCGCCAGCACAGCCGATCCCTTGCCACACCCGATCCCGATTTAAATTCTTCAGCCGCTGACACGTGGGCCGGCCGGCTTCGTCTTCCTCCGCCGTTCTCTCGCGCCCGCGCCGCCGACCTTGCCGGAGCAGACTCGGGGCTCCCCGGATCGCCGCTGCCGGACCTCCCATGGTCTGAAACTCGCCGCCAGTGGTTTGTCGACGTCGAGGAACACGTCGGGGGTGACAGGTCGGGCTGGGGGTGACCGGAAATAGCTCGGCGACGTGCCGCAGCCTCGGTTGAGGTTCGACACCGTCGACCGTGGTTTCTAAACCCGCCAACACCTCGAACAAACGGCCCTACAGCATCAGTGTACCTCTAGGGAGCTTGACAAGGTGTCATAAGGGTTCAGGGATGGCGGCAAGTCGGTCGGCACCGTGTGACCGATCGTGCCCGCCATGACCGCCCTCGATCGAGCTCGAAATTCGTCACTCCGAGACAGTTTCACGCTACGGATGCAGAAAAGAACTTGATCGCCGGCTAGTCCAGCGTCTATGTCCAAGATTTGATGACCTCCGAAAGATCATAGAGCGAGAATTTAAAGAAACCGTACCGGAAGCTCGGTTTACGGTCGCCGGAGCAAAAAACTGGAAATTCTCTGCGGATTCATCACGGTTGGCTTCCAAACTTGGAGGAGAGCAGCACGGTGGTCGCGCGCTCAGGTTGCCTCTCTCACTGGACCGTGAAAACGCCTGTGGAACGCTGCCCACGGGCGCCTGACTCTCGGCTGAGGCTAGGTCGCCGCGGTGGCGATCGTCTTTGGGCAAAGGAGGTCGGAGCTTGAGGTTTCTGGCGTTGGAGAGGTGGAGTGCGAGCTCATGTGGCTGTCTAGCAGCTCAGGGACGAAGGAGGAGATGGTTTTGCTGGTTTTCCCGATTGAGCAGAGAGCTGTGGCGAGAAACAATGCCACTGCTCGGGTTTGCCCGCGAGAAGATAAAGCCGGCCGACTCCTGCTTGGCTGAGGCGGTGCCGGTCTCGTGGGGGCGTGAGCCAGCCGCCCTGGGTGCCAGCGCGCGGAGAGGGAAGCAGCTGGTGGCGCCGGTAGCTGCTCGGTGGCACAGCCGACAGCTGCTCGGTGGAATTTCCCACCGAGACTCTGACTTTGGTTGCAAGTTTCTCCTTCTCCCCTCTATGACATGTAGGTCCCACCCGGGGTTTTAACCTCTGAAATTTACTCCTAATCACTGTTGTAAACAGTGAGCCCCATAATACCCCTGGTGATTCAAATTATTCACCCCTGAGCCATTTGAATTGAATAGAATTCAAATTGGGCTCGGTTTGAGTGAATTTCAGCACAAGTTCAGTTTTGAATTCAAATAAAGTTGGTGAATTCAAATAAAGTCCCACTTAGCTCATGTCAAGATCAACTCCAAATGGAGTGAAAGTTGGTGTGTGAGCTCACAAAAATGTGCTGAATAAGAATATGCCTCCCACTTTTAAATTCATGGGACAAAAACAGTTTGAATTTGAATGTGGGTTCAAACTGCCCTCTTTCTATCTATACCCAAAATGACCTCAAAAAGGTTTTGAGTTTGAGTGAAACTTGGCATGAACATCCTTAGCAATGTGTAGGAGTTTTCATAAGTCCAGCCCACCTATATCACCTGTGGGAAATACCACTTTTGCAATATGTGAGTTTGTTCTCTAATGAGCATGTTGATGGTGGTTACATGCTCTTCATTTGTGTTCATCATCTTTCCTCAAATGAGGTGTGTGGTGTGGTGATGAACACTTCAAATGTGTGCCAAAACTAAGGCCCTTACATTCCTCCCCCCTTAAAAGAATCTCGTCCCGAGATTACAAAAAAAGAGATAGCGATGTAGTAGGGACTTACCCGTGTTGAGAAGCCATGAACTCCGGGTAATTTGAGCGAAGGAATTCCTCGCTCTACCACGTCGCTTCTTCCGCGGTGTGGTTACTCCAGAGGATCTTGTAGAACCACAACGTTCTGCTACGCGTGGTCCTGGCTTTCTCATCGAGAATTTCCACCGGATACTCATCATATGTTAAATCCGGTTTCAGCTCGCCGATGTCTTCGGTAGGAACAGCAGCTGTATGCTTCAAACATTTTCGCAGTTGTGAAACATGGAAAACATCATGGACACCAGCAAGGGATGCCGGTAACTCCAATCGATACGCCGCTGGTCCGCACTTTTCGGTGATAGCATAGGGTCCAATGAAACGAGTAGCGAGCTTCCCCTTGACACCGAACCGGTGCACGCCCTTCATCGGAGACACGCGTAGGTACACGTGTTTCCCAACGTCAAAGTGCAACGGCCTATGCCTCTTCTCAGCGTAGCTCTTCTGCCGGGATTGAGCGGCTTTTAAATTGGCTTGAATTGTCCGAACGCGCTCTTCGGCGTCGTTCACCACATCAACCCCGAATGTGACCCTTTCACCGGACTCGCACCAATTTAATGGGGTGCGGCACTTGCGACCGTAGAGAGCTTCGTAGGGTGCCATCTTGATACTCGCCTGATAGCCGTTGTTGTACGAGAATTCCGCCAATGGTAGGTGATTATCCCAGTTCCTACCATGGTGGATGGCACATGCTCTCAACATGTCCTCCAGAACTTGATTCACCCTCTCTGTCTGGCCATCTGTTTGAGGGTGGTAGGCGGAGCTCCTAATCAGTTTAGTACCCAAAGCAGCGTGCAACTGCTCCCAAAAGCGAGATACAAACAATGCACCTCGATCTGAGACTATGGTCTTGGGTACACCATGGAGGCATATAATCCTGGCAATGTATAACTCCGCATATCGGTTGGCATGAAAATGTGTATGTACGGGGATGAAGTGAGCTGACTTGGTCAGTCGGTCAACAATCACCCAAATGGAATCATGTTTGTTGGATGTTAAGGGTAATCCCACAATGAAATCCATGCTCACATCTTCCCATTTCCATGCTGGAATTTTCAGGGGTTGCAGCAGCCCTGATTTCCTCATATGATCAGCCTTCACTCGTCTACACTTATCACACTCGGATACGTACTTAGCTACCTCCCGCTTCATCCATGTCCACCAAAATTTCTTTTTCAAATCTTGGTACATTTTGTTGCTGCCCAGATGAATGGAGTACTTGGACAGGTGAGCTTCATCGAGGACCTTCTTTCTCAACTCCATATCCCGGGGTACGACTATGCGGTCATTAAACCAAAGCGTCCCCTCATCATCTTTCCAGAAACATTTGATCTCTCCATTGTCTATCTGTCTCCGGAGATGTGCCATGCCTTTATCATCTTTCTGAGCTGCAATGATGTCCTCCCTAATAGTAGGGATGAGGGCAAGGTTGTACAGCGATCCATAAGGAACCAAGTATAAACTTGGCTCTTCCTCCACCACCGGTGTAATGGTGAGGTGATGGACATGTGATTTCCGACTCAGCGCGTCGGCAACCACATGCGCCTTGCCGGGGTGGTAATGGATCTCAATCTCATAATGTTTGATCAGTTCTAACCACCTCCGTTGCCTCATGTTCAGCTCCTTCTGGGTTAAAATGTATTTCAAGCTCTTGTGGTCGGTGTAGAGATGCACCAAATTCCCCAGGAGATAGTGCCTCCACATTTTCAGCGCCAAAACAACTGCAGCAAGCTCAAGATCATGAGTGGGATAATGCTGCTCATGGTTCCGAAGTTGGCGTGAGCCATAAGCGACCACACGTCCTTCCTGCATCAACATGCAGCCGAGCCCAATAACGGACGCGTCACAATACACGTCGAAGGGTTTTGTTGTATCCGGCTGAGCTAACACCGGGGCTGTTGTGAGATGCTTCACCAATATTCGGAACGCTCCTTCACACGCCGTGTTCCAAACATATTTCTTCCCTTTCTTCAGCAACTCTGTCATCGGCTTAGCGAGCTTGGAGAAGCTTGGAATGAATCTCCGGTAGTATCCCGCTAACCCGAGGAAACTTCTGACTTCATGAACTGAAGTGGGAGCTTTCCATTTCAGCACTTGCTCTATTTTGCTTGGGTCAACCGCAATGCCTTCAGCTGAGATGATATGTCCCAAGAATGGCACTTGGCTGATCCAAAACTCGCATTTGCTGAACTTGGCGTAGAGCTTGTGGTCTCGTAATCGTTGCAGAACGACCCGCAAGTGTTCGGCATGTTCAGCTTCTGTCTTGGAGTACACCAAGATATCGTCGATGAACACTACCATGAACTTGTCCAGCTCCGGCATGAACACCGAATTCATGAGATACATGAAATGGGCTGGAGCATTTGTGAGACCAAAGGACATGACGAGATATTCATATCAGCCGTATCTCGTCGAGAACGCCGTCTTCGGGATATCCTCCGCCCGGATCTTGATCTGGTGATATCCAGAGCGAAGGTCCATCTTTGAGAATACACTTGCCCCCACAAGTTGATCAAACAAGATGTCAATACGGGGCAGTGGGTACTTATTCTTGATGGTGACGGCGTTGAGCGGCCGGTAATCCACACACAGCCTCAGGGTTTCATCCTTCTTCTTCACGAATAGCGCCGAGCATCCCCAAGGCGAGGAACTCGGCCTAATGAAACCCTTGCTCAACAGATCATTGAGCTGTTCTTTCAGTTCCGCCAGCTCATTTGGAGCCATTTTGTATGGTCTCCGTGATATGGGTGTAGTCCCGGGTGCGAGCTCGATCTTGAACTCGACATCCCGCTCAGGTGGCATGCCCGGAAGGTCATCCGGGAACACGTCGGGATACTCCCGGACTACGGGGATGTCTTCTAACTTGAGAGCCTCAGCACTATTAATCGCTGAAACCTCTCTGACTGGATTATCTAATAGGAGGGACTGCGGACGGTGTAATGGGGAGTTGAGGTGAATAGTCCGTGATGGGGTTTCCAGGACAGCGCCATGGTAGCTTAGCCATGACATTCCCAAGATTGCATCAATCTTCTGCCCCCCTAAGATAATCATAGTGGTGGGATATATCTTCCCACCTAAGCACAATGGTGCTTTTGGAACCATCATAGTTGCTGAAATCTTTCCTTCCGGTGAGCGGATCACATACGAACACTCGGTTGGACAGACTTCCAGCTGATGCTTAACCACATATGATGCACTTATGAAGTTGTGGGTTGCACCAGAATCGAACAATATTATGATGGCTTGATGGTTGAGAGTGAACGTACCCGCCAGCACGTTGTCTCCTTCTGGGGCGTCCTCATTGTCGAGGTTGCGGACGCCTCCAGTCCGCTGACCAACCTTCTTCACCGGAGGTCGGCCTCGAGCACCGCCCTGGAGCTGGGCT
This sequence comes from Neostapfia colusana, assembly GCA_030760725.1. Classification (NCBI taxonomy): domain Eukaryota; kingdom Viridiplantae; phylum Streptophyta; class Magnoliopsida; order Poales; family Poaceae; genus Neostapfia; species Neostapfia colusana. Next base: position 90,171,626 of record JASWHV010000003.1, read on the forward strand.
TGCCCGCTGCTCTGCTGCCCCTGGGGACAGTCCTTCGCGAAGTGGCCCGCCTGGCCACACCTGAAGCAGGTGAAACGGGGCGGTCCCCCGCTGATCGGTGGACGGAAACACGGGGTGCGTTGTGGCGGTGGAAACGCCCGGGGTACCGTCTGCTGCTGCTGTTGCTGTTGCTGTCTTGGTGGTGGCATCGGCGGATGGAACGGGGGTGCTTGGAACGAACGTCCCCCGAACTGTTGAGGTCGCGCCGGTGGACGCCACTGCTGCCCGGATGGTGTCCGATACACCATACGGTACTTCTGGGGAGCGCCACTCCCACCGCTGGGTGGAGCGCTGCGCTTCCGTTGCTCAGCTGCCAACTCCCGCTGAGCATCCTCTTGCATGATCGCGGCATTGACTAAGTCATTGAATGTGCCGCGGTTCCACTGTACGAGATGGGTCTTCATTTCGGGGTGTAACCCCCGATAGAAGTGCTCCCTCACTACAGGAATCGGGACTATAGACGATGGCCGGAAACCGTCGTCAATAAGGACACTACCGTCGTCAATAAGTTATTGACGACGGTAAAACTTTATAGACGACGGTTTTCGGCTGTCGTCAATTATTAGTCATCAATAAATTTATTTACGACGGTTACCGTCGTCAATAATCTTATTGACAACAGCTAAATCTAGCTGTCGTCAATAAACTTATAGACGACAGCTAAATCAGGCTGTCGTCAATAAGCTTATTGACGACGGCCAGGAAACCGTCATCAGTAACCGTGGCTTATTGACGACGGTTTACACTAGGCCGTCTTCAATAACAATTGCTTATTGACGACGGTTTCTAGTACCTGGCCGTCGTCAATACTAATGGCTTATTGACGACGGCCAAGTACCAGAAACCATCGTCAATAAGCTTTCCAATTTTTTTTAAAAAACAGAAAATCCTGCCCTGGCTTCGAGGCCAGCCCTGGCTCGATGGCCAGATCACAGGCAATCAAAATATACATCACAGAATTGCATAAAAACACTATACGCACGCCACACTACCCTACGCTACCCCGACCGCTGCCACCGGAGTCCAGGAAGTCGTCGTGCGCTCGTCCAAATGCTGGCTGCTGAGGGGATGGAGTTTCCTGAGCCCGCGTCGCCGATCCCTATGATGTACATGTATAGTTAGACAAATTAGAAGTTCACAAATGTGTATATGATTAAATAAACTCATTACAAGTTAAAATTGAGCAAGTTAGCTAGATTTGGCTATGTTTGAGTAAGTTTGCTCATATTTTACTAAGTTTGAGAAGTATAGACTAGTAGTGTTTGTGTTTGAGCTAGTTCAAAAAGTTTTGGCTATGTTTGAGTAAGTTTGGTCATATTTGACTATAGTTGAGTAAGTTGTACCATATTTTACTCAGTTTGAGGATGTTTAACTAGTTTTCTCTAAGTTTAAGTAAGTTTGATCAAATTCAACTAAATTTGAGCAAATTTAACTAGTTGCAGCTATTATGAGAAATTTTGTACCTGTGCTCCTGACGTCGGCCCCTGTGGTAGCTGTATCGGTGGCGGCGCCCACTGAGGAAAGACAACGGGTTGTCCTGTGGCCATAGCCTGCAAATATGAAGTAAATTATTATACATGTCATTTATATATTAGAAACGTTGAGTACAATGATCTGAACTTACCTGCATGGTAGCTTGCAGCTGTAGCATGTACGAGTGTTGATACTCGTCCCTAGCCCGGAGCTCGGCTGCCTGCCTCTCGTTCGCGAGCCTCAGCGCTTTCTGCGTCCTCTGGAGCTCCTCCTGGACACTCTGGAGCTCCAGATCACGGCTGCCACGCCTGCTGGATCCACCCTGCGATGAAGAGGCCCTCGAGTAAGACCGCGCCTCCCTCGAGTCTACTACTCCATCGAAGATGGCCAACCTACACAACGAAGTAAAAGTATTAAAGTTTCGTATCTCGAAGTTAATGAAAGTAAATGAAAACAACAGAACTCACCAGCCGTGAGGTTTACCACCACCGCTTGCATAGGCGGCTTCAGGTACGATCGGCGACTTCTGCCAATCGTAATCGTCGCCTCGAAGCCTCCGCACCTCCTCCCCATACTTTTCCTGAAAATACAGAAAATTAAAGTCATCAGAAGTTTTAAAGATAATACAATTAAGTCAACTAAAGAACTCACCAACGTCTCTGTCGCTGTCTGAGAAGACAGCTGATCAGGCTGCGAGGGGTCACTTCCCATGTGACCCCTCCTCCACACCTGGATAGCGGTCGGCTCCTGACCGATCTCGCGCTCCTATCGATACGTGTTAGCACAATGATAGCGATAGAAATTAACTAGAATATAATTTGAGTATCACTTACCATCCGTTTAGCAAGGCGTACGTAGCCGTCCCCGCTAAGACGGTGTTTCCCGTCCGTCCCTCGACTCTGTCGGCGGGTCATCGACACGCCTTGGAAGCCCTGGCTCGCCCAACGAGCACACAGGGAACTGTAGGCGTCCGGACAGGACTCAAGCCACGGTACGCTGACCTGCACACATTTGTTGTTGGATGAAAACATTGATGAAAATTGGATAATGAAGCAAAGTAAAATAAAGAATTTACCACTGCGTACTGTGCCTCCGTCAAGTACTTGTCCGCCACATCCCTAAACTGCCCCGGCTCACCCTCGTCTGGATGCAACTTATAGTACGCCTTCGTATCCTGAATGCGAGCCGTTGAAATCGACTGCGTCAGGAGCTTCCTAGCGTTGTTGTTGAAGACCAGGCGAGCGTGATCCAGCTGGCCTCGTCCTCCAAACGGTAATATTTCTAAAGTAGAAATATACAAGTTAATGTATTTAACATATAATAGGTTTGCATTTAACGAATAGACGATTTACTTACCATGAATTCATGCCACACATGCTCCTGGTGGTTGCCGTAGGTAATGTCCTTGGCCGTAGCGTAATCGTCCCAAGACGTAGCAGCCTGTCCGTTCACTAGACCGGGGTAGTGACAACGGATGAGCTGGCCCAGGACAGCGTTGACCTGGCGGTGGCGTCCTTGACCCGTGAACGAGTCATCGGCCCAAGACCTAATACACGATTCTCAATTAGTACATATATAAGTGTTAAAATATCTAAATTGATTTGTTATAGATTTACTTACCTATCGCCAACCGGACGAATAACGACCCGATCTTCTGGCCGTGTAGGAACCAGAGGAGGAGCCACGTAGTGGCTCCTCCTGTAACGCCGCTGTGGAGCCGGCTCCATATCAGGCTCTGTGGAAGGCTCTGAAGCTGGGTCTGAATCCTGCGGTGCCGGAACCTGAAGAGGATCCGAAGCAGGATCTGTAACAGGCTCCGAAACCTGTGGTGTCTGAAGAGGACCCCTGGCCTCTGTCTCCTCAGACGTAGAGTCGTCCTAAAAATTTGAAGATTGGTAATATAGATTTAAGAAAGTTATTTATATAATTTACGTAATTTAATATTCTTTACCTGTCGTGACCGCTCTCGTGACCCCTGGCCTCTGTCGAGGCCCAACAGCTGAGACAGTCTACCATTGCTAGACTGACAGCCCTGGAAAACGGAGTCTGCTCTCGGGGGCAGAAAGCCCCGCGTCCCCCGTCGTCTACTGCTCGATGACATCCTGATGAAAGGAAATTTGATAAAATTTAAAGGAAAATATAGAAGACGAAAGAAGAGATGAAAGAAACGATACTTGTACTCAATTTCAAAATTCATCAGTATCACGATCATGTACTCTACTTCGTAAACCGGACCATCGATCTTTTGTCATGGTTGTTCGCCGTTTTCGTTTTTTCACATTATGAGTCTGTACATCTTGTGCATCTCCAACTAATTCATCGAGTCGTAGACCAGGCTCAACGACAAAAGAATCCGGCAACTCTTCTTCTTGGTAAACAACATCTGCCTCATCAATGTAACCAGTATTGTCCGGTGTATATAACCGCTCACGAGGATTCACCTTTTGTACAACCCACCATGCACTAAGTTTTTCGCATGGATATTGTAGATAGTACACTTGTTCGACTTGGTGTGCAAGGACAAAGGTGTCGTAGCCTCGTAGTCGGTCCTTGTGTTTGACTTCTACCATGTCAAATTGGTTTTGTCGAGTTCCATTGTTATTATCAAACCAATCACAGTCAAAGAAGACTACTTTAAGGTCTTTACTCCCGGCAAAACTAAATTCTAGGATTTTGTTTATGATCCCATAGAAATTAGTTTCATGTCCTTCGGCATCGGCGGCCCTCGTCACAACTCCGTTGTTTGATGTTGCCCTTAGAGGACGTTGAGCTTCAAATTGAGTTGAACGGAATCGGAACCCATTGACATCATATCGACCGAAGAGTTTAACTTTAATGGATCCGTTGGACAGTTGTCGCAAATCTTCATGAACACCGGCTTGTGTCTTGCACTGTCCAACATATGAAGTAAGAAGACTATTTTATGCTATGAACATAATTACTAAGACGAACAAGACAAGGAAAACGTTACATGATTTCGGAACCACGTTTGGAAGTTAGGTCCTCCATTTACTCCATAGTGTCGCATTGTTTGTATTTGCTTGCTAGTAGGTTGCTGCTTAGACTTCCAATTTTGTCGATCGAACTCACTAAATCAGGACAAAACAGAATTATTGGTGTAGATGTATAACACACCACGCAAATTATTATAGATGTTGAACAACCACTTACTGAAAAAAATTGTCCATCCCATCTATGTTAGCGTACATGTATAACAAAGCAGCTGTCTTTTCATCTGCTGAAGCATCATAGCTCGTGCCACTACCAACAGTGGTGCCTCTCGTTTGAAAAAGTGAGAGTTCGCTACAAGAGGTTGCTTCAGCCATATTATACCGTAACACCGATGCATTAACATTGTGTTCTTCTGCAAAGTAGACACTTGAAAAGTATCCTATCTCCTGAAGTGTAAATGCTTCGGCGATGCATCCTTCAACCCTTGCCCTATTACGAACCATCGGTTTTAGACATCTGAGTGCTCTTTCAATGTGGTACATCCACCTATATTGAACAGGGCCACCTACTTTAGCTTCATATGGAAGATGGATTAGAAGGTGTTGCATTGGATTGAAGAACCCTGGAGGAAATACTTTTTCCATCTTACATAAAAGCACGGGTATCTCTTTTTCCATCTTCTCCATCATCTCCCTTTTGATTTCTTTAGCACAAAGCTGTCTATAAAAATAGCTAAGCTCAGCTAACACCTTACAAACCTCATCGTCAAGATAGCCTCGAAACATAACCGGCAGAAGTCTTTCCATGATTATGTGATAATCATGGCTCTTCAAACCAGTAAGATATCCAGTCTTAACATTAACGGCTCTTCTCAAGCTAGCAGCATAACCGTCTGGGAACTTCAACTGTTTCAACCACTTGAAGACTTCTTTCTTTTCTTTTGGTCGAAGGCAGAAAGAAGCTCGTGGTTTGCCACCAGCTTCGGAGAGCTCAAGACTTGGTCGGTTACAAACCTCTGCCAAATCCTTCCGAGCTTTTATATTGTCTTTTGTTTTCCCCGTCATATCCAAGCACGTGCTTATGATGCATTCGCCCATGTTACATTCCTGGTGCATGACATCAATGTTATGCATTAGAATTAAAGACTTCATATACGGTAACTCCCATAGTGCACATATATGAGTCCAATTGTGATCCTCTCCGTAACCAACAAAATATCCAGGACGACCTTCATCTGGCACTAGATTGTTGAGCTGTTTAACAATTTCCAACCCGTTCAGACGTTGTGGTGGTCATTTTTTACAATGGTACCCTTCCTGAAGGCATTTCTCTGTTGCCTAAAAACGTGATTTGGCGGTAACCAACGTCTATGACAATCAAAGTAGAATATCTTGCCACCATGACTTAGACGAAAACAATCCGTGTCCGAAGCACATATTGGACATGTCAATCGACCATGAGTGCTCCAGCCAGAAAACATGCCGTAAGCTGGAAAATCATGAACAGACCACAAGTACGCAGCTCGAAGGTTGAATTTCTGTTTTCTATAACAGTCGTACACTTCGACTCCTGTCCATAACATTTTGAACTCTTCAATCAATGGCTGCATCATCACATTCAGTCGTGAACCAGGATGATCCGGTCCAGGTACAATAAGGCATAGGAACATGAACTCATACTTCATACAAAGCGATGGTGATAAGTTGTACGGAATAGCGAACACGGGCCAACCATTGTATGGTGTGGCGTTAGTACTAAACGGTGAGAAGCCATCTGTCACCAATCCAAAGCGAATATTTCTCGTGTCATTGGTGAAATCTGGATCAAAGCGGTCAAGCGCCTTCCATGCCTCACCGTCTGACGGGTGCACCATCATGATGTTGTTCTCACGTACACCTTCTTTATGCCACCTCATGTGTCTAGCTGTTTTTTTAGATAGAAACAAACGCTTGAACCTAGGTGTGACAGGCAAGTAGCGAAGCTGCTTCTGTGCGACTTGAGTCATTACTTTTGAACCGTCGTCATTAACAACTTCGACAAATCTCGCTTTACCACATTTTAAGCACTTGTTATCGTTGGCATGCTCTCTCCAAAAAAGCATGCAATTGTCTAGACACATATCAATCTTGTCATATTTCATACCTAGACCAGAAATCAACTTCTTAGAATGATACATATCTTTAGGCACTTTATGTGGTTGTGGAAGGATATCGCTGATCAATTTGATAAGATCGTTGTAGCAGTTATTGGAGAAGAAATACTTAGACTTAATGGCCATAAATCTAGTCATGAAAGTAAGGAGCGTCACTTCGGTGTGTTCATGCAACGGCTCGTCCGAAGCTTTGAGAAGCGTGAAAAACGCTTCAACCTCCGTTGGAGGACGATCCTCCATCAATTCAGGATTTATGGCATCAAGCATCTCGTCCATCCTATCGACCCCCGTGTTGTCATCCTCATCTGAAACTTGTAAGGGTTGAGAAGAAGTCTCACCGTGAAAGGTCCACACCTCATAATCTTGCATGAAACCGTATCGACATAAGTGAAACGCTAAATTCACTTTGTCCCAACACTTTGCACCTTGACATTTCGTACATGGGCACCGCACCTTATCGATCTTTGACAATGAAAAAGCTCGATCTACAAAAGCATCTGTCTTTGCGAACCACTCATCCGAGTGACCACCAGAACTGTTCTTCCAACCGGTATACATCCAACTACGATCCTCACCCATGTTTGAATCTGCAGTTTAATGTCAAGGAAATTATAGTTACTTTATAATTTATTTAAGTCATGGCCCTACATCTATTGGAAAGGATAGGTCCTAAACCCACCCAAGAGTGATCGAGCGGAGCGTGCTCATGACGAGACGCGTGGTATGGATCCGAACAAAATTTCGGCAGCACAACCCCGCTGTTCTCCACTGCACGCCCGAAAATGGTGCAGCAGAGAACAACAGGGTTATGCCGTCGAAATCTTGTCTAGATCTAAACCCGCGTTTCATCACATGCCACGCCCCCTCGGTCACTCCCAGGCTGTCCAAAAAGGGACAATTCCAAACGTACACGCCTCACATGCGTAACACATGTGAGACGGGCCCGTTCGAAACGGGTGACGCATGTTGTATAGGTTTACGTCAATCTTTCGTTTTTGAGTCATTTAGAAGAGAGAGAGGAAAGAACGAGAGAGAAAGAAGTGGGTCAGCCGTCCTATGTTATGTCCCGTTGGGGCCTGCCACTATCTTACGACGCCTTTAGTGTTAGCCGTCATACGTTATGCCCCGTCGTAAGTGGGTCAAAGATGAAACCGCACCGTCGGGGCCCGCCATCCACGCGCGGGAGCTTGCCGTCCTCCGTGCCTGTCTCGACTAATACATTACCACTAAATGAGCCGTGACAGACCCTAAATGGGTCGTGTCAGGCCGGACCGGGCCGAAACCCATTTATTTACATATAGTAACTAATCACACAATCAATCAAAGTATTAATTAAACAATAATCAATTACAATACTAATTAAACAATTAATTAACTAAGGTCGGACAGCGCGGCAGGGCGGGGCTTGGGGCAGGGCCGGGCGGCACAGCAGGGCGGGGCTCGGGGCGGGGCGCGTCGAGCGGCGGCGGCCGAGGCGCAGCCGGGGCTCAGCGCGAGCAGGGGCGGCCGGGCGGGGCTTGGGGCGAGACAGCAGCGGCTGCGGCAGGGCGGGGCGGGGCGGTCGCTCTGCGGCGGGGCTTTCTGAATGGGCTCGAGTACATGTGCTGAAATTTTATCTTGATGAAGGTAAACTAGAGCAGCGTGTAATTGCAGCCAATGTAGCTGAAGCAATGTCTCAGCAGAGACTAGCAACTTCTGAAGCTGAGATCGTGGGGGAGAGGGGGGAGGGGGAGAGCAGGGGGACAGAGGCCGCAGGGGGGGGGGGGCGGGGGGAGTGCCGGAGGGGGAGGGGCGGGGCGGCCGTGTGCAATCGCTCTTGCGTTTTGATCCAAATATCTCGCCTGCTCATGAGCAGGCGAGATATTTGGATCAAAACGCAAGAGCGATTGCACACGGGAGTTTGTTGGCCAGCCGGCGAGAACGAGCGCACCACTCGGCCTTTTCTGGTGTTCATATAACTGAAAGAAACATGTTTACATGCAGGGCCTACCGCCATGCATTCGTACGATCAAGATTCGGCCAGTCGTGCCGCAAGAACAGGAATGCACACACAATATACGTATGCATGCATGAACAAACAAAGCAAAACTTGCTCCCTAAGTAACTACCATGCAATGGTCATGCACACGATAAAAGACCCACATGCAGACGTGCAACTAAGTGCACCAGTGCACGAGATTATTCAATAAGGATAACTGTGTTGTGGGGAAAGACGATGGCCACTTTGTGAAATCTGTAAGAGCTCAACAAAAAATCTCCAATGATTGTGTATCCACTCTCCTCTTGGTTGGCTTCGAGCCAATCTATTAGTCTGGTTCTAGTTCCCACTAAATTGCCAGAAACAAAGTCTTGTATAATTTTGGAATATCACATAGTTGTTCAAGAGTCGGCCGCAGGGGGGGCGGGGGGAGTGCCGGAGGGGGAGGGGCGGGGCGGCGGCGGCCGGCGACGGCCGGCGGGCCATTTGTGGCCAGCGCGAGGTGGAGGAGGGGAGGGGGGAGGGAGGTGGCGTACTCGTTGGTCGGCGGATCAGCGGCGGCGGCGGCAGCGGGGACCGGCGGCGGCGGCGACCGGCGGCAGCGGCGGCAGGGACCGGCGGGGAGGGCGACGGCGATGAGACTGATCGGCGCGAGTCGGGAGGCAACACTGTGGCCGCCTCCCGGCTCGCGTACGGGTTATATGTCCGGTTATTGATGACGGTGCCAGGTCACCGTCGTCAATAACTCCTCGGGTGGGCCCGAATTAAGTTAAAGACGACGGGCACCGTCATCAATAATTTATTTACGACGGTTCTCGTTCAGCCGTCATCAATAACTGTGTTATTGACGACGGTGCTAGGTCACCGTCGTCAATAACTCCTCGGGTGGGCACGAATTAAGTTAAAGACGACGGGCACCGTCGTCAATAATTTATTGACGACGGTTCTCGTTCAGCCGTCGTCAATAACTGTGTTATTGACGACGGTGCTAGGTCACCGTCGTCAATAACTCCTCGGGTGGGCCCGAATTAAGTTAACGACGACGGGCACCGTCGTCAATTATTTATTGACGACGGTACTCATTCAGCTGTCGTCAATAACTGTGTTATTGACGACGGCTTTGTCTAGCCGTCATCAATAAAATTAAAGACGACGGCCCCGTCGACAATAAATCTGGCCGTCGTCAATGATCGTTTTTCCTGTAGTGCCTCTTCTTCTCCTCCGTGGAGATGTAGTCAGACGCATACTGCACCAGATGGTTGAAGGCACGGGAGTAGTCGTGGGCACTCCTCCCGCCCTGCTTCAGTTCCAAAAATTCTTGGAACTTCCTCTTCATTATTCCGGGAGGAATGTGATAGGCGCGGAACGCCTCCCGGAACTCTTGCCATTCCACGGCATGGCCAGCCGGACGTGAGGCGACATAATTCGCCCACCACGCACCAGCGGTACCGTGGAGCTGCTGTGCTGCGAACAGGGTCTTCTGCCCCTCCGTACACTGGAGCAGCCCAAACTTGGACTCGATGGTCCGCAGCCAGTTGTCAGCCTCCAGTGGTTCTTCAGCTTCGGTGAACACTGGAGGGTGCGTACTCATGAAATCCGAGTACGACACATCACGGGGCTCACGAGGCCCTCGCTCTTGACGTCCTCCCGCCTGGGACGTATTCTGCACGATCGTGCAGAGCAGGTCGGTCTGCTCCTCATGACCTCCCACCAATGCCGCTATCACATCCGCTAGAGTAAGCAGAGGCGGCGGTGGTGGCTGCTGCTGCGGGGTGCTGTCGTAGGCCGGTGGCTGGGAGTCATCACCTCCCTGTTGGCTAGAGCCACCAACCTCGTGCGTGGTCCTTGTACGAACCATCTGCCTCCACACGACGATAATCATCAGTCCCGCAACATTTTGCATGCAGTCCAATATAAATGGCGTAAAAACATTATGACAACAAAAACATGCGATAAATCTCGTAAGTAGATAATGTAATAACTTTGCACAAGCTACACCATTATCAGACCAAATACAAACTAGTTACATCCAACTTGATGAACCTCCACTTTGGAAGCTCACCATAACTAGGTTTGGTCACCACGAGGTATTACTATCGCTTTGTCATCACGTATACCACCCTTAGAGTACAACACCCTCTCCAATTAGTTCAACTGTCATTCTTCTGTTAGAATGACCAGTTTCTACCTATTCCAAGTTTTGATCTGGTTCTGGGCATTTTCATGACTCAAGTTGAATACCAAAGTTAAAGTTAACTTCAGTATCTTCCCAACGAGTATTCAATTGCACCCAGATCAGCCTTGGTTAAAAAGTTATGCTAATTCAAAGTCAGCAGAATTTCTGGAAGAATTTTAACAGCACCTCCCTCGGAAGTGGCTGTTTTCAACCCTGGTTTCCACTGAAATCTGTGCTGAAATTTCAGAATCTTTGAATTGCAAAGATGTCACACATCTTCTACTCTTTTTAAGGATGTATTATATGACAATTTTAGATTTTTCTACTGAAGTTATGTTTGAAAAACAGATCAGTTCAGAGGATGTTTTACTCTGCCCTGGTTCTGGACAGTTTACATTCCTCTGGGATTTCAGCCATCTTAAGGCGAGTTTCAGCTCTGGAAGTCTACAACAAAGTTGTAGAGTACTTGAATAACTTTCCAGAACTATATAGCACACCTCTCTGGGCTAAAAGACCTGTGAGTTATGCCCTGTTGAAGATCAGCAAACTTGCTGTCAAAAACAGAGCACTCTGTTTTCAGTCTTTTTGGAACTACACTCATCACTATCCCATTCTTATACCCTACCAGGGTCCTAAATGTTGAACCTATATATTTTAATTCCTTGTTATCATTATTTTCATGCATATGCCTACAATAACTCGGTACTACGTTCCTCACAAAATAAAATCCTAACCGGATCATACCAGCATATACGTCTCAAGTGTGGCACTAAACGGTCTCTCGCACACGTTTTCTACACGGATACATACGTGGTTAGTACCTGCAAAAGACCACACAATAATGGTGCACTCACTGGTTATTCATTTCAGGCAGTACCATATTTTGAAATTAAATACAAACGCCCGTATCATTTCCATACGGCCGTCCTTGAGTTAGGTCACGTCTCAAGGTACGTGATCGTGTTTCAACACCACACGACGGGGAACCAGAGTAGGTAATGAACGGGTCGTCATGGTTGGGAATGTTATCAACCCAACAGATACCACCTACTGCCTTGCAGGGCACGCCGATGGCAAGCGCTGCGTATGTCCTCCTGGGCTATTTCCAGATGAACACACTCTCGCGTTACTGACCACGCGATGGGGTCTCCACTTACTTGCCTAATGCACGCTAGGGATCAGCGTTTCATATGAACTCAGGGACATGACGAGTCCAAGAGTTTCATATTAACGTCTCACACCAAGCTGTGAGATCAGCCCCTGAACTACGTTCCTCGTCAGGGGGAGCTAACTGAAATTGAACTGCTTTTGTGGCGTTCCTTACCATACTTACCAGAGCGTAGGTGCGTCGTTACATAATTGAAATTCAGAATTATGACACATAAGTTAGTCTTTGCCACTTTAAGTAACTATGCTAGTATAGTCCTTACATGGGCTACTACAGAATCCTCACCGTATACCTAAGTTTTTCCCATAATGCAGTCCTTAAGTACTGTGCTATCCCGAACGCAGCTCTGATACCAGGCTATGGCGGACCGGAATCCGCTCATCCAGGATCGCAGAGGGTGGTGCCGCGCGATGCGACACCCGACAGCACACGTCATAAGAACATAATATATTACATGGGAAAAACAACTGAAACTGTACAAACAGGTACAAACTTCAGTTACAACTATTGTTTATATTACACAGCGGAAGTCTACACTATACAACTCACGCCGCCTATCTAGCAAAAGTTGGTTGCCCAGCCCTAGGGCAACCCACACTAGCTGCACTCCTGAGCTCAGCGCGGCGTATACGGCTCCCACTCAGCCGTGGTCCCCGACGGAGGGTAACCCTCGCCGGTGGACTCGTACTCTGAGTCCGTGGGTGGCTCCTCACCTGAAAACACTTAAGCAGCAACCGTGAGCACGAAGGCTCAGCAAGGCTTAACCGACTCACCTAAGCATGAAACTCTACATGAGGGGTACAATGGACATAGGATAGTAACATTTCAGCAAAAGGACACGCCTACATGTTCATCCTTAGTTCATCTTTTAGCAACAAGTTAACAGTCCATGAAATCTGAAATTTAGTAAGCAGTATTTGGTGGCACACATGTAGCAATACAATTATATCAACCAGCAATATTGAAATCAACATGTTTCACCCATTAATCTACGTCACGACTCAGTGACCAAGTGGTACTCTTCACCGCGAGGGACGGTGAATCGACTCGATATACACCTGCAGGGAAACCCAAAGAGCACGTCACGTACGCCCATCCGTGGAGCTGCACAGCACGCTTACTCGATGTCGTACGGGACAACCTTTCACCCAACAGCCCAAACGTCGAACCGGTCGCACCGAAACGAGCAGGAGGTTCCCCACACGGAGCATCTCTCTATGCCCGTTGGCAGATTTCCACCTTGCTGCCCTCAGCCTACACCTATAAATCGGTGCGTTATGCCTCGACGCCCGGAGGTTTAGGCTACATCGGTTTATCGGGGCCCATATATCCGATATGCCTTCGGTACGTTCAAAGTTGATCAGCGTGGGCTGCACACGTCTCGGTCCTCAATCGACACGGACAGGGCTGAGCACACAAGACTCCCTCTTGCTGCGCCCTAGCCCCTGCCCAGTCTCATTTTCATTACTAATACGATCTCATATCACTCAACCGAACCCGTGCGTCCCAAGCCTATATCGCGAGTAGATTCCAACTACTCGACTTGTACCGAAGCCCTATGACTCATTAAGCATAGCCAGTCTACTCGAGGTCTGAGACACTACCCTCACTCTTTTAGGAACCTTTGGTTATGCAAGTGGGGTTCCATTCATCCTACACCTAATGCACAATCATACTTCACATGACTCATGTAAACAAAATAAAACTTATAAAAAGGTTAATGCAAACCGGGGCTTGCCTTGTTGCTGCTGGTCAGTAGTTAGTTCTTCGTCGGGAAGAAGGAAATCCAGCACTTCCGGGGTCTCTTCTTCAATGGCTATACGTTGAATACAATACTACATGTAAATTTAAATGCAAATGTGTGAACTTAAATACATAATTGCTAATAACTCTAGCTAGCCCTCCCCTTTGGGTTCTGAGATTTTTATGGTGGATTGGTAGGGTCCTAACCAGAGTTGTGACCATGTGTTTATTTGAAACAAAGTTCAATTGAACCTTGTACAAATAAAAGCCTCTTTGGTCAATAATTGAGCCTCTAAGTAATTCCAGGGTTTTTTCATGGCTCCCACCATTACTTTCTGGAAACTAGAATTTAGGATGGTTCTAATGGAGTTGGTTTCATGTCATTTGAAGAATTCTACAGAAAGTTATGTCCTAATTAAGATTGGAGAAAATCTGAAAAATGTTTCTGTACATTTTTCTATTTTCTCTGGACAGTTCCCTTAATCACCCAATTAGGGTAACTAAATAAACTTGGATGAAAATTTTACTGGGATTCAGGGATTTTCCAATGAACCTTTCAGCCAAATTTCAGAATTTTTCATAAAGTAGTTCTCCAGATAAAATTCCCAACAGCTTAAATTTTAGGGATTTAATTCTGGAAAACTAATCACTTTCATGAGCTGAATTTTGTATTGCTGGAAATTGCTCAGAGAGCTGAATCCAACAAAATTTGGTTCACCCGATTTGGAGCTCTCTAGCCAAAGTTATGAGGATTTGAAGTTTGGAAGAATTCTGAAAATCGGGGGAAAAGTTTAAACTCTCGGGGCCCGCAGGGATACGTGTCGAGTGCGGAGGTGTCCGGCACACCGGGGATACCACACGTGTCGAGCGCGGAGGTGTCCGGCACACCGGGGATACCACACGTGTCGAGCGCGGAGGTGTCCGGCACACCAGAGCTCACAGGGTATTTGTGCGCCAGCACAGCCGATCCCTGGCCACACCCGATCCCGATTTAAATTCTTCAGCCGCTGACACGTGGGCCAGCCGGCTTCGTCTTCCTCCCGCCGTTCTCTCGCGCCCGCGCCGCCGACCTCGCCGGAGCAGACTCGGGGCTCGCCGGCTCGCCGCTGCCGGACCTCCCATGGTCTGAAACTCGCCGCCAGGGGGTTGTCGACGTCGAGGAACACGTCGGGGGTGACAGGTCGGGCTGGGGGTGACCGGAAATAGCTCGGCGACGTGCCGCGGCCTCGGTTGAGGTTCGACACCATCGACCGTGGTTTCTAAACCCGCCAACACCTCGAACAAATGGCCCTACAGCATCAGTGTACCTCTAGGGAGCTTGACAAGGTGTCAAAAGGGTTCAGGGATGGCGGCAAGTCGGTCGCCACCGTGTGACCAATCGTGCCCGCCATGGCCGCCCTCGATCGAGCTCGAAATTCGTTACTCCTAGACAGTTTCACGCTACGGATGCCGGAAAGAACTTGATCGCCGGCTAGTCCAGCGTCTATGTGCAAGATTTGATGACCTCCGAAAGATCATAGAGCGAGAATTTAAAGAAACCGTACCGGAAGCTCGGTTTACGGTCGCCGGAGCAAAAAACAGGAAATTCTCTGCGGATTCTTCACGGTTGGCTTCCAAACTTGGATGAGAGCAGTACGGTGGTCGCGCGCTCCTGTTGCCTCTCTCGCTGGACCGTGAAAACGCCTGTGGAACGCTGCCCACAGGCGCCTGACTCTCGGCTGAGGCTAGGTCGCCGCGGTGGCGATTGTCTTTGGGCAAAGGAGGTCGGAGCTCGAGGTTTCTGGCATTGGAGAGGTGGAGTGTGAGCTCATGTGGCTGTCTAGCAGCTCAGGGACGAAGGAGGAGATGGTTTTGCTGGTTTTCCCGATTGAGCAGAGAGCTGTGGCGAGAAACAATGCCACTGCTCGGGTTTGCCTACGAGAAGATAAAGCCGGCCGACTCCTGCTCGGCTGAGGCGGTGCCGGTCGCGTGGGGGCGCGAGCCAGCCGCCCTGGGTGCCAGCGCACGGAGAGGGAAGCAGCTGGTGGCGCCGGTAGCTGCTCGGTGGCACAGCCAACAGCTGCTCGGTGGAATTTCCCACCGAGACTCTGACTTTGGGTGCAAGTTTCTCCTTCTCCCCTCTATGACATGTGGGTCCCACCTGGGGTTTTAACCTCTGAAATTTACTCCTAATCACTGTTGTAAACAGTGAGCCCCATAATACCACTGGTGATTCAAATTATTCACCCCTGAGCCATTTGAATTGAATAGAATTCAAATTGGGTTTGGTTTGAGTGAATTTCAGCACAAGTTCAGTTTTGAATTCAAATAAAGTTTGAATTCGTCCCACTTAGCTCATGTCAAAATCAACTCCAAATGGAGTGAAAGTTGGTGTGTGAGCTCACAAAAATGTGCTGAATAAGAATATGCCTCCCACTTATAAATTCATGGGACAAAAACAGTTTGAATTTGAATTTGGTTTCAAACTGCCCTCTTTCTATCTATACCCAAAATGACCTCAAAAAGGTTTTGAATTTGGGTGAAACTTGGCATGGACATCCTTAGCAATGTGTAGGAGTTTTCATAAGTCCAGCCCACCTATATCACCTGTGGGAAATACCACTTTTGCAATATGTGAGTTTGTTCTCTAATGAGCATATTGATGGTGGTTACATGCTCTTCATTTGTGTTCATCATCTTTCCTCAAATGAGGTCTGTGGTGTGGTGATGAACACTTCAAATGTGTGCCAAAACTGAGGCCCTTACATTCCTCCCCCCTTAAAAGAATCTCGTCCCGAGATTACAAAAAAAGAGATAGCGATGTAGTAGGGACTTACCCGTGTTGAGAAGCCATGAACTCCGGGTAATTTGAGCGAAGGAATTCCTCGCTCTCCCACGTCGCTTCTTCCGTGGTGTGGTTACTCCAGAGGATCTTGTAGAACCACAACGTTCTGCTACGCGTGGTCCTGGCTTTCTCATCGAGAATTTCCACCGGATACTCATCATATGTTAAATCCGGTTTCAGCTCGCCGATGTCTTCGGTAGGAACAGCAGCTGTATGCTTCAAACATTTTTGCAGTTGCGAAACATGGAAAACATCATGGACACCAGCAAGGGATGCCGGTAACTCCAACTGCTTATCTGCTGTCATCTGTAAAAATATATTTGATAGATGTCAAATATTTATCTAAACAGTAAACCATTGAGTTAGAACATAAGACATGTCATTGAACCCATAAAACTTGGAAACATAGTTCAAATTTAAACAAATTTGACTGCCGATCTGCTGTCCAACATGACAGCCCTGACCAGTTTCCATTTCAACCTGATTTAGGCCATGCTAAGTACAAAACAAATTCTGGAGCTCAACATCAAAGTTAAAGCTGACTTTATGTCACACCCGGTTTTTCCGAAGAAACAACCAAGTGAATATCACATGTATGCCAGGATCATTTTCTCATACATGTGATGACAAATAGTGAAGCATCATTTATTACAAGCCAGGTGTCGAATATAAATAAGTCTTACATCGCAAATGTCTCAATGGACAATAATATGTTCATCACAAATAAATAAACTAGCAGCGGAATATTATTCTTGAGGGCTCCATCACAGGCGTTGCCCGGGGGTCTCCATGAACCTAGAAACCTTCTTCGGGTCCAAAGTCTTGGTCATTATACACCACCTCATTATCTTGACCTGAGCAGCAATATAAACCAACAAAATATGCAAGGTTGAGTACCAATGGTACTCAGCAAGTGTGGGAAAGTTATGTCATGCATGGCTAGAACAAGAGAAGGTTGAACTCATGGTTAAAGCACTATGCAAGTAATACCTATCACCTTAGCTTATTAAGCACCTACATTACTACACAGGTGAAATGGTCCCAACCTCCCAACGCATCATCATAACCAATAACCATAACATCATTTCCAATGTTAAGCTCCCCGCTTAACATCCACAACTTCCAAAACCATCAATCCTCTAATCATGAATAAGTCCAAGCCGCTCTTGACCGTGAGCACGGCTGTCATGACAGTTTTGACTCTGCAGAGTTTATACCACTGTACCCACATGTAGTGATTTAATCCCCCATTGCCGGGTGGACTAAAAGAACCTCCATTATGCCAGTGGATACGATCCACATTCACACTTCCCAGGTGTGTAGCTAGGAGATCACTACGAAGCCTTTACAAAGGGATTCCCGACGAGCGTGGGCCCACTGAGGTTTCACCCCTAACAGCATACAAGAGGCTCCAACCCCGCTGCAGTGGCCCCCTCTTGAGCCTTGCGGTTCATATGGTAGTCCAGCTGACACCTACTCCCCGCACCATCCAACACACCCATACTACGCCGGGGATACACCTAATTAATTGGCCAAGCTGCCCCATCTCAGCATGTGGTTGGCACTGTAAAGCCAGGTTACATGCTCCATGAACCGGTCCTTAGGATCCAGGCAAGTACTAAACACAAACCCAAGTCTCGTGCACCCAGCACACAACCAAAACATCCAACTTGCCTTGATCCCTACCTCTACATAACTCACAATATCTCATTCAAGAGTATGGTAAAATAAACTGATGATCTCATATCCCAAATATCCCATTCTAAGCATGGCTAAGCATATGCATAATAATAAATGACATGATAAAATAAATCCCAACCCAAGCTACAAGGAAACAAGGTAATGCAAATCTAGGGAAACTTCCTAACATGGGTTTCATATTTCAATTGACAATGCAAATAATTCTAGCTACACATCCTAGCATAGGATCAAAGTGGTCAAGGACACTTGCCTCCTTCTTGCTGCTCTTGAAATAGGTAGTCCTGATCTTGGAAAGGGATAACTTGCTCTTGAACAGGTTCTACTTCATACCATCACACATAGCAAAAGAAAAACACAACCCATAAGACATAGTTCACACTTCCACTTCATACAAACCACACATTCACATCCATGAAAGTAATTCACCATTATATGTGTTGTGGTTACTCTATGTGTGTTGATTTGTGGCTTGCATGCACTTTTAATCATGTGTATATGATTCCTACTTTTGTGTTCACATTTATACTTACCTACTATATATATGAGTTTCCAATTTAAATAAATTCCTTATATTCAATTACTACACCTTTTAGCTACCAAGTATGCATGAAATGTATTTTCCTTCTCCATATGTGCCTTCAGAATTTCTACCAACCCTAAACTGAATTCTTTGGATTTTAGAAACTCCATTTATCATTTACTAGTTGCTATATTTTCAGATTTATTTTCCTATGCATAATTGTGTACTTTATCATGAAATTAGTAATACACATCATCTAAACAGAATAGGTTCTGGTCCTAATGAATTTAATAACACATTTTGACCTTTGCCTCTGATGTAAACTATTTCACAATTATTTTCCCTATTTTCTAAAACTATTCATTACTTAAAAATGTGTCCCTAAATGTGAATAATAAATTAAACAGATTCAATTCAGCCCAAAATATGTTTTTATCTCACTCCAAAGTTTTCTAAATACTGAGAAAGTTTTTAATTTAATTATGACAATATGTTTGTCCCACTTTTTAATACACTAGCCACATATTCAATTTCCTAATTTAAATACTAAACAGGGCTAAAAAGTTAAACTTACCCCACTACAGGGTCTATAATATTATTTTAAGAATTTCTAGGGGTCTAGCTACACTTATCAGAGGTGTTTTTCCTAATTTTTATTAAGTCCAGGGGCTAAAACTGTTTTTTAAATGAATTTACATGATTTTCTGGAGTTCCAGGGGCTAGATCAGAAGTTTCCGGGGCTAGCTCTTATTTCCCAAGAACCCCAGGGGGTAGCACGTAAGATTTCCAGTCTTTATAACGCGGGGCTGACGTGGACCGTCCGATTTTAAACCGACGGCTGAGATTATAACGTCGAACCGGTACGCGGGGATTTAAAGTCTACCGTGCGATTTAAAATAGATGGCGCACAAGCGGCCACGTCGCTCTGATCGAGCGCGGGCGGCGCTGCCGGCGGCGCACGGCGGCGGGAAGCGGCGATCTCGCCGGAGACTTTCGGGTTTTCGAGAATTCTTCCTAGAACTGTGATTTTATGGTATAGATCGGTGGAGGGGAGGTCGGGGATCTCACCTCGGGGGTTTTCTTGAGCTCGGAGGTACTGGAAGGTGATCGACGACGAGGTCCGAGGTGAAACCACTGCGAAGCTCGTCGGCGCTGTGTTTACACCGCAAGTCACCTAGTTTTCTGCACCTGCAAGGTTCCCCGGAGGCGGTGGATCAAGACCAGCGAGATAGATCGAAATTTCCAAGCTTAGATCGGCCAGAATTCGCCGGAGAAGTCTCGGTTCTCACCGGAGGAAAAATCGGCGATCGCGTGGGAAAAACAGAACGAGGCCGAGGTTTTTATAGACGGGGGAGGGCGGTGTGTTTGTTTATATCGAGTGGGAGTCCTCCGGAACCAGAATTCGGCCGGAAATCCGGTCGGTTGCGATCGCGCGCGCGCGGGTGAACAGTCCGAGTTTCGGACGATCGGGGGTTAGGGATGACAGGTGGGTCCCGCCTGTCTGAGAGAGAGAGCGCGGGCGTGCGGCTGCGGGCTGGCGCGAGGCAGGGTGGGCCGACTGGTGGGTTTCGGCCCACTGGCCGGTTTTTTTTCTGTTTACTCTTTTTCTTTTTCTGTTTTTTTTTTCTGATTTGAGTTTAATTTGAATTCCAGTTTGAATTTGAATTTTTGCAAAACATGCAACACGTCCAAAAATTTTTAAATTCCCCTCTTAACATGATTTAGGGCTTTGAATCAAAATTTTGGGGTGTTACAGCTCTACCGCCCTTAAAATAAATCTCGTCCTCGAGATTGATGGTTCTAAGAAAACAATTCCGGAAATTGTGCCTTGAGCTCATCTTTCCGCTCCCAGGTGGCTTCCTCTTCTGAGTGATGCTTCCACTGCACCTTGCACATCCGGATTCTTTTATTTCTGGTGAGGCGTTCCATTGTCTCCAAAATCTTGTATGGTTGCTCGGCATAAGACAAATCCTCAGCTACGTTCACTTCATTCATGGGTAACACCTCTTCTGGCGTCCTCAGGCATTTCTTGAGTTGTGACACATGGAATACATCGTGCACATCCGATAGACGAGCCGGTAACTCTAGTTTATACGCCACTTCGCCTTTCCTTTCCAAAAACTTGAAAGGGTCCGATGTATCGAGGTGACAACTTCCCTTTCACCTTGAACCGACGAAGTCCTCTGATAGGGGACACCTTGAGATAGACATAGTCTCCCATGTTGAAAACGAGCTCTCTTCTTCGTACATCGGCATAGCTCTTTTGGCGTGTCTGTGCTATCCTCAAGTTATTGCGAATTTCCCTCACCTTCGCCTCGGCTTCTTGTAGCACTTCTGGACCAAACAGTTTACTTTCTCCTGTTTGGTTCCAAAATAGGGGAGTTCTGCACTTCCTCCCATACAAAGCTTCAAACGGTGACATCTTCATACTAGCTTGATAGCTGTTGTTATAGGAAAATTCCGCATACGGTAAATTCTTGTCCCAACTCCTATTGTTTTTTAGTGCACATGCACTTAACATATCTTCAAGGATCTGATTGGTTCTCTCCGTCTGCCCGTCAGTTTGGGGATGATAGGCAGAGCTGAAGTTCAGATGGGTTCCCATGGTTTCATGCAACTTCTGCCAAAACCTCGAGGTGAACTGTGTCCCTCGGTCCGACACAATCTTCTTTGGCACTCCATGGTAACACACGATCCTTGACATGTACAACTCTGCCAATTTGGATCCGCTGTAGCTTTCCTTCACGGGGATGAAGTGAGCTACCTTGGTTAGCCTATCAATGATGACCCATATCGAATCATATCCTTATTGGGTCCTAGGCAATCCCACGATGAAATCCATGCTGATTTCTTCCCATTTCCATTCAGGCACTTTGAGTGGTTGCAATAATCCCGCGGGTCGTTGATGTTCTGCTTTCACCAACTGACATGTGTCACATAGGGCAACATGTTCCGCGACATCTCGCTTCATGCCATACCACCAATACCTGCTCTTGAGGTCCTGTACATCTTCGTACTCCCAGGATGAATGGAATAGTCAGAATCGTGAGCCTCCTTCAAAATCAATTCACGGGTCTCCTTTACTTCAGGCACGCAGATTCTCTTCCCGTGCCACACCGTACCTTGTTCATCCTCTCTGAAACCAGGAGCTTTATTTTCCTTGATGAGTTGCCTGATTTCTTGTATCTTCTCGTCATTCTTTTGACCCTCGCGGATGTCTCGCTCGAGTGTGGAGTCCACTTCCATGGCGATGGCTTCACCACTATTTACCAAGCATAGATTGAGCCTTATAATCTCGTCCTTCAATTCTGCAGGCATGTCCTTCAAGCTCAACTTATTGACCTGCACTTTCCGACTCAAAGCATCGGCCACGACGTTTGCTTTCCCAGGATGATAGTTGATGCCCACATCAAAGTCATTGATTAGCTCTAACCATCTCCTTTGTCTGAGGTTGAGATCTGGCTGTGTGAAAATGTACTTCAAACTCTTATGATCCGTATATATCTCGGTCCTCTTCCCCATCAAATAGTGCCGCCAAATTTTCAACGCATGTACCACTGTGGCTAGTTCTAGGTCATGTGTAGGGTAGTTCTTCTCGTGCTTCCGGAGCTGCCGGGATGCATAAGCCACGACATGCCCTTCTTGCATGAGAACACATCCCAACCCATTTCCAGAGGCATCGCAGTACACCGTGAAGTTCTTCTGCATATCTGGCATAACCAACACTGGGGCTGTTGTCAATCTCTTCTTTAGCTCCTGAAAGCTCGTCTCGCACTGTGGCGTCCAGTTGAATGTGATTCCCTTCTCCAACAGTTTGGTGAGAGGTCTCGAGATCTTGGAGAATCCCTCAATAAACCGTCGATAGTATCCAGCCAATCCCAAGAAGCTTCGAACTTCTCCGACATTTTCAGGGGTTTTCCATTCTGGATATCCTCGATTTTGGCGGGATCCACGGAGATTCCTCCCTCCGAGATTATATGTCCTAAGAAGGGAACTCTCTTCAGCCAAAACTCACACTTACTCAACTTGGCATACAGTTGGTGTTCTCTTAGCCTCTGCAACACCAACCTTAGATGTTTATCATGTTCTTCTTCATCTTTGGAGAAGACGAGAATGTCATCTATGAAAACCACCACAAATTTGTCCAGATATTCCATGAATACCTTGTTCATGAGATACATGAAGTATGCCGGGGCATTAGTTAGCCCTAAAGGCATGACAGTGTATTCATACAGTCCGTACCGAGATACGAAAGCTGTCTTGGGAATATCAGATTGCCTTATCTTGAGTTGGTGGTATCCCGACCTGAGATCAATATTCGAGAACACACAAGCTCCCCTCAACTGATCAAACAAGTCTTCAATGCGAGGTAATGGGTACTTGTTCTTGATGGTTACCTCATTCAAAGCACGGTAATCCACGCATAACCTTTGGGTTCCGTCCTTCTTGGGCACAAATATCACCGGAGCTCCCAATGGTGAGGAACTAGGGCGAATATACCCCTTCTCCGTCAATTCTCTCAAATGATCCTTGAGTTCTTCTAGCTGCTGGGAGTCCATCCGATAAGGTCTCTTGTATATCGGGGCTGTTCCAGGCACTAACTCAAGTGCAAATTCCACTTCACGATCGGGAGGCATACCTGGTAATTCTTCCGGAAAAATGTCTGGATATTCCCTGATAGTCCTGATTTCCTCAACTTGATTTAATTTAATGTCCCTCCTAGGCTCGTGTATTGTTATGAACTTTACTCTTGTGCCACTAGAGTGAGTTAGTTCCACCGTTCTGGTCGAACAATGAATGATTCACTTATGTTTGGTCAACCAATCCATGCCCAAAATAATATCGATCCCTTGGGAATCTATCACTACGAGGTTAGCAGTAAACACTACCCCATTAATGTCTAGATTCACCTTGGGACACACTTGTCTTGTCCTTATTTCTCCACCTGGAGAGTTTACGGCTAGCATATGGTTCATTTGTGTTGTTGCTAGGTCATACTTCTTAACAAACCCTTGAGCAATAAACGAGTGGGTAGCACCAGAATCAAACAGCAGGGTTGCAAGGTGTAAATTGGCAGCAAACTTACCAACTACCACGTCGGGTGCATCTTGTGCTTCCTCCATAGTGACGTGGTTCACCCGTCCTCTCATTACATTCTGCTGTTGTGGCTGCGCGGGCTTCTTCTTTGGGCATTTGTGGGCGTAGTGCCCCACTTCTCCGCAGCTAAAACATTGCACCCCAACCTTAGGTGCCTGGCCTTTGCTGTCTTGGGGTTGGTTTGGGGGTCCTTGTACTGCTGGTCAAGGTGGATATGCGGGGCGAGGCTGCTGCACAAACTGACGTTGCGGCTGTGCTGGTGCTGCGGGAGGCCTGTAGTTCGGGTTGTACCCTCTTGGTGCTGAATAGGGTACCGCAGCACGGCTCGTCTGCCCCGTAGGTTGCTGCATCATACGGGGGCGGGTGTTGCTTCCCGAGGCTTGATGTGACCAACCAGCCTTCCTCTTATTCTCATTTTCCAAGGCCTTTAGCTTCCTTTCTACCACAAATGCTCTGTCCACCATCTTTTGGAAGCTTTCATACTCATTCGAGGACATTGCACACTGCATCTCTGCGGTAAGTCCTTCCACGAAACAATCCTGTTTCTGCTCATCAGTCTCTATGTCCCGTGGGGCATAACGGGATAGTTGAGTAAATTTAGTGAGGTATTCCCTCACCGTCATGTTTCCCTGCTGCAGTCCCAAAAACTCCTTCCTCTTGTTTTTGAGTTCACCTCTTGGGATGTAATGGTTGCGGAAGCTACGCTTGAACTCTTCCCAAGTGATGTTCTCAGGGTCATGATGGGCGGCCACGTAGGCGGTCCACCAATCAGCAGCAGGTCCATGCAATTGATGAGAAGCAAACAGCACCCTCTCATACCCTTGGCACTGTATGATCCTCATCTCACTTTCAATGGTCTTCAGCCAATCATCTGCCTCCAGAGGTTCAGCAGCACTTGCAAACTTTGGAGGTTGAGTTCCTAGAAACTCACTCAACCTGGGTTGGCGTGGTGCAGCTTGTGGAGGTGGAACTTGATGCAAGTTGGCCACCACTTGAGTCATGTTCTGGATGAGCTGATTTTGATTCTCCAGCATTTGGTGGAGGGGATCAACTCCTTCACGGCGACCACCCCGGTCCTGGCTTCCAGAAAGATGAGGGTTGCATGCCTCATCGTTGTTGTTGGCGGGGTTGGCAGCACGTCCTTTTCCTCTTCCAGCCATCTCGCAGAATCAACCAATGTTAATTTGAAAGCATTTAGTACCATCTTACTACTTTCATTTGTTTGTACTTTGAAGTGTTGAGGTTTTGTTATTCTTTTCTAAGGGTTCACTTTTCACACAAAAATAAATGCAATATTATTTCAAGTGGGTTCACACACCAAAACAAAACAATCTAAAGACGAGGCTGTGGACAATTGCTCATGGCTTCCACAACTCACGTCACACAACAAGCATTAACACACCATTAACTATTCGTAACGACTCGACTATTCGACATCCTTCTAATTTAAGGGAAAGGCTCTACACTACTCATTTTCTTGAGCTGGCTCCTCAGGATCTTCCTCATCATTTCGGCTGCCTTCTGACTCTGCTTTGGGTGGGGAGGCTGCTGGTGGAGAAGTGCGACGACGCCTGATCGCTCGGCGATCTGGGGAGTCAGGAGTCCATGTATCATTCACGGTGACACACAGTTCATTCCCATCTCCTCTTTCTCTCGCCCTTAAGCAGGCTCGCAGCAACGCCTCCGTTTCCTTCAGGGTGTCCCGGACACCCTGAAGCTCTTGTTGACACTTCTGCAGTCGAGTGCTGAGCATAGAAGCATCTTCCAAGCACAAGTCCATGTGCTCATGGGAAGTCCCTTGCTGCACCGGCGGGTACTTGTACTCCGTGGTACCACTCTCACGTTGGAGGACATACATGTACTCAGTCTTGTCCAGGTGGCGACGATAGATGTGACTCTGGCAGGTGATGGCCTCCCAGGTGACATCCTTCTCCGCATCCACCTGTGTCGCTCTACAAGCTGGAGAGTGGTGAATCTTAAGCAGCTGATTTTCGTGTATTA
Organism: Neostapfia colusana; assembly: GCA_030760725.1. Lineage (NCBI taxonomy): Eukaryota > Viridiplantae > Streptophyta > Magnoliopsida > Poales > Poaceae > Neostapfia > Neostapfia colusana. Next base: position 90,197,450 of record JASWHV010000003.1, read on the forward strand.
TCCTCATCTCTGAACTCCATTCTTCCCTCTTCTCACGGATGGTCCTGGTGGAGTTATAGTGGATGATTAGCTTGCCCGTATTGCCGGCGGCTTCGAGCATACGCCGAAGACGGCGCAATAAGCCTCCTACTGCCAATCCGTATGAAAGGTACGTCACCGGACGGCTCTCCTCCCTCTCGGCAAGAGCAACTACGGGAACTCTCCCTCCTGTGGACTTGCGAGCGGTGCGAATCATGCGAACCATCTAAAACAAAAAGAATTTAAAATAAGGTTAGATAAACTCTCAAACAAAAATCCTATTTTGAATGAAAGTTGGGGTAAGATGAAGAAAGTGACTCATTTAAATAACACTTTTCAATCCACACCTTTGTAAAATAGTTTTTTAAGAAAATAGGGCCCTTAAATACGTCCATTTCTACCTAGGTCCACGTTCCTACGGGCAACCTTGGCTCTGATACCACTTCTGTCACACCCGGTTTTTCCGAAGAAACAACCAAGTGAATATCACATGTATGCCAGGATCATTTTCTCATACATGTGATGACAAATAGTGAAGCATCATTTATTACAAGCCAGGTGTCGAATATAAATAAGTCTTACATCGCAAATGTCTCAATGGACAATAATACGTTCATCACAAATAAATAAACTAGCAGCGGAATATTATTCTTGAAGGCTCCATCACAGGCGTTGCCCGGGGGTCTCCATGAACCTAGAAACCTTCTTCGGGTCCAAAGTCTTGGTCATTATACACCACCTCATTATCTTGACCTGAGCAGCAATATAAACCAACAAAATATGCAAGGTTGAGTACCAATGGTACTCAGCAAGTGTGGGAAAGTTATGTCATGCATGGCTAGAACAAGAGAAGGTTGAACTCATGGTTAAAGCACTATGCAAGTAATACCTATCACCTTAGCTTATTAAGCACCTACATTACTACACAGGTGAAATTGTCCCAACCTCCCAACCCATCATCATAACCAATAACCATAACATCATTTCCAATGTTAAGCTCCCCGCTTAACATCCACAACTTCCAAAACCATCAATCCTCTAATCATGAATAAGTCCAAGCCGCTCTTGACCGTGAGCACGGCTGTCATGACAGTTTTGACTCTGCAGAGTTTGTACCACTGTACCCACATGTAGTGATTTCATCCCCCGTTGCCGGGTGGACTAAAAGAACCTCCATTATGCCAGTGGCTACGATCCACATTCACACTTCCCAGGTGTGTAGCCAGGAGATCACTACAAAGCCTTTACAAAGGGATTCCCGACGAGCGTGGGCCCACTGAGGTTTCACCCCTAACAGCATACAAGAGGCTCCAACCCCGCTGCAGTGGCCCCCTCTTGAGCCTTGCGGTTCATATGGTAGTCCAGCTGACACCTACTCCCCGCACCATCCAACACACCCATACTACGCCGGGGATACACCTAATTAATTGGCCAAGCTGCCCCATCTCAGCATGTGGTTGACACTGTAAAGCCAGGTTACATGCTCCATGAACCGGTCCTTAGGGTCCAGGCAAGTACTAAACACAAACCCAAGTCTCGTGCACCCAGCACACAACCAAAACATCCAACTTGCCTTGATCCCTACCTCTACATAACTCACAATATCTCATTCAAGAGTATGGTAAAATAAACTGATGATCTCATATCCCAAATATCACATTCTAAGCATGGCTAAGCATATGCATAATAATAAATGACATGATAAAATAAATCCCAACCCAAGCTACAAGGAAACAAGGTAATGCAATTCTAGGGAACTTCCTAACATGGGTTTCATATTTCAATTGACAATGCAAATAATTCTAGCTACACATCCTAGCATAGGATCAAAGTGGTCAAGGACACTTGCCTCCTTCTTGCTGCTCTTGAAATGGGTAGTCCTGATCTTGGAAAGGGATAACTTGCTCTTGAACAGGTTCTACTTCATACCATCACACATAGCAAAAGAAAAACACAATCCATAAGACATAGTTCACACTTCCACTTCATACAAACCACACATTCACATCCATGAAAGTAATTCACCATTATATGTGTTGTGGTTACTCTATGTGTGCTGATTTGTGGCTTGCATGCACTTTTAATCATGTGTATATGATTCCTACTTTTGTGTTCACATTTATACTTACCTACTATATATATGAGTTTCCAATTTAAATAAATTCCTTATATTACACATTTAGCTACCAAGTATGCATGAAATGTATTTTCCTTCTCCATATGTGCCTTCAGAATTTCTACCAACCCTAAACTGAATTCTTTGGATTTTAGAAACTCCATTTATCATTTACTAGTTGCTATATTTTCAGATTTATTTTCCCATGCATAATTGTGTAGTTTATCATGAAATTAGTAATACACATCATCTAAACAGAATAGGTTCTGGTCCTAAAGAATTTAATAACACATTTTGACCTTTGCCTCTGATGTAAACTATTTCACTATTATTTTCCCTATTTTCTAAAACTATTCATTACTTAAAAATGTGTCCCTAAATGTGAATAATAAATTAAACAGATTCAATTCAGCCCAAAATATGTTTTTATCTCACTCCAAAGTTTTCTAAATACTGAGAAAGTTTTTAATTTAATTATGACAATATGTTTGTCCCACTTTTTAATTTTTAAACACTAGCCACATATTCAATTTCCTAATTTAAATACAAAACAGGGCTAAAAAGTTAAACTTACCCCACTACAGGGTCTATAATATTATTTTAAGAATTTCTAGGGGTCTAGCTACACTTATCAGAGGTGTTTTTCCTAATTTTTATTAAGTCCAGGGGCTAAAACTGTTTTTTAAATGAATTTACATGATTTTCTGGAGTTCCAGAGGCTAGATCAGAAGTTTCCGGGGCTAGCTCTTATTTCCCGAGAACCCCAGGGGGTAGCACGTAAGATTTCCAGTCTTTATAACGCGGGGCTGACGTGGACCGTCCGATTTTAAACCGACGGCCGAGATTATAACGTCGAACCGGTACGCGGGGATTTAAAGTCTACCGTGCGATTTAAAATAGATGGCGCACAAGCAGCCACGTCGCTCTGATCGAGCGCGGGCGGCGCTGCCGGCGGCGCACGGCGGCGGGAAGCGGCGATCTCGCCGGAGACTTTCGGGTTTTCGAGAATTCTTCCTAGAACTGTGATTTTATGGTATAGATCGGTGGAGGGGAGGTCGGGGATCTCACCTCGGGGGTTTTCTTGAGCTCAGAGGTCCTGGAAGGTGATCGGCGACGAGGTCCGAGGCGAAACCACGGCGAAGCTCGTCGGTGCTGTGTTTACACCGCAAGTCACCGAGTTTTCTGCACCTGCAAGATTCCCCGGAGGCGGTGGATCAAGACCAGCGAGTTAGATCGGAATTTCCGAGCTTAGATCGGCCAGAATTCCCCAGAGAAGTCTCGGTTCTCACCAAAGGAAAAATCGGCGATCGCGTGGGAAAAACAGAACGAGGCCTGGGTTTTTATAGACGGGCCGTGTGAAAACAGGAATCGGGACTATAGACGACGGCCGGAAACCGTCGTCAATAAGGACACTACCGTTGTCAATAAGTTATTGACGACGGTAAAACTTTATAGACGACGGTTTTCGGCTGTCGTCAATTATTAGTCGTCAATAAATTTATTGACGACGGTTACCGTCGTCAATAATCTTATTGACAACAGCTAAATCTAGCTGTCGTCAATAAACTTATAGACGACAGCCAAATCAGGCTGTCGTCAATAAGCTTATTGACGACGGCCAGGAAACCGTCGTCAGTAACCGTGGCTTATTGACGACGGTTTACACTAGGCCGTCGTCAATAACAATTGCTTATTGACGACGGTTTCTGGTACCTGGCCGTCGTCAATACTAATGGCTTATTGACGACGGCCAAGTACCAGAAACCGTCGTCAATAAGCTTTCCAATTTTTTTAAAAAAAAAACAGAAAATCCTGCCCTGGCTTCGAGGCCAGCCCTGGCTCGATGGCCAGATCACAGGCAATCAAAATATACATCACAGAATTGCATAAAAACACTATACGCACGCCACACTACCCTACGCTACCCCGACCGCTGCCACCGGAGTCCAGGAAGTCGTCGTGTGCTCGTCCAAACGCTGGTTGCTGAGGGGATGGAGTTTCCTGAGCCCGCGTCGCCGATCACTATGATGTACATGTATAGTTAGACAAATTAGAAGTTCACAAATGTGTATATGATTAAATAAACTCATTACAAGTTAAAATTGAGCAAGTTAGCTAGATTTGGCTATGTTTGAGTAAGTTTGCTCATATTTTACTAAGTTTGAGAAGTATAGACTAGTAGTGTTTGTGTTTGAGCTAGTTCAAAAAGTTTTGGCTATGTTTGAGTAAGTTTGGTCATATTTGACTATAGTTGAGTAAGTTGTACCATATTTTACTCAGTTTGAGGATGTTTAACTAGTTTTCTCTAAGTTTAAGTAAGTTTGATCAAATTCAACTAAATTTGAGCAAATTTAACTAGTTGCAGCTATTATGAGAAATTTTGTACCTGTGCTCCTGACGTCGGCCCCTGTGGTAGCTGTATCGGTGGCGGCGCCCACTGAGGAAAGACAACGGGTTGTCCTGTGGCCATAGCCTGCAAATATGAAGTAAATTATTATACATGTCATTTATATATTAGAAACGTTAAGTACAATGATCTGGACTTACCTGCATGGCAGCTTGCAGCTGTAGCATGTACGAGTGTTGATACTCGTCCCTAGCCCGGAGCTCGGCTGCCTGCCTCTCATTCGTGAGCCTCAGCGCTTCCTGCGTCCTCTGGAGCTCCTCCTGGACACTCTGGAGCTCCAGATCACGGCTGCCACGCCTGCTGGATCCACCCTGCGATGAAGAGGCCCTCGAGTAAGACCGCGCCTCCCTCGAGTCTACTACTCCATCGAAGATGGCCAACCTACACAACGAAGTAAGAGTATTAAAGTTTCATATCTCGAAGTTAATGAAAGTAAATGAAAACAACAGAACTCACCGGCCGTGAGGTTTACCGCCACCGCTTGCATAGGCGGCTTCAGGTACGATCGGCGAGTTCTGCCAATCGTAATCGTCGCCTCGAAGCCTCCGCACCTCCTCCCCATACTTTTCCTGAAAATACAGAAAATTAAAGTCATCAGAAGTTTTAAAGATAATACAATTAAGTCAACTAAAGAACTCACCAACGTCTCTGTCGCTGTCTGAGAAGACAGCTGATCAGGCTGTGAGGGGTCACTTCCCATGTGACCCCTCCTCCACACTTGGATAGCGGTCGGCTCCTGACCGATCTCGCGCTCCTATCGATACGTGTTAGCACAATGATAGCGATAGAAATTAACTAGAATATAATTCGAGTATCACTTACCATCCGTTTAGCAAGGCATACGTAGCCGTCCCTGCCAAGACGGTGTTTCCCGTCCGTCCCTCGACTATGTCGGTGGGTCATCGACACGCCTTGGAAGCCCTGGCTCGCCCAACGAGCACACAGGGAACTGTAGGCGTCCGGACAGGACTCAAGCCACGGTACGCTGACCTGCACACATTTGTTGTTGGATGAAAACATTGATGAAAATTGGATAATGAAGCAAAGTAAAATAAAGATTTTACCTCTGCGTACTGTGCCTCCGTCAAGTACTTGTCCGCCACATCCCTAAACTGCCCCGGCTCACCCTCGTCCGGATGCAACTTATAGTACGCCTTCGTAGCCTGAATGCGAGCCGTTGAAATCGACTGCGTCAGGAGCTTCCTAGCGTTGTTGTTGAAGACCAGGCGAGCGTGATCCAGCTGGGCCTCGTCCTCCAAACGGTAATATTTCTACAAGTAGAAATATACAAGTTAATGTATTTAACATATAATAGGTTTGCATTTAACGAATAGACGATTTACTTACCATGAATTCATGCCACACATGTTCCTGGTGGTTGCCGTAGGTAATGTCCTGGGCCGTAGCGTAATTGTCCCAAGACGTAGCAGCCTGTCCGTTCACTAGACCGGGGTAGTGACAACGGATGAGCTGGCCCAGGAGAGCGTTGACCTGGCGGTGGCGTCCTTGACCCGTGAACGAGTCATCGGCCCAAGACCTAATACACGATTCTCAATTAGTACATATATAAGTGTTAAAATATCTAAATTGATTTGTTATAGATTTACTTACCTATCGCCAACCGGGCGAATAACGACCCGATCTTCTGGCCATGCAGGAACCGGAGGAGGAGCCACTGTGGAGCCGGCTCCACATCAGGCTCTGTGGAAGGCTCTGAAGCAGGGTCTGAATCCTGCGGTGCCGGAACCTGAAGAGGATCCGAAGCAGGATCTGTAACAGGCTCCGAAACCTGTGGTGTCTGAAGAGGACCCCTGGCCTCTGTCTCCTCAGACGTAGAGTCGTCCTAAAAATTTGAAGATTGGTAATATAGATTTAAGAAAGTTATTTATATAATTTATGTAATTTAATATTCTTTACCTGTCGTGACCGCTCTCGTGACCCCTAGCCTCTGTCGAGGCCCAACAGCTGAGACAGTATACCATTGCTAGACTGACAGCCCTGGAAAACGGAGTCTGCTCTCGGGGGCAGAAAGCCCCGCGTCCCCCGTCATCTACTGCTCGATGACATCCTGATGAAAGGAAATTTGATAATGAATTTAAAGGAAAATATAGAAGACGAAAGAAGAGATGAAAGAAACAATACTTGTACTCAATTTCAAAATTCATCAGTATCACGATCATGTACTCTACTTCAAAGCGAATATTTCTCGCGTCATTGGCGAAATCTGGATCAAAACGGTCAAGCGCCTTCCATGCCTCACCGTCCGACGGGTGCACCATCATGATGTTGTTCTCACGTACACCTTCTTTATGCCACCTCATGTGTCTAGCTGTTTTTTTAGATAGAAACAAACGCTTGAACCTAGGTGTGACAGGCAAGTAGCGAAGCTGCTTCTGTGCGACTTGAGTCATTACTTTTGAACCGTCGTCATTAACAACTTCGACAAATCTCGCTTTACCACATTTTAAGCACTTGTTCTCGTTGGCATGCTCTCTCCAAAAAAGCATGCAATTGTCTAGACACATATCAATCTTCTCATATTTCATACCTAGACCAGAAATCAACTTCTTAGACTGATACATATCTTTAGGCACTTTATGTGGTTGTGGAAGGATATCGCTGATCAATTTGATAAGATCGTTGTAGCAGTTATTGGAGAAGAAATACTTAGACTTAATGGCCATAAATCTAGTCATGAAAGTAAGGAGCGTCACTTCGGTGTGTTCATGCAACGGCTCTTCCGAAGCTTTGAGAAGCGTGAAAAACGCTTCAACCTCCGTTGGAGGAGGATCCTCCATCAATTCAGGATTTATGGCATCAAGCATCTCGTCCATCCTATCGACCCCCGTGTTGTCATCCTCATCTGAAACTTGTAAGGGTTGAGAAGAAGTCTCACCGTGAAAGGTCCACACCTCATAATCTTGCATGAAACCGTATCGACATAAGTGAAACGCCAAATTCACTTTGTCCCAACACTTTGCACCTTGACATTTCGTACATGGGCACCGCACCTTATCGATCTTTGACAATGAAAAAGCTCGATCTACAAAAGCATCTGTCTTTGCGAACCACTCATCCGAGTGACCACCAGAACTGTTCTTCCAACCGGTATACATCCAACTATGATCCTCACCCATGTTTGAATCTGCAGTTTAATGTCAAGGAAATTATAGTTACTTTATAATTTATTTATGTCACGGCCCTACATCTATTGGAAAGGATAGGTCCTAAACCCACCCAAGAGTGATCGAGCGGAGCATGCTCATGACGAGACGCGTGGTATGGATCCGAACGAAATTTCGGCAGCATAACCCCGCTGTTCTCCACTGCACGCCCGAAAATGGTGCAGCAGAGAACAACAGGGTTATGCCGTCGAAATCTTGTCTAGATCTAAACCCGTGTTTCATCACATGCCACGCCCCCTCGGTCACTCCCAGGCTGTCCAAAAAGGGACAATTCCGAACGTACACGCCTCACATGCGTAACACATGTGAGACGGGCCCGTTCGAAACGGGTGACGCATGTTGTATAGGTTTACGTCAATCTTTCGTTTATGAGTCATTTAGAAGAGAGGGAGGAAAGAACGAGAGAGAAGGAAAGAACGAGAGACAAAGAAGTGTGTCAGCCGTCCTAAGTTATGTCCCGTTGGGGCCTGCCACTATCTTACGACGCCTTTAGGGTTAGCCGTCGTACGTCATGCCCCGTCGTAAGTGGGTCAAAGATGAAACCGCACCGTCGGGGCCCGCCATCCACGCGCGGGAGCTTGCCGTCCAACGTGCCTGTCTCGACTAATACATTACCACTAAATGAGCCGTGACAGACCCTAAATGGGTCGTGTCAGGCCGGACCGGGCCGAAACCCATTTATTTACATATAGTAACTAATCACACAATCAATCAAAGTATTAATTAAACAATAATCAATTACAATACTAATTAAACAATTAATCAACTAAGGTCAGACAGCGCGGCAGGGCGGGGCTTGGGGCGGGGCCGGGCGGCACAGCAGGGCGGGGCTCGGGGCGGGGCGCGTCGAGCGGCGGCGGCCGAGGCGTGTTCGTTGACAGTTAAATTGGCCCTCAAGCACTACTTATCTGTCTGCAGCCTAACCTGAGAATGCAATTCTGAGGACAAGTGAGCACAATGCAAAGTAATTCAATAGGGATCGTAAATTACTCCGTGAACCTAGAGGTCCAACCACAATCCAATCCAAAGTGTCTAGATATGGCCGACACATCAGGACTCGGCAGTTATACTATCCTACCGAGGCTTCTGCGTCAATGTAGAAGAAGCAACCTATCATTTTTTCCCTGTAACACCATTGCTTCATCAATTTAGAAATAATGGATTCATCCGCAGCTCCGCACGCCATTACTAAACACAGGGCCGTCGTCCATAGTTAGACTGAAACTGCCTTAACTGACGCCACAGACAAGACAAAAGGAAGTGGTGCTAGGATGGAAGTGTACCCGCATAAGCCTAAGGAACTAGAATAGCATTTCGGTTGCAGTTGAAGCTGCGTGTCAACTACCAAGAACTCCCGCGTGTCTGCTAATGTCGAGCTGTACACTACCAAGAACCTAACTGGATCACGCAGCACGCAGATCAGCAGCTAGCTCGACGGAGAGGTCGAGAGATTTGAACTTGGTTGGGGAGGAACCCAACTTTTAGAGCAGGGCGGATCCGAGCAGGCCTGGGATGACTCACCCGCAAGACGACGGGGACCAATCCGACCAGCGTCGCACGCGGTGGATCCCCCCACCCGGACAGAGCGAGCGGGGCGCGGAGCTGCTGTCGCGGCAGCGAGCTGGACGGCGGAGAAGGGAGGGAGGGAAGCCGGAAGGGCCGGCGGCGTCAAGCTTGGCTGCTTCGCGTTGGACTCTTCCGTCCGCACGGGAGTGGGTGTGGGACAACGCCAGTCGCGGCAAAGCCTGGAGCTTTGTTACTATTTTATTGATGTTTTACTGTTTGGGGTGAAAATTTCTTGAAGTAAAGTTTAGCAAGAAGTTAAGTCTATGGCATGAGGTAAGAGACTTTAAAAAAAGTGTGCAAGTCACAGTTGTGTCGTAACAAAGTGCGACAACAAGTCAAACAACTCTAAATTCCCGCACCGAGAAGAGGCTCGTCGTCGTCGCCGCCTCGTCGGTGGCCGGACGCAAGAGGAGGGTGGTGGTCGGCGTCTGGACCGACGGGCCGCCGCACGCCGGACCCCCCAGCGGCTGTAAGAACCGGCGCCTCCGTCGCAGCCGTCCCCGCACGCGTCGACCGAACAACAATAGTGGTTCTCTCCGCTCCAACTGTAAACGCGTTCACGATGCGGAGCAGTGTGACGCAGCTTCGGACGACCCTTCCCCTGATACAGCGCGCGCACCCCGGTCTCGCTTCGGCCACTTACGTACTTTTCAGGTGACCTCTTGTGCTTCTGAAACCCCCGTCGGTTTCAGAACATTGCTGCATCTGAAACCTTTTTTTAACGGCTGAATTGACGAGTACCTACGTTCGTTCCCAGCTCGGTTTGTGGCAGTGGTCACCTCTGTTACCACGCTGAACTGGTAGTAGCTCTCAAACGAACGTGCAAAAGAACATGCGTAGTCATTGGGAAGAAAATAACACAGGACATGCGTGCCATCCGTGAACTGTCAACGAACACTAATTCTTTCTCCAATCATTAACATATGAGCTACAAAACTAAGTGTGCAATAAAATAACATTGCATACAGCTCCTCATCCAAGAGAAATACAAAAAAAATGAAATAATGAATATGAAGTTGTTCAAGAGTCGGCCGCAGGGGGGCGGGGGGAGTGCCGGAGGGGGAGGGGCAGGGCGGCGGCGACCGGCGATGGCCGGCGGGCCATCGGTGGCCAGCGCGAGGTGGAGGAGGGGAGGGGGGAGGGAGGTGGCATACTCGTTGGTCGGCGGATCAGCGGCGGCGGCGGTGGCGGGGACCGGCGGCGGCGGCGACCGGCGGCGGCGGCAGGGACCGGCGGGGAGGGCGACGGCGACGAGACTGATCGGCGCGAGTCGGGAGGCGGCACTGTGGCCGCCTCCCGGCTCGCGTACAGGTTATATGTCTGGTAATTGATGACGGTGCCAGGTCACCGTCGTCAATAACTCCTCGGGTGGGCCCGAATTAAGTTAAAGACGACAGGCGCCGTCGTACAATAATTTATTGACGACGGTTCTCGTTCAGCCGTCGTCAATAACTGTGTTATTGACGATGGTGCTAGGTCACCGTCGTCAATAACTCCTCGGGTGGGCCCGAATTAAGTTAAAGACGACGGGCACCGTCATCAATTATTTATATACGACGGTACTCGTTTAGCTGTCGTCAATAACTGTGTTATTGACAACGGCTTTTTCTAGCCGTCGTCAATAAAATTAAAGACGACGGCCCCGTCGACAATAAATCTGGCCGTCGTCAATGATCGTTTTTCCTGTTAAGCACCTACATTACTACACAGGTAAAATGGTCCCAACCTCCCAACCCATCATCATAACCAATAACCATAACATAATTTCCAATGTTAAGCTCCCCGCTTAACATCCACAACTTCCAAAACCATCAATCCTCTAATCAAGAATAAGTCCAAGCCGCTCTTGACCGTGAGCACGGCTGTCATGACAGTTTTGACTCTGCAGAGTTTGTACCACTGTACCCACATGTAGTGATTTCATCCCCCGTTGCCGGGTGGACTAAAAGAACCTCCATTATGCCAGTGGCTACGATCCACATTCACACTTCCCAGGTGTGTAGCCAGGAGATCACTACGAAGCCTTTACAAAGGGATTCCCGACGAGCGTGGGCCCACTGAGGTTTCACCCCTAACAGCATACAAGAGGCTCCAACCCCGCTGCAGTGGCCCCCTCTTGAGCCTTGCGGTTCATATGGTAGTCCAGCTGACACCTACTCCCGCACCATCCAACACACCCATACTACGCCGGGGATACACCTAATTAATTGGCCAAGCTGCCCCATCTCAGCATGTGGTTGGCACTGTAAAGCCAGGTTACATGCTCCATGAACCGGTCCTTAGGATCCAGGCAAGTACTAAACACAAACCCAAGTCTCGTGCACCCAGCACACAACCAAAACATCCAACTTGCCTTGATCCCTACCTCTACATAACTCACAATATCTCATTCAAGAGTATGGTAAAATAAACTGATGATCTCATATCCCAAATATCACATTCTAAGCATGGCTAAGCATATGCATAATAATAAATGACATGATAAAATAAATCCCAACCCAAGCTACAAGGAAACAAGGTAATGCAATTCTAGGGAAACTTCCTAACATGGGTTTCATATTTCAATTGACAATGCAAATAATTCTAGCTACACATCCTAGCATAGGATCAAAGTGGTCAAGGACACTTGCCTCCTTCTTGCTGCTCTTGAAATGGGTAGTCCTGATCTTGGAAAGGGATAACTTGCTCTTGAACAGGTTCTACTTCATACCATCACACATAGCAAAAGAAAAACACAATCCATAAGACATAGTTCACACTTCCACTTCATACAAACCACACATTCACATCCATGAAAGTAATTCACCATTATATGTGTTGTGGTTACTCTATGTGTGTTGATTTGTGACTTGCATGCACTTTTAATCATGTGTATATGATTCCTACTTTTGTGTTCACATTTATACTTACCTACCATATATATGAGTTTCCAATTTAAATAAATTCCTTATATTCAATTACTACACCTTTTAGCTACCAAGTATGCATGAAATGTATTTTCCTTCTCCATATGTGCCTTCAGAATTTCTACCAACCCTAAACTGAATTCTTTGGATTTTAGAAACTCCATTTATCATTTACTAGTTGCTATATTTTCAGATTTATTTTCCTATGCATAATTGTGTACTTTATCATGAAATTAGTAATACACATCACCTAAAGAATTTAATAACACCTTTGCCTCTGATGTAAACTATTTCACAATTATTTTCCCTATTTTCTAAAACTATTCATTACTTAAAAATGTGTCCCTAAATGTGAATAATAAACTAAACAGATTCAATTCAGCCCAAAATATGTTTTTATCTCACTCCAAAGTTTTCTAAATACTAAGAAAGTTTTTAATTTAATTATGACAATATGTTTGTCCCACTTTTTAATTTTTAAACACTAGCCACATATTCAATTTCCTAATTTAAATACTAAACAGGGCAAAAAGTTAAACTTACCCCACTACAGGGTCTATAATATTATTTTAAGAATTTCTACGGGTCTAGCTACACTTATCAGAGGTGTTTTTCCTAATTTTTATTAAGTCCAGGGGCTAAAACTGATTTTTAAATGAATTTACATGATTTTCTGGAGTTCCAGGGGCTAGATCAGAAGTTTCCGGGGCTAGCGCTTATTTCCCGAGAACCCCAGGGGGTAGCACGTAAGATTTCCAGTCTTTATAACGCGGGGCTGACGTGGACCGTCCGATTTTAAACCGACGGCTGAGATTATAACGTCGAACCGGTACGCGGGGATTTAAAGTCTACCGTGCGATTTAAAATAGATGGCGCACAAGCGGCCACGTCGCTCTGATCGAGCGCGGGCGGCGCTGCCGGCGGCGCACGGCGGCGGGAAGCGGCGATCTCGCCGGAGACTTTCGGGTTTTCGAGAATTCTTCCTAGAACTGTGATTTTATGGTATAGATCGGTGGAGGGGAGGTCGGGGATCTCACCTCGGGGGTTTTCTTGAGCTCGGAGGTCCTGGAAGGTGATCGCCGACGAGGTCCGAGGCAAAACCACGGCGAAGCTCGTCGGCGCTGTGTTTACACCGCAAGTCACCAAGTTTTCTGCACCTGCAAGGTTCCCCGGAGGCGGTGGATCAAGACCAGCGAGTTAGATCGGAATTTCCGATCTTAGATCGGCCAGAATTCGCCGGAGAAGTCTCGGTTCTCACCGGAGGAAAAATCGGCGATCGCGTGGGAAAAACAGAACGAGGCCGGGGTTTTTATAGACGGGGGAGGGCGGTGGGTTTGTTTAGATCGAGTGGGAGTCCTCCGGAACCAGAATTCGGCCGGAAATCCGGTCGGTTGCGATAGCGCACGCGCGGGTGAACAGTCCGAGTTTCGGACGATCGGGGGTTAGGGATGACAGGTGGGTCCCACCTGTCTGAGAGAGAGAGCGCGGGCGCGCGGCTGCGGGCTGGCGTGAGGCAGGGTGGGCCGACTGGTGGGTTTCGGCCCACTGGCCGGTTTTTTTTCTGTTTACTCTTTTTCTTTTTCTATTTTTTTTCTGATTTGAGTTTAATTTGAATTCCAGTTTGAATTTGAATTTTTGCAAAACATGCAACACGTCCAAAAATTTTTAAATTCCCCTCTTAACATGATTTAGGGCTTTGAATCAAAATTTTGGGGTGTTACACTTTAATAGCTTTCCAGAAAGTATTTGCTTGGCCTAAGATCTGTCCTGGTTCAAGAGTTATGAGATGTCAAAGTTACCAGAATTTCTGGAGAAAATTTGACAGTACCTCCCTGCTTTAGGTACTGATTTGATCCAAGAATTCCAGTTATTTCTGCTCCCAATCTGACAAAACTTTCTGTTACAAAGTTGTAACCCATCTCATAAGATTTCCAGAACTACCTCATTTTTTTATTTTTGGATTTTTATGCAGAAAGTTATACTCAATTTACAGAGAGTTTACAGAGAGTCTTTGCTCTGCCCTGTTTTCTGGACAGTTTAAACTCTACTGCATTTTTTGATTGGTTAAGAGATGAAACACCTCTGGACCTCCACAGAAAAGTTGTAAAACTCTTCCAAATCTTTCCAGAAATGTATCATATGACCCAACATCGAAAGAACTCAACCTCTAACCTCTGATCAACTTCAGCCTTAATTCAGCTGAAAACAGAGTGCCCTGTCCTTAGCAACCTATAAGTTGAAAACTTGTTAACTTTGAATATCTTGATTAAGGGAAGGAGTTACATCAAGTTTTACTGCTTTGGATTAAAAACCTTCAAGTTTTTCAATGAAGTTGTTCATTTAGTGGAGTGTGACGTCGATGCGTCACCAGAGCATGTCGGTACTTAGCCGGCTTCGTTAGTTCAGTGGCACTAAACGTCACTCGCACAAGGATACTACACGTCTACCGTTTCGTGGTTAGACTACCTGCAGATAATCCACACAATTGTCAGACTCGGCTGCACACCGAGCCCGGTATCCACACAGTTCGTACACCCGGCCGTCATCACTCGCCCGGATGTTCTCAAGCCAAACACGCCTTGAGGTACATGTTCACGTTACTAACCACGTGTCGGGGTCTCTAGAATTGCACCACGCACACCCGGGACAGACGTTGCTCGTATGCTCCAAACGACATGAGGAGTCGTAGAGAATATTAAAGCGAGTCGGGTTACCTGCCACCCGTGGGGTTCCACCCTTCAGCTTGTGCGCACTGGTGGACAGCGCTTACGTGAACCCCCCAAGACATAAACTTCCCGAGATGCATGATTTTCCGACATAAGCAAATAGGTTAGTATGCCACTTTCTATACACTAATAACATCCTTATATGGGCTACTAACTCGTTCTCACTGGATTTTTGAAAAAAGATGACCTTTGTAGTGCGTTAAACCTCAAGCGAGCTCTGATACCAACGCTGAAACGACCCGACGGTCTTGTCGAGCCAGGATCACGCTGAGGGGTGCTCCGTTGCACAGCACCGGATAACACACATCAAAGGCACAAAGCGGAAGCAAAGTTCATTACATAAAGAGGTTTCTGAACATTTTTACAACCAAATATGTTCAGTCTACACTCACGGGCGTAGACTACGCATCAAGTTCACGTTCAGCCCGTGAACGTGTCCTTGCTAGCACACACGCACACTAACACGGCGGCGTGCACGACTCCCACTCGACGGGGTTCCCCTCCTGGGGTTCCATCTCCTCCTCTGGAGTCCCTTCCTCATAGAACCCTGCAAAAGCTTCAAATAGAAGCAGTGAGCATGAAGGCTCAGCAAGACTGACCCGTCTCTCCTAAACATGAAACTGCTACATGGAGGGTGATGGGTTACATGAGGCAAAATAAGTTGCAAGGACTCGCCTAATTAGTGGAACCTTACTTTCAAGTTTTAGCAGCAGGTTGTGGAGAACCTTACGCTAAGGCACATGAGAGAGACGCAATCAAACAAGAAACGCATTTCTCTCATGTACTTTGCCCAAAGTTGAAAGGAACTTTAATTAGCTCTAAACTACAGCATATCATTAACAATCAACGTCCATCATTCAATCAGCAACATTTTAATCTGTGACTAGCCTATTCTTTCTACGTCATGGTACAGTGAACAAGTAGTACTCACTGACCGCGAGGGACGACGATTATAATCGATTTACACCTGCAGGGTTACCCGAATAACCCGTCACGTATGCCCGTACTCGATGTTGCCTACAGCAACCATCACGGACGTCGTACGCAACCACCTTTCACCCGTCAGCCGAATGTTGAACCGGTCCAATCGTCGCGAGCAAGAGGTCTCTGCACACGCATCTCAGTGCCGCCAGCCGATTTACACCTTGAGCTCTCAATCTACCCTCTGAACGACCAGCTATGCCTCAACACCCAGCTACCCGAGTTACATTGGTTTCCTGGTCCCCATATAGCTGTTAGGTCTTCGGTACTGTTCTAGCTTGTTCAACAGGCCCGCACACGGCTCAGTCCTCAATCGACACAAGCGGAGCTATAGCACCCAGGCCCCAAAGTCCTGCTGCCCTTACTCTCCGCTCGGTCTCATTATTCTTGCCACGTGTATCATGTGCTATCTCTATCCGAGTCGAGTGCCTCTAGCCTATGCTCGCGAGTAGTTCCAACTACTCGACTTGTACCGAATCCTACATAATCTTAGCATTGCAATAGCTAACGGGGTTTTCAATCCTAGTCCCAACCCATGGTTTTCTTGACTATGCAATTGGGTTTCCAAACAAGACTCTAATGCAAGGAATCATAATACTCAAGTAAGTGCTCAAAACAATAAAAATTTGTAAGAAGGTTAATGCAAACTGGCGCTTGCCTTGCTGCTCTTGGTCGTGGGCTAGCTGCTCTTCCGGAGTAACGAAGTCTAGTACTTCGGGTTCCTCCTCGACCTTAGCGACTACATGATATAAGAAGTACATGTATTAATTAAATGCATTTGAATTGAGTTTTAAACTTGTGAACCTTTTAAGTCTCACTAGACAGACCCAAAGACTGTGAAACTTTTACTGTGGCTTGGTTACAACCGAAACAGAGACTTGGTCAAGTTTTAGTTGCAGCAAAGCTCATTTGAGCCCTCCACAATAAATTATGTCCTTGACCTTAATTGGAACTCTTATGGTGTTCTAGGGATTTTCATTGGGGCAACTCATGACTTTCTGAAAACTAGATTTTCAGAGGGTTCTAATGGAGTTGGTCTCACTTAATTTGAAGGTTCTAGCTAAAGATATGAGCTAGAAAAATTCAGAGAAAATTCTGAAAATGTTTCTGAACATTTTCTATTTTCTCTGGAACAGTTTATTTAATCACCCCATTAGGAGGATCAAAAGAGCTCGAATGGATCTGAATTTTTTATGGTAGCTCAGGGATATTTTGGTGAACATCCCAGCGAAATTTCAGAATTTTCCTCCAAAGGATTCTCCAGTTAAAATTCCAAACAGTTTAAATTTGAGGAATTAATTCTGGAGAATTAAGGATTTTTATGAAGTGAAACTTGATTTGCTGGAAAGTGCTCAGAGAGCTGAATCCAACAAAATTTGGTTCACTCGATTTGGAGTTTCCTAGCCCAAGTTATGTGGATTTGAAGTTTGAATGAAATCTGAAAATCAAGGGAAAAGTTTAAATCTGCTGGTGGGCCACGGGGACACGTGTTGTGTGCTGATGCGTCAGCACACCGGGGTCTACGGAGTCTTTTGCGCGTCAGCACACTGGATCTGAGCCGCAGCCCGATCCCGATTTAAATTATGAGCCGCTGCCAGGCGGGCCCCCGCGTCTTATTCTTCCTCCCGCCCTCTTCTTCGCGTCCGTGCGCTCCCCCCCCTCGCCGGAGCAGACGGCTGCTCACCGGACCGGCGTTTTCGGCCGCCGCCCAGCCAGAGACTCGCCGCCAGAGGGTTTAGGGCACCGAGGAACATGATGGTGGGCTCTGCTTGGGCTGCCTGTGGCCGTAACCAGCTCGGCGACATACGGCGGCTACTGCTTTGGTTCGGCGCCATCGCCTGAGGTCTCTGGCCCGCCAATACTTGCACCGATGGGCTCTACACCACCAGCGCAGCTCTAGGAAGTGGCTCGGGAGTGGCCGCAAGTACGGTTTCACCGTGCGACCGAATGGGTCCGCGGCGCACACCCCTAGTAGAGCTTGAAATCCGCCGCTCGGAAGCGTTTTCATGCGATGGATGCTAAAGGAGAATTGATCACCGGCTAATCCAGCATACACGTGCAAAGTTTGGTGACTTAAGGAGGAGTAGAGAAGGAGAATTTTAAGGAACTGTACCGGGAGCTCGGGTTGAGGTTGCCGGAGCAAAATCTCGGAATTCGCAGGCGAGAGCTCACGGCGTGGCTTGAGCTTCAGGTGGAAGCAGCGTGGAGTCCGTGCGCTCCTTTTGCCGCCCTTGCTCGGCCGTGGAAGTGGCTGTGGTGCGCTGCCCACGTGAGACCGATCGCTGTTCTTGAACTAAGTTGCGGCGGTCGTCGTTGATCACGGGAACAGAGGCCGAAACCTGATGGTTTAGGCGTCTGGAGAGTGGTGCTTGAGCTCAGGGTGCTGCTTAGCAGCTCGGGGAGGGGAGGGCGCGATTGTTTGCTCCGTTTTTCCCGATCAACCGAGAGCTCGAGGAAAAAGAATGCCGCTGCTCGATGTCGCCCGCGAGGATAAGAAGGCATCCGGTCTTCACTCGGCTGAGGCGGTAAGGGTCGTGTGGGGGCATGAGAAGGCCGCCCTGGGCGCCAGCGCGCGAGGTGGGAAGCAGCTGGTGGCGCCGGCTTCTTCTCGGTGGCACACCCGGCATCTGCTCGGTGGAATTTCCCACTGAGGCTGTGACTTAGTGTGCAAGTCACACCTCTTAGCTCTATGACATGTGGGTCCCACTCTCAATTTTAACCCCTGAACTTCACTCCAATTCACTGTTGTAAACAGTAGTTCCCACAAATCCCATGGTGATTTGAATTGTCTACCCTTGAGCCATTTGAATTGGTTAGAATTCAAATTGGGTTTCGTTTGAATAAATTTCAGCACATGTTCAGTTTTGAAATTCAAATAAAGTTTGAATTTGCTCCACTTAACTCATGTCAAGCCCAACTCCAAATGGAGTGAAAATTGGTGTGTGAGCTCACAAAAATGTGCTGAGTAAGAATATGTCTCCCACTTTTGAATTCATGGGATAAAACAGTTCGAATTTGAATTTGAGTTCAAACTACCCTCTTTCTAGCTATACCCTAAATGACTTCAAAAGGGTTTTGAATTTGGGTGAAACTTGGCATGGACATTCCTAGCAATGTGTAGGAGTTTTCCCAATGCCCAGCCCCTATATGATGTATGTGGGAAATACCGCTTTTGCAATATGTGAGTTTGTTTTCTAATGAGCATGTTGATGGTGGTTACTTGCTCTTCAAATGTGTTCATCCACTTGCTTCAAATGAGGTGTGTGTGTGTGGTGATGAACACTTCAAACATGTGTCAAAAACTGAGGCCCTTACACTGGCAGCCCGATGCGAGATGGAGGAGCTCCTGGCCTTGTGGTCCTCCGAGGCCCGGGCGGTCTCGAGCTTCGTCAACCAGGCAGGGTCCGCCCTGGTACCCCTTAGCTTCAGCCCGGTGAGGGCAGCGGCCCCGGTGCAGAAGGTGGCCGAGGTGATCCCCGCGCTCGAGTCTATCGGCGCCAAGCTGAACAGGCTTGAAGTGGTGGTCGCCAGTAAGCTCGAGGAAGATGGACGGGGCCTGGCGATGGAGGTCGCTACGCACGTGCTGGCGTGCTTCCTGAGCCGGGATCCCTCCTTCTCACTGGAGCCAGCGAGGCAGGGCCCCGCCGCGGAGCGGGAGGAAGCCGCTAGGGCTGAAGTCGGGGACATGGCCGCCCTTGTAGCCTCTAGGTTCCGGCGCGATCCAGGGGCATCCTAGGGCTTGTATCTTTTCTTTTTCTTTTGTCGAGTCTGTAGTCAAGCTCGTGGAGCCTTGAATGAATATACTCTTGTTGTTTTCTGTGTCTGTGTTCTTTTATCTTCTTCTTGGCTTGGCCTGGCCGAGTCCTTAGCTCCGCAAGGTACTCAAAGGTCTTCACCAATCTTGAAGTCTTGCACAGACACCTTCCTCGGGTCCTTATTGAGTTAAGGGCCCTAGGGGTCTTTGGAGCTCGCCCCGTGAGAACAGGGAGGTCCGGATCTGCCGACCACGTGGCGGGCCGGGGCTCTCTTCTGAGAAGATGGAGGTCCATCCCCGCGGGACACGTGGAGCCTTCGGAGCTCACCCCTGCGGAGGGGGCGAGGCTCGGCCCTGCCGGCCACGTGGCGGGCCCGGAGCTACCCTCTGAGGAGAGGGGAGCTCCGGCCCCGCTGGACACATGGGGCCTTCGGGGCTCGCCCCTGTGGAAGAAGTGAGACCCGGATCCCCCGGCCTTGCGCTGGAGTAGTTGATAGCTCTATCCCCCCCTTTGTGCGGTCCCCGTAGCTAAAATCTGGAGATCCTGCACACAGGTAGAGGAAGCGTAATTCTCCTCGGGGGTTCTCCCCTCCCCGTCTCTTAGTCTTATTTGGCTTACGGTCCTAGTCCGGTATACGGGGCTTGGGCAATTCTGTGCGCGAGGCACCGGGGGTCCGGCTCCCTCCGAGGTCAGCGTACGATCGTCCGGCCCCTAGTACCGGACCGTGCACTGGGGAAGCAGAGTGCACAGGCTTTTGGTACAGAACCAGGCAAAGCGGCTGTACTCCCCTAGACCTCCGAAGGACAGGGCGGGCACGCTTTGGGTCAGAACCGGCAAAGAAGGCTACACACCCTGGACCCCCCATGCACGGCGCAGGCCTTTTCTAGAGGTGACCAACTGGCACCGCAACACCTAACTGGGGGAGGCCCGAAAAGCCCCCTGGCCATCGGCTGGTGCCTCAAGCGCAACCGCCTTTGGTAGGATAGCAAATGCTGACTATGGATGAGAGCGGGAAAGGGGAGCTAAATGTATGGTGATCATACATAGAATGTGCGGTCATAGAAATTAATGCGGAATTTAAATGAGCACGTAAGTAAGAGTGTGGTAGAACAGGTTTCTGTGTAAATGCCCATAGGGGGAAGGCTGGCTGAACATGGAGGCAACGATCCGCCTCATTAAGAAGGGAAGCAAGACTCTACGCGCTTGGGGTCGGAACCAGGCCAAGCTGGACGTAGTCCTGGACCGTCCCCTGAGGCTTAGCTGCTCCGAGCGCTGTTCCTGGAGCCTATGGGATCTATTACAGAAAGGAAAAGGCATGTTCTACTAATGCTCTTGGGATAGAACATACTGTGATGTTCCACATTCCAAGGGTTCGGGAGCGGATCCCATCCTTGGTGGAGAGGAGTATGTACCTGGGGCGGCAACTTTCATGACTCGGAAGGGACCTTCCCGGCTGGGGGAGAGTTTATAGGTCCTTCGTGGGAAAGTGTGTGCCGTGGCACTAGGTCGCCTTCTTGTAGCTCCCAGACGCGCTTGGTCCTTTCGCGGTAATGCCGGAGCACCAGCCGGGGCCGTGCGTTGTGGAGTGTTGCTTGTAATCGTGCCTCATCGACGAGGTCGATATCTTCACGCCGGAGCTGGTCCTGCGCGGCTTCTACCAGGGCCCCCCGGGTACCTTCCTCTATTGGCTCAGGCCGACAAGAGGTAGGCGGGCCCGGAATCTTCTTGGGGGACCCAGGATGTCTTCTTCCATTGGCCCAGGCCAATAGGAGGTTGACGGATCTTGGGCGGCCCCCGGGAGATGAGGCTGAGGCACAGAGACGTGCGCTCGGGTGGAGCTGGCCCGGTTTTGCACCGCTGGGGGCTGGTGCTTGGGCTGCTGCAACTGCTTGGAGCTTTTCCAAGGCTGATACTGCAGTACTGCAGTCTCCACAGATCTTTTGGGGCAGTCGTAGTGGGCTACCACACTGACTCGTCGTCACTGGAGTTGGAGTCCTCATAGTTGTGTACCTCCTTTACGGCGCGCTGAGGCTCCTGAAACACCACCTGGTGGCCGACTTTGTCTTGGGTGTCGACTTTCTGCTTGTCCTCCCTTTGACAGAAAGGAGGGGCGTCAGCACCCGGTTGCTTCCCCTTGCGGAAGCGCTCCGCGGGCTTCTGAATCTCCCGGCACTCAGCAGCAGTATGGCTGCTGGTGTTGTGCACGGGGCACGGCTCGCCTTGGTCACCATCTGGAGCTGGTGACTGTCGCTGCCTCTTGTCGGGGCGTGGCCCCCGAGCTCCGCTGGGTGCTGCTGCTGCAGCAACGGGAGCTGCGGTAGGTGGTTTCATCTTGCCACCGCCCCGGTTCTTGATCTTCTTGCTGCTTCCATGGGAAGCAGCGCCAGATCCGGGCTGTCCTCCTGATTCGGAGGCTGGCTGTGAATGCCAATTCCGCCCTTCTGCTGCCCTCGCGCACTTGTCCGCCAGACTGAAGAGCTCTGAGACGTCGCGAAGCTCTCTGGTCACGAGCTTCTCAAGCATCTTCTTGTCCCGTACACCCTGCCGGAATGCCACCACCACAGAAGCATTTTGGATATGCGGGATGGTGTTCCGTACCTGGGAGAACCACTGGATGAAGGAGCGCAGCGTCTCTCCAGGTTGTTGCTGGATGGCGTGGAGGTTGAGCTTCGTGCCAGGTGTAAGGGCCTCAGTTTTGACACATATTTGAAGTGTTCATCACCACACCACACACCTCATTTGAAGCAAGTTGATGAACACAAATGAAGAGCAAGTAACCACAATCAACATGCTCATTAGAGAAAAAAAACTCACATATTGCAAAAGTGGTATTTCCCACATGTGATATAGAGGGGCTGGGCATATGAAAACTCCTACACATTGCTAAGGATGTCCATGCCAATTTTCACCCAAATTCAAAACCTTTTTGAGGTCAATTTGGCTATAGCTAGAAAGAGGGCAGTTTGAAACCATATTCAAATTCAAACTGTTTTATCCCATGAATTCAAAAGTGGGAGGCATATTCTTATTCAGCACATTTTTGTGAGCTCACACACCAATTTTCACTCCATTTAGAGTTGATCTTGACATGAGCTAAGTGGGACAAATTCAAACTTTATTTTTGAATTCCAAACTGAACTTGTGCTGAAATTCATTCAAACCAAACCCAATTTGAGTTCTACTCAATTCAAATGGCTCATGGGTGAATAATTTGAATCACCATGGGTATTTTGGGGCTCACTGTTTACAACAGTGATTAGGAGTAAATTTCAGAGGTTAAAACCCCTGGTGGGACCCACATGTCATAGAGAGAAGAGGGGAGACTTGCACCCAAAGTCACAAGTCTCGGTGGGAACTTCCACCGAGCAGCTGCCGATTCAACGCTCGGGAGCAGCTGTGCTCGCCACCGAGGAGGAGCAGCGCCACCAGCTGCTTCCTGCGCCTACACACGAGCCCAAGGGCGGTTCCAGGGCCCTCTTAAGGCGCTCCACCGAGGCAGGCACCGCTCACTTCCCCCTCTCCCGTGAACACTGAGTCCCGGCTGCTGCCTCTATGCTCGATCGGGAAAACCGCGAAAACATCTTGCCTCTTCCTTCCGTGAGCTGCTAAACGGCAACCTGAGCTCGCACTCTACCTCCCAAACTCTAGAAACCCCAAGCTCCGACCTCCTTTGCCCGAAAACGATCGCCACCGCGGCGACCTAGCCTCAGCCGAGAGTCAGGCGCCCGTGGACAGCGTTCCACAGGCGTTTTCACGGTCCAGCAAGAGAGGCAACAGGAGCGCGCGACCACCGTGCTGCTCTCCTCCAAGTTTGGAAGCAAACCGTGAAGAATCCACGGAGAATTTCCAGTTTTTGCTCCGGGACCGTAAACCGAACTTCCGGTACGTATTCTTCAAATTCTCGCTCTATGATCCTTCTCTAGCTATCAAATCTTGCACATAGACGCTGGACTAGCCGGCGATCAAGTTCCTTTCTGTAACACCCCAAAATTTTGTTAAGACCCTAAATCATGTTAAGAGGGGAATTCAAAAAAAATTTTGGACGTGTTGCATGTTTTGCAAAAATTCAAATTCAAACTGGAATTCAAATTAAACTCAAATCAGAAAAGAAATAGAAAAAAGAAAAAGAGAAAACAGAAAAAAACCGGCCAGTGGGCCGCAACCCACCAGCCGGCCCAACCAGCGCCGCGCCAGCCCGCAGCCGCGCGCGCCGCTTCCTCCCACTGACAGGCGGGGCCCGCCAGCCCTTCTTCTACCTCGCGCCCGCGCCAGGATTCTCTCACCCCGGATCAAAACCGACCCGGATTCCTGCGCATCCCCGCCGAATTCCGTTCGTAGGCGACGCGGACTTGATCTAAACCACCCCGCCGCTTTCCCCGTCTATAAAAACCCCGGCCTCGTTCTTTTTTTCCCACGTGATCCGCCGATTTTCCTCCGGTGAGAACCGAGACTTCTCCGGTGAATTCTGGCCGATCTAAGCACGGAAATTCCGATCTAACTCGCTGGTCTTGATCCACCGCCTCCGGGGAACCTTGCAGGTGCAGAAAACTCGGTGACTTGCGGTGTAAACACAGCGCCGACGAGCCTCGCCGTGGTTTAACCTCGGATCTCGTCGCCGATCACCTTCCAGGACCTCCGAGTTCAAGAAAACCCGCGAGGTGAGATCCCCGACCTCCCCTCCACCGATCTATGCCATAAAATCACAGTTCTAGGAAGAATTCTCGAAGATCCGAAAGTCTCCGGCGAGATCGCCGCTTTCCGCCGCCGTGCGCCGCCGGCAGCGCCGCCCGCGTTCGATCAGAGCGACGTGGCCGCTTCTGCGCCGTTTATTTTAAATCGCACGGTAGGTTTTAAATCCCCGCGTACCGGTTCGACGTTATAATCTGAGCCGTCGGTTTAAAATCGGACGGTCCACGTCAGCCCCACGTTATAAAGACTGGAAATCTTACGTGCTACTCCCTGGGGTTCTCGGGAAATAAGAGCTAGCCCCGGAAACTTCTGATCTAGCCCCTGGAACTTCAGAAAATCATGTAAATTCATTTAAAAATAAGTTTTAGCCCCTGGACATAATAAAAATTAGGAAAAAAATCCTCTCATAAGTGTAGCTAGACCCCTGGAAATTCTGAAAATAATATTATAGACCCTGTAGTGGGGTGAGTTTACCTTTTTAGCCCTGTTTAATATTTAATTTGGGAAATTGAATATGTGGCTAGTGTTTAAAATTTAAAAAGTGGGACAAACATATTGTCAAAATTAAATTAAAAACTTTCTCAGTATTTAGAAAACTTTAGAGTGAGATAAAAACATATTTTGGGCTGAAGTGAAGCTGTTTAATTTATTATTCACATTTGGGGACACATTTTAAGTAAAGAATAGTTCTACAAAATAGGGAAAATAATTGTAAAATAGTTTACATCAGAGGAAAAGGTCAAAAATATATTAGCAAATATTTTAGATCAGAACCTATCCTGTTTAGATGATGTGTCTTGTTATTTTTATAATAAAGTTCACACTTAGGCATAGGAAATAAATCTGAAAATATAGCAACTAATAAATGATAAATGGAGTTTCTAAAATCCAAAGAATTCAGTTTAGGGTTGGTAGAAATTATGAAGACACATATGGAGAAGGAAAATACCTTTCATGCATACTAGGTAGCTAAAAGGTGTAGTAATTGAATATAAGGAATTTATTTAAATTGGAAACTCATATATATAGCATGTAAGTATAAATGTGAACACAAAAGAAGGAATCATATACATATGATCAAAAGTGCATGCAAGCCACAAATCAACACACATGGAGTAACCACAACACATATAATGGTGAATAACTTTCATAAATATGAACGTGTGGTTTGTATGAAGTGGAAGTGTGAACTATGTCTTATGGATTGTTGTTTTTCTTTTGCTATGTGTGATGGTATGATGTAGAACCTACTCAAGAGCAAGTTATTCCTTTCCAAGACCAGGACTACCCATTTCAAGAGCAGCAGGAAGCAGGCAAGTGTCCTTGACCACTTTGATCCTATGCTAGGATGTGTAGATAGAATTATTTGCATTGTCAAGTTAAATATGAAACCCATGCTAGGAAGTTTCCCTAGAATTGCATCACCTTGTTTCCTTGTAGCTTGGGTTGGGATTTATTTTATCATGTCATTTATTATTATGCATATGCTTAGCCATGCTTAGAATTGGATATTTGGGATATGAGATCATCAGTTTATATTACCATACTCTTGAATGAGATATTGTGAGTTATGTAGAGGTAGGGATCAAGGCAAGTTGGATGTTTTGGTTGGTGCTGGGTGCACGAGACTAGGGTTTGTGTTTAGTACTTGCCTGGATCCTAAGGACCGGTTCATGGAGCTTGTAACCTGGCTTTACAGTGTCAACCACATGCTGAGATGGGGCAGCTTGGCCAATTAATTAGGTGTATCCCCGGCGTAGTATGGGTGTGTTGGATGGTGCGGGGAGTAGGTGTCAGCTGGACTACCATGTGAACCGCAAGGCTTAAGAGGGGGCCACTGCAGCGGGGTTGGAGCCTCTTGTATGCTGTTAGGGGTGAAACCTCAGTGGGCCCACGCTCATTGGGAATCCCTTTGTAAAGGCTTCGTAGTGATCTCCTGGCTACACACCTGGGAAGTGTGAATGTGGTTCGTAGCCACTGGCATAATGGAGGTTCTTTTAGTCCACCCGGCAATGGGGGATGAAATCACTACATGTGGGTACAGTGGTACAAACTCTGCAGAGTCAAAACTGTCATGACAGCCGTGCTCACGGTCAAGAGCGGCTTGGACTTATTCATGATTAGAGGATTGATGATTTTGGAAGTTGTGGATGTTAAGTGGGGAGCTTAACATCGGAAATAATGTTATGGTTACTTGGTTTTGATGATGGGTTGGGAGATTGGGACCATTTCATCTGTGTAGTAATGTAGGTGCTTAATAAGCTAAGGTGATAGGTATTAATTGCGTAGTGCTTTAACCATGAGTTCAACCTCTCCTTGCTCTAGCCATGCATGATATAATTTTCCCACACTTGCTGAGTACCATTGGTACTCAACCTTGCATATTTGTTGGTTTATATTGCTGCTCAGGTCAAGATAATGAGGTGGTGTATAATGACCAAGACATTGGACCCGAAGAAGGTTTCTAGGTTCATGGAGACCCCCGGGCAACGCCTGTGACGGAGCCCCCAAGAATAATATTCCTATGCTAGTTTATTTACTTCTGATGAACTTTTTATTGTCCAACGAGACATTTGCTATGTAAGACTTATTTATATTCGACACCTGGCTTGTAATAAATGATGCTTCACTATTTGTCATCACATGTATGAGAAAATGATCCTGGCATACATGTGATATTCACTCGGTTGTTATTCGGAAAAACCGAGTGTGACAGAAGTGGTATCAGAGCCAAGGTTGCCCGTAGGAACGTGGACCTAGGTAGAAATGGACGTATTTAAGGGCCCTATTTTCTTAAAAACTATTTTTACAAGATGTGTGTTGAAAAGTGTTATTTAATGAGTCACTTTCTTCATCTTACCCCAATTTTCATTCAAAATAGGATTTTGCTTAAAAAGTTTATCTAACCTAAGTTTAAATGCTTTTTGTTTTTAGATGGTTCGTATGATTCGCACCGCTCGCAAGTCCACAGGAGGGAGAGTTCCCGTAGTTGCCCTTGCCGAAAGAGAGGAGAGCCGTCCGGTGACGTACCTTTCCTACGGATTGGTAGTAGGAGGCTTGTTGCGCCGTCTTCGACGTATGCTTGAAGCCGCCGGCAATACGGGCAAGCTAATCATCCACTAAAACTCCACCAGGACCATCCGTGAGAAGAGGGAAGAATGGAGTTCAGAGATAAGAATTATACACGAAAATCAGCTGCTTAAGATCCAGCACTCTCCAGCTTGTCGAGCGACACATGTCGATGCGGAGAAGGATGTCACCTGGGAGGCCATCACCTGCCAGAGTCACATCTATCGTCGCCACCTGGACAGGACTGAGTACATGTATGTCCTCCAGCGTGAGAGTGGTACCACGGAGTATAAGTATCAGCCAGTGCAGCAAGGGACTTCCCATGAGCACATGGACTTGTGCTTGGAGGATGCTGCTATGCTCAGCACTCGACTGCAGGAGTGTCAGCAAGAGCTTCAGGATGTTCGGGACACCCTGAAGGAAACGGAGGCGTTGCTGCAAGCCTGCCGGAGGGCGAGAGAAAGAGGAGATGGGAATGAACTGTGTGTCACCGCGAATGATACATGGACTCCTGACTCCCCAGATCGTCGGGCGATAAGGCGTCATCGCACTTCTCCACCAGCAGCCTCCCCACCCAAAGCAGAGTCTGAAGGAAGCTGAAATGATGAGGAAGATCCCGAGGAGCCAGCTCAAGAAAACGAGTAGTGTAGAGTCCTTCCCTTAGTTAGCAAGATGTCGAATAGTCGAGTCGTTAAGTTAAGTTAATGGTGTGTTAATGCTTGGTGTGTGACGTGAGTTGTGGAAGCCATGAGCAATTGTCCACAGCCTCGTCTTTAGATTGTTTTGCTTTGGTGTGAGAACCCACATGAAATAATATTGCATTTATTTTTGTGTGAGAAATGAACCCTCAGAAAAGTATAACAAAGCATCAACACTTCAAAGTACAAACAAATGAAAGTAGTAAGATGATACTAAATGCTTTCAAATTAACATTGGTTGATTCTGCCAGATGGCCGGAAGAGGAAAAGGACGTGCGACCAACCCCGCCAACAACAACGATGAGGCATCAACCCTCATCTTTCTGGAGGCCAGGACCGGGGTGGTCGCCGTGAAGGAGTTGATCCCCTCCACCAAATGCTGGAGAATCAAAATCAGCTCATCCAGAACTAGACTCAAGTGGTGGCCAACTTGCATCAACTTCCACCTCCACAAGCTGCACCACGCCAACCAAGGTTGAGTGAGTTTCTAGGAACTCAACCTCCAAAGTTTGCAAGTGCTGCTGAACCTCTGGAGGCAGATGATTGGCTGAAGACCATTGAAAGTAAGATGAGGATCATACAGTGCCAAGGGTATGAGGGGGTGCTGTTTGCCTCTCATCAATTGCATGGACCTGCTGCTGATTGGTGGACCGCCTATGTGGCCGCCCATCATGACCCTGAGAACATCACTTGGGAAGAGTTCAAGCGTAGCTTCCGCAACCATTACATCCCAAGAGGTGAACTCAAAAACAAGAGGAAGGAGTTGGGACAAGAACTTACCGTATGCGGAGTTTTCCTATAACAACAGCTATCAAGCTAGTATGAAGATGTCACCGTTTGAAGCTTTGTACGGGAGGAAGTGCAGAACTCCCCTATTTTGGAACCAAACAGGGGAAAGTAAAGTGTTTGGTCCAGAAGTACTACAAGAAGCCGAGGCGAAGGTAAGGGAAATTTGCAATAACTTGAGGATAGCACAGACACGCCAAAAGAGCTATGCCGATGTACGAAGGAGAGAGCTCGTTTTCAACATGGGGGACTATGTCTATCTCAAGGTGTCCCCTATTAGAGGACTTCGTCGGTTCAAGATGAAAGGGAAGTTGTCACCTCGATACATCGGACCCTTTCAAGTTTTGGAGAGGAAAGGCGAAGTGGCGTATCAACTAGAGTTACCGGCTCGTATATCGGATGTGCACGATGTATTCCATGTGTCACAACTCAAGAAATGCCCGAGGACTCCTGAGGAGGTGTTGCCCATGAATGAAGTGGACGTAGCTGAGGATTTGTCTTATGCCGAGCAACCATACAAGATTTTGGAGACAATGGAACGCCTCACCAGAAATAAAAGAATCCGGATGTGCAAGGTGCAGCGCAAGCATCACTCAGAAGAGGAAGCCACCTGGGAGCGGCAAGATGAGCTAAAGGCACGATTTCCGGAATTGTTTTCTTAGAACCACCAATCTCGAGGACGAGATTTCTTTTAAGGGGGGTAGAGCTGTAACACCCCAAAATTTTGTTAAGACCCTAAATCATGTTAAGAGGGGAATTTAAAAATTTTTTGGACGTGTTGCATGTTTTGCAAAAATTCAAATTCAAACTGGAATTAAAATTAAACTCAAATCAGAAAAGAAATAGAAAAAAGAAAAAGAGAAAACAGAAAAGAACCGGCCAGTGGGCCGCAACCCACCAGCCGGCCCAACCAGCGCCGCGCCAACCCTTAGCCGCACGCGCCGCTTCCTCCCACTGATAGGTGGGGCCCGCCAGCCCTTCTTCTACCTCGCGCCCGCGCCGGGATTCTCTCACCCCGGATCAAAACCGACCCGGATTCCTGCGCATCCCCGCCGAATTCCGTTCGTAGGCGACGCGGACTTGATCTAAACCACCCCGCCGCCTTTCCCCGTCTATAAAAACCCCGGCCTCGTTCTGTTTTTCCCACGCGATCCACCGATTTTCCTCCGGAGAGAACCGAGACTTCTCCAGTGAATTCTGGCCGATCTAAGCTCGGAAATTCCGATCTAACTCGCTGGTCTTGATCCACCGCCTCCGGGGAACCTTGCAGGTGCAGAAAACTCGGTGACTTGCGGTGTAAACACAGCGCCGACGAGCCTCGCCGTGGTTTCACCTCGGACCTCGTTGCCGATCACCTTCCAGGACCTCCGAGTTCAAGAAAACCCCCGAGGTGAGATCCCCGACCTCCCCTCCACCGATCTATGCCATAATATCACAGTTCTAGGAAGAATTCTCGAAGATCCGAAAGTCTCCGGCGAGATTGCCGCTTCCCGCCGCCGTGCGCCGCCGGCAGCGCCACCCGCGTTCGATCAGAGCGACGTGGCCGCTTGTGCGCCGTTTATTTTAAATCGCACGGTAGGGTTTAAATCCCCGCGTACCGGTTGGACGTTATAATCTCAGCCGTCGGTTTAAAATCGGACGGTCCACGTCAGCCCCGCGTTATAAAGACTAGAAATCTTACGTGCTACCCCCTGGGGTTCTCAAGAAATAAGAGCTAGCCCCGGAAACTTCTGATCTAGCCCCTGGAACTTCAGAAAATCATGTAAATTCATTTAAAAATAAGTTTTAGCCCCTGGACATAATAAAAATTAGGAAAAAATCCTCTCATAAGTGTAGCTAGACCCCTGGAAATTCTGAAAATAATATTATAGACCCTGTAGTGGGGTGAGTTTACCTTTTTAGCCCTGTTTAATATTTAATTTGGGAAATTGAATATGTGGCTAGTGTTTAAAATTTAAAAAGTGGGACAAACATATTGTCAAAATTAAATTAAAAACTTTCTCAGTATTTAGAAAACTTTAGAGTGAGATAAAAACATATTTTGGGCTGAAGTGAAGCTGTTTAATTTATTATTCACATTTGGGGACACATTTTAAGTAAAGAATAGTTCTAGAAAATAGGGAAAATAATTGTAAAATAGTTTACATCAGAGGAAAAGGTCAAAAATATATTAGCAAATATTTTAGATCAGAACCTATTCTGTTTAGATGATGTGTCTTGTTATTTTTATAATAAAGTTCACACTTAGGCATAGGAAATAAATCTGAAAATATAGCAACTAATAAATGATAAATGGAGTTTCTAAAATCCAAAGATTTCAGTTTAGGGTTGGTAGAAATTATGAAGACACATATGGAGAAGGAAAATACCTTTCATGCATACTAGGTAGCTAAAAGGTGTAGTAATTGAATATAAGGAATTTATTTAAATTGGAAACTCATATATATAGCATGTAAGTATAAATGTGAACACAAAAGTAGGAATCATATACATATGATCCAAAGTGCATGCAAGCCACAAATCAACACACATGGAGTAACCACAACACATATAATGGTGAATGACTTTCATAAATATGAATGTGTGGTTTGTATGAAGTGGAAGTGTGAACTATGTCTTATCGATTGTTGTTTTTCTTTTGCTATGTGTGATGGTATGATGTAGAACCTACTCAAGAGCAAGTTATTCCTTTCCAAGACCAGGACTACCCATTTCAAGAGCAGCAGGAAGGAGGCAAGTGTCCTTGACCACTTTGATCCTTTGCTAGGATGTGTCGATAGAATTATTTGCATTGTCAAGTTAAATATGAAACCCATGCTAGGAAGTTTCCCTAGAATTGCATCACCTTGTTTCCTTGTAGCTTGGGTTGGGATTTATTTTATCATGTCATTTATTAATATGCATATGCTTAGCCATGCTTAGAATGGGATATTTGGGATATGAGATCATCAGTTTATATTACCATACTCTTGAATGAGATATTGTGAGTTATGTAGAGGTAGGGATCAAGGCAAGTTGGATGTTTTGGTTGGTGCTGGGTGCACGAGACTCGGGTTTGTGTTTAGTACTTCCCTGGATCCTAAGGACCGGTTCATGGAGCATGTAACCTGGCTTTACAGTGCCAACCACATGCTGAGATGGGGCAGCTTGGCCAATTAATTAGGTGTATCCCGGCGTAGTATGGGTTTGTTGGATGGTGCGGGGAGTAGGTGTCAGCTGGACTACCATATGAACCGCACGGCTCAAGAGGGGGCCACTGCAGCGGGGTTGGAGCCTCTTGTATGCTGTTAGGAGTGAAACCTCAGTGGGCCCACGCTCGTCGGTAATCCCTTTGTAAAGGCTTCGTAGTGATCTCCTGGCTACACACCTGGGAAGTGTGAATGTGGTTCGTAGCCACTGGCATAATGGAGGTTCTTTTAGTCCACCCGGCAACGGGGGATGAAATCACTACATGTGGGTACAGTGGTACAAACTCTGCAGAGTCAAAACTGTCATGACAGTCGTGCTCACGGTCAAGAGCGGCTTGTACTTATTCATGATTAGAGGATTGATGATTTTGGAAGTTGTCGATGTTAAGTGGGGAGCTTAACATCGGAAATAATGTTATGGTTACTTGATTTTGATGATGGGTTGGGAGATTGGGACCATTTCACCTGTGTAGTAATGTAGGTGCTTAATAAGCTAAGGTGATAGGTATTAATTGCGTAGTGCTTTAACCATGAGTTCAACATCTCCTTGCTCTAGCCATGCATGATATAATTTTCCCACACTTGCTGAGTACCATTGGTACTCAACCTTGCATATTTGTTGGTCTATATTGCTGCTCAGGTCAAGATAATGAGGTGGTGTATAATGACCAAGACTTTGGACCCGAAGAAGGTTTCTAGGTTCATGGAGACCCCCGGGCAACGCCTGTGACGGAGCACCCAAGAATAATATTCCGCTGCTAGTTTATTTACTTGTGATGAACTTTTTATTGTCCAACGAGACATTTGCTCTGTAAGACTTATTTATATTCGACACCTGGCTTGTAATAAATGATGCTTCACTATTTGTCATCACATGTATGAGAAAATGATCCTGGCATACATGTGATATTCACTCGGTTGTTCTTCGGAAAAACCGGGTGTGACACTTTCTGCATCCGTGGCGTGAAACTGTCTAGAAGTGACGAATTTCGAGCTCGATCAAGGGTGGTCATGGCGGGCACGATCGGTCACACGGTGCCGACCGACTTGCCGCCATCCCTGAACCCTTTTGACACCTTGTCGAGCTTCCTAGAGATACACTGATGCTGTAGGACCGATTGTTCGAGGTTTTTGCGGGTTAGAACTCACGGCCGACGGCGCCGAACCTCAACCGAGGCCGCGGCACGTCGCCGGGCTATTTCCGGTCACCGCCAGCCAGAACTGACACCACCGACGTATTCCTCGACGTCGACAACCCCCTGCCGGCGAGTTTCAGACCATGGGAGGGCTGGCAGCGGCGAGCCGGCGAGGTCCGGGTCTGCTCCGGCGAGGGGCGGCGGCGCGGGCGCGTCGAGAGGTAGACGAAGCCGGCTGGCCCACGCGTCAGTGGCTCAAAATTTGAAATTGGGATCGGGTGTGGCCGGGATCAGGTGTGCTGGCGCGCAAAGACCCTGTGGGCCGCGGTGTGCGGTCGCCTCGGCGCTCAACACGTGTCCTGCGGGCCCCGACAGATTTAAACTTTTCCCCCGATTTTCAGATTTCATTCAAACTTCAAATCCTCATAACTTTGGCTAGAAAGCTTCAAATCGAGTGAACCAAATTTTGTTGGATTCAGCTCACTGAGTACTTTTAATCAAATCAAGTTTTACTTCATGAAAATCCTTAATTCTCCAGAATTAATTCCTCAAAGTTTAAACTGTTTGGAATTTCAACTGGAGAATCCTTTGGAGGAAAATCCTAAAATTTTTCTGGAATGTTCACCGAAATATCACTGAACTACCATAAAAATTTCAGATCCATTTGAGCTCATTTGATCCACCTAATGGTGTGATTAGTGGAACTGTTCCAAAGAAAATAGAAAATGTTCAGAAACATTTTCAGAATTTCTCTGAAATTGTTTAGCTCATATCTTTAGCTAGGAACCTTAAAATTAAGTGAGACCAACTCCATTAGAACCATCTGAAAATCTAGTTTTCATAAAGTCATAGTTTGTTTCATGAAAATCCTTAGAACACCCTAAAAGCCTTCAATTAAGGTCAAGTACATAATTAATTGTGGAGGGCTCAAATGAGCTTTGCTGCAACTAAAACTAGACCAAGTCTGTACTTAGGTTGTAACCAAGCCACAGTAAAAGTTTCACAGTCATTGAGTCTGTCTAGTTGGACTTATAAGCTTCACAACTTCAAACTTAATACAAATGCATTTAAATTGATACATGTACTTCTGCTATCATGTAGTCGCTAAGGTCGAGGAGGAACCCGAAGTCCTAGACTTCGTTACTCTGGAGGAACAGCTAGCCTAGGACCAAGAGCAGCAAGGCAAGCTCCGGTTTGCATTAACCTTTTTACAAATGTTTATTGTTTTGAGCACTTATTTGAGTATTATAATTCCTTGCATTAGAATCTTGTGTGAAAACCCAATTGCATAGCAAAGAAACACCATGGGGTGGTTTAGGATTGAAAACCCCGTTAGCTACTGCAATGCTAAGACAGAGTAGGATTCGGTACAAGTCGAGTAGTTGGAACTACTCGCGAGCATAGGCTAGAGGCACTCGACTCGGGTAGACATAGCACATGATACACATGGTAAGAAAAATGAGACCGAGCGGAGAGTAAGGGCAACAGGACTTTGGGGCCTGTGTGCTATAGCTCCGCATGTGTCGATTGAGGACCGAGCCGTGTGCGGGCCTGTTGAACAAGCTTGAACAGTACTGAAGACCTACCGGCTATATGGGAACCGGGAAACCGATGTAACTCGGGTAGCTGGGTATTGAGGCATTGCCCGTCGTTCAGAGGGTAGGTTGAGAGCTTGTGGAGATGCGCGTGCAGAGACCTCTTGCTCGGGACGATGGGACCGGTTCAATATTTGGCTGACGGGTGAAAGGTGGTTGCGTACGGTGTCAGTGATGGTTGCTGTAGGCAACATCGAGTACGGGCATACATGACGGGTTATTCGGGTAACCCTGCAGGTGTAAATCGATTATAATCGCCGTCCCTTGCGGTCAGTGAGTACCACTTGTTCACTGTACCATGACGTAGAAAGAACAGGCTAGTTACATGTTAAAATGTTGCTGATTGAAAGATGGACTTTGCTTGTTAATGGTTTGTTGTAGTTTAGAGCTAACTAAAGTTCCTTTTAACTTTGGGCAAAGTACATGAGAGAAATGCGTTTCTTGTTTGATTGCGGCTCTCTCATGTGCCTTAGCGTAAGGTTCTCCACAACCTGCTGCTAAAACTTGAAAGTAAGGTTCTACTAATTAGGCGAGTCCTTGCAAATGATTTTTACCTCATGTAACCCATCACCCCTCATGTAGAAGTTCCATGTTTAGGTGAGACGGGTCAGACTTGCTGAGCCTTCATGCTCACTGCTTGTGTTTGAAGCTTTTGCAGGGTTCTACGAGGAAGGGACTCCCGAAGAGGAGACGGAACCCCAGGAGGGGAACCCCGTCGAGTGGGAGTTGTGCACGCCGCAGAGTTAGTGTGTGTGTGTGCTAGCAAGGACACGTTCAAGGGCTGGACGTGGACTTGATGCGTAGTCTACGCCCGTGAGTGTAGACTGGACTTATTTTGATGTACAAATGTTCATAACCCACTTTATGTAATAAAAGTTTTGCTTCCGCTTTGTACCTTTGATGTGTGTTATTCGGTGCTGTGCAACGCAGCACCCCTCAGCGTGATCCTGGCTCGACAAGACCGTGGGGTCATGTCACCAGGCCGGATCAGAGCTCGCTTGAGGTTTAACGCACTAAAAGGTCATCTTTTTCAAAAATCCAGTGAGGAACGAGTTAGTAGCCCATATAAGGATGTTATTAGCATATAGAAAGTGGCATACTAACCTATCTGTCTATGTCGGAAAATCGTGCATCTCGGGACGTTTCTGTCTTGGGGGGTGCACGTAAGCGCTGTCCACCAGTGCGCGCACAAGCTGAAGGGTGGAGCACCACGGGTGGCAGGTAACCCGACCCGCTTTGATATCCTCTACGACTCTTCATGTTGTTTGGGGTATTCAAGC
Source organism: Neostapfia colusana (assembly GCA_030760725.1). Taxonomy (NCBI): domain Eukaryota; kingdom Viridiplantae; phylum Streptophyta; class Magnoliopsida; order Poales; family Poaceae; genus Neostapfia; species Neostapfia colusana. Next base: position 90,233,551 of record JASWHV010000003.1, read on the forward strand.
AACGTCTGTCCCTGGCGTGCGTGGTGCAATTTGGGAGACCCCTGTCACGTGGTCTGAAACGTGAACATGTAACTCAAGGCGTGTTTGGCTTGAGAACATCCGGGCGAGTGATGACGGCCGGGTGTACGAACTGTATGGATTCCGGGCTTGGTGTGCAGCCGAGCCTGACGATTGCTTGAGTTATTTGCAGGTAGTCTGACCAAGAAACGGTAGACGTGTAGCATCCATGTGCGAGTGACGTTTAGTGCCACTGAACTAACGAAGCCGGCTAAGTCCGCTATAGGTTTTTCTTTGTGAGGACGTAGTACCGACATGATCTGGTGACGCATCGACGTCACACCCCACTAAATGAACAACTTCATTGTAAAACTTGAAGGTTTTGATCCAAAGAAGTAAAACTTGATGTAACTCCTTCCCTTGAACAGGATATTCAAAGTTAACAAATTTTCAACTTATAGGTTGTTAAGGACAGAGCACTCTGTTTTTAGCTAAATCAAGGCTGAAGTTAATCAGAGGTTAGAGGTTGAGTTCTTTCGAGGTTGGGGTCATATGATACATTTCCGGAAAGCTTTGGAAGAGCTTTACAACTTTTCTGTTGAGGTCCAGAGGTGTTTCATCACTTAACCAATCGAAAAATGCAGTAGAGTTGAAACTGTCCAGAAAACAGGACAGAGCAAAGGCTCTCTGTAAACTCTCTGTAAAATGAGTATAACTTCCTGCATAAAAATCCAAAAATAGAAAATTAGGTAGTCCAGGAAAGATTATGAGATGGGTTACAACTTTCTAATAGAAAGTTTTGTCAGATTGGGAGCAGAATTAACTGGAATTCTTCGATCAAACCAGTACCTAAAGCAGGGAGGTGCTGTCCAAGTTTCTCCAGAAATTCTGTTAACTTTGACCTCTCATAACTTTTGAACCAGGACAGATCTTAGGCCAAGCAAATGCTTTCTGGAAATCTATTGAAGTTACCTTTAACTTCGATGTTGAGCCCCAGAATTGGTTTTGCCTTTAACAGGGCCTAAATCAGGTTGAAATGGAAACTGGTCAGAGCTGTCATGCAGACAGCAGATCAGCAGTCAAATTTGTTTATATTTGAACTGTATTTCCAAGTTTTGTGGGTTTAATAACATGTCTTATATTATAGCTCAATAGTTTACTGTTTAAATAAATATTTGACATTTCTCAAATATATTTTTACAGATGACAGCAGACAAACAGTTGGAGAACGGGTGGGTGGTATCCCACTGTTCTCACCACAGCGGTTATCCGGAGGCATTGAGGCAGATGCTTCAATATTTCGGATACAACCAGATGCCACAGTACTTCGCCGAGGAAGAAGGCAAAGAGGGGAACAAGACGTGGACAATCCATGTTGAAGTCCCCGCAGGACCTACGCCACCCGGTTGGGTGCCGTTCACCGTGAGTGTGAGAGGTAGACAGCCGGAAGGTATGTGGCAAGTGGCAGCCCGTGACACCATGTCACGTTTCTGCCAACTACACATGCAGGCTATGGAGGGCACTCCATACGCGCTCGTTCCGGTGTAGGGACGGGCTCACCATGTGTGGGAAGAGAGGTACCTGGAGGCAACGGACCCGAGTTGCCCAAGGTACAACCCCGCGGAGGCAAATCTCAGCCTCCAGATGAGGGCGGGAAATGCCGTGATGGACAGACAAGATGTTCATACAGAGCATCTCGCCACGAAGCTGAAGGAGAGCACGAGCCGTGGAGACCATTTCGAGAGTGCTCACAGCGCACTCCGTAATGTGCTCCTTCCGACGATCAAGCGACTGAATGAACAGCACAATCAGTTGCATCGTCTGAAGAAGGCACAGAATAAGAGCCGTGTCGACATCGCGGCGTTGCAGGAACTGGTACAGAATCTGACCCAGCAGAACGAGGACCTTACTCAAGAGCGAGACGACGCTATTGAGGAAGGGCAAGGCTGGGAAGAGGACTACAACCAGGCTATGGACGAGGTGCATGCATTGCAGGACCTCGTACCTCCGGTATTGGGCATACCGGTAGTCTTGGGCCTTCCAGCAATGGGAGAACCCGACATGGGTGAAGAGGTGGTAGATCCAGAGCCACCAGCAGAGGTACCAGAGGAGGACGACCCGCAGGAGGTCGAGTTCTACTCCGAGTAGGGGGTTACAGTTGCCAAGTAGGGCAGCTCGGGTAGTGTAACCCAACTTTTGTAATCGGTGAAATGTCGTGTAGGCAGTAGGTATGTATAGGTAGTGACAACATGAGCACGACTCCTCGGGAACCCGAGAATAATGTATCTTGTATAAAGTTTATGCTTTATCAATATATGTGAATGTTGCGCAAATTATTCATGTGTCACTTCAATACCTACTGTTGCATATGGAATTTTAAGTATGACATCTGCTAATCGCTGCTGTTTGAATTTCAGAATGACGCGTACTCGTGCCAACCCGGACGTTGGGGGTACCAGTAAGGGGGGAGAGACCTCCCAACAGCCTCCCGAGGACTCCTCGGGACAGAAGCAGCAACAGCAGCAACAGCAACAGCAAACACCGCCACCGCCACCGCCACTGCTGACGGTTACATTGGCCGACATCGTCGCGGCAATGGCGGGTTCACACCAGCAGCACACGGAGTTGCTGCAGACCCTCATCGCTAATACGTCTCGCCCCGAGAGATGTCAAGACCGTGAGGAGCATTGTAAAGGTCCCAAAATTATGAATACAAAGAAACACTTGGTTGCAAAGTTTTGTTTCATATGTATGAAATTTGGGACTTGTTAAAACTTTTCCCCACATGTGATAACACACTTGAGGGCTTTCTTCACACAAGTCAAATGTGCATTTGAGAACTTGGAACCCTAGAGGGGTCAAAAACAAGGATGGGAAGTTCCCATATGTGTGAGAAAGCAAAAATCAGATTTGGAACAATTTGTTCAAACAAAAATTCAAATGAGAAAAACACAATGGAATTCAAAACTGTTGTGCTAAAAATCTCATTTGCAGCAGCCAAAATATAAATCAGATTTCATATTTGAATTCCTTGAGTCCAAATTAGGGGGTTTGCAAAGTTTCATGATTTATAGAAATAGTTTGCAACCCATTTTGCAAAATGGACTTTAAAAGACAAGGAATTCAAATGCATGTTTGAATTTGGATGAAACTTGCCCAATTATCCAAATCCATATCAGATTTCAACTTCCACAATTGAATTCCATCAATATTCAAATTGGGGAGATATTTTAGAGGGGAGAAGGAGGACTGACATGTGGGACCCACATGTCATTGGGAGCACTGAAATTGTAAAAGATCTGAAGTCCACAGTCTTCATTTGATTTACTCCCACGTGAAGCAACGGCCGAAGCCACCTCCCCTCCGCTCGACACCGAGGGCCAGCCGGCGGCCAGCTCCTGCTGGGTTTTATCGCGCTGGAGGTCGGTACCGGACGTCTATATCCTCTCCCGTTCCCCCCCCCGTTGGCCTTATCACCGAGGACCGGGCGTTCTTTTCCTTCTCCTCACTCGAGAGACAGGACAGAGCGGCCGACGCTCGAGCACTCCGGTCGCCCACCGCCCAGCTCGCGTGCAGCCCCCAGCTGATCGGCAAAACCACACAACGGAACCCCCCACGACCTCCTCGAGCCATCGCCCAGTGTGTTCGTGCCCTCTACGCCGAGAACCTTGAGTTTCCTCGGCGGCCGAACACCCCGGCGGCGACGTGCTCCCGTGGACAGCTCCACAGAGCGGCTTTCACGGCCAAGAAAGCGGTCCCTGGGACGCGGAAGGTCTCCGTGCAGCTTCCACCCGAAGCACCGAGTCTGTCTCGGCCTCTCAACAACGAATTTCAAAGATCCTCTCCGGCCGGTGAAAACTGACCCGCGGGTATGAATCGACGAAATTCTCGAGTTATATTCATTTAGAGCTCTGCAAATTTCGCACATAGAATCTAGACTGGTGTAGCAACTTTTCTTCTTCACAAAACGTCGCATGAAACCCAGGGTAGACGGCTTGTTTCAAGCTTTTCCATCGGCTACCACAATAAGGGGCATCGGGTGCACGATGAAACCTAGGTTGGAGCCGTTTCCGAGCCCATATGCGGCCATGCCGAGCAGGGCAAACCTCCACTAGTGCTGTAGATCCTTTCCAGGGGACTTCTGGTGGGCTAGAGCATCGGGGCAACGTTGCCGGACTCCCTCAGAGCCGCTGCACCGGTGCGGGGTGGTTTAGGGACCTCGCCGGTCTGGGGAAGTCCCACCATCATGTTCCTCGGGTTGAAATAGGGCCTAGCGGCGAGTTTCAGCAGCTGCAATGACCGGACGACCGATCCCGGAGCTACTCCGGCGAGCCCGGCGGCATGATCGCGCGGGAGCGGGAGGTGGAAGAAGACCTCGCCGGCCCCACGCGTCAGTCGCACAGAAACAGTGGACCGGATACTCTGTGGCACGGGATCGGCTGTGACAGCGCGGGAAACAATTCTGTGACCCCGTGTGGCGCACTCCCGGTGACTGACACGTGCCCCATGGCCCACAGTCAGGTTTAAACTTTTCCCCGGATTTATTCAAATCCCAGATTTTTCCCCAAACTTTAGAAGAGCATAACTTTTGCTAGGAACCTCCAAATTTAGTGATTCAAATTGGGTTAGATTCAGATTGACAAACTCTATCCAATTATGCTACCCAATTTGTATGAAAGTCCTTATTTAAATCTGGAAAATTCTTTAAAGCTTTTCAGCAAAAGAATTTTAGAGGGAGTTTGGTTTATCCAAAAATCCTAAAATTTTGCCAGGATATTCTTTAGGGTGTTATTAGACTCCTGTAAAAGTTTCAGCTCATTTGGAGTTGAATTAATCAGGGTAATTCAGATTGTAAGTTCCTGTATTCAAATGAATACAGAAACATTTTCAGAGAATTTCCAAAACTTGTAAATTCAGTTCTGGGAAATTCTTAGCTCCAAAAATCCTAGAAAAATTCATGTAGACTCTATAAACTATAATTGAAATTGTGGTTCACTGAGTTTGACATGAACATGGATGTTACCTCAGAATTAATTCATCTTTGACTAAACACTTAGAGAATTATTCTGAATAAACCATTCCATGAAATGTGCTAGATTATGGTCCAGAGGACTTTCTCGTGACAAGGAACTCACATGAAAATTCTCAGCTCCAGTAGAGCTCTGGATCACCACTGTCATGTGTGATTCCTTAAGGTGATCAACACTTAAGTGGAAAAAGCACTTAATAAGTGATCTTAGTGTTTAAGCCCAACCCAAACCACTAGCACCAGTGTCATTTTAAATTCTTAAACAAAGTTCCAGTTTTAAAATGGTTGTTAGATCTTATGAGCAAAAGCTTTTCAATTAAATACATATGCATGATCATATCGTGTAGCATATACGTGAAGAAGGTGAGAAGGACTTGAAGTGAAGATCAAGGAGGAAGGAGAACAAGTGATCAAGCTCCAAGTGGTCGTCACTAACTGATTGTAACAGTAGTCACCTGCAAAACAGGCAAGCCCCGGTTTGCACTTGAACCATTTTATAAAACATTTTCATTTGTAGAGATCATAGCTTTGCATCGTTGATTGCATTACGTCCAGATGATACTGAAAACTCCACTTGCATGACCAGAAACACCTATGAGAGAAAGGGTAGAATAGCAACTCCTCGAGGGAATTTGGCTACGCTAATGTTAGTAGGAAAGGTCCGGTAGAAGACGAGTAGTTGGAATCTACTCGCGAGTTTAGGGCTGGTTTACTCGGAACGGGTCCGCATTAGAAAGAATGATGAAAGTTCACACTTAAGAAATGGAGACCGGGCAGGGAGGTTTAGATGCAGCAGGTTGCAGGCCGTGCGTGCATAGCCCTGCCTGTGTCGGTTAAGGCCCGTCCGTGCTTGGCCCTGTTGGACAAGTTTGAGTTGGGTACCGGGCACATACTGGCTATATGGGACCCAGGAAACCGATGTACCTTGGGAGATCCATAGTGGAACTTTTCCAACTGCCTTAGGCTTTCGGCGTCAGGGTAGCAGGAGGTAACTCGCTCAAGAACATACCACAGCGGGTATGGACCTTGAGGGAACTTGCGTACTCGGGGCAGTTGGACTGCGTCCAATGTGGAAGATCTTGGGAAAGGTGGCCGCGTACAACGTCAGTCGAGGTTGCTGCCGGCAACTCGGAGTACGGGTGTACGTGTCGTGTAGTCCGGGCGTGTACTGATTTGAATCACCGTCGCTCGCGGTCATATGAGCATACTTGCCCACTGCGTCCTGACGTAGTAACAACTGGAATTATTCTTTTGAACTTGATGAGGATGTGCTATAACTTGTACTGCAACCATGATTGAATTAGAGATAGGCTCATTAAAGTTTACTTTCACTTTGTGCAAGGAGCATCGCAACAAAGCGTTTCTTGTTTGATTGTGGAGTTGCGATGCTTTTCGGCTCAAGGTTTGCACAATGAGGCTTAAAATCTGAAAGTTAAGGATCGACTTTAGGCGAGTCCTTTATGCAAATCTAGCCAACCCAATTGCAACCGTCGTGCATGTAGAGTTTCTTGCTTAGGAGAGATGGGTCAGACTTGCTGAGCCTATGTGCTCACGCTTGCTATATAAGTGGTTTTGCAGGTTAACAACGATGCTGAAAAGAAGGTTGTCCGGTGAGACTCGGGGACTCCCGAGTCAGGTAACACATGGAGAACCCAGCCGCTGCTACTTGTCTTCGTGTTGCTAGCGAGAGGAGTCCGCGGGCTGGACTTCATCTCGGGTGCTCTTAGTTATTCGACGTGAGTTGATAATGACTTCCGCTGTAGTTACTTGATGTAAAGTATTTACAAAGAAAAACTTGTAAGCTTTCGCTATTGTTTTATGTAATACATTGTTCCTCATATGTGTGTTGTTGGGTGCCTCATAACACGGCACCACCCAATGCGATTCCCGGGTGAGTGGCCTGTCTCGGTTGAGCGGGTCGCGTCAGCGTGGTATCAGAGCTGAGCCCTGTCTCAGTCGGTACCGCGCCCGTCTCAGTTGGTATCAGAGCCGCATTGGTAATAGCACACGGAATAAGGATGGTATTACGACAAAAATTTAGGTTCCGGTGAGGATACGGTACTAGGCCCACATAAGGATTACTATTAGCTTATTATGAAGGTGGCAACCTAACTTATTTGTTATGTCGGAAAATCGTGCATCTCGGGACGATTTATGTCTTGGGGGGTGCACGTAAGCGCTGTCCACCGGTGCGCACAAGCTGAAGGGTGGAGCCCCACGGGTGGCAGGTAACCCGATCCGCTTTAGTATCCTCTACGACTCCTCATGTCGTTTGGGGTACTCGAGCAACGTCTGTCCCAGGCGTGCGTGGTGCAATTTGGGAAACCCCGTCACGTGGTTAGTAACGTGAACACGTAGCTCAAGGCGTGTTTGGCTTGAGAACACCTGTGCGAGTGATGACGGACGGGTGTAAGAAATGTATGGATACCGGGTTCGGTGTGCAGCCGGACCTGATGATTGTGTGTGACTTATGCAGGATTAACCACGAAACCGTAGTACGAATAGTACACGTTTGCGAGTGACCGTTTTAGTGCCACCTAAGATACGTTATATCGGTATAATCCGGTTAGGATTTTCTTTTGGTGAGGCTACGTAGTACCGACATGCTTCTTACGGTGCATCGACGCCGTACTAAACATAATAACCTCTTTCCTTTGAAGAAATGACTCATGAACTAACTTTCAACAAAAAAATGGAAGTTTGAAACAAATATTAGTTATTGAACTCTTATTTTGAGCTAAGATTCAAATAAGGGGAAGATTAGACTTCAAAGATTTCGAAAAAAACAGAGTGCTCTGTTTTCAGCAGAAATTGGTGCTGGACTTCAACAGAGCATAACTCTGAGTAGCTTACCCCAATTAAGGTGTATGATACAGTTATGGAAAGATTTTCAAGTGATCTACAACTTCTTTGTAGATCCCCAGAGCTAAATCACAAGCTAAATGGGTAGAAAGTTCAGAGTGAGATAAACTGTCCAGAACCAGGACAGCAACAAAACTTCTCTAGACCTTTCTGTTTTTAAGCCATAACTTTCTGTAGATAAACCCTTAAGAAGCCTATGAGACACCATTGGAAAGATTATGAAATTTGAAACATTGTTGTAGTTCAAAGTTTGTTCAGGTTCTTATTGTATTTACATATACAACTGTGATAAAATCAGCCATGTACAAAGGAGGTGCTGGCAAATTTTATCCAGGAATTCTGTCAACTTTGGGAAAATCATAACTTTTAATCCGAAGATGATCTGGGGGCATATGAGTACTCGTTAGAAAGATACTGAAGTTAATTTTAACTTTGGTATTCAACTTGAGTTATGAAAATGCTCTTAACTAGATCAAAATCTGGAGATAGTGCATAAAGGTCTGTTCTGTACAGATAGGCTGAATAGCTATGCCTACTAAGGAGTTTTGTAAACATGAATTTTGTTACTGCTTTCATAAAGTTTTGACATAATCATGTTTCCATTAGTCTCACATACTGCTGAGTTCTTGCTTAACTCATCTCAACTACATTTTGCAGTATGGTTCGTAATCACTCTAGGAGTAGGGCCGGAAGTTCTCGTCGAGGTGGTGATGCTTCTATCCCACCATCGGAACCACCATCCACGGGATGGATGGATCTTATGACTCGAGTCGTTGAGTCTAACCGAGAGAACGCTAGGCTAATCCAAGAAGCAACACAAGAACACACACGCTTACTCCAAGCTTTGGTACAGCAAGGCGTACTCCAGAACACGCAACAAGTCGTTCCACCTCGGAACGCTTATCTGGACTTCTTGGCGACTCAACCGCCTATCTTTACTGAAGCCACCGAACCTGTCGAAGCAGATCAATGGCTTCGTGTCATGGAGTCAAAATTTGGAGTATTCCAGTGTGATGATTACCAGAAGACAAAGTTTGCCGCTCAACAACTCCATGGAGCCGCCGGAAACTGGTGGGTGGATTATCTTGCCACCATTCCAGAGGACCATCAAATAACGTGGAGTGAATTTTGTGAAGCCTTTCGTACACGTTACATACCGTTAGGTATTGTCAAGGCAAAGCGGGAGGAATTTCTGGGCTTGAAGCAAGGGGTCATGAGTGTCCTCGAGTATGTCAGGAGATTTAATCTTTTGGCCCAATATGCTCCCGAATATGTGGCGAAAGAAGAGGCACGGTGTGACCTATTTTTCCATGGTCTGAGTGCCATATTACGGGAAAAGCTGGCCGTACACAATAACGGCAGTTACACCGATATGGTCAATGCGGCTTTCATTCAAGAGAAGCCGACACTTGAGTGGCAAGCTGAGAAGAGAAAGATGAGTAAGATCGAGCAGGCTAGCACAAGTCATGTGCCTCAGAAGTACCGTTTGGTGTATCTAACGCCACCCGGTGAAAGACGGAGGCCACCTGTACGATCAACTCCTCAGAGATTGATTACTGGTCAAGTTTTACAACTTGCACCACCTCCACTGCCGCAGCATCAGACGGTGGTTTGTGCTCCATCGCTGCAGCCATATGTACCTAGCAGTCCACCGCAAGTCAACGAAGAACCGGAGAGGCATCCGTGTCTTACTTGTTGGCGTAAGGGCCATTATGCTAAGCAATGTCTGGAGGGAATTCGAGGCTACGGGTCATCATATTTACAACAATACGACCCGTACCTTAATCTGCAGATCGGAGGGCAGATAAGGGGCAACATTCACTATACTGTGATTGATGATGTTCCGGAAGGAGAAGCCGCTTTAGCAGGGATATTTTCTCTGAATCAGCTACCGGTTTTAGTTCTCTTTGATTCCGGTGCCACACACAACTTCATTAGCCAATCTTTTGTGGCTCAACATCAGCTCCAAACCGTTTATACAAAGAGGCAATACCTCATATCTTCGCCCCGGGGCAGCAGTACCGCAAGCGAGGTTGTTTCCCGAGCACCTCTTTGTTTGGGGGGTAGAATATACCCTACGACCCTCATTATCCTTGAAGGTCTGAGGATCGACATCATTTTGGGGATGTCGTGGTTAAATTACCACAGAGCGGTTCTTAACATCAGCTCCAGGACCGTTGAGCTCAACTCCCCACAGCACGGTCTTCATATATTAATTCTGGGTGCCAGACGGCAGCAGATTGCAACAGTGAACCACACGGAAGCTGTCAAGATAGAGGACATTCCGGTGGTGCGTGAGTATCCGGATGTGTTTCCCGACGATTTACCGGGCATGCCGCCCGAGCGAGACGTTGAGTTCAAGATTGAACTTATACCGGGAACCACACCGATATCACGAAGGCCGTACAAGAAGGGACCCAATGAACTGGCAGAATTGAAGACACAGCTGAATGACCTAATGAGCAAGGGCTTTATACGACCAAGTTCGTCACCTTGGGGATGTTCAGCGTTGTTTGTCAAGAAGAAGGACGAAACCCTACGGCTTTGTGTTGATTATCGTCCTTTGAACGCCGTTACCATCAAGATCAAGTATCCACTACCTCGCATTGATATGCTCTTCGATCAATTAATGGGTGCGAAGGTATTTTCAAAGATGGATCTTCGGTCCGGATATCACCAGATTAAAATCCGGGCAGAAGATATTCCGAAGACGGCATTCTCAACGAGATACGGGCTGTATGAGTATCTCGTTATGTCTTTTGGTTTGACCAACGCCCCGGCACACTTTATGTACCTGATGAATTCAGTGTTCATGCCGGAGTTGGATAAATTCGTCGTGGTCTTCATCGACGATATCTTGGTGTACTCCAAGTCAGAGGAAGAACATGCTGAACACCTGCATATTGTGCTACAAAGATTGCGAGATCATCAGCTCTATGCAAAATTCAGCAAGTGTGAATTCTGGATTAATCAAGTACCTTTTCTCGGACACATCATTTCAGCGGAGGGCATCGCTGTAGATCCGAGTAAGATTATCCAAGTGCAGAAGTGGGAGTCACCAAAGTCAGTACATGAAATCCGAAGCTTCCTCGGTTTAGCGGGTTACTACCGGAGGTTTATTCCGAGTTTCTCCAAGATTGCTAAACCGATGACAGAATTATTAAAGAAGAATACCAGATTTGTGTGGGGTGCTGCGTGTGAACAAGCTTTCAAGACCTTAGTGAAGCATCTCACAACAGCCCCAGTTCTTGCTCAGCCGGATACAACGAAGCCATTCGACGTTTATTGCAATGCATCTGGCATCGGTCTTGGCTGCGTGCTGATGCAAGAAAGACGAGTGGTCGCTTATGGATCTCGTCAACTTAGAACTCACGAGCAGCATTATCCAACTCATGATCTTGAGTTAGCTGCCGTGGTCCTTGCTTTAAAGATGTGGAGGCATTACTTGCTCGGAAATCTTGTACACCTCTACACCGACCACAAGAGCTTGAAGTACATCTTCACTCAGAAAGAATTGAACATGAGGCAACGAAGATGGCTAGAGCTCATTAAGGATTATGAACTAGAGATTCATTATCATCCAGGAAAGGCGAATGTGGTCGCCGATGCGCTTAGTCGTAAGGCGCATATCCATCACCTAACTATTGCTGAAATGGATGATAAAGAACCAAGTCTCCGTGTCATCCCATATGGAGCTCTCTATAATCTTGCTCTCATTCCTACTATCCGAGAGGAGATCATGGAAGCTCAACGAAAAGACAAGGGTATGTCTCACATACGGCGGAGGGTAGACAACGGAGAAATGAAGTGCTTCCAGAAGGACGATGAAGGTACCTTGTGGTTCAACGAACGGATTGTAGTACCCCGGGATATGGGACTACGGAAGAAAATTTTGGATGAAGCTCATTTGTCCAAGTTTTCCATTCATCCGGGCAGTAATAAAATGTACCAAGATCTCCGGAAGAAGTTTTGGTGGACACGTATGAAACGTGAAGTTGCAAAGTACGTTTCAGAATGTGATACGTGTCGAAGAGTCAAGGCCGACCATATGAAGAAGTCAGGCCTGTTGCAGCCATTGCAAGTACCGGCATGGAAGTGGGAAGACTTGAGTATGGATTTCATCGTCGGGTTGCCGATGACCTCCCACAACCATGATTCGATTTGGGTAATCGTGGACCGATTAACCAAATCAGCGCATTTCATCCCTGTGCATACTAAGTACAACGCAAAGCAGTATGCGGAGCTGTACATAGCACGGATCTTGTGCTTACATGGAGTTCCCCGCACCATTGTGTCAGATAGGGGATCGCTGTTCATAGCCCGTTTCTGGGAACAGCTACACACCTCCTTGGGGACGAAGTTGATTAGAAGCTCTGCATATCACCCTCAAACCGATGGGCAAACTGAGAGGGTGAATCAAATACTAGAAGATATGCTAAGAGCATGTGCCATCCACCACGGTAAGAGCTGGGATGATCACTTACCGCTGGCGGAGTTCTCGTACAACAACGGATATCAGACGAGCATTAATATGGCACCATATGAAGCTCTATACGGCCGGAAGTGCCGTACACCATTGAACTGGTGCGAATCCGGTGAACGAGTAACATTCGGGGTTGATCTTGTCAATGAAGCCGAAGAGAGAGTTCGGATAATACAAGAGAACCTCAAAGCTGCCCAATCTCGTCAAAAGAGCTATGCGGACCAGAGACGTCGACCGCTGCATTTCGAAGTCGGAGAGCACGTGTATCTTCGTGTGTCTCCGATGAAGGGAATTCATCGGTTCGGTGTCAAGGGAAAACTTGCTCCCCGATTCATCGGTCCATTTACTATCATGGAGAAGTGCGGAACTGTAGCCTACCGGCTGGAACTACCGGCAAGCCTTGCCAGTATTCATGACATATTTCACGTGTCCCAGCTGCGGAAGTGTCTCAAGTTTACAGCTGCCATCCGCACCGAAGACATCGACGAGTTGAAGCCGGATCTCACCTATGTCGAGCAACCTGTGCAGATTATCGACGAAAAGACCCGGACCACTAGAAACCGGACATTAAAATTTTACAAAGTCCTGTGGAGTAATCATACCCCGGAAGAGGCGACGTGGGAAACCGAAGATTATATCCACAAGAACTATCCGGAGCTTTTGTCATAAACCTTGTAATTACCTTCCACCCCGTTCTTCTTTTGAATCTCGGGACGAGATTCCTTTTAAGGGGGGAGGAATGTAAAGGTCCCAAAATTATGAATACAAAGAAACATTTGGTTGCAAAGTTTTGTTTCATATGTATGAAATTTGGGACTTGTTAAAACTTTTCCCCCCATGTGATAACACACTTGAGGGCTTTCTTCACACAAGTCAAATGTGCATTTGAGAACTTGGAACCCTAGAGGGGTCAAAAACAAGGATGGGAAGTTCCCATATGTGTGAGAAAGCAAAAATCAGATTTGGAACAATTTGTTCAAACAAAAATTCAAATGAGAAAAACACAATGGAATTCAAAACTGTTGTGCTAAAAATCTCATTTGCAGCAGCCAAAATATAAATCAGATTTCATATTTGAATTCATTGAGTCCAAATTAGGGGGTGTGCAAAGTTTCATGATTTATAGAAATAGTTTGCAACCCATTTTGCAAAATGGACTTTAAAAGACAAGGAATTCAAATGCATGTTTGAATTTGGATGAAACTTGCCCAATTATCCAAATCCATATCAGATTTCAACTTCCACAATTGAATTCCATCAATATTCAAATTGGGGAGATATTTTAGAGGGGAGAAGGAGGACTGACATGTGGGACCCACATGTCATTGGGAGCACTGAAATTGTAAAAGATCTGAAGTCCACAGTCTTCATTTGATTTACTCCCACGTGAAGCAACGGCCGAAGCCACCTCCCCTCCGCTCGACACCGAGGGCCAGCCGGCGGCCATGACACGACCCCACTGGTCCTGTCGAGCCAGGATCACGCTGAGGGGTGCTGCGTTGCACAGCACCGTATAACACACGTCAAAGGTACAAAGCGGAAGCGGAAGCTTTATTACATAAACAAGTTTATCAACATGTTTACATCCAAAATAAGTTTAGTCCACACTCGCGGGCGTAGACTAAGCATCAAGTACACGTTCAGCCCTTGAACGTGTCCTTGCTAGCACACACACACACTAACTCTGCGGCGTGCACGACTCCCACTCGACGGGGTTCCCCTCCTGGGGTTCCGTCTCCTCTTCGGGAGTCCCTTCCTCATAAAACCCTGCAAAAGCTTCAAACACAAGCAGTGAGCACGAAGGCTCAGCAAGTCTGACCCGTCTCACCTAAACATGGAACTTCTACATGAGGGTAATGGTTGCATGAGGTAAAAATCATTTGCAAGGACTCGCCTAATTAGTAGAACCTTACTTTCAAGTTTTAGCAGCAGGTTGTGGAGAACTTTACGCTAAAGCACATGAGAGAGCCGCAATCAAACAAGAAACGCATTTTTCTCATGTACCTTGCCCAAAGTTGAAAAGAACTTTAGTTAGCACTAAACTACAGCATATCATTAACAAACAATGTGCATCTTTCAATCAGCAACATTTTAACATGTAACTAGCCTGTTCTTTCTACGTCACGGTACAGTGAACAAGTGGTACTCACTGACCGCGAGGGACGGCGATTATAATCGATTTACACCTGCAGGGATTACCCGAACAACCCGTCACGTACGCCCGTACTCGATGTTGCCTACAACAAACATCACGGACGCCGTACGCGACTACCTTTCACCCGTTAGCCAAATATTGAACCGGTCCCATCGTCCCGAGCAAGAGGTCCCTGCACGCGCATCTCTGTGCCGCCAGCTGATTTACACCTCGAGCTCTCAACCTACCCTCTGAACGACGGGCAATGCCTCAATACCCAGCTACCCGGGTTACATCAGTTTCCCGGTTCCCATATAGCCGGTAGGTCTTCGGTACTGTTCTAGCTTGTTCAACAGGCCCGCACACGGCTCGGTCCTCAATCAACACAAGCGGAGCTACAGCACACAGGCCCCAAAGTCCTGCTGCCCTTACTCCCCGCTCGGTCTCATTTTCTTGCCATGTGTTTCATGTGCTATCTCTACCCGAGCAATGTGCCTCTAGCCTATTCTCGCGAGTAGTTCCAACTACTCGACTTGTACCGAATCCTACCCTATCCTAGCAATGCAGTAGCTAACGGGGTTTGTAATCCTAAACCCAACCCATGGTTTTCTTGGCTGTGCAGTTGGGTTTCCAATCAAGACTCTAATGCAAAGAACAATATTCAAAGATGTGCTCAAAACAATAAACATTTGTAAAAAGGTTAATGCAAACCGGGGCTTGCCTTGCTGCTCTTGGTCGTAGGCTAGCTGTTCCTCCGGAGTAACGAAGTCTAGGACTTCGGGTTCCTCCTCGACCTTAGCGACTACATGATAAGAACAATGTATGTATTAATTTAAATGTATTTGTATTAACTTTGAAGTTGTGAAGTCTGTAACCCTTGCTAGACAGACCTAATGACTGTGAAACTTTTACTGTGGCTTGGTTACAACCTAAACAAAGACTTGGTCAAGTTTTAGTTGCAGTAAAGCTCATTTGAGCCCTCCACAAATAATTATGTCCTTGACCTTAATTGGAACCCTTAGGGTGTTCTAGGAATTTTCATGAGACAAACTATGACTTTCTGAAAACTAGATTTTCAGAGGGTTCTAATGGAGTTGGTCTCACTTAATTTGGAAGTCTCTAACTAAAGGTATGAGCTAAACAATTTCAGAGAAAATTCTGAAAATGTTTCTGAACATTTTCTATTTTCTCTGGAACAGTTTTACTAATCACACCATTAGGTGGACTAAATGAGCTCAAATGGATCTGAAATTTTTATGGTAGTTCAAGGATATTTTGGTGAACATCTCAGCAAAATTTCAGGATTTTCCTCCAAAGGATTCTCCAGTTAAAATTCCTAACAGTTTAAACTTTAAGGAATTAATTCTGGAGAATTAGGGAATTTCATGAAGTGAAACTTGATTTTCTGGAAAGTACTCGGAGAGCTGAATCCAGCAAAATTTGTTTCACTCAATTTGGAGCTTTCTAGCCAAAGTTATAAGGATTTGAAGTTTGAAGGAAATCTGAAAATCGGGGAAAAGTTTAAACTCGCGCGTGGGCCCAGGGGACACGCGTCACACGCCGAAGCGACAGCACACCGCGGCCCACAAGGCTTTTGCGCGCCAGCACACCCGATCCCGGCCGCAACCGGATCCCGATTCAAAATATCGGCCGCTGACAGCTGGGGTCCACCCCCTTCTTCAACCTCGCGACACCCGCGCTCCGCCGCCGAGGGATCTTGCCGGAGAGCTCGCCGCTGGCTGCTGTACAGCTCCAAACTTCTTGATTCTGGCCGCCCCTGCCTACTTTTACTCGGAGAACATGATTCTAGGGTTAGCTGCTCATGACAATGGCCGGAGCATGGTCGGCGACGAGCCGCCATATCGGAACGACTTCGGCCATGTCGGCTAACTCTCCTAGTACCTCAGCTACTTGGGAAATCGGTCGGGGAGCATCAGTGGATCTCAGAGAAGGTCGACATGAACTCGGGGCAGCTCGGGGAAGGCCCGAAATAGGTCCTCACCGTGCGCCCGATAACCCCCATGCGTTCCGCCATTAGTAGACCTTGAATTACGCCGGGCACAGAGGTTCTCCGGCCCAGAGTTGTGAAGGCAACTTGTGCGTCACCGTGTCTAGCTCGTGTGGGAGTGGCCTGAGGCCCTCTAATCCTTTCTAGAGCATGAATTAAACAGAATCGTACCCGAAGGTCGTTCTGCACACAGAAAGGGGAAAAGTGGGAATTCGCCGCCGGTGAGCAACCACTCGAGCTGTGGCTCGGGGGTGCGCAGCACCGGTCACTTGCGCGTCCAAGGGTGCCTTGGCTCGGGCGTGACAACGCCCAGGTTGGGCTGTCCACGAGAGCCCGAGGTGCGGCGGTTTCCAGTTCCGAGTTTGATCTTTCGGCACAGCCGATATCACTCGGTTTCAATCGATTTCTATCAATGGGAAGGATGGAGGATGGTCGCTAGTACCTTGCTGGGGACCTTGGAATGGAAAGAGGGAGCTGCGATCGGCTTGATCAAGCAGGAACTCGAGCGCCGGTGATGGCAGTGGGAAAAGCAGTCGTGCACGTCGGTAGCTCGGGAAAATGGTGACTGAAGCACGCCGGGGAGGGAATAAATAGCCCGGTCGGCTGGTCTCCGGCTTGGGGCACGCAGCAGGAGCTGGCGCCGGCTGCCCCCTTCGGTGGCGCGCGCGCACAGCAGCCGGGAACCGACTGAACTGTGGTTCAGTCGGTTTGCTTTGAGGCAGAGGCTGACATGTGGGTCCCACTCCTCTTTTAACCTCTGAAATTTATTCCTAACAGCTGTGGTAAACAGTGAACCCTATTCTACCCTTGGCACTTCAAATTATTCACCCAAGAGCCATTTGAATTGATCAAAGTTCAAATGAGGTTTGGTTTGAATGAATTTCAGCACAAGTTCAGTTTGAAATTCAAATAAAGTTTGAATTTCTCCCCCTTAGCTCATGTCAAGATCAACTCCAAATGGAGTGAAAATTGGTGTGTGAGCTCACAAAAATGTGCTGAGTGAGAATATGCCTTCCACTTTTAAATTCAGTGGTTGAAAACAGTTTGAATTTGAATATGGTTTCAAACTGCCCTCTTCCTAACTATACCCAAAATGACCTCAAAAAGGTTTTGAATTTGGATGAAACTTGGCATGGACATCCTTAGCAAAGTGTAGGAGTTTTCATATATCCAGCCCATCTATATGACATGTGGGAAATACCACTTTTGCAATATGTGAGTTTGTCCTCTAATGAGCATGTTGATAGTTGTTACTTGCTCTTCATTTGTGTTCATCATTCTTCCTCAAATGAGGTGTGTGGTGTGGTGATGAACACTGCAAATGAGTGTCAAAAACTTAGGCCCTTACATTCCTCCCCCCTTAAAAGAATCTCGTCCCGAGATTATAAGGTGAAAATGAGAGAGAGGACGGTGGAAAATTACCGGATACGCGACGTGAAAAAGTCGGGGTAGTTAGTGCGAAGGAATTCTTCGCTCTCCCATGTCGCTTCGTCCATGGAGTGATTACTCCATAGAACCTTGTAGAACCACAACGTACGGTTGCGTGTGGTTCGGGCCTTTTCATCTATGATCTGCACCGGTTCCTCCCGATAGGTGAGATCCGGTTGCAGTTCTTCAATGTCCTCCAGCTGAATGGTAGTTGATAGCTTGAGACACTTCCTCAGCTGGGAAACGTGAAAGACGTCGTGTACACCGGAAAGTGCTTCTGGTAATTTCAGCCGGTATGCCACCGATCCACATCTTTCGGTAATCTGGAATGGACCGATGAATCGGGGTGCCAACTTTCCTCTCACCCCAAATCTGTTTACGCCCTTCATTGGAGACACCCGTAGATATACGTGGTCCCCAACTTCGAATTGTAATGGGCGCCTTCTCCGGTCCGCATACTGTTTCTGACGGGATTGAGCGGCTTTTAGGTTCGCTTGAATTAGTCGAACCTTTTCTTCCGCGTGGTTGACAAGGTCAATCCCGAAGGTAACCCTCTCGCCAGACTCACACCAGTTCAGTGGTGTGCGGCATTTCCTGCCGTATAGCGCCTCGTAGGGCGCCATCTTGATGCTGGCTTGGTACCCATTGTTGTACGAGAACTCGGCTAATGGCAAGTGATCATCCCAATTCTTGCCGTGGTCGATAGCGCAAGCTCGTAGCATGTCTTCTAGGATTTGATTTACCCGCTCGGTTTGTCCATCCGTCTGCGGGTGGTAGGCTGAACTACGGATCAGCTTCGTCCCCAAGGCAGCGTGTAGCTGCTCCCAAAAACGGGACACAAATAAAGTGCCCCGGTCCGATATGATGGTACGGGGTACGCCGTATAAGCACAAGATCCGTGAGATGTACAGTTCAGCGTACTTCTTGGCGTTGTAATTGGTGTTGACCGGGATGAAATGGGCAACTTTGGTGAGCCGATCGACGATCACCCACACAGAATCATGTTTCTGTAAGGTGGTGGGTAAACCGACGACGAAATCCATGCTCACGTCCTCCCACTTCCAGGCAGGAATGCCCAGTGGTTGCAGCAGTCCCGGTTTCCGCATGTGGTCTGCCTTCACCCGTCGACATGTATCACACTCGGACACGTATTTTGCCGTCTCTCGCTTCATCCGTGTCCACCAAAACTTGCTTCTGAGTTCTTGATACATCTTGTTGCTGCCGGGGTGAATAGAAAACCTTGATAAGTGAGCCTCATCAAAGATTTTCTTCCGTAATTCCGGGTTTCGGGGTACGACAATCCGGTCCTTGAACCATAGGACGCCGTCTCCGTCCTTCCGGAAACATTTCAACTCCCCACTGTCTACACGTCTCCGCAAATGTGACATGCCCTTGTCATTCTTCTGGGCTGCCGCTATCTCTTCACGGATGGTGGGGATCAAAGCTAAGTTGTAGAGAGCCCCGTGTGGAATTACATGTAGTGGTGGTTCGCTCTCTTCCAACGGTGTGATGGCCAGATTATTGACGTGTGACTTGCGGCTCAGCGCATCTGCCACAACGTTTGCTTTGCCCGGATGATAATGGATCTCTATCTCGTAATCCTTTATCAGTTCTAACCATCTTCGTTGCCTCATGTTCAACTCCTTCTGAGTGAATATGTACTTGAGGCTTTTGTGGTCGGTATATAAATGTACGAGGTTACCGAGTAGGTAGTGCCTCCACATCTTCAGTGCAAGTACCACGGCAGCGAGCTCCAAATCGTGAGTTGGATAATTTTGCTCATGGTTCCTAAGCTGCCGTGATCCATACGCGACCACTCTTCGGTCTTGCATCAGCACACATCCGAGCCCAATGCCGGATGCATCGCAGTACACATCGAACGGTTTTGTTGTATCTGGCTGCGCCAAAACCGGTGCTGATGTCAGGTGCTTGACTAAAGCCTTGAATGCTGCTTCACATGCTGGACTCCAAACATATTTGGTAGCCTTCTTCAGCAGCTCTGTCATTGGCTTGGCAATCTTCGAGAAGTTCGGAATGAACCTCCGATAATATCCCGCGAGTCCGAGGAAACTCCGTACCTCATGAACAGTTCTCGGGGATTTCCAATTCAGCACTTGAGTGATCTTGCTCGGGTCCACAGCGATACCCTCCGCTGAGATGATATGCCCGAGGAAAGGCACTTGCGATATCCAAAACTCGCATTTGCTGAACTTTGCGTATAACTTGTGATCCCGCAGCCGTTGCAAGACTATACGCAGATGTTTCTTGTGATCTTCCTCCGACTTGGAATATACCAGGATGTCGTCGATGAAGACCACGACAAACTTGTCCAGCTCCGGCATGAACACCGAGTTCATTAAGTACATGAAGTGAGCTGGAGCATTGGTGAGGCCGAAGGACATGACCAGGTACTCATAAAGTCCGTACCTTGTCGAGAAAGCTGTCTTTGGAATGTCCTCCGCCCTTATCTTAATCTGATGGTACCCGGATCTTAAATCCATCTTGGAAAAGATCTTCGCTTCGACCAACTGATCAAACAACATGTCGATCCGTGGCAACGGGTACTTGTTCTTGATGGTTACGGCATTTAATGGACGGTAGTCCACGCAAAGCCGCAACGTTTCATCCTTCTTCTTGACAAATAATGCCGAACAACCCCATGGCGAGGAGCTCGGCCTAATAAAACCCTTCTCCAGAAGGTCCGTGAGCTGAGTCTTCAGTTCAGCCAACTCCTTGGGCGCCATTTTGTACGGCCTTCGGGATATTGGCATGGTTCCCGGTGCAAGTTCAATCTTGAACTCTACCTCTCTATCGGGTGGCATCCCCGGCAAATCGTCCGGGAACACATCCGGGAACTCTCGGACCACTGGAATGTCTTCCAATCTGATGGTTGTGGCTTGATAGACACTTGGAAGTTTTATTTCTGGACTGTCCAGAAATAATGAGTGAGAACCGTGCACCTCTGAGTTCAAGTGCACGACTCGTAGGACGGTGTCTAAAACAGCGCCGTGGTGGGTTAACCACGACATCCCTAGGATGACATCGACCTTCTGTCCCTCTAAGATAATGAGAGACGTGGGGTACACTCTACCCGCTAAGCATAATGGTGCTTTGGAGACCATTACGCTTGCTGAAATCTTCCCACCCGGTGAACAAATTAGATATGGACTATCGGTGGGTAGTATTGGCAAGCTGTGTTTAGCAATGAAAGCTTGGCTAATAAAATTATGCGTGGCGCCTGAATCAAATAGTACTATAGCGGGATGCTGGTGGAGTTGGAACATACCCGCAAGGATTGGCTCGCCCTCCGGCACGTCCTCAATGGCAAGCTGGTGGACAGTGCCTGGCCTAGGGTTTGCCCGCCGCGCATTAGTAGGGTTCCGGGGTTGATTCCTCCCCGGAAACTGTGGTGCCACTCCGCCGCCTTGCCTCTCCGGGCAACTGCTTGCGAAGTGTCCTGGACGACCACACTTGTAACATGTGGCCGCTGCTGGTGGGGTACTTGGTGGACGAAAACCCGGCATGCGTTGCGGAGGTGCAAACGCACGCGGCATCGCCCGCTGCTGCTGCTGTTGTTGCGGTGGTGCTGGCAGTGCCGGCCGGAATGCCGGTGAAGAATACGGCCGACCGCGGAACGGCATCGACCGCTGTGGTGGTTGCCAGCGTGGGCCTGATGGTGGGCGATTCACCATCCGAAACTTCTGAGAAGGACCGCCTCCTTCTCCACTGCTCTGCGGCGCGCTTCGCTTTCGCTCTGCCGCCGCCAACTCCTTGCCGGAGTCCTCTTGAACAATCGCAGCATCAATTATGTCGTTGAGGCTGCCGCGATTGAACATCGCCAGCTTGTCCTTCAGGAGCGGGTTAAGCCCCTGGTAAAAGTGGTCCCGCCGCTTCTCGTCCGTATCTGCGTGATACGACGCGTAGAGTGCGAGATCGTTGAACGCTCTGGAGTACTCCAGCGCGTTCCGGTTCCCTTGTTGCAGGTGTAGGAATTCCTGCGTCTTCCTCTTCATCAAACCGGGCGGTATATGATAGGCCCGGAAGGCCGTCCGGAACTCCGCCCAGGTTATCACTCGGTCGGTGGGCTGTGAAGCACAGAAGTTGGCCCACCACGCGCTCGCGGATCCTTGGAGCTGCTGGACCGCGAACTGAGTCTTGCGCTGCTCGCTGATTTGGAGCAGCCCGAACTTCATTTCTATGGCGCGGAGCCAGTTGTCCGCGTCAAGTGGTTCATCCGCCCTTGAGAATACAGGGGGATGAGTCGCCAGAAAGTCGGAGTAGGAGCTCTGTTGGCGCTCCTCACGATCTTGACGTCTCTCTGGGCGAGACGTATTCGCAATTAACGTTTGCAGCAGCTCTGTGTGCTGCTGATGTGAACCCGCCATTGCCGCGACAATGTCGGCCAATGTAACCGTTGGCAGTGGCGGTGGCGGTGTTTGCAGTTGCTGTTGCTGCTGCTGTCCCGAGGAGTCCTCGGGAGGTGGTTGGGAGGTCTCTCCCCCTTGGCTAGTACCTCCAATATCAGGGTTGGCACGAGTACGCGTCATTCTGAAATTCAACACAGCAGCAATTAGCACATGTCTTACTCAAAATTCCATAAACAGCAGTAAGTATTGAAGCGACGCATGATTAACTTGCACAACATTCACATATATTGATAAAGCATAAACTTTATACAAGATACATTATTCTCGGATCTCCGAGAAGTCGTGCTCATGTCGTCACTACCTATACATACGCTACTGTCTACACGACATGTCACCGATTACAAAAGTTGGGTTACGCTACCCTAGCTGCCCTACTTGGCAACCGTAACCCCCTACTCGGAGTAGAACTCGACCTCCTGTGGGTCGTCCTCCTCCGGTACCTCGGCTGGTGGCTCTGGATCTACCACCTCTTCTCCCATTCCGGGTTCTCCCATGGCTGGAAGACCCAAGACTACCGGTATGCCCAATACCGGGGGCACGAGGTCCTGCAATGCATGTACCTCGTCCATAGCCTGGTTGTAGTCCTCTTCCCAGCCTTGTCCTTCCTCAATAGCGTCGTCCCGCTCTTGAGCAAGGTCCGCATTCTGCTGGGTTAGGGTCTGCACCAGCTCTTGCAACGCCGCGATGTCAACACGGCTCTTCTTCTTTGCCTTCTTCAGACGACGCAACTGATTGTGTTGTTCATTCAGTGATTAATCGTCGGAAGGAGCACATTGCGGAGTGCGCTGTGAGCACTCTCGAAATGATCTCCACGGCTTGTGCTCTCCTTGAGCTTAGTGGCGAGATTCTCCGTATGAACAGCTTGGCTGTCCATTACAGCATTTCCCGCCCTCATTTGGAGGCTGAGGTTCGCCTCCGCGGGGTTGTACCTTGGGCAAGTCGGGTCTGTTGCCTCCAGGTACCTCTCTTCCCACACATGCTGAGCTCGTCCCTCCACCGGAACGAGTGCGTATGGAGTTCCCTCCATAGCCTGCACGTGTAGTTGGCAGAAACGTGACATGGTATCACGGGCTGCCACTTGCCACATACCTTCCGGTTGTCTTCCTCTCACCGTGACGGTGAATGGCACCCAACCGGGTGGCGTAGGCCCTGCAGGAACCTCGACATGGATCGTCCACGTCTTGTTCCCCTCTTCGCCTCCTTCCTTGGCGAAGTATTGCGGCATCTGGTTGTACCCGAAATATTGGAGCATTTGCCACAATGCTTCCGGGTAGCCGCTACGGTCAGAACAGTGGGAAACTACCCACCCGTTCTCCAACCGTTTATCTGCTGCCATCTGTAAAAATATATTTGAGAAATGTCAAATATTTATTTAAACAGTAAACCATTGAGTTATAACATAAGATATGTTATTGACCTCATAACACTTGGAAACATAGTTCAAATTTCTAAACAAATTTGACTGCTGATCTGCTGTTACCATGACAGCCCTGACCAGTTTCCATATCAATCTGATTTAGGCCAGGTTAAAAGCAAAATCAGTCCTGGAGCTCAACATCAAAGTTAAAGTTAACTTCAATAGATTTCCAGAAAGTATTTGGTTGGCCTAAGATCTGTCCTGGTTCACAAGTTATGAGATGTCAAAGTTAACAGAATTTCTGGGAACCATTGGACAGCACCTCCCTGCCTTAGGTACTGACTTGATCCAAGAATCCCAGTTAATTCTGTTCCCAATCTGACAAAACCTTCTGTTACAAAGTTGTAACCCATCTCATAAGCTTTCCAGAACTACCTCATTTTCTATTTTTGGATTTTTATGCAGGAAGTTATGCTTAATTTACAGAGAGTCTACAGAGAGTCTTTGCTCTGTCCTGTTTTCTGGACAGTTTCAACTCCACTGTATTTTTCGAGTGGTTAAGGGATGAAACACCTCTGGAACTCAACAGAAAAGTTGCAAAGCTCTTCCAAAGCTTCCCAGAAATGTATCATACGACCCCAACCTCGAAAGAACTCAATCTCTAACCTCTGATTAACTTCAGCCTTGATTCAGCTGAAAACAGAGTGCTCTGTCCTTAACATCCTATAAGTTGAAAACTTGTTAACTTTGAAATATTATGTTCAAGGGAAGGAGTTACATCAAGTTTTACTACTTTGGATCAAAACCTTCAAGTTTTTAAATGAAGTTGTTCATTTAGTTAGATGTGACGTCGATGCGTCACCAGATTATGTCGGTACTACGTCCTCACAAAGGAAAAACCTATACCGGACTTAGCCGGCTTCGTTAGTTCAGTGGCACTACTCGTCACTCGCACACGGATGCTACACGTCTACCGTTTCGTGGTAAGGCTACCTGCAGAAATTCAAACAATCATCAGACTCGGCTGCACACCGAGTCCGGAATCCATACAGTTGGTACATCCGGCCGTCATCACTCGCCCGGATGTTCTCAAGCCAAACACGCCTTGAGTTACGTGTTCACGTTTCAGACCACGTGACGGGGTCTCCCATGTTGCACCACGCACGCCAGGGACAGACGTTGCTCGAATACCCAAACGACATGAAGAGTTGTAGAGGATATTAAAGCGGGTCGGGTTACCTGCCACCCGTGGGGCTCCACCCTTCAGCTTGTGCGCACTGGTGGACAGCGCTTACGTGCACCCCCCAAGACATGAACGTCCCGAGATGCACGATTTTCCGACATAACAAATAGGTTAATATGCCACTTTCTATATGCTAATAACATCCTTATACGGGCTACTAACTCGTTCCTCACTGGATTTTTTTGAAAAAGAAGACCTTTGTACTGTGTTAAACCTCAAGCGAGCTCTGATACCACGCTGACACGACCCCACTGGTCCTGTCGAGCCAGGATCACGCTGAGGGGTGCTGCGTTGCACAGCACCGTATAACACACGTCAAAGGTACAAAGCGGAAGCGGAAGCTTTATTACATAAACAAGTTTATCAACATGTTTACATCCAAAATAAGTTTAGTCCACACTCGCGGGCGTAGACTAAGCATCAAGTACACGTTCAGCCCTTGAACGTGTCCTTGCTAGCACACACACACACTAACTCTGCGGCGTGCACGACTCCCACTCGACGGGGTTCCCCTCCTGGGGTTCCGTCTCCTCTTCGGGAGTCCCTTCCTCATAAAACCCTGCAAAAGCTTCAAACACAAGCAGTGAGCACGAAGGCTCAGCAAGTCTGACCCGTCTCACCTAAACATGGAACTTCTACATGAGGGTAATGGTTGCATGAGGTAAAAATCATTTGCAAGGACTCGCCTAATTAGTAGAACCTTACTTTCAAGTTTTAGCAGCAGGTTGTGGAGAACTTTACGCTAAAGCACATGAGAGAGCCGCAATCAAACAAGAAACGCATTTTTCTCATGTACCTTGCCCAAAGTTGAAAAGAACTTTAGTTAGCACTAAACTACAGCATATCATTAACAAACAATGTGCATCTTTCAATCAGCAACATTTTAACATGTAACTAGCCTGTTCTTTCTACGTCACGGTAC
Organism: Neostapfia colusana; assembly: GCA_030760725.1. Taxonomy (NCBI): domain Eukaryota; kingdom Viridiplantae; phylum Streptophyta; class Magnoliopsida; order Poales; family Poaceae; genus Neostapfia; species Neostapfia colusana. The sequence goes on from JASWHV010000003.1 coordinate 90,259,441, forward strand.
AGTGAACAAGTGGTACTCACTGACCGCGAGGGACGGCGATTATAATCGATTTACACCTGCAGGGATTACCCGAACAACCCGTCACGTACGCCCGTACTCGATGTTGCCTACAACAACCATCACGGACGCCGTACGCGACTACCTTTCACCCGTTAGCCAAATATTGAACCGGTCCCATCGTCCCGAGCAAGAGGTCCCTGCACGCGCATCTCTGTGCCGCCAGCTGATTTACACCTCGAGCTCTCAACCTACCCTCTGAACGACGGGCAATGCCTCAATACCCAGCTACCCGGGTTACATCAGTTTCCCGGTTCCCATATAGCCGGTAGGTCTTCGGTACTGTTCTAGCTTGTTCAACAGGCCCGCACACGGCTCGGTCCTCAATCAACACAAGCGGAGCTACAGCACACAGGCCCCAAAGTCCTGCTGCCCTTACTCCCCGCTCGGTCTCATTTTCTTGCCATGTGTTTCATGTGCTATCTCTACCCGAGCAATGTGCCTCTAGCCTATTCTCGCGAGTAGTTCCAACTACTCGACTTGTACCGAATCCTACCCTATCCTAGCAATGCAGTAGCTAACGGGGTTTGTAATCCTAAACCCAACCCATGGTTTTCTTGGCTGTGCAGTTGGGTTTCCAATCAAGACTCTAATGCAAAGAACAATATTCAAAGATGTGCTCAAAACAATAAACATTTGTAAAAAGGTTAATGCAAACCGGGGCTTGCCTTGCTGCTCTTGGTCGTAGGCTAGCTGTTCCTCCGGAGTAACGAAGTCTAGGACTTCGGGTTCCTCCTCGACCTTAGCGACTACATGATAAGAACAATGTATGTATTAATTTAAATGTATTTGTATTAACTTTGAAGTTGTGAAGTCTGTAACCCTTGCTAGACAGACCTAATGACTGTGAAACTTTTACTGTGGCTTGGTTACAACCTAAACAAAGACTTGGTCAAGTTTTAGTTGCAGTAAAGCTCATTTGAGCCCTCCACAAATAATTATGTCCTTGACCTTAATTGGAACCCTTAGGGTGTTCTAGGAATTTTCATGAGACAAACTATGACTTTCTGAAAACTAGATTTTCAGAGGGTTCTAATGGAGTTGGTCTCACTTAATTTGGAAGTCTCTAACTAAAGGTATGAGCTAAACAATTTCAGAGAAAATTCTGAAAATGTTTCTGAACATTTTCTATTTTCTCTGGAACAGTTTTACTAATCACACCATTAGGTGGACTAAATGAGCTCAAATGGATCTGAAATTTTTATGGTAGTTCAAGGATATTTTGGTGAACATCTCAGCAAAATTTCAGGATTTTCCTCCAAAGGATTCTCCAGTTAAAATTCCTAACAGTTTAAACTTTAAGGAATTAATTCTGGAGAATTAGGGAATTTCATGAAGTGAAACTTGATTTTCTGGAAAGTACTCGGAGAGCTGAATCCAGCAAAATTTGTTTCACTCAATTTGGAGCTTTCTAGCCAAAGTTATAAGGATTTGAAGTTTGAAGGAAATCTGAAAATCGGGGAAAAGTTTAAACTCGCGCGTGGGCCCAGGGGACACGCGTCGCACGCCGAAGCGACAGCACACCGCGGCCCACAAGGCTTTTGCGCGCCAGCACACCCGATCCCGGCCGCAACCGGATCCCGATTCAAAATATCGGCTGCTGACAGCTGGGGTCCACCCCCTTCTTCAACCTCGCGACACCCGCGCTCCGCCGCCGAGGGATCTCGCCGGAGAGCTCGCCGCTGGCTGCTGTACAGCTCCAAACTTCTTGATTCTGGCCGCACCTGCCTACTTTTACTCGGAGAACATGATTCTAGGGTTAGCTGCTCATGACAATGGCCGGAGCATGGTCGGCGACGAGCCGCCATATCGGAACGACTTCGGCCATGTCGGCTAACTCTCCTAGTACCTCAGCTACTTGGGGAATCGGTCGGGGAGCATCAGTGGACCTCAGAGAAGGTCGACATGAACTCGGGGCAGCTCGGGGAAGGCCCGAAATAGGTCCTCACCGTGCGCCCGATAACCCCCATGCGTTCCGCCATTAGTAGACCTTGAATTACGCCGGGCACAGAGGTTCTCCGGCCCAGAGTTGTGAAGGCAACTTGTGCGTCACCGTGTCTAGCTCGTGTGGGAGTGTCCTGAGGCCCTCTAATCCTTTCTAGAGCATGAATTAAACAAAATCGTACCCGAAGGTCGTTCTGCACACAGAAAGGGGAAAAGTGGAAATTCGCCGCCGGTGAGCAACCACTCGAGCTGTGGCTCGGGGGTGCGCAGCACCGGTCACTTGCGCGTCCAAGGGTGCCTTGGCTCGGGCGTGACAACGCCCAGGTTGGGCTGTCCACGAGAGCCCGAGGTGCGGCGGTTTCCAGTTCCGAGTTTGATCTTTCGGCACAGCCGATATCACTCGGTTTCAATCGATTTCTATCAATGGGAAGGATGGAGGATGGTCGCTAGTACCTTGCTGGGACCTTGGAATGGAAAGAGGGAGCTGCGATCGGCTTGATCAAGCAGGAACTCGAGCGCCGGTGATGGCAGTGGGAAAAGCAGTCGTGCACGTCGGTAGCTCGGGAAAATGGTGACTGAAGCACGCCGGGGAGGGAATAAATAGCCCGGTCGGCTGGTCTCCGGCTTGGGGCACGCAGCAGGAGCTGGCGCCGGCTGCCCCCTTCGGTGGCGCGCGCGCACAGCAGCCGGGAACCGACTGAACTGTGGTTCAGTCGGTTTGCTTTGAGGCAGAGGCTGACATGTGGGTCCCACTCCTCTTTTAACCTCTGAAATTTATTCCTAACAGCTGTGGTAAACAGTGAACCCTATTCTACCCTTGGCACTTCAAATTATTCACCCAAGAGCCATTTGAATTGATCAAAGTTCAAATGAGGTTTGGTTTGAATGAATTTCAGCACAAGTTCAGTTTGAAATTCAAATAAAGTTTGAATTTCTCCCCCTTAGCTCATGTCAAGATCAACTCCAAATGGAGTGAAAATTGGTGTGTGAGCTCACAAAAATGTGCTGAGTGAGAATATGCCTTCCACTTTTAAATTCAGTGGTTGAAAACAGTTTGAATTTGAATATGGTTTCAAACTGCCCTCTTCCTAACTATACCCAAAATGACCTCAAAAAGGTTTTGAATTTGGATGAAACTTGGCATGGACATCCTTAGCAAAGTGTAGGAGTTTTCATATATCCAGCCCATCTATATGACATGTGGGAAATACCACTTTTGCAATATGTGAGTTTGTCCTCTAATGAGCATGTTGATAGTTGTTACTTGCTCTTCATTTGTGTTCATCATTCTTCCTCAAATGAGGTGTGTGGTGTGGTGATGAACACTGCAAATGAGTGTCAAAAACTTAGGCCCTTACAGGCCAGCTCCTGCTGGGTTTTATCGCGCTGGAGGTCGGTACCGGACGTCTATATCCTCTCCCGATCCCCCCCCCCCCCCCCCCGTTGGCCTTATCACCGAGGACCGGGCGTTCTTTTCCTTCTCCTCACGCGAGAGACAGGACAGAGCGGCCGACGCTCGAGCACTCCGGTCGCCCACCGCCCAGCTCGCGTGCAACCCCCAGCTGATCGGCAAAACCACACAACGGAACCCCCCACGACCTCCTCGAGCCATCGCCCAGTGTGTTCGTGCCCTCTACGCCGAGAACCTTGAGTTTCCGCGGCGGCCAAACACCCCGGCGGCGACGTGCTCCCGTGGACAGCTCCACAGAGCGGCTTTCACGGCCAAGAAAGCGGTCCCTGGGACGCGGAAGGTCTCCGTGCAGCTTCCACCCGAAGCACCGAGTCTGTCTCGGCCTCTCAACAACGAATTTCAAAGATCCTCTCCGGCCGGTGAAAACTGACCCGCGGGTATGAATCGATGAAATTCTCGAGTTATATTCATTTAGAGCTCTGCAAATTTCGCACATAGAATCTAGACTGGTGTAGCAACTTTTCTTCTTCACAAAACGTCGCATGAAACCCAGGGTAGACGGCTTGTTTCAAGCTTTTCCATCGGCTACCACAATAAGGGGCATCGGGTGCACGATGAAACCTAGGTTGGAGCCGTTTCCGAGCCCATATGCGGCCATGCCGAGCAGGGCAAACCTCCACTAGTGCTGTAGATCCTTTCCAGGGGACTTCTGGTGGGCTAGAGCATCGGGGCAACGTTGCCGGACTCCCTCAGAGCCGCTGCACCGGTGCGGGGTGGTTTAGGGACCTCGCCGGTCTGGGGAAGTCCCACCATCATGTTCCTCGGGTTGAAATAGGGCCTAACGGCGAGTTTCAGCAGCTGCAATGACCGGACGACCGATCCCGGAGCTACTCCGGCGAGCCCGGCGGCGGGATCGCGCGGGAGCGGGAGGTGGAAGAAGACCTCGCCGGCCCCACGCGTCAGTCGCACAGAAACAGTGGACCGGATACTCTGTGGCGCGGGATCGGCTGTGACAGCGCGGGAAACAATTCTGTGACCCCGTGTGGCGCACTCCCGGTGACTGACACGTGCCCCATGGCCCACAGTCAGGTTTAAACTTTTCCCCGGATTTATTCAAATCCCAGATTTTTCCCCAAACTTTAGAAGAGCATAACTTTTGCTAGGAACCTCCAAATTTAGTGATTCAAATTGGGTTAGATTCAGATTGACAAACTCTATCCAATTATGCTACCCAATTTGTATGAAAGTCCTTATTTAATTCTGGAAAATTCTTTAAAGCTTTTCAGCAAAAGAATTTTAGAGGGAGTTTGGTTTATCCAAAAATCCTAAAATTTTGCCAGGATATTATTTAGGGTGTTATTAGACTCCTGTAAAAGTTTCAGCTCATTTGGAGTTGAATTAATCAGGGTAATTCAGATTGTAAGTTCCTGTATTCAAATGAATACAGAAACATTTTCAGAGAATTTCCAAAACTTGTAAATTCAGTTCTGGGAAATTCTTAGCTCCAAAAATCCTAGAAAAATTCATGTAGACTCTATAAACTATAATTGAAATTGTGGTTCACTGAGTTTGACATGAACATGGATGTTACCTCAGAATTAATTCATCTTTGACTAAACACTTAGAGAATTATTCTGAATAAACCATTCCATGAAATGTGCTAGATTATGGTCCAGAGGACTTTCTCGTGACAAGGAACTCACATGAAAATTCTCAGCTCCAGTAGAGCTCTGGATCACCACTGTCATGTGTGATTCCTTAAGGTGATCAACACTTAAGTGGAAAAAGCACTTAATAAGTGATCTTAGTGTTTAAGCCCAACCCAAACCACTAGCACCAGTGTCATTTTAAATTCTTAAACAAAGTTCCAGTTTTAAAATGGTTGTTAGATCTTATGAGCAAAAGCTTTTCAATTAAATACATATGCATGATCATATCGTGTAGCATATACGTGAAGAAGGTGAGAAGGACTTGAAGTGAAGATCAAGGAGGAAGGAGAACAAGTGATCAAGCTCCAAGTGGTCGTCACTAACTGATTGTAACAGTAGTCACCTGCAAAACAGGCAAGCCCCGGTTTGCACTTGAACCATTTTATAAAACATTTTCATTTGTAGAGATCATAGCTTTGCATCGTTGATTGCATTACGTCCAGATGATACTGAAAACTCCACTTGCATGACCAGAAACACCTATGAGAGAAAGGGTAGAATAGCAACTCCTCGAGGGAATTTGGCTACGCTAATGTTAGTAGGAAAGGTCCGGTAGAAGACGAGTAGTTGGAATCTACTCGCGAGTTTAGGGCTGGTTTACTCGGAACGGGTCCGCATTAGAAAGAATGATGAAAGTTCACACTTAAGAAATGGAGACCGGGCAGGGAGGTTTAGATGCAGCAGGTTGCAGGCCGTGCGTGCATAGCCCTGCCTGTGTCGGTTAAGGCCCGTCCGTGCTTGGCCCTGTTGGACAAGTTTGAGTTGTGTACCGGGCACATACTGGCTATATGGGACCCAGGAAACCGATGTACCTTGGGAGATCCATAGTGGAACTTTTCCAACTGCCTTAGGCTTTCGGCGTCAGGGTAGCAGGAGGTAACTCGCTCAAGAACATACCACAGCGGGTATGCACCTTGAGGGAACTTGCGTACTCGGGGCAGTTGGACTGCGTCCAATGTGGAAGATCTTGGGAAAGGTGGCCGCGTACAACGTCAGTCGAGGTTGCTGCCGGCAACTCGGAGTACGGGTGTACGTGTCGTGTAGTCCGGGCGTGTACTGATTCGAATCACCGTCGCTCGTGGTCATATGTGCATACTTGCCCACTGCGTCTTGACGTAGTAACAACTGGAATTATTCTTTTGAACTTGATGAGGATGTGCTATAACTTGTACTGCAACCATGATTGAATTAGAGATAGGCTCATTAAAGTTTACTTTCACTTTGTGCAAGGAGCATCGCAACAAAGCGTTTCTTGTTTGATTGTGGAGTTGCGATGCTTTTCGGCTCAAGGTTTGCACAATGAGGCTTAAAATCTGAAAGTTAAGGATCGACTTTAGGCGAGTCCTTTATGCAAATCTAGCCAACCCAATTGCAACCGTCGTGCATGTAGAGTTTCTTGCTTAGGAGAGACGGGTCAGACTTGCTGAGCCTATGTGCTCACGCTTGCTATATAAGTGGTTTTGCAGGTTAACAACGATGCTGAAAAGAAGGTTGTCCGGTGAGACTCGGGGACTCCCGAGTCAGGTAACACATGGAGAACCCAGCCGCTGCTACTTGTCTTCGTGTTGCTAGCGAGAGGAGTCCGCGGGCTGGACTTCATCTCGGGTGCTCTTAGTTATTCGACGTGAGTTGATAATGACTTCCGCTGTAGTTACTTGATGTAAAGTATTTACAAAGAAAAACTTGTAAGCTTTCGCTATTGTTTTATGTAATACATTGTTCCTCATATGTGTGTTGTTGGGTGCCGCATAACACGGCACCACCCAATGCGATTCCCGGGCGAGTGGCCTGTCTCGGTTGAGCGGGTCGCGTCAGCGTGGTATCAGAGCTGAGCCCTGTCTCAGTCGGTACCACGCCCGTCTCAAGCGTCAACAGATCTCCTACTCTGACTTCCTGGCGACTCATCCCCCTGTATTTTCAAGGGCGGATGAACCTCTTGACGCGGACAACTGGCTCCACGCAATAGAGATGAAGTTCAGGCTGCTCCAGATAAGTGAGCAGCGCAAGACTCAGTTCGCAGTCCAGCAGCTCCAAGGATCCACGAGCGCGTGGTGGGCCAACTTCTATGCTTCACAGCCCACCGACCGAGTTATGACCTGGATGGAGTTCCGGACGGCCTTCAGGGCCTATCACATACCGCCAGGTCTAATGAAGAGGAAGACGCAGGAGTTCCTGCACCTGCAACAAGGGAGCCGTAACGCGCAGGAATACTCCAGGGCGTTCAACGATCTCGCGCTCTACGCGTCGTATCATGCAGATACCGACGAGAAGCGGCGGGACCACTTTTACCACGTGCTTAACCCGCTCCTGAAGGACAAATTGGCGATGTTCAATCGCGGCAGCCTCAACGACATCATTGATGCTGCAATTGTTCAAGAGGACTCCGGCAAGGAGTTGGTGGCGGCAGAACGAAAGCGAAGCGCGCCGCAGAGCAGCGGAGAAGGAGGCGGGCCTTATCAGAAGTTTCGGATGGTGAATCGCCCACCATCCGGTCCACGCTGACAGCCACCCCAGAGGTCGATGCCTTTCTGCAGTCGACCGTACTCTTCACCGGCATTCAGGCCGGCACTGCCAGTACCACCACCGCAACAACAACAGCAGCAGCGGACGATGCCGCGTGCGTAAGCACCTCAGCAACGCATGCCGGGCTTTCGTCCCCCGAGCACAGCACCAGCAGCGGCCCCACATGTTACAAGTGTGGTCGTCCAGGACACTTCGCGAGCAGTTGCCCGGAGAGGCAAGGCAGCGGAGTGGCACCACAGTTTCTGGGGAGGAATCAACCCCGGAACCCTACTAATGCGCGGCGGGCAAACCCTAGGCCCGGCACCGTCCACCAGCTTGCCATAGAGGACGTGCCGGAGGGTGAGCCAATCCTTGCGGGTATGTTCCAACTCCACCAGCATCCCGCCATCGTATTGTTTGATTCAGGCGCCACGCATAATTTTATTAGCCAAGCTTTCATTGCTAAACACTGCTTGCAAATACTACCCACCGATAGTCCATATTTAATTTGTTCACCGGGTGGGAAGATTTCAGCAAGCGTAATGGTTTCGAAAGGACCATTATGCTTAGTGGGTAGAGTGTACCCTACGTCTCTCATAATCTTAGAGGGACAGAAGGTCGATGTCATCCTAGGGATGTCGTGGTTAACCCGCCACGGCGCTGTTTTAGACACCGTCCTTCGAGTCGTGCACTTAAACTCAGAAGTGCACGGGTCTCACTCATTATTTCTGGACAGTCCAGAAATAAAACTTCCAAGTGTCTATCAAGCCACAACCATCAGATTGGAAGATATTCCAGTGGTCCAAGAGTTTCCTGACGTATTCCCGGGCGATTTTCCGGGGATGCCGTCCAATAGAGAGGTGGAGTTCAAGATTGAACTTGCACCGGGAACCATGCCAATACCCTGAAGGCCGTACAAGAATGCGCCCAAGGAGTTGGCTGAACTGAAGACTCAGCTCACGGACCTCCTGGAGAAGGGTTTTATTAGGCCGAGCTCCTCGCCATGGGGCTGTTCGGCATTATTTGTAAAGAAGGATGAGATGTTACGGCTTTGCGTGGACTATCGTCCATTAAATGCCGTAACCATCAAGAACAAGTACCCGTTGCCACGGATCGACATGTTGTTTGATCAGCTGGTTGAAGCAAAGATCTTTTCCAAGATGGACTTAAGATCCGGGTACCATCAGATTAAGATAAGGGCGGAGGACATTCCAAAGACAGCTTTCTCGACGAGGTACGGACTTTATGAGTACCTGGTCATGTCCTTCGGCCCCACCAATGCTCCAGCTCACTTCATGTACTTGATGAACTCGGTATTCATGCCGGAGCTGGACAAGTTTGTTGTGGTCTTCATCGACGACATACTAGTATATTCCAAATCAGAGGAAGATCACAAGAAACATCTGCGTATAGTCTTGCAACGGCTGCGGGATCACAAGCTATACGCAAAATTCAGCAAATGCGAGTTATGGATATCGCAAGTGCCTTTTCTCGGGCATATCATCTCAGCGGAGGGTATCGCTGTAGACCCGAGCAAGATCACTCAAGTGCTGAATTGGAAATCCCCGAGAACTGTTCATGAGGTACGGAGTTTCCTCGGACTCACGGGATATTATCGGAGGTTCATTCCGAACTTCTCGAAGATTGCCAAGCCTATGACGGAGCTGCTGAAGAAGGCTACCAAATATGTTTGGAGTCCAGTATGTGAAGCAGCATTCAAGGTTTTAGTCAAGCACCTGACATCAGCACCGGTTTTGGCGCAGCCAGACACAACAAAACCGTTCGATGTGTACTGCGATGCATCCGGCATTGGGCTCGGATGTGTGCTGATGCAAGACCGAAGGGTGGTCGCGTATGGGTCACGGCAGCTTAGAAACCATGAGCAAAATTATCCAACTCACGATTTGGAGCTCGCTGCCGTGGTACTTGCACTGAAAATGTGGAGGCACTACCTACTCGGTAACCTCGTACATTTGTATACCGACCACAAAAGCCTCAAGTACATATTCACTCAGAAGGAGCTGAACATGAGGCAAAGCAGATGGTTAGAACTGATAAAGGATTATGAAATAGAGATCCATTATCATCCGGGCAAGGCAAACGTAGTGGCAGATGCGCTGAGCCGCAAGTCACACGTCAACAATCTGACCATCATACCGTTGGAAGAGAGCGAACCACCACTGCATATGATTCCACATGGAGCTCTCTACAACTTAGCTTTGATCCCCACCATCCGTGAAGAAATAGCGGCAGCTCAGAAACATGACAAGGGTATGTCGCATTTGCGGAGACGTGTAGACAGTGGGTAGTTGAAATGTTTCCGGAAGGACAGAGACGGCGTCCTATGGTTCAAGGACCGGATCGTCGTACCCCGTAACAGAATTACGGAAGAAAATCTTTGATGAGGCTCACTTGTCAAAATTTTCTATTCACCCCGGCAGCAACAAAATGTATCAAGAACTCAGAAGCAAGTTTTGGTGGACACGGATGAAGCGGGAGATCGCGAAGTACATGTCCGAATGTGATACATGCCGAAGGGTGAAGGCAGACCATATGCGGAAACCGGGACTGCTACAACCACTGGGCGTCCCTGCCTGGAAGTGGGAGGACGTGAGCATGGACTTCATCGTCGGTTTACCCACCACCTTGCAGAAACATGATTCTGTGTGGGTGATCGTCGAGCGGCTCACCAAATTTGCCCATTTCATCCCGGTCAACACCAACTACAACGACAAGAAGTACGCTGAACTGTATATCTCACGGATCCTATGCTTGTACGGCATACCCTGTACCATCATATTGGATCGGGGCACTTTATTTGTGTCCCGTTTTTGGGAGCAGCTGCACTCTGCCTTGGGGACGAAACTGATCCGTAGTTCAGCATACCACCCGCAGACGGATGGGCAAACGGAGCGGGTAAATCAGATACTAGAAGACATGCTATGAGCTTGCGCTATCAACCACGGCAAGAATTGGGATGATCACTTGCTGTTAGCCGAGTTCTCGTACAATAATGGGTACCAAGCCAGCATCAAGATGGCGCCTTATGAGGCGCTATATGGGAGAAAATGTCGCACACCATTGAACTGGTGTGAGTCTGGCGAAAGGGTTACCTTCAGGATTGACCTTGTCAACAATGCGGAAGAGAAGGTTTGACTGATTCAAGCGAACCTAAAAGCCGCCCAATCCCGTCAAAAACAGTATGCGGACCGGAGAAGACGCCCATTACAATTCGAAGTCGGGGATCACGTATATATGCGTGTGTCTCCAATGAAGGGCGTAAACAGATTTGGGGTGAGGTGAAAGTTGGCACCCCGATTCATCGGTCCATTCCAGATTACCGAAAGATGTGGATCAGTAGCATACCGGCTGAAATTACCAGAAGCACTTTCCGGTGTGCACGACGTCTTTCGCATTTCCCAGCTGAGGAAGTGTCTCAAGCTATCAACTACCATTCAGCTGGAAGACATTGAAGAACTGCAACCGGATCTCACCTATCGAGAGGAACCGGTGCAGATTATTGATGAAAAGGCCGGAACCACACGCAACCGTACGTTGTGGTTCTACAAGGTTCTATAGAGAAAAAATCACATATTGCAAAAGTGGTATTTCCCACATGTGATATAGAGGGGCTGGGCATATGAAAACTCCTACACATTGCTAAGGATGTCCATGCCAAGTTTCACCCAAATTCAAAACCTTTTTGAGGTCATTTTGGGTATAGCTAGAAAGAGGGCAGTTTGAAACCATATTCAAATTCAAACTGTTTTTATCCCATGAATTCAAAAGTGGGAGGCATATTCTTATTCAGCACATTTTTGTGAGCTCACACACCAATTTTCACTCCATTTGGAGTTGATCTTGACATGAGCTAGTGGGACAAATTCAAACATTATTTGAATTCCAAACTGAACTTGTGCTGAAATTCATTCAAACCAAACCCAATTTGAGTTCTACTAAATTCAAATGGCTCATGGGTGAATAATTTGAATCACCATGGGTATTTTGGGGCTCACTGTTTACAACAGTGATTAGGAGTAAATTTCAGAGGTTAAAACCCCGGGTGGGACCCACATGTCATAGAGAGAAGAGGGGAGACTTGCACCCAAAGTCACAGTGTGACACCCTCATCTCGTGTGTCACCATATGTTTATGCTTTATGAAGAGGAAACACTTTAAGAAAAGTAGGGACAGAGAAAAAATATCAAAAGGATAGCCAATAAGTGCCGAATCCAGCTCTCAGAAAGCGCCGAAGACAACTTACCGCGGCCGCTGGCCACGTGGCGTGATTGGAGCTCATCCCTGTGAGGTGGGGAGAAACCGCCACCAAGCTGGCTACGTGGCAGGCTCGGGGCTCGTCTCCGAAAAGGGGAGAGGTCCGATCCTGTGGGACACGTGTTGCCACGGAGCTAGCCTCTGTGGAAGAAGCAAAGCATTTCCGCAGGACACGTGTCATCCTCGGAGCTAGTCCTCGCAGAAGTCAGAGGTCCAGTCGCGCGGGATACGTGTCGATCTCGGAGCCCATCTCCGAGAGGTCCTGTTCTATTGGACACGCGTCGCCACCGGAGCTTATCTCCGGGAGGTCTGTCGCTGCTGGACACGTGTCGACCTCGGGTCATGTCCCTGAAGAAAGAAGAGAGGAAAGACCGGCGCCAACACGTGGTGTGCACGGAGCTCACCTCCAAAGGAGGGGGAGGTCTCGGTCGATTGACACGCGGCACAACCGGAGCTCGTCTCTGCGGAGAAGGAGATACCAGGCCCTGGAAGGACACGTGGAGCCTCCGGAGCTCATCGCCGTGAAGGTAACAAGTTCTGGAACGACTGTTACTCGTAAGAATACCAGTACGTAAAGGAAACCGACCTGAATTCCACAACGTTACCGCACCAAATCAACTAAAGATAAGATGATAGGATCCAACGATGATCTGAATAAGACTCTTATTCGGAATACAATCAGAATAGGACTCTTCTCTTCCCAATTATAAATACAACCCAGAACCTCTGGCCGAAACCACAAACTTCTTTTCCAACTCCTGAGCCGATGACTTAGAGACCTAGCCCCAACTCGCCGAGAAAGCCATCGCCGGAGCGCGGCAAGGAAGATCGCCGGAGAAAAGCCCAGCGGTCTGAGGAGGACCTCGAAGACCGAGAGGAATGTAAGGTAGACCCCAATACCACCTTACGATGTTGTTGTGTTTTCTTTGCATCTGTTCTTTGATTCCTTTTGAACAGAATCCTTCTCGTGGACAGATCACTTCATGATCAGGTTGATCTAAAAGACAAGATCATTGCCACGTCCACCTTTGATCCGTTCACCTCTGTCCATGCAAGCCATGCAAGAACACACCAATCTAATAAAAATCATAGGATAACCTGCATATGCATCATCGCATCTAGTTTAAGTTTTGTGCATGATGTTGATTGCTGTGAATCTTGTATGCACGTGATCCTACCTAGTAGAACAAGCTCAGGGAGCTGTCTACGACGAACTACAGCAACAAGGTTTTGGGATTCAAGAACAACCGGAACCGCAAGAACAAGGCAAGTGCTCCTTGACCATGTTGATCCTATGTTTTGGGAAAAACTATTTTGTTTTGCGAAAAGGTGTGTGTGCTGAGTCAAACATGATGGGAAACCCTTTTATAGGAGTTTACTAGTTTTGGATAAACCACCCTTATTGCCTGGGAAGGTTATGAGTCGGGTATGGTTTTTGCTTTATGCTTCGCTGAGTCTATGGGATTGGGAAGCGAGATAGATGTGGCTAGCTAACTGCACTCGTATTGATAATAAGGAACTGATGTTAATAATGGACATTGATCGGAGGGAGATCTAGGCAAGACTGGGTTTGTGAGTGAGGTAGCATGAGATGGTGGCTTACTTGTCATAGATCTAAGGACCGGTTCATGCATGCACATGCCAGGATAACAGTGCCACCACAAGGCCAAGTATGGGTGCGGCTTAGCTGAGTAATTAGGTAAGTTGCTAGAGTGTTATGGACTGTGGAAGGCGCGGGGAATGGGAGTCGAGTGAGGACTGCCCTTGAAACTGCATGGAAAAACAGGGGGCCCGTGGGTGGGAGAATTGGAGACTCTAGCCTGCCGGTGAAACCTTAGTGAGTCCATACATCTAGTAACCCCTTTGTAAAGGCTATTTTGTGATCTCTTGGCCATACACCGACGGTTGTGTACTGGTATAATGGAGGTTCTGCAGTCGCCGACGGGTGACGGAATCACGAACTTGTGGGTAAAGAGGTGCAAACTCTGCACAGTTAATAAAACTATCATGATAGCTGAGCTTACGGTCACGAGCGCCTGGCTAAACTGCCATGATTAGTTAGGATGGTTATTGGGATGGTTATTGGGATGGTTATCGGTTATTGTTATTGGTTTGGTTACGGTTTGGTTGTGGGGACTGTTGAGTCCAGGTGATGAGATGGTTGTGTGACTGTTGGGTCATGACATGAGATTGGTCTCGGTGTGAGACGAGTTTGTTTTATGAGATGAGATGGTAGCGAATACGAGAAGGTATTCGTGAGATGGTAGCGAATACGAGGACGTATTCGTGAGTATGAATAAAGGCTGGTTAATGTTCGGATGGAACACAGGAAGTGATGGAGGTATGTTGGTGATTTAGTACATGCTGGGATTACATTCACCTAAAGTTAAGTTGCTGTTTTATCATGGTTTTATAAATCTGCTTTTCTGCAAATAAGCCTTTTTATACCTACCTTGTTTATGAGCTGCATATCATGTGTTATTCCCGCACTTGCTGAGTACATCATTGTACTCAAACTTGCATTATTATATCATCAGCAGCAGGAGAAGCCTACTATGAAGACCAAGTGCAGCATTATGGCGTGTGATCTATTCTCAACCTTGCCTGTGGAGGGAGTAGAGACGGAGCCACTTCTGCCTAGATTTGCTTCCGCATTAGTTGAATTGCTTCCGCAATAGAATAAAGACTTCCGCTGCATAGAAATAAGACTTCCGCTGTGAGCATGAGTCGAAGACTCATGAGATATTGTAATAAACTCTGTTATTCGTGGTAATATATAATCTGAATTCAGTTTGTGGAACTTATGTGTATGTGTGATGAACATCCTGGGCACACATATGGATTAGTTCTTGGTTCCGTGGTTTTCCACAGAACTGAGGGCGTCATAGATTGGTATCAGAGCCACGGGTTGACAGTAGGTTGCACGCCTAGATAGAAACCTTAGATTGATATTAGAGCCACGGGTTAACAGCAAGTTACACCCCTTAATAGGAGTCATAGGTAGCTAAGCCACACTGGCCAAAGGAAGCATCCTAGGGTGAATAGCTTAGATTGGCCTTGAAACCACCTTGGCATAGGGAACCATCCTTGAATAGGAGTTGTGTGGGCCCTTGTGATGATTATTTGTGATTGTGTGCTTAGTGTGAAGTTGTGGGACGTCTCAAAAACGTTGTCCATATCCACACGTAAGTAGAAAGAGGTGTGAAATGCTTCGGCACTTGATCACATCCTCATATGGGCTAATATATATAGTCCAACTCACCTTGATGCATATAGTTGAAAGGACCTACCTAACCCTCTAATCCTCTATTTTATTCTCTCCCTCACAGATGGTGAGAGGAAACGCCGGCCGACGGAACGTCCAGGAGGATGACCATGATGAAGTTCCTGCTAACCCAGGAGCTGGCGAAAACCATCTGGAAAGGTTGATGGCCATGCAAAACCAGCTTATGCAAACCATGATCCAAACTTTGGGTCAGTTGCAGGCCAACCAAAACCCCGTTCCGGCACCACCGCCACCACCACCGCCGGCTCATAACAGGTTGGGAGAGTTCATGAGGACTCGACCACCCACCTTTGCTCAAGCTAGTGATCCCATGGAGGCCGATGATTGGTTAAAATCCATGGAGAAAAAGCTTGCCATTGTTCAGTGCAATGACCAAGAGAAGGTTCTCTTCGCGTTGCACCAACTTACGGGAGCCGCTGCTGACTGGTGGGATGCCCTGAGCAACGCTCATGCCAACCCGGAGACAATCACTTCGACTGAGTTCAAGGAAAGTTTCCGCTCTCACTACATCCCTGCTGGTGTAATGATGATCAAAAGGCAAGAGTTCGAAGGTCTCCGCCAAGGACAGAAAAGTGTGAATGAGTATCTCAACAAGTTCATACAACTGTCCCGGTATGCCCCTGAAGATGTCAACTCAGATCAGAGGAAGCAGTACCTGTTCATGAGAGGGTTGAACAATGAGATCCAGGTTCAGCTCCTCAACAATGACTACGTAAGCTTCCAGAAGCTGGTTGACAAGGCCATAGTTGTTGAAAACAAGATCCGAGAGATCGAGCAAGAGTGCAAGAGGAAGATGCCATACCAGCCCCAAGGGAGCAACGTACGACCTAGGTACATGCCCCCTGCACCACAGTATGGATCGACCACTCCTGCGTACCGCCCTGGTCAGCCACCACAGCAACAATCCGCTGCACCGGCACCTCGCGTGCCCATGCCTCCTGCGCCCCGACCTAACAATGGCGCCCCTGTTCAAAACCCCCGCCCCAACGTACCTGCTGCTGTAGGAAACAGGGCATGCTTTGCATGCGGGGAAGTAGGACACTTCGCGATCCAGTGCCTGAGGAGAGGCCCTGGACAGCAAGGTAACGTGCCCAAGCAGAACCCGCGACCGAACGGAGGAGACAATCAAGGGAACCGTGGACAGCAGAACTATGCACGCGGCCACGTGAATCATGTCACTGCCGAGGAAGCACAACAGGCTGAGGACGCCGTAATTGGTATGTTCTTTGCCAACTCCAACCCAGCCACCATCTTATTTGATTCTGGAGCATCGCATTCCTTCATATCATTCAAATATGTTGACAAACATCATCTACCCGTATCCCACTTAGAATGTGCTATGTTAGTTAATTCTCCCGGAGGAGAAATAAGGACTAATATAGTTTGTCCTAAAGTAACCCTTAAAATAAGGGGGGTAGACTTCCTTGCCAACCTTATTGTCTTGGACTCCCAAGGGATTGACATCATACTCGGAATGGATTGGCTAAGCAAGCACAATGGAGTAATCCAATGTGCTGAAAGGAGCGTGCAGTTGACAAACGAGCACGGTATTCGTGTCGAGTTTGAGTCAGCCCAGCAAACAACCGAACGGGCAAATTTGAACCACGTCGAAGGAGCAACATTGGACAACATTCCAGTGGTTCAAGAGTTTTTGGACGTGTTTCTGGAAGAGCTTCCAGGTATGCCACCTGACCGGGACATTGAGTTTGCCATAGACTTGGTACCCGGAACTGCACCCATAGACAAGAGACCTTATAGGATGCCCGTCAACGAGCTAGTCGAACTCAAGAAGCAAATTCAAGAACAGTTGGAAAAGGGTTTTATCCATCCAAGCTCGTCACCATGGGGAGCTCCGGTGCTCTTCGTAGACAAGAAGGATGGAACCCAAAGGATGTGTGTGGACTATAGGTCTCTCAACGAGGTAACCATCAAGAACAAATACCCTCTGCCCCATATAGAGGACATATTCGACCAAATGAAAGGAGCCCGAGTGTTCTCCAAGATTGATCTTCGGTCGGGATACTTCCATCTGAATATTAAGCCCTCTGATATACCTAAGACAGCCTTTCGGACACGGTATGGTTCGTATGAATATACCATTATGTCTTTTGGGTTGACAAATGCACCCGCATACTTCATGTACCTTATGAACAAGGTCTTCATGGAGTACTTGGACAAGTTCGTCGTAGTTTTCATCGATGAAATTATGGTGTATTCAAAAAATGAGGAGGAGCATGAAGAACATCTGAGATTGACCTTGCAGAAGTTGCGTGAGCATCAATTGTATGCCAAGCTCAACAAGTGTCAATTTTGGTTAAAGGAAATAACTTTCCTAGGCCACATTATCTCCGAGGAAGGGGTATAGGTTGATCCTGGAAAAGTGAGAGATGTTCTGAAGTGGGACCAACCGAAGAGCATGAGGGATGTTCGGAGATTCCTTGGGATGGCAGGATACTATCGATGCTTCATTAAAGACTTCTCTAAAATAGCAAAATCTATGACGGAGTTGCTAATGAAGGGAATAGTCTTTCAATGGACACCAGCCTGCCAAGAAAGATTTGAGGAACTCAAGAAAAGGCTAACCACAGCACCAGTTCTGGTATTGGCAGAGGTAAGCAAGAGCTTTGACATATATTGTGACGCATCCAGACAGGGGCTCGGATGTGTGCTCATGCAGGAAGGACAAGTGGTAGCCTATGCCTCACGGCAATTAAAGAAGCACGAGCTTAATTATCCTACGCATGACTTGGAGTTAGCAGCAGTAGTGCATGCATTGAAGATTTGGAGACATTATATCATTGGTCATTGATGGGAGATCTATACGGATCATAAAAGCCTCAAGTACATATTCACCAAAACGGATTTGAATTTGAGACAACGTCGATGGTTATAGCTTATCAAGGATTATGATGTTGGAATTAACTACCACCCCGGGAAGGCCAATGTGGTAGCTGATGCATTGAGCAGAAAGGGAGCATGTCACCAACTCACAATTTGGGAACTACCACCCGAACTACGTAAGGAGTTCAAACGATTACACCTCGGATTCTTGAATAACATGGAAATAATAGAGATCCACTCCTCATTGGAGCACGAAATAAGAGAGGTCCAAGCAACGGATGAGGGGATCAAGGAGATCAAGGAAAGAATCCGACAAGGAATAGAGAAGGATTTCAGGGAGGATGACAATGGTACGCTTTGGCTAGGAAAAAGTATTTGTGTGCCAAACATAAGACACCTCCGCGACATGATATTGAAGGAGGCACATGATTCCCCCTATTCCATACATCCCGGAAGCACCAAGATGTACAAGGACTTGAAATCTTGTTATTGGTGGGATGGTATGAAGAGGGATATAGCCAAATATGTCGCCCTATGCGACACATGCCAACGGGTGAAGGCCGAACATCAAAAACCTGCTGGACTGTTGCAACCTTTGAAAATACCCGAATGGAAGTTGGAGGACATCAGTATGGATTTCATCATCGGATTGCCACGTACTCAGTCGGGATACGACTCCATCTGGGTCATTGTGGACCGATTGACGAAAACCGCCCATTTTCTCCCTGTAAAGACAAGTTACAACGTTGCACAACTGGCAGAGTTGTACATGGAGCAGATTGTGTGCCGTCACGGAGTTCCAAGGAGGATAGTCTCGGATCGAGGTTCTCAGTTTACCTCTAAATTCTGGAGGAAGCTACAGAAAGCCATGTGTACACGACTGGACTTTAGCTCCGCCTAACACCCACAAACAGATGGACAAACCGAAAGGACAAACCAAATTTTGGAGGACATGTTGAGAGCTTGCGCCTTGAAACGTGGGCGTAGTTGGGATAGGAGTTTACCATATGCCGAATTCTCCTATAACAACAGCTATCAAGCTAGCTTGAAGATGTCGCCTTTCGAAGCCTTATATGGTAGAAGGTGTAGAACGCCACTGTTTTGGAACGAGACCGGAGAAAACCAGGTATTTGGACCCGAAGTGCTACAAGAAGCCGAAGAGCATGTCCAAACGATACGGGAGAACTTAAAAGCCGCTCAGTCATGACAGAAAGGCTATGCGGACAATAGGCGAAGGAAGTTGACTTTTGAAGTAGGAGACTCCGTACACCTTAAGGTATCGCCTATCCGACGCCAACGACGTTTCAACGTCAAAGGCAAGCTAGCACCTCGCTACATTGGACCATTTAAGATTCTGAATAAGCGAGGACATGTAGCCTATCAACTAGAGCTCCCAACCCACCTATCCGACGTACATGACGTGTTTCATGTATCCCAGCTCAAGAAGTGCTTGAGAGTACCAGAGGAACAAGTATCAATGGGAGAGCTTGAACTTCAAAAGGACCTGACTTATGAGGAACACCCTGTCCGAATTTTGGACGTAAAGTAAAGGGTCATCCGGAACAAGGTGATTCGATGGAGCAAGGTACAATGGAGCCATCACACCGAAGCTGAAGCCACATGGGAGCGTGAAGAGGATATCAAGGCAGAATTTCCCCACCTATTTTCTTCTAACGAATCTCGAGGACGAGATTCAATTTAAGGGGGTAGATTTGTGACACCCTCATCTCGGGTGTCACCATATGTTCATGCTTTATGAAGAGGAAACACTTTAAGAAAAGTAGGGACAGAGAAAAAAATATGAAAAGGATAGCCAATAAGAGCCGAATCCAGCTCTCAGAAAGTGCCGAAGACAACTTATCGCGACCGCTGGCCACGTGGCGTGATCGGAGCTCATCCCTGCGAAGTGGGGATAAACCGCTGCCAGGCTGGCTACGTGGCAGGCTCGGGGCTCGTCTCCAAAAAGGGGAGAGGTCCGATCCTGTGCGACACGTGTTGCCACGGAGCTAGCCTCTGTGGAAGAAGCAAAGGCATTTCTGCAGGACACGTGTCATCCTCGGAGCTAGTCCTCGCAGAAGTCAGAGGACCAGTCACGCGGGATACGTGTCGATCTCAGAGCCCATCTCCGAGGGGTCCTGTTCTATTGGACACGCATCGCCACCGGAGCTTATCTCCGGGAGGTCTGTCGCTGCTGGACACGTGTCGACCTCGGGGCATGTCCCTGAAGAAAGAAGAGAGGAAAGACCGGCGCCAACACGTGGCGTGTGCGGAGCTCACCTCCAAAGGAGGGGGAGGTCTCGGTCGATTGACACGCGGCACAACCGGAGCTCGTCTCTGCGGAGAAGGAGATACCAGGCCCCGGAAGGACACATGGAGCCTCCGGAGCTCATCGCCGCGAAGGTAACAAGTTCTGGAACTACTGTTACGCGTAAGAATACGGGTACGTAAAGGAAACCGACCTGAATTCCACAATGTTACCACACCAAATCAACTAAAGATAAGATGATAGGATCCAATGACGATCTGAATAAGACTCTTATTCGGGATACAATCAGAATAGGACTCTTCTCTTCCCGATTATAAATAGAACCCAGAACCTCTGGCCGAAACCACAAACTTCTTTTCCAACTCCTGAGCCGACGACTTAGAGCCCTAGCCCCAACTCGCCGAGAAAGCCATCGCCGGAGCGCGGCAAGGAAGATCACCGGAGGCAAGCCCAGCGGTCCGAGGAGGACCTCGAAGACCGAGAGGAACGTAAGGTAGGCCCCAATACCACTTTACGATGTTATTGTGTTTTCTTTGCATTTGTTCTTTGATTCCTTTCGAACAGAAGCCTTCTCGTGGACAGATCACTTGATGATCAGGTTGATCTAAAAGACAAGATCATTGCCACATCCACCTTTGATCCGAACACCTCTGTCCATGCAAGCCATGCAAGAACACACCAATCTAATAAAAATCATAGGATAACCTGCATATGCATCATCGCATCTAGTTTAAGGTTTGTGCATGATGTTGATTGCTGTGAATCTTGTATGCACGTTATCCTACCTAGCAGAACAAGCTCAGGGAGCTGTCTACGACGAACTACAGCAACAAGGTTTTGGGATTCAAGAACAACCGGAACCACAAGAACAAGGCAAGTGCTCCTTGACCATGTTGATCCTATGTTTTGGGAAAAATGATTTTGTTTTGCGAAAAGGTGTGTGTGCTGAGTCAAACATGATGGGAAACCCTTTTATAGGAGTTTATAGTTTTGGATAAACCACCCTTGTCGCCTGGGAAGTTTATTTGTCGGGTATGGTTTTTGCTTTATGCTTCGCTGAGTCTATGGGATTGGGAAACGAGATAGATGTGTCTAGCTAACTGCACTCGTATTGATAATAAGAAACTCATGTTAATAATGGACATGGATCGGAGGGAGATCTAGGCCAGACTGGGTTTGTAAGTGAGGTAGCATGAGATGGTGGTTTACTTGCCATAGATCTAAGGACCGATTCATGCATGCACATGCCAGGATAACAGTGCCACCACAAGGCCAAGTATGAGTGCGGCTTAGCTGAGTAATTAGGTAAGTTGCTAGAGTGTTATGGACTGTGGAAGGTGCGGGGAATGGGAGTCGAGTGAGGACTGCCCTGGGAACTGCATGGCACAAGAGGGGGCCCGTGGGTGGGAGAATTGGAGATTCTAGCCTGCCGGTGAAACCTTAGTGAGCCATACATCTAGTAACCCCTTTGTAAAGGCTATTTTGTGATCTCTTGGCCATACACCGACGGTTGTGTACTGGTATAATGGAGGTTCTGCAGTCGCCGACGGGTGATGGAATCACAAACTTGTGGGTAAAGAGGTGCAAACTCTGCAGAGTTAATAAAACTATCATGATAGCCGAGCTTACGGTCACGAGCACCTGGCTAAACTGCCATGATTAGTTGGGATGGTTATTGGGATGGTTATTGGGATGGTTATCGGTTATGGTTATTGGTTTGGTTATGGTTTAGTTGTGAGGACTGTTGAGTCCAGGTGATGAGATGGTTGTGTGACTGTTGGGTCATGACATGAGATTGGTCTCGGTGTGAGACTAGTTTGTTTTATGAGATGAGATGGTAGCGAATACGAGAAGGTATTCGTGAGATGGTAGCGAATATGAGGAGGTATTCGTGAGTATGAATAAAGGATGGTTAATGTTCGGATGGAACACAGGAAGTGATGGAGATATGTTGGTGATTTAATACATGCTGGGATTACATTCACCTAAAGTTAAGTTGCTGTTTTATCATGGTTTTATAAATCTGCTTTTCTGCATGTAACCCTTTTTATACCTACCTTGTTTATGAGCTGCATATCATGTGTTATTCCCGCACTTGCTGAGTACATCATTGTACTCAAACTTGCATTTTTATATCATCAGCAGCAGGAGAAGCCTACTATGAAGACCAAGTGGAGCATTATGGCGTGTGATCTATTCTCAACCTTGCCTGTGGAGGGAGTAGAGATGGAGCCACTTCTGCTTAGATTTGCTTCCGCATTAGTTGAATTGCTTCCGCAATAGAATAAAGACTTCCACTGCATAGAAATAAGACTTCCGCTGTGAGCATGAGTCCAAGACTCATGAGATATTGTAATAAACTCTGTTATTCATGGTAATATATAATCTGAATTCAGTTTGTGGAACGTATGTGTATGTGTGATGAACATCCTGGGCACGCATATGCATTAGTTCTTGGTTCCGTGGTTTTCCACAGAACTGAGAGCGTCACACACAAGTCTCGGTGGGAACTTCCACCGAGCAGCTGCCGATTCAACGCTCGGGAGCAGCTGCGCTTGCCACCGAGGAGGAGCAGCGCCACCAGCTGCTTCCTGCGCCTACGCACGATCCCAAGGGCGGTTCCAGGGCCCTCTTAAGGCGCTCCACCGAGGCAGGCACCGCTCACTTCCCCCTCTCCCGTGAACACCGAGTCACGGCTGCTGCCTCTCTGCTCGATCGGGAAAACCATGAAAACATCTCGCCTCTTCCTTCCCTGAGTTGCTAAACGGCAACCTGAGCTCGTACTCTACCTCCCCAAAGCCAGAAACCCCGAGCTCCAACCTCCTTTGCCCGAAAACGATTGCCACCACGGCGACCTAGCATCAGCCGAGAGTCAGGCGCCCGTGGACAGCATTCCACAGGCGTTTTCACGGTCCAGCAAGAGAGGCAACAGGAGCGCGCGACCACCGTGCTGCTCTCCTATATGTTCGGAAGCAAACCGTGAAGAATCCACGGAGAATTTCCAGTTTTTGCTCCGGCGATCGTAAACCGAGCTTCCGGTACGGATTCTTCAAATTCTTGCTCTATGATCCTTCTCTAGCTATCAAATCTTGCACATAGACGCTGGACTAGCCAGCGATCAAGTTCCTTTCTGCATCCGTGGCGTGAAACTGTCTAGAAGTGACGAATTTCGAGCTCGATCAAGGGTGGTCATGGCGGGCACGATCGGTCCCACGGTGCCGACCGACTTGCCGCCATCCCTGAACCCTTTTGACACCTTGTCGAGCTTCCTAGAGATACACTAATGCTGTAGGACCGATTGTTTGAGGTTTTGGAGGGTTAGAACTCACGGCCGACGGCGCCGAACCTCAACCGAGGCCGCAGCACGTCGCTGGGCTATTTCCGGTCACCGCCAGCCCGAACTGACACCACTGACATGTTCCTTGACGTCGACAACCCCCTGCCGGCGAGTTTCAGACCATGGGAGGGCCGGCAGTGGCGAGCCGGCGAGCTCCGGGTCTGCTCCGGCGAGGGGCGGCGGCGAGGGCGCGTCGAGAGGTAGACGAAACCGGCTGGCCTACGCGTCAGCGGCTCAAAATTTGAAATCGGGATCGGGTGTGGCGGGATCAGGTGTGCTGGCGCGCAAAGACCCTGTGGGCCGCGGTGTGCGGTCGCCTCGGCGCTCAACACGTGTCCCTGTGGGCCCCGACAGATTTAAACTTTTCCCCCGATTTTCAGTTTTCATTGAAACTTCAAATCCTCATTACTTTGGCTAGAAAGCTCCAAATCGAGTGAACCAAATTTTTTTGGATTCAGATTTCTGTGTATTTTCCAGCAAATCAAGTTTCACTTCATGAAAATCCTTAATTCTCCAGAATTAATTCCTCAAAGTTTAAACTGTTTGGAATTTTAACTGGAGAATCCTTTGGAGGAAAATCCTGAAATTTTGCTGGAATGTTCACCAAAATATCCCTGAACTACCATAAAAATTTCAGATCCATTTGAGTTCATTAGATCCACCTAATGGTGTGATTAGTGGAACTGTTCCAAAGAAAATAGAAAATGTTCAGAAACATTTTCAGAATTTTCTCTGAAATTGTTTAGCTCACATCTTTAGCTAGGAACCTTCAAATTAAGTGAGACCAACTCCATTAGAACCTTCTGAAAATCTAGTTTTCATAAAGTCATAGTTTATTTCATGAAAATCCTTAGAACACCCTAAAAGCCTTCAATTAAGGTCAAGTACATAATTAATTGTGAAGGGCTCAAATGAGCTTTGCTGCAACTAATAGTTGACCAAGTCTGTACTCAGGTTGTAACCAAGCCACAGTAAAAGTTTCACAGTCATTGAGTCTGTCTAGTGGGACTTATAAGCTTCACAAGTTCAAACTTAATACAAATGCATTTAAATTGATACATGTACTTCTGCTATCATGTAGTCGCTAAGGTCGAGGAGGAACCCGAAGTCCTAGACTTTGTTACTCCGGAGGAACAGCTAGCCTACGACCAAGAGCAGCAAGGCAAGCTCCGGTTTGCATTAACCTTTTTACAAATGTTTATTGTTTTGAGCACTTATTTGAGTATTATAATTCCTTGCATTAGAGTCTTGTGTGAAAACCCAATTGCATAGCCAAGAAACACCATGGGTTGGGTTTAGGATTGAAAACCCCGTTAGCTACTGCAATGCTAAGACAGAGTAGTATTCGGTACAAGTCGAGTAGTTGGAACTACTCACGAGCATAGGCTAGAGGCACTCGACTCGGGTAGAGATAGCACATGATACACATGGTAAGAAAAATGAGACCGAGCGGAGAGTAAGGGCAACAGGACTTTGGGGCCTGTGTGCTATAGCTCCACTTGTGTCGATTGAGGACCGAGCCGTGTGCGGGCCTGTTGAACAAGCTAGAACAGTACCGAAGACCTACCGGCTATATGGGAACCGGGAAACCGATGTAACTCGGGTAGCTGGGTATTGAGGCATTGCCCGTCGTTCAGAGGGTAGGTTGAGAGCTTGAGGTGTAAATCGGCTGGCAGCACGGAGATGCGCGTGCAGAGACCTCTTGCTCGGGACGATGGGACCGGTTCAATATTTGGCTGACGGGTGAAAGGTGGTTGCTTACGGTGTCAGTGATGGTTGCTGTAGGCAACATCGAGTACGGGCGTACGTGACGGGTTATTCGGGTAACCCTGCAGGTGTAAATCGATTATAATCACCGTCCCTCGCGGTCAGTGAGTACCACTTGTTCACTGTACCGTGACGTAGAAAGAACAGGCTAGTTACATGTTAAAATGTTGCTGATTGAAAGATGGACATTGCTTGTTAATGGTTTGTTGTAGTTTAGAGCTAACTAAAGTTCCTTTTAACTTTGGGCAAAGTACATGAGAGAAATGTGTTTCTTGTTTGATTGCGGCACTCTCATGTGCCTTAGCGTAAGGTTCTCCACAACCTGCTGCTAAAACTTGAAAGTAAGGTTCTAGTAATTAGGCGAGTCCTTGCAAATGATTTTTACCTCATGGAACCCATCACCCCTCATGTACAAGTTCCATGTTTAGGTGAGACCGGTCAGACTTGCTGAGCCTTCGTGCTCACTGCTTGTGTTTGAAGCTTTTGCAGGGTTCTACGAGGAAGGGACTCCCGAAGAGGAGACGGAACCCCAGGAGGGGAACTCCGTCGAGTGGGAGTCGTGCACGCCGCATAGTTAGTGTGTGTGTGTGCTAGCAAGGACACGTTCAAGGGCTGGACGTGGACTTGATGCGTAGTCTACGCCCGTGAGTGTAGACTGGATTATTTTGATGTACAAATGTTCATAACCCACTTTATGTAATAAAAGTTTTGCTTCCGCTTTGTACCTTTGATGTGTGTTATTCGGTGCTGTGCAACGCAGCACCCCTCAGCATGATCCTGGCTCGACAAGACCGCGGGGTCGTGTCACCAGGCCGGGTCAGAGCTCGCTTGAGGTTTAACGCACTAAAAGGTCATCTTTTTCAAAAATCCAGTGAGGAACGAGTTAGTAGCCCATATAAGGATGTTATTAGCATATAGAAAGTGGCATACTAACCTTTCTGTCTATGTCGGAAAATCGTGCATCTTGGGACGTTTCTGTCTTCGGGGGTGCACGTAAGCGCTGTCCACCAGTGCGCACAAGCTGAAGGGTGGAGCCCCACGGGTGACAGCTAACCCGACCCGCTATGATATCCTCTACGACTCTTCATGTCGTTTGGGGTATTCGAGCAACGTCTGTCCCTGGCATGCGTGGTGCAATTTGGGAGACCCCGTCACGTGGTCTGAAACATGAACACGTAACTCAAGGCATGTTTGGCTTGAGAACATCCGGGCGAGTGATGACGGCCGGGTGTACGAACTGTATGGATTCCGGGCTCGGTGTGCAGCCGAGCCTGACAATTGCTTGAGTTATTTGCAGGTAGTCTGACCACGAAATGGTAGACGTGTATCATCCATGTGCGAGTGACGTTTAGTGCCACTGAACTAACGAAGCCGGCTAAGTCCGGTATAGGTTTTTCTTTGTGAGGACGTAGTACCGACATGATCTGGTGACGCATCGACGTCACACCCCACTAAATGAACAACTTCATTGTAACACTTGAAGGTTTTGATCCAAAGCAGTAAAACTTGATGTAACTCCTTCCCTTGAACAGGATATTCAAAGTTAACAAGTTTTCAACTTATAGGTTGTTAAGGACAGAGCACTCTGTTTTCAGCTGAATCAAGGCTGAAGTTAATCAGAGGTTAGAGGTTGAGTTCTTTCGAGGTTGGGGTCATATGATACATTTCTGGAAAGCTTTGGAAGATCTTTACAACTTTCTGTTGAGGTCCAGAGGTGTTTCATCTCTTAACCAATCGAAAAATGCAGTAGAGTTGAAACTGTCCAGAAAACAGGACAGAGCGAAGACTCTCTGTAAACTCTCTGTAAATTGAGTATAACTTCCTGCATAAAATCCAAAAATAGAAAATGAGGTAGTCCTGGAAAGCTTATAAGATGGGTTACAACTTTGTAACAGAAAGTTTTGTCAGATTGGGAGCAGAATTAACTGGAATTCTTGGATCAAACCAGTACCTAAAGCAGGGAGGTGCTGTCCAAGTTTCTCCAGAAATTCTGTTAACTTTGACCTCTCATAACTTTTGAACCAGGATAGATCTTAGGACAAGCAAATGCTTTCTGGAAGGCTATTGAAGTTAGCTTTAACTTCGATGTTGAGCCCCAGAATTTGTTTTGCCTTTAACAGTGCCTAAATCAGGTTGAAATGGAAACTGGTCAGAGCTGTCATGCAGACAGCAGATCAGCAGTCAAATTTGTTTAAATTTGAACTGTATTTCCAAGTTTTGTGGGTTTAATAACATGTCTTATGTTATACCTCAATAGTTTACTGTTTAAATAAATATTTGACATTTCTCAAATATATTTTTACAGATGACAGCAGACAAACAGTTGGAGAACGGTTGGTGGTATCCCACTGTTCTCACCACAGCGGTTATCCGGAGGCATTGAGGCAGATGCTTCAATATTTCGGATACAACCAGATGCCACAGTACTTAGCCAAGGAAGAAGGCGAAGAGGGGAACAAGACATGGACAATCCATGTCGAAGTCCCCGCAGGACCTACGTCACCCGGTTGGGTGCCGTTCACCGTCACGGTGAGAGGTAGACAGCCGGAAGGTATGTGGCAAGTGGCAGCGCGTGACACCATGTCAGGTTTCTGCCAACTACACGTGCAGGCTATGGAGGGCACTCCATACGCGCTCGTTCCGGTGGAGGGACGGGCTCACCATGTGTGGGAAGAGAGGTACCTGGAGGCAACGGACCCGAGTTGCCCAAGGTACAACCCCGCGGAGGCAAATCTCAGCCTCCAGATGAGGGCGGGAAATGCCGTGCGGAGCATCTCGCCACGAAGCTGAAGGAGAGCACGAGCCGTGGAGACCATTTCGAGAGTGCTCACAGCGCACTCCATAATGTGATCCTTCCGACAATCAAGCGACTGAATGAACAGCACAATCAGTTGCATCGTCTGAAGAAGGCAAAGAAGAAGAGCCGTGTCGACATCGCGGCGTTGCAGGAACTGGTACAGAATCTGACCCAGCAGAACGAGGACCTTACTCAAGAGCGAGACGACGCTATTGAGGAAGGGCAAGGCTGGGAAGAGGACTACAACCAGGCTATGGACGAGGTGCATGCATTGCAGGACCTCGTACCTCCGGTATTGGGCATACCGGTAGTCTTGGGCCTTCCAGTAATGGGAGAACCCAAGACGGGCGAAGAGGTGGTAGATCCAGAGCCACCAGCAGAGGTACCGGAGGAGGACGACCCACAGGAGGTCGAGTTCTACTCCGAGTAGGGGATTACAGTTGCCAAGTAGGGCAGCTCGGGTAGTGTAACCCAACTTTTGTAATCGGTGACATGTCGTGTAGGCAGTAGCGTATGTATAGGTAGTGACGACATGAGCACGACTCCTCGGGAACCCGAGAATAATGTATCTTGTATAAAGTTTATGCTTTATCAATATATGTGAATGTTGCGCAAATTATTCATGTGTCACTTCAATACCTACTGTTGCATATGGAATTTTAAGTATGACATGTGCTAATCGCTGCTGTTTGAATTTCAGAATGACGCGTACTCGTGCCAACCCGGACGTTGGGGGTACCAGTCAGGGGGGAGAGACCTCCCAACAGCCTCCCGAGGACTCCTCGGGACAGAAGCAGCAACAGCAACAGCAAACACCGCCACTGCCACTGCCGACGGTTACATTGTCCAACATCGTCGCGGCAATGGCGGGTTCACACTGTGACACCCTCGCCTCGGGTGTCAGCATATGTTCATGTTTTATGAAGACGAAACATTTTAATGAAAAATAGGAACAGAGAGAATTATCAAAAGAATAGCCAATAAAGCCCTCCGAGAGCGCCGAAGACAACTTACTGCGGCCACTGGCCACGTGGCGTGTTCGGAGCTCGTCCGTGCGGAGTGAAGAGAGGTCCGCTGCTGAAAGAGCTACGTGGCAGGTTCGGGGCTCGTCGCCACAAAGGGGAGAGGTCCGATCCTGTGGGATACGTGTTGCCCACGGAGCTAGCCTCTGCAGAGGAAGCAAAGGCATTTCCGCAAGACACGTGTCATCCTCGGAGCTAGTCCTCACGGAAATCAGAGGACCAGTCGCGCGGGGTACGTGTCGATCTCGGAAGCTCATCTCAAAGAAGTCTGGATCTATCGAACACGTGTCGCCACCAGAGCTTATCTCCGGGAGGTCTGTCGTTGCTGGACACGTGTCGACCTCGGGGCATGTTCCTGAGGAACGAAGAGAGGGAAGATCGGCGCCAACACGTGGCGTGCGCAGAGCTCACCTCCAAAGAAGGGGGAGGTCTCGCTCGTGACACGCGGCACAACCGGAGCTCGTCTCTGCGAAGGAGAAGATACCAGGCCCCGGAAGGACACGTGGAGCTTCTGGAGCTCATCATTGCGGAGGTAACGAATTCTGGAGCGGTTTTTACGCGTAAAGATACCGGTACGCAACAGAAACCGATCTAAATTCCACGATAATACTAAAGATAAGATGTTAGGATCCAACTAAGATCTGAATAAGACTCTTATTCGGGATACAATCAGATTAGGACTCTTCTCTTCCCGATTATAAATAGAACCCAAAACCTCAGGCCAAAACCACAAACTTCTCTTTCGACTCCTGAGCCGATGACTTAGAGCCCTAGCACTAACTCGCCGAGCAAACCATCGCTGAAGCGCAACAAGGGAGATCATTGGAGAAGAACCGAGCGGTCTGAGGTGGACCTCGAAGTCAAGAAGAAAGAGAGGTAGGACTTCAATATCATTGTGTTCATCTCTTTGCATCTGTTCTTCAATTCCTTTCGAACAGAAGCCTTCTCGTGGGCAGATCACTTGATGATCAGTTTAATCTAAAGACAAGATCATTGCCACGTCCACCTTTGATCCGAACACCCCTGTCCATACAAGGCCATGCAAGAACACGTACAGATTAATCTAATAAAACTAATCATGAGATAGCATGCATATGCATCATCGCATCTAGTTTGTGCATAAATATTGATTGCTGTGAATCCTGTATGCACGTGATCCTACCTAGCAGGACAAGCTCAGGGAGCTGTCTACGACGAACTGCAGCAACCAGGTTTTGAGAATCAAGAACAACCGGAACCGCAAGAACAAGGCAAGTGCTCCTTGACCATATTGATCCTATGTTTTGGATAAAACTGTTTTGTTTTGCAAAAAGGTGTGTGTGCTGAGTCAAACATGATGGGAAACCCTTTTTATAGGAGTTTACTAGTTTTGATTAAACCACCCTTGTCGCCTGGGAAGTTTATGAGTCGGGTATGGCTTTTGCGTTATGCTTCGCTGAGTCTATGGGATTGGGAAGCGAGATAGATGTGTCTAGCTAACTGCACTCCTATTGATAATTAGTAACTGATGAGGTTAATGAATATGGATCGGAGGGAGATCTAGGCAAGCCTGGGTTTGTGAATGAGGTAGCATGAGATGGTGGTTTTACTTGCCGTAGATCTAAGGACCTGTTCATGCATGCACATGCCAGGATAACAGTGCCACCACAAGGCCAAGTATGGGTGCGACTTAGCTGAGTAATTAGGTAAGTTGCTAGATTGTTATGGACTGTGGAAGGCGCGGGGAATGGGAGTCGAGTGAAGACTGCCCTGGGAACTGTATGGCACAAGAGGGGGCCCGTGGGTGGGAGAATTGGAGATTCTAGCCTGCCGGTGAAACCTAAGTGAGTCCATACATCTAGTAACCCCTTTGTAAAGGCTATTTTGTGATTTCTTGACCATACACCGACGGATGTGTACTGGTATAATGGAGGTTCTGCAGTCGCCGACTGGTGACGGAATCACAAACTTGTGGGTAAAGGGGTGCAAACTCTGCACAGTTTATAAAACTATCATGATAGCCGAGCTTACGGTCACGAGCACCTGGCTAAACTGCCATGATTAGTTTGGATGGTTACTGATGGTTATTGGGAAGGTTCTTGGTTATGATTATTGGTTTGGTTATGGTTTGGTTTGGGACTGTTGAGTCTGGGTGATGAGATGGTTGCATGACTGTGGGACATGACATGAGATTGGTCTCGGTGTGAGACGAGGTTGTTTTACGAGGTGAGATGGTAGAGAATACGAGGAGGTATTCGTGAGTATGAATAAAGGATTGGTTAATGTTCGGATGGAACATGGGAAGTTATGGAGGTATGTTGGTAATTTAATACATGTTGGGATTACATCTAAAGTTAGGTTGCTGTTTTATCATGGTTTTACAGATCTGTTTTTCTGCAAATAAGCCTTTTATACCTACCTTGTTTATGAGCTGCATATCATGTTTTTTCCCGCACTTGCTGAGTACATCATTGTACTCAAACTTGCATTATTATTTCATCATCAACAGCAAGAGAAGGCTATTATGAAGACCATGTGGAGCATTGTGGCATGTGATCTGTTCTCAACCTTGCTTGTGGAATGTAACACCCCAAAATTTTGATTCAAAACCCTAAATCATGTTAAGAGGGGGATTTAAAAATTTTTGGACGTGTTGCATGTTTTGCAAAAATTCAAATTCAAACTGGAA
This sequence comes from Neostapfia colusana, assembly GCA_030760725.1. Lineage (NCBI taxonomy): Eukaryota > Viridiplantae > Streptophyta > Magnoliopsida > Poales > Poaceae > Neostapfia > Neostapfia colusana. The sequence goes on from JASWHV010000003.1 coordinate 90,291,323, forward strand.
TTCAAATTAAACTCAAATCAGAAAAGAAATAGAAAAAGAAAAAGAGAAAACAGAAAAAAACCGGCCAGTGGGCCGAAACTGTGACACCCTCACCTCGGGTGTCAGCATATGTTCATGTTTTATGAAGAAGAAAAACATTTTTAGAAAAGAGGGAACAGAGACAAGTACCAAAAGGATAGCCAATAAAGCTCTCCGAGAGCACCGAAGGCAAATTCCATGGCTAACAGACCACGTGGCGCGTTCGGAGCTCATCCCCGAGAAATTTGGGAGAGGTCTGCCACTAAACTAGCTACGTGGCAGGCTCGGGGGTCACCTCCGCAATTGGAAAGAGGTACGACCCTGTGGGACACGTGCTACCCGCGGAGCTAGCCTCTGCGGAAGAAGCAAAAGCATTTTTTTAGGACACGTGTCATCCTCGGAGCAAGTCCTCGCGGAAATAAGAGGACCAGTCGCGTGGGATACGTGTCAATCTCGGAGCTCATCTCAGAGAAGTCCGGATCTATCGAACACGTGTCACCACCGGAGCTTATCACCGGAAGGTCCGTCGCAGCTAAACACGTGTCGACCTCGGGGCATGTCCCTATGGAAAGGAGAGCGGAAAGACCGGCACCCACACGTGGCGTGCGCAGAGCTCGTCTCCGAAGAAGAGGGAGGTCTTGATCGATTGACACGCGGCACAACCGGAGCTCGTCTCTGCGGATGAGGAGATACCAGGCCCGGAGGACACGTGGAGCTTCCGGAGCTCATCATCACGGAGGTAACGAGTTCTGAAGCAGCTGTTACGCGTAAGGACACCGGTACGCAGCAGAAACCGATCTAAAATACACAATGGTTACCGAAGATAAGACGTCAGGATCTAACAAAGATCTGAATAAGACTCTTATTCGGGATCCAATCAGATTAGGACTCTTCTCTTCCCGATTATAAATAGAACCCAAAATCCTCTGGCCGAAACCTCGAACTTCTCTTTCAACTCCTAAGCCGAAGACTTAGCGCTCTAGCCCTAACTCGCCGAGCAAAACATCGCCGAAAGCACAACAAGGGAGATCATCGGAGAAGAACCAAGCGGCCTGAGGAGGATCTCGAAGACAAGAAGAGCGTGAGGACAGGTTCAAGAAGCTGTCTACGACGAACTACAGCAACCAGGTTTTGAGAATCAAGAACAACCGGAACCGCAAGAACAAGGCAAGTGCTCCTTGACCATGTTGATCCTATGTTTTGGGTAAAACTGTTTTGTTTTGCGAAAAGGTGTGTGTGCTGAGTCAAACATGATGGGAAACCCTTTTTATAGGAGTTTACTAGTTTTGTGAAAGCATCTAGGCCCCCGTGAGGTATGGTTTCGGTGATTAATGACAACCGTTCGTTATTACTAATGAGTTTGTGGATGCGAGGTTTCACGTATATCACATCAAACGTTAATGAACTATCTATTCACACCATCTACTGCTCATTGGATACAAATGGAGACCCCTCAACGATCTATTCTAAGGGGTTATTCGATACTCATGAAGACTAAATGAAGAACTCATACAACGACTCTAGTCTATCAAAATTGGCAACACAAGAAGCTTACACTTCATCAAAATATCATTTCAAACAAGTGTCAAAGAGGTCACTCAAGAAGATTCCAAAAGATCAACTCAAAACAACTCGAAGCAAACAAGTTGCACTCACCGGATCATCCGATGTCTTGCAAAATGACTACATCGGTCGAGTTTGAGTTGGCAGAAGAAGAAGACCTCAGAACCCAGTACACACCGGATCATCCGATGTGAAGGAAGTGGCACATTGGTTGATTTCAACAGAAGGATGATTTCTGAGTTATTCTGAAGAAGTACACACCAGATCATCCGATGATGAAGTAAGTGTACATCGGTCAATTTCAACAGAGACATTATTTCTGAACCAATTCTGAAGATCAACTCACCGGATCATCCGATGATGAAGTTGAAGTAACATCGGTCGATTAAACAGTCAGATCTAACGGTTATATCCAACGGTCACATCTGACACATGACATCAGCTAATTTGGAATTCGACCGATGCTCAAATAAAGGGGTGCATCGGAGGATCCGATGTTCACAGAAAAAGTCTGCCTACTTTTCCAACGGCTATCTCGTGTGGGCTGGCTATAAATACCCCTCCAACTGGCCATTTCGCCAAGTCTTGATAACCAGAGCCTCACTACACATCCTCAATCATTCAAGACCAAGAGCTACCACTTCCACACCTCAAAACCTCTTGTACTCCAACTATAGGCTAGATCTAGCTAGAGAGAAGCTTGTGTGCGTCCATTCTTGGTGATTGGAATCTCTAGGCTAGTGAGAGAGAGTGTCTTGGTGACTTCTCTCACCTTGTAAAAGTTGGAGGAAGAAGAGATCGCTCCGGAGCTTACCAAGGCGTTTGTGGAAGCCCGGAGGATCACCATTGTACAAGGCTTGAGCTCCACCTTGCCGAAGACGGCGAACGGAGAAAGATAGTGGATTCCCTTGTCTTGGTGACTTGGGAGTGGCTATACCCTTTGGTAGGTGCCACAACGTGGACGTAGGTAGATCTTTGTGATCTTACCGAACCACGGGAAAAATCGCCGTGTCTCCGAGTCTCCGCGGGAGTTTGCATCTCTCTCCTCACCCTCTTACTATTACGCATTTACTATTCCGCACTTAATGCTCTTGCTTGCGTAGTTAGTTCGCATAGGGAATTGGGCTTCAACCATTATGTTTTAAATTGCTCTAAAATTTGAAAAAGCCCAATTCACCCCCCCTCTTGGGCGTTTCGATCCTTACAATTAGTATCAGAGCAAGGTTGCTCATTGGATCATTTTAGCTTCACCGCTAGAGAGCGAAAATGGCCAAGAATGGGGGTTCGGTTCCTACCTTCGAGGGCAAGAATTTTGCTTATTGGAAAGCACGCATGCGCGCTTACCTTGAGGCAATTGCTCTCGAAGTGTGGGAAGCGACCCATGTGGGGTTTGGAAATCTTGACTATGTTGGTGACCAATTAAAATGGGATGCTAAGGCTAGAAATGCCATATATGAATGCATTAGTCAAGATGTCTTTGCTAGGATTGCTAGTAAGGAAAAAGCATGTGAAATTTGGGCATGTCTAATTGAAATACATGAGGGCTCATCTCGTGTTAAAGAACTCAAATATCACATGCTTAAATCAAAATATGATGAATTTAAGATGTTTCCTCATGAGAATGTTAACCAAATGTTTCCTCGTTTAAATGTGCTCATTGAGGAAATTAACGCACTTGACATTGCTTCTCTTTGGAAGGGACTTATCAATCGCAAGATCCTCATGCTTCTACCCAAGCCCAAGTACAACATTATCAATTCAATGCTCCAAAAAGAGTCACTTGACAACATTGAAGTTTCGGAGCTCATTGGAGAAATCCATGCTCATGAGATGAGCGTACTTGGAATGATTGAGGAGTCATCATCAAAAACCATTGCTCTCAAGGCTTCAACCAAGAAGACAACTCCCAAGAAGAAGAAAGTGGTTGAGCCTAGCTCAAGTGAAGAAGAGCAAGAAACAAGCGAAGATGATGATGATGAGCTTGCTTTGATGATGAGGAAATTCTCACGCCTCAACTCCAAGATTGCAAAGAAGGGATACTCTTATGATCCCAAGAAGAAAGCCTTCTTGCCAAGAAAAGATGAAAAAAAGACGTGCTACAATTGTGGTGATCTAGGCCACATATCATATGATTGTCCAAGACCGGACAAAAGGAAGGATAATGGCAAGCATCACAAGCTAGAAGAAAGTGATGATGAAGAGGAGGTCAAGCCCAAGCGCTCTTTTGGAAAGAAGAAATTTGACAAAGGCAAGAAAACCAAGCTCTTTCCAAAGAAGAGAAGAGGGCCTCAAAAGGTCTTCATGTGTGAAGCCAATGAGTGGATCACGGATGAAGAGTCAAGCGACGAAGATAGTGAAGATGAAGAAAACTTGGCGGGCCTCGCCATCGTCAACAAGGATGACTCACCTCTTCGTCCACCTCCTATGTGCCTAATGGCGAAAGGTAACTCAAAGGTATGTGAAGATTCTAGCAATGATGATGATGAGCTTTCACCCGATGAATTAGCATCTATGATTAATGAATATCATGCCATTATAAAAAGGGAAAAGGCTAAGGTTAAGGTTCTTGAGCTAGCTCGTGCTAAGCTTGAAAGTGCTAACCTCGATTTGCATGACAAGTATGTAACCATACTTAAAGAGCATGACAAGCTCAAATCAAATGTCAAGCAAATCGAGGAGGAGAATGCTCAAATCAAGCTTGAGTATCATGAGCTTGACTTAGCTAACTTAGCACTCTTGGCAAAGCACAATGAGTTGGTTCAAGAACATGAAGTGCTTAACCTTGCTTATGAAGCGATTGAACTTAAATTGAAAAACACAAAGAAAGAAACCCTTGATGGCAAAATATCATCTATTTCACATGCCACTAATATTTTGGATAAGTCTTTGCCTTTGAAAGCAAGCCCTAGGGAGAAGGAGCTAATGGACGAAATTGAAAGTCTTCGCACTAGTGTGGCAAGACTCTCTAAGGGGGAGGATAAGCACAAGGAAATCCTCTACCAACAAGCTAAAGGCTTCAACAAGAGGGGACTTGGATCCTTCCTGGTGCCCAACAAAGGAAAGGTGCCCTCACCGGAGCTTAGGACAAGCTTCATCAAGGAAGTTGGTTCCTATTGCCAACATTGTGAGGTCACCGGACATGACACGAGGGAGTGTCCTCTTCCCAACCGTCCTTCTCCCAAATTGCCTCCTAACTACAAATCTACTTTCAATGATTATCACTATCTATTGAGCAAAGTCGGTGGAAAGGTGAAGGCAAGGTTCATCGGCAAAGACATCAAGGGCATGAAGGGGAAGCTCCCCAAGCAACTTTGGGTCCCAAAATCACTTGTATCACACATACAAGGACCTAAGTTGGCTTGGGTTCCTAAACTCAAAAACTAACTTCATGTGTGTAGGTGAACTACAAAGCCGGAGGAAAGCATTGGGTACTCGATAGTGGGTGCACTCAACATATGACCGGCAATGATGGTATGTTCACCTCCATAGAGAACCCCGGCAATCATGAACAAGTCACCTTTGGTGATAACTCAAAGGGGAAGGTAATTGGTTTGGGTAAAATTGCTATTTCTCATGATTTGTCTATCTCTAATGTGCTTTACGTTAAGTCTCTTAGTTTCAATTTACATTCTATTGCACAATTATGTGATCTTGGACTAACGTGCACATTTGACAAGAATGGTGTTGTGGTGACTAGTGAATCAAGCAAAGAACTAATATTCAAAGGTTTTCGGCATGGACATCTTTACTAGGTGGACTTCTCCAACAAGGATGCTAGCTTGACCACTTGTCTTTTCACCAAGACAAGTTTGGGATGGCTATGGCATCGGCGCATTGCTCACATTGGGATGAGCAAGCTCAAGAAGTCATTCAAGCTTGGGATGGTGACCGGCGTGAAGGATGTCACATTTGAGAAGAACAAGCTTTGTAGCGCGTGTCAAGCCGGGAAGCAAGTTGCCTCACACCATCCGATGAAGACAATGGTGTCAACCTCCAAGCCACTTGAACTACTTCACATGGACCTCTTCAGACCGTCCACATACCAAAGCCTTGGCGGTAACCTCTATTGTCTTGTTATTGTTGATGACTACTCTCGCTATGCTTGGACATTGTTTCTAGGTGACAAGGGTGAAACTCCGGAAATCTTCAAGACCTTCGCTAAACGAGCTCAAAGGGAATTTCAACTTCCCATCATCAAGGTCCGGAGTGACAACGGCACCGAGTTCAAGAACTACAACATTGGGGAGTGGTGTGATCGTGAAGGCGTGAAGCACGAGTTTTCGGCCACATACACCCCTCAACAAAATGGTGTCGTTGAAAGGAAGAACAAGACTCTCATCACCCTTGCAAGAGCAATGCTTGATGACTATGGCACGTCGGAGAAGTTTTGGGCCGAAGCAATCAACACGGCGTGCCATGCCGCAAATAGGGTCTATCTTCATCGACTACTTCAAAAGACCCCATATGAGCTCCTCATTGGGAGAAAGCCCAACATCTCCTACTTCCGAGTCTTCGGGTGCAAGTGCTACATCTACCGCAAGAAAAGGCTCGGTAAGTTTGAAAGAAGGTGTGATGTTGGTATCTTTCTTGGTTATGCGTCAAACTCAAAAGCATATCGAGTATTCAACCAAACCTCCGGGTTAGTTGAAGAAAGTTGTGATGTTGAGTTTGATGAGACTAATGGCTCCCAAGAGGAGAGTTTTGGTCATGATGATATAGATGATGAGCCTCTACGAGACGCTATGAAGAACATGACCATAGGAGACATCAAGCCCGAAGTTGAGGAGAGCCATGATCAAGGGGGAGCCTCAAGTTCTAACATCAACACCTCCATGGCGCCTCAAATTGATGATGAAGAAGAGAAAGATGATCCATTGCCAATGCAAGATTCACATGCCACACAACACCAAGAAGAAGAAGAAGTCCAAGGTCAAGTCCAACCACAAGACGAGCGAGATGCCTCACCACCGCCAAGTGCCTTACAACCTCTTATGAGGCATGGGCGCATCTCCAAGGCACATCCGATGGATCAAATCATCGGAAGTCCGTCACGGAGAGTAAGTACTCGTTCTCGCCATGTTGCTTCATTTTGTGAGCACTACTCTTTTGTTTCGTGTGTAGAACCCACAAATATTGAGGAAGCACTCCAAGATCCCAATTGGGTGATGGCTATGCAAGAAGAACTCAACAACTTCACCCGCAATGAAGTTTGGGTATTGGAGGAGCGACCTAAGGACAAGAACATCATCGGAACGAAGTGGGTGTACCGCAACAAGCAAGACGAGAATGGCGTGGTGGTCTGCAACAAGGAAAGGCTTGTGGCCAAGGGTTTTTCACAAGTTGAAGGACTAGATTTTGGAGAGACATTCGCCCCGGTCGCACGGTTAGAAGCTATTCGCATACTCCTTGCTTTTGCTTCGCATCACAATATTATGCTTTATCAAATGGATGTTAAAAGTGCCTTCCTCAATGGTTATATTAACGAGCTTGTTTTCGTTGAGCAACCTCCCGGGTTTGAAGATCCGAGGAATCCTAACCATGTGTATAGGTTACACAAGGCGCTCTACGGGCTCAAGCAAGCACCTAGGGCATGGTATGAACGTCTAAGGGATTTCCTAGTCATGCAAGGATTCAAGATCGGGAGGGTGGATACCACACTTTTCACCAAGGACATCAACGGGGATTTATTTCTTTGTCAAATTTACGTTGATGACATTATTTTTGGCTCAACTAACAAATCTCTTAGCCTTGAGTTTGGCACCATGATGTCTAGGGAGTTCGAGATGTCAATGATTGGAGAACTCAATTTCTTCCTAGGACTTCAAATCAAGCAACTTCAAGAGGGGACTTTCATCTACCAAGAGAAGTACACCAAGGACCTCTTGAAGAAGTTTGAAATGGAAGATTGTAGCTCAAGAAGTACTCCAATGGCGACAAATTGTCATCTCGATCCGGACATGGACGATAAACCTATTGATCAATCTCATTACCGTTCCATGATTGGTTCATTGTTATATCTTACCGCATCTAGGCCCGATATCATGTTTAGTGTGTGCTTGTGTGCTCGCTTTCAAGTGGCACCTAAAGAATCGCATCGTAAGGCGGTCTTTAGGATACTTAGGTATCTCAAGCATACCCCAAGTGTAGGTTTGTGGTACCCCAAGAACGCTAGTTTCCATCTCTTGGGTTACTCGGATTCGGATTTTGCCGGATGCCGTGTGGATCGCAAGAGTACCTCCGGTGGGTGCCACTTACTTGGGCGTTCCCTAGTATCTTGGTCGAGCAAAAAGCAAAACTCCGTGGCTTTGTCCACCGCGGAGGCAGAGTATATAGCGGCCGGTGCATGTTGTGCCCAAATTCTATATATGAAGCAAACTCTTTTGGACTTTGGAATTAAATTTGATTGTGTGCCTCTCCTTTGTGACAATGAAAGTGCGGTTAAGATAGCTAGAAACCCCGTTCAACACTCCCGCACTAAGCACATTGATATTCGCCATCACTTCTTGCGGGGCCATGAGGCTAAAGGAGACATCTCTTTGCAAGGTGTTAGGTCCGAAGAACAATTGGCGGATATCTTCACTAAACCACTTGATGAGAAAACTTTTTCTAGACTTAGAAGTGAATTAAATGTGCTAGATGCATCTAACGTCATGTAAGTTGCCATGTTCATGTAAGGTTGCATATCAAATAGGTCTTGTCTAACTCCCAAAGGATAGGGGCGAGCTAGAAATAGTTTTCCCTGAGGAAGCCTTTGGAAGGTTTAAACTTGGCAAGATAGATTTACATTATGCTTTGCATGATTCCTGCCATATAGACTTGCACTCATTTAATATCTTGCATTATTTTGTTTGGCATTGCATACGGTAGATTGTCACAAAGGGGAACCCACATCATGAGAAGGAGACTTGTTCAAAATGCAATATCTCAACTCATAGGATGTGGATAGAGCAAAATTCTAAAGGTACATGCTTTAAAGAGATAGAAGTTTTCCATACTCTAGCTCACAAAGCATGGCCCTTACATTTTCGTGGTTTCCCTCCTAACCTTGTGTGTTCTCTTTGCTTAAGGGCTTAGCCAATATGTGGCACTATATTTGAAGCCTTCTATTAGAGGTTAGGAGTTGCCCAAAAAGTCCTAGGACCCATCCTTATCTTTGTGTGTTTATGTCCAAGGACACATATGGGCAGTCTTAGGTTTTCTGTAGTCATCGGATTATCCGATGCTAGGGCCAGCAGATCATCGGATTAATTGGTGCTTCAGTTCAGCGCTCAGATCAAGTCAGATGTCACAAATCAACCGATGAGTTCATTTCAGAAGAAATCGGAGCATCCGATGTTCAGTTTTCTGGTGCCCTGCAGAAATCGACCGATGATCGACACCTCAACGTCGGCTCATCCGGTGTTCAATAGAGTTTTTGGAACAACTCTCTGTTGAACTCGACCGATGCATCCTCCAATGATCATCGGTCCATCCGGTGTTTTGTGCGCGGCTAGGGTTTGCCCGTACGGTTTAAATAGCGGTTCAGCCGCCTTTTGCTTTTTTCTTCCCCGACCTCCGCCGCCGCCCGTCGCCCTCGCCGCCGTCCTCGCGCCCTCCGGCCACCTCCGGTCGCCGCCGCCGCCTCCCAGGCACCACCGCCGCCGCCTCCCAGGCGCCGTCGCCACCGCCTCTCCCCCGCGCGCCGCCTCCCAGGCGCCGCCGCCGCCTCCCAGGCACCGCCGCCGCCGCCTCCCAGGCGCCGCCGCCGCCACTCCCGCGCGCGCCGCCTCCCAGGCGCCGCCCGTGCCCGCGCCGCCGCCTCTCCCGCGCGCGCCGCCGCCGTTCCACCGCGCCGCCGCAGCTCCCTCCTCCGCCGTGCCTCCCTCGCCGTCTCCCCTCCACCACCGCGCATCACCCTCTCCGCTAGGGTTTCGCCGTGCTTCGCCGTTCGTCACTAAGGTTTGCTCCGTGCCGCGCAACGTCCTTCGTTGTTTTTCGTCGTTCATCTCCACCGTCGCTAACCCTAGCTCTCAATTGCATCAAGATGGGTCGCGATCGCAAAGGAAAGGGCAAGGCTATTGAGGAGCCCGCCGCGAAGAAGCGCAAGATGTCCAAGGACGCTCGTCGTGCGGAGTTGGCCGCTCGCGCCGCCGAGGAGCGTGAGCGCGGCCATCGCGGTTCCTTACGGATCCGCGAGTCCCGGCAGAGGCAGGAGCAGCCTCCGGTCCAGCCGGTGCCTCCCGAGGGCTCCGATGAGGAGGAGACCGAGGTGCCACCACTCATCCGCCGGCGCACCCCGAGGACTCGTGGGGGTGGACAGACTCCTACGGCGAGTCGGTGCCCCTCTGCGGCTGACCGCGCCGAGGACAGAGAGGCCCAAAGGGCCATCCACCTGATGGATACAGCTGTCCGTGTTGTCGAGGATGTCAGACTCACCAACTACAGGAAGATGAAGGCAAGGCAACTGAAGAAGCTCAGATGGTCAGCGTTTCTTGAGGAGTGGTTCCCGCAGCCTAGGGACGCTCGAGTTGACTCCCGCTTCTGGACCCTGACACAGGCGTCCCTGTACGAGACTTACAGGCGTCGGGGCCACAAGCTCTTCCAGCATAACAGCATCGACTGGGATCAGCTTGCAGTGGCAGCAGGACACGGGATCAGGCCACTCTTTGAGAGATACAGAGGACTTGTGGACTTGCTCTCACACCAGAGGAGTGCCTACGTCGAGGAGTGGGTCAGGGTGTTCTACGCAACACTCTACGTCTCTGAGGGCCGTCGCTCGATTCACTTCATGTTCATGGGGCGGATCCACGACGTGTCTCGAGACTTGTTGGGCAGACTGCTTGGTGTGGAGCTCTCTACTACGTGCCTGCACCAGATAGTCTACGGAGACGCAGACCCGCCGAGGAGGCCACTGACTGGAGGAGTGGCACCGCCTTTCGAGGAGATCAGAGGTCTGTTCACTCAGCCGTTCACTCCTGACCAGCCGAGGGTGCCAGCGCTTCTCACCCAAGCAGCTCGGACAGTTCACCACGTCCTCAGGCGTACTCTACTACCGAGGTCTGGCTACTTGGAGGGCTTCACGAGCCTTCAGCAGACCATCCTGTTCTATGTGATGAACGGGATGGAGTTCGACATCGTAGATATTCTGATCTGCGAGATGGAGGACGTGATCACCGACGGAGTTGGGATGCTTCGACAGTTGGTCTTCGGTCACTGGATCTGTCACCTTCTCCACCAGTTGGTTGCAGAGGACACTCCAGGAGTTTCTCAGCTGACGGAGATGCACGTGACCCGGTTCAGCCACTACCGAGTCCCCACTCCGGGAGACCGCCGCCTTGGCCGTCCCGTCGAGCGTGAGGTTCGAGCCAGACTGTCAGAGGAGGACTGGGCAGAGCTGACTCAGGAGGACGTAGAGCTGGCACAGGCAGAGGCTCAGGGAGGAGACCTACAGCATATATGGTCGGACAGCGACACCAGCGACAGTGTCGAGGAGTACTTCCCTCCTGCTCCTCCTTCACCGAGGTAGCACGACGCAGAGGCAGGAGGCTCAGCAGCTCCACCACCTACACCTCCTCCAGTGTCAGAGGCTCAGGTGACTCAGCCGTCAGAGCTCACTGCTTTACTTCAGCGGATGGCTCAGCAGCAGGAGCAGCAGGCAGCTCGACAGGAGCAGCTTCAGAGGCAGCAGCAGGAGATGCAGCTTTCAGAGCAGCAGGCAGCTGCATCTCCTGCTTTACTTCAGCGGATGGCTCAGCAGCAGGAGCAGCAGGCAGCTCGACAGGAGCAGCTTCAGAGGCAGCAGCAGGAGATGCAGCTGGAGATCGCCCGTCAGAGGCGAGAGGACACCGACAGGTACACCAACCTTGTCGACCAGATGACGAGACGCACTCTGGACCAGCAGCAGCAGACTCAGCAGATGTTGTTGGGCATCCTGGGGTTGGTCACCAACCTCTACCAGCAGACGGGAGTCGCCCTTCCACCTCAGCACTCGGGACTCAGTCAGGCTCCAGGTGCACCCCCACTGGCACCAGCTCCAGCACCGTCCTCGTCGATCCCCAGCTTCAGTATACCACCTCTGCTCGCCTCGACAGCGCCCGTTCACTCGACAGTACTGCCGCCGACGTCGTTCCAGTCCTCACCTCTTCCGGCAGTACCTTCTCCACCGGCGCCAGCAGTCTCAGCGGATCCCCCAGCAGCTCCAGCTCCAGCTCCAGCTCCCCCCGCTCCAGCTCCAGCACCAGCGACCTCCACCTCCAGCAGCTCCGGCGACAGCACCGTCGACGCCGACCGCTTCACCATCGCCAGGAGCGCGCCTGAGTCGTAGGCACTCGACTTCCCTTTTTGGTGTCTTGATGCCAAAGGGGGAGAAGAGTTAGAATCAGGGGGAGGGTTAGCTCAGTTCTAGGGGGAGTGTCTATCCTTTTGCTACTTATTGTTATCTATTTGAGATTGCCTGTTATTATTATTTGCTATCATTGTACGAGATTGCCTGTTATTATTATTTGCTATTATTGTACTCCGGGTGCTACTTTGTGCTCTTGCGCTTTATTGTTTATTATTTAAGCCTTCGAGCCACTTGTGTTGCAATTTGTACTTGTTATATTTCTTTTTTGAGCATTGCGTTTTAATTCCATTAATTCTATGCTCTACTCGTTGTGTTGTCATCAATCAGCAAAAAGGGGGAGACTGAAAGCATCTAGGCCCCCGTGAGGTATGGTTTCGGTGATTAATGACAACCGTTCGTTATTACTAATGAGTTTTTGGATGCGAGGTTTCACGTATATCACATCAAACGTTAATGAACTATCTATTCACACCATCTACTGCTCATTGGATACAAATGGAGACCCCTCAACGATCTATTCTAAGGGGTTATTCGATACTCATGAAGACTAAATGAAGAACTCATACAACGACTCTAGTCTATCAAAATTGGCAACACAAGAAGCTTACACTTCATCAAAATATCATTTCAAACAAGTGTCAAAGAGGTCACTCAAGAAGATTCCAAAAGATCAACTCAAAACAACTCGAAGCAAACAAGTTGCACTCACCGGATCATCCGATGTCTTGCAAAATGAGTACATCGGTCGAGTTTGAGTTGGCAGAAGAAGAAGACCTCAGAACCTAGTACACACCGGATCATCCGATGTGAAGGAAGTGGCACATCGGTTGATTTCAACAGAAGGATGATTTCTGAGTTATTCTGAAGAAGTACACACCGGATCATCCGATGATGAAGTAAGTGTACATCGGTCAATTTCAACAGAGACATTATTTCTGAACCAATTCTGAAGATCAACTCACCGGATCATCCGATGATGAAGTTGAAGTAACATCGGTCGATTAAACAGTCAGATCCAACGGTTATATCCAACGGTCACATCTGACACATGACATCAGCTAATTTGGAATTCGACCGATGCTCAAATAAAGGGGTGCATCGGAGGATCCGATGTTCACAGAAAAAGTCTGCCTACTTTTCCAACGGCTATCTCGTGTGGGCTGGCTATAAATACCCCTTCAACCGGCCATTTCGCCAAGTCTTGATCACCAGAGCCTTACTACACATCCTCAAGCATTCAAGACCAAGAGCTACCACTTCCACACCTCAAAACCTCTTGTACTCCAACTATAGGCTAGATCTAGCTAGAGAGAAGCTTGTGTGCGTCCATTCTTGGTGATTGGAATCTCTAGGCTAGTGAGAGAGTGTGTCTTGGTGACTTCTCTCACCTTGTAAAAGTTGGAGGAAGAAGAGATCGCTCCGGAGCTTACCAAGGCGTTTGTGGAAAAGCCCGGAGGATCACCATTGTACAAGGCTTGAGTTCCACCTTGCCGGAGACGGCGAACGGAGAAAGATAGTGGATTCCCTTGTCTTGGTGACTTGGGAGTGGCTATACCCTTTGGTGGGTGCCACAACATGGACGTAGGTAGATCTTTGTGATCTTACCGAACGACGGGAAAAATCGCCGTGTCTCCGAGTCTCCGCGGGAGTTTGCATCTCTCTCCTCACCCTCTTACTATTACGCATTTACTATTCCACACTTAATGCTCTTGCTTGCGTAGTTAGATCGCATAGGGAATTGGGCTTCAACCATTAAGTTTTAAATTGCTCTAAAATTTGAAAAAGCCCAATTCACCCCCCTCTTGGGCGTTTCGATCCTTACATTTTGATTAAACCATCCTTGTCGCTTGGGGAGTTTATAAGTCGGGTATGGTTTTTATTTTTATGCTTCGCTGAGTCCATGGGATGGGGAAGCGAGATAGAGGTGTCGAGCTAACTGCACTCGTACTGATAATAAGTAACTGATGCGGATAAATGAACATGGATCGGAGGGAGATCTAGGCAAGCCTGGGTTTGTGTATGAGGTAGCATGAGATGGTGGTTTTACTTGCCATAGATCTAAGGACCGGTTCATGCATGCACATGCCAGGATAACAGAGCCACCACAAGGCCAAATATGGGTGCGGCTTAGCTGAGTAATTAGGTAAGTTGCTAGGATGTTATGGACTGTGAAAGGCGCGGGGAATGGGAGTCGAGTGAGGACTGCCCTGGGAACTGCATGGCACAAGAGGGGGCCCGTGGGTGGGAGAATTGGAGATTCTAGCCTGCCGGTGAAACCTTAGTGAGTCCATACATCTAGTAACCCCTTTGTAAAGGCTATTTTGTGATCTCTTGACCATACACCGACGGCTGTGTACTGGTAAAATGGAGGTTCTGCAGTCGCCGACGGGTGACGAAATCACAAACTTGTGGGTAAAGAGGTACAAACTCTACAGAGTCTAAAACTATCATGATAGCCGAGCTTACGGTCACGAGCACCTGGCTAAACTGCCATGATTAGATGGGATGGTTACTGGGATGGTTACTGGAATGGTTATCGGAAAGGTTCTTGGCTATGATTATGGGTTTGGTTATGGTTTGGTTTGGAATTGTTAAGTCTGGATGATGAAAGGGTTGCATGACTGGTGGGTCATGATATGGGATTGGTCTCAGTGCGAGACGTGGAGGTGAGATGGTAGCGAATACGAGGAGGTATTCGTAAGTATGAATAAAAGATTGGTTAATGTTCAGATGGAACATGGAAAGCGATGGAGGTATGTTGGTAATTTAATACATACTGGGATTACATTCATCTAAACTTAAGTTGCTGTTTATCACGTTTTCTTTACAAATCTGCTTTTCTGCAAATAAGCCTTTTATCACCTACCTTGTTTATGAGCTGCATATCTTGTGTTATTCCCGCACTTGCTGAGTACATCATTGTACTAAACTTGCATTATTATTTCTTCATCAACAGCAAGAGAAGACTACTATGAAGACCGAGTAGAGCATTATGGCGTGTGATCTGTTCTCAACCTTGCCTGTGGAGGGAGTAGGGATGGAGCCACCTCTGCTAAGCTTGCTTCCGCATTGAAATAAGGATTTCCGCTGCATAGAACAAAGACTTCTGCTGTGAGCATGAGTCCAAGACTCATGAGGAATTGTAATAAACTCTGTTATTCGTGGTAATATATAATCTGAATTCAGTTTGTGGAACGTATGTGTATGTGTGGTGAACATCCTGGGCACACATATGCATTAGTTCTCGGTTCCGTGGTTTTCCACAGAATTGAGGGCGTCACAGATTGGTTTCAGAGCCACGGGTGGACAGTAGGTTACACGCCTAGATAGAAACCTTAGATTGATATTAGAATCACGGGTTAACAGCAAGTTATACCCCTAAATAGAAGCTACGCGGACCAAAGGAAGCATCCTAGGATGAATAGCTTAGATTGGCCTTGAAACCACCTTGACATAGGAAACCATCCTTGAATAGAAGTTGAGTGGGCCCTTGTGATGATTATTTGTGAATATGTGCTTAGTGTGAGTTGTGGGACGCCTCAACAACGTTGCCCATATCCACACGTAAGAAGAAAGAGGAGTGAAATGCTTCGGCACTTGATCACATCCTCATAAGGACTAATATATATAGTCCAAACTCCCCTTGATGCATATAGTTGAGAGGACCTATCTAAACTTCTAACCTTCTATTCTATTTCGTTCTCTCTCACAGATGGTGAGAGGAAACGCCAGCCGAAGGAACGTCCAGGAAGATGACCACGAAGAAATTCCTGCTAACCCTGGAGCTGGCGAAAACAACCTAGAAAGGTTGATGGCCATGCAAAACCAGCTTATGCAAACCATGATCCAAACTTTGGGTCAGTTGCAGGCCAACCAACACCCCGTTCCGGCACCACCGCCACCACCACCACCGGCTCACAACAGGTTGGGAGAGTTCATGAGGACTCGACCACCCACCTTTGCTCAAGCAAGCGATCCAATGGAGGCCGATGATTGGTTGAAATCCAAGGAGAAGAAGCTTGCCATTGTACAGTGCAACGACCGAGAGAAGGTTCTCTTTGCGTCGCACCAACTGATGGGAGCAGCTGCTGACTGGTGGGATGCCTTGAGCAACGCCCATGCCAACCCGGAGACAATCACTTGGACTGAGTTCAAGGAAAGTTTCCGCTCCCACTACATCCCTGTTGGCGTAATGATGCTCAAGAGGCAGGAGTTTGAAGGTCTCCGCCAAGGGCAGAAGAGTGTGAACGAATACCTCAACAAGTTCATACAACTGTCCCGGTATGCCCCCGAAGATGTCAACTCAGATCAGAGGAAGCAGTACCTGTTCATGAGAGGGTTGAACAATGAGATCCAAGTTCAGCTCCTCAACAATGACTACGTAAGCTTCCAGAAGCTAGTTGATAAGGCTATTGTGGTTGAAAACAAGATCCGAGAGATCGAGCGCGAGTGCAAAAGGAAGATCCCATACCAGCCCCAAGGGAGCAATGTACGACCTAGATACATGCCCCCTGCACCGCAGTATGGATCGACCACTCCTACGAACCGCCCTGGTCAGCCACCACAGCAACGGTTCGTTGCACCGGCACCTCGTGTGCCCATGCCTCCTGCGCCCCGGCCTAACAATGGTGCTCCTGTTCAAAACCCCCGCCCCAACGTACCTGCTGCCATAGGCAACAGGGCATGCTTTGCATGCGGGGAAGCAGGCCACTTCACTAACCAGTGCCCGAAGAGAGGCCCTGGACAGCAAGGTAACGTGCCCAAGCAGAACCAGCGATCATACGGAGGGGACCACCAAGGGAACCGTGGACCGCAGAACTATGCTCGTGGCCTCGTTAACCATGTCACTGCTGAGGAAGCACAACAGGCTGAGGACGTCGCAATGGGTATGTTCCTTGCCAACTCCAACCCAGCCACCATTTTATTTGATTCCGGAGCATCACATTCCTTCATATCATCCAAATATGTTGCCAAGCATCATCTACCCGTATCCCACTTGGAATGTGCTATGATAGTTAATTCTCCGGGAGGAGAAATGAGGACTAATGTAGTATGTCCTAAAGTAAGCCTTAAAATAAGGGGGTAGACTTCCTTGCCAACCTTATTGTTTTGGACTCCCACGGGATTGACATCATACTCGGAATGGACTGGTTAAGCAAGCACAATGGGGTAATCCAATGTGCTGAGAGAAGCGTGCAGTTGACGAACGAACACGGTATCCATGTCGAGTTTAAGTCAGCCCAGCAAGCAACCGAACGGGCGGATTTGAACCATGTTGAAGGAGTAGCATTGGACAACATTCCAGTGGTTCAGGAATTTTCGGATGTGTTCCCGGAAGAACTTCCAGGTATGCCACCTGACCGGGACATTGAGTTTGCCATAGATTTGGTACCTGGAACTGCACCCATAGCTAAGAGACCATATAGGATGCCCGTCAACGAGTTAGTTGAACTCAAGAAGCAAATTCAAGAACAGTTGGAGAAGGGTTTTATCCGTCCAAGTTCGTCACCATGGGGAGCCCCGGTACTCTTCGTGGACAAGAAGGACAGAACCCAAAGAATGTGCGTGGACTACAGGTCTCTCAACGAGGTAACAATCAAGAATAAATACCCTCTGCCCCGTATAGAGGACCTGTTCGATCAAATGAAAGGAGCCCAAGTGTTCTCCAAGATTGATCTTTGGTCGGGATATTTCCAGCTGAAGATTAAGCCCTCCGATATACCTAAGACAGCCTTTCGGACGCGGTATGGTTCATATGAATATACCGTTATGTATTTTGGATTGACGAATGCACCCGCATACTTCATGTACCTTATGAACAAGGTTTTCATGGAGTACTTGGACAAGTTCATCATGGTTTTCATCGACGACATTATGGTGTATTCAAAAAGTAAGGAGGAGCATAAAGAACATCTGAGATTCACCTTGCAGAAGTTGCGCGAGCATCAGTTGTATGCCAAGCTCAACAAGTGCCAATTTTGGCTAAAGGAAATATCTTTCCTAGGCCACATCATCTCCAAGGAAGGGGTATCGGTTCATCCTTGAAAGGTGAGGGATATTCTAAAGTGGGACCAACCGAAGAGCGTGAGGGATATTCGAAGTTTCCTTGGAATGGCAGGATACTATCGTCGCTTCATTAAAGACTTCTCTAAGATAGAAAAACCTATGACGGAGTTGCTAATGAAGGGAAAGGTCTTTCAATGGACACAAGCCTGCCAAGAAAGTTTTGAGGAACTCAAGAAAAGGCTAACCACAGCACCAGTTCTGGTATTGCCAGACGTAAGCAAGAGCTTTGACATATATTGTGACGCATCCAGACAAGGGCTCGTATGTGTGCTCATGCAGGAAGGGCAAGTGGTAGCCTATGCCTCACGACAATTAAAGAAGCACGAGCTTAACTATCCTACACATGATTTGGAGTTAGCAGCAGTGGTGCATGCATTGAAGATTTGGAGACATTATATCATTGGTCATCGATGTGAGATCTATACAGATCATAAAAGCCTCAAGTACATATTTACACAAACAGACTTGAATTTGAGGCAACGTCGATGGTTAGAACTCATCAAGGATTATGATGTAGGAATCAATTACCACCCCGAGAAGGCCAATGTGGTCGCTGACGCATTAAGCAGAAAGGGAGCATGCCACCAACTCACGGTTCGGGAGCTACCACCCGAACTACGTATGGAGTTCGAACGGTTACACCTCGGATTCTTGAATAACATGGAAATAATGGAAATCCACTCCTCATTGGAGCAAGAAATAAGAAAGGGACAAGCAACGGACGAGGGGATCAAGGAGATCAAAGAAAGAATCCGACAAGGGATAGAAAAGGATTTCAAAGAGGATGAAAAGGGTACGCTTTGGCTAAGAAAAAGGATTTGTGTGCCAAACATAAAACACCTTCGCGACATGATATTGGAGGAGGCACATGATTCACCCTATTCCATACATCCAGGGAGCACCAAAATATACAAGGATTTGAAAACTTGCTATTGGTGGGATGGTATGAAGAGGGACATAGCCGAATACGTTGCCCTATGCGACACATGCCAACGGGTGAAAGCCGAACATCAAAAACCCGCTGGATTGTTGCAACCTTTGAAAATACCTGAATGGAAATGGGAGGACATCAGTGTGGACTTTATTGTCGGATTGCCACGAACTCAGTCAGGATACGACTCCATCTGGGTCATTGTGGACCGGTTGACGAAAACCGCCCATTTTCTCCCTGTAAAGACCAGTTACAATGTAGAACAATTGGCAGAATTGTACATGGAGCAGATCGTGTGCCGTCATGGAGTTCCGAAGAGGATAGTCTCCGATCGAGGTTCTCAGTTTACCTCTATATTCTGGAGGAAGTTGCAGAAAGCCATGGGTACACGACTGGATTTTAGCTCTGCCTATCACCCACAAACAGATGGGCAAACCGAGAGGACAAACCAAATTTTGGAGGACATGCTGAGAGCTTGCGCCTTGAAACATGGGCGTAGTTGGGATAGGAGTTTACCGTATGCCGAGTTCTCCTATAACAACAGCTATCAAGCTAGCTTGAATATGTCGCCTTTCAAAGCATTATATGGCAGACGGTGTAGAACGCCGCTGTTCTGGAGCGAGACTGGAGAAAACCAGGTGTTTGGACCCAAAGTACTACAAGAGGCTGAAAAGCAAGTCCAAACGATACGGGAAAACTTAGAGGCTGCTCAGTCATGACAGAAAGGCTATGCGGACAATAGACGTAGAAAGTTGACCTTTGAAGTTGGAGACTTCGTATACCTTAAGGTATCGCCTATCCGAGGCCAACGACGTTTTAACGTCAAAAGCAAACTAGCGCCTCGCTACATCGGACCATTTAAGATTTTGGGTAAGCGAGGAGAAGTAGCCTACCAACTAGAGCTCCCAAACCACCTCTCCGACGTACATGACGTGTTTCATGTATCCCAGCTCAAGAAGTGCTTAAGAGTACCAAAAGAACAAGTGTCAATGAGAGAACTTGAACTTCAAAAAGACGTGACCTACGCAGAACACCCTGTCCGAATCTTGGACCTAAAGGAAAGGGTCACCCGAAACAAAGTGATTCGATGGTGCAAGGTACAATGGAGTCATCATACTGAAGCTGAAGCCACATGGGAGCGTGAAGAGGAGATTAAGGCTGAATTCCCCTATCTATTTTCTACTAACGAATCTCGAGGGTGAGATTCAATTTAAGGGGGGTAGATTTGTGACACCCTCACCTCGGGTGTCAGCATATGTTCATGTTTTATGAAGAAGAAAAACATTTTTAGAAAAGAGGGAACAGAGACAAGTACCAAAAGGATAGCCAATAAAGCTCTCCGAGAGCACCGAAGGCAAATTCCATGGCCAACAGACCATGTGGCGCGTTCGGAGCTCATCCCCGAGAAATTTGGGAGAGGTCCGCCGCTAAACTAGCTACGTGGCAGGCTCGGGGGTCACCTCCGCAATTGGAAAGAGGTCCGACCCTGTGGGACACGTGCTACCCGCGGAGCTAGCCTCTGCGGAAGAAGCGAAAGCATTTTTTTAGGACACGTGTCATCCTCGGAGCAAGTCCTCGCGGAAATAAGAGGACCAGTCGCGCGGGATACGTGTCAATCTCGGAGCTCATCTCAGAGAAGTCCGGATCTATCGAACACGTGTCGCCACCGGAGCTTATCACCGGAAGGTCCGTCGCAGCTAAACACGTGTCGACCTCGGGGCATGTCCCTGAGGAAAGGAGAGCGGAAAGACCGGCACCCACACATGGCATGCGCAGAGCTCGTCTCCGAAGAAGAGGGAGGTCTTGATCGATTGACACGCGGCACAACCAGAGCTCGTCTCTGCGGATGAGGAGATACCAGGCCCGGAGGACACGTGGAGCTTCCGGAGCTCATCATCACGGAGGTAACGAGTTCTGAAGCAGCTGTTACGCGTAAGGACACCGGTACGCAGCAGAAACCGATCTAAAATACACAATGGTTACCGAAGATAAGACGTCAGGATCTAACAAAGATCTGAATAAGACTCTTATTCGGGATCCAATCAGATTAGGACTCTTCTCTTCCCGATTATAAATAGAACCCAAAACCTCTGGCCGAAACCACGAACTTCTCTTTCAACTCCTAAGCCGACGACTTAGCGCTCTAGCCCTAACTCGCCGAGCAAAACATCGCCGAAAGCACAACAAGGGAGATCATCGGAGAAGAACCAAGCGGCCTGAGGAGGATCTCGAAGACAAGAAGAGCGTGAGGACAGGTTCAAGAAGCTGTCTACGACGAACTACAGCAACCAGGTTTTGAGAATCAAGAACAACCGGAACCGCAAGAACAAGGCAAGTGCTCCTTGACCATGTTGATCCTATGTTTTGGGTAAAACTGATTTATTTTGCG
Organism: Neostapfia colusana; assembly: GCA_030760725.1. Taxonomy (NCBI): domain Eukaryota; kingdom Viridiplantae; phylum Streptophyta; class Magnoliopsida; order Poales; family Poaceae; genus Neostapfia; species Neostapfia colusana. The sequence continues at coordinate 90,312,614 of JASWHV010000003.1, forward strand.
AAAAGGCGTGTGTGCTGAGTCAAACATGATGGGAAACCCTTTTTATAGGAGTTTACTACTTTTGATTAAACCATCCTTGTCGCTCGGGAAGTTTATAAGTCGGGTATGGTTTTATTTTTATGCTTCGCTGAGTCCATGGGATGGGGAAGCGAGATAGAGGTGTCGAGCTAACTGCACTCGTACTGATAATAAGTAACTGATGAGGATAAATGAACATGGATCGGAGGGAGATCTAGGCAAGCCTGGGTTTGTGTATGAGGTAGCATGAGATGGTGGTTTTACTTGCCATAGATCTAAGGACCGGTTCATGCATGCACATGCCAGGATAACAGTGCCACCACAAGGCCAAATATGGGTGCGGCTTAGCTGAGTAATTAGGCAAGTTGCTAGGATGTTATGGACTGTGGAAGGCGCGGGGAATGGGAGTCGAGTGAGGACTGCCCTGGGAACTGCTTGGCACAAGAGGGGGCCCGTCGGTGGGAGAATTGGAGATTCTAGCCTGCCGGTGAAACCTTAGTGAGTCCATACATCTAGTAACCCCTTTGTAAAGGCTATTTTGTGATCTCTTGACCATACACCGACGGCTGTGTACTGGTAAAATGGAGGTTCTACAGTCGCCGACGGGTGACGAAATCACAAACTTGTGGGTAAAGAGGTACAAACTCTGCAGAGTCTAAAACTATCATGATAGCCGAGCTTACGGTCACGAGCACCTGGCTAAACTGCCATGATTAGATGGGATGGTTACTGAAATGGTTATCGGAAAGGTTCTTTTTTATGATTATGGGTTTGGTTATGGTTTGGTTTGGAATTGTTAAGTCTGGATGATGAAAGGGTTGCATGACTGGTGGGTCATGATATGGGATTGGTCTCAGTGCGAGACGTGGAGGTGAGATGGTAGCGAATACGAGGAGGTATTCGTGAGTATGAATAAAAGATTGGTTAATGTTCAGATGGAACATGGAAAGCGATGGAGGTATGCCGTCAAGCTGGTCGAGAGCTGCAAGGCGTGCCAGTTCCACGCCAAGCAGATCCATACACCGGCTCAGGCGGTACAGATGATCCCGCCCTCGTGGCCATTTGCCGTATGGGGGCTGGACATCTTGGGACCATTTCACAGAACCGTCAGGGCATTCCGGTACCTCTATGTCGCCATCGACAAGTTCACCAAGTGGCCGGAAGCTACACCAGTTGTCACCATCAACAAACAATCCGCAGTAAGATTCGTCAAGTCTATTGTCTGCCGGTTCGGGGTCCCGAACAGAATCATCACCGACAAGGGACCCAGTTCACCAGCGCAGCCTTCCAAGACTACTGCGAGGACCTCGGCATTCAGGTGTGCTATGCCTCTGTCGCCCACCCGAAGAGCAATGGGCAAATTGAGAGGGCCAACGCGGAGATTCTCCGGGGCCTTAAGACTCGCACCTTCGCCAGTCTGAAGAAACATGGTGCCAATTGGGTAGATGAGCTTCCGAGCACACTATGGGCTAACCGGACATCCCAGAGCCGGGCCACCGGAGAGACACCCTTCTTCATGGTGTATGGGGCCGAAGCTGTACTTCCCCCAGAAATCACCATGAAGTCTCACCGTGTCCGGGCTTACGACGAAGCCGCGCAGGACAACCTCCGGCGTGGAGAAATCGACCTCGTCGACGAGGTCCGATTACATGCAGCACTCCGTAACGTGCGGTACAGACAAGCGCTTCGGCGCTACCACCAGAGATCTGTGCGTGCCCGGGAGCTGCAGGACGGTGACCTGGTGCTACGGCGCATACTTTCTCGTGAAGGGGCCCACAAACTCCCCCCTAGTTGGGAAGGTCCCTTCCGAGTCACGAAAGTATGCCTCCCCGGGTGTGTGCGCCTTTCCACCGAGGATGGGGACCTGCTCCCAAACCCTTGGAACATAGAACACCTCCGTATGTTCTACCCCTAGAGCAAAGATAGGACAGTACTTTCTTTCCGTAATAAACTCCATAGAGTCCAGGAACAGCGCTCGGAGCAGCTAAGCCCCAGGGGACGGTACAGGACTACGTTCAGCTTTGCCTGGTTCCGACTCCAAGCGCGTAGAGTCTTGCTTCCCCTCTTAATGGGGCGGGTCGTGGCCTCCATGTTTAGCCTGCCTTCCTCCTGTGGAAAGTTATACGAAAAGAAACCTGTTCTACTTTGCTCTTTCCTCGTACTCATTTAAATTGTGTACTAAGTTTTTTATGACTACCCTTGCGGTGCATGGCTGCCATGTGCTCAGCTCCCCCTTCTCATTCTCACCACTAGTCGGCATTCGCTGCCCTACCAGAGACGGTTGCATCGGGGGTACCCGCCGATAGTCGAGGGGGGCCCTGAGCCCCTGAACGCTTCGCGCACTACTGTCCCCAAGCACCGAGCATATGGTTAGGGGCCATAAGTCGAATAAGACTATGAGATAAGGGAGGGGAAGCTTCCAAGGAGAATTACTTTTTCCCTACTTGTGTGCAGGACCTCTCGGCCTCGGATCCCTACAGGAATGTGGTAGGAGCACCTGACCAATGGGACGCCCCTGCCAGGGGGCCACTACGGAATCATGCGAGACCAGAACTCCAAGGCAAGACCGAATGATCCACGGCTCCAGCGGGACCGGACCTCCCCTCCTCTGAGGGGAAGGGCCTGGAGACCCCACGTGTACCGCGGGTCCGGACCTCCCTCTCCTCAGAGGGGAGCTCCGGATCCGCCACGTGGCTGGCTGATACGGGCCTCCCCATCCTCATGAGGCGGGGCCCGAGGACCTCCGGGGCCCTTAATATAATGAGGACCCGGGGAAGGTGCCGGTGCAGAACGTCGAGATTGGTGAAGGCCTCTGAGCACCTTGCGGAGCTAAGGGCTCGGTCAGGCAAAACCAGGAAGAAGACGGAAAACATCGCAGGCACGAAGGGTCATAAGAGTTCATGTATTCATGGCTCCATGAGCTGGGCTACAAACTCGATGAAAAAGAAAGAAACAAGCCCCAAGGTTCCCCTGACACGACCAGAGTCTAGAAGTTGCAAGAACGGCCGCGTCACCAGGTTTCAGTCCTGGTGGCGCTCTCCCGCTCCATGACCCAAGCGCAGGAATCGCCTCCCTCATCACCAGTGCAAAGGCCGGTGTCATCAAGGGTACTCCTGAGGCCCCCTCCGCAGCTTCAACGGTCTTCTTGGAGACTCTGTCACCTGGGATCCTCCTTGGTGCATCAGCGGTTTCCTTCTCCTGACGTTCCCTCATCACCGGCGCAAAAGCCGGTGTCATCAAGGGTGCTCCTGAGGCCCCCTCCGCAGCTTCAGCGGTCTTCTCGGAGACTCTGCCGCCTGGAATTCTCCATGGTGCTTCAGCGGTTTCTTTGAAGACTCCACCATCTGAGAAGGGACGCAACACCAGGGAGCTTTCAGCCTGCCGTCACCAAGGAAGGGCCCCGTCGGGAGGACAAACCAGAGACCCCTTGGAGGCGCCACCTCCAGAGGCAGGGCAGGCAGGCTCCCTGGGTCCCAGACTTGGTGCAGACGCCGTCGCTGGAGGAAATCGAGAGCGATTCTCCCCCCATAAGGCGGGTTAGGAGCCATGGAAGAAGACAAGACTGCAGAGACTCGAGGGAAGCGCGAGGGCTGGAAGCCTTATAAGGGGAGCGTACCCACGTGGCGGTTTCTTTTCACACCTTCCCGGGTGCAATCCCAAGCGATTCGGAACTCTTCGAGTACGCCGCATCAGCAACCGCTTCGGCTCCGAGACCGGGCGCCGATGACAGGTGGACCCAAGCCGCCCGACTGAAACGGTGGGTCAAGGAGTCAGTCTCCTAAGAAGACAAGCCGGCAAGGCACTTCGGCGGTTCCCGAAGAAAGCGCCGCAACATGCAGAAGTGGCGGTCTTGGGAACCGCCGCAGTAAAAGCAACCATCAAGTGGGCGCACGCTCCCACGATCCTGCGACCGTTCGTGCTCCGGCAGCGGTCAATGCGGGACTTAGAGAAAGTGCGCGGATCAGAAGAGACGGAGGTCCCACCTCGGGCTCGCTATCTCCCCCAAGATGGGCCCGGGGGCCACTGTCGGTACCTGAGATATGGGGTACCCCCGCGCACAGGGGAAAATGCCTAAGGAACTCGCCCTTCTCCGCAGGGAGAGCTCCGAAGGCGCCACGCGTCGGGCGGGGCCGGAGCTCCCTCTCCTTAGAGGAGAGCTCCGGGCCCGCCATGTGGCATAAAGAAGCCGGACCTCCCCCTCCGCGGGCGAGGGTGCGAAGGTGCCACGTATCCGGTGGGGCCGGACCTCCCTCTCCTCAGAGAGGAGCTCCGGGCCCGCCACATGGCCGACAGAAGCCAAACCTCCCCCTCCGCGGGGAGAGGTCCGAAGGCTCCACGTGCCCCGCGGGGCCGGACCCTCCTCTCCTCTGAGAAGGGCTCCGGGCCTGCCACGTGGCCAGCAGAACGGCGCTGCCTGCCCCTGAGCGATAGGCAGCGGGCGTAAAGACGCCCCATACCTTGCCCGTACAAGGTATTCAAGGCCCGCGTCTTCCCAAGACACGGAGCACGCCTCTGTCAGGTGCCGTTGCGCCCAGTCGCATCACAGACTGGCGTGCGGTGTCAGAACCTGCCAGCCAATAAACACCGCGACAAGACATCCCATGCCGCCTGCGCCGTCATCAACCACTACGACTAGCATGCGGCATGGGCAGGGCTGCAAGACGAAGACTCAGAAGCCTTCGCCAGAGACAACTACCGGCATAACTGCAGATACGGTAGATGACAGACAATCTCCCCGGGACCACCTGTCGGGTCCCGGGCCCCCCCTTGTAAGCCCCCCGAGTCTTGGACTATAAAAGACTCGGGTAGGCGACGATATCAAGGGTTCGCACCTCCGCAACTCATACGCTAGCCATTCACACCCAAGCTGTAACTCACCCCCAAGCTCAGGACTCCGGTTCTGAGCAGCAAGCAATACAGCGAGCTCCATAGCTCGCCGTGGACGTAGGGTTTTACGCTCCGGCGGCCTGAACCACGTAAAACTCACCGTGTCAAGCTCTTACTAACTCGTCCATCCGCGCAAGCTCTCCGCAAGGGACTAGCCCCACCGAAAAAAGAACCTCCGCGGGCTGCCCAGTGCAGGCCCGGGGGAAGTGTCGACCGAACACTTCGACAGTGCCTTATGAGGCGCTATACGGGAGAAAATGTCGCACACCATTGAACTGGTGTGAGTCTGGCGAAAGGGTTACCTTCGGGATTGACCTTGTCAACAATGCGGAAGAGAAGGTTCGACTGATTCAAGCGAACCTAAAAGCCGCCCAATCCCGTCAGAAACAGTATGCAGACCGGAGAAGACGCCCATTACAATTCGAAGTCAGGGATAACGCATATCTGCGTGTGTCTCCAATGAAGGGCGTAAACAGATTTGGGGTGAGAAGAAAGTTGGCACCCCGATTCATCGGTCCATTCCTGATTACCGAAAGATGTGGATCAGTAGCATACCGGCTGAAATTACCAGAAGCACTTTCCGGTATGCACGACGTCTTTCACATTTCCCAGCTGAGGAAGTGTCTCAAGCTATCAACTACCGTTCAGCTGGAAGACATTGAAGAACTGCAACCGGATCTCACCTATAGGGAGGAACCGGTTCAGATTATTGACAAAAAGGCCCGAACTACACGCAACCGTATGTTGTGGTTATACAAAGTTCTATGGAGTAATCACTCCATGGACGAAGTGATATGGGAGAGCGAAGGATTTCTTCGCGCTAACTACCCCAACTTTTTCACGTCGCATATCCGGTAATTTTCCACCGTCCTCTCTCTCATTTTCACCTTATAATCTCGGGACGAGATTCTTTTAGGGGGGGAGGAATGTAAGGGCCTCAGTTTTGACACATATTTGAAGTGTTCATCACCACACCACACACCTCATTTGAAGCAAGTTGATGAACACAAATGAAGAGCAAGTAACCACCATCAACATGCTCATTAGAGAAAAAAAACTCACATATTGCAAAAGTGGTATTTCCCACATGTGATATAGAGGGGCTGGGCATATGAAAACTCCTACACATTGCTAAGGATGTCCATGCCAAGTTTCACCCAAATTCAAAACCTTTTTGAGGTCATTTTGGGTATAGCTAGAAAGAGGGCAGTTTGAAACCATATTCAAATTCAAACTGTTTTTATCCCATGAATTCAAAAGTGGGAGGCATATTCTTATTCAGCACATTTTTGTGAGCTCACACAAAAATTTTCACTCCATTTGGAGTTGATCTTGACATGAGCTAAGTGGGACAAATTCAAACTTTATTTGAATTCCAAACTGAACTTGTGCTGAAATTCATTCAAACCAAACCCAATTTGAGTTCTACTCAATTCAAATGGCTCATGGGTGAATGATTTGAATCACCATGGGTATTTTGGGGCTCACTGTTTACAACAGTGATTAGGAGTAAAATTCAGAGGTTAAAACCCCGGGTGGGACCCACATGTCAAAGAGAGAAGAGGGGAGACTTGCACCCAAAGTCAAAAGTCTCAGTGGGAACTTCCACCGAGCAGCTGCCGATTCAACGCTTGGGAGCAGCTGCGCTCGCCACCGAGAAGGAGCAGCGCCACCAGCTGCTTCCCGCGCCTACACACGAGCCCAAGGGCGGTTCCAGGGACCTCTTAAGGTGCTCCACCGAGGCAGGCACCGCTCACTTCCCCCTCTCCCGTGAACACCGAGTCCCGGCTGCCGCCTCTCTGCTCGATCGGGAAAACCGTGAAAACATCTCGTCTCTTCCTTCCCTGAGCTGCTAAACGGCAACCTGAGCTCGCACTCTACCTCCCCAACGCCAGAAACCCCGAGCTCCAACCTCCTTTGCCCGAAAACGATCGCCACCGTGGCGACCTAGCCTCAGCCGAGAGTCAGGCGCCCGTGGACAGCGTTACACAGGCGTTTTCACGGTCCAGCAAGAGAGGCAACAGGAGCGCGCGACCACCGTGCTGCTCTCCTCCAAGTTCGGAAGCAAACCGTGAAGAATCCACGGGGAATTTCCAATTTTTGCTCCGGCGACCGTAAACCGAGCTTCCGGTACGGATTCTTCAAATTCTCGCTCTATGATCCTTCTCTAGCTATCAAATCTTGCACATAGACGCCGTACTAGCCGGCGATCAAGTTACTTTCTGCATCCGTGGCGTGAAACTGTCTAGAAGTGACGAATTTCGAGCTCGATCAAGGGTGGTCATGGCGGGCACGATCTGTCACACGGTGCCGACCGACTTGCCGCCATCCCTGAACCCTTTTGACACCCTGTCAAGCTTCCTAGAGATACACTGATGCTGTAGGACCGATTGTTTGAGGTTTTGGCAGGTTAGAACTCACAGCCGACGGCGCCGAACCTCAACCGAGGCCACGGCACGTCGCCGGGCTATTTCCGGTCACCGCCAGCCCGAACTGACACCACCGACGTGTTCCTCGACGTCGACAACCCCGTGGTGGCGAGTTTCAGACCATGGGAGGGCCGGCAGCGGCGAGCCGGCGAGCTCCGGGTCTGCTCCGGCGAGGGGCGGCGGCACGGGCGCGCGGGCGCGTCGAGAGGTAGACGAAGCCTGCTGGCCCATGCGTCAGCGGCTCAAAATTTGAAATCGGGATCGGGTGTGGCCGGGATCAGGTGTGCTGGCGCGCAAAGACCCTGTGGGCCGAGGTGTGCGGTCGCCTCGGCGCAAAGACTTTGGCTAGAAAGCTCCAAATCGAGTGAACCAAATTTTGTTGGATTCAGCTCTCTGAGTACTTTCCAACAAATCAAGTTTCACTTCATGAAAATCCTTAATTCTCCAGAATTAATTCCTCAAAATTTAAACTGTTTGGAATTTTAACTGGAGAATCCTTTAGAGGAAAATCCTGAAATTTTGCTGGAATGTTTACCAAAATATCCCTGAACTACCATAAAAATTTCAGATCCATTTGAGCTCATTTGATTCACCTAATGGTGTGATTAGTGGAACTGTTCCAAAGAAAATAGCTAGGAACCTTCAAATTAAGTGAGACCAACTCCATTAGAACCATCTGAAAATCTAGTTTTCATAAAGTCATAGTTTGTTTCATGAAAATCCTTAGAACACCCTAAAAGCCTTCAATTAAGGTCAAGTACATTAATTGTGGAGGGCTCAAATGAGCTTTGCTGCAACTAAAACTTGACCAAGTCTGTACTTAGGTTGTAACCAAGCCACAGTAAAAGTTTCACAGTCATTGAGTCTGTCTAGTGGGACATATAAGCTTCACAAGTTCAATCTTAATACAAATGCATTTAAATTGATACATGTACTTCTGCTATCATGTAGTCGCTAAGGTCGAGGAGGAACCCGAAGTCCTAGACTTTGTTACCCCAGAGGAACAGCTAGCCTACGACCAAGAGCAGCAAGGCAAGCTCCGGTTTCCATTAACCTTTTTACAAATGTTTATTGTTTTGAGCACTTATTTGAGTATTATAATTCCTTGCATTAGAGTCTTGTGTGAAAACCCAATTGCATAGCCAAGAAACACCATGGGTTGGGTTTAGGATTGAAAACCGCGTTAGCTACTGCAATGCTAAGACAGAGAGTAGGATTCGGTACAAGTTGAGTAGTTGGAACTACTCACGAGCATAGGCTAGAGGCACTCGACTCGGGTAGAGATAGCACATGATACACATGGTAAGAAAAATGAGACCGAGCGGAGAGTAAGGGCAACAGGACTTTGGGGCCTGTGTGCTATAGCTCCGCTTGTGTCGATTGAGGACCGAGCCGTGTGCGGGCCTGTTGAACAAGCTAGAACAGTACCCAAGACCTACCGGCTATATGGGAACCGGGAAACTGATGTAACTCGGGTAGCTGGGTATTGAGGCATTGCCCGTCGTTCAGAGGGTAGGTTGAGAGCATGAGGTGTAAATCGGCTGGCGACACGGAGATGCGCGTGCAGAGACCTCTTGCTAGGGACGATGGGACCGGTTCAATATTTGGCTGATGGGTGAAAGGTGGTTGCGTACGGTGTCAGTGATGGTTGTTGTAGGCAACATCGAGTACGGGCGTACTTGACGGGTTATTCGGGTAACCCTGCAGGTGTAAATCAATTATAATCGCCGTCCCTCGCGGTCAGTGAGTACCACTTGTTCACTGTACCGTGACGTAGAAAGAACAAGCTAGTTACATGTTAAAATGTTGCTGATTGAAAGATGGACTTTGCTTGTTAATGGTTTGTTGTAGTTTAGAGCTAACTAAAGTTCCTTTTAACTTTGGGCAAAGTACATGAGAGAAATGTGTTTCTTGTTTGATTGCGGCTCTCTCATCTGCCTTAGCGTAAGGTTCTCCACAACCTGCTGCTAAAACTTGAAAGTAAGGTTCCACTAATTAGGCGAGTCCTTGCAAATGATTTTTACCTCATGTAACCCATCACCCCTCCTGTAGAAGTTCCATGTTTAGGTGAGACGGATCAGACTTGCTGAGCCTTCGTGCTCACTTCTTGTGTTTGAAGCTTTTGCAGGGTTCTACGAGGAAGGGACTCCCGAAGAGGAGACGGAACCCCAGGAGGGGAACTCCGTCGAGTGGGAGTCGTGCACGCCGCAGAGTTAGTGTGTGTGTGTGCTAGCAAGGACACGTTCAAGGGCTGGACATGGACTTGATGCGTAGTCTACGCCCGTGAGTGTAGACTGGCCTTATTTTGATGTACAAATGTTCATAACCCACTTTATGTAATAAAAGTTTTCCTTCCTCTTTGTACCTTTGATGTGTGTTATTCGGTGCTGTGCAACGCAGCACCCCTCAGCGTGATCCTGGCTCAACAAGACCGTGGGGTCGTGCCACCAGGCCGGGTGTAGGAGCTGCCGAAGTTAGCAGTGTCAAAGTGTGTGGTCGACACTTCCCCCGGACCTGCTATGGGCAGCCCGCGGAGGTTCTTTTTCGGAGGGGCTAGACACTTTCGGAGAGCTTCAGCGTTAGGGACGAGTGAGGGAGAAGCTTGACATGGCGAGTTTTACGTGGTTCAGGCCGCCGGAGCGTAAAACCCTATGTCCACGGTGAGCAGAGGTGCTCGTTGTATTGCTTGCTGCTCAGAACCGGAGCGTAAAACCCTATGTCCATGGTGAGCAGGGTGAGTGATGTCTAGAGTGCGAGTTCACGGGGTTTGAACCCTTGCTAATGTTTCCTACCCGAGCCTTTTATAGTCCAAGGCTCGAGTGGCTTACAAGGGGGGCCCGGGACCTGACAGGTGGTCCCAGGGAGATTGCCTGCCGACTACCGTATCTGCAGTTATGCCGGTAGTTGTCTCTGGCGAAGGCTTCCGAGTCTTTGTTCTGCCGCCCTGCCCATGGCGCAAGCTAGTCACAGTGTTTGATGATGGCAGGGGAGGCAGGGGATGTCTTGTTGCTGTGTTTATTGGCGGGCAGGCTCTGACACGGCGCGCTAGTCTATGATGCGACTGGGCGCAACGGCACCTGACAGAGGCGTGCTCCGCGTCTTGGGAAGGCGCGGGCCTTGAATACCTTGTACAGGCAAGGTATGGTGCGTCTTTATGCCCGCTGCCTACCGCGCGGGGGCAGGCAGCGTTGTCCTGCTGGCCACGTGGCGGGCCCGGAGCTCTCCTCTGAGGAGAGGGAGGTCCGGTCCCGTAGGACACGTGGAGTCCTCGGAGCTCTCGCCGTGGAGGGGGGAGGTCCTGCTTCTGCTGGCCACGTGGCGAGCCCAGAGGTCTCCTATGAGAAGAGGGAGGTCCAGCCCCGCGGGACACGTGAAGCCTTCAGAGCTCCCCCCACGGAGGGGGGAGGTCCGGCTTCTGCTGGACACGTGGCGGGCCCGGAGGTCTCCTCTGAGAATAGGGAGGTCCAGCCCCCTGGGACACGTGGAGCCTTCAGAGCTCGCCCTAGGAGGGGGGAGGTCCAGCTTCTGCTGGCCACATGGCGAGCCCGGAGCTCTCCTCTGAGGAGAGGGAGGTCCGGCCCCGCCGGACGCGTGGCGCCTTCGGAGCTCTCCCTGCGGAGAAGGGCGAGTTCCTTAGGCATTTTCCCCTGTGCGCGGGGGTACCCCATATCTCAGGTACCGACAGTGGCCTCCGGGCCCATCTCGGGGGCGATAGCGAGCCCGAGGTGGGACCTCCGTCTCTTCTGATCCGCACATTTTCTCTAAGTCCCGCATTGACCGCTGCCGGAGCACGAACGGTCGCAGGATCGTGGGAGCGTGCGCCCACTTGATGGTTGCTCTTACTGCGGCGGTTCCCAAGGCTGCCACTTCTGTACGTTGCGGCGCTTTTTTCAGGAACCGCCGAAGCGCCTTGCTGGCTCGTCTCCTTGGGAGAGTGACTTCTTGGCCCACCGCTTCAGCTGGACAACTTGGGTCCACTTGTCATCGGCGCTCGGCCTTGGAGCCGAAGCGGTTGCCCATGCGGCGTATTCGAAGAGTTTCGAATCGCTTTGAATCGCACCTGGGATGTTTTAAAAGGGGATCTTACCCGCATCGCGGCTTCCCTTCACACTTCCCAGCGCTTGCACCTTCCTTGAACTCTTGTGCCTTTGTCTTCCCTGTCCTTGAGCTCTCCCCTGCCATGGCTTCCAACCCGCCTCCAGAGAAGAAGCGCGCTTGATCTCCTCCGGTGGCGGCTTCTGTGCCGAGTCATGGAACCAGGGCGCCTGCACGGCCTGCTTCTGGAGATGGCGCTCCGTCCGGTGGCGACCACAAGAGGTCTCGGGCTCATCATCCCGACGGGACTCCCCTTGAGCGACGACAGGCTGAAGGCTCTCGGGCGTCGCGTCCTCCCTCCTCAGGCGGTGGAGTCTCCAGGGAAACTGCTGATGCGTCAAGGAAGACTTCAGGCAGTGGAGTCTCCAAGGAAACTGCTGACGCGCCGAGGAGGGCTTCAGGCAGTGGAGTCTCCAAGGAGACTGCTGATGTGTCGAGGGGATCTTCAGGAGCATCCCCTGCTCCGTCAGTCCGGGCTACTGCGGAGTGGCCGTCGGCGGCGACGGCGGGCTCTAGTGGTCCCACCCCGACTCGGAAGCCGGGGTTCAGAGCCCGTTGGGGTGCTCGCATTTCTCGGACGTCCCCGACTGATGGGGAGTCTGCGCCACAGCGCTCGGAAGCCGAGACAGTTGTCGCGGCCCCCGAGCCAGCGCAGGTTCCTCCTGTACCAGGCGACCCAGCTTCTGCGGCAGCGTCGACTACCTCCACTCGTCCTTCTCCACCGGCTCAGGAGCCAGCTGCCGGTGAGGGTTCGGCGGGTCCGGCTGTCGAAGTCCCGATGCCGGCTTCTCCTGACCGGCGTCTCATCCCGGTTGCCGGTGCGTCGTCTTCTCTTGAAGACGACGTGATGAAGGAAGTCGGGAACGCCACTCTAGCTTCTGCTCCCCCACTGCCCCTGGCAGATGCTCTCGTGCTCGCCCAGACGAGCGTTCGGCAGGTCTTGGCCACACTCGGTCGTGAGAGAGAGGAGCAGCTGGTTGAGAGGGATCGCCTCCTCATCTGGGGGAACCTTTTGCGGGAGCAGACCACGAAGGTCAAGGGCGAGCTCGACTCCAGGCGGGAGTCGCTTGACATCATGGAGGCGCTCCTCGACCGGCAGAAGCGGGCTGTCGACCGTCTGGACTCCGAGACACAGCGGCTCCACAGGGAGGCCCTTGTGGCGCATGCCCGGGCCGAGGAGAACTACTCTACCCTGGAGGAGGTACGGCAGAGGCTGGAGCACCGTAAGCGCGCCGTTGAGGACCAGGAGCGCTCCGTGGCGGCCGAGGCGGAGAGGGTCGCCGCGCGGCTGGCGACGGGCGAGGGCGACCTGTGAGCTCGGGCCACAGAGCTAGAGGCCCGGAAGGCAGACCTTGCCACGAGGGAAGAGCAGGTCTCCCGGGAGTGCCAGGCGATCCTGGATCGGGAGTTGGCTGCCGACTTCCGGGCTTCAGAGTTGGAGCGACTTGCCCAGACTCTCCACCTTCGGGAAAGCTCCTTGGCGGCCATGGAGAGGGAATTCTGCGAGGGAAGCCACGATGCCCTGCGGGCAGCCCGCCGCGAGGTAGAAGAGCTCTTGGCCTCGCGGTCTTCGGAGGCCCGTGCGGTCTCGAGCTTTGTTAACAAGGCAGGGTCCGCCTTGCTCCCCCTTGGCTTCAGCCAGGTGAAGACGACGGCCCCTGCGATGAAGGTGGCTGAAGTGATCCCCGCGCTGGAGTTAATCAGCGCTAAGCTGAGCAGGCTAGACGCGGTGGTCGCCAGCGAGCTTGAGGCAGAGGGACGGGGCCTGGCCTTGGAGGTTGCCACACATGTGTTGGCATGCTTCAGGAGCCGGGACCCTTCTTTCTCACTGGAGTCAGCGAGACAGGGCCCTGCCGCGGAGCGGGAGGAGACCGCCAGGGCTGAAGTCGGGGATGTGGCCGCCCTTGTAGCCTCTAGGTTCCGGCGCGAGCCAGGGGGACCCTAGGGCTTGTATCTCCCTCTTTTTCTTTTTATTGAGTCTGTAGTCCAGCTCATGGAGCCATCAATAAATACTCTTGTTACCTTTTGTGCCTGTTATGCTTTTGTCTTCTTCTTGGTTTTGCCTGGCCGAGCCCTTAGCTCCGCAAGGTACTCAGAGGCCTTCACCAATCTCGAAGCTCTGCACAGACACCCTCCCCGGGTCCTTATTGTATTAAGGGCCCCAGAGGTCTCCGGAACTCGCCCCATGAGAATGGGGAGGTCAGGATCTGCTGGCCACGTGGTGGGCCTGGAGCTCCCTTCTGAGGAGAGGGAGGCCCGGCCCCGTGGGACACGTGGAGGCTTTGGAGCTCTCCCCTCGAAGAGGGAGGTCCGGCTTCTACCGGCCACATGGCGGGCCCGGAGCCCCCCCTGAGGGGAGGGGAGCTCCGGCCACGCTGGACACGTGGGGCCTTCGGGGCTCGCCCCTGCGGAGGGGGCGAGGTCCAGATCCTTCGGTCTTGCATTGGAGCTCCGGTCTTGCGCGATCCCATAGCGGCCCCCTGGTAGGTGTGGCCAAATTGTTGGGTGCTCCTACCATTCCCCTGCGGGGAGCTAGGGCCGAGAGGTCCTGCACACAAGTAAGGGAAACGTAATTCTCCTTGGGGTTCCCCTTTCCCTATCTCATAGTCTTATTTGGCTTATGGTCTCTATCCATTTGTATTGTGCGTGGGAACTACCGTGCGTGATGTGCCGGGAGCTCGGGGCACCCTGGCCATCGGCAGGTACCTCAAACTCAACCGCCTTTGGTAGGGCAGCAAATGCCGACTAGAGGTGAGAATGAGAAAAAGGAGTTGAGTGCATGGTGAGCATACACCGGAAGTGCGGTGATAAAAATTGATACGTAATTTAAATGAGCACAAGGGAAGAGCAAAGTAGGACAGGTTTCTTTTCATATAAGTTTCCATAAGAGGAAGGCAGGCTAAACATGGAGGCAACGACCCGCCCCATTAAGAAGGGAAGCAAGACTCTACGCGCTTAGGGTCGGAACCAGGCCAAGCTGAACGTAGTCCTGGACCGTCCCCTGAGACTTAGCTGCTCCGAGCGCTGTTCCTGGACTCTATGGAATCTATTACAAAAGGAAGTGGCTGTCCTACTATTGCTCTAGGGGTAGAACTTACGGAGGTGTTCTATGTTCCAAGGGTGTGGGAGCGGATCCCCATCCTCGGTGGAAAGGCGTACACACCCGGGACGGCACACTTTTGTGACTCGGAAAGGACCTTCCCAGCTAGAGGAGAGTTTGTTGGTCCCTTCGCGAGAAAGTATGCGCCGCAGCACCAGGTTGCCTTCCTGCAGCTCCCGGGCACGCACAGACCTTTGGTGGTAGCGTAGGAGCGCCTGTCGGTACCGTGCATTGCGGAGTGCCGCATGTAATCGAGGCTCGTCGACAAGGTTGATGTCTTCATGCCGGAGATTGTCCTGCGTGGCTTCGTCATAAGCTCGGACACGGAGGGACTTCATGGTGATCTCTAGGGGAAGCACGGCCTCGGCCCCGTACACCATGAAGAAGGGTGTCTCTCCGGTGGCCCAGCTCTGGGATGTCCGGTTAGCCCATAGTGTGCTCGGAAGCTCGTCCACCCACTTGGCGCCATGTTTCTTCAAGCCGGCATAGGTGCGGGTCTTGAGGCCTCAAAGAATCTCGGCATTGGCCCTCTCAATTTGTCCATTGCTCTTTGGATGAGCCACGGAGGCATAGCACACTTGGATGCCGAGGTCTTCGCAGTATTCTTGGAACGCTGCGCTAGTGAACTGGGTCCCGTTGTCAGTAATGATTCTGTTCGGGACCCCGAACCGGCACACAATCGACTTGATGAACTTTACTGTGGATTGCTTGTTGATGGTGACGATGGGTGTGACTTCCGGCCACTTGGTGAACTTGTCGATGGCGACGTAGAGGTACCAGAATCCCCGACGGCTCTAGGGAATGGTCCCAGGATGTCCAACCCCCATACGGCGAATGGCCATGAGGGCGGGATCATCTGTACCGCCTGAGCTGGTGTATGGATCTGCTTGGCGTGGAACTGGCACGCCTTGCAGCTCTCGACCAGCTTGACGGCATCCTGGAGTGCTGTTGGCCAGTAGAAGCCATGCCGGAAGGCTTTACCGACAAGCATGCATGAAGAAGAGTGACTCCCACATTCGCCTCCATGGATCTGAGCGAGCAAGTCGCAGCCTTCCCCCTGGGTTATGAACCGCAATAGGACGTGGTTGGTGCCACACTGGTAGAGATCCCCTTCTACCAGCACGTACCTTTTAGCCATGTGCACGATCAGTTCAGCGGATACACGTTCATCAGGGAGGATGTTATCTTTCAAGTAGTCCCGGATCTTCGTGATCCATGCATCGTTGAGAGGTCGTCAGCTGCGGCATTGCCAGCATGCGGTACATGGCGCAGGTCCAAGGAGAGGAAGTCTTTCTCCAATATCTGCACGTGGAGCAGATAAGCAGCTAGCTGTGGGTTATTGCAGGAGCATTCACCCTTAACTTGCTTGATAACTAGCTGGGAGTCGCCCTGTGCCAACAACTGGCGAGCGCCCAGAGACAGGGCTGTCTTTAGGCCAAAGATGAGTGCCTCATACTCTGCCATGTTGTTGGTTGCCTTGAAAGTGAGATGCACCATGTACCAAACTGCTCCCCCGATGGCATGACAAGCAGTACGCTGGCACCGCCCCCCTGCTTTCGTGAGGAGCCGTCGAAGAAGAGCGTCCAGTGAGGTCCGGTGAAGACCGGAGCTCGGTGCTTTGGTTCACCGTCTTCGTGGCCCCCTGGGTCAGCCTTCTTTGGCGTCCACTCAGCCACGAAGTCAGCCAGTGCTTGGCTCTTGACTGCATGGTGAGGAAGGAAGTCCAGCTCAAACTCAGCCAGCTCTGCTGCCCATTTAGCTACATTGCCAGTCGCGTGGGGGCTGTGAAGGATCGCCTTCAGCGGATAGGAGGTGACCACCGAGACCCGGTGGGCTTGGAAGTAGCGGCGGAGCTTTGTGGACGCCATGAGCACTGCATACAGCACCTTGTGGACCTCCAGGTACCTTGTCTTGGCGTCATGGAGGACTTCGCTGATGTAGTAGACAGGCCTCTGGATGGTCCGGACCCTCCTTCCCAGGCCAGAGATGTCTTCATCCATTGGCTTAGGCCTACCGGAGGTGGGTGGGTCCAGGGGGGCTTCCGGGAGCTGGGACTCGAGGGCTCCTAAGCCGCCTTGGATCTCTGGGAGGTCCCGCTGGTTTTCCGGGAGCTCCGGGAGGTTGTCGCTGAGGTCCGGGGGTCCGTCTTGGACCTCCGGGAGATTGTCTTGGAGGTCCGGGAGGCTGTCTTGGACCTCCGGGGTTTCCTGGTGCCTATCTCCTGCTACCGGAGCAGGCTGTGGTGACGAGAGGTCCGGCCGCTCTGCGACGAGGACCATACTCACCACTTCAGTTGTCGCCGCGATGTAGAGCAACAAATGCTCTTCGGGCTCGGGGGCTACTGTCGGTACCCTCAATACCGGGTACCCCCGCGCACAGCGTAAAACTTCCTAAGGACCTCGCTCCCTCTACAGGGGCGAGGTTTGAAGGCGCCACATGTCCAGCGGGGCCGGAGCTCCCCTTCCCACGGTGGATAGCTCCGAGCCTGCCACGTGGCCCAGGAGGCCGGACCTCACCCCCTCCGCAAGGGCGAGCTCCGAAGGCGCCACGTGTCCGGAAGGGCCGGGGCTCTCCTCTCCTCAAAGGATAGCTCCGAGCCTGCCACGTGGCACGGAAGACCGGACCTCGCCCCCTCCGCGGGGGTGAGCTCCGAAGGCTCCACGTGTCCAGGGAGCCGGAGCCCCCCCCTCTCCTCAGAGGAGAGCTCCGGGTCCGACACGTTGCCAGCAGAGCAGTGCTGCCGCCCGGCGCGGTAGGCAGCAGGAGTAAAAGCGTGCCATGCCTTTACCGTACAAAGCATTTAAGACCTACGGCTTCCCAAGACGCGAAGACGCAGAGCACGCCTCTGTCAGGTGCCGTTGCACCCAGTCATATCACAGACTGGCGCGCCGTGTCAGAGCCTGCCATCAAATAAACACAGCGACAACACATCCCCTGCCGCCCCCGCCATCATCAATCACTACGGCTAGCTTGCGGCATGGGCAGGGTGGCAGGACGAAGGCTCGGCAGCCTTCGCCAGAGAGAACTGCCAACATAACTGCAGATACGATAGTCGGCAGGAAATCTCCCCGGGACCACCTATCGGGTCCCGGGCCCCCCTTGTAAGCCACACGAGCCTTGGACTATAAAAGGCTCGGGTAGGCAACATTAGCAAGGGTTCGCACTCCAGCAACTCACACCCAAGGCATAACTCATCCTCAAGCTCAGGACTCCGGTTCTGAGCAACAAGCAATACAGCGAGCACCTCTGCTCACCGTGGACGTAGGGTTTTACGCTCCGGCGGCCCGAACCACGTAAAACTCGCCGTGTCAAGCTCCTCCCTCACTCGTCCCTTACGCTTAAGATCTCCGCAAGCGACTAGCCCCTCCAAAAAAGAACCTCCGTGGGCTGCCCAGAGCAGGTCCGGGGGAAGTGTCGACCACACACTTCGACATTTGGCGCGCCAGGTAGGGGGCTTTTCCTTGCGCGACGAGTTTCTGCCGACGAAGATGACGAAGCTTCCTTCAGCAGCAAGCTCTCCTCCCCCGCGTTCATGACGAACTGTGACAAGCGGGGAGTACGTGTCGACACACTCAGGACGGAGTGTATTGGTGCAAGCTGGAAGCCAGCAGCCGACTCCGGCAACGCCGACTCCGGCAATGCAGGCTCCAACTAGCATGAGATCTTCTGCAGCGCTGAGCGTTCCCCACGGGGGTGCGCTGGCTGCAGCAAGAGCATTACTGCACAATCCACCTGCTGGGGACGCGCCCCATTCAGCGACCCAACAGTGGATTTGCGAGGTAGACCGTCTCGTCGTCGCTGCCGCAAACCCTCGACTTCGGCAGGGACGACGCTGTGGCCAACCGGCTGTGTCACTGATGCGCACGCCGACGGTTGATGGACAGACGGCGGATTCCAGCTCCACCAGGCTTCCGTCGACGGACCTGAGGACTGAGCTGGAACGATGCCACTTGGGCCAAGACGCCCGAGTGTTCCTTGAGCGACGACGAGAAAGGCGTCGCAGCCAAGAGGCCGGCGGCAGCATGACGACTGCCTCAACCCTGCCTGAGGCGCAGGCTTTCGCCACGTGAACTCTGCCCCAGGCATACGCCACGCAGCATATGCCACAGCTATATGCCCTGCAAACGGCGCCCCGGGTCTATGGCGCAGCCTTGCCCATACCGGGGTACACTGTGCCAGCAGCGAACCAAGCGTTCGCGGCACCAACGCCTGCAGCAACAGGGGCAGGATGTGCGGCCCTGGTGCCCCACCTTCGCTTCGCGAGGTGGCCGTGCAAGTTTCGGCCGCACCTGCCCGAGAAGTACGACGGCAGCGTCAACCCGGCGGAGTTCCTCCAGATCTACTCCACCGCCGTACTTGCCGCAGGAGGGGATGAGGCTGTCATGGCCAACTACTTCCCCGTCGCCTTGAATGGCCCGGCCCGGTCATGGCTCATGAACCTCCCCCAGGGTTCCATAACTTCCTGGGGAGAGCTCTGCAGGCAATTCATTGCCAACTTCGGCAGTTCCTACACCCGTCCAGGCACGGGGCTTGACCTCCACGCCATCAAACAACAACCTGGGGAATCACTGCGCTCCTTCATCCAGCGGTTCTCCCAGGTACGCAACACCATCCCCCACATTCCGAATGCATCAGCGGTGGTCGCATTCCGACAAGGTGTGAGGGACAAGAAGATGCTCGAGAAGTTGGCCACCAGGGCGGTGCAAGACATCTCGGGGCTCTTCAGCCTGGCGGACAAGTGCGCCGGAGCAGAAGACGGGCGTCATTGGCACTCACTGCCAGCTTCTGAAGCCAGAAGACAGCCCGAAGACGGCGGAGTTCAAGCTGAGCTCCCGACCACCTCAGACAGTCAAGAGCCAAGCACAGGCTGACTTCGTGGCTGAGTGGACACCAATGAAGGCTGACCCAGGGGGCCGCGAAGACGGTGAACCAAAGCACCGAGCTCCAGTCTTCACCGGGCCTCACTGGACGCTCTTCTTCGATGGCTCCTCGCGAAAGCAGGGGGCCGGTGCCGGCGTACTGCTTCTCATGCCATCGGGGGAGCAGTCTGTGTACATGGTGCGTCTCAATCCCAAGGCAACCAACAACTTGGCAGAGTATGAAGCACTCATCTTTGGCCTAAAAGACAGTCCTATCTCTGGGCGCTCGCCAGTTGTTGGCGCAGGGCGACTCCCAGCTAGTTATCAAGCAAGTTAAGGGTGAATGCCCCTGCAATGACCCACAGCTAGCTGCTTATCTGCTCCACGTGCGGATGTTGGAGAAAGACTTCCTCGCCTTGGACCTGCGCAATGTACCGCGCGCTGGCAAGGCCGCAGCTGACGACCTCTCAACGAAGGCCTCCACCGGAGCCCCTGTGCCTGAACGTGTCTTCGAGAGGACGTTGCTGCGGCCCACAGCCCGGCCCGCTGAGCCGGGCGAAGGGGGCTGGACCAGCACCTCAAAGCTGGCGGTCCCGGCGGCCCTGCAGCCATGGACGCCGCCAAAGGATCGTAAGCGTCACTGGGGACTCCGTGCAACCCAGCGCTCAAGATCCAGAAGCTCAAGTAGTCACGATGCATGGACTCCTTGAAGGACATCCTTCCTGATGAACGTGCATTCGCTGAAAGGATTGTGCGGATGGCTAAGTGCTACGTGCTGGTATCTTTACTGGTGTGGCGCCACGAGATCCTATTGCGGTGCATAACCCAGGAGGAAGGCTGCAACTAGCTCGCAGTAGTCCACAGAGGCGAGTGCTGGGAATGCTCATCGTCCCGCACGCTGGTCGGTTAAGCCACCCGGCATGGCTCCTACTGACCGAGAGCCACCTGGACGCCGTCAAACCGGTTAGGAGATGCAATGCGTGCCAGGTCCACGCCAAGCAGACCCACACAACCGGTGCAGACGCGCACCCAAAGCCGTCCGGGGATACCGGCTCCTCTATGTCGAGGGCCAGCCGGACTTCCCAGGGCCGGGTCACGGGAACTACCCTTCTACATGGTATGCGGCGCCGAAGCCATGCTTCCCCCTGAGATCGCCATGGGGGTCCCCCCGTGTCTGAGCGTACAACGAAGCCACGCATGACCCGCTCTGCGTGAGGACATGGCACTCCGACGCTACCCCAGTAAGTTCACCATGCCTACTTAGGTGTTTATTTAAATTACGTATTAATTTATATGATCACCTTCCCACACTCTAGACAGTGTACATCCATTGTACACTCGGTTCCTCTTTCCTGCGCTCATGCATAGTCGATATTTGCCATCCTGCCGAAGGCGGTAGTGCTTGGGGTACCTGCCAGAGGCCCGGGGGCCTTTCGGACCTCCCCCTGTAAGGGTACTGTACTGCCAGTTGGTCTCCTCCAAGAAAAGACCTACGCTAGACCGGGGGGTCAGGAGCCTTGCTTTTCCTGGTCCTGCACCCAAAGCATGCGCACTCTGCCCCCCAGCGCTACGGTCTGAGTACCAGGGGGCCGGATGGTTACACCATGAATGGGGCTGGGGGCCAGACCTCCGGGACCAAGTGCACTGGATTACCCAAGCCCCGTATTTTGGCCAGGGACAGTAGGGGCACGGTGGTGCTGCGGTAGAGGCACGGTGGCGTGCACTCGGGTGGAGCCGGTCCGGTTCTGCACTGCCAGGGGCTGGCGCTCTAGCTGTTGCAAGTGCTTGGAGCTTTTCCAAGGCTGACACTGCAGCAGTGCGGTCTCCACGAATCCTGAGGATGCCTGTTGGTGTAGGCATCTTCAAGACGAGATAGCCGTAGTGGGCTACTGCCATGAATCGGTACTGGGCTGGCCTGCCAATTATGGCGTTGAAGGGGAGGTCGATCTCCGGTACATCGAACAGAATGTACTCTGTCCGATAGCTGTCAGGTGCCCCAAAGGTCACCGGAAGGCTGATGTTGCCGTAGGGAACGACCTGTCCTGGCCCTTCCCCTGAGAACAGGCTCGATGGGGTGAGCTCGGCCATCGGGACTGCAGCTTCTGGAAAGCTGCGCGACTGATGAGGTTCAGCCCAGCCCCGCCATCTACCAGAACGTGGTACATCCTCACGATGCCGATGGTGGGCGCTACCAAGAGCGGTAGTTGGCCGGCCCCAGCCATGTTCCTGGGGCAGTCAGTGGCATCAAAGCTGATGGGGGTTCCCATCCACTTGATGTGCGGCGCGGCACTTGGGAGGGGGGCCACCGACGCTACCGCTCGGCGAAGGGTCTTAACCGCGCTTCGGGACGAGGGGTCAGCGGACCCACCATAGATGACGTAGAGCATCTTCCAGTGCTCGTCATCACTGGAGCTGGAGTCCTCATGGTTGCACACCGCCTTCACGGCGCGCTGAGGCTCCTGGAACTCCACTTGGTGGTCGACGTTGTCTGGGGCGTCGACCTTCTGCTTGCCCTCCCTTTGACGGAAGGGTGGGGCATCAGTTCGAAGCTGCTTCCCTTACCGGAAGCGCTCCGCGAGCTTCTGGATCTCCCGGCACTCGGCAGCAGTATGGTAACTGATGCTGTGCACAGGGCATAGCTCGCCTTGGTCACCATATGGAGCTGGTGACTGTCGCTGCCTTTTGTCGGGGTGCGGCCCCCGAGCTCCACTGGGTGCCGCTGCTGCGGCAACGGGAGCCGCGGCCGGTGGCTTCATCTTGCCACCGCCCCGGTTCTTGATCTTCTTGCCGCTTCCATAGGAAGCAGTGCCAGATCCGGGCTGTCCTCCTGACTCGGATGCTGGCAGAGAGTGCCAGTTCCGCCCTTCTGCTGCTCTGGCGCACTTGTCCGCCAGGCTGAAGAGCTCTGAGACGTCACGGACCTCTATGGTCGCGAGCTTCTCAAGCATCTTCTTGTCCCGGACACCCTGCCGGAACGCCACCACCACAGAAGCATTTTGTATATGTGTAATGATGTTCCGTACCTGGGAGAACCGCTGGATGAAGGAGCGCAGCGTCTCTCCAGACTGTTGCTGGATGGCGTGGAGGTCGAGCTCCGTGCCAGGCCGGGTGTAGGAGCTGCCGAAGTTGGCGGTGAACTGTCGGCAGAGCTCTCCCCAGGAGGTTATGGAACCCTGGAGGAGGTTCATGAGCCAAGACCGGGGCACGGCTCGCCTTGGTCACCATCTGGAGCTGGTGACTGTCGCTGCCTCTTGTCGGGGCGTGGCCCCCAAGCTCCGCTGGGTGCTGCTGCTGCAGCAACGGGAGCTGCGGTCGGTGGTTTCATCTTGCCACCGCCCCGGTTCTTGATCTTCTTGCTGCTTCCATGTGAAGCAGCGCCAGATCCGGGCTGTCCTCCTGATTTTGAGGCTGGCTGTGAATGCCAGTTCCGCCCTTCTGCTGCCCTGGCGCACTTGTCCGCCAGGCTGAAGAGCTCTGAGACGTCGCGAAGCTCTCTGGTCGCGAGCTTCTCAAGCATCTTCTTGTCCCGTACACCCTGCCGGAACGCCACCACCACAGAAGCATTTTGGATATGCGGGATGGTGTTCCGTACCTGGGAGAACCACTGGATGAAGGAGCACAGCGTTTCTCCAGGTTGTTGCTGGATGGCGTGGAGGTTGAGCTTCGTGCCAGGCCGGGTGTAGGAGCTGCCGAAGTTAGCAGTGTCAAAGTGTGTAGTCGACACTTCCCCCAGACCTGCTCTGGGCAGCCCGCGGAGGTTCTTTTTCGGAGGGTCTAGACACTTGCGGAGAGCTTCAGCGTTAGGGACGAGTGAGGGAGAAGATTGACATGGCGAGTTTTATGTGGTTCAGGCCGCCGGAGCGTAAAACCCTACGTCCACGGTGAGAAGAGGTGCTCGCTGTATTGCTTGCTGCTCAGAACCGGAGTCCTGAGCTTGAGGGTGAGTGATGTCTAGAGTGCGAGTTCACGGTGTTCGAAACCTTGCTAACGTTGCCTACCCGAGCCTTTTATAGTCCAAGGCTCGAGTGGCTTACAAGGGGGGCTCGGGACCCGACAGGTGGTCCCAGGGAGATTTCCTGCCGACTACCGTATCTGCAGTTATGCGGGTAGTTGTCTCTGGCGAAGGCTTCCGAGTCTTCGTTCTGCCGCCCTGCCCATGCCGCAAGCTATTCATAGTGGTTGATGATGGCAGGGGTGGCAGGGGATGTCTTGTTGCTGTGTTTATTGGCGGGCAGGCTCTGACACGGCGCGCCAGTCTGTGATGCGACTGGGCGCAACGGCACCTGACAGATGCGTGCTCCGCGTCTCCGCGCCTTGGGAAGGCGTGGGCCTTGAATACCTTGTACGGGCAAGGTATGGTGCGTCTTTACGCCCGCTGCCTACCGCGCGGGGGCAGGCAGCATTGTCCTGCTGGCCACGTGGCGGGCCCGGAGCTTTCCTCTGAGGAGAGGGAGGTCCGGTCCCGCGGGACACGTGGAGTCCTCGGAGCTCTCCCCGCGGAGGGGGGAGATCCGGCTTCTGCTGGCCACGTGGTGGGCCCGGAGGTCTCCTCTGAGAAGAGGGAGGTCCGGCCCCACGGGACACCTGGAGCCTTCGGAGCTCCCCCCACGGAGGGGGGAGGTCCGGCTTCTGCTGGCCACATGGCGGGCTCGGAGGTCTCCTCTGAGAATATGGAGGTCCAGCCCTGCGGGACACGTGGAGCCTTCGGAGCTCCCCCCACAGAGGGGGGAGGTCCGGCTTCTGCTGGCCACGTGGCGAGTCCAGAGCTCTCCTCTGAGGAGAGGGAGGTCTGGCCCCGCTGGACACGTGGCGCCTTCGGAGCTCTCCCTGCGGAGAAGGGCGAGGTCCTTAGGCATTTCCCCCTGTGCGCGAGGGTACCCCGTATCGAGGGTACCGACAAGCAGCAAACTGCCGGCAGAGCTCTCCCCAGGAGGTTATGGAACCCTGGAGGAGATTCATGAGCCAACACTGGGCTTGGCCGGTCAAGGTGATGGGGAAGTAGTTGGCCATGACAGCTTCGTCCCCTCCTGCAGCAAGGATGGCGGTGGAGTAGATCTGGAGGAACTCCGCCGGGTTGACGCTGCCGTCGTACTTCTCGGGAAGGTGCAGCCGGAACTTGCGCGGCCACCTCGCGAAGCAAAGGTGTGGCGCCAGGGCCACACATCCTGCTCCTGTTGCTGCAGGTGTTGGTGCCGTGAACGCTTGGTTCGCTGCTGGCACTGTATACCCCGGTATGGGCAAGGCTGCGCCATAGACCGGGGGCACCATTTGCAGAGCATATGGCTGGGGCATATGCTGCGTGGCGTATGCCTGGGGCAGAGATCGCGTGGCAAACGTCTGCGCCTCAGGCTGGGTCGAGGCGGTCGACATGCTGTCGCCGGCCTCTCGGTTGCGACGCCTTTCTCGCCGCCGCTCGATGCGCACTCGGGCATCTTTGCCCAAGTGGTGTCGTTCCAGCTCCATCCTCAGGTCCGCCGATGGGAGCCTGGTGGAGCGGGAATCTGCCGTCTGCCCGTCAACCGTTGGTGTGCGCGTCAGTGACACAGCCGGTTGACTGGGACGTCGTTCCCGCCGAGGTTGAGGGTTGGCGGCGGCGACGGCGAGATAGTCTATGTCGCGAATCCACTGCTGGGTCGCTGACTGAGGCGCGTCCCCAGCAGGTGGATTGCGCAGTAGTGCTCGTGCTGCAGCTAGTGCACCCCCGTGGGGACTGTGACACCCTCATCTCGGGTGTCAGCATATGTTCATGTTTTATGAAGAAGAAAAAACATTTTAAGAAAAGAAGGAACAGAGACAAGTATCAAAAAGATAGCCAATAATGCTCTCCGAGAGCACCGAGGGCAACTTCCACGGCCAGCAGACCACGTGGCGTGTTCGGAGCTCATCCCCGAGACATTTGGGAGAGGTCCTCCGTTAAACTAGCTACGTGGCAGGCTTGAGGGTCACCTCCGCAATTGAAAAGAGGTCCGACCCTGTGGGACACGTGCTGCCCACGGAGATAGCCTCTGCAGAAGAAGCAAAGGCATTTTTCATAGGACACGTGTCATCCACGGAGCTAGTCCTCGCGGAAATAAGAGGACCAGTCGCGGGGGATACGTGTCAATCTCGGAGCTCATCTCAGAGAAGTCCGGATCTATTGAACACGTGTCGCCACCGGAGCTTATCACCGGAAGGTCCGTCGCAGCTAAACACGTGTCGACCTCAGGGCATGTCCGTGAGGAAAGGAGAGCGGAAAGACCGGCACCCACACGTGGCGTGCGCGGAGCTCGTCTCCGAAGAAGAGGGAGGTCTTGATCGATTGACACGCGGCACCACCGGAGCTCGTCTCTGCGGATGAGGAGATACCAGGCCCGGAGGACACGTGGAGCTTCCGGAGCTCATCATCACGGAGGTAACGAGTTCTGAAGCAGCTGTTATGCGTAAGGACACCGGTACGCAACAGAAACCGATCTAAAATACAAAATGGTTACCGAAGATAAGACGTCAGGATCTAACAAAGATCTGAATAAGACTCTTATTCGGGATCCAATCAGATTAGGACTCTTCTCTTCCCGATTATAAATAGAACCCAAAACCTCTGGCCGAAATCACGAACTTCTCTTTCATCTCCTGAGCCGACGAATTAGCGCTCTAGCCCTAACTCGCCGAGCAAAACATCGCCGAAGCGCAATAAGGGAGATCATCGGAGAAGAACCGAGTGGTCTGAGGAGGACCTCAAAGTTAAGAAGAGCGTGAGGTAGGACTTCAATACCACCTTACGACATCATAGTGTTCATCTCTTGCATCTGTTCTTCAATTCCTTTCGAACAGAAGCTTTCTCGTGGGCAGATCACTTGATGATCAGTTTGATCTAAAAACAAGATCATCGCCACGACCACCTTTGAACCGAACACCTCTGTCCATGCAAGCCATGCAAGGGCACACCAATCTAATAAAAATCATAGGATAGCATGCATGAGCATCATCGCATCTAGTTTAGGGTTTGTGCATGATATTGATTGCTGTGAATTTTGTATGCACGTGAATCCTACATAGCAGAACAAGCTCAGGGAGCTGTCTACGACGGGCTGCAGCAACAAGGTTTTGAGAATCAAGAACAACCGGAACCGCAAGAACAAGGCAAGTGCTCCTTGACCATGTTGATCCTATGTTTTGGGTAAAACTATTTTGTTTTGCGAAAAGGTGTGTGTGCTGAGTCAAACATGATGGGAAAACCCTTTTTATAGGAGTTTACTAGTTTTGATTAAACCATCCTTGTCGCCTGGGAAGTTTATGAGTCGGGTATGGTTTTTGCTTTATGCTTCGCTGAGTCCATGGGATTGGGAAGCGAGATAGATGTGTCTAGCTAACTGCATTCGTACTGATAATAAGTAACTGATGAGGTTAATAAACATGGATCGGAGGGAGATCTAGGCAAGCCTGGGTTTGTTTATGAGGTAGCATGAGAGGGTGGTTTTGCTTGCCGCAGATCTAAGGACCGGTTCATGCATGCACATGCCAGGATAACAGTGCCACCACAAGGCCAAGTATGGGTGCGGCTTAGCTGAGTAATTAGGTAAGTTGCTAGAGTGTTATGGACTTTGGAAGGCGCGGGGAATGGGAGTCGAGTGAGGACTGCCCTGGGAACTGCATGGCACAAGAGGGGGCCCGTGGGTGGGAGAATTGGAGATTCTAGCCTGCCGGTGAAACCTTAGTGAGTCCATACATCTAGTAACCCCTTTGTAAAGGCTATTTTGTGATCTCTTGACCATACACCGACGGTTGTGTACTGGTATAATGGAGGTTCTGCAGTCGCCGACGGGTGACGAAATCACAAACTTGTGGGTAAAGAGGTGCAAACTCTGCTGAGTCTAAAACTATCATGATAGCCGAGCTTACGGTCATGAGCACCTGGCTAAACTGCCATGATTAGATGGGATGGTTACTGGAATGGTTATTGGGAAGGTTCTTGGTTATGGTTATTGGTTATGGTTTGGTTTGGGACTGTTGAGTCCGGGAGGTAAGATGGTTGTATGACTGATGAGTCATATGAGATTGGTCTCGGTGCGAGACGAGGTTGTTTTATGAGGTGAGATGGAAGCGAATACGAGGAGGTATTCGTAAGTATGAATAAAATTAGATTGGTTAATGTTCGGATGGTACGCGGGAAGTGATGGAGGTATGTTGGTAATTTAATACATGTTGGGATTACATTTAAACTTAAGTTGTTGTTTTATCATGGTTTTATAAATCTGCTTTTCTGCAAATAAGCCTTTTATGCCTACCTTGTTTATGAGCTGCATATCATGTGTTTTTCCGCACTTGCTGAGTACATCATTGTACTCAAACTTGCATTATTATTTCTTCATCAACAGCAAGAGAAGACTACTATGAAGACCGAGTAGAGCATTATGGCGTGTGATCTGTTCTCAACCTTGCCTGTGGAGGGAGTAGAGATGGAGGCACTTCTGCTTAGTTTTGCTTCCGCATTAGTTTTTGCTTCCGCATTTAAATAAAGATTTCCGCTGCGTAGAAATAAAGACTTCCGCTGTGAGCATGAGTCCAAGACTCATGAGGTGTTGTAATAAACTCTGTTATTCGTGGTAATATATAATCTGAATTCAGTTTGTGGAAAGTATGTGTATGTGTGATGAACATCCTGGGCACACATATGCATTAGTTCTCGGTTCCGTGACTTTCCACAGAACTGAGGGCATCACAGATTGGTATCAGAGCCACGGGTTGACAGTAGGTTACACGCCTAGATAGAAACCTTAGATTGATATTAGAATCACGGGTTAACAGCAAGTTATACCCCTAAATAGAAGCTACGCGGACCAAAGGAAGCATCCTAGGATGAATAGCTTAGATTGGCCTTGAAACCACCTTGACATAGGAAACCATCCTTGAATAGGAGTTGAGTGGGCCCTTGTGATGATTATTTGTGAATATGTGCTTAGTGTGAGTGGTGGGACGTCTCAAAAACGTTGTCCATATCCACACATAATAAGAAGGAGATGTGAGATGTTTCGGCACTTGCTCACATCCTCATAAAGGGCTAATATATATAGTCCAACTCACCTTGATGCATATAGTTGAAAGGACCTACCTAACCTTCTAACCTTCTATCTCACAGATGGTGAGAGGAAACGCCAGCCGAAGGAACGTCCAGGAAGATGACCACGAGGAAGTTCCTGCCAACCCCGGAGCTGGCGAAAACAACCTAGAAAGGTTGATGGCCATGCAAAACCAGCTTATGCAAACTATGATCCAAACTTTGGGTCAGTTGCAGGCCAACCAACACCCCGTTCCGGCACCACCGCCACCACCACCGCCGGCTCATAACAGGTTGGGAGAGTTCATGAGGACTCGACCACCCACCTTTGCTCAAGCAAGCGATCCAATGGAGGCTGATGATTGGTTGAAATCCATGGAGAAGAAGCTTTCCATTGTCCAGTGCAACGACCGAGAGAAGGTTCTCTTTGCGTCACACCAACTGATGGGAGCAGCTGCTGACTGGTGGGGTGCCTTGAGCAACGCCCATGCCAACCCGGAGACAATCACTTGGACTGAGTTCAAGGAAAGTTTCCGCTCCCACTACATCCCTGTTGGCGTAATGATGCTCAAGAGGCAGGAGTTTGAAGGTCTCCGCCAAGGGCAGAAAAGTGTGAACGAATACCTCAACAAGTTCATACAACTTTCCCGGTATGCCCCTGAAGATTTCAACTCAGATCAGAGGAAGCAGTACCTGTTCATGAGAGGGTTGAACAATGAGATCCAGGTTCAGCTCCTCAACAATGACTACGTAAGCTTCCAGAAGCTGGTTGATAAGGCAATTGTGGTGGAAAACAAGATCCGAGAGATCGAGCACGAGTGCAAAAGGAAGATCCCATACCAGCCCCAAGGGAGCAACGTACGACCTAGATACATGCCCCCTGCACCGCAGTATGGATCGACCACTCCTACGTACCGCCCTGGTCAGCCACCACAGCAACGGCTCGTTGCACCGGCACCTTGTGTGCCCATGCCTCCTGCGCCCCGGCCTAACAATGGCGCTACTGTTCAAAACCCCCGCCCCAACGTACCTGCTGCCGTAGGCAACAGGGCATGCTTTGCATGCGGGGAAGTAGGCCACTTCGCTAACCAGTGCCCGAAGAGAGGCCCTGGACAGCAAGGTAACGTGCCCAAGAAGAATCAGCGAACAAACGGAGGGGACAACCAAGGGAACCGAGGACCGCAGAACTATGCTCGTGGCCACGTTAACCATGTCACTGCTGAGGAAGCACAACAGGCTGAGGACGTCGCAATTGGTATGTTCCTTGCCAACTCCAACCCAGCCACCATTTTCTTTGATTCCGGAGCATCGCATTCCTTCATATCATCCAAATATGTTGCCAAACATCATCTACCCGTATCCCACCTGGAATGTGCTATGTTAGTTAATTCTCCCGGAGGAGAAATGAGGACTAGTATAGTATGTCCTAAGGTAAGCCATAAAATAAGGGGGGTAGACTTTCTTGCCAACCTTATTGTCTTGGACTCCCACGGAATTGACATCATACTCGGAATGGACTGGTTAAGCAAGCACAATGGAGTAATCCAATGCGCTGAGAGAAGCGTGCAATTGACAAACGAACACGGTATCCGTGTCGAGTTTGAGTCAGCCCCGCAAGCGACCGAACGGGCGGATCTGAACCATGTTGAAGGAGTAGCATTGGACAACATTCCAGTGGTTCAGTAATTTTCGGATGTGTTCCCGGAAGAACTTCCAGGTATGCCACCTGACCGGGATATTGAGTTTGCCATAGATTTGGTACCTGGAACTGCACCCATAGCTAAGAGACCATATAGGATGCCCGTCAACGAGTTAGTTGAACTAAAGAAGCAAATTCAAGAACAATTGGAGAAGGGTTTTATCCGTCCAAGTTCGTCACCATGGGGAGCCCCGGTACTCTTCGTGGACAAGAAGGACGGAACCCAAAGAATGTGCATGGACTATAGGTCTCTCAACGAGGTAACAATCAAGAATAAATACCCTCTGCCCTGTATAGAGGACCTGTTCGATCAAATGAAAGGAGCCCAAGTGTTCTCCAAGATTGATCTTCGGTCGGGATATTTCCAGCTGAAGATTAAGCCCTCCGATATACCTAAGACAGCCTTTCGGACGCGGTATGGTTCATATGAATGTACCGTTATGTCTTTTGGATTGACGAATGCACCCGCATACTTCATGTACCTTATGAATAAGGTTTTCATGGAGTACTTGGACAAGTTCGTCGTGGTTTTCATCGACGACATTATGGTGTATTTAAAAAGTGAGGAGGAGCATGAAGAACATCTGAGATTGACAATGCAGAAGTTGCGAGAGCATCAGTTGTATGCCAAGCTCAACAAATGTCAATTTTGGCTAAAAGAAATATCCTTCCTAGGCCACATCATCTCCAACGAAGGGGTATCGGTTGATCCTGGAAAGGTGAGAGATGTTCTGAAGTGGGACCAACCGAAGAGCGTGAGGGATATTCGGAGTTTACTTGGGATGGCAGGATACTATCGGCGCTTCATTAAAGACTTCTCTAAAATAGCAAAACCTATGACGGAGTTGCTAACGAAGGGGAAGATCTTTCAATGGACACAAGCCTGCCAAGAAAGTTTTGAAGAACTCAAGAAAAGGCTAACCACAGCACCAGTTCTGGTATTGCCAGACGTAAGCAAGAGCTTTGACATATATTGTGACGCATCCAGACAAGGGCTCGGGTGTGTACTCATGCAGGAAGGACAAGTGGTAGCCTATGCCTCACGACAATTAAAGAAGCACGAGCTTAACTATCCTACACATGATTTGGAGTTAGCAGCAGTGGTGCATGCATTGAAGATTTGGAGACATTATATCCTTGGTCATCGATGTGAGATCTATACAGATCATAAAAGCCTCAAGTACATATTTACACAAACGGACTTGAATTTGAGGCAACGTCGATGGTTAGAACTCATCAAGGATTATGATGTGGGAATCAACTACCACCCCGGGAAGGCCAATGTGGTTGCTGACGCATTGAGCAGAAAGGGAGCATGCCACCAACTCATGGTTCGGGAGCTACCACCCGAACTACGTAAGGAGTTCGAACGGTTACACCTCGGATTCTTGAATAACATGGAAATGATGGAGATCCACTCCTCATTGGAGCAAGAAATAAGAAAGGGACAAGCAACGGACGAGGGGATCAAGGAAATCAAGGAAAGAATCCGACAAGGGATAGAGAAGGATTTCAATGAGGATGAAAAGGGTACGCTTTGGCTAGGAAAAAGGATTTGTGTGCCAAACCTAAGACACCTTCGCGACATGATATTGAAGGAGGCACATGATTCACCCTATTCCATACATCCAGGGAGCACCAAAATGTACAAGGACTTGAAAACTTGCTATCGGTGGGATGGTATGAAGAGGGATATAGCCGAACACGTTGCCCTATGCGACACATGCCAACGGGTAAAAGCCGAACATCAAAAACCCGCTGGGTTGTTGCAACCTTTAAAAATACCTGAATGGAAATGGGAGGACATCAGTATGGACTTTATTTTCGGATTGCCAAGAACTCAGTCAGGATACGACTCCATCTGAGTCATTGTGGACCGGTTGACGAAAACCGCCCATTTTCTTCCGGTAAAGGCCAGTTACAACGTTACACAGTTGGCAGAGTTGTACATGGAGCAGATCGTGTGCCGTCATGGAGTTCCGAAGAGGATAGTCTCAGATCGAGGTTCTCAGTTTACCTCTAGATTCTGGAAGAAGCTGCAGAAAGCCATGGGTACACGACTGGATTTTAGCTCTGCCTACCACCCACAAACAGATCGACAAACCGAAAGGACGAACCAAATTTTGGAAGACATGTTGAGAGCTTGCGCCTTGAAACGTGGGCGTAGTTGGGACAGGAGTTTACCGTATGCCAAGTTCTCCTATAACAACAGCTATCAAGCTAGCTTGAAGATGTCGCCTTTCGAAGCCTTATATGGTAGACGGTGTAGAACGCCACTGTTCTGGAACGAGACTGGAGAGAACCAGGTGTTTGGACCCGAAGTACTACAAGAGGCTGAAAAGCAAGTCCAAACGATACGGGAGAACTTAAAGGCTGCTCAGTCACGACAGAAAGGCTATGCGGACAATAGGCGTAGGAAGTTGACCTTTGAAGTTGGAGACTTCGTATACCTTAAGGTATCGCCTATCCGAGGCCAACGACGTTTTAACATCAAAGGGAAACTAGCGCCTCGCTACATCGGACCATTTAAGATTTTGGATAACCAAGGAGAAGTAGCCTATCAACTAGAGCTTCCAAACCACCTCTCCGACGTACATGACGTGTTTCATGTATCTCAGCTCAAGAACTGCTTGAGAATACCAGAGGAACAAGTGTCAATGGGAGAACTTAAACTTCAAGAGGACCTGACTTACGCAGAACACCCTATCTAAATCTTGGACGTAAAGGAAAGGGTCACCCGAAAGAAGGTGATTCGATGGTGCAAAGTACAATGGGGCCATCACACTGAAGCTGAAGCCACATGGGAGCGTGAAGAGGATATTAAGGCTGAATTCCCCTATCTATTTTCTACTAATGAATCTCGAGGGCGAGATTCAATTTAAGGGGGGTAGATTTGTGACACCCTCATCTCGGGTGTCAGCATATGTTCATGTTTTATGAAGAAGAAAAACATTTTAAGAAAAGAAGGAACAGAGACAAGTATCAAAAAGATAGCCAATAATGCTCTCCGAGAGCACCGAGGGCAACTTCCACGGCCAGCAGACCACGTGGCGTGTTCGGAGCTCATCCCCGAGACATTTGGGAGAGGTCCTCCGTTAAACTAGCTACGTGGCAGGCTTGAGGGTCACCTCCGCAATTGAAAAGAGGTCCGACCCTGTGGGACACGTGCTGCCCGCGGAGATAGACTCTGCGGAAGAAGCAAAGGCATTTTTCATAGGACACGTGTCATCCACGGAGCTAGTCGTCGCGGAAATAAGAGGACCAGTCGCGGGGGATACGTGTCAATCTTGGAGCTCATCTCAGAGAAGTCCGGATCTATTGAACACGTGTCGCCACCGGAGCTTATCACCGGAAGGTCCGTCGCAGCTAAACACGTGTCGACCTCGGGGCATGTCCCTGAGGAAAGGAGAGCGAAAAGACCGGCACCCACACGTGGCGTGCGTGGAGCTCGTCTCCAAAGAAGAGGGAGGTCTTGATCGATTGACACGCGGCACAACCAGAGCACGTCTCTGCGGATGAGGAGATACCAGGCCCGGAGGACACGTGGAGCTTCCGGAGCTCATCATCACGGAGGTAACGAGTTCTGAAGCAGCTGTTACGCGTAAGGACACCGGTACGCAACAGAAACCGATCTAAAATACACAATGGTTACTGAAGATAAGACGTCAGGATCTAACAAAGATCTGAATAAGACTCTTATTCGGGATCCAATCAGATTAGGACTCTTCTCTTCCCGATTATAAATAGAACCCAAAACCTCTGGCCGAAATCACAAACTTCTCTTTCAACTCCTGAGCCGACGACTTAGCGCTCTAGCCCTAACTCCCCGAACAAAACATCGCCGAAGCGCAACAAGGGAGATCATCGGAGAAGAACCGAGTGGTCTGAGGAGTACCTCAAAGTCAAGAAGAGCGTGAGGTAGGACTTCAATACCACCTTACGACATCATGTTGTTCATCTCTTGCATCTGTTCTTCAATTCCTTTCGAACAGAAGCTTTCTCGTGGGCAGATCACTTGATGATCAGTTTGATCTAAAAACAAGATCATCGCCACGACCACCTTTGAACCGAACACCTCTGTCCATGCAAGCCATGCAAGGGCACACCAATCTAATAAAAATCAGAGGATAGCATGCATGAGCATCATCGCATCTAGTTTAGTGTTTGTGCATGATATTGATTGCTGTGAATTTTGTATGCACGTGAATCCTACATAGCAGAACAAGCTCAGGGAACTGTCTACGACGGGCTGCAGCAACAAGGTTTTGAGAATCAAGAACAACCGGAACCGCAAGAACAAGGCAAGTGCTCCTTGACCATGTTGATCCTATGTTTTGGGTAAAACTATTTTGTTTTGCAAAAAGGTGTGTGTGCTGAGTCAAACATGATGGGAAAACCCTTTTTATAGGAGTTTACTAGTTTTAATTAAACCATCCTTGTTGCCTGGGAAGTTTATGAGTCGGGTATGGTTTTTGCTTTATGCTTCGCTGAGTCCATGGGATTGGGAAGAGAGATTGATGTGTCTAGCTAACTGCATTCGTACTGATAATAAGTAACTGATGAGGTTAATAAACATGGATCGGAGGGAGATCTAGGCAAGCCTGGGTTTGCTTGCCGCAGATCTAAGGACCGGTTCATGCATGCACATGCCAGGATAACAGTGCCACCACAAGGCCAAGTATGGGTGCAGCTTAGCTGAGTAATTAGGTAAGTTGCTAGAGTGTTATGGACTGTGGAAGGCGCGGGGAATGGGAGTCGAGTGAGGACTGCCCTGGGAACTGCATGGCACAAGAGGGGGCCTGTGGGTGGGAGAATTGGAGATTCTAGCCTGCCGGTGAAACCTTAGTGAGTCCATACATCTAGTAACCCCTTTGTAAAGGCTATTTTGTGATCTCTTGACCATACACCGACGGTTGTGTACTGGTATAATGGAGGTTCTGCAGTCGCCGAAAGGTGACGAAATCACAAACTTGTGGGTAAAGAGGTGCAAACTCTGCAGAGTCTAAAACTATCATGATAGCCGAGCTTACGGTCATGAGCACCTGGCTAAACTGCCATGGTTAGATGGGATGGTTACTGGAATGGTTATTGGGAAGGTTCTTGGTTATGGTTATTGGTTATGGTTTGGTTTGGGACTGTTGAGTCCGGGAGGTAAGATGGTTGTATGACTGATGAGTCATATGAGATTGGCCTCGGTGCGAGACGAGGTTGTTTTATGAGGTGAGATGGAAGCGAATACGAGGAGGTATTCGTAAGTATGAATAAAATTAGATTGGTTAATGTTCGGATGGTACGCGGGAAGTGATGGAGGTATGTTGGTAATTTAATACATGTTGGGATTACATTTAAACTTAAGTTGTTGTTTTATCATGGTTTTATAAATCTGCTTTTCTGCAAATAAGCCTTTTATGCCTACCTTGTTTATGAGCTGCATATCATGTGTTTTTCCGCACTTGCTGAGTACATCATTGTACTCAAACTTGCATTATTATTTCTTCATCAACAGCAAGAGAAGACTACTATGAAGACCGAGTAGAGCATTATGGCGTGTGATCTGTTCTCAACCTTTCCTGTGGAGGGAGTAGAGATGGAGCCACTTCTGCTTAGTTTTGCTTCCGCATTAGTTTTTGCTTCCGCATTTAAATAAAGATTTCCGCTGCGTAGAAATAAAGACTTCCGCTGTGAGCATGAGTCCAAGACTCATGAGGTGTTGTAATAAACTCTGTTATTCGTGGTAATATATAATCTGAATTCAGTTTGTGGAAGTATGTGTATGTGTGATGAACATCCTGGGCGCACATATGCATTAGTTCTCGGTTCCGTGGCTTTCCATAAAATTGAGGGTGTCACAGAGACACTCAGCACTGCAGTGGATCTTGCGTTCGCTGGAGCCTGCGCTGCCGGAGTCGGCTGCTGGCTCCCAGCTGGAGCCGACACACTCCGTCCTGAGTGTGTCGAGACGTAGTCCTTGCTGGTCACCGTTTGTCATCTTCATCGGTGGAAGCTTCGTCATCTTCGTCATCTGAAGGAAGCTCGTCGCGCAAGGGAAAAGCCCCCTACCTGGCGCGCCAAATGTCGAAGTGTGTAGCCGACACTTCCCCCGGGCCTGCTCTGGGCAGCCCGCGGAGGTTCTTTTTCGGAGGGGCTAGTCACTCACGGAGAGCTTTCGCGTTAGGGACGATGGGGGAAGAAGCTTGACACAGGGATTTTTACGCGGTTCAGGCCGCCGGAGCGTAATACCCTACGTCCACGGTGAGCTGAGTTGCTCGTTGTATTGCTTGGTGCTCAGGAGCGAACCCTGCGTGAGAGTGTAATATGTCGAACCTAAGGGTGCGAATGGCTGAGGTGCGAACCCTTGCTAATGTTGCCTGCCCGAGCCTTTTATAGTCCAAGGCTCGGGCGGCTTACAAGGTGGGCCCAGGACCTGACAGGTGGTCCCCGGGAGATTGCCTGTCATCTACCGTAGCTGCAGTTACGCCGGTAGTTGCCTCTGGCGAGGGCTTCCGAGTCTTCGTTCTGCCGCCCTGCCCATGCCGCAAGCTAGTCGTAGTGGTTGATGATGGCAGGGGCGGCAGGGGATGTCTTGTCGCTGTGTTTATTGGCGGGCAGGCTCTGACGCGGCGCGGCAGTCTTCACTGCGATGTGATTGGGCGCAACAGCACCTGACAGAAGCGTGCTCTGCGTCTCCGCACCTTGGGAAGGCGTGGGTCTTGAATACCTTGTATGGGCAAGGTATGGCGCGTCTTTACTCTTGCCACCTACCGCGCGGGGGCAGGTAGCGCTGCTCGGCTGGACACGTGGCGGGCCCGGAGCTCTACTCTGAGGTGAGGGAGGTCCGGCCCCGCGGGACACGTGAAGCCTTCGGAGCTCTCCCCGCGGAGGGGGGAGGTTCGGCTCTGCTAACCACGTGACGGGCCCGGAGCTCTCCTCTGAGGAGAGGGAGGTCCGGCCCCGCTGGACATGTGGAGCCTTCGGAGCTCTCCCCGCGGAGGGGGGAGGTCCACCTCAGTTGGCCACGTGGTCGGCCCGAAGCTCACCTCTGAGGAGAGGGAGGTCCGGCCCCTCTGGACACATGGCGCCTTCGGAGCTCTCCCTGCGGAGAAGGGCGAGGTCCATAGGCAGTTTCCCCTGTGCACGGGGGTACCCCATATTGAGGGTACCAACAAGCACCATCAGGGAGGTCAGCCCCTCGTTGGCCAGAAACCGGATCCGCTCCAAGACCGGCGCGTACTCCGGCTGCAGCTCCGGGATCTCCCAGAAGCGACGCTCGGTGGTCGGGCCAGCAGTTGGCAGCTGAAGGTGATCATGCTCGTCGGTCTGCACGATTACCCAGTTCTCCCTCTAGCTTTCCCACCTCGCCTCGCCGAAAGGTAGAAGGTACCCAGAGACCTTCGCATCCTTGCAGTGATGCTGGAAGTAGTACGCCCCCAGCTGATTCTTCGAGCCATGCCCAGTCGTCTGCAGCACGAAGAAGTAGCGGAAGAGCGTCACTGAAGCGCGCACTCCCACAAACATCTTGCAGAAGTGCACGAAGACGGCGGCCATCACGAAGGAGTTGGGGGAGAGGTGATGAAGCTGGAGACCGTACGTCTCCAGCAGATTCACGAAGAAGGAAGAAATTGGTGGGACAAACCCCGCCAAGGCGTAGGCGGTGAAGAAAACAATCTCCCCCCTGTCCAGACACAAGGGGAGAGATCCCTGCCAGAGCCAGCGCTTCTGCTCCTCCGCGTGCCAACCCAGAAGCTTGCGTACTACCCCAAGCTCAGCCGGCAGGGTGGGACGCGGCGGAGGGAGGTTGGAAGCCATGGAAGACGAAGGCGCAAGAGCTCGAAGAAACAAGGAAGGGCTCAGGTGAAGGGAAGTGTGATGAAAAGTCTGCGATACATATAAGATCCCCTTTCAAACTTCCCATACTCTATTCAAAACGATTGGAAACTCTTCGAATACGCTGCTTGGGATAACCGCTTCAGCTCCAAGCCCAGGAGTCCATGACAAGCGGTCCCAGGCCGCCCTACCGAAGTGTAGGACCAGGTTGTCAGCCCCCAGGCGGAGAACCCGGCGGTTCCTGACAAGACTCTGTGACGTGCGCTGCGACGTGCAGTAGTGGCAGCCTTGGGAACCACCGCAGTAAAAGCAGCCATCAAGCACGGCTCACGCCCCCACGATCCCACGACTGTTCGTGCTCCAGCGACGGTCAAAGCGGGTCTTCGAGAAGGTGCGCGAAGTAGAAGAGATGGAGGCCCCACCTCGGGCTCGTTATCTCCCTCGAGATGGGCCCGGGGGCCACTGTCGGTACCCTCAATATGGGGTGTGATGCCCTCAATTCTGTGGAAAACCACGGAACCGAGAACTAATGCATATTTGTGCCCAGGATGTTCATCACACATACACATATATTCCACAAACTGAATTCAGAATATATATAACCACGAATAACAGAGTTTATTACAATGTCTCATGTGTCTTGGACTCATGCTCACAGCAGAAGTCTTATTTCTATGCAGCGGAAAGTCTTCTAACTAATGCGGAAGCAAATCTAAGCAGCGATGACTCCATCTCTATTCCATTCCAACAGGCAAGGTTGAGAACAGATCACACGCCTTAATGCTCCACTTGGTCTTCATAGTAGTCTTCTCCTGCTGCTGATGATGAAAAAATAATGCAAGTTTGAGTACAATGATGTACTCAGCAAGTGCGGGAAAATATGATATGAAGGTCATAGCAAGGTAGGTATAAAAAGGCTCATTTGCAGAAAAGCAAAGTTATTTATCAAAAGCACGATAAAACAGCGACTTATCTTTAAGTGAATGTAATCCCAGCATGTATTAAAATACCAATCATACCTCCGTCATGTTCATAACCAGTCATCAATCAACCTCATTCTCCCTCACGAATACCTCCTCGTATTCGGTACCACCTCACAAACACCATCCTGTATTCGCTACCATTTCACCTCATAAAACAACTTCGTCTCCCACCGAGACCAACCTTGTTGCCATGACTCAACAGTCATGCAACCATCTTATCACCCGGACTCAACAGTCCCAAAACCAAACCATTCAAAACCATAACCAATAACCATCCCAATAACCATCCCAACTAATCATGGCAGTTTGCCAGGCGCTCGTGACCGTAAGCTCTGCTATCATGATAGTTTTAATAACTCTGCAGAGTTTGCACCTCTTTACCGGCAAGTTTGTGATTTTGTCACCCGTCGGTGACTGCAGAACCTCCATTATACCAGTACACAACCGTCGGTTTATGCCCAAGAGATCTCAAAATAGCCTTTACAAAGGGGCTACTAGATGTATGGACTCACTAAGGTTTCACCGGCAGGCTAGAATCTCCAATTCTCCCACCCACGGGCACCCTCTTGTGCCATGCAGTTCCCAGGGCAGTCCTCACTCGACTCCCATTCCCCGCGCCTCCCACAGTCCATAACACTCTAGCAACTTACCTAATTACTCAGCTAAGCCGCACCCATACTTGGCCTTGTGGTGGCACTGTTATCCTGGCATGTGCATGCATGAACCGGTCCTTAGATCTACGGCAAGTAAACCACCATCTCATGCTACCTCATTCACAAACCCAGGCTTGCCTAGATCTCCCTCCGATCCATATCCATTTAACAACATCAATTTATCATTACGAGTGCAGTTAGCTAGACACATCTATCTCGCTTCCCAATCCCATGGACTCAGCGAAGCATAAAAGTAAAACCATACCCGACTCATAAACATCCCTGGCGACAAGGGTGGTTTAACCAAAGCTAGTAAACTCCTATAACAGGGTTTCCCATCATGTTTGACTCAGCACGCACACCTTTTTGCAAGACAAAACAGTTTTACCCAAAACATAGGATCAATATGGTCAAGGAGCACTTGCCTTGTTCTTGCGGTTCCGGTTGCTCTTGGATCTCAAAACCTTGTTGTTGCAGCTCGTCGTAAACAGCTCCCTGAGCTTGTCCTGCTATACAGGATCGCGCACATACAAGATTCATAACAATCAATATCATGCACAAACTTTAACTAGATGCGATGATGCATATGCATGCTATCCTATGATCAGCTTTATCAGATCGGTTTTGTTTGTGTTCTTGCATGGCCTTATGATGAAACAGAGATGTTTGGATCAGATGTGGACGTGGCGATGAACTTGTCTTTAGATCAACCCGATCGACAAGTGATCTGTCCACAAGAAAGCTTCTGTTCGAAAGGAATTGAAGAACAGATGCAAAGAAAACACAACGATGTCGTAAGGTGGTATTGGAGACCTACCTTACGTTCTTCTCGGTCTCAGATCCTTCTTAGATCGTTGGGCTTTCTTCCGGCGATCTTCCTTGCGGAACTCCGGCGATGGCTTTCTCGGCGAGTTGAGGCTAGGGCTCTAAGTCGACGGCATAGGAGTTGAAAAAGAAGTTCATGGTTTCGGCCAGAGGTTCTGGGTTCTATTTATAATCGGGAAGAGAAGAGTCCTAATCTGATTGGACTTCGATTTAAGAGTTCTATTCAGATTGTCGTCGAATCATAATCTTATATCTAGTCGATTTGGTGCGGTATCATTGTGGAATTCAGGTCGGTTTCTTCTCCGTACCGATATTTCTACGCGTACAGAATCCCAAAACCGCTCCGGAACTTGTTACCTCCATGGTGATATGCTCCGGAAGCTCCACGTGTCCATTGGGTCCTGGTCTCTCCTTTTCCGCAGAGACGAGCTCTGGTGGTGCCACGTGTCAAGCGAGCGAGACCTCCCTTCTCCTTTGGAGGCGAACTCCGCGTGCACCACGTATCCTGGCGGTCGGGACCTCTTCTCTTATTCGGAGGTGGCTCCTCACACGCCACGTGTCATTGCCGGACCTTTCCTCTCTCCGTAGGTAGCTCCAGCGCCAGACTTCCCTTCCTCTCAGAGACGAGCCCCGAGGTTAACACGTGTCCAACAGTGATGGACCTCCCGGAGATAAGCTCCGGTGGTGACACGTGTCCGATAGAAACGGACCTCTCGGAGGTGAGCTCCGAGATCGACACGTATCCCACGCGACTGGTCCTCTGATTTCCGCGATGACTAGCTCCGAAGGTGACATGTGTCCTGCGGAAATGCCTTTGCTTCTTCTGCAGAGGCTAGCACCGGGGGCAACACGTGTCCCACAGGGTCGGACGTCCCCCCTTTGAGGAGATGAGTCACGAGCCTGCCACGTAGCCAGTTTAGCAGCGGTCCTCTCCCCACTTCGCAGGGATGAGCTCCGAATACGCCACGTGGCCAGCGTGCCGTGGAAGTTGTCTTCGGCGCTTTCTGTGAACTGGATTCGGCTTTTATTGGCTATCGTTTTGATATTTTTCTCCGTTCCTACTTTTCTTAAAATATTTTCTCTTCATAAAACATGAATATATGCTGACACCGGAAATGAGAGTGTCACAAATTTACCCCCCTTAAATTGAATCTCGCCATCGAGATTCGTTGGTAGACAATAGATGAGGAAATTCTGCTTTGATGTCTTCTTCACTCTCCCACGTGGCTTCAGTTTCGGTGTGATGGCTCCATTGCACCTTGCACCATCGAATCACTTTATTCCTGGTGACCCTTTCTTTTACGTCCAAAATTCGGACAGGGTGCTCCGTATAGGTCAGGTCTTCTTGAAGTTCAAGCTCTTCCATTGGTATTTGTTCTTCTGGTACTCTCAAGCACTTCTTGATCTGGGATACATGAAACACGTCATGTACGTCAGAGAGATATGTTGGGAGCTCTAGTTGATAGGCTACTTCTCCTTGCTGTCCAAAATCTTAAATGGTCCGATGTAGCGAAGTGCTAGCTTGCCTTTGACGTTAAAACGTCGTTGGCCTCGGATAGGCGATACCTTAAGGTATACGAAGTCTCCCACTTCGAAAGTCAACTTCCTTCGCCTATTGTCCGCAAAGCCTTTCTGTCGTGACTGAGCAGCCTTTAAGTTCTCCCAAATCGTTTGGACTTGTTTTTCAGCTTCCTGTAGCACTTCGGGTCCAAACACCTGGTTCTCTCCGGTTTCGTTCCAGAACAGTGGTGTTCTACACCGTCTACCGTATAATGCTTCGAAAGGCGACATCTTCAAGCTAGCTTGATAGCTGTTGTTATAGGAGAATTCGGCGTACGGTAAACTCCTATCCCAACTACGCCCACGTTTCAAGGCGCAAGCTCTCAACATGTCATCCAAAATTTGGTTTGTCCTTTCGGTTTGCCCATCGGTTTGTGGGTGATAGGCGGAGCTAAAATCTAGTCGTGTACCCATGGCTTTCTGCAGCTTCCTCCAGAATCTAGAGGTAAACTAAGAACCTCGATCTGAGACTATCCTCCTCGGAACTCCGTGACGGCACATGATCTGCTCCATGTACAACTCGGCTAATTGTGCAACGTTGTAATTGGCCCTTACAGGGAGAAAATGGGCGGTTTTCTTCAATCGGTCCACGATAACCCAGATGGAGTCGTAACCCGACTGAGTACGTGGCAATCTGACGATGAAGTCCATACTGATATCTTCCCATTTCCACTCGGGTACCTTCAAGGGTTGCAACAATCCAACGGGTCTTTGATGTTTGGCCTTCACCCGTTGGCATGTATCACATAGGGCAACGTATTCGTCTATGTCCCTTTTCATACCATCCTACCAATAACAAGTTTCCAAGTCCTTGTACATTTTGGTACTCCCGGGATATATGGAATAGGGTGAATCATGTGCCTCTTTCAATATCATGTCGCGGAGGTGCTTCATGTTAGGCACACAAATCTTTATTCCTAGCCAAAGCATACCCTTCTCTTCTTCTTTGAATTCCTTCTCTATTCCTTGTCGGATCCTTTCCTTGATCTCCTTGATCTCCTCATACGTTGCTTGGCCATCTCTTATCTCTTGCTCCAATGAAGAGTGGATCTCCATCATTTCCATGTTGTTCAAGAATCCAAGGTGTAACCGTTCAAACTCCTTACGTACTTCGGGTGGTAGCTCCCGAACCGTGAGTTCGTGACATGCTCCCTTCCGACTCAATGCATCAGCTACTACATTGGCCTTCCCGGGGTGGTAGTTGATTCCAACATCGTAATCCTTGATGAGTTCCAACCATTGACGTTGCCTCAAATTAAAGTCCGTTTGGGTAAATATGTACTTGAGACTTTTATGATCCGTATAGACCTCACATCGATGACCAAGGATATAATGTCTCCAAATCTTCAATGCATGCACTACTGCTGCTAGCTCCAAGTCATGTGTAGGATAATTGAGCTCATGCTTCTTTAATTGTCGTGAGGCATAGGCTACCACTTGTCCTTCTTGCATGAGCACACATCCGAGCCCCTGTCTGGATGAATCACAATATATGTCAAAGCTCTTGCTTACGTCCAGCAATATCAAAACCAGCTCTGTGTTTAGCCTTATCTTGAGCTCCTCAAAACTTTCTTGGCATGCTGGTGTCCATCCAAAGGCTTTTCCCTTTGTTAGCAACTCCGTCATAGGCTTTGCTATCTTAGAGAAGTTTTTGATGAATCTTCGATAGTATCCCGCCATCCCAAGAAAACTCCGAATATCCCTCACGTTTTGCGGCTGGTCCCACTTCAGAACATCTCTCACTTTTCCGGGATCAACCGATACCCCTTCTCCGGAGATAATGTTGCCTAGGAACGATATTTCCTTTAGCCAAAATTGACACTTGTTAAGCTTGACATACAATTGATGCCCACGCATTTTCTGCAAGGTCAATTT
Organism: Neostapfia colusana; assembly: GCA_030760725.1. Classification (NCBI taxonomy): domain Eukaryota; kingdom Viridiplantae; phylum Streptophyta; class Magnoliopsida; order Poales; family Poaceae; genus Neostapfia; species Neostapfia colusana. The sequence continues at coordinate 90,356,455 of JASWHV010000003.1, forward strand.
CAAATGTTCTTCATGCTCCTTCTCACTTTTTGAATACACCATAATGTCGTCTATGAAAACCACGACGAACTTATCCAGGTACTCCATGAAAACCTTGTTCATGAGGTACATGAAGTATGCGGGTGCATTTGTTAACCCAAAAGACATGATGGTATATTCATACGAACCATACCGTGTTCGGAAGGCAGTCTTGGGTATATCGGAGGGCTTAATCTTCAGCTGGAAATATCCCGACCGAAGATCAATCTTGGAGAACACTCGGGCTCCTTTCATTTGGTCGAACAGGTACTCTATACGGGGCAGAGGGTATTTGTTCTTGATTGTTACCTCGTTGAGAGACCTATAGTCCACGCACATCCTTTGGGTCCCATCCTTCTTGTCTACGAAGAGCACGGGGGCTCCCCATGGTGACTAGCTTGGACGTATAAAACCCTTTTCCAGCTGCTCTTGAATTTGCTTCTTGAGTTCCACTAGTTCATTGTCAGGCATCCTGTAGGGTCTTTTGGCTATGGGTGCAGTTCCAGGTACCAAATCAATGGCAAACTCAATGTCCCGATCAGGGGGCATACCTGGAAGCTCCTCTGGAAACACGTCCGAGAATCCTTGAACCACTGGAATTCTGTCCAATGGTGCTCCTTCAACGTGGTTCAAGATTGCCTTTTCAGTGGTCTGTTGGGCTGACTCAATCTCGACACGGATGCCGTGTTCATTTGTCAACTGCACGCTTCATTCAGCACATTGGATTACCCCGTTGTGCTTGCTTAACCAATCCATTGAGTATAATGTCAATCCCTTGGGAATCCAAGACAATAAGGTTGGCAAGGAAGTCTACCCCCCTTATTTTAAGGTCTACTTTCGGACATACTATATTAGTCCTCATTTCTCCTCCGGGAGAATTAATTAACATAGCTCATTGTAAGTGGGATGCGAGTAGCCGATGTTTGGCAACATACTTGGATGATATGAAGGAATGTGATGCTCCAGAATCAAATAAGATGGTGGCTGGGTTGGAGTTGGCAAGGAACATACCAATTACGACGTCCTCAGCCTGTTGTGCTTCCCCAGAAGAGACATGGTTAATGTTGCCGCGAGCATAGTTCTGCTGTACCCGGTTTCCTTGATTGTCCCCTCCGTTCGGTCGCGGATTCTGCTTGGGCACGTTGCCTTGCTTTCCGGGCCCTCTCCTCGGGCACTGGTTCGCGAAGTGTCCTATTTCCCTGCATGCAAAGCATGCCCTGTTGCCTACAGCAGCAGGTACGTTGGGGTGGGGGTTTTGAACAGGAGCTCCCACGTTAGGTCGGGGCACACGAGGCATGGGCACACGAGGTGCTGGTGCAACGGGTCGTTGCTGCGGTGGCTGACTTGGGCGGTATGCAGGAGTGGTCGATCCATACTGCGGTGCAGTTGGGGGCGTGTACCGAGGTCGTACATTGCTCCCTTGAGGCTGGTATGGCATCTTCCTCTTGCACTCTCGCTCGATCTCTCGGATCTTTCTTTCAACCACTATAGCCTTGTCAACCAGCTTCTGAAAGCTTGCGTAGTCATTGTTGAGGAGCTGAACCTGGATCTTATTGTTCAACCCTCTCATGAACAGGTATTGCTTCCTTTGGTCTGAGTTGACATCTTCGGGGGCATACCGGGACAGTTGTGTGAACTTGTTGAGGTACTCATTCACACTTCTCTGTCCTTGGCGGAGACCTTGAACTCCTGTCTCTTGAGCATCATTACACCAGCAGGGATGTAATGAGAGCAGAAACTTTCCTTGAACTCAGTCCAAGTGATCGTCTCCGGGTCGACATGAGAGTTGCTCAGGGCATCCCACCAGTCAGCGGCGGCTCCCGTAAGTTGGTGAGACGGAAAGAGAACCTTCTCCCGGTCATTGCACTGTACTATGGAAAGCTTCTTCTCCATGGATTTCAACCAGTCGTCGGCCTCCATAGGGCCATTAGATTGAGCAAAGGCGGGTGGTCGAGTCCTCATGAACTCTCCCAGCCTGTTATGAGCCGGTGGTGGTGGTGGCGGTGGTGCCGAAACAGGGTTGTTGTTGTTGGCCTGCAATTGACCCAAAGTTTGGATCATAGTTTGCGTAAGTTGGTTCTGCATGGCCATCAACCGTTCCAGGTGGTTTTCGCCAGCTCCGGGGTTAACAGGAGCTTCATCGTGACCATCCTCTTGGTTGTCACGGACGTTCCTTCGGCCGGCGTTTCCTCTCACCATCTGTGGGAGAGAATGACATAGAGTAGAATGTTAGAAGGTTAGGTAGATTCCCTCAACTATATGCATCAAGGTGAGTTGGACTATATATATATTAGCCCATATGAGGATGTGAACAAGTGCCGAAACATCTCACACCTCTTTCTACTTATGTGTGGATATGGACAACGTTTTTAGACGTCCCACAACTCTCACTAGGCATATAGTCACAACAATCATTACAAGGGCTCAAACGACTCCTATTCAAGGATGGTTTCCTATGTCAAGGTAGTTTCAAGGCCAATCTAAGCGTCCTAGGATGCTTCCTTGGGTCAGCATGGCTTAGCTACCAATCTGTGTCCAATACCAATCTGTGATTGTATCTAGGTGTGCAATCCACTGTCAACCCGTGGCTTTAATATCAATCTATGATTTGTATCTAGGTGTGTAACTTACTGTCAACCCGTGGCTCTGATACCAATCTGTGACGCCCTCAATTCTGTGGAAAACCACGGAACCGAGAACTAATGCATATGTGTGCCCAGGATGTTCATCACACATACACATATATTCCATAAACTGAATTCAGAATATATATAACCACGAATAACAGAGTTTATTACAATGTCTCATGAGTCTTGGACTCATGCTCACATCGGAAGTCTTATTTCTATGCAGCGGAAAGTCTTCTAACTAATGCGGAAGCAATTTAACTAATGTGGAAGCAAATCTAAGCAGCGATGACTCCATCTCTAATCTATTCCCACAGGCAAGATTGAGAACAGATCAGACGCCTTAATGCTCCACTTGGTCTTCATAGTAGTCTTCTCCTGCTGCTGCTGATGAAATAATAATGCAAGTTTGAGTACAATGATGTACTCAGCAAGTGCGGGAAAATGTGATATGAAGCTCATAGAAAGGTAGGTATAAAAAGGCTCATTTGCAGAAAAGCAAAGTTATTTATCAAAAGCACGATAAAACAGCGACTTATCTTTAAGTGAATGTAATCTCAGCATGTATTAAAATACCAATCATACCTCCGTCATGTTCATAACCAGTCATCAATCAACCTCATTCTCGCTCACTAATACCTCCTTTATTCGCTACCATCTCACGAACACCATCCTGTATTCGCTACCATTTCACCTCATAAAATAACTTCGTCTCCCACCGAGACCAACCTTGTTGCCATGACTCAACAGTCATGCAACCATCTTATCACCCGGACTCAACAAACCCAAAACCAAACCATAACCAAACCATCCAAAACCATAACCAATAACCATCCCAACTAATCATGGCAGTTGGCCAGGCGCTCGTTACCGTAAGCTCGGCTATCATGATAGTTTTAAGAACTCTGCAGAGTTTGCACCTCTTTACCCATAAGTTTGTGATTTCGTCACCAATCGGCGACTGCAGAACCTCCATTATACCAGTACACAACCATCGGTGTATGGCCAAGAGATCACAAAATAGCCTTTACAAAGGGGCTACTAGATGTATGGACTCACTAAGGCTTCACCGGCAGGATAGAATCTCCAATTCTCCCATCCACGGGCCCCCTCTTGTGCCATGCAGTTCCCAGGGCAGTCCTCACTCGACTCCCATTCCCCGTGCCTTCCACAGTCCATAACACTCTAGCAACTTACTTAATTACTCAGCTAAGCCGCACCCATACTTGGCCTTGTGGTGGCACTGTTATCCTGGCATGTGCATGCATGAACCGGTCCTTAGATCTACGGCAAGTAAACCACCATCTCATGCTACCTCATTCACAAACCCAGGCTTGCCTAGATCTCCCTCCGATCCATGTCCATTTAACAACATCAATTTATCATTACGAGTGCATTTAGCTAGACACATCTATCTCGCTTCCCAATCCCATGGACTCAGCGAAGCATAAAAGTAAAACCATACCCGACTCATAAACATCCCTGGCGACAAGGGTGGTTTAACCAAAGCTAGTAAACTCATATAAAAGGGTTTCCCATCATGTTTGACTCAGCACGTGTGACACCCTCATTTTTGGGTTTCAGCATATATTCATGTTTTATGAAGAGAAAACATTTTAAGAGAAATAGGAACACCATCAAAAGGATAGCCAATAAGAGCGGAACCCAGTTTCCAGAAAGCACCAAAGACAATTTCCGCGGCCCGCTGGCCACGTGGCGTGTTCGGAGCTCATCCCTGCGAAGTGGGGAGAGGTCCGCCGCTAAGCTGACTACGTGGCAGGATCGGGGCTCATCTCCGCTAAGGGGGAGAGGTCCGACCCTGAGGGACACGTGTTGCTTGGAGCTAGCCTCTGCGGAAGAAGCAAAGGCATTTCCGCAGGACACATGTCACCTTCGGAGCTAGTCACCACGGAAATCAGAGGATCAGTCGCACAGGATACGTGTCGATCTCGGAGCTCACTACCGAGAGGTCCGGTTCTATTGAACACATGTCGCCACCAGAGCTTATCTCCGGGAGGTCCGTCACAGTTCGACACGTGTCTACCTCGGAGCTCGTCTCTGAGGAAAGAAGAGAGGAAAGGTCCGGCACTGACATGTGGCGTGTGCGGAGCCACCTCCAAATAAGAGAGGAGGTCCCGACCGCTAGGATACGTGGCACACGCGGAGCTCACCTCCGAAGAAGAGGGAAGTCTTGCTCGCTTGACACGCGGCACCACCGGAGCTCGTCTCTGTGGAAAAGGAGAGACCAGGCCCGATGGACACGTGGAGCTTCCGGAGCTCATCACCGAGAAGGTAACGAGTTCTGAAACGGTTTTGGAATCTGTAGGCGTAAAAAAATACCGGTACGGAAAAGAAACCGACCTGAATTCCATGATGTTACCGCACCAAATCAACTAAAGCTAAGATGTTAGGATCCAATGACGATCTGAATAGGACTCTTATTCGGGATACAATCAGATTAGGACTCTTCTCTTCCCGATTATAAATAGAACACAGAAACCTTGGCCGAAACAACGAACTTCATTTCCAACTCCTAAGCCGACGTCTTAGACCCTAGCCTCAACTCGCCGAGAAAGCCATCGCCGGAGTTCAGCAAGGAAGATCGCCGGAAGAGAGCCCACGATCTGAGAAGGACCCGAAGACCGAGAAGAACGTAAGGTAGGTCTCCAATACCACCTTACGACATCATCGTGTTTTCTTTGCATCTGTTCTTCGATCCCTTTCGAACAGGAGCTTTCTCATGTACAGATCACTTGTTGATCGGGTTGATCTAAAGACAAGGTCATCGCCACGTCCACATCTGATCCGAACACCCCTGTCCATCATAAAGCCATGCAAGGACACGATCTAATAAAACTGATCATAGGATAGCATGCATATGCATCATCGCATCTAGTTAAAGGTTTTTCATGATATTGATTGTTGTGGATCTTGTATGTGTGTGATCCTGTATTAGCAGGACAAGCTCAGGGAGCTGTCTATGACAAACTGCAACAACAAGGTTTCGAGACCCAAGAGCAACCGAAACCGCAAGAACAAGGCAAGTGCTCCTTGACCATATTGATCCTATGCTTTGGGAAAAGAACTGTTTTTTTTTGCAAAAAGGTGGGTGTGCTGAGTCAAACATAATGGGAAAACCTTTTATAGGAGTTTACTAGTTTTGGTTAAACCACTCTTGTCGCCAGGGAAGTTTATGAGTCGGGTATGGTTTTTGTTTTATGCTTCGCTGAGTCCATGGGATATGGGAAGCGAAATAGATGTGTCTAGCTAACTGCACTCGTAATAATAATGAGAAAACTGATGTTTGTAAAGGTCCCAAAAATATGAATACAAAGAAAACACTTGTTTGCAAAAGTTTGTTTCATATGTATGAAATTTAGGGACTTGTTAAAACTTTTCCACATGTAATAACACACATGAGGGTTTTCTTCACACAAGTCAAATGTTTATTTGAGAACTTGGAACCATAGAGGGGTCTAAAACAAGGATGGGAAGTTCCCATATGTGTGAGAAAATAAAAATCAGATTTGGAACAATGTGTTCAAAATAAAATTCAAATGAGAGCAACACTAGGAATTTCCAAACTGTTGTGCGATAAATCTCATTTGCAACAGCCAAATTAAAAATCAGGTTTCATATTTGAATTCCTTGGGTCGAAATTAGGGGGTGTGCAAAGTTTCATGATTATGTAAATGATTTGCAACCCATTTTTCAAATGGACTTTAAATGACAAAGAATTCAAATGCATATTTGAATTTGGATAAAACTTGCCCAATTATCCAAATGCCTCTCAGATTTAAACTTCCACAATTGAATTCCATCAATATTCAAATTGGGGAGATATTTTATTGGGGATAAGGAGGACTAACATGTGGGACCCACATGTCATTGGGAGCACTGAAATTGCAAAAGTTCTTCAGTCCTCAGTCTTCATTTTCTCTCCTCCCATGCGAAGCAATGGCCGAAGCCGCCTTCCCTCCGCTCGACACCGAGCTCGGCCGACGCCTCCACCTCCTTCTGGGTTTCTTCGCGCTGGAGAGCTGCTGGACGTCGGTGGCTACCGCCTCACCGCCTCTCTCGCCTCTTAACCGAAGCCACGGCGCTGTTTTTCTCTCCCTCGCACCGAAAGACAGAAAATGCAGCCGCCCGGCTTTGATCGCTCGGGAACTCGGAAAGTCGAGTGAGCAGCGCCTCTGAGCAGGAAAACAACACCACCAACGTCCCCACGACCTCCTCGAGCCATCACCCAGTGTGTTCGTGCAACCTACGCCGAGAACTTCGAGTTCCCGCGGCGGCCGAACACCCCGGCGGCGACGTGCTTCAGTGGACAGCCTCCTCCAGCGCTTGTCACGACCACGCAAGGCCACTTTTGGACACGCAGGAGCCCCACGCAGCTTCAACCCGAAGCACAGAGCCTGTCTTCACCTCTGGTCGACGAATTTCGGAAACCTCCTCCGGCCGGTGAAAACTGACCCGCGGGTATGAATCCGTGAAATTCTCGAGTTATATTCGTTTTGAGCATTTCAAATTGCACACACGGGATGTAGACTTGCTTAGCAACAACTTTCTTGTTGGAACCTAACTAGAAACCCGCTCTGCACGACGTGATTTCGATCTTTCTAACGGCGGTTGTGGTAGAGACCGTCGGGTGCATGGTGAACCCTAAGTTAGAGCCATCTCCGAGCCATGTCCTTTCCACGTCGATGATCCCTAGCGTCCGCCGTTGCTCTAGAGCTTGGAAACCGAAGCCTAGAAGGCTTAGGGCGTCGGGGCAACGTCGCCGGACTTCGTCCGAACCGTTGCGCCATCGCGGGCTAGTTTGGGGGCCCTGCCAGCTCGAGCAAACCCCACCAGCGTGTTCCTCACGTTGAATTAGGGGCTGGCGGCGAGTTTCAGCGTCAGGGGTGGCCGGACGACCGATTCCGGAGCTTCTCCGGCGAGCCCGGCGGCGGGATCGCGCGGGAGTGGGAGGTGGAAGAAGACCTCGCCGGGCCCGCCTGTCAGTCACACGGCAACAGTGGGCTGGATACGCTGTGGCGTGGGATCAATTGTGACAGCGCGGGAAATGACCCTGTGACCCCGTGTGGCACTCCCTCAGCAGCTGACATGTGCCCCGTGGCCCCACAGTCAGGTTTAAACATTTCCCGGATTTATTCAAATTCCTGATTTTTCCCCAAACTTTAGAAGAGCATAACTTTTGCTAGGAACCTCCAAATTTAGTGATTCAAATTGGGTTAGATTCCGATTGACAAACTCTATCCAAATATGCAACCCAATTTGTATGAAAGTCTTTATTTAATTCTGGAAAATTCTTTAAAGCTTTTCAGAAAAAGAATTTTAGAGGGAGTTTGGTTTATCCAAAAATTCGCAAATTTTGCCAGAATATTCTTTAGGGTGTTATTAGACTCCTGTAAAAGTTTCAGCTCATTTGGAGTTGAATTGATCAGGGTAATTCAGATTGTAAGTTCCTGTATTCAAATGAATACAGAAACATTTTCAGAGAATTTCCAAAACTTGTAAATTCAGTTCTGGGAAATTCTTAGCTCCAAAAATCCTAGTAAAATTCATGTAGACTCTAGGAACTATAATTGAAATTGTGGTTCACTGAGTTTGACATGAACATGTGTGTTAACTCAGAATCAATTCATCTTTGATTAAACCCTTAGAGAATTGTTCTGAATAAACCACTCCATGAAAAGTGCTAAATTTTGGTCCAGAGGACTTTCTTGTGACACGGAACTCACATGAAAATTCCCAGCTCCATTGGAGCTCTGGATAACCACTGTCATAGGTAACCTCTTAAGGTGATCAACACTTAACTGGGAAAAGCACTTAATATCTGATCTTAGTGTTTAAGCCCAACCCAAACCACTAGCACCAGTGTCATTTTAAATTCTTAAACAGAGTTCCAGTTTGAAAACTGTCATTAGATCTTATCATCAAAAGCTTTTCAATTAAATACCTATGCATGATCATATCGTGTAACATATACGTGAAGAAGGGGAGAAGGACTTGAAGTGAAGATCAAGGAGGGAGGAAAACAAGTGATCAAGCTCCAAGTGATCGTCACTAACTGATTGTAACCTTAGTCACCTGCAAAACAGGCAAGCCCCGGTTTGCATTTGAACAGTTTTATAAAGCATTTTCATTTGTAGAGATCATAGATTTGCATCGTTGATTGCATTACGTCTAGATGATATTGAAAACCCCACTTGCATGACCAGAAATACCTAAGAGAGAAAGGTAGAATAGCAACTCCTCGAGTAGATTTGGCTACGCTAATGTTAGTAGGAAAGGTTCGGTAGAAGTCGAGTAGTTTGAATCTACTCGCGAGTTTAGGGCTGGTTTACTAGGAACAGGTCCGAATTAGAAAAGATGAGGAAAGTTCACACATAAGAAATGGAGACCGGGCAGGGAGGTTTAGATGCAGCAGGTTGCAGGCCGTGCGTGCATAGCCATGCCTGTGTCGGTTAAGGCCCGTCCGTGCTTGGCCCTGTTGGACAAGTTTGAGTTGTGTACCGGGCGCATACTGGCTATATCGGACCCAGGAAACCGATGTACCTTGGGAGATCCATAGTGGAACTTTTCCAACTGCCTTAGGCTTTCGGCGTCAGGTTAGCAGGAGGTACCTCGCTTAAGAACATACCACAGCGGGTATGTACCTTAAGGGAGCTTGCATACTCGGGGCAGTTGGACTGCGTCCAATGTGGAAGATCTTGGGAAAGGTGGCCGCGTACAACGTCAGTCGAGGTTGCTGCCGGCAACTCAGAGTACGGGTGTACGTGTCGTGTAGTCCGGGCGTGTACTGATTCGAATCACCGTCGCTCGCGGTCATATGAGCATACTTGCCCACTGCGTCTCGACGTAGTAAGAACTGAACTGGTTATTCTTTTGAACTTGATAAGGCTGTGCTATAAATTGTATTGCAACCATGATTGAATTAGAGATAGGCTCATTAAATTTTACTTTCACTTTGTGCAAGGAGCATCGAAACAAAGCGTTTCTTGTTTGATTGTGGAGTTGCGATGCTTTTCGGCTCAAGGTCTGCACAATGAGGCTTAAAATCTGAAAGCTAAGGATCAACTTTAGTCGAGTCCTTTATGCAAATCTAGCCAACCCAATTGCAACCGTCGTGCATGTAGAGTTTCTTGTTTAGGAGAGACGGGTCAGACTTGCTGAGCCTATGTGCTCACGCTTGCTATATAAGTGGTTTCGCAGGTTAACATCGATGCTGAAAAGAAGGTTGTCCGGTGAGACTCGGAGACTTCCGAGTCGTTTAACACAGGGAGAACCCAGCCGCTGCTGTTGTCTTCGTGTTGCTAGCGAGAGGATTCCGCGGGCTGGACTTCATCTCAAGTGCTCTTAGTTATTCGACGTGAGTTGATATAGACTTCCGCTGTAGTTACTTGATGTAAAGTACTTACAAAGAAAAACTTGTAAGCTTCCGGTATTGTTTTATGTAATACATTGCTCCTCATATGTGTGCTTTTGGTTGCCGCACAACACGGCACCACCCAATGCGATTCCGGGGCGAGTGGCCTGTCTCAGCTGAGCGGGCTGTGTCAGCGTGGTATCAGAGCTCAGCCCTGTCTCAGTCGGTACCGCGCCTGTCTCAGTTGGTATCAGAGCCGCATTGGTAATAGCACACGGAATAAGGAAGGTATTACGACAAAAAATTTAGGTTACGGTGAGGATACGGTACTATGCCCACATAAGGATTACTATTAGCTTAATATGAAGGTGGCAACCTAACTTATTTGTTATGTCGGAAAATCGAGCATCTCGGGACGATTTATGTCTTGGGGGGTGCACGTAAGCGCTGTCCACCAGTGCGCACAAGCTGAAGGGTGGAGCCCCATGGGGGGCAGGTAATCCGATCCGCTTTAGTATCCTCTCTGACTCCTCATGTCGTTTGGAGTACTCGAGCAACGTATGTCCCAGGCGTGCGTGGTGCAATTTGGGAAACCCCGTCACGTGGTTAGTAACGTGAACACGTAGCTCAAGGCGTCTTTGGCTTGAGAACACCTGTGCGAGTGATGACGGACGGGTGTAAGAACTATATGGATACCGGGTTCGGTGTGCAGCCGGACCTGACGATTGAGTGTGACTTATGCAGGATTAACCACGAAATCGTAGTATGAATAGAACATGTTTGCGAGTGATCGTTTTAGTGCCACCTAAGACACGTTTATGCTGGTATAATCCGGTTAGGATTTTCTTTTGGTCAGGTTACTTAGTACCGACATGCTTTTTACGGTGCGTCAACACCGTACTAAACTTAATAACCCCTTTCCTTTGAAGAAATGAGTCATGAACTAACTTTCAACTAAAAACAGAAGTTTGAAACAAATATTAGTTACTGAACTCTTATTTTGAGCTAAGATTCAAATGAGAGGAACACTAGGCTTCAAAGATTTCAAAAACGGAGTGCTCTGGTTTCGGCAGAAATTTTTGCTGGACTTCAACAGAGCATAACTCTGAGTAGCTTGATCCAATTAAGGTGTATGATACAGTTATGGAAAGATTTTCAAGTGATCTACAACTTATTTGTAGAGCTCCAGAGCAAAATCACAAGCTAAATTGGTAGAAAGTTCAGAGGAAGGTAAACTGTCCAGAACAAGAACAACAACAAAACCTCTCTGGACCTTTCCGTTTTTAAGCCATAACTTTCTGTGGATAAACCCTTAATAAGACTATGATACACCATTGGAAAGGTTATGAATTGTGCCACAATTTTGTAGTTCAAAGTTTGTTCAGATTCCTATTGTATTTACATATACAACTGTGATAAAATCAGCCATGTACAAAGGAGGTGCTGGCAAATTTTTTCCAGGAATTCTGTCAACTTTGGAAAATCATAAATTTTAAATTCGGAGATGATCTGGAGGCATATGAGTACTCGTTGGAAAGATACTGAAGTTAACTTTAACTTTGGTATTCAACTCGAGATATGAAAATGCTTTTAACTAGATCAAAATCTGGAGATAGTGCATAAAGGTCTGTCCTGTACAGATAGGCTGAATAGCTATGCCTACTAAGGAGTTGTGTAAACATGAATTTTGTTACTGCTTTCATAAAGTTTTGACATAATCATGTTTCCATTAGTCTCACATACTGCTGAGTTCTTGTTTAACTCATCTCAACTACATTTTGCAGTATGGTTCGTACTCGCTCTAGGAGTAGGGCCGGAAGTTCTCGTCGAGGCGGTGATGCTTCTATTCCACCGCTGGAACCACCATCCACAGGATGGATGGATCTTATGACTCGAGCCATCGAGTCTAATCAAGAGAATGTTAGACTACTACAAGAAGCAACACAAGAACACACACGCTTACTCCAAGCTTTGGTACAGCATGGCGTACTCCAGAACGCGCAACAAGCCGTTCCATCTCGGGACGCTTATCTGGATTTCTTGGCGACTCAACCGCCAATCTTTACTGAAGCCACCAAACCTGTGGAAGCAGATCAATGGCTTCGTGTCATGGAGTCAAAATTTGGAGTATTCAAGTGTGATGAATACCAGAAGACAAAGTTTGCCGCTCAGCAACTCCATGGAGCCGCCGGAAACTGGTGGGTGGAACATCTTGCCACCATTCCGGAGGACCATCAAGTAGCATGGAGTGAATTTTGTGAAGCCTTTCGTACTCGTTACATACCACTAGGTATTGTCAAGGCAAAGCGGGAGGAATTTCTGGGCTTGAAGCAAGGGGACATTAGTGTCCTCGAGTTGTCAGAAGGTTTAACCTTTTGGCCCAATATGCTCCCGAATATGTAGCGAAAGAAGAAGCACGGTGTGATCTATTCTTCCATGGCCTGAGCGCCATATTACGGGAGAAGTTGGACGTACATAATAATGGCAGTTACACCAACATGGTCGATGCGGCTTTCATTCAAGAGAAGCCGACACTTGAGTGGCAAGCCGAGAAGAGAAAGATGAGTGAGATCGAGCAGGCTAGCACAAGTTATGTGCCTCAGAAGTACCGTGTGGTGTATCGAACGTCACCCGGTGAAAGATGGAGGCCATCTGTACGATCTACTCTGCAGAGGTTGATTGCTGGTCAAGTTCTACAACTTGCACCACCTCCACAGCCGCAGCATCAGACGGTGGTTTGTGCTCCATCGCTGCAGCCATGTGTACCAAGCATCCCACCGCAAGTCAACGAAGAACCGGAGAGGCATCCGTATTTTACTTGTGGGCGTAAGGGCCATTATGCTAGGAAATGTCTGGAGGGAACTCGAGGCTACTGGTCATCATATTTACAACAATACGATCCGTACCTCAATCTGCAGATAGGAGGGCAGATAAGGGGTAACATTCACTATACTGTGATTGATGATGTTCCGGAAGGAGAAGCCGCTTTGGCAGGGATGTTTTCTCTGAATCAGCTACCGGTTTTAGTTCTCTTTGATTCCAGTGCCACACACAACTTCATTAGCCAATCTTTTGTGGCTCAACATCAGCTCCAAACCGTTTATACAAAGAGGCAATACCTCATATCTTCACCCGGGGGCAGCAGTACCGCAAGTGAGGTTGTCTCCCGAGCACCTCTTTGTTTGGGGGGGGGGGGGAATATACCCTACGACCCTCATTATTCTTGAAGGTCTGAAGATCAACATCATTTTGGGGATGTCGTGGTTGAATTATCACCACGCGGTTCTTAACATCAGCTCTAGGACCGTTGAGCTCAACTCCCCACAGCACGGTCTTCATATATTAATTCTGGGCGCCAGACGGCAACAGATTGCAACGTGAACCACACGGGAGTTGTTAAGATTGAGGACATTCCAGTGGTACGTGAGTATCCGGATGTATTTCCCGAGGAGTTACCGGGCATGCCGCCCGAACGAGACGTTGAGTTCAAGATTGAACTTATACCGGGAACAACACCGATATCACGAAGGCCGTACAAGATGGCACCCAATGAACTGGCAGAATTGAAGACACAGCTGAATGACCTAATGAGCAAGGGCCTTGTACGACCGAGTTTGTCACCTTGGGGTTGTTCAGCGTTGTTTGTCAAAAAGAAGGACGAAACACTACGGCTTTGTGTTGATTATCGTCCTTTGAATGCCGTTACCATCAAGAACCAGTATCCACTACCTCGCATTGATATGCTCTTCGATCAATTAGTGGGTGCGAAAGTATTTTCGAAGATGGATCTTCGGTCCAGATATCACCAGATTAAAATCCGGGCAGAAGATATTCCGAAGACGGCATTCTCAACGAGATACGAGCTGTATGAGTATCTCGTTATGTCTTTTGGTTTGACCAACGCCCCGGCACACTTTATGTACCTGATGAATTCAGTGTTCATGCCGGAGTTGGATAAATTCGTCGTTGTCTTCATCGATGATATCTTGGTGTACTCCAAGTCAGAGGAAGAACATGCTGAACATCTGCATATTGTGCTACAAAGATTGCGAGATCATCAGCTCTATGCAAAATTCAGCAAGTGTGAATTCTGGATTAATCAAGTACCTTTTCTCGGACACATCATTTCAGCGGAGGGCATCGCTGTAGATCCGAGTAAGATTATCCAAGTGCAGAAATGGGAGTCACCAAAGTCAGTACATGAAATCCGTAGGTTCCTCGGTTTGGCGGGTTACTACCGGAGGTTTATTCCGAGTTTTTCCAAGATTGCTAAACCGATGACGGAATTATTAAAGAAGAATACCAGATTTGTGTGGGGTGCTTCGTGTGAACAAGCTTTCAAGACTTTAGTGAAGCATCTCACAACAGCCCCAGTTCTTGCTCAGCCAGATACGACAAAGCCATTCGATGTTTATTGCGATGCATCTGGCATTGGTCTTGGCAGCGTGCTGATGCAAGAAAGACGAGTGGTCGCCTATGGATCTCGTCAACTCAGAAATCACGAGCAGCATTATCCAACTCATGATCTTGAGTTAGCTGCCGTGGTCCTCGCTTTGAAGATGTGGAGGCATTACTTGCTCGGAAATCTTGTACACCTCTACACCGACCACAAGAGCTTGAAGTACATCTTCACTCAGAAAGAACTGAACATGAGGCAACGAAGATGGCTAGAGCTCATTAAAGATTATGAACTTGAGATTCATTATCATCCAGGAAAGGCGAATGTGGTCGCCGATGCGTTTTGTCGTAAGGCGCATATCCATCACCTAACTATTGCTGAAATGGATGATAAAGAACCAAGCCTCCGTGTCATACCGTATGGAGCTCTCTATAATCTCGCTCTCATTCCTACCATCCGAGAGGAGATCATTGAAGCTCAACGGAAAGACAAGGGTATGTCTCACATACGGCGAAGGATAGACAACGGAGAAATGAAGTGCTTCCGAAAGGACGATGAAGGTACTTTGTGGTTCAACGACCGGATTGTAGTACCCCGGGATATGGGACTATGAAAGAAAATTTTGGACGAAGCACATTTGTCCAAGTTTTCCATTCATCCGGGCAGTAATAAAATGTACCAAGATCTCCGGAAGAATTTTTGGTGGACACGTATGAAACGTGAAGTTGCAAAGTACGTTTCAGAGTGTGATACGTGTCGAAGAGTCAAGGCCGACGACATGAAGAAGTCAGGCCTGTTGCATCCACTGCAAGTACCGGCATGGAAGTGGGAAGATTTGAGTATGGACTTCATCGTAGGGTTGCCGATGACCTCCCACAACCATGATTCGATTTGGGTAATCGTTGATCAGTTAACCAAATCAGCACATTTCATCCCTGTGCATACTAGGTATAACGCAAGGCAGTATGCGGAGCTGTACATAGCACGGATCTTGTGCTTACATGGAGTTCCCCGTACCATTGTGTCAGATAGAGGATCGCTGTTCGTAGCCCGTTTCTGGGAACAGCTACACACCTCCTTGGGGACGAAGTTGATTAGAAGCTCTGTGTATCACCCTCAAAACGATGGGCAAACTGAGAGGGTGAATCAAATACTGGAAGATATGCTAAGAGCATGTGCCATCCACCATGGTAAGAGCTGGGATGATCACTTACCGTTGATGGAGTTCTCTTACAACAACGGATATCAGACGAGCATTAAAATGGCACCATATGAAGCTCTTTACGGCGGGAAGTGCCGTACACCATTGAATTGGTGCAAATCCGGTGAACGAGTAACGTTCGGGGTTGATCTTGTCAATGAAGCCGAAGAGAGAGTTCGGATAATACAAGAGAACCTCAAAGCTGCCCAATCTCGTCAAAAGAGCTACACGGACCAGAGACGTCGACCGCTGCATTTCGAAGTCGGAGAGCACGTGTACCTTCGTGTGTCTCTGATGAAAGGAATTCATCGGTTCGGTGTCAAGAGGAAACTTGCTCCCCGATTCATTGGTCCATTTGCTATAACGGAGAAGTGCAGAAACGTAGCATACCGGCTGGAACTACCGGCAAGCCTTGCCGGTATTCACGACATATTTCACGTGTCCCAGCTGCGGAAGTGTCTCAAGTTTACCGCTGCCATCCGCACCGAAGACATCGACGAATTCAAACCGGATCTCACCTACGTCGAGCAACCTATACAGATTATCGACGAGAAGACCCGGATCACCCGGAACCGGACTTTGAAATTTTACAAAGTCCTGTGGAGTAATCATACCCCGGAAGAGGCAACGTGGGAAACCGAAGATTACTTCCGCAAGAACTATCCGGAGCTTTTGTCATAAACTTTGTAATTACCTCCCGTCTCGTTCTCCTTTTTGAATCTTGGGACGAGATTCCTTATAAGGGGGGAGGAATGTAAAGGTCCCAAAAATACGAATACAAAGAAAACACTTGTTTCCAAAAGTTTGTTTCATATGTATGAAATTTAGGGACTTGTTAAAACTTTTCCACATGTAATAACACACATGAGGGTTTTCTTCACACAAGTCAAATGTTTATTTGAGAACTTGGAACCCTATAGGGGTCTAAAACAAGGATGGGAAGTTCCCATATGTGTGAGAAAACAAAAATCAGATTTGGAACAATGTGTTCAAAATAAAATTCAAATGAGAGCAACACTAGGAATTTCCAAACTGTTATGCTACAAATATCATTTGCAACAGCCAAATTAAAAATTAGGTTTCATATTTGAATTCCTTGGGTCCAAATTAGGGGGTGTGCAAAGTTTCATGATTATGTAAATGATTTGCAACCCATTTTTCAAATGGACTTTAAATGACAAAGAATTCAAATGCATATTTGAATTTGGATAAAACTTGCCCAATTATCCAAATGCCTCTCAGATTTAAACTTCCACAATTGAATTCCATCAATATTCAAATTGGGGAGATATTTTAGAGGGGATAAGGAGGACTGACATGTGGGACCCACATGTCATTGGGAGCACTGAAATTACAAATGATCTTCATTCCTCAGTCTTCATTTGCTCTCCTCCCACGCGAAGCAACGGCCGAAGCCGCCTTCCCTCCGCTCGACACCGAGCTCGGCCGATGCCTCCACCTCCTGCTAGGTTTCTTTGCGCTGGAGAGCTGCTGGACGTCGGTGGCTACCGCCTCACCGCCTCTCTCGCCTCTTAACTGAGGCCACGGCGCTGTTTTTCTCTCCCTCGCACCGAAAGACAGAAAATGCAGCTGCCCGGCTTCGATCGCTCGGGAACTCGGAAAGTCGAGTGAGCAGCGCCTCTGAGCAGCAAAACAACACCACCAACGTCCCCACGACCTCCTCGAGCCATCACCCAGTGTGTTCGTGCAACCTACGCCGAGAACTTCGAGTTCCCGCGGCGGCCGAACACCCCGGCGGCGACGTGCTTCTGTGGACAGCCTCCTCCAGTGCTTGTCACGACCGTGCAAGGACACTTTTGTATGCGCAAGAGCCCCACGCAGCTTCCACCTGAAGCACAGAGCCTGTCTTCGCCTCTGGTCAACGAATTTCGGAAATCTCCTCTGGCCGGTGAAAACTAACCCGCGGGTATGAATCCGTGAAATTCTCGAGTTATATTCGTTTTGAGCATTTCAAATTGCACACACAGGACGTAGACTTGCTTAGCAACAACTTTCCTGTTGGAACCTAACTAGAAACCCGCTCTGCACGACGTGATTTCGATCTTTCTAACGGCGGTTGTGGTAGAGACCGTCGGGTGCACGGTGAACCCTAAGTTAGAGCCATCTCCGAGCCATGTCCTTTCCACGTCGATGATCCCTAGCGTCCGCCGGTGCTCTAGAGCTTGGAAACTGATGCCTAGAAGTCCTAGGGCGTCGGGGCAACGTCGCCAGACTTCGTCCGAACCGTTGCGCCGTCGCGGGCTAGTTTGGGGGCCCTGCCAGCTCGAGCAAACCCCAACAGCGTGTTACTCACGTTGAATTAGGGGCTGGCGGCGAGTTTAAGCGTCAGGGGTGGCCGGACGACCGATTCCGGAGCTTCTCCGGCGAGCCCGGGGGCGGGATCGCGCGGGAGCGGGAGGTGGAAGAAGACCTCGCCGGGCCCGCCTGTCAGTCGCACGGCAACAGTGGGCTGGATACGCTGTGGCGTGGGATCAATTGTGACAGCGCGGGAAATGACCCTGTGACCCCGTGTGGCACTCCCTCATCAGCTGACACGTGCCCCGTGGCCCCACAGTCAGGTTTAAACATTTCCCGGATTTATTCAAATTCCTGATTTTTCCCCAAACTTTAGAAGAGCATAACTTTTGCTAGGAACCTCCAAATTTAGTGATTGAAATTGGGTTAGATTACGATTGACAAACTCTATCCAAATAAGCAACCCAATTTGTATGAAAGTCTTTATTTAATTCTGGAAAATTCTTTAAATCTTTTTAGCAAAAGAATTTTAGAGGGAGTTTGGTTTATCCAAAAATCCTCAAATTTTGCCAGAATATTCTTTAGGGTGTTATTAGACTCCTGTAAACGTTGCAGCTCATTTGGAGTTGAATTGATCAGGGTAATTCAGATTGTAAGTTCCTGTATTCAAATGAATACAGAAACATTTTCAGAGAATTTCCAAAACTTGTAAATTCAGTTCTGGGAAATTCTTAGCTCCAAAAATCCTAGGAAAATTCATGTAGACTCTAGGAACTATAATTGAAATTGTGGTTCACTGAGTTTGACATGAACATGGGTGTTAACTCAGAATTAATTCATCTTTGATTAAACCCTTAGAGAATTGTTCTGAATAAACCACTCCATGAAAAGTGCTAAATTTTGATCCAGAGGACTTTTTTGTGACAAGGAACTCACATGAAAATTTCCAGCTCCATTGGAGCTCTGGATCACCACTGTCAGAGGTAACCTCTTAAGGTGATTAACACTTAAGTGGGAAAAGCACTTAATATTTGATCTTAGTGTTTAAGCCCAACCCAAACCACTAGAACCAGTGTCATTTTAAATTCTTAAACAGAGTTCCAGTTTTAAAACTGTCATTAGATCTTATTAGCAAAATATTTTCAATTAAATACCTATGCATGATCATATCGTGTAACATATACGTGAAGAAGGGGAGAAGGACTTGAAGTGAAGATCAAGGAGGGAGGAAAACAAGTGATCAAGCTCCAAGTGATCGTCACTAACTGATTGTAACCTTAGTCACCTGCAAAACAGGCAAGCCCCGGTTTGCATTTGAACAGTTTTATAAAGCATTTTCATTTGTGGAGATCATAGCTTTGCATCGTTGATTGCATTACGTCTAGATGATATTGAAAACCCCACTTGCATGACCAGAAATTCCTAAGAGAGAAAGGTAGAATAGCAACTCCTCGAGTGGATTTGGCTACGCTACTGTTAGTAGGAAAGGTTCGGTAGAAGTCGAGTAGCTGGAATCTACTTGCAAGTTTAGGGCTGGTTTACTCGGAACGGGTCCGAATTAAAAAAGATGAGGAAAGTTCACACATAAAAAATGGAGACCGGGCAGGGAGGTTTAGATGCAGCAGGTTGCAGGCCGTGCGTGCATAGCCCTGCCTGTGTCGGTTAAGGCCCGTCCGTGCTTGGCCCTGTTGGACAAGTTTGAATTGTGTACCGGGCGCATACTGGCTATATGGGACCCAGTAAACCGATGTACCTTGGGAGATTCATAGTGGAACTTTTCCAACTGCCTTAGGCTTTCGCCGTCAGGGTAGCAGGAGGTACCTCGCTTAAGAACATACCACAGCGGTTATGTACCTTAAGGGAGCTTGCGTACTCGGGGCAGTTGGACTGCGTCCAGTGTGGAAGATCTTGGGAAAGGTGGCCGCGTACAACGTCAGTCGAGGTTGCTGCCGGCAACTCGGAGTACGGGTGTACGTGTCGTGTAGTCCGGGCGTGTACTGATTCGAATCACCATCGCTCGCGGTCATATGAGCATACTCGCCCACTGCGTCTTGATGTAGTAAGAACTGAACTGGTTATTCTTTTGAACTTGATAAGGATGTGCTGTAAATTGTATTGCAACCATGATTGAATTAGAGATAGGCTCATTAAATTTTACTTTCACTTTGTGCAAGGAGCATCGCAACAAAGCGTTTCTTGTTTGATTGTGGAGTTGCGATGCTTTTCGGCTCAAGGTCTGCACAGTGAGGCTTAAAATCTGAAAGCTAAGGATCAACTTTAGGCGAGTCCTTTATGCAAATCTAGCCAACTCAATTGCAAACGTCGTGCATGTAGAGTTTCTTTTTTAGGAGAGACAGGTCAGACTTGCTGAGCCTATGTACTCACGCTTGCTATATAAGTGGTTTTGCAGGTTAACATCGATGCTGAAAAGAAGGTTGTCCGGTGAGACTTGGAGACTTCCGAGTCGTTTAACACAGGGAGAACCCAGCCGCTGCTGTTGTCTTCGTGTTGCTAGCGAGAGGAGTCCGCGGGCTGGACTTCATCTCGAGTGCTCTTAGTTATTCGACGTGAGTTGATATAGACTTCCGCTGTAGTTACTTGATGTAAAGTACTTACAAAGAAAAACTTGTAAGCTTCCGGTATTGTTTTAGGTAATACATTGCTCCTCATATGTGTGCTGTTGGGTGCCGCACATCTTGGCACCACCCAATGCGATTCCGGGGCGAGTGGCCTGTCTCAGCTGAGCGGGCCGCGTCAGCGTGGTATCAGAGCTGAGCCCTGTCTCAGTCGGTACCGCGCCCGTCTCAATGTTGTTAATGAACATGGATCGGAGGGAGATCTAGGCAAGACTGGGTTTGTGAATGAGGTAGCATGAGATGGTGGTTTACTTGCCGTAGATCTAAGGACCGGTTCATGCATGCACATGCCAGGATAACAGTGCCACCACAAGGCCAAGTACGGGTGCGGCATAGCTGAGTAATTAGGTAAGTTGCTAGAGTGTTATGGACTGTGGAAGGCGCGGCGAATGGGAGTCATGTGAGGACTGCCCTGGGAACTGCATGGCACAAGAGGGGGCCCGTGGGTGGGAGAATTGGAGATTCTAGCCTGCCGGTGAAACCTTAGTGAGTCCATACATCTAGTAGCCCCTTTGTAAAGGCTATTTTGTGATCTCTTGGCCATACAACGACGGTTGTGTACTGGTATAATGGAGGTTCTGCAGTCGCCGACGGGTGACGAAATCACAAACTTGTGGGTAAAGAGGTGCAAACTCTGCAGGGTTCTTAAAACTATCATGATAGCCGAGCTTACGGTCACGAGCGCCTGGCCAACTGCCATGATTAGTTGGTATGGTTATTGGATGTGGTTATTGGGATGGTTTTTGGTTATGTTTTAGTTTTGGGACTGTTGAGTTTGGGTGATATGGTGGGTTGCATAACTGTTGGGTCATGGCAACGAGATTAGTCTCGGTGTGAGACGAAGTTATTTATGAGGTGAGATGGAAGCGAATACGAGATGGTATTTGTGAGATGGTAGCAAATACGAGGAGGTATTTGTGAGCAAGAATGCAGTTGGTTAATGCTCGGGTGGAACATTGTGACACCCTCATCTCTGGTTTCTGCATGTATTCATATTTCATGTAGAGAAAACATTTTAAAGGAAGTGGGAACAGAGGAATTATCAAATTGATAGCCAGTAAGAGCTGAATCCAGTTCACAGAAAGCGCCAAAGACAACTTACCGTGGCCGCTGGCCACGTGGCGTGTTCGGAGCTCATCCCTGCGAAGTGGGGAGAGGTCCACCGCTAAAATGGCTATGTGGCAGGTTCGGGGCTCATCTCCGCAAAAGGGGAGAGGTCTGATCCTATGGGACACATGTTGCCCCGGAGCTACTCATCATGGAAATCAGAGGACTGGTCGCGCGGGATGCGTGTCAATCTCGGAGCTCACCTCCAAGAGGGCCGGTTCTATCGAACATGTGTCGCCACCGGAGCTTATCTCGGGGACGTCCGGCGCTGTTGGACACGTGTCTACCTCGGAGCTCGTCTCTAAGGAAAGAAGAGAGGAAAGGTCCGGCACTAACACGTGGCGTGCTCGGAGCCACCTCCTAGTAAGAGAGGAGGTCCCGACCGCCAGGATACGTGGCGCACGCGGAGCTCACCTCCAAAGGAAAAGGGAGGTCTCGCTCGTTTGACACGCGGCACAACCGGAGCCCGTCTCTGCGGAAAAGGGAGAGACCAGGACCCAGTGGACGCGTGGAGTCTCCGGAGCTTATCACCGAGGAGGTAACGAGTTCTAGGAACGGTTTGGATTTTGTATGCATAGAAATACCGGAGAAGAAACCGACCTGAATTCCACATCGAATCAATTAAAGATAAGATGTTAGGATCTAACGACGATCGAAATAGGACTCTTATTCGGGATGCAATCAGAATAGGACTCTTCTCTTCCCGATTATGAATAGAACCCAGAACCTCTGGCCGAAACCACAAACTTCTTTTCCAACTCCTGAGCCGACAACTTAGAGCTCTATTCCCAAACCGCCGAGTAAACCATCGCCGGAGCGCGGCAAGGAAGATCGCTGGAGGAAAGCCCAGCGATCTGAGGAGGACCTCCAGACCGAGAGGAACATAAGGTAGGTCTCCAATACCACCTTACGACATCGTTGTGTTCTTTTTGCATCTGTTTTTTTATTCCTTTCGAACAGAAGCCTTCTCGTGGATAGATCACTTGATGATCAGGTTGATCTAAAAGACAAGATCATCGCCACGTCCACCTTTGATCCGAACACCCCTTTTCATCATAAAATCTATGCAAGCCATGAAAGAACACGTGCAAACCAATCTAATAAACCTAATCATAGGATAGCATGCATATGCATCATCGCATCTAGTTTAAGGTTTGTGCATGACATTGATTGCTGTGAATCTTGTATGACATGATCCTATATAGCGGGACAAGCTCAGGGAGCTGTCTACGACGAGCTGCAGCAACAGGGTTTTGAGATCCAAGAACAACCGGAACCGCAAGAACAAGGCAAGTGCTCCTTGACCATATTGATCCTATGTTTTGGGTGAAACTGTTTTGTTTTGCGAAAAGGTGTGTGTGCTGAGTCAAACATGATGGGAAACCCTCTTATAGGAGTTTACTAGTATTGGTTAAACCACCCTTGTCGCCAGGGATGTTTTTTTGAGTCGGGTATGGTTTTTGCTTTATGCTTCGCCGAGTCCATGGGATTGGGAAGCGAGATAGATGTGTCTAGCTAACTGCACTCGTAATGATATGAGAAACTGATGATGATAATGAACATGGATCG
Source organism: Neostapfia colusana (assembly GCA_030760725.1). Taxonomy (NCBI): domain Eukaryota; kingdom Viridiplantae; phylum Streptophyta; class Magnoliopsida; order Poales; family Poaceae; genus Neostapfia; species Neostapfia colusana. The sequence goes on from JASWHV010000003.1 coordinate 90,379,640, forward strand.
GAGGGAGATCTAGGCGAGCCTGGGTTTGTGAATGAGGTAGCATGAGATGGTAGTTTACTTGCCGTAGATCTAAGGACCGGTTCATGCATGCACATGCCAGGATAACAGTGCCACCACAAGGCCAAGTATGGATGCGTCTTAGCTGAGTAACTAGGTAAGTTGCTAGAGTGTTATGGACTGTGGAAGGCGCGGGGAATGGGAGTCGAGTGAGGACTTCCCTGGGAACTGCATGGCACAAGAGGGGGCCCGTGGGTGGGGGAATTGGAGATTCTAGCCTGCCGGTGAAACCTTAGTTAGTCCATACATCTAGTAGCCCCTTTGTAAAGGCTATTTTGTGATCTCTTGTCCATACACCGACGGTTGTGTACTGGTATAATGGAGGTTCTGCAGTCGCCGATGGGTGACGAAATCACAAACTTGTGGGTAAAGAGGTACAAACTCTGTAGAGTCTAAAACTATCATGATAGCCGAGCTTACGGTCACGAGCGCCTGACCAACTGCCATGATTAGTTGGGATGGTTATTGGTTATGGTTATTGATTTTGGTTATGGTTTGGTTTTGTGACGCCCTCAATTCTGTGGAAAACCATGGAACCGAGAACTAATGCATATGTGTGCTCAGGATGTTTATCACACATACACATACGTTCCACAAACTGAATTCAGAATATATATATAACAGCAAATAACAGAGTTTATTACAATGTCTCATGAGTCTTGGACTCATGCTCACAGCGGAAGTCTTATTTCTATGCAGCAGAAGTCTTTATTCTAATGCGGAAGCAATTTAACTAATGTGGAAGCAAATCTAAGCAGAGGTGGCTCTATCTCTACCCCCTCCACAGACAAGGTTGAGAATAGATCACACGCCTTAATGATCCACTCGGTCTTCATAGTAGGCTTCTCCTGCTGCTGATGATGAAATAATAATGCAAGTTTGAGTACAATGATGTACTCAGCAAGTGCGGGAAAAAACACGATATGTAGGCTCATAACAAGGTAGGTATAAAAAGGCTCACTTGCAGAAAATCTGATTTATAAAAACATGATAAAACAACAACTTAACTTTAGATGAATGTAATCCCAGCATGTATTAAATTACCAACATACCTCCATCACTTTCCATGTTCCACCCGAACATTAACCAACTTCATTCTTGCTCACGAATACCTCCTCGTATTCGCTACCATCTTACGAATACCTTCCCATATTTGCTACCATCTTATCCCATAAAAGAACTTCGTCTCACACCGAGACCAATCTTGTTGCCATGACTCAACAGTCATGCAACCATCTTATCACCCGGACTCAATAGTCCCAAAACAAAACCATAACCAAAATCAATAACCATAACCAAGAACTATCCCAATAACCATCCCAATAACCATCCCAACTAATCATGGCAGTTTAGCCAGGCGCTAGTGACTGTAAGCTCGGCTATCATGATAGTTTTAGACTCTGTAGAGTTTGCACCTCTTTACCCACAAGTTTGTGATTTCATCACCCGTCGGCGACTGCTGAACCTCCATTATACCAGTACACAACCGTCGGTGTATGGTCAAGAGATCACAAAATAGCCTTTACAAAGGGGCTACTAGATGTATGGACTCACTAATATTTCACCGGCAGGCTAGAATCTCCAATTCCCACCCACGGGCCCCCTCTTGTGCCATGCAGTTCCCAGGGCAGTCCTCACTCGACTCCCATTCCCCGCGCCTTCCACAGTCCATAACACTCTAGCAACTTACCTAATTACTCAGCTAAGCCGCACCCATACTTGGCCTTTTGGTGGCACTGTTATCCTGGCATGTGCATGCATGAACCGGTCCTTAGATTTACGGCAAGTAAACCACCATCTCATGCTACCTCATTCACAAACCCAAGCTTGCCTAGATCTCCCTCCGATCCATGTTCATTAACATCATCAGTTTCTCATTTTCATTACGAGTGCAGTTAGCTAGACACATCTATCTCGCTTCCCAATCCCATAAACTCAGCGAAGCATAAAGCAAAAACCATACCCGACTCATAAACTTCCCAGGCGACAAGGGTGGTTTTAACCAATACTAGTAAACTCCCATAAAAGGGCTTCCCATCATATTTGACTCAGCACACACACCTTTTCGCAAAACAAAACAGTTTCACCCAAAACATAAGATCAATATGGTCAAGGAGCATTTGCCTTGTTCTTGCGGTTCCGGTTGTTCTTGGATCTCAAAACCTTGTTGCTGCAGTTTGTCGTAGACAGCTCCCTGAGCTTGTCCTGCTATGTAGGATCACGTGCATACAAGATTCACAGCAATCAATATCATGCACAAACCTTAATCTAGATGCGATGATGCGCATGCATGCTATCCTATGATTAGTTTTATTAGATTTATCTGTACGTGTTCTTGCATGGCTTGCATGGACAGAGGTGTTCGGATCAAAGGTGGACATGGCGATGATATTGTCTCTAGATCAACCTGATCATCAAGTGATCTGTCCACGAGAAGGCTTCTGTTCGAAAGGAATCAAAGAACAGATGCAAAGAAAACATAACGATGTCGTAAGGTGGTATTGGAGACCTACCTTACGTTCTTCTCTGTCTCGAGGTCCTCCTCAGATCGTTGGGCTTTCCTCCGGCGTTCTTCCTTGCTGCACTCCGGCGATGGTCTACTCGGCGGGTTGGGACTTAGGGCTCTAAGTCGTCGGCTCAGGAGTTGGAAAAGAAGTTTGTGGGGTCGGCCAGGGGTTCTGGGTTCTATTTATAATCGGGAAGAGAAGAGTCCTAATCTGGTTGTATCCCGAATATGAGTCCTTTTTGAATTTTACAACTTATCTTTAGTTGATTTGGTGCGGTATCATCGTGGAATTCAGTTCGGTTTCTGTTCCGGTATTTCTACGCGTACAGATTCCAAAATCGCTTCAGAACCCGTGACCTTCGCGGTGATGAGCTCCGGATGCTCCACGTGTCCACCGGGCCTGGTCTCTTCCTTTCCGCAGAGATGGGCTCCGGTTGTGCCGCGTGTCAAATGAGCAAGACTTCCCTCTTCCTCGGAGGTGAGCTCCGCGTGCGCCACGTATCCTGTCGGTCGGGACCTCCTCTCTTTTCGGAGGTGGCTTCGCGCACGCCACGTGTCAAGTAGCGCCAGACCATCCTTCCTTCTCAGAGACGAGCTCCGAGGTTAACACGTGTCCAGCAGCGACGGACCTCCCGGAGATAAGCTCCGGTGGCGACACGTGTTCGATAGAACCGGACCTCTTGGAGTTGAGCTCCGAGATCGACACGTATCCCGCGCGAAGGGTCCTCTGATTTCCGCGGTGACTTCCTCCGAAGGTGACATGTGTCCTGCGGAAATGCCTTTGCTTCTTCCGCAGAGGCTAGCTCCGGGGCAACACGTCACGTGGCCAGCAGGCCGCGGAAGTTATCTTCGGCGCTCTCTGAGAGCTGGATTCGGCTCTTATTGGCTATCCCTTTGGTATTTTCCTCTGTTCCTACTTTTCTTAAAATGTTTTCTCTTCATAAAACATGAATATATGCTGACACCAGGAATGAGGGTGTCACAAATCTACCCCCCTTAAATTGAATCTCGCCCTCGAGATTCGTTAGTAATGAATAGATGGGAAAATTCTGCGTTGATATCCTCTTCACGGTCCCATGTGGCTTCAGCTTTGGTGTGATGGCTCCATTGTACCTTGCACCATCGAATTACCTTGTTCCGGGTGACCCTTTCCTTTATGTCCAAGATTCGGACAGGGTGTTCGCATAAGTCAGATCCTCTTGAAGTTCAAGCTCTCCCATTGATACTTGTTCCTCTGGTACTCTTAAGCACTTCTTGAGCTGGGATACATGAAACACGTCATGTACGTCGGAGAGGTGGGTTGGGAGCTCTAGTTGATAGGCTACTTCTCCTTGCTTGTCCAAAATCTTAAATGGTCTGATGTAGCGAGGTGCTAGCTTGCCTTTGACGTTGAAACGTCGTTGGCCTCGGATAGGCAATACCTTAAGGTATACGAAGTCTCCTACTTCAAAGGTCAACTTCCTACGCCTATTGTCCGCATAGCCTTTCTATCGTGACTGAGCAGCCTTTAAGTTCTGCCGCACCGTTTGGACTTGTTTTTCAGCTTCTTGTAGTACTTAAGGTCCAAACACCTGGTTTTCTCCGGTCTCGTTCCAGAACAGCGGCGTTCTACACCGTCTACCATATAATGCTTCGAAAGGCGACATCTTCAAGCTAGCCTGATAGCTGTTGTTATAGGAGAATTCGGCATACGGTAAACTGCTATCCCAACTACGCCCACGTTTCAAGGCGCAAGCTCTCAACATGTCCTCCAAAATTTGGTTTGCCCTTTCAGTTTGTCCATCTGTTTGTGGGTGATAGGCGGAGCTAAAATCCAGACGTGTACCCATGGCTTTCTGCAGCTTCCTCCAGAATCTAGAGGTAAACTGAGAACCTCGATCTGAGACTATCCTCTTCGGAACTCCGTGACGGCACACGATCTGCTCCATGTACAACTCTGCCAATTGTGCAACGTTGTAACTGGTCTTTACAGGGAGAAAATGGGTGGTTTTAGTCAATCGGTCCACAATGACCCAGATGGAGTCGTAACCCGACTGAGTACGTGGCAATCCGATGATGAAATCCATACTGATGTCCTCCCACTTCCATTCGGGTACTTTCAAAGGTTGCAACAATTCAGCGGGTTTTTGATGTTTGGCCTTCACCCGTTGGCATGTGTGGCATAGGGCAACGTATTCGGCTATATGCCTCTTCATACCATCCAACCAATAACAAGTTTTCAGGTCCTTGTACATTTTGGTGCTTCCGGGATGTATAGAATAGGGGGAATCATGTGCCTCCTTCAATATCATGTCGCGGAGGTGTTTTATGTTAGGCACACAAATTCTTTTTCCTAGCCAAAGCGTACCCATCTCATTTTCTTTGAAATCCTTCTCTATTCCTTGTCGGATTCTTTCCTTGATCTCCTTGATCTCCTCATCCGTTGCTTGGCCATCTCTTATTTATTGTTCCAATGAAGAGTGGATCTCCATTGTTTCCATGTTATTCAAGAATCCGAGGTGTAACCGTTCGAACTCCTTGCGTAGTTCAGGTGGTAGCTCCCGAATCGTGAGTTGGTGACATGCTCCCTTTTGGCTCAATGCATCAGCTACTACATTGGCCTTCTCAGGGTGGTAGTTGATTCCAACATCATAATCCTTGATGAGTTCCAACCATCAACGTTGCCTCAAATTCAAGTCCGTTGTGTAAATATGTACTTGAGGCTTTTATGATCCGTATAGATCTCACATCGATGACCAAGGATATAACGTCTCCAAATCTTCAATGCATGCACCACTGCTGCTAGCTCCAAGTCATGCGTAGGATAATTAAGCTCGTGCTTCTTCAATTGTCGTGAGGCGTAGGCTACCACTTGTCCTTCTTGCATGAGCACACATCCAAGCCCATGTCTGGATGCGTCACAATATATATCAAAGCACTTGCTTAGGTCTAGCAATACCAGAACCGGTGCTGTGGTTACCCTTTTCTTGAGTTCCTCAAAACTTCCTTGGCAGGCTGGTGTCCATTGGAAGACCTTCCCCTTCATTAGCAACTCCGTCATATGCTTTGCTATCTTAGAGAAGTCTTTAATGAAGCGTCGATAGTATCCAGCCATCCCAAGAAAACTCTAAATATCCGTCACGCTCTGCGGTTGGTCCCACTTCAGAACATCTCTCACCTTTCCGGGATCAACTGATACCCCTTCCTTGTAGATGATGTGGCCTAGGAATGATATTTCCTTTAGCCAGAATTCACACTTGTTAAGCTTGGCATATAATTGATGCTCACGCAATTTCTGCAAGGTCAATTTCAAACGTTCTTCATGCTCCTCCTCACCTTTTGAATACACCATAATGTCGTCGATGAAAACCACGACGAACCTGTCCAAGTACTCCATGAAAACCTTGTTCATAAGGTACATGAAGTATGCGGGTGCATTGGTCAACCCAAAATACATAACGGTATATTCATACGAACCATACCGTGTTTGAAAAGCTGTCTTGGGTACATCGGAGGTCTTAATCTTCAGCTGGAAGTATCCCGACGGAAGATCAATCTTGGAGAACACTCGGGCTCCTTTCACTTGGTCGAACAGGTCCTCTATATGGGGCAGAGGGTATTTGTTCTTGATTGTTACCTCGTTGAGAGACCTATAGTCCACGCACATCCTTTGGGTTCCATCCTTCTGTGGCGGACCGAAATCCGCTCATCCAGGATGCAGAGGGTGGTTGCGCGCAATGCGACACCCGACAGCACACGTCATAAGAACACATTATATTACATGGGAAAACAAACTGAATGTACAAAGTAGTACACTTCTCAGTTACAAACTAGGGTTTTTATTACACAGCGGAAGTTTCTTTTGTACAACTCACGCCCGCCTATCTAGCAAAAGTCGGTTGCCCAGCCCTAGGGCAACCCACACTAACTGCACGTCTCAGCTCAGCACGGCGTGTACAGCTCCCACTCAGCCGTGGTCCCCGACGGAGGGTAACCCTCGCCGGTGGACTCGTACTCTGAGTCCGTGGGTGGATCCTCACCTGAAAAACACTTAAGCAGCAACCGTGAGCACGAAGGCTCAGCAAGGCTTAACCGACTCACCTAAGCATGAAACTCTACATGAGGTGTACCATGACATAGGATAGCAATGTTGCAGCAAATGGACACGCCTACAAGTTCATCCTTAGTTCATCTTTTAGCAACAAGTTAACAGTTCAGGAAGTGGAAATTTAGTAAGCAATATTTGGTGGCAAACATGTAGCAATACAATGTTATATCATATCAGCAGTATTGAATCACCATATTTCATACATTAGTCTACGTCACGACTCAGTGACCAAGTGTACTGTTCTACGCGAGGGACGGCGAATCGACTTGATATACACGGATCGGTCCTCAATCGACACGGACAGGGCCACGCACACAAGACTCTCTCTTGCTGCGCCCTAACCCCTGCCAAGTCTCATTTTCATTACTAATGTGATCTCACATCACTCCACCAAACCCGTGTGTCCCAAGCCTATCTCGCGAGTAGATTCCAACTACTCGACTTGTACCGAAGTCCTATGAAACATTTAAGCATAGCCTGTCTACTCGAGGTCCTAGACACTACCTTCAATCTTAGGGAGAAATTCTGGTTATGCAAGTGAGGTTCCATCCATCCTATACCTAATGCACATACATACTTCATATGACACAGGTAAACAAAGTAAAAACTTATAAAAAGGTTAATGCAAACAGGGTCTTGCCTTGGTGCTGCTGGTCAGGTGTCAGTTCTTCCTCTGGAAGCAGGAAGTCGAGAACCTCCTGAGGTTCCTCGCCTTCAGTGACTACTCGTTATTGAAAGACTACATGTAAATTTAAATGCAATGTGTGAACTTGAATACATAATTGCTAATAATTCTAGCTAGCCCTCCCCTTTGGTTCTCAAATTTTTATGGTGGATTGGTAGGGTCCTAACCAGAGTTGTGACCAAGTTTTATTTGAAACACAGTTCAATTGAACCTTGTACAAATAAAAGCCTATTTGGTCAATCTTTGAGCCTCTAAGTAATTCCAGGGTTTTTCATGGATCCCACCCTTACTTTCTGGAAACTAGAATTTAGGATGGTTCTAATGGGGTTGGTTTCATGTCATTTGAAGAACTCTACAGAAAATTATGCCCTAATTAAGATTTGTGAAAATCTGAAAAATGTTTCTGTACATTTTTCTATTTTCTCTGGGCAGTTCTCTTAATCACTCCATTAGGGTAACTATATGAACTTGGATGAGTCTGAAAATTTTACTGGGATTCAGGGATTTTCCAATGAACCTCTCAGCCAAATTTCAGAAATTTTCATAAAGTAGTTCTCCAGATAAAATTCCCAACATTTTAAACTTTAGGGATTTAATTCTGGAAAACTATTCACTTTCATGAGCTGAATTTGGTATTGCTGGAAAGTACTCAGAATTCTGAGTTCAGCAAAATTTGGTTCATCGAATTTGGAGTTTCCTAGCCAGAGTTCTATTCATTTGAAGTTTGAACTGAACTGGAAATTCGAATAAAATTTAAACTCTGCGGGTGGGGTCCCCCGGCTACGTGTCAGCTTCTCAGCTAACCCACACCGGAGCCCGCAGAATCACCCGCGCAGCCACACGGGATCCCGGTGCCGCAGCAAATCCCGAGTGCTCTCAGCAGAGACTGACACGCGGGGCCCGCAAGGCTTCTTCAACCTCGCGCTCCCGCGGCTCCCCGCCGCCCACCTCGCTGGAATACTCGCCGCCGGGCGTTCTGCTGCTCGACCTTCGACAGAACTTGCCGCCTGTGCCTAACTCGACTCGGAGAACATGCTGGTGCCCTCACCTGAGCTTGACAAAGGCCGGAACAGCGCTTCCGACGGCAACAGCGGCCGGAAGCTCACCGGCGACGTCGAACTCGGCGTCCCCTACACCTTTTTCGATGCTGTTTGCTCGGGGAGCTCCGCTGACACCCGCTGATCATGGATAAGGGCACCGATCTCTGTGAAAACAGCTGCAACTACGACCTCACCGGTGACCTAGACCAGAAATCGGCGCCGATGCAAAAAGCTCGAAGAACATCGCCCCTACTCGATGAAATTCGATGATTTCTGATCCCAGAGACGCGTGGGCGAGTCTAGATCATGTCTTTAGCTCGGCCTAAGGAGTGGTGGCTTATTTGCTCCGAATTTCTGGATTTCTCACGGTTCGGTTCTAAACACCCCGACGCACTAATCCCTCAATTACTTTGCCGATCGTGCGAGAGAGAGAGCGAGGTCGGTACGGTCGTGATCAGTACCTCGAGGTGAATCTTTCTTGTGTTGCTTGCCGGGCACGAGAGCGCCTGTGCTGGCCGGACGCCGGTGATCAGTGATGTCGCCGTTCTGTGCTCGCGCGGAACCGAGAAAGAAGCTCGGTCGGGGGGGGGGGGGGGGGGGGGGTTCTTGTTTTGGAAAGAGGAGGAAGGGCGGCGTGGGCTGTGCGCTGGCCTTTAAGCCGCGGTTTTGGCACCATGAGGTGGCCGTTTGCTGCCTCAGTGGATCACCGTCGCTCCCTGCCTTGCGCGCGAAGCCGAGACCCGGCTGCAACAACCGACTGAGTACTCGTGTGTGCAGCTGACATGTGGGCCTCCCCTTCTCTTCTTTTTCCAAATTTCTTTTCTGGTTTTTGCTAATTATCCCACCAGCTGCTCAAGATTTAATGTGAGACTTAGCCCCCAAGTTTTGGTTCAAATTTAAGTTTTCCAATTTGAAATTTGGTTGGTCCAATTTGCTTCATATTTAAACTGAATTTGAAATTCAGTTTTGAATTATTGCAAATTTGGCTCTCGACAAGATGAACTCCAATGGGGATGAAATTTGGTGGGCTAGCTCAGAAAAATGTGCTGAGTTTGAATATGAAGCTAGCTTTTGAATTTGAGTGATGAAAGTTGCTGCAATTTGAATTTACATTCAAATTGGCCTCTTTTTCAAATACCTCCAAAAGTGCCTCAAAAAGTGTTGGATTTGCATGAAACTTGGCTTCAACCCTCCCAAGACTTTTTAAGCCCTAGGGGTGAGCTCAACCTCTCACGTTTATGTGTAGAAATCCTACTTTGTGAAAGTGAAGGCTTTCCCCTCTAATTACCCTTTTGATGGAGGTTACTTGCTCTTCACCACATTTCCTAAGATATCCACAATAAAAACTGTGGTATTGTGAGGTGAAGAAAAATTTTCGCAAGTCCCTTTTCTTGGGCTTTTACATCCCTCCCCCCTTAAAAGAATCTTGTCCCGAGATTACAAAAGAAGAGATAGTGATGTAATAGGGACTTACCCGTGTTGAGAAGTCATGAACTCTGGTGATTTGAGCGCAGGAACTCCTCGCTCTCCCACGTCGCTTCTTCGGCGGTGTGGTTGCTCCAGAGTATTTTGTAGAACCACAACGTTCTGCTACGTGTGGTCCTGGCTTTTTCATCAAGAATGGCCACTGGATACTCATCATATGTTAAATCCGGTTTCAGCTCGCCGATGTCTTCGGTAGGAACAGCAGATGTATGCTTCAAACATTTTCGCAGTTGCGAAACATGGGAACCATCATGGACACCAGCAAGGGATGCCGGTAATTCCAATCGATACGCCGCTAGTCCACACTTCTCGGTGATGGCGTAGGGTCCAATAAAACAGGGAGCGAGCTTCCCCTTCATACCGAACCGGTGCACACCCTTCATCATAGACACGCGGAGGTACACGTGTTCTCCAACGTCAAAGTGCAATGGTCTACGCCTCTTATCAGCGTAGCTCTTCTGTCGGGATTGAGCGGCCTTCAAGTTAGCTTGAATCGTCCGAACGCGCTCTTCGGCATCGTTCACCACATCAATGAGGGGTCCCGGTCCCGATCCCGGGCCGTGCCGCCTCGCCCGAGGAATCGCATTGGGTGGTGCCGTGTTATGCGGCACCCAACAGCACACATATAAGGAACACAGTATTACATAAATCAAAAGCAGAATCTTACAATTATTCTTTGTAAATAATTTACATAAAATAGCTACAGCGGAGGTCTATAAACAGCTCACGATGAATATCTAAGAAGCACTCGAGAAGAGATCCAGCCCGCGGACTCCTCTCGCTAGCAACACGAAGACATGGCAGCAGCTAGGTTCTCCAAGTGTGACATGACTCGGAAGTTTCCGAGTCTCACCAGACAACCTTCTTTATAGCGTCGATGCTTACCTGCAAAACCACTTATATAGCAAGAGTGAGCACAAAGGCTCAGCAAGACTTAACCGTCTCTCCTAAGACATGAAACTCTACATGAGAGTAACCTAAGACTTAAGCCTGTCGTTTGCGAAAACACTCGCCTACGAGTTCATCCTTAAATTTCAGATTTTAGCACTAAAAGTAGTGACCTTGCGCCCAGCAACACTGGAACTCCACAATCAAACAAGAAACTCTTCATTCCAATGTTGCTTGCCCCAAGGTGAAAAATAACTTTAGTTTGCTCTATCTCTACTTCAAACATGGTTTTCATGCAATTTATAATTAGCATAACAGCATTTAAAACTTTGCAAACTATTCCCACATAACTTGATTAACTACGTCACAACACAGGGAGCAAGCGGTAATCAATAACCGCGATGGACGGTGATTCGAATGAAACACTACCCGGATAACTCAACACATACGCCCGCCTCTGAAGACCCAACTCTGGCGTCCTTCATTACGTCGTATGTGGCCACCTTTCGCAGGACACTAAACTGTAGAACCGGTCGCGCCGTCTCGGGCTCATAGGTCTAACGAGACGATGTGGTATGCCTCTATAATCCAGTGAACCTGGTACATCGGTTTCCTAATTCCCATATGTCAGTAAGCATCCGGTACACAACTCAATACCTGCTCCTGGGTGCCGCACACGCATCGGTCCTTAACCGACACAGGCAGAGCTACTCGACCAAGACCTCGTCTTGTCGCTGCCTAACCATCCTGCCCGGTCATATCTTTGGAAATGTAAACTTTAATTTGCCCTCTTTTTCCATCTACACCCAGGTAGTCCCGTCTATAGCACGCGAGTAGATTCCAACTACTCGTCTTCTACCGGATGCCCTAGTCTAATTAGCATGGCCTTATTCTATAACGATGACACCATTCTAACCTTGACCTCAGGGTTCATTTTTGGTTATGCAAGTGGGGTATAAAACAACCTTGACCTAATGCACATACAAACTATGACCAATAGTAGTGAACAACGGAAAACTTTAAAAACAACTTAAATGCAAACCGGGGCTTTCCTTGATTTTGCAGGTGACTAAAGTCAGATAAGATGAAGTTAGTTGCTGATGATGACTTGAAGCTTAAACCTTGCCTTCTTGCTCCTTGATCAAATCTTCACTTATCCACGTTTAACCACTACACGTTATGAATATGTATACATGTTTAATTACAAAACATTTGCTAACAAGTGCTAAAGACAAGTTTTAAAACTGGAACTCTGTAACACCCCAAAAATCTTGTTAAGACCCTAAATCATGTTAAGAGGGGAATTTAAACATTTTTTGGACGTGTTGCATGTTTTGCAACAATTTAAATTCAAACTGGAATTCAAATTAAACTCAAAACAGAAAAGAAATAGAAAAAGAAAAAGGAAAACAGAAAAAAACCGGCCAGTGGGCCGAAACCCACCAGCCGGCCCACCCTGCCCCGCGCCAGCCCGCAGCCGTGCGCCCACGCTCTCTCTCTCAGACAGGTGGGACCCACCTGTCATCCCTAACCCCCGATCGTCCGAAACTCGGACTGTTCACCCGCGCGCGCGCGATCGCAACCGACCGGATTTCCGGCCGAATTCTGGTTCCGGAGGACTCCCACTCGATCTAAACAAACCCACCGCCCTCCCCCGTCTATAAAAACCCTGGCCTCCTTCTGTTTTTCCCACGCGATCCGCCGATTTTCCTCCGGTGAGAACCGAGACTTCTCCGGCGAATTATGGCCGATCTAAGCTCGGAAATTCCGATCTAACTCGCTGGTCTTGATCCACCGCCTCCGGGGAACCTTGCAGGTGCAGAAAACTCGGTGACTTGCGGTGTAAACACAGCGCCGACGAGCCTCGCCGTGGTTTCACCTCGGACCTCGTCGCCGATCACCTTCCAGGACCTCCGAGTTCAAGAAAACCCCCGAGGTGAGATCCCCGACCTCCCCTCCACCGATCTATGCCATAAAATCACAGTTCTAGGAAGAATTCTCGAAGATCCGAAAGTCTCCGGCGAGATCGCCGCTTCCCGCCACCGTGCGCCGCCGGCAGCGCCGCCCGCATTCGATCAGAGCGACGTGGCCCCTTGTGCGCCGTTTATTTTAAATCGCACGGTAGGGTTTAAATCCCCGCGTACCGGTTCGACGTTATAATCTCAGCCGTCGGTTTAAAATCGGACGGTCCACGTCAGCCCCGCGTTATAAAGACTGGAAATCTTACGTGCTACCCCCTGGGGTTCTCGGGAAATAAGAGCTAGCCCCGGAAACTTCTGATCTAGCCCCTGGAACTTCAGAAAATCATGTAAATTCATTTAAAAATCAGTTTTAGCCCCTGGACTTAATAAAAATTAGGAAAAACTCCTCTGTTATGTATAGCTAGACCCCTGAAAATTGTTAAAATAATATTATAGACCCTGTAGTGGGGTGAGTTTACCTTTTTAGCCCTGTTTAATATTTAATTTAGGAAATTGAATATGTGGCTAGTGTTTAAAATTTAAAAGTGGGACAAACATATTGTCAAAATTAAATTAAAAACTTTCTCAGTATTTAGAAAACTTTGGAGTGAGATAAAGATATATTTGGGCTGAAATGAATCTGTTTAATTTATTATTCACATTTAGGGACACATTTTTAAGTAAAGAATAGTTCTGGAAAATAGGGAAAATAATTGTAAAATAGTTTACATCAGTGGAAAAGGTCAAAAATATATTAGTAAATATTTTAGATCAGAACCTATTCTGTTTAGATGATGTGTCTTGTTATTTTCATAATAAAGTTCACATTTAGGCATAGGAAATAAATCTGAAAATATAGCAACTAGTAAATGATAAATGGAGTTCTAAAATCCAAAGAATTCAGTTTAGGGTTGGTAGAAATTCTGAAGACACTTATGAAGAAGGAAAATACCTTACATGCATACTTGGTAGCTAAAAGGTGTAGTAATTGAATATAAGGAATTTATTTAAATTGGAAACTCATATATATAGTATGTAAGTATAAATGTGAACACAAAAGTAGGAATCATATACACATGATTTAAAATGCATGCAAGCCACAAATCAACACACATAGAGTAACCACAACACATATAATGGTGAATGACTTTCATAAATAAATGTGTGGTTTGTATGAAGTGGAAGTGTGAACTATGTCTTATGGATTGTTGTTTTTCTTTTGCTATGTGTGATGGTATGATGTAGAACCTTCTCAAGAGCAAGTTATTCCTTTCCAAGATCAGGACTACCCATTTCAAGAGCAGCAGGAAGGAGGCAAGTGTCCTTGACCACTTTGATCCTATACTAGGATGTTTAGATAGAATTATTGCATTGTCAAGTTAAATATGAAACCCATGATAGGAAGTTTCCCTAGAATCGCATTACCTTGTTTCCTTGTAGCTTGGGTTGGGATTTATTTTATCATGTCATTTATTATTATGCATATGCTTAGCCATGCTTAGAATGGGATATTTGGGATATGAGATCATCAGTTTATTTTACCATACTCTTGAATGAGATATTGTGAGTTATGTAGAGGTAGGGATCAAGGCAAGTTGGATGTTTTGGTTGTGTGTTGGGTGCACGAGACTCGGGTTTGTGTTTAGTACTTGCCTGGATCCTAAGGACCGGTTCATGGAGCACGTAACCTGGCTTTACAGTGCCAACCACATGCTGAGATGGGGCAGCTTGGCCAATTAATTAGGTGTATCCCCGGCGTAGTATGGGTGTGTTGGATGGTGCGGGGAGTAGGTGTCAGCTGGACTACCATATGAACCGCAAGGCTCAAGAGGGGGCCACTGCAGCGGGGTTGGAGCCTCTTGTATGCTGTTAGGGGTGAAACCTTAGTGGGCCCACGCTCGTCGGGAATCCCTTTGTAAAGGGTTCGTAGTGATCTCCTGGCTACACACCTGGGAAGTGTGAATGTGGTTCGTAGCCACTGGCATAATGGAGGTTCTTTTAGTCCACCCGGCAACGGAGGATGAAATCACTACATGTGGGTACAGTGGTGCAAACTCTGCAGAGTCAAAACTGTCATGACAGCCGTGCTCACGGTCAAGAGCGGCTTGGACTTATTCATGATTAGAGGATTGATGGTTTTGGAAGTTAAGGGGGGAGTTTAACATTGGAAATGATGTTATGGTTATTGGATTATGATGATGGGACGGGAGATTGGGACCATTTCACCTGTGTAGTATTTTAGGTGCTTAATAAGCTAAGGTGATAGGTATTAATTGCGTAGTGCTTTAACCATGAGTTCAACCTCTCCTTGTTCTAGCCATGCATGATATAATTTTCCCACACTTGCTGAGTACCATTGGTACTCAACCTTGCATATTTTGTTGGTTTATGTTGCTGCTCAGGTCAAGATAATGAGGTGGTGTATAATGACCAAGACTTTGGACCCGAAGAAGGTTTCTAGGTTCATGGAGACCCCCGGGCAACGTCTGGACGGAGCCCTCAAGAATAATATTCCGCTGCTAGTTTATTTACTTGTGATGAACTTATTATTTTCCATCGAGACATTTGCTATGTAAGACTTATTCATATTCGACACATGGCTTGTAATAAATGATGCTTCACTATTTGTCATCACATGTATGAGAAAATGATCCTGGCATACATGTGATATTCACTTGGTTGTTCGTCAGAAAAACTGGGTGTGACAGAAGTGGTATCAGAGCCAAGGTTGCCCGTAGGGACGTGGACCTAGGTAGAAATGGACGTATTTAAGGGCCCTATTTTCTTAAAAACTATTTTACAAGGTGTGTGTTGAAAAATGTTATTTAATGGAGTCACTTTCTTCATCTTACCCCAACTTTCATTCAAAATAGAATTTTTGTTTAAAAGTTTATCTAACCTAAGTTTAAATGTTTTCTGTTTTAGATGGTTCGCATGATTCGCACCGCTCGCAAATCCACAGGAGGGAGAGTTCCCATAGTTGCCCTTGCTGAAAGAGAGGAGAGCCGTCCGGTGACGTACCTTTCCTACGGATTGGCAGTAGGAGGCTTGTTGAGCCGTCTCCGACGTATGCTCGAAGCCGCCGGCAATACGGGCAAGCTAATCATCCATTATAACTCCACCAGGACCATCCGTGAGAAGAGGGAAGAATGGAATTCAGAGATGAGAATTATACACGAAAATCAGCTGCTTAAGATCCACCACTCTCCAGCTTGTCGAGCGACACAGGTCGATGCGGAAAAGGATGTCACCTGGGAGGCCATCACCTGCCGGAGTCACATCTATCGTCGCCACCTGGACAGGACTGAGTACATGTATGTCCTCCAGCGTGAGAGTGGTACCACGGAGTATAAGTATCCGCCAGTGCAGCAAGGGACTTCCCGTGAGCACATGGACTTGTGCTTGGAGGATGCTGCTATGCTCAGCACTCGACTGCAGGAGTGTCAGCAAGAGCTTCAGGATGTTCGGGACACCCTGAAGGAAACGGAGGTGTTGCTGCGAGCCTGCCGGAGGGCGAGAGAAAGAGGAGATGGGAATGAACTGTGTGTCACCGCGAATGATACATGGACTCCTGACTCCCCAGATCGTCGTGCGATAAGGCGTCGTCGCACTTCTCCACCAGCAGCCTCCCCACCCAAAGCAGAGTCAGAAGGAAGCCGAAATGATGAGGAAGATCCCGAGGAGCCAGCTCAAGAAAACGAGTAGTGTAGAGTCCTTCCATTAGTTAGCAAGATGTCGAATAGTCGAGTCGTTAAGTAAAGTTAATGGTGTGTTAATGCTTGGTGTGTGACGTGAGTTGTGGAAGTCATGAGCAATTGTCCACAGCCTCGTCTTTAGATTGTTTTTCTTTGGTGTGAGAACCCACATGAAATAATATTGCATTTATTTTGTGTGAGAAATGAACCCTCAGGAAAGTATAACAAAGCCTCAACACTTCAAAGTACAAACAAATGAAAGTAGTAAGATGATACTAAATGCTTTCAAATTAACATTGGTTGATTCTGCCAGATGGCCGGAAGAGGAAAAGGACGTGCTGCCAACCCCGCCAACAACAACGATGAGGCATGCAACCCTCATCATTCTGGAGGCCAGGACCGGGGTGGTCGCCGTAAAGGAGTTGATCCCCTCCACCAAATGCTGGAGAATCAAAATCAGCTCATCCAGAACTTGACTCAAGTGGTGGCCAACTTGCATCAAGTTCCACCTCCACAAGCTGCACCACGCCAACCAAGGTTGAGTGAGTTTCTAGGAGCTCAACCTCCAAAGTTTGCAAGTGCTGCTGAACCTCTAGAGGCAGATGATTGGCTGAAGACCATTGAAAGTAAGATGAGGATCATACAGTGCCAAAGGTATGAGAGGGTGCTGTTTGCCTCTCATCAATTGCATGGACCAGCTGCTGATTGGTGGACCGCCTATGTGGCCGCCCATCATGACCCTGAGAACATCACTTGGGAAGAGTTCAAGCGTAGCTTCCGCAACCATTACATCCCAAGAGGTGAACTCAAAAACAAGAGGAAGGAGTTTTTGGGACTGCAGCAGGGAAACATGACGGTGAGGGAATACCTCACTAAATTCACTCAACTATCCCGTTATGCCCCACGGGACATAGAGACTGATGAGCAGAAACAAGATTGTTTCGTGGAAGGACTTACCGCAGAAATGCAGTGTGCAATGTCCTCAAATGAGTATGAAAGCTTCCAAAAGATGATGGACAGAGCGTTTGTGGTAGAAAGGAAGCTAAAGGCCTTGGAAAATGAGAATAAGAGGAAGGCCGGGTGGTCACATCAAGCCTCAGGGAGCAACACCCGCCCACGTCTGATGCAGCAACCTGCAGGGCAGACGAACCGTGCTGCGGTACCCTACTCAGCACCAAGAGGGTACAACCCGAACTACAGGCCTCTGGCAGCACCAGCACAGCCGCAACGTCAGTTTGTACAGCAACCTCGCCCCGCATATCCACCTCGACCAGCAGTGCAAGGACCCCCAAACCAACCCCAAGACAATAAAGGCCAGGCACCTAAGGTTGGGGTGCAATGTTTTAACTGTGGTGAATTGGGGCACTATGCCCATAAGTGCCCAAAGAAGAAGCCCGCGCAGCCACAACAGCAGAATGTAATGAGAGGACGGGTGAACCACGTCACTATGGAGGAAGCACAAGAGGCACCCGACATGGTAGTTGGTAAGTTTCCTGCCAATTTACACCTTGCAACCCTATTGTTTGATTCTGGTGCTACCCACTCGTTCATTGCCTAAGGGTTTGTTAAGAAGCATGACCTAGCAACAACACAAATGAACCATATGCTAGCCGTAAACTCTCCGCGTGGAGAAATAAGGACAAGACAAGTGTGTCCCAAGGTGAACCTAGACATTAATGGGGTAGTATTTACTGCTAACCTCATAGTGATTGATTGACAAGGGATAGATATTATTTTGGGTATGGATTGGTTGACCAAACATAAGGGAATCATCCATTGTTCGACCAGAACGGTGGAACTAACTCACCCTAGTGGCACAAGAGTAAAGTTCATAACAATACACGAGCCTAGGAGGGACATTAAATTAAATCAAGTTGAGGTGGAAGTTGAGGAAATCAGGACCATCATGGAATATCCAGATGTTTTTCCGGAAGAGTTGCCAGGAATGCCTCCTGATTGTGAAGTGGAATTCGCAATTGAGCTAGTACCTGGAACAACCCCGATATACAAGAGACCTTATCGGATAGACTCCAAGCAGCTAGAAGAACTCAAGGATCATTTAAGAGAATTGACGCAGAAGGGGTATATTCGTCCTAGTTCCTCACTATGGGGAGCTCCGGTGATATTTGTGCCCCAAAAGGACGGAACCCAAAGGTTATGCGTGGATTACCGTGCCTTGAATGAGGTAACCATCAAGAACAAGCACCCATTACCCCGCATTGAAGACTTGTTTGATCAGTTGAGGGGAGCTTGTGTGTTCTCGAAGATTGATCTCAGGTCGGGATACCACCAACTCAAGATAAGGCAAACTGATATTCCCAAGACGGCTTTCGTATCTCGGTACGGACTGTATGAATACATTGTCATGCCTTGCGGGCTAACTAATGCCCCTGCATACTTCATGTATCTCATGAACAAGGTATTCATGGAATATCTGGACAAATTTGTGGTGGTTTTCATAGATGACATTCTCGTCTTCCCCAAAGATGAAGCAGAACATGAGAAACATCTAAGGTTGGTGTTGCAGAGGCTGAGAGAACACCAACTATATGCCAAGTTGAGCAAGTGTGAGTTTTGGTTGAAGAGAGTTCCCTTCTTAGGACATATAATCTCGGAGGGAGGAATCTCTGTAGATCCCGCCAAAATCGAGGATATACAGAAGTGGAAGACCCCTGAGAATGTCGGGGAAGTTCGAAGCTTTTTGGGATTGGCTGGATACTACCGACGGTTTATTGAGGGATTCTCCGAGATCTCAAGACCCCTCACCAAACTGTTGGAGAAGGGAATCACATTCACCTGGACACCACAATGCGAGACGAGTTTTCAGGAGCTAAAGAAGAGATTGACAACAGCCCCAGTGTTAGTTATGCCCGATATGCAGAAGAACTTTACGGTGTACTGCGATGCCTCTGGAAACGGGTTGGGATGTGTTCTCATGCAAGAAGGGCATGTCGTGGCTTATGCATCCCGGCAGCTCCGGAAGCACGAGAAGAACTATCCTACACATGACCTAGAACTAGCCGCAATGGTACACGCGTTGAAAATTTGGTGGCACTATTTGATGGGGAAGAGGACCGAGATATATACGGATCATAAGAGTTTGAAGTACATTTTCACACAGCCAGATCTCAACCTCAGACAAAGGAGATGGTAAGAGCTAATCAATGACTTTGATGTGGGCATCAACTATCATCCTGGGAAAGCAAACGTCATGGCCGATGCTTTGAGTCGGAAAGTGCAGGTCAATAAGTTCAGCTTGAAGGACATGCCTGCAGAATTGAAGGACGAGGTTATAAGGCTCAATCTATGTCTAGTAAATAATGGTGAAGCCATCGCCATGGAAGTGGACTCCACACTAGAGCGAGACATACGCGAGGGTCAGAAGAATGATGAGAAAATACAAGAGATCAGACAACTCATCAAGGAAAATAAAGCTCCGGGTTTTAGAGAGGATGAACACGGAACGGTGTGGCACGGGAAAAGAATCTGTGTGCCAGAAGTAAAGGAGATCCGTGAATTGATTTTGAAGGAGGCTCATGATTCTGACTATTCCATTCATCCTGGGAGTACAAAGATGTACCAGGACCTCAAAAGCAGGTATTGGTGGTATGGCATGAAGCGAGATGTCGCGGAACATGTTGCCCTATGTGACACATGTCAGTTGGTGAAAGCAGAACATCAACGACCCGCGGGATTATTGCAACCACTCAAAGTGCCTGAATGGAAATGGGAAGAAATCAGCATGGATTTCATCGTGGGATTGCCTAGGACCCAATCAGGATATGATTCGATATGGGTCATCATTGATAGGCTAACCAAGGTAGCCCATTTCATCCCCGTGAAAGAAAGCTACAGCGGATCCAAATTGGCAGAGTTGTACATGTCAAGGATCGTGTGTTACCATGGAGTGCCAAAGAAGATTGTGTCGGATCGAGGGACACAGTTCACCTCAAGGTTCTGGCAGAAGTTACACGAAACCATGGGAACCCATCTGAACTTTAGTTATGCCTATCATCCCCAAACTGACGGGCAGACGGAGAGAACCAATCAGATCCTTGAAGATATGCTGAGGGCATGTGCACTAAAAAACAATAGGAGTTGGGACAAGAACTTACCGTATGCGGAGTTTTCCTATAACAACAGCTATCAAGCTAGTATGAAGATGTCACCGTTTGAAGCCTTGGACGGGAGGAAGTGCAGAACTCCCCTATTTTAGAACCAAACGGGGGAAAGTAAAGTGTTTGGTCCAGAAGTACTACAAGAAGCTGAGGCGAAGGTGAGGGAAATTCGCAACAATTTGAGGATAGCACAGACACGCCAAAAGAGCTATGCCGATGTACGAAGAAGAGAGCTCGTTTTCAACGTGGGAGACTATGTCTATCTCAAGGTGTCCCCTATCAGAGGACTTCGTCGGTTCAAGGTGAAAGGGAAGTTGTCACCTCGATACATCGGACCCTTTCAAGTTCTGGAAAGGAAAGGCGAAGTAGCGTATCAACTAGAGTTACCGGCTCTTCTATCGGATGTGCACGATGTGTTCCATGTGTCATAACTCAAGAAATGCCTGAGAACGCCTGAGGAGGTGTTACCCATGAATGAAGTGGACGTAGCTGAGGATTTGTCTTATGCCGAGCAACCATACAAGATTTTGGAGACAATGGAATGCCTCACCAGAAATAAAAGAATCCGGATGTGCAAGGTGCAGTGGAAGCATCACTCAGAAGAGGAAGCCACCTGGGAGCGGGAAGATGAGCTCAAGGCACAATTTCCGAAATTGTTTTCTTAGAACCACCAATCTCAAGGATGAGATTTCTTTTAAGGGGGGTAGAGCTGTAACACCCCAAAAATCATGTTAAGACCCTAAATCATGTTAAGATGGGAATTTAAAATTTTTTGGATGTGTTGCATGTTTTGCAATAATTTAAATCCAAACTGGAATTCAAATTAAACTCAAAACAGAAAAGAAATAGGAAAAGAAAAAGGAAAACAGAAAAAAACCGGCCAGTGGGCCGAAACCCACCAGCCGGCCCACCCTGCCCCGCGCCAGCCCGCAGCCACGCGCCCGCGCTCTCTCTCTCAGACAGGTGGGACCCACCTTTCATCCCTAACCCCCGATCGTCCGAAACTCGGACTGTTCACCCGCGCGCGCGCGATCGCAACCGACCGGATTTCCGGCCGAATTCTGGTTCCAGAGGACTCCCACTCGATCTAAACAAACCCACCGCCCTCCCCCGTATATAAAACCCCGGCCTCGTTCTGTTTTTCCCACGCGATCCGCCGATTTTCCTCCGGTGAGAACCGAGACTTCTCCGGCGAATTCTGGCCGATCTAAGCTCAGAAATTCCGATCTAACTCGCTGGTCTTGATCCACCGCCTCCGGTGAACCTTGCAGGTGCAGAAAACTCGGTGACTTGCGGTGTAAACACAGCGCCGACGAGCCTCGCCGTGGTTTCACCTCGGACCTCGTCGCCGATCACCTTCCAGGACCTCCGAGTTCAAGAAAACCCCCGAGGTGAGATCCCCGACCTCCCCTCCACCGATCTATGCCATAAAATCACAGTTCTAGGAAGAATTCTCGAAGATCCGAAAGTCTCCGGCGAGATCGCCGCTTCCCGCCGCCGTGCGCCGCCGGCAGCGCCGCCCGTGTTCGATCAGAGCGACGTGGCCCGCTTGTGCGCTGTTTAGTTTAAATCGCACGGTAGGGTTTAAATCCCCGCGTACCGGTTCGACGTTATAATCTCAGTCGTCGGTTTAAAATCGGACGGTCCACGTCAGCCCCGCGTTATAAAGACTGGAAATCTTACGTGCTACCCCCTGGGGTTCTCGGGAAATAAGAGCTAGCCCCAGAAACTTCTGATCTAGCCCCTGGAACTTCAGAAAATCATGTAAATTCATTTAAAAATCAGTTTTAGCCCCTGGACATAATAAAAATTAGGAAAAACTCCTCTGTTATGTATAGCTAGACCCCTGAAAATTGTTAAAATAATATTATAGACCCTGTAGTGGGGTGAGTTTACCTTTTTAGCCCTGTTTAATATTTAATTTAGGAAATTGAATATGTGGCTAGTGTTTAAAATTTAAAAAGTGGGACAAACATATTGTCAAAATTAAATTAAAAACTTTCTCAGTATTTAGAAAACTTTGGAGTGAGATAAAAATATATTTTGGGGGTAAATGAATCTGTTTAATTTATTATTCACATTTAGGGACACATTTTAAGTAAAGAATAGTTCTGGAAAATAGGGAAAATAATTGTAAAATAGTTTACATCAGAGGAAAAGGTCAAAAATATATTAGTAAATATTTTAGATCAGAACCTATTCTGTTTAGATGACGTGTCTTGTTATTTTCATAATAAAGTTCACATTTAGGCATAGAAAATAAATCTGAAAATATAGCAACTAGTAAATGATAAATGGAGTTCTAAAATCCAAAGAATTCAGTTTAGGGTTGGTAGAAATTCTGAAGACACTTATGAAGAAGGAAAATACCTTTCATGCATACTTGGTAGCTAAAAGGTGTAGTAATTGAATATAAGGAATTTATTTAAATTGGAAACTCATATATATAGTATGTAAGTATAAAATGTGAACACAAAAGTAGGAATCATATACACATGATTAAAAATGCATGCAAGCCACAAATCAACACACATAGAGTAACCACAACACATATAATGGTGAATGACTTTCATAAATATAAATGTGTGGTTTGTATGAAGTGGAAGTGTGAACTATGTCTTATGGATTGTTGTTTTTCTTTTGCTATGTGTAATGGTATGATGTAGAACCTGCTCAAGAGCAAGTTATTCCTTTCCAAGATCAGGACTACCCATTTCAAGAGCAGCAGGAAGGAGGCAAGTGTCCTTGACCACTTTGATCCTATACTAGGATGTTTAGATAGAATTATTGCATTGTCAAGTTAAATATGAAACCCATGATAGGAAGTCTCCCTAGAATTGCATTACCTTGTTTCCTTGTAGCTTGGGTTGGGATTTATTTTATCATGTCA
This sequence comes from Neostapfia colusana, assembly GCA_030760725.1. Classification (NCBI taxonomy): domain Eukaryota; kingdom Viridiplantae; phylum Streptophyta; class Magnoliopsida; order Poales; family Poaceae; genus Neostapfia; species Neostapfia colusana. The sequence goes on from JASWHV010000003.1 coordinate 90,403,052, forward strand.
TTTATTATTATGCATATGCTTAGCCATGCTTAGAATGGGATATTTGGGATATGAGATCATCAGTTTATTTTACCATACTCTTGAATGAGATATTGTGAGTTATGTAGAGGTAGGGATCAAGGCAAGTTGGATGTTTTGGTTGTGTGCTGGGTGCACGAGACTCGGGTTTGTGTTTAGTACTTGCCTGGATCCTAAGGACCGGTTCATGGAGCATGTAACCTGGCTTTACAGTGCCAACCACATGCTGAGATGGGGCAGCTTGGCCAATTAATTAGGTGTATCCCCGGCGTAGTATGGGTGTGTTGGATGGTGCGGGGAGTAGGTGTCAGCTGGACTACCATATGAACCGCAAGGCTCAAGAGGGGGCCACTGCAGCGGGGTTGGAGCCTCTTGTATGCTGTTAGGGGTGAAACCTCAGTGGGCCCACGCTCGTCGGGAATCCCTTTGTAAAGGGTTCGTAGTGATCTCCTGGCTACACACCTGGGAAGTCTGAATGTGGTTCGTAGCCACTGGCATAATGGAGGTTCTTTTAGTCCACCCGGCAACGGGGGATGAAATCACTACATGTGGGTACAGTGGTGCAAACTCTGCAGAGTCAAAACTGTCATGACAGCCGTGCTCACGGTCAAGAGCGGCTTGGACTTATTCATGATTAGAGGATTGATGGTTTTGGAAGTTAAGCGGAGAGCTTAACATTGGAAATGATGTTATGGTTATTGGATTATGATGATGGGATGGGAGATTGGGACCATTTCACCTGTGTATTAATGTAGGTGCTTAATAAGCTAAGGTGATAGGTATTAATTGCGTAGTGCTTTAACCATGAGTTCAACCTCTCCTTGTTCTAGCCATGCATGATATAATTTTCCCACACTTGCTGAGTACCATTGGTACTCAACCTTGCATATTTTTTTGGTTTATATGGCTGCTCAGGTCAAGATAATGAGGTGGTGTATAATGACCAAGACTTTGGACTCGAAGAAGGTTTCTAGGTTCATGGAGACCCCCGGGCAACGCCTGTGACGGAGCCCTCAAGAATAATATTCCGCTGCTAGTTTATTTACTTGTGATGAACTTATTATTGTCAATCGAGACATTTGCTATGTAAGACTTATTCATATTCGACACCTGGCTTGTAATAAATGATGCTTCACTATTTGTCATCACATGTATGAGAAAATGATCCTGGCATACATGTGATATTCACTTGGTTGTTCTTCGGAAAAACCGGGTGTGACAAACTCTGTTTAAGAATTTAAAATGACACTGGGGGTGGTGGTTTGGGTGTGTGTCTAAGCACTATCATCAAGTGAGAAGAGAGGTTCATCACTTGGGTGGTGATCACCTAATGAGGTTGAACAGGACATAATGATCCAGGGCTCCAATGGAGCTGGAAATTTTCTTGTGAGTTCCTTGTCACAAGAAAGTCCTTTGGACCAAAATTCAGAATAATTCACTAAGTAGATCAACCTGAACAATTCCCTAAGCATTTAGCCAAACAGGAATTAATTCTGAATAAATTTGCACTGTAAAGGTCCCAAAATTATGAATACAAAGAAACACTTATTTGCAAAAGTTGGTTTCACATGTATGAAATTTTGGACTTGTTAAAACTTTTCCCCACATGTGATAACCCACATGAGGGTTTTCTTCACACAAGTCAAATGTTTATTTGAGAACATGGGACCCTAGAGGGGTCTAAAACAAGGATGGGAAGTTCCCATATGTGTGAGGAAGCAAAAATCAGATTTGGAACAATTTGTTCAAAAAAAATTCAAATGAGAACAACACAATGGAATTCAAAACTGTTATGCTAAAAATCTCGTTTGCAGCAACCAACATAAAAATCAGATTTCATATTTGAATTCCTTGGGTCCAAATTAGGGGGTATGCAAAGTTTCATGATTTATGGAAATAATTTGCAACCCATTTTCCAAAATGGACTTTAAATGACAAAGAATTCAAACACTCATTTGAATTTGGATGAAACTTGCCCAATTATCCAAATGCATACCAGAATTGAATTCCCACAATTGAATTCACTCAACATTCAAACTTGGGAGATATTTGGAGAGGGGATAAGGAGGACTGATCAGTGGGTCCCACATGTCATTGGGAGCACTGAAATTGCAAAAGATCTGAAGTCCACAGTCTCCGTTTTGCTTACTTCCCACGTGAAGCAATCGGCAGAGCCGACAGCGGCGCTCACCGCCTCGGGCGACCGCCTCCCCGCGGGAACCGCCTCGCCCAGGGCTTTATTATCCCCTGTCGGGCTCCTTTTCCCTCTCATCGCCGAAGCCCCGAACCCTCGGCCTGTTCTTCCTCCTCGTGCAAGAAAAAAATCAACCGAGCGCTGCCGCCGAGCTCTCGGTCGATCGACCACCACCTAGCGCTTGTGCCAGCCGCAGCTGAGCAGCAAAACTGCACCGCAGAACACCCCACAACATCCCCGAGCCATCACCGAGCGGATTCACGCTCTCTGCACCGAGAACGGTGAGTTTCCACGGCAGCCGCCATAGAACCGAGAGCAAGTGCTCTCGTGGGCAGCTTCAACCGCGGCTTGTTACGACCGAGCTAGGGCATCTCTGGGCGCGCGCGATGTCCAGGCAACTCACCCCCGAAGCTCAGGATCAACCGTGGATCGTCGGCAGGGAATTTCGAGAATTTCTCCCGATCGGTGCAAACCGACCTTCCGGTACGTTTCCGAGAAATTCCCAGTTGATTATGGTCTAGATAGCCCGAAACTTCGCACACGAGGGCTAGACGTAAGGACGCACCAGTTTGCTTTTGAAACCCCGCATGAAACACACTGTGCACGACGTATTTCCAGTCTTTACGACGACAACTATGGTGGAAAGGTTCGGGTGCACGGTGAATCCTAATTTAGAACCGTTTCTGAGCCATTGTATTCCCATGTCGATGTTCCTTAGCGTCCACCGGTGCTCTAGAGCTTGGAAACCGAAGCCTAGAAGGCTTAGGGCGTCGGGGCGACGTCGCCGGACTTCGTCCGAACCGTTGCGCCGTCGCGGGCTAGTTTGGGGGCCCTGCCAGCTCGAACAAACCCCACCAGCGTGTTCCTCATGTTGAATTAGGGGTTGGCGGCAAGTTTCAGCGTCAGGGGTTGCCGGACGGCCGATCCCGGAGCTACTCCGGCGAGCCCGGCGGCGGGATCGCGCGGGAGCGGAGGTAGAAGAAGACCTCGCCGGCCCCACGCGTCAGTCGCATGGCAACAGTGGGCCGGATACTCTGTGGCGCGGGATCAATTATGACAGCGCGGGAAATGACCCTGTGACCCCGTGTGGCACTCCCTCAGCAGCTGACACGTGCCCCTTGGTCCCACAGTCAGTTTAGACATTTCTCGGATTTATTCAAATTCTAGATTTTTCCCCAAACTTTAGAAGAGCATAACTTTTGCTAGGAACCTCCAAATTTAGTGATTCAAATTGAGTTAGATTCTGATTAACAAACTCTATCCAATTATGCAACCCAATTTGTATGAAAGTCTTTATTTAATTCTGGAAAATTCTTTAAAGCTTTTCAGCAAAAGACTTTTAGAAGGGATTTGGTTTATCCAAAAATCCTCAAATTTTGCCAGAATATTCTTTAGGGTGTTATTAGACTCCTGTAAAAGTTTCAGCTCATTTGGAGTTGAATTGATCAGGGTAATTCATGTTGTAAGTTCCTGTATTCAAATGAATACAGAAACATTTTCAGAGAATTTCAAAAACTTGTAAATTCAGTTCTGGGAAATTCCTAGCTCCAAAAATCCTAGGAAAATTCATGTAGACTCTATAAACTATAATTGAAATTGTGGTTCACTGAGTTTGACATGAACATGGATGTTACCTCAGAATTAATTCATCTTTGACTAAACACTTAGAGAATTATTCTGAATAAACCATTCCATGAAATGTGCTAAATTTTGGTCCAGAGGACTTTCTTGTGACAAGGAACTCACATGAAAATTCTCAGCTCCATTAGAGATCTGGATCACCACTGTCATGTGTGATCTCTTAAGATGATCAACACTTAAGTGGGAAGAAGCACTCAACACTTGATCTTAGTGTTTAAGCCCAACCCAAACCACTAGCACCAGTGTCATTTTAAATTCTTAAACAAAGTTCCAGTTTTAAAACTGTCATTAAATCTTATGAGCAAAAGCTTTTCAATTAAATACATATGCATGATCATATCGTGTAGCATATACGTGAAGAAGGTGATAAGGACTTGAAGTGAAGATCAAGGAGGGAGGAAAACAAGGGGTCAGCTCCAAGTGATCATCACTAACTGATTGTAACAGTAGTCACCTGCAAAACAGGAAAGCCCCGGTTTGCATTTGAACCGTTTTATAAAGCATTTTTATTTGTAGAGATCATAGCTTTGCATCATTGATTGCATTACTTCTAGATGATATTGAGAACCCCACTTGCATGACCAGAAACACCTAAGAGAGAAAGGGTAGAATAGCAACTCCCCGAGGGAATTTGGCTACGCTAATGTTAGTAGGAAAGGTCCGGTAGAAGACGAGTAGTTGGAATCTACTCGCGAGTTTAGGGCTGGTGTACTTGGAACGGGTCCAATTTAGAGAAGATGAGGAAAGTTCACAGATAAGAAATGCAGACCGGGCAGGAAGGATTAGATGCAGCAGGTTGCAGGCCGTGCGTGCGTAGCCCTGCCTGTGTCGGTTAAGGCCCGTCCGTGCTTGGCCCTGTTGGACAAGTTTGAGTTGTGTACCGGGCGCATACTGGCTATATGGGACCCAGGAAACCGATGTACCTTGGGAGATCCATAGTGGAACTTTTCCAACTGCCTTAGGCTTTCAGCGTCAGGGTAGCAGGAGGTACCTCGCTCAAGAACATACCACAGCGGGTATGTACCTTGAGGGAGCTTGCGTACTCGGGGCAGTTGGACTGCATCCAATGTGGAAGATCTTGGGAAAGGTGGCCGCGTACAACGTCAGTCGAGGTTGCTGCCGGGAACTCGGAGTACGGGTGTACGTGTCGTGTAGTCTGGGAGTGTACTGATTCGAATCACCGTCGCTCGCGGTCATATGAGCATACTTGCCCACTGCGTCTTGACGTAGTAACAACTGGAATTGTTTATCTTTGAACATGATAAGGCTGTGCTATAACTTGTATTGCAACCATGATTTAATTAGAGATAGGCTCATTAAAGTTTACTTTCACTTTGTGCAAGGAGCATCGCAACAAAGCGTTTCTTGTTTGATTGTGGAGTTGCGATGCTTTTCGGCTCATGGTCTGCACAATGAGGCTTAAAATATGAAAGTTAAGGATCAACTTTAGGCGAGTCCTTTATGCAAATCTAGGCGACCCAATTGTAACCGTCGTGCATGTAGAGTTTCTTGTTTAGGAGAGACGGGTCAGACTTGCTGAGCCTATGTGCTCACGCTTACTATATAAGTGGTTTTGCAGGTTAACAACGATGCTGAAAAGAAGGTTGTCCGGTGAGACTCGGGGACTCCCGAGTCAGGTAACACATGGAGAACCCAGCCGCTGCTGCTTGTCTTCGTGTTGCTAGCAAGAGGAGTCCGCGGGCTGGACTTCATCTCGAGTGCTTTTAGTTATTCGACGTGAGTTGATATAGACTTCCACTGTAGTTACTTGATGTAAAGTATTTACAAAGAAAAACTTGTAAGCTTCCGCTATTGTTTTATGTAATACATTGTTCCTCACATGTGTGCTGTTGGGTGCCGCACAGCACGGCACCACCCAATGCGATTCCCGGGCGAGTGGCCTGTCTCGGTTGACGGGTCCGCCTCAGCTGGTATCAGAGCCGCATTGGTAATAGCACACAGATTAAGGAAGGTATTACGATAAAAATTTAGGTTACGGTGAGGATACGGTACTAGGCCCACATAAGGATTTCTATTAGCTTAATATAATGGTGGCAACCTAACTTATTTGTTATGTCGGAAAATCGGGCATCTCGGGACGATTTATGTCTTGGTGGGTGCACGTATGCGCTGTCCACAAGTGCGCACAAGCTGAAGGGTGGAGCCCCACGGGTGGCAGGTAACCCGATCCGCTTTAGTATCCTCTACGACTCCTCATGTCGTTTGGGGTACTCGAGCAACGTTTGTCCCAGGCGTGCGTGGTGCAATTTGGGAAACCCCGTCACGTGGTTAGTAACGTGAACACGTAGCTCAAGGCGTGTTTGGCTTGAGAACACCTGTGCGAGTGATGACGGACAGGTGTAAGAACTATATGGATACCGGGTTCGGTGTGCAGCCGGACCTGACGATTGACTGTGACTTATGCAGGATTAACCACGAAACTGTAGTACGTATAGTACATGTTTGCGAGTGACCGTTTTAGTGCCACCTAATATACGTTTATGCCAGTATAATCCGGATAGGATTTTCTTTTGGCGAGGCTACGTAGTACCGAGATGCTTCTTACGGTGCATCGACGCCGTACTAAACTTAATAACCCCTTTCCTTTGAAGAAATGACTCATGAACTAACTTTCAACTAAAAATGGAAGTTTGAAACGAATATTAGTTACTGAACTCTTATTTTGAGCTAAGATTCAAATGAGAGGAAGATTAGACTTCAAAGATTTCAAAAACAGAGTGCTCTGTTTTCAGCAGAAATTTGTGCTGGACTTCAACAGAGCATAACTCTGAGTAGCTTGACCCAATTAAGGTGTATGATACAGTTCTGGAAATATTTTCAAGTGATCTACAACTTCTTTGTAGACCTCCAGAGCTAAATCACATGCTAAATGGGTATAAAGTTCAGAGTAAGGTAAACTGTCCAGAACCAGGACAGCAACAAAACCTCTCTGGACCTTTCTGTTTTTAAGCCATAACTTTCTGTAGATGAACCCTTAAGAAGCCTATCATACACCATTGGATAGGTTATGAAATGTGCAACATTGTTGTAGTTCAAAGTTTGTTCAGGTTCTTATTGTATTTACATATACAACTGTGATAAAATCAGCCACGTACAAAGGAGGTGCTGGCAAATTTTATCCAGGAATTCTGTCAAACTTGAAAAATCATAACTTTTGATCCGGAGATGATCTGGGGGCATATGAGTACTTGTTGGAAATATACTGAAGTTAACTTTAACTTTGGTATTCAACTTGAGTTATGAAAATGCTCTTAATTAGATCAAAATCTGGAGATAGTGCATAAAGGTCTGTCCTGTACAGATAGGCTGAATAGCTATGCCTACTAAGGAGTTGTGTAAACATGAATTTTGTCACTGCTTTTATAAAGTTTTGACATATTCTTGTTTCCATTAGTCTCACATACAGCTGAGTTCTTGTTTAACTCATCTCAACTATATTTTGCAGTATGGTTCGTACTCGCTCTAGGAGTAGGGCCGGAAGTTCTCGTCGAGGCGGTGATGCTTCCATTCCACCGTCGGAACCACCATCCACGGGATGGATGGATCTTATGAATTGAGTTGTCGAGTCTAATCAAGAGAATGCTAGGCTACTCCAAGAAGCAACACAAGAACACACACGGTTACTCCAAGCTTTGGTACAGCAAGGCGTACTCCAGAACACGCAACAAGTCGTTCCACCTCGGGACGCTTATCTGGACTTCTTGGCGACTCAACCGCCTATCTTTACTGAAGCCACCGAACCTGTGGACGCAGATCAATGGCTTCGTGTCATGGTGTCAAAATTTGGAGTATTCCAGTGTGATGATTACCAGAAGAGAAAGTTTGCCGCTCAACAACTCCATGGAGCAGCCGGAAACTGGTGGATGGATCATTTTGCCACCATTCCGGAGGACCATCAAGTGACATGGAGGGAGTTTTGTGAAGCCTTTCGTACTCGTTACATACCACTAGGTATTGTCAAGGCAAAGCGGGAGGAATTTTTGGGCTTGAAGCAAGGGGACATGAGTGTCCTCGAGTATGTCAGAAGATTTAATCTTTTGGCCCAATATGCTCCTGAATATGTGGCGAAAGAAGAGGCACGGTGTGACCTATTCTTCCATGGCCTGAGTGCCGTATTACGGGAAAAGCTGGCCGTACACAATAACGGCAGTTATACCGACATGGTTGATGCGGCTTTCATTCAAGAGAAGCCGACACTTGAGTGGCAAGCGGAGAAGAGAAAGATGAGTGGGATCGAGCAGGCTAGCATAAGTTATGTGCCTCAGAAGTACCGTTTGGTGTATCAAATGCCACCCGGTGAAAGATGGAGGCCATCTGTACGATCTACTCCGCAGAGGTTGATTGCTGGTCAAGTTTTACAGCTTGCACCACCTCCACTGCCACAGCATCAGACGGTGGTTTGTGCTCCATCGCTGCAGCCATATGTACCTAGCAGTCCACCACAAGTCGATGAAGAACCAGACAGGCATCCGTGTTTGACTTGTGGGCGCATGAGCCGTTATGCTAGGCAATGTCCGGAGGGAACTCGAGGCTACGGGTCATCATATTTACAATACTACGACCTGTACCTCAATCTGCAGATACGAGGGCAAATAAGGGGCAACATTCACTATACTGTGATTGATGATGTTCCGGAAGGAGAAGCCGCTTTAGCAGGGATGTTTTCTCTGAATCAGCTACCGGTTTTAGTTCTCTTTGATTCCGGTGCCACACATAACTTCTTTAGCCAATCTTTTGTGGCTCAACATCAGCTCCAAACCGTTTATACAAAGAGGCAACACCTCATATCTTCGCCCGGGGGCAGCAGTACCGCAAGCGAGGTTGTCTCCCGAGCATCTCTTTGTTTGGGGGGTAAAATATACCCTACGACCCTCATTATTCTTGAAGGTCTGAAGATCGACATCATTTTGGGGATGTCGTGGTTGAATTATCACAACGCGGTTCTTAACATCAGCTCTAGGACCGTTGAGCTCAACTCCCCACAGCACGGTCTTCATATATTAATTCTGGGCGCCAGATGGCAACAGATTGCAATAGTGAACCACACGGAAGTTGTTAAGATAGAGGACATTCCGGTGGTACGTGAGTATCCGGATGTGTTTCCCGAAGATTTACCGGGCATGCCGCCCGAACGAGACGTTGAGTTCAAGATCGAACTTATACCGGGAACCACACCGATATCACGAAGGCCGTACAAGATGGCACCCAATGAACTGGCAGAATTGAAGACACAGCTGAATGACCTAATGAGCAAGGGATTTATACGACTAAGTTCGTCACCTTGGGGTTGTTCAACATTATTTGTTAAGAAGAAGGACGAAACACTACGGCTTTGTGTCGATTATCGTCCTTTGAACGCTGTTACCATCAAGAACAAGTATCCACTACCTCGCATTGATATGCTCTTCGATCACTTAGTGGGTGCGAAGGTATTTTCGAAGATGGATCTTCGGTCCGGATATCATCAGATTAAAATCCGGTTAGAAGATATTCCGAAGACGGCATTCTCAACGAGATACGGGCTGTATGAGTATCTCGTTATGTCTTTTGGTTTGACCAACGCCCCGGCACACTTTATTGTACCTGATGAATTCAGTGTTCATGCCGGAGTTGGATAAATTCGTCGTTGTTTTCATCGACGATATCTTGGTGTACTCCAAGTCAGAGGAAGAACATGCTGAACATCTGCATATTGTGCTACAAAGATTGCGAGATCATCAGCTCTATGCAAAATTCAGCAAGTGTGAATTCTGGATTAATCAAGTACCTTTTCTCGGACACATCATTTCAGCGGAGGGCATCGCTGTAGATCCAAGTAAGATTATCCAAGTACAGAAATGGGAGTCACCAAAGTCAGTACATGAAATCCGAAGCTTCCTCGGTTTAGCGGGTTACTACCGGAGATTTATTCTGAGTTTCTCCAAGATTGCTAAACCGATGACGGAATTATTAAAGAAGAACACCAGATTTGTGTGGGGTGCTGCGTGTGAACAAGCTTTCAAGACCTTAGTGAAACATCTCACAATAGCCCCAGTTCTTGCTCAGCCGGATACAACGAAGCCATTCGACGTTTATTGCGATGCATCTGGCATCGGTCATGGCTGCGTGCTGATGCAAGAAAGACGAGTGGTCTCTTATGGATCTTGTCAACTCAGAACTCACGAGCAGCATTATCCAACTCATGATCTTGAGTTAGCTGCCATGGTCCTTGCTTTGAAGATGTGGAGGCATTACTTGCTCGGAAATCTTGTACACCTCTACACCGACCACAAGAGCTTGAAGTACATCTTCACTCAGAAAGAATTGAACATGAGGCAACGAAGATGGCTAGAGCTCATTAAGGACTATGAACTTGAAATTCATTATCATCCAGGAAAGGCAAATGTGGTCGCCGATGCGCTCAGTCGTAAGGCGCATATCCATCACCTAACTATTGCTGAAATGGATGATGAAGAACCAAGCCTCCGTGTCATCCCGTATGGAGCTCTCTATAATCTTGCCCTCATTCCTACCATCCGAGAGGAGACCATTGAGGCTCAACAAAAAGACAAGAGTATGTCTCACATACGACGAAGATTAGACAACGGAGAAATGAAGTGCTTCCGGAAGGACGATGTGGGTACTTTGTGGTTTAACGACCGGATTGTAGTACCCCGGGATATGGGACTACGGAAGAAAATTTTGGATGAAGCTCATTTGTCCAAGTTTTCCATTCATCCGGGCAGTAATAAAATGTACCAAGATCTCCGGAAGAAGTTTTGGTTTACACGTATGAAACGTGAAGTTGCAAAGTACGTTTCAGAGTGTGGTAGTCAAGGCCGACCATATGAAGAAGTCAGGCCTGCTGCAGCCATTGCAAGTACCGGCATGGAAGTGGGAAGACTTGAGTATGGACTTCATCGTCGGGCTGCCGATGACCTCCCACAACCATGATTCGATTTGGGTAATCGTGGACCGATTAACCAAATCAGCACATTTCATCCCTGTGCATACTAGGTATAACGCAAGGCAGTATGCAGAGCTGTACATAGCACGGATCTTGTGCTTACATGGAGTTCCCCGTACCATTGTGTCAGATAGAGGATCGCTGTTTGTAGCCCGTTTCTGGGAGCATCTACACGCATCCTTGGGGACCAAACTAATTAGAAGATCTGCGTATCACCCTCAAACCGATGGGCAAACTGAGAGGGTGAATCAAATACTAGAGGATATGCTGAGAGCGTGTGCCATCCACCACGGTAATGTAAAATCCCCAAAAGTGGTAGCAAGAAAATTCAGCTCATGTACACTTATGAAAAATGAGGGAAATTAAAACCTTGAAGTATAATAAGTGTGAGTTCAAAGTGAGGGTTTACACTTCCCAAAACTTCCACACATGGAGATCTAAATGCACAACTTGGATCTTCATAGTCCAAATATTCAACCTTCCAAATTTCAGCTCATTTGGAGGAGTTTTAATATTTGTTTGGGATTAAAAGGAGAAGCCCTCTAATCTGAATTTCAAATTCAGTTTCAAATTCCAATTCCCTCAATTTGAAAATTTGGTTTCACAAATGTGTTCTCCACCTTTGAATGAGCAGCCATGCCAAAAATTGAAAATTTTGGAGCTGTTTGCTATATTTTTGAGGCAATACAAAGTGGAGAATTCAAACTCCTTTTCAAATTCAAATGATCAAACCCCATTCAAATTCTACACCAGAATTCAAACCATTTGAATTCTGCAAATTCAAACTATGACTTGGGGTTGAAGTCAAGTCTTTAATGTTGAGTTGCTGGTGAGAAAATAGCAGAAAAAGTTTATTAAACAAAGAGGGGAGGTGGGGCCCATTTGTCAGCCACCCACTGGAGTTGCCGCCTCAGCCGACGGCGGTCGAACAGCGGGAGCGCGCCAGCTCCCGGTTGAACCCGCGCCCGAGGGAGAGCCCGCGCCACCTCCTGCTGCCTCGGTGGCTCGGTTGGATCACGGCAAAGGCTGCGCCGGAGCTGTTTTCCTTCTCCCCCTGCTATAACTCGCGCCCCCGCCGTTTCCTTTCGTCCAGAACACTGCCGCCGTTCCTTCTGAGCACACCACAGCCTCCAAGCTCGATTGCTTGAGCGCTCCACAGCAAAGAGCATCGCCTGGACGTGCTCTAGCCCTTGCCAAAGCCCCTTCGAGGTTTGCCAGTCCGAACTGCTCGAGAAACGCGGATTGGCGCCAAAGCTTCATGGTGCCCGGACCTCGCCGTTTCGGCTCTCCGTCGACAGCAGCAACCGGCCACCCTCTCCCCCGACTTCCTATACAATAAAGGTGCGTGGACATGTCCTGGTCGTGTAGCCGGAGGCCGTTTAGCGTTTGCTAGGACCGATGGCAAGAATTTCACCGTTTCCCCAAACGGTACACCGATGGGTAGTGCGCGGTCTAACCAAAAATTCGTTGTGCTCGGGGTAGCTCCACGCTAGATGAGCTTAGAGTAGCTCCAGCACATGCTTGCGCATCTTCCCGAAGTCCTAGCAGCTCAAACGATCAAGTAGAGATGCCAGGTACCGAGTTTTTGTCGCCGCCGGAGTTTTGCGGGCTCGGGTCGCCGGTGAGGTCCCCTCTCCGGTGGGTTTCAGGGAGAGCAAGCTATGGGTCGAGGATGTCCATGGGACACTGGTGCTTTTGGAGCAAACCCTAGCCCGAATGACCCACTGTTAAGGGAGAGCAAGGTCGCCGAAGTAAGCTTCGACATGGTCGCTGGTGCAAGCACCTTTCCGGCCGTTGTCATCGGCTCCCGACCCCACCATCGTGTTCAGCACGGTGTAGAACTCACAGGCGGCGTGTTTGACGAAGTTCGGACCACAGGAACCCTGTCCCGGCGAGCCTCGCCGGCGTGCGCCGCCGCGGAAGGCGCGGGCAGCGCGAGGAAGACGAAGGAGGGCCGGTCCCACCGGTCAGCCTCCGGGTTCGCGCGAGGATTGGTTTGTGGCGCCGGATCTGGTGCGGCTGCGCGGGAATAACCCCGTTGCCCCTGGTGTTGCCGAAATCTGACTGGTCCGAATTAAAACAGTGGGCCCAGCCCAACTATTTGAAGTTTCTATTAGAGAAATAATTCGAGGAATTAGCTGATTTTTACAAGGCCATAACTTTGTGTAGAAAACTCCAAAAAGAGTGAGACCAATTTTGTTGGGTTCCTCATGAGGAGTACTTCAAAGAGAAACCAAATTTTGACTATGAAAATGCCCAGGAATTTCTGTAGAATTGTTTTTATTAAATCCTTTAGGGATTTATTACAGGAGCAATTATTTATGAAATATTCCCAAATTTGGGTATCAAATCCTCTTCATAGATATTGATCTCCAGTAAAAATTTGGGCTTCATTGGAGGTCATTTGCTTGGTCAAATTACCTTCTCAAGTTCAGCCTTTATTTGAAAATTCAAATTTAAACAGAATCTTTTTCAGAACTCCTGTCTAAGTTCAAAAATTCATATCTCTCTGATGGTAGCTCCAAAAATGGTGAAACAAATTTTGTTGGAACCATGGAGACTTACCCTAATAAGATCTTCCACCATTAGCTATGTCAAGCTCCTGATTTGGGCTCCAAAATTCAGATAAGCATTGTACTTGTAGGAATTTTAAAGACTACATTATGCAATGACATGTCTCCAAATTTGGCTCAAATCATCCTTAGAAAGTCAAGTATCCACTGTAAAAATCCCAAAGCCAATTAAGGATTTTAAATAGCAGTAGCTATGAGTAGAAGTCCAATTCTTATAAATCCTTAATACTTATACATGTATTTTATTACATTTCATAATAGTGACCGAAGTTGAGGATACGCCGGAGCCCTTGGACGTCCTCCCACCAGAAGCTGACTTTCCGTTTAACTCGCAACCAGGCAAGCCCCGGTTTGCACTTAAGTAACTTTTATAAAGTTTTCCGTTTGTATCATTTATGTCTAGGTTGAATGTTTGCATTAGAGTTAGGGTGATTGAAACCCCACTTGCATAGCCTCTTTAAATCCTATAAAGGGTTGGGTAGTTTACAAACTTGACGAGTAGAGAATGCCATGCTAATGTATAGGATCTCGGTAGAAGTCGAGTGGTTGGAAGCTACTCGCGAGCTAGTACTTATCATCGGAAAGAAAAGAGGTAGATAATGGCTTGAGTTGTATGAAAATGAGACCCAGCAGGGGGGATAGGATGCAGTGAGCAGAGGTCTCACGTGCGTAGCCCTGCAGGTGTCGGTTGAGGACCGTCCGTGTGCGGCCCTGCTGGACAAGTATCGAACAGTACCGGATGCATACTGGCATATGGGAACCAGGAAACCGATGTAATTGGTTAACCTGGGTGTCGAGGCTTACCCAACCGTAAATAGGAGTGGGTTGAGGGTAGCAAGGTGTAAATCTGCCGGTGGGCACAGTCACGCTCCACGCGGGGACCTCCTACCCGTTACGGATGGACCGGTTCGGCATTTGGGTTGCCTTTGAAAGGTTGTTGCATACAACAGAGTAGGAAGGGGTGTGGAATCACGCTTCTGAAAGTGGGTGTATACAACGTGTTATCCGGGTGTGTCTTGATTGCAATCACCGTCCCTCGCGGTTATTTGAGTACCCGCTTGTTCACTGCGCTGTGACGTAGTAAGAAGTGAAATAAGCCAACTGAAAATGCAGTATTGATCTTAATGTCTTGAATACCTTGATTGCTGTAGATATAGAGCTAATTAAGTTTACATTCCACTTTGGACATCACCACATCGGAGGAAAGCGTTTCTTGTTTGATTGTGGACTTCTGATGTGAGGGCTGCCTAAGGCACATGAATCTGCTGCTATAAAACTGCAAGTAAGGACCAACTTATAGGCGTGTCTTTATTGCAAAACCCTTTCCTATCTTACATACCCTTGCACGTAGAGTTCCAAGCCTAGGGTTGACGGTTAAGACTTGCTGAGCCTTCGTGCTCACGGTTGCAATATTTGAGCTGTTTGCAGGTGAGAGTTATGAGGAAGGTTCCGACGACGAGGCGATGCCCCCGTCGGGGTACACGGCCGAGCTGGAGCCATGCACGCCGCCGTGATCTCCGGTTCCATGCTGCTAGTGTGTAGCGTCCCCAGGCTGGACGGCTACACTTTTGCATAGCTAGGATGAGAGGCTGTATATGTATATTACTTCCGCTGTTTGAATAGGTTTTGTAAAAGACTTCCGCTGTTTTATAACAAAGAAAAGTTGTATGTTGTTCTTTATTATTCTTTTCGTGTGTGCTATTGGGTGCCGCATCGTACGGCACCACCCTATGCGATCCTGGAGTGGGTGAACCACAGGGTGGTCCCCACAGCCGTGGTATCAGAGCCGCACTGGGAATAGCATGCTCGAAAAGAGCCTAATTTTGAAAACTTAGAAGTAGTCGAGTGAGGACTAGTAATTAAGCCCACATAAGGTCTATGATAGTAGTAGTTACTAAGGTGGAAATGCTAACTTATGTGTTATATATTCTGTAACGACGCTCTGACATCAGGTAAGAGGTAAGGTACGCCACCGCAGGCGGATCAATTGCGGTAACTCCCCATACGAGTAATAGTATGGAAGGTTATACCGTGGCTTGGCACGGTAGTTAATATGAGTCTCTGAACCTCTCCATGGTTCTGAGAGCATATGAAAACGCTGATCTCCAGTGTGCTTTAGGCAAAAGTGAGAATACCCCATCGTGTGGTAAGCAACACGATAGTATGCAACTCTTGAACGTTCAATGTTCAATGGGCCATACGCAGCGCTCGCCATCGGCGTGCCTCAACGGTTATGAGGCAGTAGGTGGTATCCGTTGGGTTGATAAAATTCCCAACCGTGACGACCCGTTCGCGCTCTACTCGGGTTCCCCATCGTGTGGTGTGAAAACACGACCATGTACCTTGAGACGTGGCTTGACTCAAGGACGATCCGTATGGCAATGATACGGACCGTATGTTTTTACTATGATATGGAACTGCCTGCAATGTTAAAACCTTTGTGTGCATCATTATTGTGTGTTTTTCTGCAGGTACACTAACCACGTTAGTGCATGACGTGTAGAAACCGTTTGTGAGTGACGACTTTAGTTCCACCATTTGACACGTATATGCCGGAATACCGGTTTAGGATTTTTCTTTGGTGAGGAAACGTAGTACCGACTGCATAAAAGTTTATTTTCAAAGAAAAGAGTCAAAATGAAGTTTAGGATTTCATTTAGGGGTTAGTAAACTCCTATGTTGAACTAAGAGTCAATTGGGAGTATAGATTCAATCTCAAAAACTTAGGAACAATCTCCCCTGTTTTCGGCAGAAATTTTGCTGAAATTGAACAGGGCATAACTTAAGATTGGTTGAACCAATGGAGGTGTGGGATACCATTCTGGAAAGGTTTTGAAGTCCTCTACAGCGTTTCTGTAGAGCTCCAGAACAAAATCTCCCTCTAAAGGGATGAAAATCTCAGATGAGTAGGTACTGTCTAAAAACAGGGCAGACCAAATGCTCTCTGGAATTTTCTGTATTTCAACTAAAACACTTAGTTTCACAGTTTGACGTCCAGTGGCTGTTGTAAAACAGCGAGTTAGAGTCGAAGGGTTTATGCATTTGACATATCACTTTGAGTTAGTACATGTTTGGGTCCAATACAATAGCGAGGAATTACGCATGCTAACACACTTAACATCCCGTGGTGACCCCGATGGTCGAAATGAACTTTTAACCCATAAAGTTCAATACTTTGGAACTCGATCGTATGACACGGTCCAGGGATGTATATGGTGCATAAAGTGTATACTTTATCCATATGTGTGATTGTTATGCGCATTGTTTATCCCATTCTCGCATTACTATTGTATAGACTGGATGAGCTAAACCCACATGTGCTGATCATTTGAATGATCTGAATGCAGAATGGTGCGGACACGCTCAACGCAAGAGGAGGGAGGTCCGAGTCAGGTTCTTGGTGATGAGTCTCCACCTCCGGAGCAAACCACGACGCAGCAGCAACCACCTCCTCCACCACCAGAACTTCCAAGGAATCTTGCGGAGGTTCTCGCCACAGTGCTCGGCTCGCGCGACGAGCAAACCGAGTTACTGCGGATGTTGGTACAGCAGAATGCGTCCCATCAGGGAGGACGCCAAGACAATGGGCAACGCCAGCCCCAACAAAGCTCGTATTCAGAATTCATGGCGACCCATCCACCGGTCTTCACGGAGGCCGAAGAACCTTTGGAGGCGGACAGCTTTATCCACACTCTAGAGGCAAAGTTCGGGCTGCTACGATGCACCGAACATCAGAAGGCGCTGTACGCAGCGCAACAGCTCCAAGGAGAAGCCGGTATCTGGTGGGCGAACTACATCGCCTCCTTACCGGCTGGCCATGCCGTCACATGGACGGAGTTCCGGGAGGCGTTCCGCGCCTATCACATACCTCCCGGTGTGATGGAAATGAAGCTCCAGGAGTTCCTGGCCCTACGACAAGGCGAGAGGAGTGCTCATGAGTACTCCAGGTTGTTCAACCGACTGGCGCAGTATGCGCCAGGATTTGTGGGGATGGAAGACAACAAGCGTAATGCTTTCATCCGGGGCCTGAATTCCAAGATGAAGGTCCATCTCGCCCAGAGCAATCGCGGCACATTCAACGACTTAGTTAATGCCGCGATCCTACAGGAGAATGCTCAGCGCGAGCGCGGTTCTGAAAAGAGGAAACGCAGCGCGCTGACGAGCAGCATTGGTGGGACGCCACAGAAATACCGCATGGTGTATCGATCACCATCCGGTCAGAGATGGAAGCCACCGGCGCGACCGCCTCAGTTTCATTGTCGACAATATAATGCGCCGGGCTTCCGACCAACGTATCCCCCACAGCAACAGCAGCAGCAAAGGATGGTTCCGTGTGCACCTCAGTTTCAACAGCGTGCACCAGGATTCCATCCTCAAGTCGGCGGGACCCCGACACCTTACACGTGCTACACGTGTGGTCGTGTCGGGCACATTTCAAGAGACTGCCCTGAGCCGCGACAGGGCAGGGGTGCAGCACCATATCAGGGTGCTAATCAGCCCCGCAATCAGCCCAAGAAACCAGCACCAAAACCCGGCAACGTCCACCACTTAGCTATCGAAGACGTGCTGGAAGGCGAACCCGTCCTCGCGGGTACGTTCTCTTACCTAGATCATCCCGTAGTCATACTTTTTGACTCCGGTGCCACCCATAATTTCATAAGTCAGTCTTATGTTATTAAATATCAACTGCCTATCGTTCCCACAAATAAATCATATTTGATATGTTCTCCGGGTGGGAAAATAACAGCTGATAGAATGGTCTATAGAGCACCATTACAGTTGGGTGGGAATCTATATCCGACTTCTCTAATCATGTTAGAGAGTCAAAAACTTGATGTCATTTTAGGAATGTCATGGCTACATCGCCATGGTGCTGTGCTTGACATCATTCCACGTGTGGTTCATCTCAATTCTCCACTTCATGAACCACATGTTCTTAATCTTGACCGATCGGTTCAAGAAACCCCAGCCACATATAACACGGAAGCCACGAAACTTGAAGATATTCGTGTGGTCCGTGAATATCCGGATGTCTTTCCGGACGATCTTCCGGGTATGCCACCCGAAAGAGATGTCGAGTTCAAGATTGAACTTGTACCGGGGACGACACCGATCTCACGGAGACCGTATAAGATGGCTCCGAATGAGCTGGCTGAACTAAAGGAGCAGCTCAACGATTTGATGAAGAAGGGTTTCATTCGACCGAGTTCCTCGCCATGGGGATGCTCGGCGCTGTTTGTGAAGAAGAAGGATGAAACCTTGAGGTTGTGTGTGGACTACCGGCCTCTCAACGCCGTCACCATCAAGAATAAATATCCACTGCCCCGCATCGATATTCTCTTCGATCAACTTGTGGGTGCGAGTGTATTTTCCAAGATGGATCTTCGCTCCGGATATCATCAAATCAAGATCCGAGCGGAGGACATCCCAAAGACGGCCTTCTCGATGAGATATGGGTTATATGAGTACCTCGTCATGTCCTTTGGTCTCACCAACGCCCCGGCACACTTCATGTATCTCATGAACTCAGTGTTCATGCCGGAGTTGGACAAGTTTGTGGTAGTGTTCATAGACGACATCTTGGTCTACTCCAAGTCTGAAGAGGAACACACCAAGCACTTGCATATCGTGCTTCAACGATTAAGAGACCATAAGCTTTATGCCAAGTTCAGCAAGTGCGAGTTTTGGATCAGCCAAGTGCCATTCCTTGGTCACATTATTTCTGCAGAAGGCATTGCAGTTGATCCAAGCAAAATTGAACAAGTGCTGAAATGGAAGTCCCCCACATCAGTCCATGAAGTCAGGAGTTTCCTCGGGTTAGCAGGATATTATCGGAGATTCATACCAAATTTCTCCAAGCTTGCTAAGCCGATCACTGAACTGTTGAAAAAGGGGATCAAAATATGTTTGGAGCTCAGCTTGTGAAGAAGCTTTCCAGGCATTAGTGAAGCATCTTACAACAGCCCCGGTGTTAGCTCAACCGGATACAACCAAGCCCTTTGACGTATATTGTGATGCGTCTGGCATCGGGCTTGGCTGTGTATTGATGCAAGGAGGAAGAGTGGTCGCCTATGGCTCACGTCAACTTCGTAACCACGAGCAGCACTATCCGACTCATGATCTTGAGCTCGCTGCTGTGGTATTGGCCTTGAAGATGTGGAGGCACTATTTGCTTGGGAACTTAGTGCACCTCTACACCGACCACAAAAGTCTGAAATATATATTCACTCAAAAGGAGTTGAATATGCGGCAACGGAGATGGCTAGAACTGATCAAAGACTATGAGATCGAGATTCACTACCATCCCGGGAAGGCAAACGTGGTTGCCGATGCCTTAAGCCGCAAATCCCATGTCAACAGTCTGTCCATCACCCCACTTTAAGAGGAGGAGCCGAGTCTGTACTTGGTTCCATATGGGGCATTATATAATCTTGCTCTCATCCCAACCATAAGAGAGGAGATTATGGAAGCTCAGAAGAAAGACATGGGAATGTCGCACATTCGGAGAAGGATGGAGAATGGCGAAATGAAATGCTTCCGAAGAGATGAACACGACACTCTATGGTTTAAAGACCGTATAGTGGTACCCCGTGACATGAAGCTTCGGAAGAAAATCTTGGACGAGGCTCATTTGTCCAAGTATTCTATTCATCCGGGCAGCAACAAGATGTACCAGGATCTGAAAACCAGGTTTTGGTGGACACGGATGAAGAGAGAAATCGCAAAATACGTATCCGAATGTGATACGTGTCGGCGGGTGAAAGCCGACCATATGCGTAAAGCCGGACATCTGCAACCGTTGAACATTCCGGCGTGGAAGTGGGAGGATATCAGCATGGACTTCATAGTCGGATTACCTCTCACGTCTCACAAACATGACTCGATTTGGGTGATAGTCGATCGACTAACAAAGTCGGCTCATTTCATTCCCGTACATACAAAGTACGTGGCCAAGCAATATGCGGAGTTGTATATTGCAAGGATCTTGTGTTTGCACGGTGTTCCCCGCTCCATCATTTCAGATCGCGGTGCGCTGTTCGTCTCTCGGTTTTGGGAACAGCTGCACGCATCGTTGGGGACCAAACTGATCCGAAGCTCCGCGTATCACCCGCAGACAGATGGTCAAACTGAACGGGTGAACCAAGTGCTTGAAGACATGCTACGCGCTTGTGCCATCCACCACGGCAAGAATTGGGACGATCATTTGCCGTTGGCGGAGTTTTCTTACAACAATGGCTATCAAGCTAGCATCAAGATGGCGTCGTATGAAGCTCTCTACGGCCGGAAATGTCGCACACCTCTCAACTGGTGCGAGTCTGGCGAGCGAGTCATCTACGGCATTGAACTTGTGAATGAAGCTGAAGAACGAGTGCGAGTAATACAAGCCAATCTCAAGGCTGCTCAATCTCGTCAGAAGAGCTATGCGGATAAGAGACGCCGCCCTCTCCACTTCGACATCGGGGACCATGTCTATGTCCGTGTGTCTCCGATGAAGGGAATTCACCATTTCGGAGTGAAGGGTAAACTTGCGCCGCGGTTCATTGGTCCGTTCACCGTCATTGAAAGATGCGGACCCGTGGCCTATCGCCTAGAGTTACCAACGTCGCTCACAGGCATTCACAACGTCTTCCACATCTCTCAGCTGATAAAGTGCCTCAATCCCTCGGCTGAAGTCCGCACAGAAGACATAGAAGTTCTTCAAACGGACCTCACGTACACGGAGTATCCAATCCGGATTATCAATGAAAAGACTCGTGCCACAAGAAACCGGACCTTATGGATCTACAAGGTCTTGTGGAGTAACCATACCGCTGATGAGGCGACATGGGAAAGCGAGGACTATTTACGAACATATTATCCGGACTTGCTATCATCATATACCCGGTAAAGTTTATCCCCACTTTACTTTTCTTTTGGAATCTCGGGACGAGATTCTTTTTAAGGGGGGAGGGATGTAAAATCCCCAAAAGTGGTAGCAAGAAAATTCAGCTCATGTACACTTATGAAAAATGAGGGGAATTAAAACCTTGAAGTATAATAAGTGTGAGTTCAAAGTGAGGGTTTAGACTTCCCAAAACTTCCAAACATGGAGATCTAAATGCACAACTTGGATCTTCATAGTCCAAATATTCAACCTTCCAAATTTCAGCTCATTTGGAGGAGTTTTAATATTTGTTTGGGATTAAAAGGAGAAGCCCTCTAATCTGAATTTCAAATTCAGTTTCAAATTCCAATTCCCTCAATTTGAAAATTTGGTTTCACAAATGTGTTCTCCACCTTTGAATGAGCAGCCATGCCAAAAATTGGAAATTTTGGAGCTGGTCTTCTATATTTTTGAGGCAATACAAAGTGGAGAATTCAAACACCTTTTCAAATTCAAATGATCAAACCCCATTCAAATTCTACACCAGAATTCAAACCATTTGAATTCTGCTAATTCAAACTATGACTTGGGGTTGAAGTCAAGTCTTTAATGTTGAGTTGCTGGTGAGAAAATATCAGAAAAAGTTGATTAAACAAAGAGGGGAGGTGGGGCCCATTTGTCAGCCACCCACTGGAGTTGCCGCCTCAGCCGATGGCGGTCGAACAGCGGGAGCGCGCCAGCTCCCGGTTTAACCCGCGCCCGAGGGAGAGCCCGCGCCACCTCCTGCTGCCTCGGTGGCTCAGTTGGATCACGGCAAAGGGTGTGCCGGAGCTGTTTTCCTTCTTCCCCTGCTATAACTCGCGCCCCCGCTGTTTCCTTTCATCCAGAACACTGCCGCCGTTCCTTCCGATCACACCACAGCCTCCAAGCTCGATTGCTTGAGCGCTCCACAGCAAAGAGCATCGCCTGGACGTGCTCTAGCCCTTGCCAAAGCCCCTTCGAGGTTTGCCGGTCCGAACTGCTCGAGAAACGCGGATTGGCGCCAAAGCTTCAAGGTGCCCGGACCTCGCCGTTTCGGCTCTCCGTCGACAGCAGCAACCGGCCACCCTTTCCCCTGACTTCCTATACAAGAAAGGTGCGTGGACATGTCCTGGTTGTGTAGCCGGAGGCCGTTTAGCGTTTGCTAGGACCGATGGCAAGAATTTCACCGTTTCCCCAAACGGTACACCGACGGGTAGTGCGCGGTCTAACCAAAAATTCGTTGTGCTCGGGGTAGCTCCGCGCTAGATGAGCTTAGAGTAGCTCCAGCACATGCTTGCGCATCTTCCCGATGTCCTAGCAGCTCAAACGATCAAGTAGAGATGCCAGGTACCAAGTTTTTGTCGCCGCCGGAGTTTTGCGGGCTCGGGTCGCCGGTGAGGTCCCCTCTCCGGTGGGTTTCAGGGAGAGCGAGCTACGGGTCGAGGATGTCCATGGGACACTGGTGCTTTTGGAGCAAACCCTAGCCCGAATGACCCACTGTTAAGGGAGAGCAAGGTCGCCGAAGTAAGCTTGGACATGGTCGCCGGTGCAAGCACCTTTCCGGCTGTTGTCATCGGCTCCCGACCCCACCATCGTGTTCAGCACGGTGTAGAACTCACAGGCGGCGAGTTTGACGAAGTTCGGACCACAGGAACCCTGTCCCGGCGAGCCTCGCCGGCGTGCGCCGCCGCGGAAGGCGCGGGCAGCGCGAGGAAGACGAAGGAGGGCCGGTCCCACCGGTCAGCCTCCGGGTTCACGCGAGGATCGGTTTGTGGCGCCGGATCTGGTGCAGCTGCGCGGGAATAACCCCGTTGCCCCCGGTGTTGCCGAAATCTGACTGGTCCGAATTAAAACAGTGGGCCCAGCCCAATTATTTGAAGTTTCTATTAGAGAAATAATTCCAGGAATTAGCTGATATTTACAAGGCCATAACTTTGTCTAGAAAACTCCAAAAAGAGTGAGACCAATTTTGTTGGGTTCCTCATGAGGAGTACTTCACAGAGAAACCAAATTTTGACTATGAAAATGCCCAGGAATTTCTGTAGAATTGTTTTTAGTAAATCTTTTAGGGATTTATTACAGGAGCAATTCTTTATGAAATATTCCCAAATTTGGGTAGCAAATCCTCTTCATAGATACTGATCTCCAGTAAAAATTTGGGCTTCATTGTAGGTCATTTGCTAGGTCAAATTACCTTCTCAAGTTCAGCCTTTATTTGAAAATTCAAATTTAAACAGAAGCTTTTTCAGAACTCCTGTCTAAGTTCAAAAATTCATATTTCTCTGATGGTAGCTCCAAAAATGGTGAAACAAATTTTGTTGGAACCATGGAGACTTACCCTAATCAGATCTTCCACCATTAGCTATGTCAAGCTCCTGATTTGGGCTCCAAAATTCAGATAAGCATTGTACTTGTAGGAATTTTAAAGACTACATTATGCAATGACATGTCTCCAAATTTGGCTCAAATCATCCTTAGAAAGTCTAGTATCCACTGTAAAAATCCCAAAGCCAATTAAGGATTTTAAATAGCAGTAGCTATGAGTAGAAGTCCAATTCTTATAAATCCTTAATACTTATACATGTATTTTATTACATTTCATAATAGTGACCGAAGTTGAGGATACGCCGGAGCCCTTGGACGTCCTCCCACCAGAAGCTGACTTTCCGTTTAACTCGCAACCAGGCAAGCCCCGGTTTGCACTTAAGTAACTTTTATAAAGTTTTCCGTTTGTATCATTTATGTCTAGGTTGAATGTTTGCATTAGAGTTAGGGTGATTGAAACCCCACTTGCATAGCCTCTTTAAATCCTATAAAGGGTTGGGTAGTTTACAAACTTGACGAGTAGAGAATGCCATGCTAATGTATAGGATCTCGGTAGAAGTCGAGTGGTTGGAAGCTACTCGCGAGCTAGTACTTATCATCGGAAAGAAAAGAGGTAGATAATGGCTTGAGTTGTATGAAAATGAGACCCAGCAGGGGGGATAGGATGCAGTGAGCAGAGGTCTCACGTGCGTAGCCCTGCTGGTATCGGTTGAGGACCATCCGTGTGCGGCCCTGCTGGACAAGTATCGAACAGTACCGGATGCATACTGGCATATGGGAACCAGGAAACCGATGTAATTGGTTAACCTGGGTGTCGAGGCTTACCCAACCGTAAATAGGAGTGGGTTGAGGGTAGCAAGGTGTAAATCTGCCAGTGGGCACAGTCACGCTCCACGCGGGGACCTCCTACCCGTTACGGATGGACCGGTTCGGCGTTTGGGTTGCCTTTGAAAGGTTGTTGCATACAACAGAGTAGGAAGGGGTGTGGAATCACGCTTCTGAAAGTGGGTGTATGCAACGTGTTATCCGGGTGTGTCTTGATTGCAATCACCGTCCCTCGCGGTTATTTGAGTACCTGCTTGTTCACTGCGCTGTGACGTAGTAAGAAGTGAAATAAGCCAACTGAAAATGCTGTATTGATCTTAATGTCTTGAATACCTTGATTGCTGTAGATATAGAGCTAATTAAGTTTACATTCCACTTTGGGCATCACCACATCGGAGGAAAGCGTTTCTTGTTTGATTGTGGACTTCCGATGTGAGGGCTGCCTAAGGCACATGAATCTGCTGCTATAAAACTGCAAGTAAGGACCAACTTATAGGCGTGTCTTTATTGCAAAACCCTTTCCTATCTTACATACCCTGGCACGTAGAGTTCCATGCCTAGGGTTGACGGTTAAGACTTGCTGAGCCTTCGTGCTCACGGTTGCAATATTTGAGCTGTTTGCAGGTGAGAGTTATGAGGAAGGTTCCGACGACGAGGCGATGCCCCCGTCGGGGTACACGGCCGAGCTGGAGCCATGCACACCGCCGTGATCTCTGGTTCCATGCTGCTAGTGTGTAGCGTCCCCGGGCTGGACGGCTACACTTTTGCATAGCTAGGATGAGAGGCTGTATATGTATATTACTTCCGCTGTTTGAATAGGTTTTGTAAAAGACTTCTGCTGTTTTATAACAAAGAAAAGTTGTATGTTGTTCTTTATTATTCTTTTCGTGTGTGCTGTTGGGTGCCGCATCGTACGGCACCACCCTATGCGATCCTGGAGTGGGTGAACCACAGGGTGGTCCCCACAGGTAAGAGCTGGGATGATCACTTACCGCTGGCGGAGTTCTCGTACAACAACGGATATCAGACGAGCATTAAGATGGCACCATATGAAGCTCTATACGGCCGGAAGTGCCGTACACCATTGAATTGGTGTGAATCCGGTCAACGAGTAACGTTCGGGGTTGATCTTGTCAATGAAGCCGAAGAGAGAGTTCAGATAATACAAGAGAACCTCAAAGCTGCCCAATCTCGTCAAAAGAGCTACGCGGACCAGAGACGTCGACCGCTGCATTTCAAAGTCGGAGAGCACGTGTATCTTCGTGTGTCTCCGATGAAAGGGATTCATCGGTTCGGTGTCAAGGGGAAACTTGCTCCCCGATTCATCGGTCCGTTTGCTATAACAGAGAAGTGCGGAAACGTAGCCTACCGGCTGGAACTACCGGCAAGCCTTGCCGGTATTCACGACATATTTCACGTGTCCCAGCTGCGGAAGTGTCTCAAGTTTACAGCTGCCATCCGCACCGAAGACATCGTCGAGTTGAAGCCGGATCTCACCTACATCGAGCAACCTATTCAGATTATCGACGAAAAGACCCGGATCACCCGGAACCGGACTTTGAAATTTTACAAAGTCCTGTGGAGTAATCATACCCCGGAAGAGGCGACGTGGGAATCCGAAGATTACATCCACAAGAACTATCCGGAACTTTTGTCATAAACCTTGTGATTACCTCCCAACTCATTCTTCTTTTGAATCTCGGGACGAGATTCCTTTTAAGGGGGGAGGAATGTAAAGGTCCCAAAATTATGAATACAAAGAAACACTTATTTGCAAAAGTTGGTTTCACATGTATGAAATTTTGGACTTGTTAAAACTTTTCCCCACATGTGATAACCCACATGAGGGTTTTCTTCACACAAGTCAAATGTTTATTTGAGAACTTGGGACCCTAGAGGGGTCTAAAACAAGGATGGGAAGTTCCCATATGTGTGAGGAAGCAAAAATCAGATTTGGAACAATTTGTTCAAACAAAAATTCAAATGAGAACAACACAATGGAATTCAAAACTGTTGTGCTAAAAATCTCGTTTGCAGCAGCCAAAATACAAATCAGATTTCATATTTGAATTCCTTGGGTCCAAATTAGGGGGTATACAAAGTTTCATGATATATGGAAATAATTTGCAACCCATTTTCCAAAATGGACTTTGAATGACAAAGAATTCAAACACTCATTTGAATTCGGATGAAACTTGCCCAATTATCCAAATTCATACCAGAATTGAATTCCCACAATTGAATTCACTCAACATTCAAACTTGGGAGATATTTGGAGAGGGTATAAGGAGGACTAATCAGTGGGTCCCACATGTCATTGGGAGCAATGAAATTGCAAAAGATCTGAAGTCCACAGTCTCTGTTTTGCTTACTTCCCACGTGAAGCAATCGGCAGAGCCGACAGCGGCGCTCACCGCCTTGGGCGACCGCCTCCCCGCGGGAACCGCCTCGCCCAGGGCTTTATTATCCCCAGTCGGGCTCCTTTTCCCTCTCATCGCCGAAGCCCCGAACCCTCGGCCTGTTCTTCCTCCTCGCGCAAGAAAAAAATCAACCGAGCGCTGCCGCCGAGCTCTCGGTCGATCGACCACCACCTAGCGCTTGAGCCAGCCGCAGCTGAGCAGCAAAACTGCACCGCAGAACACCCCACAACATCCCCGAGCCATCACCGAGCGGATTCACGCTCTCTGCACCGAGAACGGCGAGTTTCCACGGCAGCCGCCATAGAACCGAGAGCAAGTGCTCTCGTGGGCAGCTTCAACCGCGGCTTGTTATGACCGAGCTAGGCCATCTCTGGGCGCGCGCGACGTCCAGGCAACTCACCCCCGAAGCTCAGGATCAACCGTGGATCGTCGGCAGGGAATTTCGAGAATTTCTCCCGATCAGTGCAAAGTATGTTTCCGAGAAATTCCCAGTTGATTATGGTCAAGATAGCCCGAAACTTCGCACACGAGGGCTATACATAAGGACGCACCAGTTTGCTTTTGAAACCCCACATGAAACACACTGTGCACGACGTATTTCCAGTCTTTACGACGGCAACTATGGCGGAAAGGTTCGGGTGCACGGTGAACCCTAATTTAGAACCGTTTCTGAGCCATTGTATTCCCATGTCGATGTTCCTTAGCGTCCGCCGGTGCTCTAGAGCTTGGAAACCGAAGCCTAGAAGGCTTAGGGCGTCGGGGCGACGTCGCCGGACTTCGAACCGTTGCGCCGTCGCGGGCTAGTTTGGGGGCCCTGCCAGCTCGAACAAACCCCACCAGCGTGTTCCTCACGTTGAATTAGGGGCTGGCGGCAAGTTTCAGCGTCAGGGGTTGCCGGACGGCCGATCCCAGAGCTACTCCGGCGAGCCCGGCGGCGGGATCGCGCGGGAGCGGGAGGTAGAAGAAGACCTCGCCGGCCCCACGCGTCAGTCGCACGGCAACAGTGGGCCGGATACTCTGTGGCGCGGGATCAATTATGACAGCGCGGGAAATGAGCCTGTGACCCCGTGTGGCACTCCCTCAGCAGCTGACACGTGCCCCTTGGTCCCACAGTCAGTTTAAACATTTCTCGGATTTATTCAAATTCCAGATTTTTCCCCAAACTTTAGAAGAGCATAACTTTTTCTAGGAACCTCCAAATTTAGTGATTCAAATTGGGTTAGATTCAGATTGACAAACTCTATCCAATTACGCAACCCAATTTGTACGAAAGTCTTTATTTAATTCTGGAAAATTCTTTAAAGATTTTCAGCAAATAAATTTTAGAAGGAATTTGGTTTATCCAAAAATCCTCAAATTTTGCCAGAATATTCTTTAGGGTGTGATTAGACTCCTGTAAAAGTTTCAGCTCATTTGGAGTTGAATTGATCAGGGTAATTCAGGTTGTAAATTCCTGTATTCAAATGAATACAGAAACATTTTCAGAGAATTTCCAAAACTTGTAAATTCAGTTCTGGGAAATTCCTAGCTCCAAAAATCCTAGGAAAATTCATGTAGACTCTATAAACTATAATTGAAATTGTGGTTCACTGAGTTTGACATGAACATGGATGTTACCTCAGAATTAATTCATCTTTGACTAAACACTTAGAGAATTATTCTGAATAAACCATTCCATGAAATGTGCTAAATTTTGGTCCAGAGGACTTTCTTGTGATAAGGAACTCACATGAAAATTCTCAGCTCCATTAGAGCTCTGGATCACCACTGTCATGTGTGATCTCTTAAGGTGATCAACACTTAAGTGGGAAGAAGCACTCAACACTTGATCTTAGTGTTTAAGCCCAACCCAAACCACTAGCACCAGTGTCATTTTAAATTCTTAAACAAAGTTCCAGTTTTAAAACTGTCATTAAATCTTATGAGCAAAAGCTTTTCAATTAAATACATATGCATGATCATATCGTGTAGCATATACGTGAAGAAGGTGATAAGGACTTGAAGTGAAGATCAAGGAGGGAGGAAAACAAGTGGTCAAGCTCCAAGTGATCATCACTAACTGATTGTAACAGTAGTCACCTGCAAAACAGGCAAGCCCCGTTTTGCATTTGAACCGTTTTATAAAGCATTTTTATTTGTAGAGATCATAGCTTTGCATCATTGATTGCATTACGTCTAGATGATATTGAGAACCCCACTTGCATGACCAGAAACACCTAAGAGAGAAAGGGTAGAATAGCAACTCCCCGAGGGAATTTGGCTACGCTAATGTTAGTAGGAAATGTCCGGTAGAAGACGAGTAGTTGGAATCTACTCGCGAGTTTAGGGCTGGTGTACTTGGAACGGGTCCAATTTAGAGAAGATGAGGAAAGCTCACGCATAAGAAATGGAGACCGGGCAGGGAGATTAGATGCAGCAGGTTGCAGGCCGTGCGTGCATAGCCCTGCCTGTGTCGGTTAAGGCCCGTCCATGCTTGGCCCTGTTGGACAAGTTTGAGTTGTGTACCGGGCGCATACTGGCTATATGGGACCCAGGAAACCGATGTACCTTGGGAGATCCATAGTGGAACTTTTCCAACTGCCTTAGGCTTTCGGCGTCAGGGTAGCAGGAGGTACCTCGCTCAAGAACATACCACAGCGGGTATGTACCTTGAGGGAGCTTGCGTACTCGGGGCAGTTGGACTGCGTCCAATGTGGAAGATCTTGGGAAAGGTGGCCGTGTACAACGTCAGTCGAGGTTTCTGCCGGCAACTCGGAGTACGGGTGTACGTGTCGTGTAGTCCGGGCGTGTACTGATTCGAATCACCGTCGCTCGCGGTCATATGAGCATACTTGCCCACTGCGTCTTGACGTAGTAACAACTGGAATTGTTTATCTTTGAACTTGATAAGGCTGTGCTATAACTTGTATTGCAACCATGATTGAATTAGAGATAGGCTCATTAAAGTTTACTTTCATTTTGTGCAAGGAGCATCGCAACAAAGCGTTTCTTGTTTGATTGTGAAGTTGCGATGCTTTTCGGCTCAAGGTCTGCACAATGAGGCTTAAAATATGAAAGTTAAGGATCAACTTTAGGCGAGTCCTTTATGAAAATCTAGCCGACCCAATTGTAACCGTCGTGCATGTAGAGTTTCTTGTTTAGGAGAGACGGGTCAGACTTGCTGAGCCTATGTGCTCACGCTTGCTATATAAGTGGTTTTGCAGGTTAACAATGATGCTGAAAAGAAGGTTGTCCGGTGAGACTCGGGGACTCCCGAGTCAGGTAACACATGGAGAACCCAGCCGCTGCTGCTTGTCTTCGTGTTGCTAGCGAGAGGAGTCCGCGGGCTGGACTTCATCTCGAGTGCTTTTAGTTATTCGACGTGAGTTGATATAGACTTCCGCTGTAGTTACTTGATGTAAAGTATTTACAAAGAAAAACTTGTAAGCTTCCGCTATTTTTTTATGTAATACATTGTTCCTCACATGTGTGCTGTTGGGTGCCGCACAACACGGCACCACCCAATGCGATTCCCGGGCGAGTGGCCTGTCTCGGTTGACGGGTCCGCCTCATTTCATGCAAATTCAAGTGAACTATAATTTATTACATGGTTCAGAGAGTATGCATGAATTTTCCTAGGATTTCTGGAGCTAAGGAATGGCCAGAACTGATTTTCCATGTTTTGGAAATTTCCTGTAAATGTTTCTGTATTTATTTGAATGCAGAAACTAAAAATCAAAATTACCCTAAGTAAATCAACTCCAAATGAGCTGAAACTTTTACAGGAGTCTCCTAATATCCTAAAGACTATCCTGGCAAAATTTGGGGATTTTTGGATGATCGGGGATTTTATTTTTTCTGCCACTTACACGTGGGACCCGCCGGTCCTTCTTCCTCCTCGGCCCGCCCCCTTTTCCGCGCCGCCCCCTCGCCGGCAACTCATCGGGGCTCGCCGGAGTCGGCTTCCCGGCCGTCTCCCGGCTCGGTACTCGCCGCCTGGGGGTTTTCAGCCACGAGGAATTCAACGGTGTGGTGCATTCGGGCTGCCGGCGACCGGAAACCGGTCGGCGACGTGCGCACACCTCGATGAGGCTTCGGCACCGTGGCCCGAGCACACTAGCCCGCCAAAAGCTCGGGGAATTTGCTCTACAGCACCAGTGAAGGTCAGGCAAGCTCGGCATGGCCTCAAACTGGCTAGGAAATGGCGGCAACTCGGTTGTCACCGTGCGCCCGCGCGTTCCCACTATAGCCGCCGATCGGAAAGCTTGGAATTCGTCGCTAACCCAAGGTTTCTAGCTAGGGTTGTGAAGGGGATCGGATCGCTAGCCAGTCTAGTTTATTTGTGCATGATTTGATGAGCTAAGAACGAACAACAAATAAGAATTTTGGGTTTTCATACCGGATCATCGGTCTGGGGCCGTTGGCGATATTTTTCTGAATTCTCGCTCGGTGGATCACCGATTTGCTTGAGGTTTGGGGGTCAGCAGAAGGGTTCACCAGCGCGTCCGGAGGTGGCCTTGCTTGGGCATGGAAGTGCCTGGATTAGGCTGTCCACGAGCGCCCCAACTCTCGGTGAAGTGAAATCGCTGTGGCGACGAGCCGATTTCCGGTCGGGGAGGCAGCAACTCGTGGGATGCTGTACTTAGGAAGTGGAGGACGAGCTCACCGCGTGGTTTCTTGGCTTGGCTGGCCTCTGCACGCTCGGTTTCCTTCAGTTCCCGGTCGATCGCCCGAGGCGGCAGCGTCCTCGGTTCTTTTGTCGCGCGAGGGCAGAAAGGCGGCCGAGGTGTCGGTGATGAAGCAAAAGCCCGCACGGGAGGAAGGGTAGGCGTCCAGGCAGCTCTCCAGCATGCTGCTTTGGTGAAGAGGTGGCAACCACGTGCGCTCGGTGGCGCCGGGAGCGACTTCGGCAGCTCGGGTGGAAACCAACACACCGAGGCAGACTTAAGCAGTAAGTCATCACCCCCCCTCCTCTATGACAAGTGGGGCCCACCACTCCCCTCAGCACCAAAAGATCTCCAACTTTTAACACCGTGCAAATTCAGCTGTGAGGGGTCCAAATTCAAAAGCCAATTTGCCATTTGACAATTTTGCCACAGTTTCAAATTTAAATTCGAATTTGGATGGGATTCACAAGTTCCTTTGATATCCCTATCAAAGCACCTCCAAATTTGCTCCAAATTTGCCTCCTACACAATTTGAACCTGGAGAGTTTGAATATGCCCTCTGATCTTTGAGTTGGTCATTGCAAATACAACCTTTGAAACAACAATTTGAATTTTCTCTTTTGAACATGCCCTCCTTCTTTTTGAAGTGCACCTCTTAATTCAAAGTTTTATTGCACATGCCAACACTTTCATGAGGAACACAAAAGTTTTTGTAAGTCCCATTTCTTGTATTCAAACTCAACTTTATTCATAGCTCAAGTTTTCTATTTACAAGTTTTGGGACTTTTACATTCTTCCCCCCTTAAAAAGAATCTCGTCCCGAGATTCATGATTAAGGACCAGGTGGAGAGGACAACTACTACATATAAGCCTCTAACAACTCCGGATGATTGCGCTGCAAATACTCCATGAAGTTCGTAGCTTCTTGGGTTTGGCGGGGTATTATCGGAGGTTCATCCCGAGCTTCTCAAAAATCTCCAAACCTATGACGGAGCTACTGAACTTCATGGACTGATGTTGGAGACTTCCATTTCAGCACTTGATCAATCTTGCTTGGATCAACAGCAATGCCTTCTGCTGAAATAATATGTCCAAGAAACGGCACTTGGTTGATCCAGAATTCACATTTACTAAACTTTGCATAGAGCTTGTGATCTCTCAGGTGTTGAAGCATATGCAAATGTTTAGCGTGTTCCTCTTCAGATTTGGAATAGACCAAGATGTCGTCGATGAATACCACGACGAACTGATCCAGCTCCGGCATGAACATCGAGTTCATAAGATACATAAAGTGAGCCGGAGCATTGGTCAACCCAAATGACATGACAAGATATTCATAGAGCCCATATCTTGTCGAGAATGCTGTTTTCGGGACATCTTCCGCTCGAATCTTAATTTGCTGATATCCCGACCTTAATTCCATCTTGGAGAAGACTTTAGCACCCACTATCTGATCGAAGAGGATATCAAATCTTGGTAGTGGATACTTGTTCTTTATGGTCACAGCATTCAAAGGACGATAATCGACGCATAGTCTCAGCGTCTCATCCTTCTTCTTCACAAATAAAGCTGAGCAACCCCATGGTGATGAACTTGGACGAATAAACCCCTTGTCCATCAGATCCTTGAGTTGCTCCTTCAATTCTGCTAACTCACTCGGAGCCATTTTGTAGGTTCTCCGAGAGATCGGCGTGGTTCCCGGTATCAACTCTATTTTGAACTCCACCTCGCGCTCAGGTGGTAAGCCTGGAAGATCTTCGGGAAACACATCCGGATATTCACGGACTACCGGAATGTCTTCTAATTTGCAAGCCTCGGCATTACATACTTCTGGGTCTTTGGAAACCACTTTGCCGAGATACAAGGTTTGACGCCCGTGAAGTGGAGAGTCCAAGTGAACACTCCTGTTCTCGATGTCCAGAACGGCCTTATGGAAGGTCAACCATGATATTCCCAATATGGCATTGATTACTTGGTCTTCGAGCATGATGAGGGTGGTAGGATAAATTTTTCCACCCAAGCAAAGTGGTGCTCGAGAGACGACTTCATTAGTTGATATATCTCCACCTGGCGAATGAATAATGTATGAACCTTTGGTGATTGTGGTGGATACCTGGTCCCGGATTACCGTTGCCCGGCTAATGAAGTTATGTGTTGCACCAGAGTCGAACAAAATGACAACCGACTTGTCATTTAAGGTGAACCTGCCGGCAAGAACAGGTCCTCCTTTTGGCAGATCATCGACTGACACATAATTAACTGTCCCCACTTTGGACATAGCTTTTCTTTGCTGCCCAAGATCGCTCTGTGGAACTGGACCCGCAGTGTGACACCCTCATCTCGGGTGTCAGCACATGTTCATGTTTTATGAAAAAGAAAAACATTTTAAGAAAAGTAGGAACAGAGACGAGTATCAAAAGGATAGCCAATAAAGCTCTCCGAGAACACCGAAGGCAACTTCCACGGCCAGCAGACCACGTGGCATGTTCGGAGCTCATCCCCGAGAAATTTGGGAGAGGTCCGCCGCTAAACTAGCTACGTGGCAGGCTCGGGGGTCACCTCCACAATTGGAAAGAGGTCCGACCCTGTGGGACACGTGCTGCCCGCGGAGCTAGCCTCTGCGGAAGAAGCAAAGGCATTTTTCATAGGACACGTGTCATCCTCGGAGCTAGTCCTCGCGGAAATAAGAGGACCAGTCGCGCGGGATACGTGTCAATCTCGGAGCTCATCTCAGAGAAGTCCGGATCTATCGAACACGTGTCACCACCGGAGCTTATCTCCGGAAGGTCCGTCGCAGCTAAACACGTGTCGACCTCGGGGTATGTCCCTGAGGAAAGGAGAGCGGAAAGACCGGCACCCATACGTGGCGTGCGCGGAGCTCACCTCCGAAGAAGAGGGAGGTCTCGATCGATTGACACGCGGCAACCGGAGCTCGTCTCTGCGGATGAGAAGATACCAGGCCCGGAGGACACGTGGAGCTTCCGGAGCTCATCATCACGGAGGTAACGAGTTCTGGAGCAGTTGTTACGCGTAAGGACACAGGTACGCAACAGAAACCGATATAAAATCCACGATGGTTACCGAAGATAAGACGTCAGGATCTAACAAAGATCTGAATAAGACTCTTATTCGGGATTCGATCAGATTAGGACTCTTCTCTTCCCAATTATAAATAGAACCGAAAACCTCTGGCCGAAACCACGAACTTCTCTTTCAACTCCTGAGCCGACGACTTAGAGCCCTAGCCCTAACTCGCCGAGCAAAACATCGCTGAAGCACAACAAGGGAGATCATCGGAGGAGAACCAAGCGGTCTGAGGAGGATCCCGAAGACAAGAAGAACGTGAGGTAGGACTTCAATACCACCTTACGACATCATGTTGTTCATCTCTTTGCGTCTGTTCTTCGATTCCTTTCGAACAGAAGCCTTGTCGTGGGCAGAACACTCGATGATCAGTTTGATCTAAAGACAAGATCATCGCCACGTTCATCTTTGATCTGAACACCTCTGACCATGCAAGACATGCAAGAACACCAAATCAATCTAATAGAACTAATCGTAGGATAGCATGCATGTGCATCATCACATCTAGTTTAGGGTTTGTGCATGATATTGATTGCTGTGAATTTGTATGCACGTGAATCCTACATAGCAGGATAAACTCAGGAAGCTGTCTACGACGAGCTGCAGCAACAAGGTTTTGAGAAACAAGAACAACCGGAACCGCAAGAACAAGGCAAGTGCTCCTTGACCATGTTGATCCTATGTTTTGGGTAAAACTATTTTGTTTTGCGAAAAGGTGTGTGTGCTGAGTCAAACATGATGGGAAACCTTTTTATAGGAGTTTACTAGTTTTGGTTAAACCACCCTTGTCGCCTGAGAAGTTTATGAGTCGGGTATGGTTTTTGCTTTATGCTTCGCTGAGTCTCTGGGATTGGGAAGCGAGATAGATGTGTCTAGCTAACTGCACTCGTACTGATAATAAGTAACTAATGAGGTTAATGAACATGGATCGGAGGGAGATCTAGGCAAGCCTGGGTTTGTGTATGAGGTAGCATGAGATGGTGGTTTTACTTGCCGTAGATCTAAGGACCGGTTCATGCATGCACATGCCAGGATAACAGTGCCACCACAAGGCCAAATATGGGTGCGGCTTAGCTGAGTAATTAGGTATGTTGCTAGAGTGTTGTGGACTGTGGAAGGCGCGGGGAATGGGAGTCGAGTGAGGACTGCCCTGGGAACTGCATGGCACAAGAGGGGGCCCGTGGGTGGGAGAATTGGAGATTCTAACCTGCCGGTGAAACCTTAGTGAGTCCATACATCTAGTAACCCCTTTGTAAAAGCTATTTTGTGATCTCTTGACCATACACCGACGGATGTGTACTGGTATAATGGAGGTTCTGCAGTCGCCGACGGGTGACAAAATCACAAACTTGTGGGTAAAGAGGTACAAACTCTGCAGAGTTATTAAAACTATCATGATAGCCGAGCTTACGGTCACGAGCACCTGGCTAAACTGCCATGATTAGATGGGATGGTTACTGGAATGGTTATTGGGAAGGTTCTTGGTTATGTTTATTGGTTATGGTTTGGTTTGGGACTGTTGAGTCCGGGAGGTGAGATGGTTGTATGACTGATGAGTCATATGAGATTGGTCTCGGTGCGAGACGAGGTTGTTTTATGAGGTGAGATGGTAGTGAATACGAGGAGGTATTCGTGAGTATGAATAAAAGATTGGTTAATGTTCGGATGGAACACGGGAAGTGATGGAGGTATGTTGGTAATTTAATACATGTTGGGATTACATTTAAACTTAAGTTGTTGTTTTATCATGGTTTTTACAGAACTGCTTTTCTGCAAATAAACCTTTTATGCCTACCTTGTTTATGAGCTGCATATCATGTGTTTTTCCGCACTTGCTGAGTACATCATTGTACTCAAACTTGCATTATTATTTCTTCATCAACAGCAAGAGAAGACTACTATGAAGACCGAGTAGAGCATTATGGCGTGTGATCTGTTCTCAACCTTGCCTGTGGAAGGAGTGGAGATGGAGCCACTTCTGCTTAGTTTTGCTTCCGCATTAGTTTTTGCTTCCGCATTAAAATAAAGACTTCTGCTGCATAGAAATAAGACTTCCGCTGTGAGCATGAGTCCAAGACTCATGAGGTATTGTAATAAACTCTGTTATTCGTGGTAATATATAATCTGAATTCAGTTTGTGGAACGTATGTGTATGTGTGATGAACATCCTGGGCACACATATGCATTAGTTCTCGGTTCTGTGGTTTTCCACAGAATTGAGGGTGTCACACGCAGACACATTGTTGCTGCTCGGTTCAGTGGCTTTATTGGGCTTAAGATCATTGTCAAGCTGAAGTGGGACAGCACTTGGCTCAGCTGAGAAATCACATTGTTCATCTTCAACCTCTTGAGGGTAATAATATTCTAGTGCACCTTGTTGATACTGAGGTGCATAAGAAACAAGTTGCTGCTGCGGTGGAGGTGAATAAGACCTCTGTGGAGTAGAAGAGTCGTCACACTCCCAGAATGATTGCGCCTCTTGTGGAATCTCTCGACCGGAAGGTGAACGCATTACCAACCGATACTTCTGAGGTAGACGATTGTCTTCATCTTGTGATGAGTCCCTCTCCCTCTTTTCTTTGAGGTAAAGGTTGGAATAATATTCTTGAGCAATAGCACAGCTCACGAACTCATCAAAATTCTCTTGGCTAACTTGAGCAAATTCACATCGCAGCCTAGTGGTCAGCCCTCGATAAAAATGATAACCCTTCATGGCTGGTGATTTCACATAGTCAGGGACATATTGAGCTAAGCGATTGAATTCCTTCGCATACTTAATAACACTCATGTCCCCTTGCTTCAGACTCCAGAACTCATCCAGACTGGTTTGCATTATGCCCGCAGGGATGAAACGAGCACGAAATGCAGCCTGGAACTCCGCCCATGTGACACGATGCCCTGCTGGTTGAACAGCAAGGTACTCTGCCCACCATGCTCCAGCAAAGCCGTGAAGCTGTTGAGCGGCATATAGAGTCTTCGAGAATTCATCACATCGGATCAACCCAAGATTGGACTCAATGACACGTAACCAGTGATTTGCTTCACAATGGTCAGCCGCCTCGGAGAATACCGGCGGTTGTGTCGCCAAGAAATTCAGATACGTGCTCTGGGTTGGCATGTGAAGTTGAGCTTCTCGATCTATGCCTTGCTGAACTAGAGTTTGAAGAGTTTCATTCATTTTGGCCATAATTTCCGCCAATCCGGTTGGCGATGGCTCTTGTGATGAAGTCGAGTCATTCCCACCTCGACTTGAACCTCCAAGCTCCATTTGAGAATGTGTACGTACCATACTGCACGAAATAAAATTTTGAGTCAATCAAAATTCTATCTCAGTAGTAAGTAAAGATAAGCAAAACATGAACATGTCATGAACTTTATTAAAGCATAACCACATTCATGTTTAAACAAACCTTAAGTACGCTAAGCTAATCAGCGGGACTACCCTGACCAGTTCACACAAACTCCAAATTTTACTCAAGTTATCAACAGATTCTTGACTTGAGTTCAATACCAAAGTTTTAGTAAACTTTAGTAGCTTTCCAACAAGTACTCATAGGCTCCTTACAGATTTTTCTAAAGGAAGTTATGGCTTAAAAACAGAAAGGTCCAGAGAGGTTTTTGCTACTGTCCTGGTTTGAACAGTTTGCCTTCAACTGGACATTTCACCAACTTAAATTGTGATTTTGCTCTGGAGGTCTACAAAGAGATTGTAGACCACTTGAAAATCTTTCCAGAACTGTATCATACACCTTAATTGGGTCAATCTACTCAGAGTTATGCTCTGTTAAAGTCCAGCAAGAATTTCTGCCAGAAAAAGAGCACTCTGTTTTTGAAAACTTGGACACCTAGTTATACTCTCATTTGAATCATAGCTCAAAATAAGTGTTCAATAACTAATACTTGTTTCAAACTTCCATTTTTAGTTGCAAGTTAATTCCTGAATCATTTCTTCATAGGGAAGAGGATTATATGTTTAGTACGGTGTCGATGCACCGTAAGAATATGTCGGTACTACGTTGCCTCACCAAAGAAAATCCTACGCCGGATCATACCGGCATATACGTATTATCAGTGGCACTAAGACGGTCTCTTGCACACGTGTACTACACGGGATAAGTACGTGGTTAGTACCTGCAGAAGAACACTCAATAGTGGTGCACTCAAGGGTTGTTTCATCTCAGGCAGTTCCATATTTGAAAGTAAATACAAACACCCGTATCATTGTCATACGGCCGTCCTTGAGTTAAGCCACGTCTCAAGGCACATGATCGTGTTTCAACACCACACGACGGGGAACCCGAGTATGTCATGAACGGGTCGTCACGGTTGGGAATGTTATCAACCTAACGGATACCACCTACTGCCCTGCAGGGCACACCGATGGCAAGCGCTGTGTATGTCCTCCTGGGCTACTTCCAGACGAACACACTATCGCATTACTGACCACACGATGGGGTCTCCACTTACTTGCCTAATGCATGCTAGGGATCAGCGTTTCATATGAACTCAGGAACATGAGGAGTCCAAGAGTTTCATATTGACGTCTCACACAAAGCTGTGAGACCTAGCCCTGAACCACTTTCCTCGTCAGGGGAGCTAACCTAAATTGAACCGCTTTCGGTGGAGTTCCTTACCATTCTTACCAGAACGTAGGTGCGTCGTTACATAATGAAAGTTCAGAATTAAAACACATATGTTAGTTTTGCCACTTTAAGTAACTACACTACTATAGTCCTTATGTGGGCCTAATATCGTTTCCTCACCGTATCCTAAGTTTTTGCCATAATACAATCCTTATTCCGTGCGCTATTACCAATGCGGCTCTGATACCACGCTGAGGGGTCCCGGTCCCGATCACGGGACCGTGCCGCCTCGCCCGAGGAATTGCATTGGGTGGTGCCGTGTTATGCGGCACCCAACAGCACACATATAAGGAACACAGTATTAAATAAATCAAAAGTAGAAGCTTACAATTATTCTTTGTAAATAATTTACTTAAAATAGCTACAGCAGAAGTCTATAAACAGCTCACGATGAATATCTAAGAAGCACTCGAAAAGAGATCCAGCCCGCGGACTCCTCTCGCTAGCAACACGAAGACATGGCAGCGGCTAGGTTCTCCAAGTGTGACATGACTCAGAAGTTTCCGAGTCTCACCAGACAACCTTCTTTATAGCGTCGATGCTTACCTGCAAAACCACTTATATAGCAATAGTGAGCCCAAAGGCTCAGCAAGACTTAACCGTCTCTCCTAAGACATGAAACTCTACATGAGAGTAACCTAAGACTTAAGCCTGTCGTTTGCGAAAAGACTCGCCTACGAGTTCATCCTTAACTTTCAGATTTTAGCCATAATAGTAGTGACCTTGCGCCCAGCAACATTGGAACTCCACAATCAAACAAGAAACGCTTCATTCCAATGTTGCTTGTCCCAAGGTGAAAAATAACTTTAGTTTGCTCTATCTCTACTTCAAACATAGTTTTCATGCAATTTATAATTAGCATAACAGCATTTAAAACTTTGCAAACTATTCCCACACAACTTGATTAACTACGTCACAACACAGGGAGCAAGCGGTAATCAATAACCGCGATGGACAGTGATTCGAATCAAACACTACCCGGATAACTCGACACATACGCCCGCCTCTGAAGACCCAACTCTGACGTCCTTCACTACGTCGTATGTGGCCACCTTTCGCTGGACACTAAACTGTAGAACCGGTCGCGCCGTCTCGGGCTCATAGGTCTAACGAGACGATGTGTTATGCCTCTACAATCCAGTGAACCTGGTACATCGGTTTCCGGATTCCCATATGTCAGTAAGCATCCGGTACACAACTCAATACCTGCTCCTCGGTGCTGCACACGCATCGGTCCTTAACCGACACAGGCAGAGCTACTTGACCAAGACCTCGTCTTGTCGCTGCCTAACCATCCTGCCCGGTCTCATCTTTGGAAATGTAAACTTTAGTTTGCCCTATTTTTCCATCTACACCCAGGTAGTCCCGTCTATAGCTCGCGAGTAGATTCCAACTACTCGTCTTCTACCAGATGCCCTAGTCTAATTAGCATGGCCTTATTCTATAACGATGACACCATTCTAACCTTGACCTCAGGGTTCATTTTTGGTTATGCAAGTGGGGTATAAAACAACCTTGACCTAATGCACATACAAACTATGACTAATAGTAGTGAACAACGGAAAACTTTAAAAACAACTTAGATGCAGACCGGGGCTTACCTTGGTTTTGCAGGTGACTTAAGTCAGATAAGATGAAGTTAGTTGCTGATGATGACTTGAAGCTTAAACCTTGCCTTCTTGCTCCTTGATCAAATCTTCACTTATCCACGTTTAACCACTACACGTTATGAATATGTATACATGTTTAATTATAAAACTTTTGCTAACAAGTGCTAAAGACAAGTTTTAAAACTGGAACTCTGTTTAAGAATTTAAAATGACACTGGGGGTGGTGGTTTGGGTGTGTGTCTAAGCACTATCAAGTGAGAAGTGAGGTTCATCACTTGGGTGGTGATCACCTAATGAGGTTGAACAGGACATAATGATCCAGGGCTCCAATGGAGCTGGAAATTTTCTTGTGAGTTCCTTGTCACAAGAAAGTCCTTTGGACCAAAATTCAGAATAATTCACTAAGTAGATCACCCTGAACAATTCCCTAAGCATTTAGCCAAACAGGAATTAATTCTGAATATTGGCACTTTCATGCAAATTCAAGTGAACTATAATTTCATACATGGCTCAGGGAGTATGCATGAATTTTCCTAGGATTTCTGGAGCTAAGGAATGGCCAGAACTGAATTTCCAAGTTTTGGAAATTTCCTGAAAATGTTTCTGTATTTATTTGAATGCAGAAAATTAAAATCAGAATTACCCTAACTAAATCAACTCCAAATGAGCTGAAACTATTACAGGAGTCTCCTAATATCCTAAAGACTATCCTGGCAAAATTTGGGGATTTTTGGATGAACCAAACTCCCTCTAAAATTCTTTTTCTGAAAAGCTTTAAAGACTTTTCCAGAATTGTCTATTGGTTTTCATGCAAATTGGGTTGCATATTTGGATAGAGTTTTTCATCCTGAATCCAACCCAATTTGAATCACTAAATTTGGAGTTTCCTAGAAAATGTTATGAGGTTCTAAAGTTTGAACTAAATCTGGAATTCAAATTAAATCGAGAAATGTTCAAACTCTGCCTGTGGGTCCACCCCACACGTGTCAGTTGCCCGAGCTAAGCCACACGAGGCCACAGACTATTTCCCGCGCTGTCGCAAAGGATCCCGGGCCACAGCTGATCGGGGATTTGATTTTTTTTCTGCCACTGACACGTGGGACCCACCAGTCCTTCTTCCTCCTCGGCCCGCCCCCTTTCCCGCGCCGCCCCCTCGCCGGCAACTCGTCGGAGCTCGCCGGAGTCGGCTTCCCGGCCATCTCCCGGCTCGGTACTCGCCGCCTGGGGGTTTTCAGCCACGAGGAATTCAACGGTGTGGTGCATTCGGGCTGCCGGCGACCGGAAACCGGTCGGCGATATGCGCACACCTCGGTGAGGCTTCGGCACCGTGGCCCGAGCACACTAGCCCGCCAAAAGCTCGGGGAATTTGCTCTACAGCACCAGTGAAGGTCAGGCAAGCTCGGCATGGCCTCAAACTGGCTAGGAAATGGCGGCAACTCGGCTGTCACCGTGCGCCGGCGCGTTCCGGCATAGCCGCCGATCGGAAAGCTTGGAATTCGTTGCTAACCCGAGGTTTCTAGCTAGGGTTGTGAAGGGGATCGGATCGCTAGCCAGTCTAGTTTATTTGTGCATGATTTGATGAGCTAAGAACGAACAACAAATAAGAATTTTGGGTTTTCATACCGATCACCGGTCTGGGGCCGTCGGCGATATTTTCCCGAATTCTCGCTCGGTGGTTCACCGATTTGCTTGAGGTTTGGGGGTGAGCAGAATGGTTCACCAGCGTGTCTGGAGGTGGCCTTGCTTGGGCGTGGAAGTGTCTGGATTAGGCTGTCCACGAGCGCCCCAACTCTCGGTGAAGTGAAATCGCTGCGGCGACGAGCCGATTTCGAGTCGGGGAGGCAGCAACTCGTGGGATGCTGTACTTAGGAAGTGGAGGACGAGCTCACCGCGTGGTTTCTTGGCTTGGCTGGCCTCTGCACGCTCGGTTTCCTTCATTTCCCGGTCAATCGCCCGAGGCGGCAGCGTCCTCGGTTCTTTCGTTGCACGAGGGCAGAAAGGCGGCCGAGGCGTCGGTGATGAAGCAAAAGCCCGCACTGGAGGAAGGGTAGGCGTCCAGGCAGCTCTTGTAACACCCCAAAATTTTGATTCAAAATTCTAAATCCTGTTAAGAGGGGGATTTAAAAATTTTTGGACGTGTTGCATGTTTTGCAAAAATTCAAATTCAAACTGGAATTCAAATTAAACTCAAATCAGAAAAGAAATAGAAAAAGAAAAAGAGAAAACAGAAAAAAACCGGCCAGTGGGCCGAAACCCACCAGCCGGCCCACCCAGCCCCCGCGCCAGCCGCAGCCGCGCGCGCTGCTTCCTTACACTGACAGGCGGGGCCCACCCGACCGTCGTCTACCTCGCGACAGCACCGGACTCCCTCGCACCCGAATCAAAACCGATCGGGATTTCGGCATATCCCCGCTGAATTCTGTTCGTAGGCAACGCGGACATGATCTAAACCACCCCGCCGCCCTCCCCCGTCTATAAAAACCCCCGCCTCGTTCTGTTTTTCCCACGCGATCGGCTGATTTTCCTCCGGTGAGAACCGAGACTTCTCCGGCGAATTCTGGCGGATGTAAGCTCGGAAATTCCGATCTAACTCGCTGGGCTTGATCCACCGCGTCCGGGGAACATTGCAGGTGCAGAAAACTCGGTGACTTGCGGTGTAAACACAGCGCCGACGAGCTTCGCCGTGGTTTCGCCTCGGTTGTCGTCGCCGATCACTTTCCAGGACCTCCGAGCTCAAGAAAACCCCCGAGGTGAGATCCCCGACCTCCCCTCTACCGATCTATGCCATAAAATCACAGTTCTAGGAAGAATTCTCGAAGATCCGAAAGTCTCCGGCGAGATCGCCGCTTCCCGCCGCCGTGCGCCGCCGGCAGCGCCGCCCGCGCTCGATCAGAGCGACGTGGCCGCTTGTGCGCCGTTTATTTTAAATCACACGGTAGGGTTTAAACCCCCGCGTACCGGTTCAATGTTATAATCTCGGCCGTCGGTTTAAAATTGGACGGTCCACGTCAGCCCCGCGTTATAAAGACTGGAAATCTTACGTGCTACCCCCTGGGGTTCTTGGGAAATAAGAGCTAGCCCCGGAAACTTCTGATCTAGCCCCTGGAACTCCAGAAAATCATGTAAATTCATTTAAAAATCAGTTTTAGCCCCTGGGCTTAATAAAAATTAGGAAAAACACCTCTGATAAGTGTAGCTAGACCCCTGGAAATTCTAAAAATAATATTATAGACCCTGTAATGGGGTGAGTTTACCTTTTTAGCCCTGTATAGTATTTAAATTAGGAAATTGAATATGTGGCTAGTGTTTAAAAATTAAAAAGTGGGACAAACATATTGTCATAATTAAATTAAAAACTTTCTCAGTATTTAGAAAACTTTGGAGTGAGATAAAAACATATTTTGGGCTGAGTTGACTCTGTTTAATTTATTATTCACATTTAGGGACACAATTTTAAGTAATGAATAGTTTTAGAAAATAAGGAAAATAATTGTAAAACAGTTTACATCAGAGGAAAAGGTCAAAAATATATTAGTAAATATTTTAGATCAGAACCTATTCTGTTTAGATGAGGTGTCTTGTTATTTTCATAATAAAGTTCACATTTAGGCATAGGAAATAAATCTGAAAATATAGCAACTAGTAAATGATAAATGGAGTTCTAAAATCCAAAGGATTCAGT
The DNA here is from genome assembly GCA_030760725.1 of Neostapfia colusana. Classification (NCBI taxonomy): domain Eukaryota; kingdom Viridiplantae; phylum Streptophyta; class Magnoliopsida; order Poales; family Poaceae; genus Neostapfia; species Neostapfia colusana. The sequence goes on from JASWHV010000003.1 coordinate 90,447,565, forward strand.
TTAAGGTTGGTAGAAATTGTGAAGACACATATGGAGAAGGAAAATACCTTTCATCCATACTTGGTAGCTAAAAGGTGTAGTAATTGAATATAAGGAATTTATTTAAATTAGAAACTCATATATATAGTATGCAAGCATAAATGTGAATACAAAAGTAGGAATCATATACATATGATTAAAAGTGTATGCAAGACACAAATCAACACACATAGAGTAACCACAACACATATAATGGTGAATGACTTTCATAAATGTGAATGTGTGGTTTGTATGAAGTGGAAGTGTGAACTATGTCTTATGGATTGTTGTTTTTCTTTTGTTATGTGTCATGGTATGATGTAGAACCTGCTCAAGAGCAAGTTATTCCTTTCCAAGACCAGGACTACCCATTTCAAGAGAAGCAAGAAGGAGGCAAGTGTCCTTGACCACTTTGATCCTATGCTAGGATGTGTAGATAGAATTATTTGCATTGTCAAGATTAAATATGAAACCCATGCTAGGAAGTTTCCCTAGAATTTCATTACCTTGTTTCCTTGTAGCTTGGGTTGGGATTTATTTTATCATGTCATTTATTATTATGCATATGCTTAGCCATGCTTAGAATGGGATGTTTGGGGTATGAGATCATCAGTTTATTTTACCATACTCTTGAATGAGATATTGTGAGTTATGTAGAGGTAGGGATCAAGGCAAGTTGGATGTTTTGGTTGTGTGCTGGGTGCACGAGACTCGGGTTTGTGTTTACTACTTGCCTGGATCCTAAGGACCGGTTCATGGAGCATGTAACCTGGCTTTACCGTGCCAACCACATGCTGAGATGGGGCAGCTTGGCCAATTAATTAGGTGTATCCCCGGCGTAGTATGGGTGTGTTGGATGGTGCGGGGAATAGGTGTCAGCTGGACTACCATATGAACCGCAAGGCTCAAGAGGGGGCCACTGCAGCGGGGTTGGAGCCTCTTGTATGCTGTTAGGGGTGAAACCTCAGTGGGCCCACGCTCGTCGGGAATCCCTTTGTAAAGGCTTCGTAGTGATCTCCTGGCTACACACCTGGGAAGTGTGAATGTGGTTCGTAGCCACTGGCATAATGGAGGTTCTTTTAGTCCACCCGGCAACGGGGGATGAAATCACTACATGTGGGTACAGTGGTACAAACTCTGCAGAGTCAAAAACTGTCATGACAGCCGTGCTCACGGTCAAGAGCGGCTTGGACTTATTCATGATTAGAGGATTGATGGTTTTGGAAGTTGTGGATGTTAAGCGGGGAGCTTGACATTGGAAATGATGTTATGGTTATTGGATTATGATGATGGGATGGGAGATTGGGACCATTTCACTTGTGTAGTAATGTAGGTGCTTAATAAGCTAAGGTGATAGGTATTAAGTGCGTAGTGCTTTAACCATGAGTTCAACCTCTCCTTGTTCTAACCATGCATGATATAATTTTCCCACACTTGCTGAGTACCATTGGTACTCAACCTTGCATATTTTGTTGGTTTATATTGCTGCTCAGGTCAAGATAATGAGGTGGTATATAATGACCAAGACTTTGGACCCGAAGAAGGTTTCTAGGTTCGTGGAGACTCCGGGCAACGCCTGTGATGGAGCCCTCAAGAATAATATTCCGCTGCTAGTTTATTTACTTGTGATGAACTTATTATTGTCCATGGAGACATTTGCGAATGTAAGACTTATTTATATTTGACACCTGGCTTGTAATAAATGATGCTTCACTATTTGTCATCACATGTATGAGAAAATGATCCTGGCATACATGTGATATTCACTTGGTTGTTTCTTCGGAAAAACCGGGTGTGACAGAGGTGGTATCAGAGCCAAGGTTGCCCGTAGGAACGTGGACCTAGGTAGAAATGGACGTATTTAAGGGCCCTATTTTCTTAAAAACTATTTTACAAAGGTGTGGATTGAAAAGTGTTATTTAAATGGGTCACTTTCTTCATCTTACCCCAACTTTCATTCAAAATAGGATTTTTGTTTGAGAGTTTATCTAACCTAATTTTAAATTCTTTTTGTTTTAGATGGTTCGCATGATTCGCACTGCTTGCAAGTCCACAGGAGGGAGAGTTCCCGTAGTTGCCCTTGCCGAAAGAGAGGAGAGCCGTCCGGTGATGTACCTTTCCTACGGATTGGCAGTAGGAGGCTTATTGCGCCGTCTTTGGCATATGCTCGAAGCCGCCGACAACACGGGCAAGCTAATCATCCACTATAACTCCACCAGGACCATCCGTGAGAAGAGGGAATAATGGAGCTCGGAGATGAGGATTATACACGAAAATCAGCTGCTTAAGATTCACCACTCTCCAGCTTGTCGAGCAACACAGGTCGATGCGGAGAAAGATGTCACCTGGGAGGCCATCACCTGCCAGAGCCACATCTATCGTCGCCACTTGGACAAAACTGAGTACATGTATGTCCTCCAACGTGAGAGTGGTACCACGGAGTACAAGTACCCACCAGTGCAGCAAGGGACTTCCCATGAGCACATGGACTTGTGCTTGGAGGATGCTGCTATGCTCAGCACTCGACTGCAGGAGTGTCAACAAGAGCTTCAGGATGTCCGGGACACCCTGAAGGAAACGGAGGCGTTGCTGCGAGCCTGCTTAAAGGCGAGAGAAAGAGGAGATGGGAATGAACTGTGTGTCACCGTGAATGATACATGGACTCCTGACTCCCCGGATCGCCGAGCGATCAGGCGTCGTCGCACTTCTCCACCAGCAGCCTCCCCACCCAAAGCAGAGTCAGAAGGAAGCCGAAATGATGAGGAAGATCCCGAGGAGCCAGCTCAAGAAAACGAGTAGTGTAGAGTCCCTCCCTTAGTCAGCAAGATGTCGAATAGGCGAGTCGTTAAGTTAAGTTAATGGTGTGATAATGCTTGGTGTGTGACGTGAGTTGTGGAAGCCATGAGCAATTGTCCACAGCCTCGTCTTTAGATTGTTTTGTTTTGGTGTGTGAACCCACATGAAATAATATTGCATTTATTTTTGTGTGAAAAGTGAACCCTTAGAGAAGAATTACAAAGCCTCAACACTTCAAAGTACAAACAAATGAAAGTAGTAATATGATACTAAATGCTTTCAAATTAACATTGGTTGATTCTGCCAGATGGCCGGAAGAGGAAAAGGAACGTGCTGCCAACCCCGCCAACAACAACGATGAGGCCTGCAACCCTCATCTTTCTGGAAGCCAAGACAGGGTGGTCGCCGTGAGGGAGTTGATCCCATCCACCAAATGCTGGAGAATCAAAATCAGCTCATCCAGAACTTGACTCAAGTGGTGGCCAACTTGCATCAAGTTCCACCTCCACAAGCTGCACCACGCCAACCAAGGTTGAGTGAGTTTCTAGGAACTCAACCTCCAAAGTTTGCAAGTGCTGCTGAACCTCTGGAGGCAGATGATTGGCTGAAGACCATTGAAAGTAAGATGAGGATCATACAATGCCAAGGGTATGAGAGGGTGCTGTTTGCCTCTCATCAATTGCATGGACCTGCTGCTGATTGGTGGACCGCCTACGTGGCCGCCCATCATGACCCTGAGAACATCATTTGGGAAGAGTTCAAGCGTAGCTCCGCAACCATTACATCCCAAGAGGTGAACTCAAAAACAACAGGAAGGAGTTTTTGGGACTGCAGCAGGGAAACATGACGGTGAGGGAATACCTCACTAAATTTACTCAACTATCCCGTTATGCCCCACGGGACATAGAGACTGATGAGCAGAAACAAGATTGTTTTGTGGAAGGACTTACCGCAGAGATGCAGTGTGCAATGTCCTCAAATGAGTATGAAAGCTTTCAAAAGATGGTGGACAGAGCGTTTGTGGTAGAAAGGAAGCTGAAGGCCTTGGAAAATGAGAACAAGAGGAAGGCCAGGTGGTCACATAAAGCCTCAGGGAGCAACACCCGCCCACGTCTGATGCAGCAACCTGCCGGGCAAACAAACCGTGCTGCGGTACCCTACTCAGCACCAAGGGGGTACAACCCAAACTACAGGCCTCCGGCAGCACCAGCACATCCAAAACGTCAGTTTGTACAGCAGCCTCGCCCCGCATATCCACCTCGACCAAGCAGTGCAAGGACCCCCGAACCAACCCCAAGACAACAAAGGCCAGGCACCTAAGGTTGGGGTGCAATGTTTTAGCTGTGGTGAAGTGGGGCACTACGCCCATAAATGCCCAAAGAAGAAGCCTCGCAGCCACAACAGCAGAATGTAATGAGAGGACGGGTGAACCACGTCACTATGGAGGAAGCACAAGAGGCACCCGACGTGGTAGTTGGTAAGTTTCCTGCCAATTTACACCTTGCAACCCTGCTGTTTGATTCTGGTGCTACCCACTCGTTCATTGCTCAAGGGTTCGTTAAGAAGCATGACCTAGCAACCACACAAATGAACCATATGCTAGCTGTAAACTCTCCAGGTGGAGAAATAAGGACAAGACAAGTGTGTCCCAAAGTGAACCTAGACATTAATGGGGTAGTATTTACTGCTAACCTCATAGTGATAGATTCACAGGGAATAGATATTATTTTGGTTATAGATTGGTTGACCAAACATAAAGGAATCATCCATTGTTCGACCAGAACGGTGGAACTAACTCACCCTAGTGGCACAAGAGTAAAGTTCATAACAATACACGAGCCTAGGAGGGACATTAAATTAAATTAAGTTGAGGTGAAAGTTGAGGAAATCAGGACCATCAGGGAATATCCAGATGTTTTTTTGGAGGAGTTGCCAGGTATGCCTCCCGATCGTGAAGTGGAATTCGCAATTGAGCTAGTACCTGGAACAGCCCCGATATACAAGAGACCTTATCGGATGGACTCCAAGCAGCTGGAAGAACTCAAGGATCATTTGAGAGAATTGTCGGAGAAGGGGTATATTCATCCTAGTTCCTCACCATGGGGAGCTCCGGTGATATTTGTGCCCAAGAAGGACGGAACCCAAAGGTTATGCGTGGATTACCGTGACTTGAATGAGGTAACCATCAAGAACAATGTAAAAGTCCCAAAACTTGTGAATAGAAAACTTGAGCTATGAATAAAGTTGAGTTTATATGCAAGAAATGGGACTTACAAAAACTTTTGTTTACTCATAAAAGTGTTGGCATGAGCGATAAAAACTTTGAATTCAGTTTGAATTAAGAGGGTCACTCCCAAAAGAGGAGGGGCCATCTCCAAAGAGGAAAATGCAAACTGAGGTTTAAAAAGTTGTATTTGCAATGACCAACTCATAGATCAGAGGGCATATTCAAACTCCCCAGGTTCAAATTGTAGAGGGGGCAAATTTGGAACAAATTTGGAGGTGCTTTGATATGTGTATCAAAGCTACTTGTGAATTGTCATTGAAATTTGAATTCGAATTTGAAACTGAAGTAAAAATTTCCAAATTTCCAATTGGCCTTTGAATTTGAGCTCTTCATAGCTGAATTTGCCATGTGCCAAGATTTGGAGGTATTTGTGAAAGTTTTGGAGATAAGAAAGGGGGTGGGCCCCACATGTCATAGTGACATTTAAACTTACCCTCGAAGCAATCTTGCTGTTTCCCTCGAGCGGCCAAGACCTTCCTCCGAACGACACCGGGGCGCCACCGAGGCCACCGCCTCACCCTCTTTCACGCGCTGGCGACCAGTTTACCGCCTCCCTCCCTACCTCGGCGTGATCTTTTTCCTCTGAACCGAGCCAACGGTGTTTCTTTTCCCCTCCTCGCGCCCGATAAACCCTGAGCTCGCCGCCGCTTCGGGTCCGACCGGAGGTGCATGCCAAACCAGCGCGCAGCAACTTCTGAGCCGCAAAACGGCAAGGCCTGATCGTCCTCCACTCCCTCAGCTCAAGAGCAGTCCGGTTCCGGCCTCCCTTCCCTAGCAAAGCTCGTTCCCGTGGCAACCGAACTGCACAGCAGATCGTCGCTCCTGTGGACAGCGGAGTCTAGCGCCTTTCACGGCCAAGCAAGGACATCCCCGGACGCGCCAGCGAGCCCTGCTGCTTCCACCCAAACCACAAGGCAAGCCGTGAACCACCGAGCAAGAATTCGGAAAAACTTCGCCGGCGGCCACCGGGCGACGTTCTGGTATGAATTCTCCAAATTCTCATTCCTTTCTCATCTTTAGGTCACTAAACTGTGCTCAAAGGACCTAGACTCGAGGACGACCTGATCCCCTCCCCAATCCTGGCTTGAAACCCCATATTAGCATATCATTTTGAAGTTTCCGGGCGGCGATCATGGCGGGGACCCTCGGGCGTATGGTGAACCCCCACTTGCCGCCATTCCCTAGCCAGTTCGAGGCCATGCCGAGGTTGCCTGACCTTCACTGGTTCTGTAGAGCAAATTTCCCGAGCTTTTGGCGGGCTAGTGTGCTCGGGCCAAATTTTGCCAGGATATTCTTTAGGATAGTAGGAGACTACTGTAAAAGTTTCAGCTCAATTCGAGTTGATTTAATTAGAGTAATTCTGATTCCAAGATTCTGTATTCAAATGAATACAGAAACATTTTCAGGAAATTTCCAAAACTTGGAAATTCAATTCTAATCATTCCTTAGCTTCAAAAATCCTAGGAATATTCATGCATACTCCCTGAGCTATGTATGAAATTATAGTTCACTTAGATTTGCATGAAAGTGCAAGTTTAATCAGAATTAATTCCTTTATGCTTAAATGCTGAGGGAATTGTTCTGGGTGATCCACTTAGTGAAATGTTCTGAATTTTGGTCCAGAGAACTTTCTTGTGACAAGGAACTCCCGAGAAAATTCCGAGCTCCATTGGAGCCCTGGATCATTAGTGTTCTGTTCAACCATTAGTTGATCCCCCACCCAAGTGATGAACCTCACTTCTTACTTGATGATAGTGGTCAAATACACACTTAAACCACCACCCCAGTGTCAATTTAAATTCTTTAACAGAGTTCCAGTTTTAAACTTGGCTTTAGCATTTGTTAGCAAAAAGTTTTATAATTGAACAGGTATGCATATTCCTAACGTGTAGTGATTAAACGTGGAAGAGTGAAGGAGAAGGTGAACTTGGATCAAGGAACAAGAAGGGCAGAAGTTGAACTTCAAGACATCAGCAACTAACCCCATATCACCTGACTTTAGTCACCTGCAAAACCAAGGCAAGCCCCGGTTTGCACTTAAGTTGTTTTTAAAAATTTTCCTTTGTTTACTACTATTGGTCAAGGTTTGTATGTGCATTAGGTCCAGGATGTTTGATACTCCACTTGCATAACCAAACATGAACCCTGAGGTCAAGGGTAGAGGTGTGTCATCGCTGTAGAATAAGGCCATGATAAATGGGCTAGGACAGCCGGTAGAAGACGAGTAGTTGGAATCTACTCGCGAGCTTTGTTCCAGGACCACATAAGTGGGGATTGGAAAAGGTAGCAAACTAAAGTTTACGTTTCTAAAGATGAGACCGGGCAGAGGGGTTAGACAGCGACAAGACGAGGTCTTGGTCGAGTAGCTCTGCCCGTGTCGGTCAAGGACCGAAGCGTATGCGGCCCTGGGAGCAAGTATTGAGTTGTGTACCGGATGCTTACTGACATATGGGAATCAGGAAACCGATGTACCAGGTTCACTGGGTTGTAGAGGCATACCACATCGTCTCGTTAGACCTATGAGCCCGATACGGCGCGACTGATTCTACAGTCTAGTGTCCTGAGAAAGGTTGCCACATACGACGTAATGAAGGACGCCAGAGCTGGGTCTTCAGAGGCGGGCGTATGTGTCGAGTTATCCGGGTAGTGTTTGATTCGAATCACCGTCCCTCGCGGTTATGAGTACCGCTTGCTCACTGTGCTGTGACGTAGTTAATCAACTTGTGTGGAAACAGTCTGCAAAAGTATAATTGCTGCTATGATTATGTTAAGTTGCATGAAAACCATGTTTGGAGTAAAGATAGAGCTAACTAAAGTTATTTTCTACCTTGGGGCAAGTAACATTGGAATGAAGCGTTTCTTGTTTGATTGTGGAGTTCCAATGTTGCTGATCGCAAGATCATTATTAATATGGCTAAAATTTGAAAGTTAAGGATGAACTCGTAGGCGACTCTTTTCGCAAATGACAGGTTTAGGTCTTAGGTTACTTTCATATAGAGTTCCATGCTTTAGGAGAGACAGTTAAGTCTTGCTGAGCCTTTGTGCTCACTCTTGCTATATAAGTGGTTTTGCAGGTAAACATCGATGCTATAAAGAAGGTTGTCCGGTGAGACTCGGGAACTTCCGAGTCATGTCACCCTTGGAGAACCTAGCCGCTGCCATGTCTTCGTGTTGCTAGCGAGAGGAGTCCGCGGGCGGGATCTCTTCTCGAGTGCTTCTTAGATATTCATCGTGAGCTGTTTATAGACTTCCGCTGTAGCTATTTTATGTAAATTATTTACAAAGAACAGTTGTAAGCTTCCGCTTTTGATTTATGTAATACTGTGTTCCTTATATGTGTGCTGTTGGGTGCCGCATAACACAGCACCACCCAATGCGATTCCTCGGGCAAGGCGGCACGGCCCCGTGATCGGGATCGGGCCTCCTCAGCGTGGTATCAGAGCCGCATTGGTAATAGCACACGGAGTAAGGATCGTATTATGACAAAAACTTAGGATACGGTGAGGAAACGATATTAGGCCCACATAAGGACTATAGTAGTATAGTTACTTAAAGTGGCAGAACTAACTTATGTGTTATAATTCTGAATTTTGATTCTGTAACGATGCACCTACGTTCTGGTAAGCATGGTAAGGAACGCCACCGAAAGCGGTTCAATTTCGGTTAGCTCCCCTGACGAGGAAAGTGGTTCAGGGAAAGGTCTCACAGCTTGGTGTGAGACGTTAATATGAACTCTTGGACTCTTCATGTTCCTGAGTTCATATGAAACGCTGATCCCTAGCGTGCATTAGGCAAGTAAGTGGAGACCCCATCGTGTGGTCAGTAACGCGATAGTGTGTTCATCTGGAAGTAGCCCAGGAGGACATACGCAGCGCTTGCCATCGGCGTGCCCTGCAGGGCAGTAGGTGGTATCCGTTGGGTTGATAACATTCCCAACCATGACGACCCGTTCATGACATACTCGGGTTCCCCGTCGTGTGGTGTTGAAACACGATCACGTACCTTGAGACGTGGCTTAACTCAAGGATGGCCGTATGACAATGATACGGGCGTTTGTATTTACATTCAATTATAGAACTTCCTGAAATGAAACAACCTTTGAGTGGACCACTATTGAGTGATCTTCTGCAGGTACTAACCCCGTACGTATCCCGTGTAGTACAAGTGTGCGAGAGACCGTCTTAGTGCCACTGATAAAACGGATATGCCGGTATAATCCAGTTCAGGGTTTTGTTTTGGTGAGGCAACGTAGTACCGACATGTTCTTACGGTGCATCGACATCGTACTACACTTAATAACCTCTTCCCTATTAAGAAATAATTCATGAGCTAACTTTCAACTAAAAATGGAAATTTGAAACAAATATTAGTTATTGAACTCTTATTTTGAGCTAAGATTCAAATGAGAGTATAACTAGGTATCAAAGTTTTCAAAAACAGAGTGCTCTGTTTCTGGCAGGAGTTCTTGCTGGGCTTTAACGGAGCATTACTCTGAGTAGCTTTAACCAATTAAGGTGTATGATACAGTTCTGGAAAGATTTTCAAGTACTCTACAATTTCTTTGTAGACCTCCAGAGCAAAATCACACTTTAAGTTGGTGAAAAGTCCAGTTGAAGGCAAACTGTTCAGAACCAGGACAGTACCAGAAACCTCTATGGACCTTTTATTTTTAAGCCATAACTTCCTGTAGAAAAGTCCTTAAGGAGCCTATGAATACTCGTTGGAGAGATACTGAAGTTTACTACAACTTTGGTATTGAACTCGAGTAAAGAATTTGTTGATAACTTGAGTAAAATTTGGAGTTTGTGTGAGCTGGTCAGGATAGTCCCGCTGATTCGCTTAGCGTACATAAGATTTGTTTAAACATGAATGTGGTTATGCTTTCATAAAGTTCATGACATGTTCATGTTTTACTTATCTTTACTTACTACTGAGATAGAATCTTGATTGACTCAAAATTTTGTTTCGTGCAGCAGGGTACGCACACATCCTCAAATGGAGATTGAAGGTTCCAGTCGAGGTGGGAATGACTCGACTTCATCACAAGAGCCATCGCCAACCGGATTGGCAGAAATTATGGCCAAAATGAATGAAACTCTCCAAACTCTAGTTCAGCAAGGCATAGATCGAGAAGCTCAACATCACATGCCAACCCAGAGCACGTATCTGGATTTCTTGGCGACACAACCGCCGGTATTCTCCGAGGCGGCTGACCATTGTGAAGCAAATCACTGGTTACGTGTCATTAAGTCCAAGTTTGGGTTGATCCGATGTGACGAATTCTCGAAGACTCTATATGCCGCTCAACAACTTCACGGCTTTGCTGGAGCATGGTGGGCAGAGTACCTTACTGTCCAACCGGCAGGGCATCGTGTCACATGGGCGGAGTTCCAGGCTGCATTTCGTGCTCGTTTCATCCCTGCAGGCATAATGCAAACCAGTCTGGATGAGTTCTGGAGTCTGAAGCAAGGGGACATGAGTGTTATTGAGTATGCGAAGGAATTCAATCGCTTAGCTCAATATGTCCCTGACTATGTGAAATCACCATCCATGAGGGGTTATCATTTTTATCGAGGGCTGACCGCTAGGCTGCGATGTGAATTGGCTCAAGTTAGCCAAGAGAATTTTGATGAGTTCGTGAGCTGTGCTATTGCTCAGGAATATTATTCCAACCTTTACCTCAAGGAAAAGAGGGAGAGAGACTCATCACATGATGAAGACAATCGTCTACCTCAGAAGTATCGGCTGGTGGTCCGTTCACCTTCCGGTCTAGAGATTCCACAAGAGGTGCAATCATTCTGGGAGCGTGACGACTCTTCTACTCCACAGATGTCTTATTCACCTCCACCGCAGCAGCAACTTATTTCTTATGCACCTCAGTATCAACAAGGTGCACCAGAATACTTTTTCCCTCAAGAGGTTAAAGATGGACAAGGTGATTTCTTAGCTAAACCAAGTGCTGTCCCACTTCACATTGACAATGAGCTTAACGTCGATGAAGCAACTGAACCGAGCAGCAACAATGTGTCTGCGGGTCCAGTTCCACAGAGTGATCTTGGGCAGCAAAGAAAAACTATGTCCAAAGTGGGGACAGTTAATTATGTGTCAGTCGATGATCTGCCAAAGGGAGAACCTGTTCTTGCCGGCAGGTTCACCTTAAATGACAAACCGGTTGTCATTTTATTCGACTCTGGTGCGACACATAACTTCATTAGCCGGGCAACGGTAATCCGGGATCAGATCTCCACCACTGTCACAAAAGGTTCATACCTTATTCATTCGCCAGGTGGAGACATATCAACTAATGAAGTCGTCTCTCGAGCACCACTTCGCTTGGGTGGAAAAATTTATCCTACCACCCTCATCATTCTCGAAGACCAGGGAATCAATGCCATATTGGGAATATCATGGTTGACCTTCCATAAGGCTGTTCTGGACATCGAGAACAGGAGTGTTCACTTGGACTCTCCACTTCACGGATGTCAAACATTGTATCTCGGCGAAGCGGTTTCCAAAGACCCGGAAGTATGTAATGCCGAGGTGTGCAAGTTAGAAGACATTCCGGTGGTCCGTGAATATCCGGACGTGTTTCCTGAAGATCTTCCAGGCTTATCACCTGAGCGCGAGGTGGAATTCAAAATAGAGTTGATACCGGGAACCACGCCGATCTCTCGGAGACCATACAAAATGGCTCCGAATGAATTAGCGGAACTGAAGGAGCAACTCAAGGATCTGATGGACAAGGGGTTTATTCGTCCAAGTTCATCACAATGGGGTTGCTCAGCTTTGTTTGTGAAAAAGAAGGATGAGACGCTGAGGCTATGCGTCGATTATCGTCCTTTAAATGCTGTGACCATAAAGAACAAGTATCCACTACCAAGAATTGATATCCTCTTCGATCAACTAGTGGGTGCTAAAGTCTTCTCCAAGATGGACTTAAGGTCGGGATATCATCAAATCAAGATTCGAGCGGAAGATGTCCCGAAAACAGCATTCTCGACAAGATATGGACTCTATGAATATCTTGTCATGTCAACACCACACGACGGGGAACCCGAGTATGTCATGAACGGGTCGTCACGGTTGGGAATGTTATCAACCCAACAGACACCACCTACTGACCTGCAGGGCACGCCGATGGCAAGTGCTGCGTATGTCCTCCTGGGCTATTTCCAGACGAGCACACTCTCGCGTTACTGACCACGCGATGGGGTCTCCACTTACTTGCCTAATGCACGCTAGGGATCAGCGTTTCATATGAACTCAGGGACATGAAGAGCCCAAGAGTTTCATATTGACGTCTCACAACAAGCTGTGAGACTTATCCCTGAACCACGTTCCTCGTCAGGGGGAGCTAACCGAAATTGAACCGCTTTCGGTGGCGTTCCTTACCATGCTTACCAGAGCGTAGGTGCGTCGTTACATAATTGAAATTCAGAATTAAAACACATAGGTTAGTCTTTGCCACTTAAAGTAACTAAGCTAATGTAGTCCTTACTTTGGCAACTACTGAATCCTCACCGTATACCTAAGTTTTCCCGTAATGCAGTACTTAAGTACTGTGCTATCCCCAATGCTGCTCTGATACCAGGCTGTGTCGGACCAAAATCAGCTCATCCAGGATCGCAGAGGGTGGTGCCGCGCGATGCGACACCCGACAGCACACGTCATAAGAACACATTATATTACATGGGAAAACAAACTGAATGTACAAAGTAGTACACTTCTCTGTTACAAACTAGGGTTTTTATTACACAGCGGAAGTTTCTTTTGTACAACTCACGCCCGCCTATCTAGCAAAAGTCGGTTGCCCAGACCTAGGGCAACCCACACTAGCTGCACGTCTCAGCTCAGCGCGGCGTGTACGGCTCCCACTCAGCTGTGGTCCCCGACAGAGGGTAACCCTCGCCGGTGGACTCGTACTCCGAGTCCGTGGGTGGCTCCTCACCTGAAAAACACTTAAGCAGCAACCGTGAGCACGAAGGCTCAGCAAGGCTTAACCGACTCACCTAAGCATGAAACTCTACATGAGGTGTACCATGACATAGGATAGCAATGTTGCAGCAAATGGACACGCCTACAAGTTCATCCTTAGTTCATCTTTTAGCAACAAGTTAACAGTTCAGGAAGCGGAAATTTAGTAAGCAATATTTGGTGGCAAACATGTAGCAATACAATGTTATATCATATCAGCAGTATTGAATCACCATATTTCATACATTAGTCTACGTCACGACTCAGTGACCAAGTGGTACTCTTCACCGCGAGGGACGGCGAATCGACTCGATATACACCTGCAGGGAAACCCAAAGAGCACGTCACGTACGCCCATCCGTGGAGCTGCACAGCACGCCCACTAGATGTCGTACGGGACAACCTTTCACCCAACAGCCCAAACGTCGAACCGGTCGCACCGAAACGAGCAGGAGGTTCCCCACACGGAGCATCTCTCTATGCCCGTTGGCAGATTTCCACCTTGCTGCCCTCAACCTACACCTATAAATCGGTGTGCTATGCCTCGACGCCCGGAGGTTTAGGCTACATCGGTTTATCGGGGCCCATATATCCGATATGCCTTCGGTACGTTCAAACTTGATCAGCGTGGGCCGCACACGGATCGGTCCTCAATCGACACGGACAGGGACGCACACACAAGACTCTCTCTTGCTGCGCCCTAACCCCTGCCAACTCTCATTTTCATTACTAAAGTGATCTCACATCACTCCACCGAAGCAGTGTGTCCCAAGCCTATCTCTCGAGTAGATTCCAACTACTTGACTTGTACCGAAGTCCTATAAAACATTTAAGCATAGCCTGTCTACTCGAGGTCCTAGACACTACCGTCACTCTTAGGGAGAAATTCTGGTTATGCAAGTGGGGTTCCATCCATCCTATACCTAATGCACATACATACTTCACATGACACAGGTAAACAAAGTAAAAACTTATAAAAAGGTTAATGCAAACCGGGGCTTGCCTTGTTGCTGCTGGTCAGGAGTCAGTTCTTCCTCTGGAAGCAGGAAGTTGAGAACCTCCGGAGCTTCCTCGCCTTCAGCGAGTACACGTTATTGAAAGACTACATGTAAATTTAAATGCAATGTGTGAACTTGAATACATAATTGCTAATAATTCTAGCTAGCCCTCCCCTTTGGTTCTCAAATTTTTATGGTGGATTGGTAGGGTCCTAACCAGAGTTGTGACCAAGTTTTATTTGAAACACAGTTCAATTGAACCTTGTACAAATAAAAGCCTATTTGGTAAATCTTTGAGCCTCTAAGTAATTCCAGGGTTTTTCATGGCTCCCACCCTTACTTTCTGGAAACTAGAATTTAGGATGGTTCTAATGGGGTTGGTTTCATGTCATTTGAAGAACTCTACAGAAAATTATGCCCTAATTATGATTTGAGAAAATCTGAAAAATGTTTCGGTACATTTTTCTATTTTCTCAGGGCAGTTCTCTTAATCACCCCATTAGGGTAACTAAATGAACTTGGATGAGTCTGAAAATTTTACTGGGATTCAGGGATTTTCCAAAAACCTCTCAGACAAATTTCAGAATTTTTCATAAAGTAGTTCTCCAGATAAAATTCCCAACACTCTAAACTTTAGGGATTTAATTCTGGAAAACTGTTCACTTTCATGAGCTGAATTTGGTATTGCTGGAAAGTACTTAGAATTATGAGTTCAGCAAAATTTGGTTCATCGAATTTGGAGTTTCCTAGCCAAAGTTCTATTCATTTGAAGTTTGAACTAAACTGGAAATTCGAATAAAATTTAAACTCTGCGGGTGGGGTCCCCCGGCTACGTGTCAGCTTCTCAGCTAACCCACACCGGAGCCCGCAGAATCACCCACGCAGCCACACGGGATCCCGGTGCCGCAGCAAATCCTGAGCGCTCTCAGCAGAGACTGACACGCGGGGCCCGCAAGGCTTCTTCAACCTCGCACTCCCGCGGCTCCCCGCCGCCCACCTCGCCGGAATACTCGCCGCCGGGCGTTATGCTGCTCGACCTTCGACGGAACTTGCCACCTGTGCCTAACTCGACTCGGAGAACACGCTGGTGCCCTCACCTGAGCTTGACAACGGCCGGAACAGGGCTCCCGACGGCAACAGCGGCCGGAAGCTCACCGGCGACGTCGAACTCGGCGTCCCCTACACCTTTTTCGATGCTGTTTGCTCGGGGAGCTCCGCTGACACCCGCTGATCACGGATATGGGCACCGATCTCTGTTAAAACAGCTGCAACTATGTCCTCACCGGTGACCTAGACCGGAAATCGGTGCCGATGCAAAAAGCTCGAAGAACATCGCCCCTACTCGATGAAATTCGATGATTTCTGATCCCAGAGACGCGTGGGCGAGTCTAGATCATGTCTTTAGCTCTGCCTAAGGAGTGGTGGCTTATTTGCTCCAAATTTCTGGATTTCTCACGGTTCGGTTCTAAACACCCCGACGCACTAATCCCTCAATTACTTTGCCGATCGTGCGAGAGAGAGAGCGAGGTCGGTACGGTCGTGATCAGTACCTCGAGGCGGTTCTTTCTTGTGTTGCTCACCGGGCACGAGAGCGCCTGTGCTGGCCGGACGCCGGCGATCAGTGATGTTGGCGTTCTGTGCTCGCGCGGAACCGAGAAAGAAGCTCGGTCGGGTGGGGGGGGGTTCTTGTTTGGGAAACAGGAGGAAGGGCGGCGTGGGCTGTGCGCTGGCCTTTGAGCCACGGTTTTGGCACCGTAAGGTGGCCATTTGCTGCCTTGGTGGCTCGCCGTCGCTCCCTGCCTTGCGCGCGAAGCCGAGACCCGGCTGCAACAACCGACTGAGTACTCGTGTGTGCAGCTGACATGTGGGCCTCCCCTTGTCTTCTTTTTCCAAATTTCTTTTCTGGTTTTTGCTAATTATCCCACCAGCTACTCACAATTTAATGTGAGACTTAGCCCCCAAGTTTTGGTTCAAATTTAAGTTCTCCAATTTGAAATCTGGTTGGTCCAATTTGCTTCATATTTAAACTGAATTTCAAATTCAGTTTTGAATTATTGCATATTTGGCTCCCGACAAGATGAACTCCAATGGGGATGAAATTTGGTGGGCTAGCTCCAAAAAATGTGCTCAGTTTGAATATGAAGCTAGCTTTTGAATTTGGGTGATGAAAGTTGCTGCAATTTGAATTTACATTGAAATTGGCCTCTTTTTCAAATACCTCCAAAAGTGCCTCAAAAAGTGTTGGATTTGCATGAAACTTGGCTTGAACCCTCCCAAGACTTTTTAAGCCCTAGGGGTGAGCTCAACCTCTCACGTTCATGTGTAGAAATCCTACTTTGTGAAAGTGAAGGCTTTCCCCTCTAATTACCCTTTTGATGGAGGTTACTTGCTCTTCACCAAATTTCCTAAGATATCCACAATAAAAACTGTGGTATTGTGAGGTGAAGAAAAATTTTTGCAAGTCCCTTTTCTTGGGCTTTTACACCTTCTTGTCCACGAAGAGCACAGAGCTCCCCATGGTGACGAGCTTGGACGTATAGAACCCTTCTCCAACTGTTCTTGAATTTGCTTCTTGAGTTCTACTAGTTCATTGACGGGCATCCTATAGGGTATCTTGGCTATGGGTGCAGTTCCGGGTACCAAATCAATGGCAAACTCAATGTCCCGATCAGGGGGCATACCTGGAAGCTCTTCCGGGAACATGTCCCAAAATTCCTGAACCACCGGAATGCTGCCCAATGTTGCTTCTTCAACGTGGTTCAAATTTGCCTTTTCAGTGGTTTGTTTGGCTGACTCAAACTCGACACGGATGCCGTGCTCATTTGTCAACTGCACACTTCTTTCAGCACATTGGATTACCCCGTGGTGCTTGCTTAACAAATCCATCCCGAGTATAATGTCAATCCCTTGGGAATTCAAGACAATAAGGTTGGCAAGGAAGTCTACCCCCCTTATTTTAAGGCTTACTTTCGGACATACAATATTAGTCCTCATCTCTCCACTGGGAGAATTAACTAACATAGCACATTTCAAGTGGGTTATGGGTAGGTGATGTTTGGCAACATATTTGGATGATATGAAGGAATGTGATGCTCCAGAATCAAACAAAATGGTGGCTGGGTTGGAGTTGGCAAGAAACATACCAATTACGACGTCCTCAGCCTGTTGTGCTTCCTCAGCAGAGACATGGTTCACGTTGCCACGAGCATAGTTCTGCTGTCCCCGATTTCCTTGATTGTCCCCTCCGTTTGGTCGCGGGTTCTGCTTGGGCACGTTGCCTTGCTATCCAAGGCCTCTCCTCGGGCACTGGTTCACGAAGTGTCCTATCTCCCCGCATGCAAAGCATGCCCTGTTGCCTGCGGCAGCAGGTACGTTGGGGCGGGGGTTTTGAACAGGAGGGCCATTGTTAGGTCGGGGCGCAGGAGGCATGGGCACACGAGGTGCCGGTGCAACGAATTGTTGCTGTGGTGGCTGACCAGGGCGGTATGCAGGAGTGGTTGATCCATACTGCGGTGCAGGAGGCATGTACCGAGGTCGTACGTTGCTCCCTTGAGGCTGGTATGGCATCTTCCTCTTGCACTGTCGCTCGATCTCTCAGATCTTGTTTTCAACCACTATGGCCTTGTCAACCAGCTTCTGGAAGCTCACGTAGTCATTGTTGAGGAGTTGATTCTGAATCTCATTGTTCAACCCTCTCATGAACAGGTACTGCTTCCTCTGATCTGAGTTGGCATCTTCGGGGGCATACCGGAACAGTTGCGTGAACTTGTTGAGGTACTCATTCACACTTTTCTGTCCTTGACGGAGACCTTAACTCCTTCCTCTTGAGCATCATTACACCAGCAGGGATGAAATGAGAGCGGAAACTTTCCTTGAACTCAGTCCAGGTGATTGTCTCCGGGTTGATATGGGCGTTGCATAGGGCATCCCACCAGTCAGCAGCGGCTCCCGTAAGTTGGTGCGACGCGAAGAGAACCTTCTCTCGGTCATTGCACTGTACTATGGCAAGCTTCTTCTCCATGGATTTCAACCAGTCATCGGCTTCCATGGGATCACTAGCTTGAGCAAAGGTGGGTGGTCGAGTCCTCATGAACTCTCCCAGTCTGTTGTGAGCCGGCGGTGGTGGTGGCGGTGGTGCCGGAACAGGGTTGATGTTGGCCTGCAACTGACCCAAAGTTTGGATCATGGTTTGCATAAGCTGATTTTGCATGGCCATCTGTCAAGGGCAGCGATCCCGAGGGACGGAGGACCTCGGCTACGTAGTTCGTAGCCGCTATCCGTGATGGCTGGCCGGGTTATACCCCCTTGCCGCCGTTCTTCGCCCGAGGGTTATTACCCCTGCCGCTGGCTTGGTAGAAGCGGAGAGGAAATAGATGGTAATATCTTTCTTATTCCTCAAGTGTTTGATTACCTGCCTATCTATAGCCTCCGGCTCAACCAAAAGGAGTAACAAACTCCACTAATTATTGGTTACCAAAAATAGCTAGAGTATCTTCTACTTTCCCTCCTGGCCATGGTTGGAGATCGTGGCCTGCGTGCTTGCCGCGCGTGCATCAGCGCGTTCGTTGGCTCGGTGCACGTCACGGGCCCTATGGCGCCTGGTGTAAACTTGTTTGAACATGACATCTCCCTCCCCGTCGAGGGCCAGCTTGTCCTCGAGCTGGAATTGGGGAAACTTGGCGCGGAAAGGCGCGATGTCTTCCCAGGTCGCTGAAGCTGCCGACGTGCCTTCCCACTGGATGAGCACCTGATGTACGCCGCGAGCCAGTCGGTACCTCACCGCGCGTTCAGGTTCTGGGCTAATGGCACCATGATGCATGAGCGGCAATGGTGGAGGCGCTGTTGGTGGCGACCCCAGGAACTTCTTGAGTAGTCCCACATGGAACACATTGTGGATGCGGGCGCAGGGTGGAAGCTCCAGCCGGACGGCAACCTTGTTGATGAGTTCGACGATGCGGTACGGCCCGACGAAGCGTGGCTTCAGTTTGCCGCCCACAGCCTGAGGAAGAGATGACGCCGCGCGCTGCTGTAGTCGAAGCAGCGCCCAATCACCGACCTGATAGGTGACCGCGCGGTGCGTACGGTCGTAGTGGCGCTTCTGGTACTCCTGTGCCTGCTCCAGGCAGTGACGGATGTCGGCCAGGAACTCCGTGCGCTGCTCCATGCTCTTGGCGACGGCCGGCACCCTGGTGTCCCTGGGTTCATAGGACCGGATGGAGGGAGGGTCACGCCCATAGACCATGCGGAAGGGGGTGTCCCGCAGGGACGTCTGGTACGCCGTGTTGAAGAGGAACTCCGCCCTGGGGAGCCACCGGAGCCACTCGCGCGGCCTGTCTCCTGTCAAGCACCACAGGTACATGAGGATGACGCGGTTGGCCGACTCGGACTGCCCGTCGGACTGGGGATGAAACGCCGTGGTCATCTGCAGCTTGGTCCCCATCAGCCGCATCAACTCCTGCCAGAACATCGACGTGAACACCGTGTCCCGGTCGGAGACCATGGACTGTGGAATCCCGTGGAGGCGGACAATGTCGTTGAAGAAGGCCTGAGCGACAGATTCAGCGGAGTACGGGTGTTCCAGTGGGATGAAATGGCAGTACTTGCTGAACCGATCCACCACAGTAAGGATCACTGACTTGCCGCGGACCCGTGGTAGCGGCTCCACAAAGTCTAGCGCGACATCAGTCCACACACCCTGGGGCGTCGGCAGCGAAAGAAGGAGACCCGCCGGGTGCAGGTGCTCGGACTTGTAGCGTTGGCAGACTTCACACGTACGCACGCGTTCTTGTACAACTTGTTTCATGTTATGAAAATGTAAGTCACGGAGCAGCCTGTGGAGCATCCGCTGTACGCCTTCGTGCCTGTCCTCATGGATGGCCCCTACCATCTCTTGGAGCAGCGGGGAGTCGGCTGGAATGTACAGCCGCCCGGAAAATTGCACCAGGCCGTCCACCAGCGCCCAGGGAGCTAGTCGGGTGCCCGCCGTGATCTCACCTCGGAGTGCGACAAGGGCTGGGTGGTCCAGCTGGGCCTGCCGGAGCTTGTCGATGAAGTCGAAGCGCAGAGCAGAGAGGGCAAGGAGCTCTCCCTCCACGGTGTCACGCCGGGACAGTGCGTCAGCGACGGTGTTCGTCGCGCCCGGCTTGTACTCAATGGAGAAGTCGAAGCCCAGCAACTTGCCAACCCAGTGGTGCTGTGGAATGGTGGCCAAGCGCTGGTCCAGCAGATACTTCAAGCTGTAGTGATCCGTCTTGACGGTGAAGCGGCGCCGCCAGAGGTATGGCCGCCAGTGGCGCACCGCCTGGACCAAGCCAATGAGCTCACGCTCGTAGGCTGCCAGGGCGTGATGTCGAGGCACCACCAGCCGACTGAAGAAGGCGATCGGATGCCCCTCCTGGATTAGGACAGCACCAAACCCCTGGGACGACGCGTCGCACTCGACGACAAAGGGTTTGTTGAAATCCGGCATAGCGAGCACCGGCCGAGGTGACCGCCTCCTTGAGGGCAAGGAAAGCCAAGGCAGCCTCAGGACCCCACGCGAAGCCCTCCTTCTTGAGCAGCGCGGTGAGTGGCGCGGCAATGGAGCCGTAGTTGTGGATGAACTTGCTGTAGTATCCCGCGAGCCCGAGGAAGCCACGCACCGCCCGCGCCGAGCGGGGTTCCGGCCAGTCGTGAATGGCCTGCACCTTGGCGGAGTCCATGGCCACCCCTGCCTCCGAGATCGTGTGGCCGAGGTAGGCGACTGAGGAGACCCCGAACGCGCACTTGGAGCGCTTGATGAAGAGGGTGTGTCGACGAAGCTCGCTAAGGACAGCTCGAAGGTGACACAGGTGGTCGGCCCATGACTTGCTGTAGATCAAGATGTCGTCAAAGAAAACAAGTACAAACCGGCGAAGGAACGGGCGCAAGACGTCGTTCATGACCGCCTGAAATGTGGCCGGGGCGTTGTAGAGTCCGAATGGAATCACCAGGAATTCATAGAGGCCGTCGTGTGTACGGAACGCCGTCTTGTGAACATCCTCCGGCCTCATGCGCACTTGGTGGTACCCCGAGCGCAAGTCCAGTTTGGTGAAGTACCTGGCGCCATGGAGCTCATCCAAGAGCTCATCGACGACAGGGATTGGGAACGCGTCCTTGACCGTCACCGCGTTGAGGGCGTGGTAGTCGACGCAGAAACGCCACGAGGCATCCGGCTTCTTGACGAGAAGGACCGGCGAGGAGAATGCGGAGTCGCTACTCCGGACGATGCCGTTCGTGAGCATGTTCTCGCACTGCTTCTCCAGCTCCGTCTTGTGGGCGGCCGGATATCTGTAGGGCCGCACTGCCACCGGCGCGGTGTCCGGCTTCAGGATGATGCGGTGCGTCCGACCATGCGCAGGCGGCAGGCCCGTTGGCTCGGCGAACACGTCGGCGAAGGATGCAAGCAGCTCATCGAGGAGGGGTTCCATCACCGAGGCAGAGTGGATGCGCGGTGGTGTCGGCGATGCGACGCTGCGCCAGCAGACCAGCTGGTCCTCCATCGTGAACTCCATGGTCCCGGCAGCCATGTTCCAGATAATCTTACCGAATGTAGCCAGCCATTGTGTGCCGAGCACCAGGTCATAGCCGGCCAGCGGCATAATGTACAAGTCAACCACGAACCGCCGGTTGTCAATGACGACGGGCGCCTGGTGCAGAATGCCTGGGCAGGTGATCCGTTCGCCGTTGGCCACGGTCGCTGTTAGTCGAGGCCGAGGCGCGACGGGCAGGCCGGCCCGCTGTGCTGCCGCCTCGCCGATGAAGCAGTGGGTGGAGCCCGTGTCGATGAGGGCGATCAACGTGGCCGTGCCCACCTGTACCTCAAGTTGGAGAGTACCGCACACTGGAACGCCGGCGACGACATGGAGGGAATAGACGGCTGCCTCATTAACGGGCTTGTCCTCGGCCAGTTCGACGCCGGCGATGTAGAAGATGCGGCGGCAGACTCTGTTGTGGCCGCGTGAGTATGGCTCGTTGCAATTATAGCAGAGTACGAGGCGGCGCCATCCCGCCTGCTCCTCCGTCGAGAGGCGCTTGCTCCCGCCGCGTTGTGATGGTGGCGCCGGCAGTGCCAGGGGCGGTGCCTGGGGTGCGGGCAGCGTCTGAACCGTAGGCGCCGGTTGAGCGGTTGTAGGGAGGACCGCCAGGGCGCCTGGACACGGCGCGAGCGGTGGTCCGAGCGCGCGGGGCGCAGCCCTGCCGTGGGCGGAGTTGAGACTGTCCAGCTTGACCAGTTCCAACGCCCGTGCCAGGCTCATGGCCGCCGCGAGGGATTCCGGCCCGTGGATGCGCACCTGGTGGCTGAGCGGTGGCAACAACCCGCCGGTGTAGAGTTGCACCCGTTGGCCTTCCTGGAGCCGGCCAGCGCGAGGAGGAAGCGCCTGGAAGCGGTTGGAGTATTCCTCGACCGTCCCTGTGCGGCGGAACTCGGTGAGCTCGAACAAGGGGGCGGATCGCAGCGCCGGACCGAAATGCAGGTTCAGAAGTTCCTTGAAACGCCCCCATGGCGACATGCCCTCGTCCTCCTGGAGCTGGACGAACCAGAGTTGAGCCACATCTTCCAGGTTGTACGACGCCATCCACACTTTCTCCTCCGGCATGGTGCGTTGCTGGCGGAAATACGATTTGCACCGATTGATGAAAATCAGTGGGTCGGACTTGCCGTCGTAGCGCGGAAAGTCCATCTTCTGGAACCGCGGGGGGCAATCCGTGTGGTGTTGGCCGTCGTGGTTGGTGCTGGAGTCGGTCGACGAGCCGACCTTTTCCTTCATGCCCGCCATGTCGGTCTGCATCTTTGACATCTCGGTGGTTAGGGACTTGAGCATCTTCATCACATCGGCCATGGTGGGTTGATCGCCATCGCCCATGACTGACGGTGCGGGCGTTGCCATGGCCGTCGGGGGGGGGGGTGGAGGCAGCGGCTGGGATGGTGGTGGGGCTGCGGTGGAAGTCTGGATGGATGTGGTGGAAGAGGATCGACGAGACTGAGATACCAGGTTGTCAAGGGCAGCGATCCCGAGGGACGGAGGACCTCGGCTACGTAGTTCGTAGCCGCTATCCGTGATGGCTGGCCGGGTTATACCCCCTTGCCACCGTTCTTCACCAGAGGGTTATTCCCCCTGCCGCCGGCTTGGTAGAAGAGGAGAGGGGATAGATGGTAATATCTTTCTTATTCCTCAAGTGTTTGATTACCTGCCTATCTATAGCCTCCGGCTCAACCAAAAGGAGTAACAAACTCCACTAATTATTGATTACCAAAAATAGCTAGAGTATCTTCTACTTTCCCTCCTGGCCACGGTTGGAGATCGTGGCCTGCGTGCTTGCCGCGCGCGCATCAGCGCGTTCGTTGGCTCGGCGCACCTCACGGGCCCTATGGCGCCTGGTGTAAACTTGTTTGAACATGACACCATCAACCTTTCTAGGTTGTTCTCGCCAGCTCCGGGGTTAACAGGAACTTCCTCGTGATCATCCTCTTGGTTGTCACGGACGTTCCTTCGGCCGGCGTTTCCTCTCACCATCTGTGAGAGAGGTCAAAATAGAATAGAATGTTAGAAGGTTAAGTAGGTCCCATCAACTATATGCATCAAGGTGAGTTGGACTATATTATATATATATATATATATATATATATATATATATATATATATATATATATATATATATATATATATATTAGCCCATACAAGGATGTGAACAAGTGCAGAAGCATCTCACACATCTTTTCTTCTTACGTGTGGATATGGACAACGTTTGGGGGACGTCCCACAACTCACACTAAGCACACAATCACAAACAATCATTGCAAGGGCTCATACAACTCCTATTCAAGGATGATTCCCTATGTCAAGGTGGTTTTAAAGCCAATCTAAGCGTCGTAGGGTGCTTCCTTTGGTCAGCGTGGCTTTAGCTACCAATCTGTGTCCAATAGCAATCTGTGACTCCTATTTAGGGGTGTAACCTACTGTTAACCCGTGGCTCTAATATCAATCTAAGGTTTCTATATAGGCATGTAACCTACTGTCGACCCGTGGCTCTGATACCAATCTGTGACGCCGTCAATTCTGTGGAAAACCACGGAACCGAGAACTAATGCATATGTGTGCCCAGGATGTTTATCACACATACACATACGTTCCACAAACTGAATTCAGAATATATATATATATATATATATATATATATATATATATATATATATATATATATATATATATATATATAACCACGAATAACAGACTTTATTACAATGTCTCATGAGTCTTGGCCTCATGCTCATAGCGGAAGTCTTATTTCTATGCAGCGGAAGTCTTTATTCTAATGCGGAAGCAATTTAACTAATGTGGAAGCAAATCTAAGCAGAAGTGGCCCTATCTCTACTACCTCCACAGGCAAGGTTGAGAATATATCACACGCCTTAATGCTCCACTTGGTCTTCATAGTAGGCTTCTCCTGCTGCTGATGATGAAATAATAATGCAACTTTGAGTACAATGATATACTCAGCAAGTGCGGGAAAAAACACGATATGTAGGCTCATAACAAGGTAGGTATAAAAGGCTCACTTGCAGAAAAGCTGATTTATAAAAACATGATAAAACAGCAACTTAACTTTAGATGAATGTAATCCCAGCATGTATTAAATTACCAACATACCTCCATCACTTTCCATGTTCCACCCCAACATTAACCAACTTCATTCTTGCTCACGAATACCACCTCGTATTCGCTACCATCTCACGAATACCTTCCCGTATTTGCTACCATCTTATCCCATAAAACAACTTCGTCTCACACCGAGATCAATCTTGTTGCCATGACTCAACAGTCATGTAACCATCTTATCACCCGGACTCAATAGTCCCAAAACCAAACCATAACCAAAATCAATAACCATAACCAAGAACTATCCCAATAACCATCCCAACTAATCATGGCAGTTTAGCCAGGCGCTCGTGACCGTAAGCTCGGCTATCATGATAGTTTTAGACTCTGCAGAGTTTGCACCTCTTTACCCACAACTTTGTGATTTCGTCACCCGTCGGTGACTGCAGAACCTCCATTATACCAGTACACAACCATCGGTGTATGGTCAAGATATCACAAAATAGCCTTTACAAAGGGGCTACTAGATGTATGGACTCACTAAGGTTTCACCGGCAGGCTAGAATCTCCAATTCTCCCACCCACGGGCCCCCTCTTGTGCCATGCAGTTCCCAAGGCAGTCCTCACTCGACTCCCATTCCCCGCGCCTTCCACAGTCCATAACACTCTAGCAACTTACCTAATTACTCAGCTAAGCCGCACCCATACTTGGCCTTGTGGTGGCACTGTTATCCTGGCATGTGCATGCATGAACCGGTCCTTGGATCTACGGCAAGTAAACCACCATCTCATGCTACCTCATTCACAAACCCAGGCTTGCCTAGATCTCCCTCCGATCCATGTTCATTAACATCATCAGTTTCTCATTTTCATTACGAGTGCAGTTAGCTAGACACATCTATCTCACTTCCCAATCCCATAGACTCAGCGAAGCATAAAGCAAAAACTATACCCGACTCATAAACTTCGCAGGCGACAAGGGTGGTTTTAACCAATACTACTAAACTCCTATAAAAGGGTTTGCCATCATATTTGACTCAGCACACAAACCTTTTCGCAAAACAAAACTGTTTCACCCAAAACATAGGATCAATATGGTCAAGGAGCACTTGCCTTGTTCTTGCGGTTCCGGTTGTTCTTAGATCTCAAAACCTTGTTGCTGCAGTTCATCGTAGACAGCTCCCTGAGCTTGTCCTGCTATGTAGGATCATGTGCATACAAGATTCACAGCAATCAATATCATGCACAAACCTTAATCTAGATGCGATGACGCACATGCATGCTATCCTATGATTAGTTTTATTGGATTGGTCTGTATGTGTTCTTGCATGGCTTGCATGGACAGAGGTGTTCGGATCAAAGGTCGAATTGGCGATGATCTTGTCTTTAGATCAACCTGATCATCAAGTGATCACTCCACGAGAAGGCTTCTGTTCGAAAGGAATCAAAGAACAGATGCAAAGAAAACACAACGATGTCGTAAGGCGGTATTGGAGACCTACCTTACGTTCTTCTCTGTCTCGAGGTCCTCCTCAGATCGTTGGGCTTTCCTCCGGCGTTCTTCCTTGCTGCACTGCGGTGATGGTCTACTCGGCGGGTTGGGACTTAGGGCTCTAAGTCGTCGGCTCAGGAGTTGGAAAAGAAGTTTGTGGTTTCGGCCAAGGGTTCTGGGTTCTATTTATAATCAGGAAGAGAAGAGTCCTAATCTGATTGTATCCCGAATATGAGATCTGTTTGAATCTTACAACTTATCTTTAGTTGATTTGGTGCGGTATCATCGTGGAATTCAGGTCGGTTTCTGTTCCGGTATTTCTACGCGTACAGATTCCAAAATCGTCTCAGAACCTGTCACCTTCGCAGTGATGAGCTCCGGAAGCTCCACGTGTCCACCGGTCCTGGTCTCTTCCTTTCCGCAGAGACGGGCTCCGGTTGTGCCGCGTGTCAAACGAGCAAGACTTCCCTCTTCCTCGGAGGTGAGCTCCGCGTGCGCCACGTATCCTGTCGGTCGGGACCTCCTCTATTTTCGGAGGTGGCTCCACACACGCCACGTGTCAAGTAGCGCCAGACCTTCCTTCCTTCTTAGAGACGAGCTCCGAGGTTAACACGTGTCCAGCAGCGACGGACCTCCCGGAGATAAGCTCCGGTGGCGACACGTGTTCGATAGAACCGGGCCTCTCGGAGTTGAGCTCCGAGATCGACACGTATCCCGCGCGACGGGTCCTCTGATTTCCGTGGTGACTAGCTCCGAAGGTGACATGTGTCCTGCGGAAATGCCTTTGCTTCTTACGCAGAGGCTAGCTCCGGGGCAACACGTGTCCCACAGGGTCGGACCTTCCCCCCTTTTGTGGATACGAGCCCCGAACACGCCACGTAGCCTACTTTAGCGGCGGACCTCTCCCCACTTCACGGGGATGAGCTCCGAACACGCCACGTGGCCAGCGGGCCGTGGAAGTTGTCTTCGGTGCTCTCTGAGAGCTGGATTCGGCTCTTTTTGGCAATCCCTTTGATATTTTCCTCTGTTCCTACTTTTCTTAAAATGTTTTCTCTTCATAAAACATGAATATATGCTGACACCAGGAATGAGGGTGTCACAGGTTTTGGGATTGTTGAGTCCGGGTTATAAGATGGTTGCATGACTGTTGAGTCATGGCAACGAGATTGGTCTCGGTGTGAGACGAAAGTTGTTTATGAGATGAGATGGTAGCGAAAACGGGAAGGTATTCGTGAGATGGTAGCGAATACGAGGAGGTATTCGTGAGTAAGAATGAAGTTGGTTAATGTTTGGGTGGAACATGTAAAGTGATGGAGGTATGTTGGTGATTTAATACGTGCTGGGATTACATTCATCTAAAGTTAAGTTGCTGTTTTATCATGGTTTTATAAATCTGCTTTTCTGCAAATGAGCCTTTTTATACCTACCTTGTTATGAGCTACATATCATGTGTTTCCCGCACTTGCTGAGTACATCATTGTACTCAAACTTGCATTATTATCTCCTCATCAGCAGCAGGAGAAGCCTACTATGAAGACCAAGTGGAGCATTAAGGCGTGTGATCTATTCTCAACCTTGCCTGTGGAGGGAGTAGAGATGGAGCCACTTCTGCTTAGATTTGCTTCCGCATTAGTTAAATCGCTTCCGCATTAGAATAAAGACTTCCGCTGCATAGAAATAAGACTTTCGCTGTGAACATGAGTCTAAGACTCATGAGATATTGTAATAAACTCTGTTATTCGTGGTAATATATAATCTGAATTCAGTTTGTGGAAAATATGTGTATGTGTGATGAACATCCTGGGCACACATATGCATTAGTTCTCGGTTCCGTGGTTTTCCACAGAATTGAGGTCGTCACAGATTGGTATCAGAGCCACGGGTTGACAGTAGGTTACACGCCTAGATAGAAACCTCAGATTGATATTTGAGCCACGGGCTAACAGTAGGATACACACCTAAATAGGAATCATAGACTGGTATTAGATACCGGTTGGTAGTCAAGCCACGCTGACCAAAAGAAGCACCCTAGGACGCTTAGATTGACCTTGAAACTACCTTAACATAGGAAACCATCCTTGAATAGGAGTTGTGTGAGCCCTTGTGATGATTGTTGTGATTATATGCTTAGTGTGAGTTGTGGGACGTCTCCAAACGTTGTCCATATCCACACGTAAGTAGAAAGAGGTGTGAGATGTCTCGGCACTTGCTCACATCCTCATATGGGCTAGTATATATATACAGTCCAACTCACCTTGATGCATATAGTTGAAGGGACCTACATAACCTTCTAACATTCTATTCTATTTCGATCTCTCTCACAGATGGTGAGAGGAAATGCCGGCCAAAGGAACGTACGTGACAACCAAGAGGATGATCACGAGGAAGTTCCTGTTAACCCCGGAGCTGGTGAGAACAACCTGGAAAGGTTGATGGCCATGCAAAACCAGCTTATGCAAACCATGATCCAATCTTTGGGTCAGTTGCAGGCCAACAACAACCCTGTTCCGGCACCACCGCCACCACCACCGCCGGCTCATAACAGGTTGGGAGAGTTCATGAGGACTCAACCACCCACCTTTGCTCAAGCTAGTGACCCCATGGAGGCCGACGACTGGTTGAAATCCATGGAGAAGAAGCTTGCCATAGTATAGTGCATTGACCGAGAGAAGGTTCTCTTCGCGTCGCACCAACTTACGGGAGCCGCTGCTGACTGGTGGGATGCCCTGAGCAACGCTCATGCCAACCCGGAGACGATCACTTGGACTGAGTTCAAGGAGAGTTTCCGCACTCATTACATCCCTGCTGGTGTAATGATGCTCAAGAGACAGGAATTTGAAGGTGTCCGCCAAGGACAGAGAAGTGTGAATGAGTACCTCAACAAGTTCATACAACTGTCCCGGTATGCCCCCGAAGATGTCAACTCATACCAGAGGAAGCAGTACCTGTTCATGAGAGGGTTGAACAATGAGATCCAGGTTCAGCTCCTCAACAATGACTACGTGAGCTTCCAGAAGCTGGTTGACAAGGCCATAATGGTTGAAAACAAGATCCGAGAGATCGAGCGAGAGTGCAAGAGGAAGATGCCATACCAGCCTCAAGGGAGCAACGTACGACCTCGGTACATGCCCCCTACACTGCAGTATGGATCGACCACTCCTGCATACTGCCCTGGTCAGCCACCACATCAACGCCCCGTTGCACCAGCACCTCGTGTGCCCATGCCTCCTGCACCCCGACCTAACAATGGCGCTCCTGTTCAAAACCCCTGCCCCAACGTACCTGCTGCCGTAGGCAACAGGGCATGCTTTGCATGCGGGGAAATAGGACACTTCGCAAACCAGTGCCCGAGGAGAGGCCCTGGACAGCAAGGCAACGTGCCCAAACAGAACCCACGACTGAACGGAGGAGACAATCATGGAAACCGTGGACAGCAGAACTATGCTCACGGCAACGTGAACCATGTGTCTGCTGAGGAAGCACAACAGGCTGAGGACGTCGTAATTGGTATGTTCCTTGCCAACTCCAACCCAGCCACCATATTATTTGATTCTGGAGCATCACATTCCTTCATATTATCCAAATATGTTGCCAAAAATCATCTACCCGTATCCCACTTAGAATGTGCTATGTTAGTAAATTCTCCCGGAGGAGAAATGAGGACTAATATAGTATGTCCGAAAGTAAGCCTTAAAATAAGGGGGGTAGACTTCCTTGCCAACCTTATTGTCTTGGACTACCAAGGGATCGACATCATACTCGGGATGGATTGGCTAAGTAAGCACAACGGGGTAATCCAATGTGCTGAAAGAAGCGTGCAGTTGACAAATGAGCACGCATCCGTATCGAGTTTGAGTCAGCCCAACAAACCACTGAAAAGGCAAATTTGAACCACGTTGAAGGAGCAACATTGGACATCATTCCGGTGGTTCAGGAGTTTTCGGACGTGTTCCCGGAAGAGCTTCCAGGTATGCCACCTGACCGGGACATTGAGTTTGCCATTGATTTGGTACCCGGAACTGCACACATAGCCAAGAGACCCTATAGGATGCCCGTCAATGAACTAGTAGAACTCAATAAGCAAATTCAAGAGCAGTTGGAGAATGGTTTTATACGTCTGTCGAAGTGTTCGGTCGACACTTCCCCCGGACCTGCACTGGGCAGCCCGCGGAGGTTCTTTTTCGGAGGGGCTAGTCACTTGCGGAGAGCTTGAGTGTATGGACGAGTTAGTAAGAGCTTGACACGGCGGGTTTTACGTGGTTTGGGCCACCGGAGCGTAAAACCCTACGTCCACGGTGAGCTGAGGTGCTCGCTGTATTGCTTGCTGCTCAGAACCGGAGTCCTGAGCTTGGGGATGACTGTTGTCTAGCGTATGAGTTGCTAGAGTGCAAACCCAGGGTGCGAATGGCTAGAGTGCGAACCCTTGCTAACGTCGCCTACCCGAGCCTTTTATAGTCCAAGACTCGGGTGGCTTACAAGGGGGGCCCGGGACCCGACAGGTGGTCCCGGGGAGATTGACTGTTATCTACCGTATCTGCAGTTATGCCGGTAGTTGTCTCTGGCGAAGGCTTCTGAGTCTTCGTCTTGCAGCCCTGCCCATGCCGCATGCTAGTCGTAGTGGCTGATGACGGCGGGGGCGGCATGGGATGTCTTGTTGCTGCGTTTATTGGCTGGCAGGCTCTGACACTGCACGCCAATCTGTGATGTGACTGGGCGCAACGGCACCTGACAGAGGCGTGCTCCGCGTCTCCGCGTCTTGGGAAGATGCGGGCCTTGAATACCTTGTACGGGCAAGGTATGGGGCGTCTTTACGCCCGCTGCCTACCGCTCGGGGGCAGGCAGCGCCGTTCTGCTGGCCACGTGGCGGGCCCGGAGCCCTCCTCAGAGGAGAGGGGGGTCCGGTCCCCTAGGACACGTGGAGCCTTCGGACCTCTCCCCGCGGAGGGGGAGGTCCGGCTTCTGTCGGCCACGTGGCGTGCCCGGAGCTCCTCTCTGTGGAGAGGGAGGTCCGGCCCCGCTGGACACGTGGCACCTTCGGACCTCTCTCCCGCGGAGGGGGAGGTCCGGCTTCATCAAGCCACGTGGCGAGCCCGGAGCTCTCCTCTGAGGAGAGGGAGGTCCGGCCCCGCTGGATGCGTGGCGCCTTCGGAGCTCTCCCTGCGGAGAAGGGCGAGATCCTTAGGCATTTTCCCCTGTGCGCGGGGGTACCCCATATCGCGGGTACCGACAGTGGCCCCGGGCCCATCTCGGGGGAGATAGCGAGCCCGAGGTGGGACCTGCGTCTCTTCTGATCCGCGCACTTTTTCTAAGTCCCGCATTGACCGCTGCCGGAGCACGAACAGTCACGGGATCGTGGGAGCGTGCGCCCACTTGATGGTTGCTTTTACTGCGGCGGTTCCCAAGACTGCCACTTCTGCTCGTTGCGGCGCTTTCTTCGGGAACCGCCGGAGTGCCTTGCCGGCTCGTCT
Source organism: Neostapfia colusana (assembly GCA_030760725.1). Lineage (NCBI taxonomy): Eukaryota > Viridiplantae > Streptophyta > Magnoliopsida > Poales > Poaceae > Neostapfia > Neostapfia colusana. Next base: position 90,479,217 of record JASWHV010000003.1, read on the forward strand.
TCTTAGGAGACTGACTCCTTGACCCACCGCTTCAGCTAGGCGGCTTGGGTCCACCTGTCATCGGCGCTCGGTCTTGGAGCCGAAGCGGTTGCCGATGCGGCGTATTCGAAGAGTTTCGAATCGCTTGGAATTGCACCTGGGATGTTTTAAGAGGGGATCTTACTCACATTGCGGCTTTCCTTCACACTTCTGTAAGGGCCTCAGTTTTTGACACCCATTTGTAGTGTTCATCCCCACACCACACACCTCATTTGAGGAAAGATGATGAACACAAATGAAGAGCAAGTAACAATTATCAACATGCTCATTAGAAAACAAACTCACATATTGCAAAAGTGGTATTTCCCACATGTGTTCTAGATGGGCTGGACATATGAAAACTCATACACTTTGCTAAGGATGTCCATGCCAAGTTTCACCCAAATTCAAAACCTTTTTGAGGTCATCTTGGGTATAGATAGGAAGGGGGCAGTTTGAAAACATATTCAAATTCAAACTGTTTTTATACCATGAATTTGAAAGTGGAAGGCATATTCTTACTCAGCACATTTTTGTGAGCTCACACACCAATTTTCACTCCATTTGGAGTTGATCTTGACATGAGCTAAGGGGAGAGATTCAAACTTTATTTGAATTTCAAACTGAACTTGTGCTGAAATTCATTCAAACCAAACCTCATTTGAACTTTAATCAATTCAAATGGCTCATGGGGGAATAATTTGAATGGCCAAGGGTAGTATAGGATTCACTGTTTACCACAGTTGTTAGGAGTAAATTTCAGAGGTTAAAAGGAGGGGTGGGACCCACATGTCAGCCTCTGCTTCAACACAAACCGACTGAAACACAGTTCAGTCGGTTCCCGGTTGCAGTGTGCGCGCGCCACCGAGGGGGGCAGCCGGCGCCAGCTCCTGCTGCGCGTCCCAAGCCGGAGACCAGTCGCCGGGCTACTTATCTCCTCCCCGGCGTGCTCCGATCACTCATTCCCCGAGCTGCCGGCATACTCGACCGTTTTTCCACTGCCATCACCGCCGCTCGAGCTCATGCTTGATCAGGCCGATCACCCGCGAGCACAGCCTCTCCTCCACAGCAAAACGGCGCCAAGAGGTCGTGAGCAACCTCCTAGACCCCGTGTTGCCCAGTGAGCAAGCGTTCTCAAGCTGTACGAGCCATTTCTCCGGCGAGCCAAACCTCGCCGCCGATCGGGCTCCCGTGGACAGCACGGCACAGCCGTTGTCACGTCCTCTTCTCTACACAAGAAAGGTGCGTGATTGTATGTAGATGGAGTAGCCGAAAGCCGTTTGGCGATTGATCAACCCTCGGCCGAGAATTTCCAAATTTACTCTTGATCAGTTCATAAGAACCGAGCTCACCTTCGGGTGAAATTCGTGCTCTATGCACGAAGGTTGGACGAGCTCGTTACCTAGTAGCTTCTATGCACGCTAGCGCCCATGCTCGAACTGGAATTAGAGAAAACCATCGAGAATCGGCCATGATATGGCTGTTTTCCCCGCCGCCATGGCTGAACACCTCGGCTCATCGTCGAGAGCCTAGTTGCCGGTATTTCTAGCTTCCACCCAGCCCTGGTTCGTGTTTCCCATGCCCTACTGATGCTCTCCGACCGATTTCCGGTCGATTTGGTGCACGGGAGAGCGGGACCGACCTCACCGGAACCCTAGCAGGTGCTGTCACCGGTGCGCACGGGTTTCCGGTCATCGCCGGCGGCCGGCGACCCTACCATCGAGTCCAGGGGGTCGGAAAAGGGGCAGGCGGCAAGTTTCGGGCCGGGGGGTGGCCGGGAACTTAGTTCCGGCGAGGGTCGCCGGAGAACGCCGCCGCTGCGCAGTTGGCGCGAGGAGGGAGACGACGCACTGTGTGCGGGGCCCACAAGCCAGAGTTTAAACTTTTCCCCGAATTTCAGTTTTAGTTCAAACTTCAAATCCTTATAACTTTGGCTAGAAATCTCCAAATTGAGTGAACCAAATTTTGCTGGATTCAGCTCTCTGAGTACTTTCCAGAAAATCAAGTTTCACTCCATGAAATTCCTTATTTCTCCAGAATTAATTCCTCAAAGTTTAAACTGTTAGGAATTTTAACTGGAGAATCCTTTGAAGGAAAATCCTGAAATTTTGCTGAGATGTTCACCAAAATATCCTTGAACTACCATAAAAATTTCAGATCCATTTGAGCTAATTTAATCCACCTAATGGTGTGATTAGTGAAACTGTTCCAGAGAAAATAGAAAATGTCCAGAAACATTTTCAGAATTTTCTCTGAAATTGTTTAGCTCATATCTTTAGTTAGAGACTTCCAAATTAAGTGAGACCAACTCCATTAGATCCCTCTGAAAATCTAGCTTTCAGGAAGGCATAGTTTGTTTCATGAAAATTCCTAGAACACCCCAAGAGTTCCAATTAAGGTCAAGGACATAATTAATTGTGGAGGGCTCAAATGAGCTTTGCTGCAACTAAAACTTGACCAAGTCTTTGTTTAGGTTGTAACCAAGCCACAGTAAAAGTTTCACAGTCATTAGGTCTGTCTAGCAAGGGTTGTAGACTTCACAACTTCAAAGTTAATACAAATGCATTTAAATTAATACATACATTGCTCTTATCATGTAGTCGCTAAGGTCGAGGAGGAACCCGAAGTCCTAGACTTCGTTACTCCGGAGGAACAGCTAGCCTACGACCAAGAGCAGCAAGGCAAGCCCCGGTTTGCATTAACCTTTTTACAAATGTTTATTGTTTTGAGCACATCTTTGAATATTGTTCTTTGCATTAGAGTCTTGATTGAAAACCCAACTGCATAGCCAAGAAAACCATGGGTTGGGGTTAGGATGGAAAACCCCGTTAGCCACTGCATTGCTAGGATAGAGTAGGATTTGGTACAAGTCGAGTAGTTGGAACTACTCGCGAGAATAGGCTAGAGGCACATTGCTCGGGTAGAGATAGCACATGACACACATGGCAAGAAAATGAGACCGAGCGGAGAGTAAGGGCAGCAGGACTTTGGGGCCTGTGTGCTGTAGCTCCGCTTGTGTCGATTGAGGACCGAGCCGTGTGCGGGCCTGTTGAACAAGCTAGAACAGTACCGAAGACCTACCGGCTATATGGGAACCGGGAAACTGATGTAACTCGGGTAGCTGGGTATTGAGGCATTGCCCGTCGTTCAGAGGGTAGATTGAGAGCTCGAGGTGTAAATCGGCTGGCGGCACGGAGATGCGCGTGCAGAGACCTCTTGCTCGGGATGATGGGACCGGTTCAATATTTGGCTGACGGGTGAAAGGTAGTCGCGTACGGCGTCCGTGATGGTTGTTGTAGGCAACATCGAGTACGGGCGTACGTGACGGGTTGTTCGGGTAACCCTGCAGGTGTAAATCGATTATAATCGCCGTCCCTCGCGGTCAGTGAGTACCACTTGTTCACTGTACCGTGACGTAGAAAGAACAGGCTAGTCACATGTTAAAAATGTTGCTGATTGAAAGATGGACATTGATTGTTAATGATATGCTGTAGCTTAGAGCTAACTAAAGTTCTTTTCAACTTTGGGCAAAGTACATGAGAGAAATGCGTTTCTTGTTTGATTGCGGCTCTCTCATGTGCCTTAGCGTAAGGTTCTCCACAACCTGCTGCTAAAACTTGAAAGTAAGGTTCTACTAATTAGGCGAGTCCTTGAAAATGATTTTTTTTACCTCATACAACCCACTACCTCATGTAGAAGTTCCATGTTTAGGTGAGACGGGTCAGACTTGCTGAGCCTTCGTGCTCACTGCTTGTGTTTGAAGCTTTTGCAGGGTTCTATGAGGAAGGGACTCCCGAAGAGGAGACAGAACCCCAGGAGGGGAACCCCGTCGAGTGGGAGTCGTGCACGCCGCAGAGTTAGTGTGCGTGTGTGCTAGCAAGGACACGTTCAAGGGCTGAACGTGCACTTGATGCTTAGTCTACGCCCGCGAGTATGGACTAAACTTATTTTGATGTAAACATGTTCATAAACTTGTTTATGTAATAAAATTTCCGCTTCCGCTTTGTATCTTTGACGTGTGTTATACGGTGCTGTGCAACGCAGCACCCCTCAGCGTGATCCTGGCTCGACAGGACCAATGGGGTCGTGTCAGCGTGGTATCAGAGCTCGCTTGAGGTTTAACACAGTACAAAGGTCTTCTTTTTCAAAAATCCAGTGAGGAACGAGTTAGTAGCCCGTATAAGGATGTTATTAGCATATAGAAAGTGGCATATTAACCTATTTTTTATGTCGGAAAATCGTGCATCTCGGGACGTTCATGTCTTGGGGGGTGCACGTAAGCGCTGTCCACCAGTGCGCACAAGCTGAAGGGTGGAGCCCCACGGGTGGCAGGTAACCCGACCCGCTTTAGTATCCTCTACGACTCTTCATGTCGTTTGGGGTATTCGAGCAACGTCTGTCCCTGGCGTGCATGGTGCAACATGGGAGACCCCGTTACGTGGTCTGAGACGTGAACACGTAACTCAAGGCGTGTTTGGCTTGAGAACATCCGGGCGAGTGATGACGGCCGGGTGTACGAACTGTATGGATTCCGGGCTCGGTGTGCAGCCGAGTCTGACGATTGATTGAGTTTCTGCATGTAGCCTGACCACGAAACGGTAGACGTGTAGCATCCGTGTGCGAGTGACGAGTAGTGCCACTGAAATAACGAAGCCGGCTAAGTCCGGTATAGGTTTTTCTTTGTGAGGACGTAGTACCGACATAATCTGGTGATGCATCGACGTCACACCCAACTAAATGAACAAATTCATTTAAAACTTGAAAGTTTTGCTCCAAAGTAGTAAAACTTGATGTAACTCCTTCCCTTGAACAGGATATTCAAAGTTAACAAGTTTTCAACTTATAGGTTGTTAAGGACAGAGCACTCTGTTTTCAGCTGAATCAAGGCTGAAGTTAATCAGAGGCTAGAGGTTGAGTTCCTTCGAGATTGGGGTCGTATGATACATTTATGGAAAGCTTTGGAAGAGCTTTACAACTTTTCTGTTGAGGTCCAGAGGTGTTTTGACACGACCCCATTGGTCCTGTCGAGCCAGGATCACGCTGAGGGGTACTGCGTTGCACAGCACCGTATAACACACGTCAAAGGTGCAAAGCGGAAGCGGAGGTTTTATTACATAAACAGTTTTATGAACATGATTACATCAAAATAAGTTTAGTCCACACTCGCGGGCGTAGACTAAGCACCAAGTCCACGTTCAGCCCTTGAACGTGTCCTTGCTAGCACACACGCACACTAACTCTGCGGCGTGCACGACTCCTACTCGACGGGGTTCCCCTCCTGGGGTTCCGTCTCCTCTTCGGGAGTCCCATCCTCATAGAACCCTGCAAAAGCTTCAAACACAAGCAGTGAGCACGAAGGCTCAGCAAGTCTGACCCGTCTCACCTAAACATGGAACTTCTACATGAGGTAGTGGGTTGCATGAGGTAAAAATCATTTGCAAGGACTCGCCTAATTAGTAGAACCTTACTTTCAAGTTTTAGCAGCAGGTTGTGGAGAACCTTACGCGAAGGTACATGAGAGAGCCGCAATCAAACAAGAAACGCATTTCTCTCATGTACTTTGCCCAAAGTTGAAAAGAACTTTAGTTAGCTCTAAGCTACAGCATATCATTAACAATCAATGTCCATCTTTCAATCAGCAACATTTTAACATGTAACTAGCCTGTTCATTCTACGTCACGGTACAGTGAACAAGTGGTACTCACTGACCGCGAGGGACGGCGATTATAATCGATTTACACCTGCAGGGTTACCCGAACAACCCGTCACGTACGCCCGTACTCGATGTTGCCTACAACAACCATCACGGACGCCGTACGCGACTACCTTTCACCCGTTAGCCAAATATTGAACCGGTCCCATCGTCCCGAGCAAGAGGTCCCTGCACGCGCATCTCTGTGCCGCCAGCTGATTTACACCTCGAGCTCTCAACCTACCCTCTGAACGACGGGCAATGCCTCAATACCCAGCTACCCGAGTTACATCAGTTTCCCGGTTCCCATATAGCCGGTAGGTCTTCGGTACTGTTCTAGCTTGTTCAACAGGCCCGCACACGGCTCGGTCCTCAATCGACACAAGCGGAGCTACAGCACACAGGCCCCAAAGTCCTGCTGCCCTTACTCTCCGCTCGGTCTCATTTTCTTGCCATGTGTATCATGTGCTATCTCTACCCGAGCAATGTGCCTCTAGCCTATTCTCGCGAGTAGTTCCAACTACTCGGCTTGTACCGAATCCTACTCTATCCTAGCAATGCAGTGGCTAACGAGGTTTGCAATCCTAAACCCAACCCGTGGTTTTCTTGGTCATGCAATTGGATTTCCAAACAAGACTCTAATGCACAGAATAAAGGAAACAAGTATGTGCTCAAAACAATAAACATTTGTAAAAAGGTTAATGCAAACCGGGGCTTGCCTTGCTGCTCTTGGTCGTAGGCTAGCTGTTCCTCCGGAGTAACGAAGTCTAGGACTTCGGGTTCCTCCTCGACCTTAGCGACTACATAATAAGAACAATGTATGTATTAATGCATTTGTATTAACTTTGAAGTTGTGAAGTCTACAACCCTTGCTAGACAGACCTAATGACTGTGAAACTTTTACTGTGGCTTGGTTACAACCTAAACAAAGACTTGGTCAAGTTTTAGTTGCAGCAAAGCTCATTTGAGCCCTCCACAAATAATTATGTCCTTGACCTTAATTGGAACTCTTAGGGTGTTCTAGGAATTTTCATGAGACAAACTATGACTTTCTGAAAACTAGATTTCCAGAGGGTTCTAATGGAGTTGGTCTCACTTAATTTGGAAGTCTCTAACTAAAGATATGAGCTAAACAATTTCAGAGAAAATTCTGAATGTTTCTGAACATTTTCTATTTTCTCTGGACCAGTTTCACTAATCACACCATTAGGTGGATTAAATGAGCTCAAATGGATCTGAAATTTTTATGGTAGTTCACGGATATTTTGGTGAATATCTCAGTAAAATTTCAGGATTTTCCTCCAAAGGATTCTCCAGATAAAATTCCTAACAGTTTAAACTTTAAGGAATTAATTCTGAAGAAATAAAGAATTTCATGGAGTGAAACTTGATTTTCTGGAAAGTACTCAGAGAGCTGAATCCAGCAAAATTTGGTTCACTCAATTTGGAGCTTTCTAGCCAAAGTTATGAGGATTTGAAGTTTGAAGGAAATCTGAAAATCGGGGAAAAGTTTAAACTCGCGCGTGGGCCCAGGGGACACGCGTCGCACGCCTAGGCGATGGCACACCGCGGCCCACAAGGACTTTGCGCGCCAGCACTCCCGATCCCGGCCGCAGCCGGATCCCGATTTAAAATATCGGCCGCTGACAGCTGGGGTCCACCCCCTTCTTCAACCTCGCGACACCCGCGCTCCGCCGCCGAGGGACCTCGCTGGAGAGCTCGCCGCTGGCTGCTGTACAGCTCCAAACTTCTTGATTCTGGCCGCCCCTGCCTACTTTTACTTGGGGAACATGATCCGAGGGTCAGCTGCTCATGACAACGGCCGGAGTATGGTCGGCGACGAGCCGCCATATCGGAGCGACTTCGGCCATGTCGTCTGACTCTCCTAGTACCTCAGCTACTTGGGAAATCGGTCGGGGAGCATCAGTGGACCTCAGAGAAGGTCGACATGAGCTTGAGACAGCTCGGGGAAGGCCCGAAATAGGTCCTCACCATGCGCCCGATACCCCCCGTTCGTTCCGCCATTAGTAGACCTTGAATTACGCCGGGCACAGAGGTTCTCCGGCCCAGAGTTGTGAAGGCAACTTGTGCGTCACCGTGTCTAGCTCGTGTGGGAGTGGCCTGAGGCCCTCTAATCCTTTCTAGAGCACGAATTAAACAGAATCGTACCCGAAGGTCGTTCTGCACACAGAAAGGGGAAAAGTGGAAATTCGCCGCCGGTGAGCAACCACTCGAGCTGTGGCTCGGGGTGAGCAGCACCGGTCACCTGCGCGTCCAAGGGTGCCTTGGGTCGGGCGTGACAATGCCCAGGTTGGGCTGTCCACGAGAGCCCGAGGTGCGGCGGTTCCAAGTTCCGAGTTTGATCTTTCGGCACAGCCGATATCACTCGGTTCCAATCGAATTCTAGCAATGGGGAGGATGGAGGAAGGCCTCTAGTACCTTGCTGGGACTCTGGAGTGGAAAGAGGGAGCTGCGATCGGCTTGATCAAGCAGGAGCTCGAGCGGCGGTGATGGCAGCGGAAAGACAGGTCGTGCACGTCGGCAGCTCAGGGAATGGCGACTGAAGCACGCCGGGGAGGAAATAAATAGCCCGGCGGCTGGCCTCCGGCTTGGGGCGCGCAGCAGGAGCTGGCGCCGGCTGCCCCCCTTCGGTGGCGCGCGAGCACAGCAGCCGGGAACCGACTGAACTGTGGTTCAGTCGGTTTGTTTTGAGGCAGAGGCTGACATGTGGGTCCCACCCCTCTTTTAACCTCTGAAATTTACTCCTAACAGCTGTGGTAAACAGTGAACCCCATTCTACCCTTGGTAATTCAAATTATTCACCCAAGAGCCATTTGAGTTGATCAAAGTTCAAAGGAGGTTTGGTTTGAATGAATTTCAGCACAAGTTCAGTTTGAAATTCAAATAAAGTTTGAATTTCTCCCACTTAGCTCATGTCAAGATCAACTCCAAATGGAGCGAAAATTGGTGTGTGAGCTCACAAAAATGTGCTGAGTAGGAATATGCCCCCCACTTTTAAATTCAGTGGATAAAAACAGTTTAAATTTGAATATGGTTTCAAACTGCCCTCTTCCTAACTATACCCAAAATGACCTCAAAAAGGTTTTGAGTTTGGGTGAAACTTGGCATGGACATCCTTAGTAAAGTGTAGGAGTTTTCATATGTCCAGCTCATCTATATCACATGTGGGAAATACCACTTTTGGCAATGTGTGAGTTTGTTCTCTAATGAGCATGTTGATAATTGTTACTTGCTCTTCATTTGTGTTCATCATTCTTGCTCAAATGAGGTGTGTGGTGTGGTGATGAACACTGCAAATGGTTGTCAAAACTGAGGCCCTTACATTCCTCCCCCCTTAAAAGAATCTCGTCCCGAGATTATAAGGTGAAAATGAGAGAGAGGACGGTGGAAAATTACCGGATATGCGACGTGAAAAAGTCGGGGTAGTTAGTGCGAAGGAATTCTTCGCTCTCCCATGTCGCTTCGTCCATGGAGTGATTACTCCATAGAACCTTGTAGAACCACAACACACGGTTGCGTGTGGTTCGGGCCTTTTCATCAATAATCTGCACCGGTTCCTCCCGATAGGTGAGATCCGGTTGCAGTCCTTCAATGTCTTCCAGCTGAACGGTAGTTGATAGCTTGAGACACTTCCTCAGCTGGGAAATGTGAAAGACGTTGTGCACACCGGAAAGTGCTTCTGGTAATTTCAGCCGGTATGCCACTGATCCACATCTTTCGGTAATCTGGAATGGACCGATGAATCGGGGTGCCAACTTTCCTCTCACCCCAAATCTGTTTACGCCCTTCATTGGAGACACTCGTAGGTATACGTGATCTCCAACTTCGAATTGTAATGGGCGCCTTCTCCGGTCCGCATACTGCTTCTGTCGGGATTGAGCGGCTCTTAGGTTCGCTTGAATCAGTCGAACCTTTTCTTCCGCGTCGTTGACAAGGTCAATCCCGAAGGTAACCCTCTCGCCAGACTCACACCAGTTCAGTGGTGTGCGGCATTTTCTCCCGTATAGCGCCTCGTAGGGCGCCATCTTGATGCTGGCTTGGTACCCATTGTTGTACGAGAACTCGGCTAACGGCAAGTGATCATCCCAATTCTTGCCGTGGTCGATAGCGCAAGCTCGTAGCATGTCTTCTAGAATCTGATTTACCCGCTCAGTTTGTCCATCTGTCTGCGGGTGGTAGGCTGAACTACGGATCAGCTTCATCCCCAAGACAGCGTGTAGCTGCTCCCAAAAACGGGACATAAATAAAGTGCCCCGTTCCGATATGATGGTACGGGGTATGCCGTATAAGCATAGGATCCATGAGATGTACAGTTCAGCGTACTTCTTGGCGTTGTAGTTGGTGTTGACCGGGATGAAATGGGCAACTTTGGTGAGCCGATCGACGATCACCCACACAGAATCATGTTTCTGTGCGGTGGTGGGTAAACCGACGACGAAATCCATGCTCACGTCCTCCCACTTCCAGGCAGGAATGCCCAGTGGTTGCAGCAGTCCCGGTTTCCGCATGTGGTCTGCCTTCACCCTTCGACATGTATCACACTCGGACACGTACTTTGCAGTCTCTCGTTTCATCCGTGTCCACCAAAACTTTCTTCTGAGTTCTTGATACATCTTGTTGCTGCCGGGGTGAATAGAAAACTTTGATAAGTGAGCCTCATCAAAGATTTTCTTCCGTAACTCCGGGTTTCGGGGTACGACGATTCGGTCCTTGAACCATAGGACGCCGTCTCCGTCCTTCCGGAAACATTTTAATTCCCCACTATCTACACGTCTCCGCAAATGTGACATGCCCTTGTCATTCTTCTGGGCTGCCGCTATCTCTTCACGGATGGTGGGGATCAAAGCTAGGTTGTAGAGAGCTCCATGTGGAATCACATGTAGTGGTGGTTCGCTCTCTTCCCACGGTGTGATGGTCAGATTATTGACGTGTGACTTGCGGCTCAGCGCATCTGCCACAACGTTTGCCTTGCCCGGATGATAATGGATCTCTATTTCGTAATCCTTTATCAGTTCTAACCATCTTCGTTGCCTCATGTTCAGCTCCTTCTGAGTGAATATGTACTTGAGGCTTTTGTGGTCGGTATATAAATGTACGAGGTTACCGAGTAGGTAGTGCCTCCACATCTTCAGTGCAAGTACCACGGCAGCGAGCTCCAAGTCGTGAGTTGGATAATTTTGCTCATGGTTCCTAAGCTGCCGTGATCCATACGCGACCACTCTTCGGTCTTGCATCAGCACACATCCGAGCCCAATGCCGGATGCATCGCAGTACACATCGAACGGTTTTGTTGTGTCTGGCTGCGCCAAAACCGGTGCTGATGTTAGGTGCTTGACTAAAGCCTTGAATGCTGCTTCACATGCTGGACTCCAAACATATTTGGTAGCCTTCTTCAGCAGCTCTGTCATTGGCTTGGCAATCTTCGAGAAGTTCGGAATGAACCTCCGATAATATCCTGCGAGTCCGAGGAAACTCCGTACCTCATGAACAGTTCTCGGGGATTTCCAATTCAGCACTTGCGTGATCTTGCTCGGGTCCACAGCGATACCCTCCGCTGAGATGATATGGCTGAGGAAAGGCACTTGCGATATCCAAAACTCGCATTTGCTGAATTTTGCGTATAACTTGTGATCCCGCAGCCGTTGCAAGACTATACGCAAATGTTTCTTGTGATCTTCCTCCGACTTGGAGTATACTAGGATGTCATCGATGAAGACCACGACAAACTTGTCCAGCTCCGGCATGAACACCGAGTTCATTAAGTACATGAAGTGAGCTGGAGCATTGGTGAGGCCGAAGGACATGACCAGGTACTCATAAAGTCCGTACCTTGTCGAGAAAGCTGTCTTTGGAATGTCCTCCGCCCTTATCTTAATCTGATGGTACCCGGATCTTAAATCCATCTTGGAAAAGATCTTTGCTTCGACCAACTGATCAAACAACATGTCGATCCGTGGCAACGGGTACTTGTTCTTGATGGTTACGGCATTTAATGGACGGTAGTCCACGCAAAGCCGTAGCGTCTCATCCTTCTTCTTGACAAATAATGCCGAACAGCCCCATGGCGAGGAGCTCGGCCTAATAAAACCCTTCTCCAGAAGGTCCGTGAGCTGAGTCTTCAGTTCAGCCAACTCCTTCGGCGCCATCTTGTACGTCCTTCGGGATATTGGCATGGTTCCCGGTGCAAGTTCAATCTTGAACTCTACCTCTCTATCGGGTGGCATCCCCGGCAAATCGTCCGGGAACACATCCGGGAACTCTCGGACCACTGGAATGTCTTCCAATCTGATGGTTGTGGCTTGATAGACACTTGGAAGTTTTATTTCTGGACTGTCCAGAAATAATGAGTGAGAACCGTGCACCTCTGAGTTTAAGTGCACGACTCGAAGGACGGTGTCTAAAACAGCGCCGTGGCGGGTTAACCACGACATCCCTAGGATGACATCGACCTTCTGTCCCTCTAAGATAATGAGAGACGTGGGGTACACTCTACCCCCTAAGCATAATGGTGCTTTGGAGACCATTACGCTTGCTGAAATCTTCCCACCCGGTGAACAAATTAGATATGGACTATCGGTGGGTAGTATTGGCAAGCTGTGTTTAGTAATGAAAGCTTGGCTAATAAAATTATGTGTGGCGCCTGAATCAAATAGTACTATAGCGGGATGCTGGTGGAGTTGGAACATACCCGCAAGGATTGGCTCGCCCTCCGGCACGTCCTCAATGGCAAGCTGGTGGACAGTGCCGGGCCTAGGGTTTGCCCGCCGCGCATTAGTAGGGTTCCGGGGTTGATTCCTTCCCGGAAACTGTGGTGCCACTCCGCCGCCTTGCCTCTCCGGGCAACTGCTCGCGAAGTGTCCTGGACGACCACACTTGTAACAAGTGGCCGCTGCTGGTGGAGTACTCGGGGGACGAAAGCCCGGCATGCGTTGCGGAGGTGCAAACGCACGCGGCATCGCCCGCTGCTGCTGCTGTTGTTGCGGTGGTACTGGCAGTGCCGGCCGGAATGCCGGTGAAGAGTACGGTCGACTGCGGAACGGCATCGACCGCTGTGGTGGTTGCCAGCGTGGACCTGATGGTGGGCGATTCACCATCCGAAACTTCTGAGAAGGACCACCTCCTTCTGCACTGCTCTGCGGCGCGCTTCGCTTTCGCTCTGCCGCCGCCAACTCCTTGCTGGAGTCCTCCTGAACAATCGCAGCATCAATTATGTCGTTGAGGCTGCCGCGATTGAACATCGCCAGCTTGTCCTTCAGGAGCGGGTTAAGCCCCTGGTAAAAGTGGTCCCGCCGCTTCTCGTCCGTATCTGCGTGATACGACGCGTAGAGCGCGAGATCGTTGAACGCCCTGGAATATTCCAGCGCGTTTCGGCTCCCTTGTTGCAGGTGTAGGAACTCCTGCGTCTTCCTCTTCATCAAGCCGGGCGGTATATGATAGGCCCTGAAGGCCGTCCGGAACTCCGCCCAGGTCATCACTCGGTCGGTGGGCTGTGAAGCACAGAAGTTGGCCCACCACGCGCTCGCGGATCCTTGGAGCTGCTGGACCGCGAACTGAGTCTTGCGCTGCTCGCTGATTTGGAGCAGCCCGAACTTCATCTCTATGGCGCGGAGCCAGTTGTCCGCGTCAAGTGGTTCATCCGCCCTTGAGAATATAGGGGGATGAGTCGCCAGGAAGTCGGAGTAGGAGCTCTGTTGGCGCTCCTCACGATCTTGACGTCTCTCTGGGCGAGACGTATTCGCAATTAACGTTTGCAGCAGCTCTGTGTGCTGCTGATGTGAACCCGCCATTGCCGCGACAATGTCGGCCAATGTAACCGTTGGCAGTGGCGGTGGCGGTGTTTGCTGTTGCTGTTGCTGCTGCTGTCCCGAGGAGTCCTCGGGAGGTGGTTGGGAGGTCTCTCCCCCTTGGCTAGTACCTCCAACATCAGGGTTGGCACGAGTACGCGTCATTCTGAAATTCAACACAGCAGCAATTAGCACATGTCTTACTCAAAATTCCATAAACAGCAGTAGTATTGAAGCGACGCATGATTATCTTGCACAACCTTCACATATATTGATAAAGCATAAACTTTATACAAGATACATTATTCTCGGATCTCCGAGAAGTCGTGCTCATGTCGTCACTACCTATACATACGCTACTGTCTACACGACATGTCACCGATTACAAAAGTTGGGTTACGCTACCCTAGCTGCCCTACTTGGCAACCGTAACCCCCTACTCGGAGTAGAACTCAACCTCCTGTGGGTCGTCCTCCTCCGGTACTTCTGCTGGTGGCTCTGGATCTACCACCTCTTCTCCCATTCCAGGTTCTCCCATTGCTGGAAGACCCAAGACCACCGGTATGCCTAACACCGGGGGCACGAGGTCCTGCAATGCATGCACCTCGTCCATAGCCTGGTTGTAGTCCTCTTCCCAGCCTTGTCCTTCCTCAATAGCGTCGTCCCGCTCTTGAGCAAGGTCCTCATTCTGCTGGGTTAGGGTCTGCACCAGCTCTTGCAACGCCGCGATGTCAACACGGCTCTTCTTCTTTGCCTTCTTCAGACGACGCAACTGATTGTGTTGTTCATTCAGTCGCTTGATCGTCGGAAGGAGCACATTGCGGAGTGCACTGTGAGCACTCTCAAAATGATCTCCACGGCTGGTGCTCTCCTTGAGCTTGGTGGCGAGATGCTCCGTATGAACAGCTTGGCTGTTCATCACAGCGTTTCCCGCCCTCATTTGGAGACTGAGATTTGCCTCCGCGGGGTTGTACCTTGGGCAACTCGGGTCTGTTGCCTCCAGGTACCTCTCTTCCCACACATGCTGAGCTCGTCCCTCCACCGGAACGAGTGCGTATGGAGTTCCCTCCATAGCCTGCACGTGTAGTTGGCAGAAACGTGACATAGTGTCACGGGCTGCCACTTGCCACATCCCTTCCGGTTGTCTTCCTCTCACCGTGACGGTGAATGGAACCCAACCGGGTGGCGTAGGCCCTGCAGGAACCTCGACATGGATCGTCCATGTCTTGTTCCCCTCTTCGCCTTCTTCCTTGGCGAAGTATTGCGGCATCTGGTTATACCCGAAATATTGGAGCATTTGCCACAATGCTTCCGGGTAGCCGCTACGGTCAGAACAGTGGGAAACTACCCACCCGTTCTCCAACCGTTTATCTGCTGCCATCTGTAAAAATATATTTGAGAAAGGTCAAATATTTATTTAACAGTGAACCATTGAGTTATAACATAAGATATGTCATTGAACCCATAACACTTGGAAACATAGTTCAAATTTTTAAACAAATTTGACTGCTGATCTGCTGTTACCATGACAGCCCTGACCCGTTTCCATAACAATCTGATTTAGGCCAGAATAAGAGCAAAACCAGTTCTGGAGCTCAACATCAAAGTTAAAGTTAACTTCAATAGATTTCCAGAATGTATTTGGTTGGCCTAAGATCTGTCCTGGTTCAAAAGTTATGAGACGTCAAAGTTAGCAGAATTTCTGGGAACAATTGGACAGCACCTCCCTGCCTTAGGTACTGATTTAATCCAAGAATCCCAGTTAATTCTGTTCCTAATCTGACAAAACTTTCTGTTACAAAGTTGTAACCCATCTCATAAGGTTTCCAGAACTACCTCATTTCTTATTTTTAGATTTTTAAGCAGGAAGTTATGCTTAATTTACAGAGAGTTTACAGAGAGTCTTTGCTCTGTCCTATTTTCTGGACAGTTTCAACTCTACTGCATTTTTCGAGTGGTTAAGGGATGAAACACCTCTGGACCTCAACAGAAGAGTTGTAAAGCTCTTCCAATGCTTTCCAGAAATGTATCATACGACCCCAACCCCGAAAGAACTCAACCTCTAACCTCTGATTAACTTCAGCCTCGATTCAGCTGAAAACAGAGTGCTCTGTCCCTAACATCCTATAAGTTGAAAACTTGTTAACTTTGAATATCCTGTACAAGGGGAGAAGTTACATCAATTTTACTACTTTGGATCAAAAACCTTCAAATTTTTAGATGAAGTTGTTCATTTAGTTGGGTGCGACGTCGATGCGTCACCAGCTTATGTCGGTACTATGTCCTCACAAAGGAAAAACCTATACCGGACTTAGCCGGCTTCGTTATTTCAGTGGCACTACTCGTCACTCGCACACGGATGCTACACGTCTACCGTTTCGTGGTAAGGCTACCTGCAGAAACTCAAACAATCATCAGACTCGGCTGCACACCGAGCCTGGAATACATACAGTTAGTACACCCGGCCGTCATCACCCGCCCGGATGTTCTCAAGCCAACCACGCCTTGAGTTGCGTGTTCACGTTTCAGACCACGTGACGGGGTCTCCCATGTTACACCACGCACGCCAGGGACAGACGTTGCTCGAATACCCCAAACGACATGAAGAGTCGTAGAGGATACCAAAGCGGGTCGGGTTACCTGCCACCCGTGGGGCTCCACCCTTCAGCTTGTGCGCACTGGTGGACAGCGCTTACGTGCACCCCCCAAGACATGAACGTCCCGAGATGCACGATTTTCCGACATAACAAATAGGTTAATATGCCACTTTCTATATGCTAATAACATCCTTATACGGGCTACTAAATCGTTCCTCACTGGATTTTTGAAAAAGAAGACCTTTGTACTGTGTTAAACCTCAAGCGGGCTCTGATACCACGCTGACACGACCCCGTTGGTCCTGTCGAGCCAGGATCACGCTGAGGGGTACTGCGTTGCACAGCACCGTATAACACACGTCAAAGGTGCAAAGCGGAAGCGGAAGTTTTATTACATAAACAGTTTTATGAACATGATTACATCAAAATAAGTTTAGTCCACACTCGCGGGCGTAGACTAAGCACCAAGTCCACGTTCAGCCCTTGAACGTGTCCTTGCTAGCACACACGCACATTAACTCTGCGGCGTGCACGACTCCCACTCGACGGGGTTCCCCTCCTGGGGTTCCGTCTCCTCTTCGGGAGTCCCTTCCTCATAGAACCCTGCAAAAGCTTCAAACACAAGCAGTGAGCACGAAGGCTCAGCAAGTCTGACCCGTCTCATCTAAACATGGAACTTCTACATGAGGTAGTGGGTTGCATGAGGTAAAAATCATTTGCAAGGACTCGCCTAATTAGTAGAACCTTACTTTCAAGTTTTAGCAGCAGGTTGTGGAGAACCTTACGCGAAGGTACATGAGAGAGCCGCAATCAAACAAGAAACGCATTTCTCTCATGTACTTTGCCCAAAGTTGAAAAGAACTTTAGTTAGCTCTAAGCTACAGCATATCATTAACAATCAATGTCCATCTTTCAATCAGCAACATTTTAACATGTAACTAGCCTGTTCATTCTACGTCACGGTACAGTGAACAAGTGGTACTCACTGACCGCGAGGGACGGCGATTATAATCGATTTACACCTGCAGGGTTACCCGAACAACACGTCACGTACGCCCGTACTCGATGTTGCCTACAACAACCATCACGGACGCCGTACGCGACTACCTTTCACCCGTTAGCCAAATATTGAACCGGTCCCATCGTCCCGAGCAAGAGGTCCCTGCACGCGCATCTCTGTGCCGCCAGCTGATTTACACCTCGAGCTCTCAACCTACCCTCTGAACGACGGGCAATGCCTCAATACCCAGCTACCCGAGTTACATCAGTTTCCCGGTTCCCATATAGCCGGTAGGTCTTCGGTACTGTTCTAGCTTGTTCAACAGGCCCGCACACGGCTCGGTCCTCAATCGACACAAGCGGAGCTACAGCACACAGGCCCCAAAGTCCTGCTGCCCTTACTCTCCGCTCGGTCTCATTTTCTTGCCATGTGTATCATGTGCTATCTCTACCCGAGCAATGTGCCTCTAGCCTATTCTCGCGAGTAGTTCCAACTACTCGGCTTGTACCGAATCCTACTCTATCCTAGCAATGCAGTGGCTAACGAGGTTTGCAATCCTAAACCCAACCCGTGGTTTTCTTGGTCATGCAATTGGATTTCCAAACAAGACTCTAATGCACAGAATAAAGGAAACAAGTATGTGCTCAAAACAATAAACATTTGTAAAAAGGTTAATGCAAACCGGGGCTTGCCTTGCTGCTCTTGGTCGTAGGCTAGCTGTTCCTCCGGAGTAACGAAGTCTAGGACTTCGGGTTCCTCCTCGACCTTAGCGACTACATAATAAGAACAATGTATGTATTAATGCATTTGTATTAACTTTGAAGTTGTGAAGTCTACAACCCTTGCTAGACAGACCTAATGACTGTGAAACTTTTACTGTGGCTTGGTTACAACCTAAACAAATACTTGGTCAAGTTTTAGTTGCAGCAAAGCTCATTTGAGCCCTCCACAAATAATTATGTCCTTGACCTTAATTGGAACTCTTAGGGTGTTCTAGGAATTTTCATGAGACAAACTATGACTTTCTGAAAACTAGATTTCCAGAGGGTTCTAATGGAGTTGGTCTCACTTAATTTGGAAGTCTCTAACTAAAGATATGAGCTAAACAATTTCAGAGAAAATTCTGAAAATGTTTCTGAACATTTTCTATTTTCTCTGGACCAGTTTCACTAATCACACCATTAGGTGGATTAAATGAGCTCAAATGGATCTGAAATTTTTATGGTAGTTCACGGATATTTTGGTGAATATCTCAGTAAAGTTTCAGGATTTTCCTCCAAAGGATTCTCCAGTTAAAATTCCTAACAGTTTAAACTTTAAGGAATTAATTCTAGAGAAATAAGGAATTTCATGGAGTGAAACTTGATTTTCTGGAAAGTACTCAGAGAGCTGAATCCAGCAAAATTTGGTTCACTCAATTTGGAGCTTTCTAGCCAAAGTTATGAGGATTTGAAGTTTGAAGGAAATCTGAAAATCGGGGAAAAGTTTAAACTCGCGCGTGGGCCCAGGGGACACGCGTCGCACGCCTAGGCGATGGCACACCGCGGCCCACAAGGACTTTGCGCGCCAGCACTCCCGATCCCGGCCGCAGCCGGATCCCGATTTAAAATATCGGCCGCTGACAGCTGGGGTCCACCCCCTTCTTCAACCTCGCGACACCCGCGCTCCGCCGCCGAGGGACCTCGCCGGAGAGCTCGCCGCTGGCTGCTGTACAGCTCCAAACTTCTTGATTCTGGCCGCCCCTGCCTACTTTTACTTGGGGAACATGATCCGAGGGTCAGCTGCTCATGACAACGGCCGGAGTATGGTCGGCGACGAGCCGCCATATCGGAGCGACTTCGGCCATGTCGGCTGACTCTCCTAGTACCTCAGCTACTTGGGAAATCGGTCGGGGAGCATCAGTGGACCTCAGAGAAGGTCGACATTAGCTTGAGACAGCTCGGGGAAGGCCCGAAATAGGTCCTCACCGTGCGCCCGATACCCCCCGTTCGTTCCGCCATTAGTAGACCTTGAATTACGCCGGGCACAGAGGTTCTCCGGCCCAGAGTTGTGAAGGCAACTTGTGCGTCACCGTGTCTAGCTCGTGTGGGAGTGGCCTGAGGCCCTCTAATCCTTTCTAGAGCACGAATTAAACAGAATCGTACCCGAAGGTCGTTCTGCACACAGAAAGGGGAAAAGTGGAAATTCGCCGCCGGTGAGCAACCACTCGAGCTGTGGCTCGGGGGTGAGCAGCACCGGTCACCTGCGCGTCCAAGGGTGCCTTGGGTCGGGCGTGACAATGCCCAGGTTGGGCTGTCCACGAGAGCCCGAGGTGCGGCGGTTCCAAGTTCCGAGTTTGATCTTTCGGCACAGCCGATATCACTCGGTTCCAATCGAATTCTAGCAATGGGGAGGATGGAGGAAGGCCTCTAGTACCTTGCTGGGACTCTGGAGTGGAAAGAGGGAGCTGCGATCGGCTTGATCAAGCAGGAGCTCGAGCGGCGGTGATGGCAGCGGAAAGACAGGTCGTGCACGTCGGCAGCTCGGGGAATGGCGACTGAAGCACGCCGGGGAGGAAATAAATAGCCCGGCGGCTGGCCTCCGGCTTGGGGCGCGCAGCAGGAGCTGGCGCCGGCTGCCCCCCTTCGGTGGCGCGCGCGCACAGCAGCCGGGAACCGACTGAACTGTGGTTCAGTCGGTTTGTTTTGAGGCAGAGGCTGACATGTGGGTTCCACCCCTCTTTTAACCTCTGAAATTTACTCCTAACAGCTGTGGTAAACAGTGAACCCCATTCTACCCTTGGTAATTCAAATTATTCACCCAAGAGCCATTTGAGTTGATCAAAGTTCAAAGGAGGTTTGGTTTGAATGAATTTCAGCACAAGTTCAGTTTGAAATTCAAATAAAGTTTGAATTTCTCCCACTTAGCTCATTTCAAGATCAACTCCAAATGGAGCGAAAATTGGTGTGTGAGCTCACAAAAATGTGCTGAGTAAGAATATGCCCCCCACTTTTAAATTCAGTGGATAAAAACAGTTTGAATTTGAATATGGTTTCAAACTGCCCTCTTCCTAACTATACCCAAAATGACCTCAAAAAGGTTTTGAGTTTGGGTGAAACTTGGCATGGACATCCTTAGTAAAGTGTAGGAGTTTTCATATGTCCAGCTCATCTATATCACATGTGGGAAAATACCACTTTTGGCAATGTGTGAGTTTGTTCTCTAATGAGCATGTTGATAATTGTTACTTGCTCTTCATTTGTGTTCATCATTCTTGCTCAAATGAGGTGTGTGGTGTGGTGATGAACACTGCAAATGGTTGTCAAAACTGAGGCCCTTACATGTTTCATCCCTTAACCACTCGAAAAATGCAGTAGAGTTGGAACTGTCCAGAAAACAGGACAGGGTAAAGACTCTCTGTAGACTCTCTGTAAATTAAGCATAACTTCCTGCATAAAAATCCAAAAAATAGAAAATGAGGTAGTTCTGGAAAGCTTATGAGATGGGTTACAACTTTGTAACAGAAAGTTTTGTCAGATTAGGAACAGAAGTAACTGAGATTGTTGGATCAAATCAGTACCTAAGGCAGGGAGGTGCTGTCCAATTGTTCCCAGAAATTCTGTTAACTTTGACATCTCATAACTTTTGAACCAGGACAGATCTTAGGCCAAGCAAATACTGGCTGGAAAGCTATTGAAGTTAGCTTCAACTTTGATGTTGAGCTCCAGGACTGGTTTTGCTTTTAACCTGGCCTAAATCAGGTTGAAATGGATACTGGTCAAGGCTGTCATGGGAACAGCAGATCAGTAGTCAAATTTGTTTAAAAATTTGAACTATGTTTCCAAGTGTTATGAGTTCAAGGACATATCTTATGTTATAACTCGATGGTTTACTGTTTAAATAAATATTTGACATTTCTCAAATATATTTTTACAGATGGCAGCAGATAAACGGTTGGAGAATGGGTGGGTAGTTTCCCACTGCTCTGAGCGTAGCGGCTACCCGGAAGCATTGTGGCAAATGCTCCAATATTTCGGGTACAACCAGATGCCGCAATACTTCGCCAAGGAAGAAGGCGAAGAGGGGAACAAGACATGGACGATCCATGTCGAGGTTCCTGCAGGACCTACGCCACCCGGTTGGGTGCCATTCACCGTCACGGTGAGAGGAAGACAACCGGAAGGGATGTGGCAAGTGGCAGCCCGTGACACTATGTCACGTTTCTGCCAACTACACGTGCAGGCTATGGAAGGCACACCATACGCACTCGTTCCGGTGGAGGGGCAAGCGCAGCATGTGTGGGAAGAAAGGTACCTGGAGGCAACAGACCCAAGTTGCCCAAGGTACAACCCCGCGGAGACAAACCTCAGCCTCCAAATGAGGGTGGGAAACGCTGTGATGGACAGCCAAGCTGTTCATACGGAGCATCTCGCCACCAAGCTCAAGGAGAGCACAAGCCATGGAGATCATTTTGAGAGTGCTCACAGCGCACTCCGCAATGTGCTCCTTCCGACGATCAAGCGACTAAATGAACAATACAATCAGTTGCGTCGTCTGAAGAAGGCAAGGAAGAAGAGCCGTGTGGACATCGCGGCGTTGCAAGAGCTGGTGCAGACCCTAACCCAGCAAAATGAGGACCTTGCTCAAGAGCGGGACAACGCTATTGAGGAAGGACAAGGCTGGGAAGAGGACTACAACCAGGCTATGGACGAGGTGCAAGCATTGCAGGACCTCGTGCCCCCGGTGTTAGGCATACCGGTGGTCTTGGGTATTCCAGCAATGGGAGAACCCGGAATGGGAGAAGAGGTGGTAGATCCAGAGCCACCAGCAGAAGTACCGGAGGAGGACGACCCACAGGAGGTCGAGTTCTACTGCGAGTAAGGGGTTACGGTTGCCAAGTAGGGCAGCTAGGGTAGCGTAACCCAACTTTGTAATCGGTGACATGTCGTATAGACAGTAACGTATGTATAGGTAGTGACGACATGAGCACGACTTCTCGGAGACCCGAGAATAATGTATCTTGTATAAAGTTTATGCTTTATCAATATATGTGAATGTTGTGCAAATTGATCATGTGTCACTTCAATACCTACTGTTGCGTATGGAATTTTTAGTGAGACATGTGCTAATTGCTGCTGTTTTGAATTTCAGAACGACGCGTACTCGTGCCAACCCTGACGTTGGGGGTACCAGTCAAGGGGGAGAGACCTCCAAACCACCTCCCGAGGACTCCTCGGGACAGCAGCAGCAACAGCAACAGCAAACACCGCCACCGCCACTGCCAACGGTTACATTGGCCGACATTGTCGCGGCAATGGCGGGCTCGCACCAGCAGCACACAGAGTTGCTGCAGACTCTCATCGCCAATACGTCTCGCCAAGAGAGACGTCAAGATCGTGAGGAGCGCCAACAGAGCTCCTACTCTGATTTCCTGGCGACTCATCCCCCTGTATTCTCAAGGGCGGATGAACCACTTGACGCGGACAACTGGCTCCGCGCCATAGAGATGAAGTTCGGGTTGCTCCAAATCAGCGAGCAGTGCAAGACTCAGTTCGCGGTCCAGCAGCTCCAAGGATCCGCGAGCGCGTGGTGGGCCAACTTCTGTGCTTCCCAGCCCACCGACCGAGTGATGACCTGGGCGGAGTTCCGGATGGCCTTCAGGGCCTATCATATACCGCCAGGTCTGATGAAGAGGAAGACGCAGGAGTTCTTACACCTGCAACAAGGGAGCCGGAACGCGATGGAATACTCCAGGGCGTTTAACGATCTCGCGCTATATGCGTCGTATCATGCTGATACCGACGAGAAGCGGCGGGACCATTTTTACCAGGGGCTTAACCCGCTCCTGAAGGACAAGTTGGCGATGTTCAATCGCGGCAGCCTCAACGACATCATTGATGCTGCGATTGTTCAGGAGGACTCCGGCAGGGAGTTGGCGGCGGCAGAGCGAAAGCGAAGCGCGCCGCAGAGCAGCGGAGAAGGAGGCGGTCCTTCTCAGAAGTTTCGGATGGTGAATCGCCCACCATCAGGTCCACGCTGGCAGCCACCACAGCGGCCGATGCCATTCCGCAGTCGGCCGTACTCTTCACCGGCATTCCGGCCGGCACTGCCAGTACTACCGCAACAACAACAGCAGCAGCGGGCGATGCCCCGTGCGTTTGCACCTCCGCAACGCATGCCGGGCTTTCGTCCACCGAGTACTCCACCAGCAGCGGCCACATGTTACAAGTGTGGTCGTCCAGGACACTTCGCGAGCAGTTGCCCGGAGAGGCAAGGCGGCGGAGTGGCACCACAGTTTCCGGGGAGGAATCAAACCCGGAACCCTACTAATGCGCGGCGGGCAAACCCTAGGCCCGGCACTGTCCACCAGCTTGCCATTGAGGACGTGCCGGAGGGCGAGCCAATCCTTGCGGGTATGTTCCAACTCCACCAGCATTCCGCTATAGTACTATTTGATTCAGGCGCCACGCATAATTTTATTAGCCAAGCTTTCATTGCTAAACACAGTTTGCCAATACTACCCACCGATAGTCCATATTTAATTTGTTCACCGGGTGGGAAGATTTCAGCAAGCGTAATGGTCTCCAAAGCACCATTATGCTTAGCGGGTAGAGTGTACCCCACGTCTCTCATTATCTTAGAGGGACAGAAGGTCGATGTCATCCTAGGGATGTCGTGGTTAACCCGCCACGGCGCTGTTTTAGACACCGTCCTTCGAGTCGTGCACTTAAACTCAGAGGTGCACGGTTCTCACTCATTATTTCTGGACAGTCCAGAAATAAAACTTTCAAGTGTCTATCAGTCCACAACTATCAGATTGGAAGACATTCCAGTGGTCCGGGAGTTTCCTGATGTATTCCCAGATGATTTACCGGGGATGCCACCCGATAGGGAGGTGGAGTTCAAGATTGAACTCGCACCGGGAACCATGCCAATATCCCGAAGGCCGTACAAGATGGCGCCCAAGGAATTGGCTGAACTGAAGACTCAGCTCACGGACCTTCTGGAGAAGAGTTTTATTAGGCCGAGCTCCTCGCCATGGGGCTGTTCGGCATTATTTGTCAAGAAGAAGGATGAGACGCTGCGGCTTTGCGTGGACTACCGTCCATTAAATGCCGTAACCATCAAGAACAAGTACCCGTTGCCACGGATCGACATGTTGTTTGATCAGTTGGTCGAAGCAAAGATCTTTTCCAAGATGGACTTAAGATCCGGGTACCATCAGATTAAGATAAGGGCGGAGGACATTCCAAAGACAGCTTTCTCGACAAGGTACGGACTTTATGAGTACCTGGTCATGTCCTTCGGCCTCACCAATGCTCCAGCTCACTTCATGTATTTAATGAACTCGGTGTTCATGCCGGAGCTGGACAAGTTTGTCGTGGTCTTCATCGACGACATCCTGGTATACTCCAAGTCGGAGGAAGATCACAAGAAACATCTGCGTATAGTCTTGCAACGGCTGCGGGATCACAAGTTATACGCAAAATTCAGCAAATGCGAGTTTTGGATATCGCAAGTGCCTTTCCTCGGGCATATCATCTCAGCAGAGGGTATCGCTGTGGACCCGAGCAAGATCACGCAAGTGCTGAATTGGAAATCCCCGAGAACTGTTCATGAGGTACGGAGTTTCCTCGAACTCGCGGGATATTATCGGAGGTTCATTCCGAACTTCTCGAAGATTGCCAAGCCAATGACAGAGCTGCTGAAGAAGGCTACCAAATATGTTTGGAGTCCAGCATGCGAAGCAGAATTCAAGGCTTTAGTCAAGCACCTGACATCAGCACCGGTTTTGGCGCAGCCAGACACAACAAAACCGTTCGATGTGTACTGCGATGCATCCGGCATTGGGCTTGGGTGTGTGCTGATGCAAGACCGAAGAGTGGTCGCGTATGGATCACGACAGCTTAGGAACCATGAGCAAAATTATCCAACTCACGACTTGGAGCTCGCTGCCGTGGTACTTGCACTGAAGATGTGGAGGCACTACCTACTCGGTAACCTCGTACATTTATATACCGACCACAAAAGCCTCAAGTACATATTCACTCAGAAGGAGCTGAATATGAGGCAACGAAGATGGTTAGAACTGATAAAGGATTACGAGATAGAGATCCATTATCATCCGGGCAAGGCAAACGTTGTGGCAGATGCGCTGAGCCGCAAGTCACACGTCAATAATCTGACCATCACACCGTTGGAAGAGAGCGAACCACCACTACATGTGATTCCACACGGAGCTCTCAACAACCTAGCTTTGATCCCCACCATCCGTGAAGAGATAGCGGCAGCCCAGAAGGATGACAAGGGCATGTCACATTTGCGGAGACGCGTAGACAGTGGGGAGTTGAAATGTTTCCGGAAGGACGGAGACGGCGTCCTATGGTTCAAGGACTGGATCGTCGTACCCCGAAACCCGGAGTTACGGAAGAAAATATTTGATGAGGCTCACTTATCAAAATTTTCTATTCACCCCGGCAGCAACAAAATGTATCAAGAACTCAGAAGAAAGTTTTGGTGGACACGGATGAAGCGAGAGACTGCAAAATACGTGTCCGAGTGTGATACATGTCGAAGGGTGAAGGCAGACCACATGCGGAAACCGGGACTGCTGCAACCACTGGGCGTTCCTGCCTGGAAGTGGGAGGACGTGAGCATGGATTTCGTCGTCGGTTTACCCACTACCTTACAGAAACATGATTTGGTGTGGGTGATCGTCGATCGGCTCACCAAAGTTGCCGATTTCATCCCGGTCAACACCAACTACAACGCCAAGAAGTACGCTGAACTGTACATCTCACGGATCCTATGCTTATACGGCGTACCCCGTACCATCATATCGGACCGAGGCACTTTATTTGTGTCCCGTTTTTGGGAGCAGCTGCACGCTGCCTTGGGGACGAAGCTGATCCGTAGTTCAGCCTACCACCCGCAGACGGATGGACAAACCGAGCGGGTAAATCAGATTCTAGAAGACATGCTACGAGCTTGCGCTATCGACCACGGCAAGAATTGGGATGATCACTTGCCGTTAGCAGAGTTCTCGTACAACAATGGGTACCAAGCCAGCATCAAGATGGCGCCCTACGAGGCGCTATACGGAAGAAAATGCCGCACACCATTGAACTGGTGTGAGTCTGGCGAAAGGGTTACCTTCGGGATTGACCTTGTCAACAACGCGGAAGAAAAGGTTCGATTAATTCAAGCGAACCTAAAAGCCGCTCTATCCCGACAGAAACAGTATGCGGACCGGAGAAGGCGCCAATTACAATTCGAAGTTGGAGATCACGTATACCTACGAGTGTCTCCAATGAAGGGCGTAAACAGATTTGGGGTGAGAGGAAAATTGGCACCCCGATTCATCGGTCCATTCCAAATTACCGAAAGATGTGGATCGGTGGCATACCGGCTGAAATTACCAGAAGCACTTTCCGGTGTGCCCGACGTCTTTCACATTTCCCAGCTGAGGAAGTGTCTCAAGCTATCAACTACCGTTCAGCTGGAAGACATTGAAGAACTGCAACCGGATCTCACCTATCGGGAGGAACCAGTGCAGATTATTGATGAAAAGGCCCGAACCACACGCAACCGTACGTTGTGGTTCTACAAGGTTCTATGGAGTAATCACTCCATGGACGAAGCGACATGGGAGAGCGAAGAATTCCTTCGCACTAACTACCCCGACTTTCTCACGTCGCATATCCGGTAATTTTCCACCGTCCTCTCTCTCATTTTCACCATATAATCTCAGGACGAGATTCTTTTAAGGGGGGAGGAATGTAAGGGCCACAGTTTTTGACACCCATTTGTAGTGTTCATCCCCACACCACACACCTCATTTGAGGAAAGATGATGAACACAAATGAAGAGCAAGTAACAATTATCAACATGCTCATTAGAAAACAAACTCACATATTGCAAAAGTGGTATTTCCCACATGTGTTATAGATGGGCTGGACATATGAAAACTCCTACACTTTGCTAAGGATGTCCATGCCAAGTTTCACCCAAATTCAAAACCTTTTTGAGGTCACCTTGGGTATAGATAGGAAGGGGGCAGTTTGAAAACATATTCAAATTCAAACTGTTTTTATACCATGAATTTGAAAGTGGAAGGCATATTCTTACTCAGCACATTTTTGTGAGCTCACACACCAATTTTCACTCCATTTGGAGTTGATCTTGACATGAGCTAAGGGGGAGAGATTCAAACTTTATTTGAATTTCAAACTGAACTTGTGCTGAAATTCATTCAAACCAAACCTCATTTGAACTTTGATCAATTCAAATGGCTCATGGGGGAATAATTTTAATGGCCAAGGGTAGTATAGGATTCACTGTTTACCACAGTTGTTAGGAGTAAATTTCAGAGGTTAAAAGGAGGGGTGGAACCCACATGTCAGCCTCTGCTTCAACACAAACCGACTGAAACACAGTTCAGTCGGTTCCCGGTTGCAGTGTGCGCGCGCCACCGAGGGGGGCAGCCGGCGCCAGCTCCTGCTGCGCGTCCCAAGCCGGAGACCAGTCGCCGGGCTACTTATCTCCTCCCCGGCGTGCTCCGATCACTCATTCCCCGAGCTGCCGGCATACTCGGCCGTTTTTCCACTTCCATCACCGCCGCTCGAGCTCACGCTTGATCAGGCCGATCACCCGCGAGCACAGCCTCTCCTCCACAGCAAAACAGCTCCAAGAGGTCGTGAGCAACCTCCTAGATCCCGTGTTGCCCAGTGAGCAAGCGTTCTCAAGCTGTACGAGCCATTTCTCCGGCGAGCCAAACCTCGCCGCCGATCGGGCTCCCGTGGACAGCACGGCACAGCCGTTGTCACGTCCTCTTCTCTACACAAGAAAGGTGCGTGATTGTATGTAGATGGAGTAGCCGAAAGCCGTTTGGCGATTGATCAACCCTCGGCCGAGAATTTCCAAATTTACTCTTGATCAGTTCATAAGAACCGAGCTCACCTTCGGGTGAAATTCGTGCTCTATGCACGAAGGTTGGACGAGCTCGTTACCTAGTAGCTTCTATGCACGCTAGCGCCCACGCTCGAACTGGAATTAGAGAAAACCATCGAGAATCGGCCATGATATGACTGTTTTCCCCGCCGCCATGGCTGAACACCTCGGCTCACCGTCGAGAGCCTAGTTGCCGGTATTTCTAGCTTCCACCCAGCCCTGGTTCGTGTTTCCCATGCCCTACTGATGCTCTCCGACCGATTTCCGGTCGATTTGGTGCACGGGAGAGCGGGACCGACCTCACCGGAACCCTAGCAGGTGCTGTCACCGGTGCGCACGGGTTTCCGGTCATCGCCGGCGGCCGGCGACCCTACCATCGAGTCCAGGGGGTCGGAAAAGGGGCAGGCGGCAAGTTTCGGACCGGGGGGTGGCCGGGAACTCAGTTCCGGCGAGGGTCGCCGGAGAACGCCGCCGCCGTGCAGTTGGCGCGAGGAGGGAGACGACGCACTGTGTGCGGGGCCCACAAGCCAGAGTTTAAACTTTTCCCCGAATTTCAGTTTTAGTTCAAACTTCAAATCCTTATAACTTTGGCTAGAAATCTCCAAATTGAGTGAACCAAATTTTGCTGGATTCAGCTCTCTGAGTACTTTCCAGAAAATCAAGTTTCACTCCATGAAATTCCTTATTTCTCCAGAATTAATTCCTCAAATTTTAAACTGTTAGGAATTTTAACTGGAGAATCCTTTGAAGGAAAATCCTGAAATTTTGCTGAGATGTTCACCAAAATATCCTTGAACTACCATAAAAATTTCATATCCATTTAAGCTCATTTAATCCACCTAATGGTGTGATTAGTGAAACTGTTTCAGAGAAAATAGAAAATGTCCAGAAACATTTTCAGAATTTTCTCTGAAATTGTTTAGCTCATATCTTTAGTTAGAGACTTCCAAATTAAGTGAGACCAACTCCATTAGAACCCTCTGAGAATCTAGTTTTCAGGAAGGCATAGTTTGTTTCATGAAAATTCCTAGAACACCCTAAGAGTTCCAATTAAGGTCAAGGACATAATTAATTGTGGAGGGCTCAAATGAGCTTTGCTGCAACTAAAACTTGACCAAGTCTTTATATAGGTTGTAACCAAGCCACAGTAAAAGTTTCACAGTCATTAGGTCTGTCTAGCAAGGGTTGTAGACTTCACAACTTCAAAGTTAATACAAATGCATTTAAATTAATACATACATTGCTCTTATCATGTAGTCGCTAAGGTCGAGGAGGAACCCGAAGTCCTAGACTTCGTTACTCCGGAGGAACAGCTAGCCTACGACCAAGAGCAGCAAGGCAAGCCCCGGTTTGCATTAACCTTTTTACAAATGTTTATTGTTTTGAGCACATCTTTGAATATTGTTCTTTGCATTAGAGTCTTGATTGAAAACCCAACTGCATAGCCAAGAAAACCATGGGTTGGGGTTAGGATGGAAAACCCCGTTAGCCACTGCATTGCTAGGATAGAGTAGGATTCGGTACAAGTCGAGTAGTTGGAACTACTCGCGAGAATAGGCTAGAGGCACATTGCTCGGATAGAGATAGCACATGACACACATGGCAAGAAAATGAGACCGAGCGGAGAGTAAGGGCAGCAGGACTTTGGGGCCTGTGTGCTGTAGCTCCGCTTGTGTCGATTGAGGACCGAGCCGTGTGCGGGCCTGTTGAACAAGCTAGAACAGTACCGAAGACCTACCGGCTATATGGGAACCGGGAAACTGATGTAACTCGGGTAGCTGGGCATTGAGGCATTGCCCGTCGTTCAGAGGGTAGGTTGAGAGCTCGAGGTGTAAATCGGCTGGCGGCACGGAGATGCGCGTGCAGAGACCTCTTGCTCGGGACGATGGGACCGGTTCAATATTTGGCTGACGGGTGAAAGGTAGTCGCGTACGGCGTCCGTGATGGTTGTTGTAGGCAACATCGAGTACGGGCGTACGTGACGGGTTGTTCGGGTAACCCTGCAGGTGTAAATCGATTATAATCGCCGTCCCTCGCGGTCAGTGAGTACCACTTGTTCACTGTACCGTGACGTAGAAAGAACAGGCTAGTCACATGTTAAAAATGTTGCTGATTGAAAGATGGACATTGATTGTTAATGATATGCTGTAGCTTAGAGCTAACTAAAGTTCTTTTCAACTTTGGGCAAAGTACATGAGAGAAATGCGTTTCTTGTTTGATTGCGGCTCTCTCATGTGCCTTAGCGTAAGGTTCTCCACAACCTGCTGCTAAAACTTGAAAGTAAGGTTCTACTAATTAGGCGAGTCCTTGAAAATGATTTTTTTTACCTCATACAACCCACTACCTCATGTAGAAGTTCCATGTTTAGGTGAGACGGGTCAGACTTGCTGAGCCTTCGTGCTCACTGCTTGTGTTTGAAGCTTTTGCAGGGTTCTATGAGGAAGGGACTCCCGAAGAGGAGACGGAACCCCAGGAGGGGAACCCCGTCGCGTGGGAGTCGTGCACGCCGCAGAGTTAGTGTGCGTGTGTGCTAGCAAGGACACGTTCAAGGGCTGAACGTGCACTTGATGCTTAGTCTACGCCCGCGAGTATGGACTAAACTTATTTTGATGTAAACATGTTCATAAACTTGTTTATGTAATAAAATTTCCGCTTCCGCTTTGTATATTTGACGTGTGTTATACGGTGCTGTGCAACGCAGCACCCCTCAGCGTGATCCTGGCTCGACAGGACCAATGGGGTCGTGTCAACTTCCCAGCGCTTTTTCTTGGACTCTTGTGCCTTTGTCTTCTTGCCTTTGAGTCCTCCCTCATCACGGCCTCCAACCCGCCAACAGAGAAGAAGCGCGCTCGATCTCCTCCAGTGGCGGCGTCTGTGCCAAGTCGGGGACCTGGGGTGCCTGCATCTCCTGCTTCTGGAGATGGCACTCCTTCCGGTGGTGACTCAAAGAGGCCCCGGGCTGATGCGTTAAGGGGAGCTTCTGGGGCGTCCCCTGTTCCTCCAGTTCAAGCGACTGCGGAGCGGCCGTCAGTGACGGCGGCGGGCTCTGGGAGTCCTACCCCGGCTCGGAAGTCGGGGTTCAGAGCCCGCTGGAGTGTTCGCGCTTCCCGGACATCCCCGACTGGTGGGGAGTCTGCGCCGTTGCACTCGGAAACCGGGACAGCTGCCACGGCCCCCAAGTCAGCGCGGGCTTCTCCTGTTCCGGTGTGCCCGGACTCCGCGGCGGCGTCATCTCTTCCTGCCGAGACGGCCGCCGCGGCCCCCAGGCCAGCGCAGGTCGACCCTGCACCAGGCGGCCCGGCCTCTATCCCAGCGCCGCCTTCCCCGGCTCGTCCCTCTCCACAGGTCAAGAAGCCAGAAGCTAGAGAGAGTCCGGCAGGTCCGGCTGCCGGAGCCCCGGCGCCAGTTTCTCTTGACCGGCGTCTCGTCTCGGTCGCTGGTGCATCGACTCCTCTTGAGGATGAGGTGATGGAGGAGGTCAGGGGAGCTGCCCCGGCCTCTGCTGCTCCATTGCCCCTGGCGGATGCCTTCGCGCTTGCCGAAACGAGCATCCAGCAGGTCTTGGCCGCCCTTGGTCGCGAGCGGGAGGAGCACACGGTTGAGAGGAATCGCCTGATCACCTGGGGGAACCTTTTGCGGGAGCGGACCGCGAAGGTCAAGGGCGAACTCGACTCCAGGAAGGAGTTGCTTGACTTCAGGGAAGTGCTCCTCGACCGGCTGAAGCGGTCTGTCGACCGCCTGGACGCTGAAACGCGGCGGATCAACAGGGAGGCCCTTGAGTCACACGCTAAGGCCAAGAAGAGCCTCTCTGCCGCGGAGGAGATACGGCAGCTGTTGGTGCGCCGTAAACTCGCCGTTGAGGACCGGGAGTGTTCCACGGAGGCCGAGGCGGAGAGGGTCGCTGCGCAGCTGGCGGCGGGCGAGGATGACCTGCGAGCTCAGACCGAGGAGCTAGAGGTTCAGAAGGCAGACCTCGACATGAGGGGGGAACAGGCCTCCCGCGAACGCCGGGCAGTTCTGGATCGGGAGTTGGCCGCCGACTTTAAGGCTTCTTAGTTGGAGCGGCTCGCCAAGACTCTCCGCCTTCGGGAAAGCTCCCTGGCGGCCAAGGAGAAGGAATTCTACGAGAGAAACCAAGAGGCCCTGCAGGCAGCCCGCCGCGAGGTGGAGGAGCTCTCGGCCTTGCGGTCCTTCGAGGCGCACGCGGTCTCAAGCTTCGTTAATCGAGGGGGGTCCGCCCTGATCCCTCTTGGCTTCAGTCCGGTGAGGGCAGCGGCTCCTGCGTTGAAGGTGGCGGAGGTGATCCCTGCGCTGGAGTCGATCGGCGCCAAGCTGGATAGGCTAGATTCGGTGGTCGCCAATGAGCTTGAGGCCGAGGGACGAGGTCTGGCCCTAGAGGTCGCCACACATGTGCTGGCATGCTTCAGGAGCCGGGACCCTTCCTTCTCCCTCGAGCCAGCGAGAGAGGGCCCTGCCGCGGAGCGGGAGGAGACTGCCAGGGCTGAAGTCGGGGACGTGGCCGCCCTTGTAGCCGCTAGGTTCCGGCGTGAACCGGGAGGACCCTAGGGCTTGCTTTTCCCTTTTTATCGAGTCTGTAGTCCAGCTCATGGAGCCTCGAATAAATAGACTCTTTTGAATGTTTGTGCCTGTGATGCCCTCTCTCCTTCTCGGTTTTGCCTGGGTGAGTTCTTAGCTCCGCAAGGTACTCAGAGGCCTTCACCAATCTCGGAGCTCTGCACAGCCACCTTCCCCGGGTCCTAACTGTATTAGGGCCCCCCGGGGGTCTCCGGATCTCGCCCCATGGGGAGGTCCAGGTCTGCCGGCCATGTGGCGGGTCCGGAGCCCCTATTGAGGAGGCCGGAGCTCTTGCTCCGCTGGACACGTGGGGCTTTCGGAGCCCCCCCCCAGAGGGGGTGGTCCGGTTTCCGCCTGCCACGTGGCGAGTCCAGAGCCCCCCTCTGGGGAGGTGGGAGCTCCACGCCCGCTGAACACGTGGGGCCTTCGGGCCTCGCCCCTGCTGAAGGGGCGGGACCCGGTCCTTCCAGTCCTATGTCGGAGTAGTCGGTAGCTCCTTTCCCCCCGCTTCGTGCAGTCCCCGTTGCTGTAACCTGGAGGTCCTGCACACAGGCAGAGGAAACGTAATTCTCCTCGGGGGGTCCTCCCCTCCCGTCTCCTAGTCTTATTTGGCTTACGATCCTGGCCCGTTATACAGGGCTTGGGCAATTCTGTGCGCGAGGCGCCGGAGCTCCGGCTCCCTCCGAGGTCCGGGTACGACCGTCCGATCCCTAGTACCGGGCCGTGCGCCGGGGAAGCAGAGTGCACAGGCTTTGGGTTCATGACCAGGCAAAGCGGTTGTACTCCCCTGTACCTCCGGAGGGCAGGATGCGCACGCTTTGGGCACGGAGCCGGCTAAGCGTGATATGCACCCTGGACCCCCCATGCACAAGGCAGGCCTTTCTTGGAGGTGACCAACTGGCACCTCAACACCTGACTGGGGAGGCCCGAGGGACTCTCTTGGCCATCGGCAGGTGCCTCAAGCGCAACCGCCCTCGGTAGGATAGCAAATGCTGACTATGGATGAGCGCAGAAGAGAGGGAGCTAGATGTACGATGAGCATACATAGAAAGTGCAATCATAAAAATTAATGCATAATTTAAATGAGTGCATGAGAGAGAGCGAAGTAGAACAAGTTTCTGTGTTAATGCCCATAGGTGGAAGTCTGGCTGTACATGGAGGCAATGACCCGCCTCGTCTACAAGGGAAGCAAGACTCTACGCGCTTAGGGTCGGAACCAGGCTAAGCTGGACGTAGTCCTGGACCGTCCCTTGAGACTTAGCTGCCCCAAGCGCTGTTCCTAGACTCTATGGGTTTTATTACAGAAGGGGATGACCCTGTTCTACTAATGCTCTGGGGTTAGGACTTACAGTGTTGTTCCATGCCAAGGGTTTTGGGATCGGATCCCATTCCTGGTTGAAAGGCATGTGTACCTGGGACGACAACTTTTGTGGCTCGGAAGGATCATTCCCTACTGGGGGAGAGTTTATAGGTCCTTTACGAGAAAGTGCGTGCTGTGGCACCAGGTTGCCTTTCTGCAGGTCCCTGACGCGTTTGGTTCTTTGGCGGTAGTGCTAGATCACCAGCCGAGACCGTGCGTTGTGGGGTGTTACCTACAGCCGATCCTCGTCGACGAGGTTGTCATCTTCACGCTGGTACAGGGCCTGCACGGCTTCTCCTGGGCGCCCCCGGGGAGTTCTCCCCTTCTGGCTAAGGCCTTCAAGGGGTAGGTGGACCCGGGCTCTTCTTGGGAGACCCAAGGCGTCTTTCCCTTCTGGCAAGGCCTTCAAGGGATTGACAGACCCTGGGCGGCCCCCAGGAGGTATGACCGAGGCACAGAGGCGTGCTCTCGGGTGGGGCTGGCCCGATCTTGCACCATTGTGATTGGTGCTTGGGCTGCTGCGACTACTTGGAGCTTCTCCAGGGTTGACGCCGCAGCAGTGCAGCCTCCACTGACCTGGGACTGCAACCACAGTCGGCTACCACCCCGGCCCGTCACCATCAGAGCTGGAGTCCTCACCGTCATGCACTGTCTTCATGACATGCTGAGGCTCCTAAAACCCCACCTGGTGGCCGGCGCTGACTGAAGCGTCGACTTTTTGCTTGCCCTCCCTCTGTGTGAGGGGCGGTGCCTCAGCTCTCTGCCGCCTCCCTTTGCGGAAGCGCTCTGCGAGCCTCTGGATATCCCAGCACTCGGCAGCAGTATGGTTGCCGGCGCCATGCATGGGGCATAGTCCTCCCTGGTCACAATCTGGGGCTGGCGTCTTCTGCTGCCTTTTGTCGGGGCGTGGTCCCCGAGCTCCACTAGCCGTCGCTGCTGCAGCGATGGGAGCCACGGACAATGACTTCATCTTGCCACTCCCCCGGTTCTTGGCCTTCTTGTCACCTCCATAGGAAGCAGCGCCGGACCCGGGCTGTCCTCCTGACTCGGAGGTCGGCAGAGAGTACCAGTTCCGCCCTTCAGCTGCTCTGGCGCATTTGTCCGCCAGGCTGAAGAGCTCAGAGATGTCGCGGACCTCCCTGGTCACGAGCTTCTCAAGCATTTTCTCGTCCCGGACACCCTGCCGGAACGCCACCACCACAGAAGCACTTTGAATATGCGGGATGGTGTTGCGTACCTGGGAGAACCGCTGGGCGACTCCCCAGGTTGTTGCCTGATGGCGTGGAGGTCAAGCTCCGTGCCGGGACGGGTGTAGGAGCTGCCGAAGTTGGCGATGAACTGCCGGCAGAGCTCACCCGAGGAAGTTATGGAACCCTGAGGGAGATTCATGAGCCAACACCGGGCTGGGCCGGTCAAGGCGATGGGGAAGTAGTTGGCCATGACAGCCTCGTCCCCTCCTGCGGCGAGTACGGCGGTGGAGTAGATCTGGAGGAACTCCGCCGGGTTGACGCTGCCGTCGTACTTCTCGGGCAGGTGCGGCCGAAACTTGCGCGGCCACCTCGCGAAGCGAAGGTGGGGTGCAAGGGCCGCACATCCTGCTCCTGTTGCCGCAGGTATTGGTGCCGCAAACGCTTGGTTCGCACTTGGCACCTTGTACCCCGGCATGGGCAAGGCTGCACCATAGACCGGGGGCGCC
This sequence comes from Neostapfia colusana, assembly GCA_030760725.1. Classification (NCBI taxonomy): domain Eukaryota; kingdom Viridiplantae; phylum Streptophyta; class Magnoliopsida; order Poales; family Poaceae; genus Neostapfia; species Neostapfia colusana. The sequence continues at coordinate 90,514,889 of JASWHV010000003.1, forward strand.
GTTTGCAGTGCATATGGTTGTGGCATATGCTGCGCGGCGTATGCCTGGGGCATGGCTCGCGTGGCGAAGATCTGCCCTCCAGGCTGGGTCGAGGCCGACGTCATGCTGTCGCCAGCCTCTTGGTTGCGACGCCTTTCTCGATGTCGCTCGAGGTACACCCGGGCATCCTGGCCCAAGTGGCACCGTTCCAGCTACATTCTCAGGTCCGTCGACGGGAGCCTGGAGGAGCTGGAATCCACCGTCTGCCTGTCAACCGTTGGCGTGCGCGTCAGCGACACAGCCGGGTGGCCGGGGCGTCGCCCTCGCCGAAACCGAGGGTTTGCGGCGGCGACGACGAGGCGGTCCACCTCGCGGACCCACTGCTGGGTCGCTGAATGGGGCGCATTCCCAGCAGGTTGGTTACACAGTAGTGCTCTTGCTGCAGCTAGCGCATCCCCATGGTGTACGCTCAGCGCTGCAGAAGATCTCACGCTGGTCGGAGCCTGCATTGCCGGAGTCGGCGTTGCCGGAGTCGGCTGCTGGCTTCCAGCTTGTGCCGACACACTCTGTCCTGGGTGCGTCGACATGTACTCCCCGCTGGTCACGGTTCGCCGTGAACGCGGAGGAGGAGAGTTTGCCGCTGAAGAAAGCTTGGTCATCTTCGTCGGCGGAAACTCGTCGCGCAAGGGAAAGCCCCCTTCCTGGCGCGCCAAATGTCGAAGTGTTTGGTCGACACTTCCCCCGGACCTGCACTGGGCAGCCCGCGGAGGTTCTTTTTCGGAGGGGCTAGTCACTTGCGGAGAGCTTGAGCGTATGGACGAGTTAGTAAGAGCTTGACACGGTGGGTTTTACATGGTTCGGGCCGCCGGAGCGTAAAACCCTACGTCCACTGTGAGCTGAGGTGCTCGCTGTATTGCTTGCTGCTCAGAACCGGAGTCCTGAGCTTGGGGATGACTGATGTCTAGCGTATGAGTTGCTGGAGTGCGAACCCAGGGTGCGAATGGCTAGAGTGCGAACCCTTGCTAACGTCGCCTACCCGAGCCTTTTATAGTCCAAGACTCGGGTGGCTTACAAGGGGGGCCCGGGACCCGACAGGTGGTCCCGGGGAGATTGACTGTTATCTACCGTATCTGCAGTTATGCCGGTAGTTGTCTCTGGCGAAGGCTTTTGAGTCTTCGTCTTGCAGCCCTGCCCATGCCGCATGCTAGTCGTAGTGGTTGATGACGGCGGGGGCGGCATTGGATGTCTTGTCGCTGCGTTTATTGGCTGGCGGGCTCTGACACTGCGCGCCAGTCTGTGATGCGACTGGGCGCAACGGCACCTGACAGAGGCGTGCTCCGCGTCTCCGCGTCTTGGGAAGACGCGGGCCTTGAATACCTTGTACGGGCAAGGTATGGGGCGTCTTTACGCCCGCTGCCTACCGCTCGGGGGCAGGCAGCGCCGTTCTGCTGGCCACGTGGCGGGCCCGGAGCCCTCCTCAGAGGATAGGGGGGTCCGGTCCCGCAGGACACGTGGAGCCTTCGGACCTCTCCCCGCGGAGGGGGAGGTCCGGCTTCTGTCGGCCACGTGGCGTGCCCGGAGCTCCTCTCTGTGGAGAGGGAGGTCCGGCCCCGCTGGACAGGTGGCACCTTCGGACCTCTCTCCCGCGGAGGGGGTGGTCCGGCTTCTGCAGGCCACGTGGCGAGCCCGGAGCTGTCCTCTGAGGAGAGGGAGGTCTGGCCCCGCCGGACGCGTGGCGCCTTCGGAGCTCTCCCTGCAGAGAAGGGCGAGATCCTTAGACATTTTCCCCTGTGCGCGGGGGTACCCCATATCGCGGGATTTGTGTGCCTAACATAAAACACCTCCGCGACATGATATTGAAGGAGGCACACGATTCACCCTATTCCGTACATCCCGGAAGTACCAAAATGTACAAGGACTTGAAAACTTGTTATTGGTGGGATGGTATGAAGAGGGATATAGCTGAATTCGTTGCCCTATGCGACACATGCCAACGGGTGAAGGCTGAACATCAAAAACCCGCTGGATTGTTGCAACCTTTGAAGGTACCAGAGTGGAAATGGGAAGACATCAGTATGAATTTCATCGTCGGATTGCCACGTACTCAGTCAGGTTACGACTCCATCTAGGTCATTGTGGACCGATTGACGAAAACCGCCCATTTTCTCCCTGTAAGGGCCAATTACAACGTTGCACAATTAGCCGAGTTGTACATGGAGCAGATCGTGTGCCGTCATGGAGTCCTGAGGAGGATAGTCTCAGATCGAGGTTCTCAGTTCACCTCTAGATTCTGGAGGAAGCTGCAGAAAGCCATGGGTACACGACTGGATTTCAGCTTCGCCTATCACCCACAAACTGATGGGCAAACTGAAAGGACAAACCAAATTCAGGAGGACATGTTGAGAGCTTGCGCCTTGAAACATGGGCGTAGTTGGGATAGGAGTTTACCGTATGCCGAATTCTCCTATAACAACAGCTATCAAGCTAGCTTGAAGATGTCGCCTTTCAAAGCATTATATGGTAGACGGTGTAGAACGCCACTGTTCTGGAACGAAACCGGAGAGAACCAGGTGTTTGGACCCGAAGTACTACAAGAAGATGAAAAGCAAGTCCAAACGGTACGGGAGAACTTAAAGGCTGCTCAGTCACAACAGAAAGGCTATGCGGACAATAGGCGTAGGAAGTTGACCTTCGAAGTAGGAGACTTCGTATATCTTAAGGTGTCGCCTATCGGAGGCCAACGACGTTTCAACGTCAAAGGCAAGCTAGCACCTCGCTACATCGGACCATTTAAGATTTTGGACAAGCGAGGAGAAGTAGCCTATCAACTAGAGCTCACAAACCACCTCTCCGACGTACATGACGTGTTTCATGTATCCCAGCTCAAGAAGTGCTTGAGAGTACCAAAGTAACAAGTATCAATGGGAGAGCTTGAACTTCAAGAGGACCTGACCTGTACGGAGCACCCTGTCCAAATCTTGGACCTAAAGGAAAGGATCACCCGGAACAAGGTGATTCGATGGTGCAAGGTACAATGGAGCCATCACACCGAAGCTGATGCCACATGGGAGCGTGAAGAGGATATCAAGGCAGAATTTCCCCATCTATTCTATACTAATGAATCTCGAGGGCGAGATTCAATTTAAGGGGGGTAGATTTGTGACAACCTCATCTCTGGTTTCTGCATGTATTCATATTTCATGTAGAGAAAACATTTTAAAGGAAAGGGGAACAGAGGAATTATCAAATAGATAGCCAGTAAGAGCCGAATCCAGTTCATAGAAAGCGCTGAAGACAACTTACCGTGGCCGCTGGCCACGTGGCGTGTTCGGAGCTCGTTCCTGCGAAGTGGGGAGAGGTCCACCGCTAAAATGGCTACGTGGCAGGTTCAGGGCTCATATTCGCAAAAGGGGAGAGGTCCAACCCTATGGGACACATGTTGCCCCGGAGCTAGTCATCATGGAAATCAGAAGACAGGTCGCGCGGGATGCGTGTTGATCTCGGAGCTCACCTCCAAGACGGCTGGTTCTATCGAACACGTGTCGCCACCGGAGCTTATCTCCGGGAGGTCCGTCGCTGTTGGACACGTGTCTACCTCGGAGCTCGTCTCTAAGGAAAGAAGAGAGGAAAGGCCTGGCACAAATACATGGCATGCGCGGAGCCACCTCCGAGTAAGAGAGGAGGTCCCGACCGCCAGGATACGTGGCGCACGCGGAGCTCACCTCCGAAGGAAAAGGGAGGTCTCGCTCGTTTGACACGCGGCACAACCGGAGCCCGTCTCTGTGGAAAAGGGAGAGACCAGGACCCGGTGGACACGTGGAGTCTCCGTAGCTCATCACCGAGGAGGTAACGAGTTCTAGGAACGGTTTTTGGATTCTGTACGCATAGAAATACCGGAGCAGAAACCGACCTGAATTCCACATCGAATCAATTAAAGATAAGATGTTAGGATCTAACGACGATCTGAATAGGACTCTTATTCGGGATGCAATCAGAATAGGACTCTTCTCTTCCCGATTATAAATAGAACCCAGAACCTCTGGCCGAAACCACAAACTTCTTTTCCAACTCCTGAGCCGACAACTTAGAGCTCTATTCCCAAACCGCCGAGTAAACCATCGCCGGAGCGCGGCAAGGAAGATCGCCGGAGGAAAGCCCAGCGCTATGAGGAGGACCTCGAGACCGAGAGGAACGTAAGGTAGGTCTCCAATACCACCTTACGACATCGTTGTGTTCTTTTTGCATCTGTTCTTTGATTCCTTTCGAACAGAAGCCTTCTCGTGGACAGATCACTTGATGATCAGGTTGATCTAAAAGACAAGATCATCACCACGTCCACCTTTGATCCGAACACCCCTGTTCATCATAAAATCTATGCAAGCCATGAAAGAACACGTGCAAACCAATCTAATAAACCTAATCATAGGATAGCATGCATATGCATCATCACATCTAGTTTAAGGTTTGTGCATGACATTGATTGTTGTGAATCTTGTATGCACATGATCCTACATAGCGGGACAAGCTCAGGGATCTGTCTACGACGAGCTGCAGAAACAAGATTTTGAGATCCAAGAACAACAGGTACCGCAAGAACAAGGCAAGTGCTCCTTGACCATATTGATCCTATGTTTTGGGTGAAACTGTTTTGTTTTGCGAAAAGGTGTGTGTGCTGAGTCAAACATGATGGGAAACCCTCTTATAGGAGTTTACTAGTATTGGTTAAACCACCCTTGTCGCTAGGGATGTTTATGAGTCGGGTATGGTTTTTGCTTTATGCTTCGCCGAGTCCATGGGGATTGGGAAGCGAGATAGATGTGTCTAGCTAACTGCACTCGTAATGATATGAGAAACTGATGATGATAATGAACATGGATCGGATGGAGATCTAGGCAAGCCTGGGTTTGTGAATGAGGTAGCATGAGATGGTGGTTTACTTGCCGTAGATCTAAGGACCGGTTCATGCATGCACATGTCAGGATAAGAGTGCCACCACAAGGCCAAGTATGGGTGCGGCTTAGCTGAGTAATTAGGTATTTTGCTAGAGTGTTATGGACTGTGGTGTAACAGCCCTAACTTTTGTAAAGTTTGATTTCAACTTATGAAACAAAGTTAAGGCAATGAAAAGACTATAGTTGTGTCACATGAAATGATGAACACAAAAATGGACATGTGAGGGAGTTAAAAATTTCCTCTAGCCCATGCTCAACACATTTTAACCTAGGGGAAAGAATTAGACTCCCAAAAACTCTAACTCATGTTACCTTCTCTATGAGTAGAGTGGAGGAAATTGAAATGCAATTTGAATTCTTTTGAAAGGATTCCTATTCAGATTGTACAAAGGCCCATAGGTGAGAGCATAGATGCATTTCTCATGTATTCAAGATCCTAAGTCTCAAATTGGGAGAATTTTAGGTTTCATATACTATTTATTCCGAGGATTAAATGAGGGCACGTTCAAATTCAAACTTAAATTTGAATTTTGAACCAAACAAACTCAATTTCAAAATCTGATTCCAGATTTAAGTTCCTCATAAATCTTTTGACCTATCCTCCAAGTTTGACCAAATTCGGAGCTTGTTTGCTATTTTAAATCGAAATGGGGGAAAAGAGGGAGAATTGTTGCTGTGGACCCCACCGGTCAGTCTCACAAAAGCACAAACCGACTCAGCTCTGTTCTTCGTCGACGGAGAGCGCGACAGCAGCAGCTCGGTGCTGGCTACCCCGATGCCACCTCCTCCTTGTTCAGTGGGTGCTGGTGAGCTGCTTTCCCCGTCCTCATCTCCCCTGCCGTGCTCCCTTTCATCTTATCACCGAAGACAGCCTCGTTGCTTCTCCCGCACTCAGAACAGCGCCCCTCTTCTTCTCCCGATTACACAGCCACCCAGCACCGGATGCTTGAGGTCTCCACAGCAAAGACCTTCGCCCAGGAGGGCTCTAGCCGGCTTGCACCTTCCCTCCACCATCCCGAGCTCACCAGCGCCTAGAAACAGAAAAGTTATGCTGCTCCCGTGTTGAACGTTGGAGGAACCAAAACTGGACGCTGTGGACAGCCCAAACCAGAAGGGATCACGCCCAAGCAAGCCACCCCATCTGTGCACCAACAAGTCTAGTTTCTCACCTCCAAAGCTCAGCCCTAGCCATTGATCACAGAGGGAGAATTTCAAGTTTTCCTCCCGGGCGGCAGAAACAGACCTTGAGGTAAGGAATTGTAAAATTCGTCCTCAAATCGTGTTTGTTGGGTATCAAACTTCACACACAGGATGTTGGACCAAGAAATTGAGTGTAGAGTGAGCAATCCGAGCTCTTTTAGAGGGTATGCCGCTGGACCCTATTGGGTGCACGGTGCCGATAGGTTTAGAGCCCTCTCCAGCTTGTTTAGACCTCATGCCGGTCTTCTACATGATCCCCTGATGCTGTAGAGCCCAAGAACCGACCATTTGGTGGATAATTCACCGTGCAAGACCTCGCTTGAGCCCTAAGGTTTGCTTTGGCCGGTGCGCCCTGTTTTCCGGCGAGTTTCAGCCGCCGGCGACCTCACCAACGTGTTCAGCGTGGGGAAATATGGGGGGGGGGGGGGGGCGGCCAGCAGGGGGTCTGGAGGTGGCTGGGAACTGTTTTTCCGGCGACCTCACCGGAGGGGGCCGCCACTGGTGTGGTTGGCGCGAGTCTGTAGGTTAGGGATGACAGGTGGGACCCACTGTTGGCATTTAAACATTTTCCAGATTTTCCCACTTTAGTTCAAACTTTGGAGAGCCATAACTTTGTGAGTGTCCAAAAATTGTGAAAAAAATTTTGTTGGATTCCTCTCAAAGAGTACTATCCAGGGGTGCGGCCCAATGTTTATGAAAATCCCTGGATTTGGCTCATTAATTCATTTAATGAAAATATTGTATGAATTTTTACAGGAGTTCTGTTTATTGGAAAATTCCCAAATTTGGCCAGGACATTCTTCCAAAATTCCTTGAACTCCAGTAGAAATTTCAGAGGCATTGGACCTCATTTGCTTGGTCAAATGATGTGTTCATTCCTTATGTCTCTGAAAAATGGGAAAATAAACAGAGACATTTTAAGCTTTTCCCCAATCCTTCTAAAATCCATATCTCCATGTAGGGAATTCCAAAAATGGTAAAACCAGTTCCTATGGACTCAGGACAATTTGTATATCACAAAAATTCTACTTTGCAGCATAGGAAATGTCACACCCGGTTTTTCCGAAGAACAACCAAGTGAATATCACATGTATGCCAGGATCATTTTCTCATACATGTGATAACAAATAGTGAAGCATCATTTATTACAAGCCAGGTGTCGAATATAAATAATCCTTACATAGCAAATGCCTCGATGGACAATAATAAGTTCATCACAAGTAAATAAACTAGCAGCGGAATAATTATTCTCGTGGGCTCCGTCACAGGCGTTGCCCGGGGGACTCCATGAACCTAGAAACCTTCTTCGGGTCCAAAGTCTTGAACATTGAACACCACATCATTCTCTTGACCTGAGCAGAAATATAAACCAACAAATATGCAAGTTTGAGTACCATTGGTACTCAGCAAGTATGGGAAAGTTATGTCATGCATGGCTAAAGCAAGGAGAGATTGAACTCATGGTTAAAGCACTACGCAATTAATACCTATCACCTTAGCCTATTAAGCACCTACATTACTACACAGGTGAAATGGTCCCAATTTCCCATCCCATCATCATAACCATAACATCATTCCCAAAGTTAAGCTCCCCGCTCAACTTCCAAAAACCATCACTCCTCTAATCATGAATAAGTCCAGGCCGCTCTTAACCGTGAGCACGGCTGTCAAGACAGTTTTGACTCTGCAGAGTTTGTACCACTGTACCCACATGTAGTGATTTCATCCTCCGTTGCCGGGTGGACTAAAAGAACCTCCATTATGCCAGTGGCTACGATCCACATTCACACTTCCCAGGTGTGTGGCCAAGAGATCACTACGAAGCCTTTACAAAGGGATTCCCGACGAGCATGGGCCCACTGAGGTTTCACCCCTAACAGCATACAAGAGGCTCCAACCCCGCTGCAGTGGCCCCCTCTTGAGCCTTGCGGTTCATATGGTAGTCCAGCTGACACCCACTTCCCGCACCATCCAACACACCCATACTACGCCGGGGATACACCTAATTAATTGGCCAAGCTGCCCCATCTCAGCATGTGGTTGGCACTGTAAAGCCGGGTTACATGCTCCATGAACCGGTCCTTAGGATCCAGGCAAGTACTAAACACAAACCCAAGTCTCGTGCACCCAGCACACAACCAAAACATCCAACTTGCCTTGATCCCTACCTCTACATAACTCATAATATCTCATTTAAGAGTATGGTAATATAAACTGATGATCTCATGTCCCAATTATCCCATTCTAAGCATGGCTAAGCATATGCATGGAAATAAATGACATGGTAAAATAAATCCCAACCCAAGCTTCAAGGAAATAAGGTAATGCAATTCTAGGGAAACTTCCTAGCATGGGTTTCATATTTAACTTGACAATGCAAATAATTCTATCTACACATCCTAGCATAGGATCAAAGTGGTCAAGGACACTTGCCTCCTTCTTGCTGCTCTTGAAATGGGTAGTCCTGATCTTGGAAAGTGATAGCTTGCTCTTGAACAGGTTCTACTTCATACCATCACACATAGCAAAAGAAAAACAACAATCATAAGACATAGTTCACACTTCTACTTCATACAAACCACACATTCACATTTATGAAAGTTCTTTACCATTATATGTGTTGTGGATACTCTATGTGTGTTGATTTGTGGCTTGCATACACTTTTATTTATATGTGTATGATTCCTACTTTGGTGTTCATATTTATACTCACATACTATATATATATATATATATATATATATATATATATATATATATATATATATGTGTGTGTATATGTGTGTTTCAGTTTTAAATAAATTCCTTATATTAAACTACCAAGTATGTATGAAAAGTATTTTTCTTCTCCATATGTGCCTTCATAACTTCTATCAACCCTAAACTGAATTCTTTGTATTTTAGAAACTCCATTTATCATTTACTAGTTTCTATATTTTCAGATTTATATTCCTATGCATAATTGTGCATTTTATTATTAAATTAGTAATACACATTACCTAAACAGATTAGGTTCTGGTCCTAAATAATTTAATATCATATTTTGACCTTGGCTTATGATGTATACTATTTCATAATTACTTTCCCTATTTTTCTTTAACTATTCTTTACTTAAAAATGTGTCCCTATACTATTAAATGTGAATAATAGATGAAACAGATTTATTTCAGCCCAAAAATATATTTTTATCTCACTCCAAAGTTTTCTAAGTACTGAGAAAGTTTTTAATTAATTTTGACAATTATGTTTGTCCCCCTTTTTAAATTTTTAAACACTAGTTACATATTCAATTTTCTAAATTAAATACTAAACAGTGCTAAAATATTGAATTCACCCCATTACAGGGTCTATAATATTATTTTCATAATTTCCAGGGGTCTAGCTACACTTTTCAGAGGTGTTTTTCTTAATTTCTATTAAGTCCAGGGGCTAAAACTGATTTTTAAATGAATTTACAAGATTTTCTGGAGTTCCAGGGGCTAGATCTGAAGTTTCCGGGGCTAGCTCTCAATTCCAGAGAACCCCAGGGGGTAGCACGTAGGAATTCCAGTCTTTATAACGCGGGGCTGACGTGGACCGTCTGATTTTAAACCGACGGCTGAGATTATAACATCGAACCGGTACGCGGGGTTTTAAAGTCTACCGTGCGATTTAAAATAAACGGCGCACAAGCGGCCACGTCGCTCTGATCGAGCGCGGGCGGCGCTGCCGGCGGCGCACGGCGGCGGGAAGCGGCGATCTCGCCGGAAAGTTTCGGATCCTCGAGAATTCTGCCTAAAACTGTGATCTCATGGCATAGATCGGTAGAGGGGAGGTCAGGGATCTCACCTCGGGGGTTTTCTCGAGCTCGGGGGTCCTGGAAAGTGCTCGGCGGCGAGGTCCGAGGCAAAACCACGGCGAAGCTCGTCGGAGCTGGATTTGCACCGTAAGTCTTCGGGTTTTATGCACCTGCAAAGTTCCCCGGAGGCGGTGGATCAAGACCAACGAGTTAGATCAGAGTTTCCGAGCTTAGATCGGCCAGAATTCACCGGCGAAGTCTCGGTGCTCACCGGAGTGAAAATCGGCGATCGCGTGAGGAAAACTGATCGGATCGGTGGTTTTTATAGCCGGGGGAGGGCGGTGGGTCTGTTGTGATCGAGTTGGAGTCCGCTGGGTCCAGAATTCGGCTGCGGGATGCGGTTTCCCGATCGGTTGCGATCGCGCGCGCGGGAGAGAGTCCGGGGTCGCGGGGTTAGGGATGACATGCGGGTCCCACCCGTCAGCGAGGGGCAGCGCGGCGCGCGCGGGGGCGGGCTGCGCGGGGGTTTGCTGGGCCGGCTGGGGTTTCGGCCCACTGGCCAGTTTTTTTCCCGAATTCCTTTTTCTTTTTTCCATTTCTTTTCTGTTTTGGGTATAATTTGAATTCCAGTTTGAATTTGAATTTTTGCAAAACATGCAACACGTCCAAAAATTTCTAAATTCCCCTCTGAACAAGGTTTAGGGTTTTAAATCAAAATTTGGGTTTTGACTAAAAATTTGGGGTGTTACAGCTCTACCCCCCTTAAAAGAAATCTCGTCCTCGAGATTGGTGTTTCTAAGAAAACAATTCCGGAAATTGTGCCTTAAGCTCATCTTCCCGTTCCCAGGTGGCTTCTTCTTCTGAGTGATGCTTCCACTGCACCTTGCACATACGGATTTTTTTATTTCTGGTGAGGCGTTCCATCGTCTCCAAAATCTTGTATGGTTGCTCGGCATAAGTCAAATTCTCAGCTACATCCACTTCATTTATGGGTAACACCTCTTCAGGCGTCCTCAGGCATTTCTTGAGTTGTGACACATGGAATACATCGTGCACGTCCGATAGATGAACCGGTAACTCTAGCTGGTACGCCACTTCGCCTTTTCTTTCCAAAACTTGAAAGGGTCCGATGTATCGAGGTGACAACTTCCCTTTCACCTTGAACCGACGAAGTCCTTTGATAGGGGACACCTTGAGATAAACATAGTCTCCCACGTTGAAAACGAGTTCTCTTCTTCGTACATCAGCATAACTCTTCTGGCGTGTTTGTGCTATCCTCAAGTTGTTGCGAATCTCCCTCACCTTTGCCTCGGCTTCTTGTAGCACTTCGGCACCAAACACTTTACTTTCTCCTGTTTGGTTCCAAAATAGGGGAGTTCTGCACTTCCTTCCATACAAAGCTTCAAACGGTGACATCTTCATACTAGCTTGATAGCTGTTGTTATAGGAAAACTCCGCATACGGTAAGTTCTTGTCCCAACTTCTATTGTTTTTGAGTGCACATGCCCTTAACATATCTTCAAGGATCTGATTGGTTCTCTCCGTCTGCCCGTCAGTTTGGGGATGATAGGCAGAGCTGAAGTTCAGATGGGTTCCCATGGTTTCATGCAACTTTTGCCAAAACCTCGAGGTGAACTGTGTCCCTCGGTCCGACACTATCTTCTTTGGCACTCCATGGTAACACACAATCCTTGACATGTACAATTCTGCCAATTTGGATCCGCTGTAGCTTTCTTTCACCGGAATGAAATGAGCTACTTTGGTTAGCCTATCAATAATGACCCATATTGAATCATACCCGGATTGAGTCCTAGGCAATCCCACGACAAAATCCATGCTGATTTCTTCCCACTTCCATTCAGGCACTTTGAGTGGTTGCAGCAATCCCGCGGGTCGTTGATGTTCAGCTTTCACCAACTGACATGTGTCACATAGGGCAACATGTTCCGCGACATCTCGCTTCATGCCATACCACCAATACCTGCTCTTGAGGTCCTGATACATCTTCATACTCCCAGGATGAATGGAATAGTCGGAATCGTGAGCCTCCTTCAAAATTAATTTACGAATTTCCTTTACTTCTGGCACACAGATCCTTTTCCCGTGCCACACCGTTCCTTGTTCATCCTCTCTAAAACCAGGAGCTTTATTTTCCTTGATGAGCTGTCTGATCTCTTGTATCTTCTCATCATTCTTTTGGCCCTCGCGTATGTCTCGCTCGAGTGTGGAGTCCACTTCCATGGCGATGGCTTCACCACTATTTACTAGACATAGATTGAGCCTTATAACCTCGTCCTTCAATTCTGCAGGCATATCCTTCAAGCTCAACTTATTGACCTGCACTTTCCGACTCAAAGCATCGGCCACGACGTTTGCTTTCCCGGGATGATAGTTGATGCCCACATCAAAGTCATTGATTAGCTCTAACCATCTCCTTTGTCTGAGGTTGAGATCAGGCTGTGTGAATATGTACTTCAAACTCTTATGATCCGTATATATCTCTGTCCTCTTCCCCATCAAATAGTGCCGCCAAATTTTCAACGCGTGTACCACTGCAGCTAGTTCTAGGTCATGTGTAGGATAGTTCTTCTCGTGCTTCCGAAGCTGCCGGGATGCATATGCCACGACATGTCCTTCTTGCATGAGAACACAGCCCAACCCGTTTCTAGAGGCATCGCAGTACACTGTGAAATTCTTCTGCATATCTGGCATAACGAATACTGGGGCTGTTGTCAATCTCTTCTTTAACTCCTGAAAGCTCGTATCGCACTGGGGCGTCCAGGTGAATGTGATCCCCTTCTCCAACAGTTTGGTGAGAGGTCTTGAGATCTTGGAGAATCCCTCAATAAACCGTCGATAGTATCCAGCCAATCCCAAAAAGCTTCGAACTTCCCCGACATTTTCAGGGGTTTTCCACTTCTGGATATCTTCGATTTTGGCGGGATCTACGGAGATTCCTCCCTCCGAGATGATATGTCCTAAAAAGGGAACTCTCTTCAGCCAAAACTCACACTTGCTCAACTTGGCATATAGTTGGTGTTCCCTCAGCCTCTGTAACACCAACCTTAGATGTTTCTCATGTTCTTCTTCATCTTTGGAGAAGACGAGAATATCATCTATGAAAACCACCACAAATTTGTCCAGATATTCCATGAATACCTTGTTCATGAGGTACATGAAATATGCCGGGGCATTGGTTAGCCCGAAAGGCATGACAGTGTATTCATACAGTCCGTACCGAGATACGAAAGCTGTCTTGGGAATATCAGATTGCCTTATCTTGAGTTGGTGGTATCCCGACCTGAGATCAATTTTCGAGAACACGCAAGCTCCCCTCAACTGATCAAACAAGTCTTCAATGCGGGGTAATGGGTACTTGTTCTTGATGGTCACCTCATTCAAGGCACGGTAATCCACGCATAACCTTTGAGTTCCATCTTTCTTAGGCACAAATATCACCGGAGCTCCCCATGGTGAGGAACTAGGGCGAACATACCCCTTTTCCGTCAATTCTCTCAAATGATCCTTGAGCTCTTCTAGCTGCTTGGAGTCCATTCGATAAGGTCTCTTGTATATCGGGGCTGTTCCCGGTACTAGCTCAATCGCAAATTCCACGTCACGGTCGGGATGCATACCTGGCAACTCCTCCGGAAAAACATCTGGATATTCCCTGATAGTCCTGATTTCCTCAACTTTCACCTCCACTTGATTTAATTTAATGTCCCTCCTAGGCTCGTGTATCGTTATGAACTTTACTCTTGTGCCACTAGGGTGAGTTAGTTCCACCGTTCTGGTCGAACAATGGATGATTCCTTTATGTTTGGTCAACCAATCCATACCCAAAATAATATCTATCCCTTGTGAATCGATCACTATGAGGTTAGCGGTAAATACTACCCCATTAATGTCTAGGTTCACTTTGGGACACACTTGTCTTGTCCTTATTTCTCCACCTGGAGAGTTTACCGCTAGCATATGGTTCATTTGTGTGGTTGCTAGGTCATGCTTCTTAACAAACCCTTGAGCAATGAACGAATGTGTAGCACCAGAATCAAACAGCAGAGTTGCAAGGTGTAAATTGGCAGGAAACTTACCAACTACCACGTCGGGTGCCTCTTGTGCTTCCTCCATAGTGACGTGGTTCACCCGTCCTCTCATTACGTTCTGCTGCTGTGGCTGCGTGGGCTTCTTCTTTGGACACTTATGGGCGTAGTGCCCCACTTCACCACAGCTGAAACATTGCACCCCAATCTTAGATGCTTGGCCCTTGTTGTCTTGGGGTTGGTTTGGGGGTCCTTGCACTGCTGGTCGAGGTGGATATGCGGGGCGAGGCTGCTGTACAAACTGACGTTGCGGCTGTGCTGGTGCTGCGGGAGGCGTGTAGTTTGGGTTGTACCCTCTTGGTGCTGAATAGGGTACCGCAGCACGGCTCGTCTGCCCCGTAGGTTGCTGCATCATACGTGGGCGGGTGTTGCTCCCTGAGGCTTGATGTGACCACCCAGCCTTCCTCTTATTCTCATTTTCCAGGGCCTTTAGCTTCCTTTCCACCACAAATGCTCTGTCCACCATCTTTTGAAAGCTCTCATACTCATTTGAGGACATTGCACACTGCATTTCTGCGGTAAGTCCTTCCACGAAACAATCTTGTTTCTGCTCATCAGTCTCTATGTCCCGTGGGGCATAACGGGATAGTTGAGTGAATTTAGTGAGGTATTCCCTCACCGTCATGTTTCCCTGCTGCAGCCCCCAAAACTCCTTCCTCTTGTTTTTGAGTTCACCCCTTGGGATGTAATGGTTGCGGAAGCTACGCTTGAACTCTTCCCAAGTGATGCTCTCAGGGTCATGATGGGTGGCCACGTAGGCGGTCCACCAATCAGCAGCAGGTCCATGCAATTGATGAGAGGCAAACAGCACCCTCTCATACCCTTGGCACTGTATGATCCTCATCTTACTTTCAATGGTCTTCAGCCAATCATCTGCCTCCAGAGGTTCAGCAGCACTTGCAAACTTTGGAGGTTGAGTCCCTAGAAACTCACTCAACCTTGGTTGGCGTGGTGCAGCTTGTGGAGGTGGAACTTGATGCAAGTTGGCCACCACTTGAGTCAAGTTCTGGATGAGCTAATTTTGATTCTCCAGCATTTGGTGGAGAGGATCAAATTCTTCACGGCGACCACCCCGGTCCTGGCCTCCAGAAAGATGAGAGTTGCATGCCTCATCATTGTTGTTGGCGGGGTTGGCAGCACGTCCTTTTCCTCTTCCGGCCATCTGGCAGAATCAACCAATGTTAATTTGAAAGCATTTAGTATCATCTTACTACTTTCACTTGTTTGTACTTTGAAGTGTTGAAGCTTTGTTAAAATTTTACGAGAGTTTATATCTCACACCAAACAAATGCACTATTATTTCCTGTGGGTTTACACACCAAAGCAAAACAATCTGAAGACGAGGCTGTGGACAATTGCTCATGGCTTCCACAACTCACGTCACACACCAAGCATTATCACACCATTAACTACGTAACGACTCGACTACTCGACCTCTTGCTAGCTAGGGGAAAGACTCTACACTACTCGTCCTCTTGAGCTGGCTCCTCGGGATCTTCCTCCTCATTTCGGCTACCTTCTGACTCTGCTTTGGGTGGGGAGGCTGCTGGTGGAGAAGTGCGACGACGCCTGATTGCTCGGCGATCCGGGGAGTCAGGGGTCCAGGGATCACTCACGGTGACACACAGTTCATTCCCATCTCCTCTTTCTCTCGCCTTTAAGCAAGCTCGCAGAAATGCCTCCGTTTCCTTCAGGGTGTCTCGGACATCCTGAAGCTCTTGTTGACACTCCTGCAGTCGAGTGCTGAGCATAGCAGCATCCTCCAAGCACAAGTCCATGTGCTCATGGGAAGTCCCTTGCTGCACCGGTGGGTACTTGTACTCCGTGGTACCACTCTCACGTTGGAGGACATACATGTACTCAGTTTTGTCCAAGTGGCGACGATAGATGTGGCTCTGGCAGGTGATGGCCTCCCAAGTGACATCTCTCTCCGCGTCAACTTGTGTTGCTCGACAAGCTGGAGAGTGGTGGATCTTAAGCAGCTGATTCTCGTGTATAATCCTCATCTCCGAACTCCATTCTTCCCTCTTCTCACGGATGGTCCTGGTGGAGTTATAGTGGATGATGAGCTTGCCCGTATTGCCGGCGGCTTCGAGCATACGTCGAAGACGGCGCAACAAATCTCCTACAGCCAATCCATAGGAAAGGTACGTCACTGGACGACTCTCCTCTCTTTCAGCAAGGGCAACTACGGGAACTCTCCCTCCCGTGGACTTACGAGCGGTGCGAATCATGCGAACCATCTAAAACAAAAGAATTTAAAATTAGGTTAGATAAAATTTCAAACAAAAATCCTATTTTTGAATGAAAGTTGGGGTAAGATGAAGAAAATGACCCTTTTAATAACACTTTTTCACCCACACCTTGGAAAATAGTTTTTAAGAAAGTAGGGCCCTTAAATACGTCCATTTCTACCTAGGTCCACGTTCCTACGGGCAAACCTTGGCTCTGATACCACCTCTGTCACACCCGGTTTTTCCGAAGAAACAACCAAGTGAATGTCACATGTATGCCAGGATCATTTTCTCATACATGTGATGACAAATAGTGAAGCATCATTTGTTACAAGCCAGGTGTCGAATATAAATAAGTCTTACATCGCAAATGTCTCAATGGACACTAATGCTTCATCACAAGTAAATAAACTAGCAGCGGAATATTATTCTTTAGGGCTCCATCACATGTGTTGCCCGGGGGTCTTCATGAACCTAAAAACCTTCTTCGGGTCCAAAGTATTGGTCATTATACACCACCTCATTATCTTGACCTGAGCAGCAATATAAACCAACAAATATGCAAGGTTGAGTACCAATGGTACTCAGCAAGTGTTGGAAAATTATATCATGCATGGCTAGAACAAGGAGAGGTTGAACTCATGGTTAAAGCACTACGCAATTTATACCTATCACCTTAGCTTATTAAGCACCTACATTACTACACAGTGAAATGGTTCCAATCTCCCATCCCATCATCATAACCCAATAACCATAACATCATGTCCAATGTTAAGCTCCCCGCTTAACATCTAAAACCATAACATCATTCCCAAAGTTAAGCTCCCCGCTCAACTTCCAAAAACCATCACTCCTCTAATCATGAATAAGTCCAGGCCGCTCTTAACCGTGAGCACGGCTGTCAAGACAGTTTTGACTCTGCAGAGTTTGTACCACTGTACCCACATGTTGTGATTTCATCCCCCGTTGCCGGGTGGACTAAAAGAACCTCCATTATGCCAGTGGCTATGATCCACATTCACACTTCCCAGGTGTGTGGCCAAGAGATCACTACGAAGCCTTTACAAAGGGATTCCCGACGAGCGTGGGCCCACTGAGGTTTCACCCCTAACAGCATACAAGAGGCTCCAACCCCGCTGCAGTGGCCCCCTCTTGAGCCTTGCGGTTCATATGGTAGTCCAGCTGACACCCACTTCCCGCACCATCCAACACACCCATACTACGCCGGGGATACACCTAATTAATTGGCCAAGCTGCCCCATCTCAGCATGTGGTTGGCACTGTAAAGCCGGGTTACATGCTCCATGAACCGGTCCTTAGGATCCAGGCAAGTACTAAACACAAACCCAAGTCTCGTGCACCCAGCACACAACCAAAACATCCAACTTGCCTTGATCCCTACCTCTACATAACTCACAATATCTCATTTAAGAGTATGGTAATATAAACTGATGATCTCATGTCCCAATTATCCCATTCTAAGCATGGCTAAGCATATGCATGGAAATAAATGACATGGTAAAATAAATCCCAACCCAAGCTTCAAGGAAATAAGGTAATGCAATTCTAGGGAAACTTCCTAGCATGGGTTTCATATTTAACTTGACAATGCAAATAATTCTATCTACACATCCTAGCATAGGATCAAAGTGGTCAAGGACACTTGCCTCCTTCTTGCTGCTCTTGAAATGGGTAGTCCTGATCTTGGAAAGTGATAGCTTGCTCTTGAACAGGTTCTACTTCATACCATCACACATAGCAAAAGAAAAACAACAATCATAAGACATAGTTCACACTTCTACTTCATACAAACCACACATTCACATTTATGAAAGTTCTTTACCATTATATGTGTTGTGGATACTCTATGTGTGTTGATTTGTGGCTTGCATACACTTTTATTTATATGTGTATGATTCCTACTTTGGTGTTCATATTTATACTCACATACTATATATATATATATGTGTATATGTGTGTTTCAGTTTTAAATAAATTCCTTATATTAAACTACCAAGTATGTATGAAAAGTATTTTTCTTCTCCATATGTGCCTTCATAACTTCTATCAACCCTAAACTGAATTCTTTGTATTTTAGAAACTCCATTTATCATTTACTAGTTTCTATATTTTCAGATTTATATTCCTATGCATAATTGTGCATTTTATTATTAAATTAGTAATACACATTACCTAAACAGATTAGGTTCTGGTCCTAAATAATTTAATATCATATTTTGACCTTGGCTTATGATGTATACTATTTCATAATTACTTTCCTTATTTTTCTTTAACTATTCTTTACTTAAAAATGTGTCCCTATACTATTAAATGTGAATAATAGATGAAACAGATTTATTTCAGCCCAAAAATATATTTTTATCTCACTCCAAAGTTTTCTAAGTACTGAGAAAGTTTTTAATTAATTTTGACAATTATGTTTGTCCCCCTTTTTAAATTTTTAAACACTAGTTACATATTCAATTTTCTAAATTAAATACTAAACAGTGCTAAAATATTGAATTCACCCCATTACAGGGTCTATAATATTATTTTCATAATTTCCAGGGGTCTAGCTACACTTTTCAGAGGTGTTTTTCTTAATTTCTATTAAGTCCAGGGGCTAAAACTGATTTTTAAATGAATTTACATGATTTTCTGGAGTTCCAGGGGCTAGATCTGAAGTTTCCGGGGCTAGCTCTCAATTCCAGAGAACCCCAGGGGGTAGCACGTAAGAATTCCAGTCTTTATAACGCGGGGCTGACGTGGACCGTCTGATTTTAAACCGACGGCTGAGATTATAACATCGAACCGGTACGCGGGGTTTTAAAGTCTACCGTGCGATTTAAAATAAACGGCGCACAAGCGGCCACGTCGCTCTGATCGAGCGCGGGCGGCGCTGCCGGCGGCGCACGGCGGCGGGAAGCGGCGATCTCGCCGGAAAGTTTCGGATCCTCGAGAATTCTGCCTAAAACTGTGATCTCATGGCATAGATCGGTAGAGGGGAGGTCAGGGATCTCACCTCGGGGGTTTTCTCGAGCTCGGGGGTCCTGGAAAGTGCTCGGCGGCGAGGTCCGAGGCAAAACCACGGCGAAGCTCGTCGGAGCTGGATTTGCACCGTAAGTCTTCGGGTTTTATGCACCTGCAAAGTTCCCCGGAGGCGGTGGATCAAGACCAACGAGTTAGATCAGAGTTTCCGAGCTTAGATCGGCCAGAATTCACCGGCGAAGTCTCGGTGCTCACCGGAGTGAAAATCGGCGATCGCGTGAGGAAAACTGATCGGATCGGTGGTTTTTATAGCCGGGGGAGGGCGGTGGGTCTGTTGTGATCGAGTTGGAGTCCGCTGGGTCCAGAATTCGGCTGCGGGATGCGGTTTCCCGATCGGTTGCGATCGCGCGCGCGGGAGAGAGTCCGGGGTCGCGGGGTTAGGGATGACATGCGGGTCCCACCCGTCAGCGAGGGGCAGCGCGGCGCGCGCGGGGGCGGGCTGCGCGGGGGTTTGCTGGGCCGGCTGGGGTTTCGGCCCACTGGCCAGTTTTTTTCCCGAATTCCTTTTTCTTTTTTCCATTTCTTTTCTGTTTTGGGTATAATTTGAAATCCAGTTTGAATTTGAATTTTTGCAAAACATGCAACACGTCCAAAAATTTCTAAATTCCCCTCTGAACAAGGTTTAGGGTTTTAAATCAAAATTTGGGTTTTGACTAAAAATTTGGGGTGTTACACAGGGCAGCAAGACGGAGACTCGGAAGCCTTCGCCAGAGACAACTACCGGCATAATTGCAGATACGGTAGATAACAGTCAATCTCCCCGGGACCACCTGTCGGGTCCCGGGCCCCCCTTGTAAGCCACCCGAGTCTTGGACTATAAAAGGCTCGGGTAGGCGACGATAGCAAGGGTTCGCATTTCTGCAACTCATACGCTAGCCACTCACGCCCAAGCTGTAACTCACCCCCAAGCTCGGGACTCCGGCCCCGAGCAGCAAGCAATACAGCGAGCTCCATAGCTCGCCGTGGACGTAGGGTTTTACGCTCCGGCGGCCTGAACCACGTAAAACTCTCAGTGTCAAGCTTTTACTAACTCGTCCATCCGCGCAAGCTCTCCGCAAGGGACTAGCCCCACCGAAAAAAGAACCTCCGCGGGCTGCCCAGTGCAGGCCCGGGGGAAGTGTCGACCGAACACTTCGACATTTGGCGCGCCAGGTAGGGGGCTTTTCCCCTTGCGCGACGAGTTTCCGCCCACGAAGATGACCAAGCTCCCTTCAGCGGCAAACTCACCTCCCCCGCTTCCGCGGCGAACCGCGACCAGGGGGGAGTACATGTCAACACACTCGGGACGGAGTGTGTCGGTACAAGCTGGGAGCCAGCAACCGGCTCTGGCAGCGCCGACCCCGGCAATGCAGGCTCCAACCAGCGTCAGGTCTTCAGTAGCGCTGGGCGTACCCAGTGGGGGTGCGCTAGCTGCAGCAAGAGCGCTACTGCACAATCCGCCCGCTGGGGACGCGCCTTAGACAGCGACCCAGCAGTGGATTCGCGAGGTAGACCGTCTCGTCATCACCGCCGCAAACCCTCGACTTCGGCGGGGACGACGCTCTGGCCAACCGGCCGTGTCGCTGATGCGCACGCCAATGGTTGACGAACAGACGGCAGATTCCAGCTCTACCAGGCTCCAATCAACGGATCTGAGGACAGAGCTGGAGCGGTGTCGCTTGGGTCAAGATGCCCGGGTATACCTCGAGCAACACCGAGAAAGGCGTCGCTACCAAGAGGATGACGACAGCATGATGTCGGCCTCGACCCAGCCTGAAGAGCAGACCTTCGCCACGCGATCTCTGCCCCAGGCCTGCGCCGTGCAGAATATGCCACAGTCATATGTCCTGCAGATGGCGCCCCCGGCCTATGGTGCAGCCTTGCCCGTACAGGGGTACACTGTGCCCAGTGCGAACAGAGCGTTTGCGGCACCAGAACCTGCGGCAACAGAAGCAGGGTGTGCGGCCCTCGCGCCCCACCTTCGCTTCGTGAAGTAGCCATGCAAGTTTCGGCCGCACCTGCCCGAGAAATACGACGGCAGCGTCAACCCGGCGGAGTTCCTCCAGATCTACTCCACCGCCGTACTTGCTGCAGGAGGGTATGAAGCCGTCATGGCCAATTACTTCCCTGTCGCCTTGACCGGTCCAGCCCGGTCTTGGCTCATGAACCTCCCCCAGGGTTCCGTAACTTCCTGGGGAGAGCTTTGCCGGCAGTTCATCGCCAACTTCGGCAGTTCCTACACCCAGCCTGGCACGGAGCTCGACCTCCACGCCATCCAGAAGCAACCTGGGGAGTCGCTGCGCTCCTTCATCCAGCGGATCTCCCAGGTGCGGAACACCATCCCACACATTCAAAATGCTTCTGTTGTGGTGGCGTTTCGGCAAGGCATCCGGGACAAGAAGATTCTCGAGAAGCTCGCGACCAGGGAGGTCCGCGATGTCTCAGGGCTCTTCAGCCTGGCAGAAAAGTGCGCCAGGGCAGCCGAAGGGCGAAACTGGCACTCACTGCCGTCCTCCGAGTCAGGAGGACTGCCCGGATCTGGTCCTACTTCCCGTGGAGGCAGCCGGAAGGCCAAGAACCGAGGCAGAGGCAAGATAGAATCACCGACCGCAGCTCCAGTCGTCACTGCAGCGACGCTCAGTGGGGCTCGGGGGCCGCGCCCCGACAAGAGGCAGCGAAGATCACCAATCCCAGAAGGTGATCAAGACAACATATGCCCCGTGCACGGCAGCTGTCGCCACACTACTGCCGAGTGGCGGGAGATCCGAAAGCTCGCAGAGCGCTTCTGCAAGGGGAAGCAGCAGCGTGCTGATGCCCCACCCTCCGTCCAAAGGAGGGCAAACAGAGGGTGGATGTCCCAGACAGCATCGACCACCCAGAGGAGACCCAGGAGCCTCAGCGCGCCGTGAAGGCGGCACGCAATCATGAGGACTCCAGCTCCAGCGACGATGAGCGTCGAAAGAAGCTCTACGTCATATACGGCGGGTCCGCCGACCCCTCGTCCCGAAGCGCAGTCAAGACTCTGCGGCGAGCGGTAGCGTCGGTGGCGCCACTCCCAAGTGCCGCACCGCAACTTAAGTGGATGGGGACCCCCATCAGCTTTGACGCCACCGACTGCCCCAGGAACATGGCTGGGGCTGGCCAACTACCGCTCTTGGTAGCTCCTACCATCGCCAACGTGAGAATGTACCACGTTTTGGTAGATGGTGGATCTGGGCTGAACCTCATCAGCCGTGCAGCTTTCCAGAAGCTGCAGATCCTGATGGCCAAGCTCACCCCGTCGTGCCCGTTCTCAGGTGTAGGGCCGGGACAAGTCATTCCCTACGGTAACATTAGCCTCCCGGTGACCTTCGGGGCTCTAGACAGCTATCGGACAGAGTACATTCTGTTCGACGTAGCGGAGATAGACCTCCCCTTCAACGCCATAATCGGCAGGCCAGCCCTGTACCGGTTCATGGCAGTAGCCCACTAAGGCTACCTCGTCCTGAAGATGCCAACACCGACACAGGCGTCCTCAGGATTCGTGGAGACCGCACTGCTGCAGTGTCGGCCTTAGAGAAACTTCAAGCGCTCGCAACAGCTGGGGCATCAGCCCCCGGCAGTGCAGAGCCGGACCAGCTCCGCCCGAGCGCACGCCACCGTGTCTCCGCCACAGCACCCCGGGTGCAACCTCTCGACGAGGGCGGCGTCCCCTTAAAGGTCGTCCAAGTCGGCGCCGAAGCCACCCAGACCACCCGGGTAGCCGGGGGCCTGGATAGCAAATAGGAAGGCGCGCTCGTCACCTTCCTCCGGCACAACGTCGACGTGTTTGCATGGCAGCCGTCACAGATGCCGGGGATCCCCAGGGAGGTGATCGAGCACCACTTAAAAGTCTTCCTCGACGCCCGGCCGGTTCAACAGAAGCCCCGCAAGCAGTCCATCGAGCGGCAAAACTTCATTCGTGAAGAAGTCAAGAAGCTGCTGGACGCTGGCTTCATACGGGAGGTCCACCACCCCCGTGGTTGGCGAACCCCGTCGTTGTCCCGAAGGCCGGCGGGAAGCTCCGGATGTGCATCGACTACACCAGTCTCAATAAGGCATGTCCCAAAGATCCATTCCCTCTCCCTAGAATAGATCAAATAGTAGACTCAACGTCAGGCTGTGATATGCTGTGCTTCCTAGACGCCTACTCGGGTTTCCATCAGATCCCCATGTCTAGGGAGGATGAGGAGCACACCTCCTTCATCACAGTAGACAGCCTTTATTGTTATGTGTCTATGCCTTACGGCCTAAAGAATGCACTCCCCAACTTTGTGCGAGCAATGCACAAAACCTTTGGGGAGTTAATAAGAGACCTAGTTGAGGTGTACGTCGATGACATAGTTGTCAAGGTCAAGCAGGGTTCATCTTTGTTAGATAACCTAGCCTTAGTCTATGACAAGTTGCGCTCTACGTGCACCAAGCTGAACCCCGATAAATGTGTGTTCGGTGTGTCCTCTAGGAAGCTCTTAGGATTCCTGGTCTCGCACCGAGGGATCGAGCCAACCCAGAGAAGATCAAGGCCATCGACTTGATGCGGCCCCCTGCCCGCGTCAAGGATGTCCAGAGACTCACGGGATGTCTAGCCGCGCTGAGTCAGTTTATACCGAGGCTAGCAGAGCGGGAACTCCCTTTCTTTAAGCTCCTGCGCAAGTCAGGCCCTTTTGCCTGGACTGACGAAGCAGAAGAGGCTTTCCAGGAGTTGAAGCGACTCCTGACGACCCTACCTATCATGGTAGCCCCTGAGCCCGGGGAGCACCTGCTGCTCTACATCGCGGCGACAACTGAAGTGGTGAGTATGGTCCTCGTCGCAGAGCGGCCGGACCCCTCATCCTCACAACCTGCTCCGGTAGCATAAGACAGACGCCAGGAGGCCCTGCAGGACCAAGGCGGTCTCCCGGACCTCCGAGGCAACCTCCCGGAGGTCCAGGTCGGCCTCCCGGAGGTCCAGGGTGGTCTCCCGGATCCCCAAGATAAACCCCCGGGGGTCTTGCGGGACCCCCCCGGGGGCCAAATGGGACCTCCCGGAGGTCCCTCAAGACCCCTCGGAGCTCCCGGATAACCAAGATAGTTTAAGGGCCTCCGGGTCCCAGCTCCCGGAGGCCCCCGTGGGTCCACTCACCTCCAGCGGGCCAGGGCCAATGGACGAAGACCTCCCGGGCCTAAGAGAGAGGGTTCGAACCATCCAGAGACCTGTCTACTACATCAGCGAAGTACTTCATGATGCCAAGACAAGGTACCTAGAAGTCCACAAGCTGCTGTATGCAGTGCTCGTGGCCTCCAGGAAGCTCCGCCATTACTTCCAGGCCCACCGGGTCTCGGTAGTCACCTCGTATCCGCTGAAGGCAATTCTTCACAGCCCCCATGCGACTGGCAACGTTGCTAAATGGGCGGTGGAGCTGGCGGAGTTTGAGCTGGACTTCCTCCCACGCCATGCAGTCAAGAGCCAAGCACTGGCTAACTTTGTGGCAGAGTTTACACCAACGAAGACTGACCCAGGGGGCCATGAAGGCGGTGAACCAGAGCACCAAGCTCCGGTCTTCACCGAACCCCACTGGACACTTTTCTTCGACGGCTCCTCGCAAAAGCAGGGGGCCGGTGCCGGCGTACTGCTCCTCATGCCATCGGGGGAACAGTTTGGGTACATGGTGCGTCTCAATTTCAAGGCAACCAACGACATGGCAGAGTATGAAGCACTCATCTTTGGCCTGCAGACAGCCCTGTCTTTAGGCGCTCGCCAGTTGTTGGCACAGGGCGACTCCCAGCTGGTCATCAAACAAGTCAAGGGCGAATGCTCCTGCAACGACCCACAGCTAGCTGCATATCTGCTTCACGTGCAGATGTTGGAGAAAGAATTCCTCGCCTTGGACCTGCACCACGTACCGCGCGCTGGCAATGCCGCGGCTGACAACCTTTCAACGAAGGCTTCCACCGGAGCCCCTGCGCCCGAAGGATTTTTCGAGAGGACGTTGCTGCGGCCTACAGCCCGGCCCGCCGAGCCGGGCGAAGGGGGCTTGACCAGCACCTCGAAGCTGGCGGTCCCGGCGGCCCTACAGCCATGGATGCCGCCATGGATCGTAAGCGTCACTGGGGACTCCGTGCAACCCAGCGCTCAAGATCCAGAAGCTCAAGTCAGACCCGATGCATGGATCACGGAGATCCGGGACTACTTGAAGGACAATATCCTCCCTGATGAACATGCAACTGCTGAGTGGATTGTGCGTATGGCTAAGAGATACGCGCTGGTAGAGGGGGATCTCTACCGGCGTGGCGCCAACCACATCCTAATGCGGTGCATAACCCAGGGGGAATGCTGCGACTTGCTCGCTGAGATCCATTGAGGCGAATGTGGAAGTCACTCTTCCTCATGCACGCTTTTCGGTAAAGCCTTCCAGCATGGCTTCTACTGGCCGACAGCACTCCAGGATGCCGTCAAGCTGGTCGAGAGCTGCAAGGCGTGCCAGTTCCACGCCAAGCAGATCCATACACCGGCTCAGGCGGTACAGATGATCCCGCCCTCGTGGCCATTTGCCGTATGGGGGCTGGACATCTTGGGACCATTTCCCAGAACCGTCGGGGGATTCCGGTACCTCTATGTCGCCAACGACAAGTTCACCAAGTGGCCGGAAGCTACACCAGTTGTCACCATCAACAAACAATCCGCAGTAAGATTCATCAAGTCTATTGTCTGCCGGTTCGGGGTCCCGAACAGAATCATCACCGACAACGGGACCCAGTTCACCAGCGCAGCCTTCCAAGACTACTGCAAGGACCTTGGCATTCAGGTGTGCTATGCCTCTGTCGCCCACCCGAAGAGCAATGGGCAAGTTGAGAGGGCCAACGCGGAGATTCTCCGGGGCCTCAAGACTCGCACCTTCGCCAGTCTGAAGAAACATGGTGCCAATTGGGTAGATGAGCTTCCGAGCACACTATGGGCTAACCGGACATCCCAGAGCCGGGCCACCGGAGAGACACCCTTCTTCATGGTGTATGGGGCCGAAGCAGTACTTCCCCCAGAAATCACCATGAAGTCTCACTGTGTACGGGCTTACGATGAAGCCACGCAGGACAACCTCCGGCGTGGAGAAATCGACCTCGTCGACGAGGTCCGATTACATGCAGCACTCAGTAATGCACGGTACAGACAAGCGCTTCGGCGCTACCACCAGAGGTCTGTGCGTGCCCGGGAGCTGCAGGAAGGTGACCTGGTGCTGCGGCGCATACTTTCTCGCGAAGGGGCCCACAAACTCTCACCTAGTTAGGAAGGTCCCTTCCGAGTCGCGAAAGTATGCCGCCCCGGGTGTGTGCGCCTTTCCACCGAGGATGGGGACCTGCTCCCAAACCCTTGGAACATAGAACACCTCTGTAAGTTCTACCCCTAGAGCAAAGATAGGACAGTACTTTCTTTCCGTAATAAACTCCATAGAGTCCAGGAACAGCGCTCGGAGCAGCTAAGCCCCAGGGGACGGTACAGGACTACGTTCAGCTTTGCCTGGTTCCGACTCCAAGCGCGTAGAGTCTTGCTTCCCCTCTTAATGGGGCGGGTCGTGGCCTCCATGTTTAGCCTGCCTTCCTCCTGTGGAAAGTTATACGAAAAGAAACCTGTTCTACTTTGCTCTTTCCTCGTACTCATTTAAATTGTGTACTAAGTTTTTTATGACTACCCTTGAGGTGCATGGCTGCCATGTGCTCAGCTCCCCCTTCTCATTCTCACCACTAGTCGGCATTCGCTGCCCTACCAGAGGCGGTTGCATCGGGGGTACCTGCCGATAGTCGAGGGGGGCCCTGAGCCCCCAAACGCTTCATGCACTACTGTCCCGAAGCACCGAGCATATGGTTAGGGGCCATAAGTCGAATAAGACTATGAGATAAGGGAGGGGAAACTCCCAAGGAGAATTACTTTTTTCCTACTTGTGTGCAGGACCTCTCGGCCTCAGATCCCTAAAGGGATATGGTAGGAGCACCTGACCAATGGGACGCCCCTGCCAGGGGGCCACTACGGAATCATGCGAGACCGGAACTCCAAGGCAAGACCGAAGGATCCACGGCTCCAGCGGGACCGGACCTCCCCTCCTCTGAGGGGAAGGGCCCGGAGACCCCACGTGTACCGCGGGTCCAGACCTCCCTCTCCTCAGAGGAAAGCTCCGGATCCGCCACGTGGCTGGCTGATCCGGGCCTCCCCATCCTCATAAGGCGGGGCCCGAGGACCTCCGGGGCCCTTAATATAATGAGGACCCGGGGAAGGTGCCGGAGCAGAACGTCGAGATTGGTGAAGGCCTCTGAGCACCTTGCGGAGATAAGGGCTCGGTCAGGCAAAACCAGGAAGAAGACGGAAAACATCGCAGGCACGAAGGGTCATAAGAGTTCATGTATTCATGGCTCCATGAGCTGGGCTACAAACTCGATGAAAAAGAAAGCAACAAGCCCCATGGTAACCCTGACACGACCAGAGTCTAGAAGTTGCAAGAACGGCCGCATCACCAGGTTTCAACCCTGGCGGCGCTCTCCCGCTCCATGACCCGAGTGCAGGAATCGCCTCCCTCATCACCAGCGCAAAGGCCGGTGTCATCAAGGGTGCTCCTGAGGCCCCCTCCGCAGCTTCAACAGTCTTCTTGGAGATTCTGCCGCCTAGGATCCTCCTTGGTGCATCGGCATTTTCCTTCTCCTGAAGTTCCCTCATCACCGGCGCAAAAGCCAGTGTCATCAAGGGTGCTCCTGAGGCCCCCTCCGCAGCTTCAGCGGTCTTCTCGGAGACTCTGCCGCCTGGAATCCTCCTTGGTGCTTCAGCGGTTTCTTTGAAGACTCCACCATCTGAGAAGGGACGCAACGCAAGGGAGCTTTCTGCCTGCCGTCGCCAAGGAAGGGCCCTGTTGGGAGGACAATCCAGAGACCCCTTGGAGGCGCCACCTCCAGAGGAAAGGCAGGCGGGCTCCCTGGGTCCCAGACTTGGTGCAGACGCCGTCGCTGGAGGGAATCGAGAGCGATTCTCCCCCCATAAGGCGGGTTAGGAGCCATGGAAGAAGACAAGGCTGCAGAGGCTCGAGGGAAGCGCAAGGGCTGGAAGCCTTAAATGGGGGGCGTACCCACGTGGCGGTTTCTTTTCACACCTTCCCGGGTGCAATTCCAGGCGATTCGGGACTCTTCGAGTACGCCGCATCGGCAACCGCTTCGGCTCCGAGGCCGAGCGCTGATGACAGGTGGACCCAAGCCGCCCAACTGAAGCGGGGGGTCAAGGAGTCAGTCTCCTAAGAAGACAAGCCGGCAAAGCACTTCGGCGGTTCCCGAAGAAAGCGCCGCAACATGCAGAAGTGGCAGTCTTGGGAACCGCCGCAGTAAACGCAACCATCAAGTGGGCGCACGCTCCCACGATCCTGCGACCGTCCGTGCTCCGGCAGCGGTCAATACAGGACTTAGAGAAAGTGCGCGGATCAGAAGAGACGGAGGTCCCACCTTGGGCTCGCTATCTCCCCCGAGATGGGCCCGGGGGCCACTGTCGGTACCTGAGATATGGGATACCCCCGCGCATAGGGGAAAATGCCTAAGGAACTCGCCCTTCTCCGCAGGGAGAGCTCCGAAGGCGCCATGCGTCCGGCGGGGCTGGACCTCCCTCTCCTCAGAGGAGAGCTCTAGGCCCGCCACGTGGCATACACAAGCCGGACCTCCCCCTCCGTGGGCGAGGGGTCCGAAGGTGCCACGTATCCGGCGGGGCTGGACCTCCCTCTCCTCAGAGAGGAGCTCCGGGCCTGCCACGTGGCCGACAGAAGCCGAACCCCCCCCCCTCCACGGGGAGAGGTCCGGAGGCTCCACGTGCCCCGCGGGCCGGACCCTCCTCTCCTCTGAGAAGGGCTCCGGGCCCGCCACGTGGCCAGCAGAACGGTGCTGCCTGCCCCCGAGCGATAGGCAGCGGGCGTAAAGACGCCCCATACCTTGCCTGTACAAGGTATTCAAGGCCCGCGTCTTCCCAAGACGCGGAGACGCGGAGCACGCCTCTGTCAGGTGCCGTTGCGCCCAGTCGCATCACAGACTGGCGCGCGGTGTCAGAACCTGCCAGCCAATAAACACCGCGACAAGACATCCCATGCCGCCTGCGCCGTCATCAACCACTACGACTAGCGTGCGGCATGGGCAGGGCGGCAAGACGGAGACTCGGAAGCCTTCGCCAGAGACAACTACCGGCATAACTGCAGATACGGTAGATAACAGTCAATCTCCCCGGGACCACCTGTCGGGTCCTGGGCCCCCCTTGTAAGCCACCCGAGTCTTGGACTATAAAAGGCTCGGGTAGGCGACGATAGCAAGGGTTTGCATTTCTGCAACTCATACGCTAGCCATTCACGCCCAAGCTGTAACTCACCCCCAAGCTCGGGACTCCGGCCCCGAGCAGCAAGCAATACAGCGAGCTCCATAGCTTGCCGTGGACGTAGGGTTTTACGCTCCGGCGGCCTGAACCACGTAAAACTCTCAGTGTCAAGCTCTTACTAACTCGTCCATCCGCGCAAGCTCTCCGCAAGGGACTAGCCCCACCGAAAAAAGAACCTCCGCGGGCTGCCCAGTGCAGGCCCGGGGGAAGTGTCGACCCAACACTTCGACAGTAAGGAATTGTAAAGTTCGTCCTCAAATTGTGTTTGTTGGGTATCAAACTTCACACACAAAATGTTGGACCAAGAAATTGAGTGTAGAGTGAGCAATCCGAGCTCTTTTAGAGGGTATGCCGCTGGACCCTATCGGGTGCACGCTGCCGATAGGTTTAGAGCCCTCTCCAGCTTGTTTAGACCTCATGCCGGTCTTCTACATGATCCCCTGATGCTGTAGAGCCCAAGAACCACCATTTGGTGTAGAATTCACCGTGCAAGACCTCGCCGGAGCCCTTGGGTTTGCTGTGGCCGGTGCGCCCTGTTTTCCGGCAAGTTTCAGCCGCCGGCGACCTCACCAACGTGTTCAGCGTGGGGAAATTGGGGGGGGGGCGGCCAGCAGGGGGTCTGGAGGTGGCTGGGAACTGGTTTTCCGGTGACCTCACCAGAGGGGGCCGCCACTGGTGTGTTTGGCGCGAATCTGGAGGTTAGGGATGACAGGTGGGACCCACTGTCGGCACTTAAACATTTTCCAGATTTTCCCACTTTAGTTCAAACTTTGGAGAGCCATAACTTTGTGTAGGAGTGTCCAAAAATTGTGAAACAAATTTTGTTGGATTCCTCTCAAAGAGTACTATCCAGGGGTGCAGCCCAATGTTTAAGAAAATCCCTGGATTTGGCTCATTAATTCATTTAATGGAAATCTTGTATGAATTTTGCAGGAGTTCTGTTTATTGGAAAATTCCCAAATTTGTCCAGGACATTCTTCCAAAATTCCTTGAACTCCAGTAAAAATTTCAGAGGCATTGGACCTCATTTGCTTGGTCAAATGATGTGTTCATTCCTTATGTCTCTGAAAAATGGGAAAATAAACAGAGACATTTTAAGCTTTTCCCCAATCCTTCTAAAATCCATATCTCCATGTAGGGAATTCCAAAAATGGTAAAACTAATTCCTATGGACTCAGGACAATTTGTATATCACAAAAAGTCTACTTTGAAGCATAGGAAAGCTTAATATCTAGAGGGTAAAGGCAGATTAGTGAAAACCACATAAGGATTTGTTGTGCTCACATGAAGCCAATTCATGAGCTCAATTTTTGCGCACTGCCTAAATACCTTCCTTAGAGGCTGTGGTTAAATTCTCAGCTTCATTGGACCTCTGGAACTTGAGCTACCATCTTTTAAGGTTAAGTGTTCATATAATGGACTTAATCACATGGTGATTACTAGTATCTCTTTTCACCCTAGCTTTCATCTTCTCTAAGGTTTAGATCCAACAACAGAAACCATGCTGTTGTTTATCTCTTTTAGGTGTGAGTTAACTGGTACAACAGTTTTGAATCATTTTCTAAATTGCTTTTGAATACATGTGCATAAATCAACTTAATAGCACGTGACATCGACGTTCGATGAGGACTCGACTCTGCAGCGAGGATCTCCATCTCGTGACGAGTTTGGCGGATTCTCCGGAGGAAGACTAACTCCTAGCTTCTAACAAAACCGTTGAGCAAGGCAAGCCCCGGTTTGCATATCGTTACCGTTTTAAATTTTGCTTTACTTCACCTCATGTTTATTAGACTTGATATTGTGAATTATGTCTAGGATGATTGAAACCCACTTGCATGACTATTACATACCTGAGTAGAAGGTTTAGTGTAGGCTTTGCCTCGTTGTAGATGCTAGGCTAATGTTGTAGCTAGCTCGGTAGAAGTCGAATAGTAAAAATCTACTCGCGAGAAAGTTTGAGTAATGGAGTTACTCGCGAGAGGTTAATGATAAGAGCACCCTCATGAAAATGAGATAGGGACGGGGATGTTCCTGTAGGATGGAGCGCTCAAGGTTGGTCTCGACCTGCGATGGGTGTAACAATGCTTGAGACCACATTTGGCCTGGACCGGGATGGTAAGGCAAATGTGGAGGTTGGTTGTAGCCCCGTCCATGTCGGTTAAGGACCGTATGTATGCGGCCCTGCTGGACAAGATTGAGCTGTACCGGATATATAGTGGGGTATGGGACCCATGAAACCGACGTAACTCGATGGACTGTGATATAGAAACTCATCCTTCGCGTGGGAATGGCGTTGAGAAGGCGGGAGGTGTAAATCCTTTAGCGGGCAACTTCGACGTGTCCGCGTAGAGGACCATCCTGCTCGGCGCGAAGCGTTTTTCTATGTCGGGGTGTCGTGTGAAAGGTTGCTGCATACAACGTAAGAAAGAGCTCTTGAGAGAGTCTTTCGAGGCGGGTGTATATGTTCTGTATTCCGGGTTGTTATTGATTTGAATCACCGTCGCTCGCGGAAGAGGATTGAGCATACTTGCCCACTGCGCCATGACTTAGTAAGAAGATGAACTAAGTCTCTTAACTTGTTGTTTGTGGATTAATCACTGTATTGGAACCTTGACTGAAGTATATATAGAGCCAACTAAATTTCATTTCCACCTTAAGCTAGCAACATCGGGATAAGCGTTTCTTGTTTGATTGTGGACTTCCGATGTTGTGAGGCGTGAGGACCACTAAAATGAAGGCTAAAAGAATCTGAATATAAAGATCAAGTTTAGTTGAGGTGCATTTTGCAAATTCCTATTCCTACTGTCTTGCTACCCCTGCATTTAGAGTTACATGTTTAGGAGTGACGGGTAAGTCTTGCTGAGCCTTAGTTCTCACGGTTGCTTCTAAGTTGTTTTTGCAGGTAGCAGGATGCCTGCTATGAAGAGGGTTGTTCGGTGAGGCGACGAACCTCACGGTTTGTTCAACTCATCGGAAACCTAGCCGCTGCCTTTCTTTGGTGAAGCTAGTAGGAAGTGTTCATGGGCTGAACGACTTCTCTTCGGCGTAGTTAGGGTCGAGAGTGAGTAGTTTGTCCAGCAAATTTTAATTTCCGCTGCGTGTGTACATTATGTTGTAAAAGAAATTATCTTGAGTAACAAAATGGTTCCATTATGTTCTTATCGTCTTTTCGTGCATGCTGTTGGGTGCCGCATCGCACGGCACCACCCACTGCGATTCCCGGGCGTCACATGTGGAAGGCGCGGGGAATGGTAGTCGAGTGAGGACTGCCCTGGGAACTGCATGGCACAAGAGGGGGCCCGTGAGTGGGGGAATTGGAGATTCTAGCCTGCCGGTGAAACCTTAGTGAGTCCATACATCTAGTAGCCCCTTTGTAAAGGCTATTTTGTGATCTCTTGGCCATACACCGACGGTTGTGTACTGGTATAATGGAGGTTCTGCAGTCGCCGACGGTTGACCAAATCACAAACTTGTGGGTAAAGAGGTACAAACTCTGCAGAGTGTAAAACTATCATGATAGCCGAGCTTACGGTCACGAGCGCCTGGCCAACTGCCATGATTAGTTGGGATGGTTATTGGTTATGCTTGTTGATTTTGGTTATGGTTATGTTTTGGGACTGTTGAGTCTGGGTGATAAGATTGTTGCATGACTGTTGAGTCATGGCAACGAGGTTGGTCTCAGTGTGAGACGAAAGTTCTTTATGAGATGATGGTAGCGAATACGGGAAGGTATTCGTGAGATGGTAGCGAATACGAGGAGGTATTCGTGAGTAAGAATGAAGTTGGTTAATGTTCGGGTGGAACATGGAAAGTGATGGAGGTATGTTGGTAATTTAATACGTGTTGGGATTACATTCATCTAAAGTTAAGTTGCTGTTTTATCATGGTTTTATAAATCTGCTTTTCTGCAAATGAGCCTTTTTATACCTACCTTGTTATGAGCTACATATCATGTGTTTCTCGCACTTGCTGAGTACATCATTGTACTCAAACTTGCATTATTATCTCCTCATCAGCAGCAGGAGAAGCCTACTATGAAGACCAAGTGGAGCATTAAGGCGTGTGATCTATTCTCAACCTTGCCTGTGGAGGGAGTAGAGATGGAGCCACTTCTTCTTAGATTTGCTTCCGCGTTAGTTAAATCGCTTCCGCATTAGAATAAAGACTTCCGCTGCATAGAAATAAGACTTCCTCTGTGAACATGAGTCTAAGACTCATGAGATATTGTAATAAACTCTGTTATTCATGGTAATATATAATCTGAATTCAGTTTGTGGAACATATGTGAATGTGTGATGAACATCCTGGGCAAACATATGCATTAGTTCTCGGTTCCGTGGTTTTCCAAGGAATTGAGGGCGTCACAGATTGCTATCAGAGCCACGGGTTGACAGTAGGTTACACGCCTAGATAGAAACCTCAGATTGATATTGGAGCCATGGGCTAACAGTAGGATACACACCTAAATAGGAATCATAGACTGGTATTAGATACCGGTTGGTAGTCAAGCCACGCTGACCAAAAGAAGCACCCTAGGACGCTTAGATTGACCTTGAAACTACCTTGACATAGGAAACCATCCTTGAATAGGAGTTGTGTGAGCCCTTGTGATGATTGTTGTGATTATATGCTTAGTGTGAGTTGTGGGACGTCTCCAAACATTGTCCATATCCACACGTAAGTGAAAAGAGGTGTGAGATGTCTCGGATATTGTTGTGATTATATATATATACAGTCCAACTCAGCTTGATGCATATAGTTGAAGGGACCTACCTAACCTTCTAACATTCTATTCTATTTCGATCTCTCTCACAGATCGCCGACAGAAGGAACGTCCGTGACAACCAAGAGGATGATCACGAGGAAGTTCCTGTTAACCCCGGAGCTTGCGAGAACAACCTGGAAAGGTTGATGGCCATGCAAAACCAGCTTATGCAAACCATGATCCAAACTTTGGGTCAGTTGCAGGCCAACAACAACCCTGTTCCGGCACCACCGCCACCACCACCGCTGGCTCATAACAGGTTGGGAGAGTTCATGAGGACTCGACCACCCACCTTTGCTCAAGCTAGTGACCCCATGGAGGCCGACGACTGGTTGAAATCCATGGAGAAGAAGCTTGCCATAGTACAGTGCAATGACCGAGAGAAGGTTCTCTTCACGTCGCACCAACTTACGGGAGCCACTGCTGACTGGTGGGATGCCCTGAGCAACGCTCATGCCGACCCGGAGACAATCACTTGGACTGAGTTCAAGGAGAGTTTCCACTCTCATTACATCCCTGCTGGTGTAATGATGCTCAAGATACAGGAATTTGAAGGTCTCCGCCAAGGACAGAGAAGTGTGAATGAGTACCTCAACAAGTTCATACAACTGTCCCGGTATGCCCCCGAAGATGTCAACTCAGACCAGAGGAAGCAGTACCTGTTCATGAGAGGGTTGAACAATGAGATCCAGGTTCAGCTCCTCAACAATGACTACGTGAGCTTCCAGAAGCTGGTTGACAAGGCCATAGTGGTTGAAAACAAGATCC
The DNA here is from genome assembly GCA_030760725.1 of Neostapfia colusana. Classification (NCBI taxonomy): domain Eukaryota; kingdom Viridiplantae; phylum Streptophyta; class Magnoliopsida; order Poales; family Poaceae; genus Neostapfia; species Neostapfia colusana. Next base: position 90,550,073 of record JASWHV010000003.1, read on the forward strand.
GAGAGATCGAGCGAGAGTGCAAGAGGAAGATGGCATACCAGCCTCAAGGGAGCAACGTACGACCTCGGTACATGCCCCCTGCACCGCAGTATGGATTGACCACTCCTGCATACTGCCCTGGTCAGCCACCACAGCAATGCCCCGTTGCACCAGCACCTCGTGTGCCCATGCCACCTGCACCACGACCTAACAATGGCGCTCCTGTTCAAAACCGCCGCCCCAACGTATCTGCTGCCGTAGGCAACAGGGCATGCTTTGCATGCTGGGAAATAGGACACTTCGTGAACCAGTGCCCGAGGAGAGGCCCTGGACAGCAAGGCAACGTGCCCAAACAGAACCCGTGACCGAACGGAGGAGACAATCAAGGAAACCGTGGACAGCAGAACTATGCTCGCGGCTACGTGAACCATGTCTCTGCTGAGGAAGCACAACAGGCTGAGGACGTCGTAATTGGTATGTTCCTTGCCAACTCCAACCCAGCCACCATCTTATTTGATTCTGGAGCATCACATTCTATCATATCATCCAAATATGTTGCCAAAAATCATCTACCCGTATCCCACTTAGAATGTGCTATGTTATTAAATTCTCCCGGAGGAGAAATGAGGACTAATATAGTATGTCCGAAAGTAAGCCTTGAAATAAGGGGGGTAGACTTCCTTGCCAACCTTATTGTCTTGGACTGCCAAGGGATCGACATAATACTCGGGATGGATTGGTTAAGTAAGCACAACGGGGTAATCCAATGTGCTGAAAGAAGTGTGCAGTTGACAAATGGGCATGGCATCCGTGTCGAGTTTGAGTCAGCCCAACAAACCACTGAAAAGGCAAATTTGAACCACGTTGAAGGAGCAACATTGGACAGCATTCCGGTGGTTCAGGAGTTTTCGGACGTGTTCCCGGAAGAGCTTCCAGGTATGCCACCTGACCGGGACATTGAGTTTGCCATTGATTTGGTACCCGGAACTGCACCCATAGCAAAGAGACCCTATAGGATGCCCGTCAATGAACTAGTAGAACTCAATAAGCAAATTCAAGAGCAGTTGGAGAAGGGTTTTATACGTCCAAGCTCGTCACCATGGGGAGCTCCTGTGCTCTTCGTAGACAAGAAGGATGGAACCCAAAGGATGTGTGTGGACTATAGGTCTCTCAACGAAGTAACAATCAAGAACAAGTACCCTCTGCCCCATATAGAGGACCTATTCGACCAAATGAAAGGAGCCCGAGTGTTCTCCAAGATTGATCTTCGGTCGGAATACTTCTAGCTGAAGATTAAGCCCTCCGATATACCCAAGACAGTCTTTCGAACACGGTATGGTTCGTATGAATATACCGTCATGTCTTTTGGGTTGACAAATGCACCTGCATACTTCATGTACCTTATGAACAAGGTTTTCATGGAGTACTTGGACAAGTTCGTCGTGGTTTTCATCGACGACATTATGGTGTATTCAAAGAGTGAGGAGGAGCATGAAGAACATTTGAAATTGACCTTGCAGAAATTGCGTGAGCATCAATTGTATGCCAAGCTTAACAAGTGTCAATTTTGGCTAAAGGAAATATCTTTCCTAGGCCACATTATCTCGAAGGAAGGGGTATCGGTTGATCCCGGAAAAGTAAGAGATGTTCTGAATTGGGACCAACCGCAGAGCGTGAGGGATATTCGAAGTTTTCTTGGGATGGCTGGATACTATCGACGCTTCATTAAAGACTTCTCTAAAATAGCAAAGCCTATGACGGAGTTGCTAATGAAGGGAAAAGTCTTCCAATGGACACCAGCCTGCCAAGGAAGTTTTGAGGAACTCCAAAAAGGCTAACCACAGCACCGGTTCTGATATTGCCAGAAGTAAGCAAGAGCTTTGACATATATTGTGACGCATCAAGACAGGGGCTTGGATGTGTGCTCATGCAAGAAGGACGAGTGGTAGCCTATGCCTCACGACAATTAAAGAAGCACGAGCTTAATTATCCTACACATGACTTGGAGCTAGCAGCAGTGGTGCATGCATTGAAGATTTGGAGACATTATATCCTTGGTTATCGATGTGAGATCTATACGGATCATAAAAGCCTCAAGTACATATTTACACAAACGGACTTGAATTTGAGGCAACATCGATGGTTGGAACTCATCAAGGATTATGATGTAGGAATCAACTACCACCATGGGAAGTCCAATGTAGTAGCTGATGCATTGAGCCGGAAGGGATCCTATCATCAACTCACGATTCGGGAGCTACCACCCGAACTACGTAAGGAGTTCGAATGGTTACACCTCAGATTCCTGAATAACATAGAGGTAATGGAGATCCACTCCTCATTGGAGCAAGAGATAAGAGATGGCCAAGCAACGGACGAGGAGATCAAGGAGATCAAGGAAAGGATACAACAAGGGACAGAGAAGGATTTCAAAGAAGATGAGAAGGGTACGCTTTGGCTAGGAAAAAGGATTTGTGTGCCTAACATGAAGCACCTCTGCAACATGATATTGAAGGAGACACATGATTCACCCTATTCCATACATCCCGGAAGTACCAAAATGTACAAGGACTTGAAGACTTGTTATTGGCGGGATGGTATGAAAAGGGATATAGCCGAATACGTTGCCCTACGCGACACATGCCAACGGGTGAAGGCTGAACATCAAAGACCCGCTGGATTGTTGCAACCTTTGAAGGTACCCGAGTGGAAGTGGGAGGACATCAGTATGGATTTCATCGTCGGATTGCCACGTACTCAATCGGGTTATGACTCCATCTGGGTTGTCATGGACCGATTGACAAAAACAGCCCATTTTCTCCCTATAAGGGCCAATTACAACGTTGCACAATTATCCGAGTTGTACATGGAGCAGATCGTGTGTCGTCATGGAGTCCCGAGGAGGATAGTCTCACATCGAGGTTCTCAGTTTACCTCTAGATTCTGGAGGAAACTGCAGAAAGCTATGGGTACACGACTGGATTTCAGCTCCGCCTATCACCCACAAACCGATGGGCAAACCAAAAGGACAAACCAAATTTTGGAAGACATGTTGAGAGCTTGCGCCTTGAAACGTGGGCGTAGTTGGGATAGGAGTTTACCGTACGCCGATTCTCTTATAACAACAGCTATCAAGCCAGCTTGAGGATGTCGCCTTTCGAAGCATTATACGGTAAACGGTGTAGAACACTGCTGTTTTGCAGCGAAACCGGAGAGAACCAGGTGTTTGGACCAGAAGTGCTACAAGAAGCTGAAAAGCAAGTCCTACCAATACGGAAGAACTTAAAGGCTGCTCAGTCACGACAGAAAGGCTATGCGGACAATAGGTGAAGGAAGTTAACTTTCGAAATAGGAGACTTTGTATACCTTAAGGTATTGCCTATCCGAGGCCAACGACGTTTCAACATCAAAGGCAAGCTAGCACCTCGATACATCGGACCATTTGAGATTTTGGACAAGCGAGGATAAGTAGCCTATTGACTAGAGCTCCCAACGCACCTCTCCGACGTACATGACGTGTTTCATGTATCCCATCTCAAGAAGTGCTTGAGAGTACCCGAGGAGCAAATACCAATGGAAGAGCTTGAACTTCAAGAGGACCTGACTTATATGGAGCACCCTGTCCGAATTTTGGATGTAAAGGAAAGGGTCACCAGGAACAAAGTGATCCGATGGTGCAAGGTGCAATGGAACCATCACACCGAAGCTGAAGCCACATGGGAACGTGAAGAAGACATCAAGGCAGAATTTCCCCATCTGTTCTCCACTAATGAATCTCAAGGGCGAGATTCAATTTAAGGGGGGGTAGATTTGTGACACCCTCATTTTTGGGTTTCAGCATATATTCATGTTTTATGAAGAGAAAACATTTTAAGAGAAGTAGGAACACCATCAAAAGGATAGCCAATAAGAGCCGAACCCAGCTTCCAGAAAGCACCAAAGATAATTTCCGTGGCCCGCTGGCCACGTGGCGTGTTCGGAGCTATCCCTACAAAGTGGGGAGAGGTCCGCCGCTAAGCTGACTACGTGGCAGGATCGGGGCTCATCTCCGCTAAGGGGGAGAGGTCTGACCCTAAGGGACACGTGTTGCTCGGAGCTAGCATCTGCGGAAGAAGCAAAGGAATTTCCACAGGACACATGTCACCTTCGGAGCTAGTCACCACGGAAATCAGAGGATCAGTCGCACGGGATACGTGTCGATCTCAGAGCTCACTACTGAGAGGTCCGGTTCTATTGAACACATGTCGCCACCGGAGCTTATCTCCGGGAGGTCCGTCACAGTTGGACACGTGTCTACCTTGGAGCTCGTCTCTGAGGAAAGAAGAGAGGAAAGGTCCGGTACTGACACGTGGCGTGTGCGGAGCCACCTCCGAATAAGAGAGGAGGTCCCGACCGCTAGGATACGTGGCACACGCGGAGCTCACCTCCAAAGAAGAGGGAAGTCTTGCTCGCTTGACACGCGGCACCACCGGAGCTCGTCTCTGCGGAAAAGGAGAGACCAGGCCCGATGGACACGTGGAGCTTCCGGAGCTCATCACCGAGAAGGTAACGAGTTCTGAAACGGTTTTGGAATCTGTACGCGTAAAAAAATAACGGTACGGAAAAGAAATCGACCTGAATTCCACGATGTTACCGCACCAAATCAACTAAAGCTAAGATGTTAGGATCCAACGACGATCTGAATAGGACTCTTATTCGGGATACAATCAGATTAGGACTCTTCTCTTCCCGATTATAAATAGAACCCAGAACCCTTGGCCAAAACCACGAACTTCTTTTCCAACTCCTATGCCGACGACTTAGACCCTAGCCTCAACTCGCCGAGAAAGCCATCGCCGGAGTTCAGCAAGGAAGATCGCCGGAAGAGAGCCCATGATCTGAGAAGGATCCGAAGACCGAGAAGAACGTAAGGTAGGTCTCCAATACCACCTTACGACATCATCGTGTTTTCTTTGCATCTGTTCTTCGATCCCTTTCGAACAGAAGCTTTCTCGTGGACAGATCACTTGTTGATCGGGTTGATCTAAAGACAAGGTCATCGCCACGTCCACATCTGATCCGAACACCCCTGTCTATCATAAAGCCATGCAAGGACACGATCTAATAAAACTGATCATAGGATAGCATGCATATGCATCATCGCATCTAGTTAAAGGTTGTGCATGATATTGATTGCTGTGGATCTTGTATGTGCATGATCTTTTATAGCAGGACAAGCTCAGGGAGCTGTCTACGACAAACTGCAACAACAAGGTTTCGAGACCCAAGAGCAACCGGAACCGCAAGAACAAGGCAAGTGCTCCTTGACCATATTGATCTTATGCTTTGGGAAAAGAACTGTTTTGTTTTGCAAAAAGGTGGGTGTGCTGAGTCAAACATAATGGGAAAACCTTTTATAGGAGTTTACTAGTTTTGGTTAAACCACCCATGTCGCCAGGGAAGTTTATGAGTCGGGTATGGTTTTTGTTTTATGCTTCGCTGAGTCCATGGGATATGGGAAGCGAAATAGATGTGTCTAGCTAACTGCACTCGTAATAATAATGAGAAAACTGATGTTGTTAATAAACATGGATCGGAGGGAGATCTAGGCAAGACTGGGTTTGTGAATGAGGTAGCATGAGATGGTGGTTTACTTGCCATAGATCTAAGGACTGGTTCATGCATGCACATTCCAGGATAATAGTGCCACCACAAGGCCAGGTATGGGTGCGGCATAGCTGAGTAATTAGGTAAGTTGCTAGAGTGTTATGGACTGTGGAAGGTGCGGGGAATGGGAGTCGAGTGAGGACTGCCCTGGGAACTGCATGGCACAAGAGGGGGCCCGTGGGTGAGAGAATTGGAGATTCTAGCCTGCCGGTGAAACCTTAGTGAGTCCATACATCTAGTAGCCCCTTTGTAAAGGCTATTTTGTGATCTCTTGGCCATACACCAACGGTTGTGTACTGGTATAATGGAGGTTCTGCAGTCGCCGACGGGCGACGAAATCACAAACTTGTGGGTAAAGAGGTGCAAACTCTACAGGGTTCTTAAAACTATCATGATAGCCGAGCTTACGGTCACGAGCGCCTGGCCAACTGCCATGATTAGTTGGTATGGTTTTTTGGATGGTTATTGGATGTGGTTATTGGGATGGTTTTTGGTTATGGTTTGGTTTTGGACTGTTGAGTTTGGGTGATAAGATGGGTTGCATAACTGTTGGGTCATGGCAACGAGATTAGTCTCGGTGTGAGACGAAGTTATTTATGAGGTGAGATGGTAGCGAATACGAGATGGTATTCGTGAGATGGTAGCAAATACGAGGAGGTATTTGTGAGCAAGAATGAAGTTGGTTAATGTTCGAGTGGAACATGGAAAGTGATGGAGGTATGTTGGTAATTTAATACAAATGCTGGGATTACATTCACCTAAAGGTTCAGTTGCTGTTTTATTATGGTTTCGATAAATAACTTTGCTTTCTGCAATGAGCCTTTTTATACCTACCTCGCTATGAGCTTCATATCATATTTTTTCCGCACATGCTGAGTACATCATTGTACTCAAACTTGCATTATTATTTCATCATCAACAGCAGGAGAAGACTACTATGAAGATCAAGTGGAGCATTAAGACGTGTGATCTGTTCTCAACCTTGCCTGTGGGAATGGAACAGAGATGGAATCATCGCTGCTTAGATTTGCTTCCGTATTAGTTAAATTGCTTCCGCATTAGAAATAAAGACTTCCGCTGTGAGCATGAGTCCAAGACTCATGAGACATTGTAATAAACTCTGTTATTCGTGGTTATATATATTATGAATTCAGTTTGTGGAACATATGTGTATGTGTGATAAACATCCTGGGCACACATATGCATTAGTTCTCGTTTCCGTGGTTTTCCACAGAATTGAGGGCGTCACAGCATGCACACCTTTTTGCAAGACAAAACAGTTTTACCCAAAACATAGGATCAATATGGTCAAGGAGCACTTGCCTTGTTCTTGCGGTTCCGGATCCTCTTGGATCTCGAAACCTTGTTGTTGCAGCTCGTCGTAAACAGCTCCCTGAGCTTGTCCTGCTATACAGGATTGCGCACATACAAGATTCATAACAATCAATATCATGCACAAACTTTAACTAGATGCGATGATGCATATGCATGCTATCCTATGATCAGCTTTATAAGATCGGTTTTGTTCGTGTTCTTGCACGTCCTTATGATGAAACAGAGATGTTTGGATCAGATGTGGACGTGGCGATGACCTTGTCTTTAGATCAACCTGATCAACAAGTGATCTGTCCACGAGAAAGCTTCTGTTCGAAAGGAATCGAAGAACAGATGCAAAGAAAACACAACGATGTTGTAAGGTGGTATTGGAGACCTACCTTACGTTCTTCTCGGTCTCAGATCCTTCTTAGATTGTTGGGCTTTCTTCCGGCGATCTTCCTTGCGGAACTCCGGCGATGGCTTTCTCAGCGAGTTGAGGCTAGGGCTCTAAGTCGTCGGCTTAGGAGTTGGAAAAGAAGTTTGTGGTTTCGGCCAGAGGTTCTGGGTTCTATTTATAATCGGGAAGAGAAGAGTCCTAATCTGATTGGACTTAGATTTAAGAGTTCTATTCAGATTGTCGTCGAATCTTAATCTTATATCTAGTCGATTTGGTGCGGTATCATTGTGGAATTCAGGTCGGTTTCTTCTCCGTACCGATATTTCTACGCGTACAGAATCCCAAAACCGCTCCAGAACTCGTTACCTCCGTGGTGATGAGCTCCGGAAGCTCCACGTGTCCATTGGGGCCTGTTCTCTCCTTTTTCCGCGGAGACGAGCTCTGGTGGTGCCTCGTGTCAAGCGAGCGAGACCTCCCTTCTCCTTTGGAGGCGAACTCCGCGTGCGCCACGTATCCTGGCGGTCGGGACCTCCTCTCTTATTCGGAGGTGGCTCCGCACACGCCACGTGTCAGTGCCGGACCTTTCCTCTCTCCGGAGGTAGCTCCAGTGCCAGACTTCCCTTCCTCTTAGAGACGAGCTCTGAGGTTAAAATGTGTCCAACAGTGATGGACCTCCCGGAGATAAGCTCCGGTGGTGACACGTGTCCGATAGAACCGGACCTCTCGGAGGTGAGCTCCGAGATCGACACGTATCCCGCGCGACTGGTCCTTTAATTTCCGCGGTGACTAGCTCCGAAGGTGACATGTATCCTGCGGAAATTCCTTTGCTTCTTCCGCAGAGGCTAGCACCGGATGCAACACGTGTCCCATAGGGTCGGACCTCTCCCCCTTTGCGGAGATAATCCCCGAGCCTGCCACGTAGCCAGTTTAGCGGCGGTCCTCTCCCCACTTCGCAGGGATGAGCTCCGAATACGCCACGTGGCCAGCGGGCCGTGGAAGTTGTCTTCGGCGCTCTCTGTGAACTGGATTCGGCTTTTATTGGCTATCCTTTTGATATTTTTCTCCGTTCCTACTTTTCTTAAAATGTTTTCTCTTCATAAAACATGAATATATGCTGACACCAGAAATGAGGGTGTCACATGGGGTACCCCGGCGCACAGGGGAAATCGCCTAAGGACTTTGCCCTTTCCGCAGGGGCAAACTCCGAAAGCCCCACGTGTCCCGCGGGGCCGGACCTCCCTCTCCTTAGAGGAGGGCTCCGGGCCCGCCACGTGGCCGGCAGAACCGGACCTCCCTTCTCCGCAGGGAGAGCTCCAAAGGCTCCACGTGTCCAGCGGGACCGGACCTCCCTCTCCTCCGAGGAGAGCTCCAGGCCCGCCATGTGGCGGGCAGAGCTGGACCTCCCTTCTCCGCAGGGAGAGCTCCGAAGGCTCCACGTGTCCAGTGGGGCCGGACCTCCCTCTCCTCAGAGGAGAGCCCCGGGCCTGCCACGTGGCCAGCAGAGCCGGACCTCCCTTCTCCGCAGGGAGAGCTCCGAAGGCTCCACGTGTCCAGCGGGGCCAGACCTCCCTCTCCTTAGAGGAGAGCTCCGGGCCTGCCATGTGGCCAGTAGAGCAGCTCTGCCTGCCCCCGCGCGGTAGGCAGCAAGAGTAAAGATGCGCCATACCTTGCCCGTACAAAGTCTTCAAAGTCTTTGTTCTGCCGCCCTGCCCATGCCACAAGCTAGTCGTAATGGTTGGCAGGGGCGGCAGGGGATGTCTTGTCGCTGTGTTTATTGGCGTGCAGCCTCTGACGTGGCGCGCCAGTCTTCACTGCGATGTGATTGGGCGCAACGGCATCTGACAGAGGCGTGCTCCGCGTCTCCGTGCCTTGGGAAGGCGCGGGTCTTGATTACCTTGTACGGGCAAGGTATGGCGCGTCTTTACTCTTGCTGCCTACCGCGCGGGGGCAGGCAGCGCTGCTCTGCTGGCCACGTGGCGGGCTCGGAGCTCTCCTCTGAGGAGAGGGAGGTCCGGCCCCGCTGGACACGTGGAGCCTTCGGAGCTCTCTCCACGGAGGTGGGAGGTCCGGCTCTGCTGACCACGTGGCGGGCCCGGAGCCCTCCTCTGAGGAGAGGGAGGTCCGGCCCCGCTGGAAACGTGGAGCCTTCGGAGCTCTCCCTCCGGAGGGGGGAGCTCCGGCTCTGCTGACCACGTGGCGGGCCCGGAGCCCTCCTCTGAGGAGAGGGAGGTCCGGCCCCGCTGGACACGTGGAGCCTTCGGAGCTCTCCCCGCGGAGGGGGGAGGTCCGGCTCTGCTGACCACGTGGCGGTCTCGGAGCCCTCCTCTGAGGAGAGGGGGGTCCGGCCCCGCTGGACACGTGGAGCCTTTGGAGCTCTCCCCACGGAGGGGGGAGGTCCGGCTGTGTTGGCCACGTGGCGGGCTCGGAGCTTACCTCTGAGGAGAGGGATGTCCGGCCCCGCTGGACACGTGGCGCCTTCGGAGCTCTCCCTGCAGAGAAGCGCGAGGTCCTTAGGCTGTTTCCCCTGTGCGCGGGGGTACCCCATATTGAGGGTACCGACAGCGAGCATCTCTGCTCACCGTGGACGTAGGGTATTACGCTCCGGCGGCCTGAACCACGTAAAAATCTCTGTGTCAAGCTTCTCCCTCAATCGTCCCTAACGTGTAAGCTCTCCGTGAGTGACTACCCCCTCCAAAAAAGAACCTCCGCGGGCTGCCCAGAGCAGGCCCGGGGAAGTGTCGGCTACACACTTCGACATTTGGCGCGCCAGGTAGGGGGCTTTTCCCTTGCGCGACGAGCTTCTGCCAACAAAGATGACAAAGCTTCCTTCAGCGGCAAGATCTCCCTGCCCACGTTCACGACGAATGGTGACCAGCGGGGGCTACGTCTTGACACACTCAGGACGGAGTGTGTCGGTGCAAGCTGGAAGCCAGCAGCCGACTCCGGCAGCACTGACTCCGGCAGCGCCGACTCCAGCAAGCCCAAGATCCACTGCAGCGCTGAGTGTCTAACACGGGAGTGCACTAGCTGCAGCACAAGCGCTACTGCACAATCCACCTTCTGTGACACGCCTCAGTCAGCGACCCAGCAGTGGATTTGTGACGTAGACTGTCTCGTCGTCGCCGTCGCCAACCCTCAACTTCGGCGGGGACGACGCCCCAGTCAACAGGCTGTGTTGCTGATGCGCATGCCAACGGTTGACGGGCAGACGGCAGACTCCCTCTCCACTAGGCTCCCATCGGCGGACCTGAGGTCGGAGGTGGAACGACGCCACTTGGGCAAAGATGCCCGAGTGGTCATTGAGCGACGGCGAGAAAGTCGTCGCAACCAAGAGGCCGGCGACAGCATGTCAACCGCCTCGACCCAGCCTGAGCTGCAGACGTTCGCCACGCGGTCTCTGCCCAAGGCATACGCCACGCAGCATATGCCCCAGCCATATGCCCTGCAAATGGTACCCCCGGTCTATGGTGCAACCTTGTCCATACCGGGGTATACAGTGCCGGCAGCGAACCAAGCGTTCGCGGCACCAACACTTGCAGCAACGGGAGCAGGATGTGCGGCCCTGGCGCCACACCTTCGCTTTGCGAAGTGGCCGCGCAAGTTTCGGCCGCACCTGCCCGAGAAGTACGACGGCAGCGTCAACCCGGCGGAGTTCCTCAAGATCTATTCCGCCACCATCCTTGCTGCAGGAGGGGATGAGGCCGTCATGGCCAACTACTTCCCCGTCGCCTTGACCGGCCCAGCCCGGTCTTGGCTCATGAATCTCCCCCAGGATTCCATAACCTCCTGGGGAGAGCTTTGCCTGCAGTTCACTGCTGACTTCGGCAGCTCCTACACCCGGCCTGGCACGGAGCTCGACCTCCACGCCATCCAGCAACAACCTGGAGAGATGCTGCTTTCCTTCATCCAGCGGTTCTCCCAGGTACGGAACACCATCCCGCATATCCAAAATGCTTCTGTGGTGGTGGCGCTCCGGCAGGGTGTACGGGACAAGAAGATGTTTGAGAAGCTCGCGACCAGAGAGGTTCGCGACGTCTCAGAGCTCTTCAGCCTGGCGAACAAGTGCGCCAGGGCAGCAGAAGGGCGGAACTGGCACTCACAGCCAGCCTCCGAATTAGGAGGACGGCCCGGATCTGGTGCTGCTTCCCATGGAAGCAGAAAGAAGATCAAGAACCGGGGCGGTGGCAAGAAGAAACCACCGACCGCAGCTCCCGTTGCTGCAGCAGCAGCACCCAGTGGAGCTCGGGGGGCCACGCCCCGACAAGAGGCAGCGGCAGTCACCAGCCCCAGGTGGTGACCAAGGTGAGCCGTGCCCCATGCACAACACCAGCAGCCATACTGCTGCTGAGTGCCGGGAGATTCAGAAGCTCGCGGAGCGCTTCCGCAAGGGGAAGCAACCGCATGCTGACGCCCCTCCCTTCCGTCGAAGGGAGGGCAAGCAGAAGGTCGATACACAAGACAACGTTGACCACCAAGTGGAGTTCCAGGAGCCTCAGCGCGCCGTGGAGGCGGTGCACATCCATGAGGACTCCAGCTCCAGCGATGACGAGCGCCGGAAGATGCTCTACGTCATCTACGGCGGGTCCACTGACCCCTCATCCCGAAGTGCGGTTAAGACTCTGCGCCGAGCAGTAGCGTTGGTGGCTCCTCTCCCATGTGCCACGCCGCACCTCAAGTGGATGGGAACCCCCATCAGCTTCGATGCCACCGACTGCCCCAGGAACATGGCTGGGGCCGGCCATCTACCGCTCTTGGTAGCACCCACCATCGCCAACGTGAGGATGTACCACGTTCTGGTAGATGGCGGGGCTGGGCTGAACCTCATCAGCCGCGCAGCTTTCCAGAAGCTGCAGATCCCAATGGCCAAGCTCACCCTATCGAGCCCGTTCTCAGGGGTAGGGCCGGGACAAGTCGTTCCCTACAGCAACATCAGCCTTCCGGTGACCTTTGGGGCACTGGACAGCTATCGGACAGAGTACATTCTGTTCGACATGGCGGAGATTGACCTCCTTTTCAACGCTATAATCGGCAGGCCAGCCCTGTACTGATTCATGGCAGTAGCCCACTACGGCTACCTTGTCCTTAAGATGCCTACACCAACAGGCGTTCTCAAGATTCTTGGAGACCGCACTTGTCGGTACCCTCGATATGGGGTACCCCCGCGCACAGGGGAAAATGCCTAAGGATCTCGCCCTTCTCCGCAGGGAGAGCTCCGAAGGCACCACGTGTCCAGCGGGGCCGGACCTCCCTCTCCTCAGAGGAGAGCTCCGGAACCGCCATGTGGCCAGCAGCATCCGGACTTCCCCCCTCCGCGGGGAGAGCTCCGAAGGCGCCATGTGTCCCGCGGGGCTGGACCTCCCTCTCCTCAGAGGAGAGCTCCGGGCCCGCCACGTGGCCGGCAGAAGCCGGACCTCCCCCTCCGCGGGGAGAGCTCCGAAGGCTCCATGTGTCCCGCGGGGCCGGACCTCCCTCTCCTCAGAGAAGAGCTCCGGGCCTGCCATGTGGCCAGCAGGACAACGCTGCCGCCCCCGCGCAGTAGGCGGCGGGCGTAAAGATGCGCCATACATTGCCCGTACATGGTATTCAAGGCCCGCGCCTTCCCAAGATGCGGAGACGCGGAGCACACTTCTGTCAGGTGCCGTTGCGCCCAGTCACATCGCAGACTGGCGCGCCATGTCAGATCCTGGCCACCAATAAACACAGCGACAAGACATCCCCTGCCGCCCCTGCCGTCATCAACCACTACGACTAGCTTGCGGCATGGGCAGGGCGGCAGAACGAAGACTCTGAAGCCTTCGCCAGAGACAACTACCGGCATAACTGCAGATACGGCAGTCGGCAAGCAATCTCCCCGGGACCACCTGTCAGGTCCTGGGCCCACCTTGTAAGCCACTCAAGCCTTGGACTATAAAAGGCTCTGGTAGGCGACGTTAGCAAGGGTTCGAACTCTGTGAACTCGCACGCTAGGCATTACTCACCCTCAAGCTCGGAACTCCGGTTCTGAGCAACAAGCAATACAGCGAGCACCTCTGCTCATCGTGGATGTAGGGTTTTACGCTCCGGCGGGCTGAACCACGTAAAACTCGCCGTGTCAAGCTTCTCCCTCACTCGTCCCTAACGCTGAAGCTCTCCGCAAGCGTCTAGCCCCTCCGAAAAAGAACCTCCGCAGGCTGCCCAGAGCAGGTCCGGGGGAAGTGTCGACCACACACTTCGACATTTGGCGCCCCAGGAAGGGGCTTTTCCCTTGCGCGACGAGCTTTTGCCGGCGAAGATGACCAAACTTCCTTCAGCGGCAAGCTCTCTCCCCCCGCATTCACGACGGACCATGACTAGCGGGGAATACGTGTCGACACACTCTGGACGGAGTGTGTCGGTGCAAGCCGGAAGTCAGCAGCCGACTCTGGCAACGCAGGCTCCAGCTAGCGTGAGATCTACTGCAGCGCTGAGCGTCCCCCATGGGGGCGCGCTAGCTGCAGCAAGAGTGCTACTGCGCAATCCACCTGCTGGGGACGCGCCTCAGTCAGCGACCCAGCAGTGGATTCGCGAGGTAGACCGTCTCGTCGTCGCCACCGCAAACCCTCGACTTCGGCGGGGATGACGCTCCGGTCAACCGGCCGTGTCGCTGACGCGCACGCCAACGGTTGATGGGCAGACGGCGGATTCCAGCTCCACCAGGCTCCCATCGACGGACCTGAGGACAGAGCTGGAATGATGCCACTTGGGCCAAGATGCCCGAGTGTTCCTCGAGCGATGACAAGAAAGGCATCGCAGCCAAGAGGCCGGTGACAGCATGATGTCTGCCTCGATCCTGCCTGAGGCGCAGACTTTCGCCACGCGATCTCTGCCCCAGGCATACGCCACGCAGCATATGCCACAGCCATATGCCCAGCAAACGGCGCCCCCCGTCTATGGTGCAGCCTTGCCCGTACCGGGGTACACTGCCAGCAGCGAACCAAGCGTTCGCGGCACCAATGCCTGCGGCAACAGGAGCAGGATGTGCGGCCCTGGCGCCCCACCTTCGCTTTGCGAGGTGGCCGCACAAGTTTCGGCCGCACCTGCCCAAGAAGTACGACGGAAGCGTCAACCCGGTGGAGTTCCTCCAGATATACTCCACCGCCGTCCTTGCCGCTGGAGGGGATGAGGCCGTCATGGCCAACTACTTCCCCGTCGCCTTGACCGGCCCAGCCCAGTCTTGGCTCATGAACCTCCCCCAGGGTTCCATAACCTCCTGAGGAGAGCTCTGCCGACAGTTCACCGCCAACTTCGGCAGCTCCTACACCCGGCCTGGCACGGAGCTCGACCTCCACGACATCCAGCAACAACCTGGAGAATCGCTGCGCTCCTTCATCCAGCGGTTCTCCCAAGTACGGAACACCATTCCACACATTCAAAATGCTTCTGTGGTGGTGGCGTTCTGGCAGGGCATCCGGGACAAGAAGATGCTTGAGAAGCTCGCGACCAGAGAGGTCCGCGACGTCTCAGAGCTCTTCAGTCTGGCGGACAAGTGCGCCAGGGCAGCAGAAGAGCGGAACTGGCACTCTCTGCCAGCCTCCGAGTCAGGAGGACAGCCCGGATCTGGCGCTGCTTCCTATGGAAGCAACAAGAAGATCAAGAACCGGGGCGGTGGCAAGATGAAGCCACCGGCCGCGGCTCCCGTTGCCGCAGCAGCGGCACCCAGTGGAGCTCGGGGGCCACGCCCCGACAAAAGGTAGCGACAGTCACCAGCTCCAGACGGTGACCAAGGCGAGCTATGCCTCGTGCATGGCACCAGTTACCATACTGCTGCTGAGTGCCGGGAGATCCAGAAGCTCGTGGAGCGCTTCTGGAAAGGGAAGCAGCTCCGAACTGATCCCCCACCCTTCCATCAAAGGGAGGGCAAGCAAAAGGTCGACGCCCCAGACAGCGTCGACCACCATGTGGAGTTCCAGGAGCCTCAGCGCGCTGTGAAAAGGCGGTGCGCAACCATGAGGACTCCAGCTCTAGTGATGACGAGCGCCGGAAGATGCTCTACATCATCTACGGTGGGTCCACTGACCCCTTGTCCCGAAGCACGATTAAGACCCTGCGCCGAGCGGTAGCGTCGGTGGCTCCCCTCCCAAGTGCCGCGCCGCACCTCAAGTTGATGGGAACCCCCATCAGCTTCGATGCCACCGACTGCCCCAGGAACATGGCTGGGGCCGGCCAACTACCGATTTTGGTAGCGCCCATCATCGCCAACGTGAGGATGTACCATGTTCTGGTGGATGGCGGGGCTGGACTGAACCTCATCAGTTGCGCAGCTTTCCAGAAGCTGCAGATCCCGATGGCCAAGCTCACCCCATCGAGCCCATTCTCAGGGGTAGGGCCGGGACAGGTCGTTCCCTAAGGCAACATAAGCCTTCCGGTGACCTTTGGGTCACCGGACAGCTATCGGACAGAGTACATTCTGCTCGATGTGGCGGAGATCGACCTCCCCTTCAACGCCATAATTGGCAGGCCAGCCCTGTACCAATTCATGGCAGTAGCCCACTATGGCTACCTCGTCTTGAAGATGCCTACACCAACAGGTGTCCTCAGGATTCGTGGAGACTGCACTGCTGCGGTGTCAGCCTTGGAAAAGCTCCAAGCGCTTGCAACAGCTAGAACACCAGCCCCTGGCAGTGCAGAACCGGACCGGCTCCACCCGAGTGCACACCACCGTGCCTCTACCGCAGCACCCCGTGTGCAACCCCTCGATGAGGGCGACGTCCCCCTGAAGGTCGTCCAAGTCGGCGCCGATGCCACACAGACCACCCGGGTAGCCGGGGGCCTGGATAGCAAATAGGAAGGCGCGCTCGTCACCTTCCTCCGCCACAACTTCGACGTGTTTGCATGGCAGCCGTCACAGATGCCGGGGATCCCTAGGGAGGTGGTCGAGCACCACTTGAAGGTCTTCCCCGACGCCCGGCCAGTCCAATAGAAGCCCCGCAAGCAGTCCATCGAGTGGCAAAACTTCATCCGGGAAGAAATCAAGAAGCTGCTGGACGCTGGCTTCATACGGGAAGTCCACCACCCCCGATGGTCGGCGAACCCCGTTGTTGTCCCGAAGGCCGGCGGGAAGCTCCGGATGTGCATCGACTACACCAGTCTCAATAAGGCATGTCCCAAAGATCCATTCCCTCTCCCTAGAATAGATCAAATAGTAGACTCGACATCGGGCTACGATATGCTGTGCTTCCTAGATGCCTACTCGGGTTTCCATCAGATCCCTATGTCTAGAGAAGATGAAGAGCACACATTCTTCATCACAGTAGACGGCCTGTACTGTTATGTCTCTATGCCTTATGGCCTAAAGAATGCTCTTTCCACCTTTGTACGTGCAATGCACAAAACCTTTGGAGAGTTAATAAGAGACTTAGTTGAGGTATATGTCGATGACATCGTTGTCAAGGTCAGGCAGAGTTCATCTTTGCTAGATAACCTGGCCTTAGTCTTTGACAAACTGCGCTCTACGCGCACCAAGCTGAACCCCGACAAGTGTGTGTTCGTCGTATCCTCTGGAAAACTCTTAGGATTCCTGGTCTCACACCGAGGAATTGAGGCCAACCGAGAGAAGGTCAAGGCCATCGACTTGATGCGGCCCCCCGCCCACATCAAAGAAGTCTAGAAACTCACGGGATGCCTAGCCGCGCTGAGTCGGTTTATACCGAGGTTAGCAGAGCGAGCGATCCCCTTCTTTAAGCTCCTGCGCAAATCCGGTCCATTTGCTTGGACCGACGGAAGAAGCTTTCCAGGAGTTGAAGCAACTCCTGAAGACCCTACCCATCATGGTAGCCCCCGAGCCCGAAGAGCATTTGTTGCTCTACATCGCAGCGACCACTGAAGTGGTGAGTATGGTCCTCGTCGCAGAGCGGCCGAACCTCTCGTCGCCACAACCTGCTCTGATAGCAGGAGACAGGCACCAAGAAACCCCGGAGGTCCAAGATAGCCTCCCGGACCTCCAAGACAATCTCCCAGAGGTCCAAGACGGACCCCCGGACCTCCACGACAACCTCCCGGAGGCCCAACGGGACCTCCCGGAGCTCCCGGAAAACCAGCGGGACCTCCCGGAGGTCCAAGGCGGCTTGGGAGCCTTCGAGTCCCAGCTCCCGGCAGCCCCCCTGGACCCACCCACCTCCGGTAGGCCTGAGCCAATGGATGAAGACATCTCTGGCCTGGGAGGGAGGGTCCGGACCATCCAGAGGCCTGTCTACTACATCAGCGAAGTCCTCCATGACACCAAGACAAGGTACCTGGAGGTCCACAAGCTGCTGTATGCAGTGCTCGTGGCGTCCAGGAAGCTCCGCCACTACTTCCAAGCCCATCGGGTCTCGGTGGTCACCTCCTATCCGCTGAAGGCTATCCTTCACAGCCCGCACGCGACTGGCAATGTCGCTAAATGGGCAGCGGAGCTGGCGGAGTTTGAGCTAGACTTCCTTCCTCATCATGCAGTCAAGAGCCAAGCACTGGCTGATCTCGTGGCTGAGTGGACGCCAACGAAAGCTGACCCAAGGGGCCATGAAGACGGTGAACCAAAGCACCGAGCTCCGGTCTTCAACGGGCCTCACTGGACGCTCTTCTTTGACGGCTCCTCACGAAAGCAGGGGGCCGGTGCCGGCGTACTGCTTCTCATGCCATCGGGGGAGCAGTTCGGGTATATGGTGCGTCTCAATTTCAAGGCAACCAACAACATGGTAGAGTATGGAGCACTCATCTTTGGCCTAAAGACAGCCCTGTCTCTGGGCGCTCTGTGGAGCGCCCGGCCCGGGAATCACAGTGGGTGGTGCCGTGCGATGCGGCACCCAACAGCATGCACGAAAAGACGATAAGAACATAACAAAACCATTTTGTTACTCAAGATAATTTCTTTTACAACATAATGTACACACGCAGCGGAAATTAAAATTTGCTGGACAAACTACTCACTCTCGACCCTAACTACGCCGAAGAGAAGTCGTTCAGCCCGTGAACGCTTCCTACTAGCTTCACCAAAGAAAGGCAGCGGCTAGGTTTCCGATGAGTGGAACGAACCGTAGGGTTCCTTGTCTCACCGAACAACCCTCTTCATAGCAGGCATCCTGCTACCTGCAAAAACAACTCAGAAGCAACCGTGAGCACTAAGGCTCAACAAGACTTACCCGTCACTCCTAAACATGCAACTCTACATGCAGGGGTAGTAAGAAAGTAGGCATAGGAATTTGCAAAATGCATCTTGACTAAACTTGATCCTTATATTCAGATTCTTATAGCCTTCATTTTAGTGGTCCTCACGCCTCACAACATCGGAAGTCCACAATCAAACAAGAAACGCTTATCCCGATGTTGCTAGCCTAAGGTGGAAATGAAATTTAGTTGGCTCTATAACTACTTCAGTCAAGGTTCCAATACAGTGATTAATCCACAAACATCAAGTTAAGAGACTTAGTTCATCTTCTTACTAAGTCACGGCGCAGTGGGCAAGTATGCTCAATCCTCTTCTGCGAGCGACGGTGATTCGAATCAATAACAACCCGGAATACACGACACATACACCCGCCTCGAAAGACTCTCTCAAGAGCTCTTTCTTACGTTGTATGCAGCAACCTTTCACACGACACCCCGACATAGAAAAACGCTTCGCGCCGAGCAGGATGGTCCTCTACGCGGACACGTCGAAGTTGTCCGCTAAAGGATTTACACCTCCCGCCTTCTCAACGCCATTCCCACGCGAAGGATGAGTTTCTATATCATGGTCCATCGTGTTACATCGGTTTCATGGGTCCCATACCCCACTATATATCCGGTACAGCTCAATCTTGTCCAGCAGGGCCGCATACATACGGTCCTTAACCGACACGGACGGGGCTACAACCAACCTCCACATTGCCTTACCATCCCGGTCCAGGCCAAATGTGGTCTCAAGCATTGTCACACCCATCGCAGGTCGAGACCAACCTTGAGCGCTCCATCCTACAGGAACATCCCCGTCCCCATCTCATATTCATGAGGGTGCTCTTATCATTTATCTCTCGCGAGTAACTCCATTACTCGAACTTTCTCGCGAGTAGCTTTTTACTACTCGACTTCTACCGAGCTAGCTACAACATTAGCCTAGCATCTACAACGAGGCAAAGCCTACACTAAACCTTTTAATGAGGGATGTAATAGGCATGCAAGTGGGTTTCACTCATCCTAGACATAATGCACTCAAGTCTAATAAACATGATGTGAAGTAAAACAAAATTTGAAACGGTAACGATATGCAAACCGGGGCTTGCCTTGCTCAACGGTTTTGTTAGAAGCTAGAAGTTAGTCTTCCTCCGGAGAATCCGCCAAACTCGTCACGAGATGGAGATCCTCGCTGCAGAGTCGAGTCCTCGTCGAACGGCGACGTCACGTGCTATTAAGATGATTTATGCACATGTATTCAAAATCAATATAGAAAATGATTCAAATCTGTTGTACAGTTAACTCACACATAAGAGAGGTAAACAACAGCAAGGTTTCTGTTGTTGGATCTAAACCTTAGAGATGATGAAAGCTAGGGTGAAATGAAATACTAGTAATCACCATGTGATTAAATCCATTATATGAACACTTAAACCTAAAATATGGTAGCTCAAGTTCCAGAGGTCCAATGAAGCTGAGAATTTAACCACAGCCTCTATGGAAGATATTTAGGCAGTGTGCAAAGATTGAGCTCATGAAATGGCTCAAGGTGATCACAATAATTCCTTATGTGATTTTCACTAATCTGCCTTTACCCCCTAGATATTAAGCATTCCTATGCTGCAAAGTATACTTTTTGTGAAGTAAAAAATGTCCTGAGTCCATAGGAATTGGTTTTACTATTTTTGGAGTTTCCTACATGGAGATATGGATTTTACAAAGAATGGTGAAAAGCTGAAATTGTCTCTGTTTATTTTCCTATTTTTCCGAGACATAAGAAATGAACACATCATTTGACCAAGCAAATGAGGTCCAATGCCTCTGAAATTTTTACTGAAGTTCAAGGAAATTTGGAACAATGTCCTGTCCAAATTTGGGAATTTTCCAATAAACAGAACTCCTGTAAAAATTCAGACAAGATTTTTATTAAATGAATTAATGAGCCAAATTTAGGGATTTTCATAAACATTGGTCTGCACCCCTGGATAGTATTCTTTGAGAGAAATCCAACAAAATTTGTTTCACAATTTTTGTACATTCCTACACAAAGTTATGGCTTTTCAAAGATTGAACTAAAACTGAAACTCCCAAAAATGTTTAAACGCTGACGGTGGGTCCCACCCGTCAGCCTTCTCCTTCAACCTCGCGCCAGAGGTCCGAGCGGCGGCGTCCTCCGGCGAGGTTCGCCGGAACCCAGTTTCCAGTCGCCTCCCAACCTCAAGTCCGCCGCCCCCCCCACAACTTTCGGTGCTGAACTCAGTTAGAAGGTCGTCGCCGGCCGAGGATCGCCGGAAACTAGCCCGCACCGATCACAGAGAAGGTTAGAACGCCGGCGAGGTCGGTTTCCGTCGTTCCTTCACCAAATGACCATCTCTCGGGCTGTACAGCATCAGGGGGACTAGTAGAAGCTGGACAGGGATTCTAACACCGGTGAAACGGCCGGCAACCTAGGGTTCCACGGAGACCCGAGGCGTTTTTCCATGGCGGCCCGAAAAACCACAAGAACTCAGTCGTTGCTGGATCGTTTAGCCCGATTCTTGGTCGAGAGGGAGCGCTAGGATGTGAGGAAGATGTTTGCAAGCTCGCTAAGGCAGTAGTTACCCGAGCAACTCAAATTCCGGGGTAGACCGAGTTCTACCCGGATACACCACGTTTCGGGAGAACTGGAAATTCTCCTCACTCGGCTGATGGATCGTTGTACGGTTTGCAGCTACGCGAGCTAGGGAAAATGACACACCTTTCTTGTGTAGAGGGGGAACGGTGAAATGGTCTGTAGCTCGGTGTCCACGGTGAGCCGGTCGGAGTCCCGCCGTGAGCTTCGGTTCTTGGCGCCAATTCTCCAACTCACGCCGAATCGCAGCTCCCCACTCCGAGGTGCGCCGGTGAGCAACTTGTGCACGCCCTTGCGCGCCTTTTCTGTGTTGGAAGCTTCAGCTGGGGAGGTGCGGTGGCGGCTGACGATCGGGAGATCGAGAGCGGCCGAGCTGTTGTGACCGTGGGCAAACTACCGAGGCGAGAGGGAAGAGGAGTAAGCGAACTCCTTCGGTGCGGCCGCGGTGGAGTCGATCAGGTCGAGCGAGAGCGGCAAGCAGGAGCTGGCGCTGGGGAATGGCGGTAACGCCGGGCGCCAGCGCGCTGTCGGGCGCGCGCTCGTCCGAGGGGAAAAACAGAGGCGGTGCCCTGTGTTGAGAGGCTGACAGGTGGGGTCCACATCTCCCAAAATTTTTTTTCCTCACTGTGCTTTAAGATTCCCACCTAAACATTGTCCAAATCTCCCCAAATTTGGAGGAGAGGTCAAACATGATGTGAAAAATTTGAATATGAAACCTGATTTTAAAATTGAGCACATTTGACTCAGTTTCCAAATTCAAATTTGAATTTGAATGTGCTCACAAATATTCCTCCAAATAATTGGTAGATGAGCTCCAAAATTCTCCAAATTTGAAACTTAGGCTCTTGAATACATGAGAAATGCATCTATGCTCTCACATATAGGCCTTTGTACAATCTGAATAGGAATCCTTTCAAAAGAATTCAAATTGCATTTAAATTTCCTCCACTCTACTCATAGAGAAGGTGCACATGAGTTAGAGTTTTAGGAGTGTAATTATTTCCCCTAGGTTAACATGTGTTGAGCATGGGCTAGAGAAAATTTTTAACTCCCTCACATGTCCATTTATGTGTTCATCATTTCATGTGACACAATTATAGTCTTTTATCGCCTTAACTTTGTTTCATGAGCTGACATCAAACTTTACAAAAGTTAGGGCCGTTACACGCTCGCCAGTTGTTGGCACAGGGCGACTCCCAGCTAGTTATCAAGCAAGTTAAGGGTGAATGCAACTGCAATGACCCACAGCTAGCTGCTTACCTGCTCCACGTGCAGATGTTGGAGAAAGACTTCCTCGCCTTGGACTTGCGCCACATACCGCGCGCTGGCAATGCCGCAGCTGACGACCTCTCAACAAAGGCATTCACCGGTGCCCCTGTGCCTGAAGTAGTCTTCGAGAGGACGTTGCTGCGGCCCACAGCCCGGCCTGCCGAGCAGGGCGAAGGGGGCTGGACCAGCACCTCGAAGCTGGCGGTCCCGGCGGCCCTGCAGCCATGGACGCCGCCAAGGATCGTAAGCATCACTGGGGACTTCGTGCAACCCAGCGCTCAAGATCCAGAAGCTCAAGTAAGACCCGATGCATGGATCACGGAGATCCGGGACTACTTGAAAGATAACTGTCGGTACCCTCAATACCGGGTACCCCCGCACGCAGCATAAAACTTCCTAAGGACCTCGCTCCCTCTGCAGGGGCGAGGTTTGAAGGCACCACGTGTCCAGCGGGGCCGGAGCTCCCCTCCACACGGAGGATAGCTCCTAGCCTGCCATGTTGCCTAGGAGGTCGGACCTCGCCCCCTCTGCAGGGGCGAGCTCCGGAGGCGCCACATGTCCGGTAGGGCCGGGCTCTCCTCTCCTCAAAGGATAGCTCCAGGCCTGCCATGTGGCCCGGAAGACTGGACCTCGCACCCCTCCGCGAGGGTGAGCTCCAAAGGCTCCACGTGTCCAGTGGAGCCGAAGCTCCCCCTCTCCTCAGAGGAGAGCTCCGGGTCCGACACGTGGCCAGCAGAGCAATGCTGCCGCCCGGCGCGGTAGGCAGCAGGAGTAAAGGCACGCCATGCCTTTACCGTACAAGGTATTCAAGGCCCGCGCCTTCCCAAGATGCGGAGACGCGGAGCACGCCTCTGTCAGGTGCCGTTGCGCCCAGTCGCATCGCAGACTGGCGCGCAGTGTCAGAACCTACCAGCCAATAAACACAGCGACAAGACATCCCCTGCCGCCCCCGCCGTCATCAACCACTACGACTAGCTTGGGGCATGGGCAGGGCGGCAGAACGAAGGCTCGGAAGCCTTCGCCAGAGACAACAACCAACATAACTGTGGATACGATAGTCGGCAGGAAATCTCCCCGGGACCACCTGTCGGGTCCCGGGCCCCCCTTGTATGCCACACGAGTCTTGGACTATAAAAGGCTCGGGTAGGCAACGTTAGCAAGGGTTCACACTCTAGCCATTCGCACCCTGGGTTCGCACTCCACCAACTCATACCCTAGGCATAACTCATCCTCAAGCTCAGGACTCCGGTTCTGAGCAACAAGCAATACAGAGAGCACCTCAGCTCACCGTGGACGTAGGGTTTTACGCTCCGGCGGCCCGAACCACGTAAAACTCGCAGTGTCAAGCTCCTCTCTAACTCGTCCCTACGCTTAAGCTCTCCGCACGTGACTAGCCCCTCCGAAAAAGAACCTCCGCGGGCTGCCCAGAGCAGGTCCGGGGGAAGTGTCGACCACACACTTCGACATTTCGCGCGCCAGGTAGGGGGCTTTTCACTTGCGCGACGAGTTTCTGCCAACAAAGATGACCAAGCTTCCTTCAGCGGCAAGCTCTCCTCCCCCGCGTTCACGGCGAACCGTGACCAGCGGGGAATACGTGTCGACGCACTCAGGACGGAGTGTGTCGGCGCAAGCTGGAAGCCAGCAGCCGACTCCGCAACGCCGACTCCGGCAAGGCAGGCTCCAACTAGCGTGAGATCTTCTGCAGTGCTGAGCGTTCCCCACGGGGATGCGCTAGCTGCAGCAAGAGTGCTACTGCACAATCCGCCTGCTGGGGACGCGCCTCAGGCAGCGACCCAGCAGTGGATTTGCGAGGTAGACCGTCTCGTCGTCGCCGCCGCAAACCCTCGACTTCGGCGGGGACGACGCTTCGGCCAACCGGCTGTGTCGCTGACGCGCACGCCAACGGTTGACGGGCAGACGGCGGATTCCAGCTCCACCAGGCTTCAGTCGACAGACCTGTGGACAAAGCTGGAACGGTGCCACTTGGGCCAGGATGCCCGGGTGTACCTCGAGCGACGTCGAGAAAGGCGTCACAACCAAGAGGCTGGCGTCAGTATGACGACTGCCTCAACCCTGCCTGAGGTGCAGACTTTCTCCACGCGAACTCTGCCCCAGGCATACGCCACGCAGCATATGCCACAGCCATATGCCCTGCAAACGGCGCCCCGGTCTATGGCGCAGCCTTGTCCATACCGGGGTACACTGTGCCAGCAGCGAACCAAGCGTTCGTGGCACCAACGCCTGTAGCAACAGGGGCAGGATGTGCGGCCCTGGCGCCCCACCTCCGCTTCGCGAGGTGGCCGTGCAAGTTTCGGCCGCACCTGCCCGAGAAGTACGACGGCAGCGTCAACCCGGCGGAGTTCCTCCAGATCTACTCCACCGCCGTACTTGCTGCAGGAGGGGACGAGGCCATCATGGCCAACTACTTCCCCATCGCCTTGACCGGCCCAGCCCGGTCTTGGCTCATGAACCTCCCCCAGGGTTCCATAACTTCCTGGGGAGAGCTCTGCCGGCAGTTCATTGCCAACTTCGGCAGTTCCTACACCCGTCCAGGCACGGGGCTTGACCTCCACGCCATCAAACAACAACCTGGGGAATCACTGCGCTCCTTCATCCAGCGGTTCTCCCAGGTACGCAACACCATCCCCCACATCCCGAATGCATCAGCGGTGGTCGCATTCCGACAAGGTGTGAGGGACAAGAAGATGCTCGAGAAGTTGGCCACTAGGGAGGTGCAAGACATCTCGAGGCTCTTCAGCCTGGCGGACAAGTGCGCCGGAGCAGAAGACGGGCGTCATTGGCACTCACTGTTAGCTTCCAAAGCCGGAAGACAGCCCGAAGACGGCGGAGTTCAAGCTGAGCTCCCGACCACGTCAGACAGTCAAGAGCCAAGCACTGGCTGACTTCGTGGCTGAGTGGACGCCAACGAAGGCTGACCCAGGGGGCCACGAAGACGGTGAACTAAAGCACCGAGGTCCGGTCTTCACCCGGCCTCACTGGACGCTCTTCTTCGACGGCTCCTTGCGAAAGCAGGGGGCCGGTGCCGGCGTACTGCTTCTCATGCCATCGGGGGAGCAGTCTGGGTACATGGTGCGTCTCAATTCCAAGGCAACCAACAACTTGGCAGAGTATGAAGCACTCATCTTTGGCCTAAAAGACAGTCCTGTCTCTGGGCGCTCGCCAGTTGTTGGCGCAGGGCAACTCCCAGCTAGTTATCAAGCATGTTAAGGGTGAATGCCTCTGCAATGACCCACAGCTAGCTTCTTATCTGCTCCATGTGCGGATGTTGGAGAAAGATTTCGTCGCCTTGGACCTGCGCCATGTACCGCGCGCTGGCAAGGCCGCAGCTGACGACCTCTCAACGAAGGCCTCCACCGGAGCCCCTGTGCCCGAAGGAGTCTTCGAGAGGACGTTGCTGCGGTCCACAGCCCAGCCTGCCGAGCCGGGCGAAGGGTGCTGGACCAGCACCTCGAAGCTGGCGGTCCCGGCGGCCCTGAAGCCATGGACGCCGCCAAAGGATCGTAAGCGTCACTGGGGACTCCGTGCAACCCAGCGCTCAAGATCCAGAAGCTCAAGTAGTCCCGATGCATGGACCACGGAGGTCCGGGACTCCTTGAAGGACATCCTTCCTGATGAACGTGCATTCGCTGAACGGATTGTGCGGATGGCTAAGTGCTACACGCTGGTATCTTTACTGGCATGGCGCCACGGCATCCTATTGCGGTGCATAACCCAGGAGGAAGGCTGCGACTAGCTCGCAGTAGTCCCGGAGGCGAGTGCTGGGAACGCTCATCGTCCCGCACGCTGGTCGGTTAAGCCACCCAGCATGGCTCCTATTGACCGAGAGCCACCTGGACGCCGTCAAACCGGTTAGGAGATGCAATGCGTGCCAGGTCCACGCCAAGCAGACCCACACAACCGGTGCAGACGCGCACCCAAAGCCGTCGGGGGATACCGGCTCCTCTATGTCGAGGGCCAGCCGGACTTCCTAGGGCCGGGTCACGGGAACTACCCTTCTACATGGTGTGCGGGGCCGAAGCCATGCTTCCCCCTGAGATCGCCATGGGGGTCCCCCCGTGTCCGAGCGTACAACGAAGCCACGCATGACCCGCTCTGCGTGATGACATGGCGCTCCGACGCTACCCCAGTAAGTTCACCATGCTTACTTAGGTGTTTATTTAAATTACGCATTAATTTATATGATCACCTTCCCACGCTCTAGACAGTGTACATCCATTGTACACTCGGTTCCTCTTTCCTGCGCTAATGCATAGTCGATATTTGCCATCCTGCCGAAGGCGGTAGTACTTGGGGTACCTGCCAGAGGCCCGGGGGCCTTTCGGACCTCCCCCTGTAAGGGTACTGTACCGCCAGTTGGTGTCGGTACCTGAGATATGGGGTACCCCCGCGCACAGGGTAAAATGCCTAAGGTACTCGCCCTTCTCCGCAGGGAGAGCTCCGAAGGCGCCACGCGTCCGGCGGGGCCGGACCTCCCTCTTCTCAGAGGAGAGCTCCGGGCCCGCCACGTGGCATATAGAAGCCGGACCTCCCCCTCCGCGGGAGAGAGGTCCGAAGACGCCACGCGTCCAGCGGGGCCGGACCTCCCTCTCCGCAGAGGAGAGCTCCGGGCCCGCCACGTGGCATACAGAGGCCGGACCTCCCCCTCCGCGGGGAGAAGTCCGGAGGCTCCACGTGCCCCGCAGGCCGGACTCTTCTCACCTCAGAGAAGGTCTCCGGACCCGCCATGTGGCCAGAAGAACGGTGCTGCCTGCCCCCGAGCGGTAGGCGGCGGGCGTAAAGGCGCTCCTCACCATGCCCGTACAAGGTATTCAAGGCCCGCGTCTTCCCAAGACGCGGAAACGTGGAGCACGCGTCTGTCAGGCGCCGTTGCGCCCAGTCGCATCACAGACTAGCGCGCGGTGTCAGAACCTGCCAGCCAATAAACGCTGCGACAAGACATCCCATGCCGCCTGCGCCGTCATCAACCACTACGACTAGCACGCGGCATGGGCAGGGCAGCAAGATGAAGACTCAGAAGCCTTCGACCAGAGGCAGCTACCAGCGTAACTACAGATACGGTAGATAACAAGCAATCTTCCCGGGACCACCTGTTGGGTCCCGGCTTCCCTTGTAAGCCACCCGAGCCTCGGACTATAAAAGGCTCGGGTAGGCGTCGATAGCAAGGGTTCGCACTTTGCAACTCATACGCTAGCCATACACCCTCAAGCTGTAACTCACCCCCGAGCTCAGGCCCCCGGCCCTGAGCAGCAAGCAATACAGCGAGCTCCATAGCTCGCCGTGGACGTAGGGTTTTACGCTCCGGCGGCCTGAACCACGTAAAACTCGCCGTGTCAAGCTCTCGCTAACTCGTCCATCCGCGCAAGCTTTCCGCTAGGAGACTAGCCCCGCCGAAAAAAGAACCTCCGCGGGCTGCCCAGTGCAGGCCTGGGGGAAGTGTCGATCGCACACTTCGACATTTGGCGCGCCAGGTAGGGGGCTTTTCCCCTAGCGCGACGAGTTTCCGCCGACGAAGATGACCAAGCTTCCTTCAACGGCAAACTCTCCCCCTCCGCGTTCACGGCGAACCGTGACCACTGGGGAGTACATGTCGACACACTCAGGACGGAGTGTGTCGGCACAAGCGGGCAGCCAGCAGCCGACTCCGGCAGCGCCGACTCCGGCTATGCAGGCCCCGACCAGCGTGAGGTCTTCTGCAGCGCTGAGCGTACACAATGGAGGTGTGCTGGCTGCAGCAAGAGCGCTGCTGCGCAACCCGCCTGCGGGGGATGCGCCCCATTCAGCGACCCAGCAATGGGTCCGCGAGGTGGACCGCCTCGTCGCCGCCGCCGCGAACCCTCGGTTTCGGCGAGGACGACGCCCAGGGCAACCGGCTGTGTCGCTGACGCGCACACCCACGGTTGACGGGCTAACGGCGGATTCCAGCTCCTCCAGGCTCCTGTCGACGGACCTGGGAAGGGAACTGGAACGGTGCCACTTGGGGCAGGACGCCCGGGTGTACCTCGAGCGACGCCGAGAAAGGCGTCGCAACCAGGAGGCAGGCGACAGCATGTCGTCGGCCTCGACACAACCAGAAGGGAAGGTCTTCGCCATGCGAGCCCCGCCACAGGCATATGCTGCGCAGCATATGCCACAACCATATGCGCCGCAAGTGGCGGCCCCGGTCTATGGTGCAGCCTTGCCCATGCCAGGATACGCAGCGCCAGATGCGAACCAAGTGTTTGCAGCGCCTATACCTGCCGCAGCAGGTGCAGGATGTGCGGCCCTTGCACCCCATCTTCGCTTCGCAAGGTGGCCACGCAAGTTCCGCCCGCACCTGCCCGAGAAGTATGACGGCAGCGTCAACCCAGCGGAGTTCCTCCAGATCTACTCCACCACCGTACTTGCCGCAGGAGGGGACGAGGCTGTCATGGCCAACTACTTCCCCGTCGCCTTGACCGGCCCAGCCCGGTCTTGGCTCATGAATCTACCTCAGGGGTCCATAACCTCCTGGGGTGAGCTCTGCTGGCAGTTCGTTGCCAACTTCGGCAGCTCCTACACCCGTCCCGGCATGGAGCTCGACCTCCACGCCGTCAAGCAACAACCTGGGGAGTCGCTGCGCTCTTTCATCCAGCGGTTCTCTCAGGTGCGCAACACCATCCCACATATCCAAAGCGCCTCTGTGGTGGTGGCGTTCCGACAGGGTGTCCGGGACGAGAAAATGCTCGAGAAGCTCGCGACCAAAGAGGTACGCGACGTCTCGGAGCTTTTAAGCCTGGCGGACAAGTGCGCCAGAGCAGCTGAAGGGCGGAACTGGCACGCACTGCCGACCACCGAGTCAGGAGGGCAGCCCGGGTCCGGTGCTGCTGCCTATGGGGGTGGCAAGAAGACCAAGAACCGGGGGGGTGGCAAGATGAAGTCACCATTCACGGCCCCCATCACCGCAGCTGCGACGACCAGGGGAGCTCGGGGGCCACGCCCTGACAAAAGGCAGCGGCAGTCACCGGCCCCATACAGTGACCAAGGCGGGCTATGCCCCGTGCACGGCACCTGCAACCATACTGCTGCCGAGTTCTGGGAGATCCAGAGGCTCGCAGAGCGCTTCCGCAAAGGAAGACAGCAGAGGGCTGAAGCACCGCCCTACCCTCAGAGGGATGGCAAACAGGAGGCCGGCGCCCCAGTCACCGCTGCCCACCAGGTGGGGTTCCAGGAGCCTCAGCGTGTCATAAAGACAGTGCATGGCGGTGAGGACTCCAGTTCTGACGGTGACGGGCCTGGTCGTTAGCCAACTACAGCACGCCTCCGTGCCTCGAACATACCTCTCGGGAGCCGCCTAAGGTCCGTCAACCCCTTGAAGGCCTTGCTAGAAGGGGAAGACGCCTTAGGTCATCCAAGGCGAGCCCGGGTCCACCTACCCCTTGAAGGCCTTAGCTAGAAGGGGAGAACTCCCCGGGGGCCCCTGAGAGAAGCCGCGCAGGGCCTGATCCAGCGTGAAGATAACAACCTCGACAAGACTCGGCTTGCAGGGAACACCCCACAACGCACGGTCTCGGCAAATGCTCTAAGCACTACCGCCAAAGAACTAAACGCGACGGGGGCCCGCAAGAAGGCAACCTGGTGAAGCGGCACGCTATATTCCAAGAAGGACCCATAAGCTCTCCCCCAGAAGGGAAGGTCTCTTCCGAATCATGAAAGCTGCCGCCCCAGGTACACATGCCTTTCAACCGAGAGTAGGATCCTGTCGAAGTGTGCGATCGACACTTCCCCCGGGGCTGCACTGGGCAGCCCGCGGAGGTTCTTTTTTTGGAGGGGCTAGTTCCTAGCGGAGAGCTTGCGCGGATGGACGAGTTGGTGAGAGCTTGACACAGGAAGTTTCACGTGGTTCAGGACGCCGGAGCGTAAAACCCTACGTCCACGGCGAGCTATGGAGCTCGCTGTATTGCTTGCTGCTCAGGGCCGGGGGCCTGAGCTTGGGCGTGAGTTACAGCTTGAGAGTGTATGGCTAGCGTATGAGTTGCAGAATGCGAACCCTTGCTATCGACGCCTACCCGAGCCTTTTATAGTCCAAGGCTCGGGCGGCTTACAAGGGAAGCCGGGGCCCGACAGGTGGTCCCGGGAAGATTGTCTATTATCTACCGTATCTGTAGTTATGCCGGTGGTTGCCTCTGGTCGAAGGCTTCTGAGTCTTACTTTTGCCGCCCTGCCCATGCCGAGCGCTAGTCGTAGTGGTTGATGACGGCGCAGGCGGCATGGGATGTCTTGTCGCGGCGTTTATTACCTGTCAGGTTCTGACACCGCGCGCCAGTCTGTGATGCGACTGGACGCAACGGCACCTGACAGGCGCGTGCTCCGTGTTTCCGCGTCTTGGGAAGACGCAGGCCTTGAATTCCTTGTACGGGCAAGGTGAGGGGCGCCTTTACGCCCGCTGCCTACCGCCCGGGGGCAGGCAGCACCGTTCTTCCAGCCACGTGGCGGGTCCGGAGCTCTTCTCTGAGGAGAGGGAGGTCCGGCCCCGCTGGACGCGTGGTGCCTTCGGACCTCTCTCCCGCGGAGGGGGAGGTCCGGCTTCTGCATGCCACGTGGCGGGCCCGGTGCTCACCTCTGAGGAGAGGGAGGTCCGGCCTCGCTGGACGCGTGGCGTCTTCGGACCTCTCTCGCGCGGAGGGGGAGGTCCGTCTTCTGTATGCCACGTGGAGGGCCCGGAGCTCTCCTCTGAGGAGAGGGAGGTCCGGCCCCGCCAGACGCGTGGCGCCTTCGGAGCTCTCCCTGCGGAGAAGGGCGAGCACCTTAGGCATTTTACCCTGTGCGCGGGGGTACCCCATATCTCAGGTACCGACAGTGGCCCCCGGGCCCATCTCGGGGGAGATAGCGAGCCCGAGGTGGGACCTCCGTCTCTTTCGATCCGCGCACTTTCTCTAAGTCCCGACTTGACCGCTGCCGGAGCATGAACGGCCGCGGGGTCGTGAGAGCGTGCGCCCACTTGATGATTGCTCTTACCGCGGGGACGGGAGCCCCGGCCATGTTGAGCACGCAGGGCTTTCAGAGCTCTTCCTCCGCGGGGGGATGTCCGGCTTCCGTCTGCCACGTGGCGAGCCCGGAGCCCTCAAGGAAGGAGTTCCGGGCCTGCTGGACACGCGGGACCCCCGGGTCCCGCCCCCTCTAGCCCTGGGTCGAAGTAGTTGGTAGCTCCTTTCCCCCTACTTCTTGGGGGCTCCCCCTCCCTTGTTTCACAGTCTTATTTGACTTACAGCCCCCAATCATACGCTTGATGCTTGGGGGTTTGTAGAGTGGGGGAGCTGAGCACACGGCAGCCATGTACTGCTAGGGTGATAAAAAAATAACTCAATTCACAATTCAAATGAGTACAAGGAAAGAGCAAAGTAGGGCAGACTTCTTTTCGCACAACCTTCCATAGGAGGAAGGCAGGCTAAACATGGAGGCCACGACCCACCCCATTAAGAGGGGAAGCAAGACTCTACGCGCTAGGAGTCGGAACCAGGCAAAGCTGAACGTAGTCCTGGACCGTCCCCTGGGGTTTAGCTGCTCCGAGCACTGCTCCTG
Organism: Neostapfia colusana; assembly: GCA_030760725.1. NCBI lineage: Eukaryota > Viridiplantae > Streptophyta > Magnoliopsida > Poales > Poaceae > Neostapfia > Neostapfia colusana. Next base: position 90,581,995 of record JASWHV010000003.1, read on the forward strand.
GACTCTATGGGGTTCATTACGAAAAGAAAGTACTGACCTATTTTTGCTCTTAGGGGTAGAACTTACGGAGGTGTTCTATGTTCCAAGGATTCGGGAGCAGGTCCCCATCCTCGGTGGAAAGGCGCACACACCCGGGGCGGCATACTTTCGTGACTCGGAAGGGGCCTTCCCAACTAGGGGAGAGTTTGTGGGCCCCTTCGTGAGAAAGTATGCGCCGCAACACCAGGTCACCTTCCTGCAGCTCCCGGGCACGCACAGACCTCTGGTGGTAGCGCCGAAGCGCCTGTCTGTACCGCGCGTTGCGGAGTGCCGCATGTAATCGGACCTCGTCGACGAGGTCGATTTCTCCACGCCGGAGGTTGTCCTGCGTGGCTTCGTGATAAGCCCGGACACGGTGAGACTTCATGGTGATTTCTGGAGGAAGTACAGCTTCGGCCCCGTACACCATGAAGAAGGGTGTCTCCCCGGTGGCCCGGCTCTGGGATGTCCGGTTAGCCCATAGCGTGCTCGGAAGTTCATCTACCCAATTGGCACCATGTTTCTTCAGGCTGGCGAAGGTACGAGTCTTGAGGCCCCGGAGAATCTCCGCATTGGCCCTCTCGACTTGCCCATTGCTCTTCGGGTGAGCGACCGAGGCATAGCATACCTGAATGCCAAGGGCCTCGCAGTAGTCTTGAAATGCTGCGCTGGTGAACTGGGTCCCATTGTCAGTAATGATCCTGTTTGGGACCCCGAACCGGCAGACAATAGATCTGATGAATTTTACAGCTGATTGTTTATTAATGGTGACAACTGGTGTAGCTTCCGACCACTTGGTGAACTTGTCGATGGCGACATAGAGGTACCGGAACCCCCCGACGGTTCTGGGGAACGGCCCCAGGATGTCCAGCCCCCACACGGCAAACGGCCACGAGGGCGGGATCATCTGTACCGCCTGAGCCGGTGTATGGATCTGCTTGGCGTGGAACTGGCACGCCTTGCAGCTCTCGACCAGCTTGACAGCATCCTGGAGTGCTGTCGGCCAGTAGAAGCCATGCCGGAAGGCTTTACCGACAAGCGTGCGTGAGGAGGAATGACTTCCACATTCGCCTCCATGGATCTCAGCGAGCAAGTCGCAGCCTTCCCCCTGGGTTATACACCGCAATAGGATGTGGTTGGCGCCACGCCGGTAGAGATCCCCCTCTACCAGCGCGTACCTCTTAGCCATACGCACAATCCGTTCAGCGGTTGCATGTTCATCAGGGAGGATATTGTCCTTCAAGTAGTCCCGGATCTCCGTGATCCATGCATCGGGTCTGACTTGAGCTTCTGGATCTTGAGCGCTGGGTTGCACGGAGTCCCCAGTGACGCTTACAATCCTTGGCGGCGCCCACGGTTGTAGGGCCACCGGGACCGCCAGCTTCGAGGTGCTGGTCAAGCCCCCTTCGCCCGGCTCGGCGGGCCGGGCTGTGGGCCGCAGCAAAGTCCTCTCAAAGACTCCTTTGGGCGCAGGGGCTCCGGTGGAAGCCTTCGTTGAAAGGTCGTCGGCTGCGGTATTACCGGCACGCGGTACGTGGTGCAGGTCCAAGGCGAGGAATTCTTTCTCCAACTTCTGCACGTGAAGCAGATATGCAGCTAGCTGGGGGTCATTGCAGGAGCATTCGCCCTTGACTTGCTTGATGACCAGCTGGGAGTCGCCCTGTGCCAACAACTGGCGAGCGCCTAAAGACAGGGCTGTCTGCAGGCCAAAGATGAGTGCTTCATACTCCGCCATGTTGTTGGTTGCCTTGAAATTGAGACGCACCATATACCCAAACTGTTCCCCCGATGGCATGAGGAGCAGTACGCCGGCACCAGCCCCCTGCTTTCGCGAGGAGCCGTCGAAGAAGAGTGTCCAGTGGGGTTCGGTGAAGACCGGAGCTTGGTGCTCCGGTTCTCCGCCCCCATGGCCCCCTGGGTCAGCCTCCGTTGGTGTCCACTCCACCACAAAGTCAGCCAGTGCTTGGCTCTTGACTGCATGGCGTGGGAGGAAGTCCAGCTCAAACTCCGCTAGCTCCGCCGCCCATTTAGCAACGTTGCCCGTTGCATGGGGGCTGTGAAGAATTGTCTTCAGTGGATACAAGGTGACTACCGAGACCCGGTGGGCCTGGAAGTAATGGCGGAGCTTCCTGGAGGCAATGAGCACCGCATACAGCAGCTTGTGGACTTCCAGGTACCTTGTCTTGGCATCATGAAGTACTTCGCTGACGTAGTAGACAGGCCTCTGTACGGTTCGAACCCTCTTTCTCAGGTCTGGGAGGTCCTCGTCCATTGGCCCTCTGGAGGTGGGCGGACCCACGGGGGCCTCCGGGAGCTGGGACCCGGAGGCCCTTAATCTATCTTGATTGTTCGGGAGCTCCGGGGGGTCTTGGGGGACCTCTGAGAGGTCCCATTTGGCCCCCGGGGGTTTATCTTGGAGGTCCGGGAGACTGCCCAGGACCTCCGGGAGGCCGACCTGGACCTCCGGGAGGTTGCCTTGGAGGCCCGGGAGACCGTCTTGGTCCTGCCGGGCCTCCTGGCGTCTGTCTTCTGCTACCGGAGCAGGTTGTGAAGATGAGGGGTCCGGCCGCTCTGCGACGAGGACCATACTCACTACTTCAGTTGTCGCCGCGATGTAGAGCAACAGGTGCTCTCCGGGCTCAGGGGCTACCATGATTGGTAGGGTCGTCAGGAGTCGCTTCAACTCCTGGAAAGCCTCTTCCGCTTCGTCAGTCCGGGCAAAGGGGCCCGACTTGCGCAGGAGCTTAAAGAAAGGGAGTGCCCGCTCTGCTAGCCTTGGTATAAACCGACTCAGCGCGGCTAGACATCCTGTGAGTTTCTGGACATCTTTGACGCGGGCAGGGGGCCGCATCAAGTCGATGGCCTTGATCTTCTCTGGGTTGGCCTCAATCCCCCGGTGCGAGACCAGGAACCCTAAGAGCTTCCCAGAGGACACGCCGAACACACATTTATCTGGGTTCAGCTTGGTGCGCGTAGAGCGCAACTTGTCAAAGACTAAGGCTAGGTTATCTAGCAGGGACGGACCCTGCTTGACCTTGACAACTATGTCATCGACATACACCTCAACCAGGTCTCTTATTAACTCACCAAAGGTTTTGTGCATTGCCCACAAAGGTGGGGAGTGCATTCTTTAGGCCGTAAGGCATAGACACATAGCAATAAAGGCCGTCCACTGTGATGAAGGAGGTGTGCTCCTCGTCCTCCCTAGACATGGGGATCTGATGGAAACCCGAATAGGCGTCTAGGAAGCACAGCATGTCACAGCCTGACGTTGAGTCTACTATTTGGTCTATTCTAGGGAGAGGGAATGGATCTTTAGGACATGCCTTATTGAGACTGGTGTAGTCGATGCACATCCGGAGCTTCCCGCCGGCCTTCGGGGCAACGACGGGGTTCGCCAACCATCGTGGGTGGTGGACCTCCCGTATGAAGCCAGCGTCCAGCAGCTTCTTGACTTCCTCACGGATGAAGTTCTGCCGCTCAATGGACTGCTTGCGGGGCTTCTGTTGAACCGGCCGGGCGTCGGGGAAGACTTTCAAGTGGTGCTCGATCACCTTCCTGGGGATCCCCGGCATCTGTGACGGCTGCCATGCAAACACGTCGACGTTGTGCCGGAGGAAGGTGACGAGCGCGCCTTCCTATTTACTATCCAGGCCCCCGGCTACCCGGGTGGTCTGGGTAGCTTCGGCGCCGACTTGGACGACCTTTAAGGGGACGCCGCCCTCGTCGAGAGGTTGCACCCGGGGTGCTGTGGTGGAAGCACGATGACGTACACACGGGCGAAGCTGGTCCGATTCCGTATTGCCGGGGGCTGAGGCCCCAGCTGTCGCGAGTGCTTGGAGCTTCTCCAGGGCCGACACTGCAGCAGTGCGGTCCCCACGAATCCTGAGAACACCTGTCGGTGTTGGCATCTTCAGGACAAGGTAGCCGTAATGGGCTACAGCCATGAACCGGTACAGGGCTGGCCTGCCGATTATGGCGTTGAAGGGGAGGTCTATCTCCGCTACGTCGAACCGGACGTACTCTGTTCGATAGCTGTCCGGAGCCCCGAAGGTCACCGGGAGACTAATGCTGCCGTAGGGGATAACCTGAGAACGGACTCGACGGGGTGAGCTTGGCCATCGGGATCTGCAGATTCTGGAAAGCTGCACGGCTGATGAGGTTCAGCCCAGCCCCTCCATCCACCAAAACATGGTACATTCTCACGTTGGCGATGGTAGGGGCCACCAGGAGCGGCAGCTGGCCGGCCCCAGCCATGTTCCTGGGGCAGTCGGTGGCATCAAAGCTGATGGGGGTCCCCATCCACTTTAGGTGCGGTGCAGCACTTGGGAGTGGCGCCACCGACGCTACCGCTCGGCGCAGAGTCTTGACTGCGCTTCGGGACGAGGGGTCGGCGGACCCGCCGTATATGACGTAGAGCTTCTTCCGACGCTCATCGCCGCTGGAGTCGGAATCCTCGTGATTTCGTGCCGCCTTCACGACACGCGGAGGCTCCCGGATCTCCTCTGGATGGTCGATGGTATCTGGAACATCCACCCACTGCTCATCTTCCTTTGGACGGAAGGGCAGGTCATCAGCCCGCTGCCGCTTTTCCTTGCGGAAACGCTCTGCGAGCCTTCGGATCTCCCGGCACTCGGCAGCAGTGTGGCGACAGCTGCCGTGCACGGGGCACATACTGTCTTTATCACCTTCTGGGATTGGTGATCTTCGCTGCTTCTTGTCGGGGCGCAGCCCCCGAGCCCCACCGAGCGTCGCTGCAGTGACGACTGGGACTGCGGTCAGTGACTCTATCTTGCTTCTGCCTCGGCCCTTGGCCTTCCTGCTGCTTCCACAGGGAGTAGGACTGGATCCGGGCAGCTCTGGCGCATTTGTCTGCAAAGCTGAAGAGCTCTGAGATGTCGCGGACCTCCCTGGTCGCGAGCTTCTCGAGCATCTTCTTGTCCCGGACGCCTTGCCGCAACGCCACCACCACAGAAGCATTTTGAATGTGTGGGATGGTGTTCCGCACCTGGGAGAACCGCTGGATGAAAGAGCGCAGCGACTCCCCAGGCTGCTGCTGGACGGCGTGGAGGTCGAGCTCCGTGCCAGGCCGGGTGTAGGAGCTGCCGAAGTTGGCTACGAACTGTCGGCAAAGCTCTCCCCAGGAGGTGACGGAACCTTGGGGGAGGTTCATGAGCCAAGACCGGGCTGGACCGGTCAAGGCGACAGGGAAGTAATTGGCCATGACGGCTTCATTCCCTCCTGCGGCAAGTACGGCGGTGGAGTAGATCTGGAGAAACTCCGCCGGGTTGACACTGCCGTCGTACTTCTCAGGCAGGTGTGGCCGAAACTTGCGCGGCCACTTCACAAAGCGAAGATGGGGCGCGAGGGCTGCACACCCTGCTTCCGTCACCGCAGGTTCTGGTGCCGCGAACGCTGAGTTCGCACCAGGCACAGTGTACCACGGTACGGGCAAAGCTGCACCGTAGGCCGGGGGCGCCATCTGCGGTACATATGACTGTGGCATATTCTGCACAGCGCAGGCCTGGGGCAGAGATCGCATGGCGAAGGTCTGCTCTTCAGGCTGGGTCGAGGCCGACGTCATGCTGTCGTCAGCTCCTTGGTAGCGACGCCTTTCTCGGCGTTGCTCGAGGTATACCCGGGCATCTTGACCCGAGCGACACCGCTCCAGCTCTGTCCTCAGATCCATCGATTGAGGGCTGGCAGAGCTGGAATCTGCCGTCTGTTCATCAGTCACCGGCGTGCGTATCAGCGACACGGCCGGCTGGTTAGAGTGTCGTCTCCGCCGGAGTCGTGGGCTTGCGGCAGCGACGACAAGACGGTCTACCTCGAGAATCCACCGCTGGGTCGCTGCCTGAGGCGTGTCTCCAGCGGGCGGATTGTGCAGTAGCGCTCTTGCTGTAGCTAGCGCACCCCTTCCGGGTACGCCCGGCGCTACTGGAGATATGACGCTGGTTGGAGCCTGCATTGCCGGGGTCGGCGCTGCCAGAGCCGGTTGCTGGCTCCCAGCTTGTACTGACACACTCCGTCCTGAGTGTGTTGGCTTGTACTCCCCCCTAGCCGCGGCTTGCCGCGGAGGCGGGGGAGGTGAGCTTGCCGCCGAAGGGAGCTTGGTCATCTTCGTTGGAGGAAACTCGTCGCGCTAGGGGAAAAGCCCCCTACCTGGCGCGCCAAATGTCGAAGTGTGCGATCGACACTTCCCCCGGGCCTGCACTGGGCAGCCCGCGGAGGTTCTTTTTTCAGAGGGGCTAGTTCCTAGCGGAGAGCTTGCGCGGATGGACGAGTTGGTGAGAGCTTGACACAGGAAGTTTTACGTGGTTCAGGCCGCCGGAGCGTAAAACCCTACGTCCACGGCGAGCTATGGAGCTCGCTGTATTGCTTGCTGCTCAGGGCCGGGGGCCTGAGCTTGGGGGTGAGTTACAGCTTGAGAGTGTATGGCTAGCGTATGAGTTGCAGAATGCGAACCCTTGCTATCGACGCCTACCCGAGCCTTTTATAGTCCAAGGCTCGGGCGGCTTACAAGGGAAGCCGGGGCCCAACAGGTGGTCCCGGGAAGATTGTCTATTATCTACCGTATCTGTAGTTATGCCGGTGGTTGCCTCCGGTCGAAGGCTTCTGAGTCTTCCTTTTGCCGCCCTGCCCATGCCGAGCGCCCTGCCCATGCCGAGCAACACTGTAAGTCCTACTTACTGAGCATCGGTAGAACAGGGTTATTCACTTCTGTAATAGACCCCATAGAACATAGGAACAGAGCCTGGGGTAGCTAAGTCTCAAGGGACGGTACAGGACTACGTCCAGTTTAGCCTGGTTCCGACCCTAAGCGCGTAGAGTCTTGCTTCCCTTGTAGACGAGGCGGAACATTGCCCCCACGAACAGCCAGAATTCCACCTATGGGCGCGAATACAGAGACCTGTTCTACTTAGCTCCTTCTCATGCGCTCATTTAAATTATGCATTAATTTTTATGATCGCACTATCTCTGTATGTTCATCATACGTCTAGCTCCCCCTCTCCTGCGCTCACCCATAGTCGGCATTTGCTATCCTCCCGAAGGCGGCTGCGCTTGAGGCACCTGCCGATGGCCGAGTGAGTCTCTCGGGCCTCCCCCAGTCAGGTGTTGCGGTGTCAGTTGGTCACCTCCAGGAAAGGCCAGCGTTGTGCATGGGGGGTCCAGGGTGCGTATCCAGCTTAGCCGACCCAGAGCCCAAAGCATGCGCATCCTGCTCCCCGGAGGTCCAGGGGAGTACGTCCGCTTTGCCTGGTCATGAACCCAAAGCGCGTGCACTCTGCTTCCCCAGCGCATGGCCCGGTACTAGGGATCGGACGGCCGTACCCGGACCTCGGAGGGAGCCGGAGCTCCGGCGCCTCGTGCACAGAATTGCCCAAGCCCCGTATAGCGGGACAGGACCATAAGACGGATAAGACTAGGAGACAGGAGGGGAGGACCCCCCAAGGAGAATTACGTTTCCTCTACCTGTGTGCAGGACCTTCAGGTTACGGCAACAGGGACTACATAAAGCGGGGGGAAAGGAGCTACCAGCTACACCGGCCTGGGACTGGAAGGACCGGGACCTGCCCCCCCCCCCCCCCAGAGGGGCAGGGCCCGGGGGCCCCGCGTGTCCAGCAGGCCCGGAACTCCTTCCTTGAGAGCTCCGGGCTCGCCACGTGGCAGGCAGGAACCGGGCCTCCCCCCTCAGCGGGAGGGCTCTGAAAGCCCTACGTGTCCAACATGACCGGAGCTCCCGTCTCTTAAGGAGGAGCTCCGGACCTACCACGTGGCCGGCAGATTTGGAGCCCCCCCCCATAGGGCGAGGTTCGGAGACCTCCGGGGGCCCCTAACATAGTTAGGACCCGGAGGGAGTGTCTGAGCGAAGCTCCGAGATTGGAAATGACCTCTGGGTACCTTGCGGAGCTAAGGACTCAGCCAGGCAAAGCCAAGAAGGAGGGAAAAGCATCACAGGCACAAGTATCCAAGAGAGTCAATTTAAGCAAGGCTCCTTGAGCTGGACTACAGACTCGATAAAAAAGGGAAAAGCAAGTCATAAAGACCACCCGGCTCTCGCCGGAACCTTGCTGCTACAAGGGCGGCCACATCCTCAACTTCAGCCCTGGCAGCTTCCTCCCGCTCCGCGGCTGGGCCCTCTCTTGCTAGCTCCAGTGAGAAAGAGGGGTCGCGGCTCTTGAAGCATGCCAGCACATGCGAGGCGACCTCTAAAGCTAAGCCGCGGCCCTCGGCTTCAAGCTCGCTGGTGACCACCGAGTCGAGTCTGTCCAGCTTGGCGCCGATCGACTCCAATGCAGGGATCACCTCTGCCACCTGCAATGCAGGAGTTGCGGCCCTCACCGGACTGAAACCAAGAGGGATCAGGGCGGATCCTGCCCGATCCACGAAGCTTGAGACCGCAAGGGCCTCGGAGGACCGTAGGGCTGAGAGTTCCTCCACCTCGCGGCGGGCCGCCCGCAGAGCCTCCAGGTTCCTCTCGGAGAATTCCTTCTCCTGGGCCGCCAGGGAACTCTCCCGAAGGCGGAGGGTCTCGGCTAGCCGCTCCAACTCAGCGGCCCTGAAGCCGGCAGTCAACTCGCGGTCCAAGACCGCCCGGCGATCATGGGAGACCTGTTCATCCCTCAAGTCGAGGTCTGCCTTCAGAACCTCCAGTTCCTCCATCCGAGCTCGGAGGTCATCCTCGCCCGCAGCCAGCTGCGCGGCGACCCTCTCTGCCTCAGCTGCCACGGAACGCTCCCGCTCCTCAACAGCGAGTTCGCGGCGCTCCAACCGCTGCCGTATTTCCACAGCAGCTGAGAGGCTCTCTTCGGCCCGGGCGTGAGCCTCCAGGGCCTCCCTGTTGATCCGCCGCGACTGGGTGTCCATGCGGTCAACAGCCCGCTTCATCCAGTCGACGAGCGTTTCCCGGAAGTCGAGCAACTCCCGCCTGGAGTCGAGCTCGCTCTTAACCTTTGTGGTCCTCTCCCGCAAAAGGTTCCCCCAGGTGAGGAGGCGGTCCCGTTCAACCGTATACTCCTCCCGCTCGCGCCCTAGTGCAGCCAAGACCTGCCGGACGCTCGACTCGGCGAGCGCGAAGGCGTCCGCCTGAGGTAATGGAGCAACAGAAGCTGGGGCAGTCCCTCCGACCTCCTCCATTACCTCGTCCTCGGGAAGAGCCGACGCGCCAGCCGCCGAGACGAGACGCCGATCAGGAGAAACTGGCCCAGCGGCCCTGGCAGCCGGGCCAGCCGGGCTCTCTTCGGCTTCAGGCTCCTTGACCTGGGGAGAGGGACGAGCCGGGGAAGACGGTGCTGGAGAAGAAGCCAGGCCGCCTAGTACAGGATCAGCCTGTGCTGGCTCGGGGGCCGCGGTGGCTGTCTCGGCAGGGAGAGACGACGCCGCCGCGGAGTCCGGGCACATCGGAACAGGAGAAGTCCGCGCTGGCCTGGGGGCCGCAGCAGTTGCCCCTGGCTCCGAGCGCATCGGCACAGATTCCCCGCAAGACGGGGAAGGCCGGGAAGCACGGACACTCCAGCGGGCTCTAAACCCCGACTTCCGAGCCGGGGTAGGGTTTCCAGAGCCCGCTACCGTCTCCGACGACCGCTCCGCAGTCGCTTGGACTGGCGGAACAGGGGACGCCTCAGAGGCTTCCCCCAGCACATCAGCCCGGGGCCTCTTCGAGTCTCCACCGGAGGGAGGATCGGGCACCCCAGAATCCCGACTTGGCACCGGTGCCGTTGCTGGAGGAGATCGAGCGCGTTTCTTCTCTGGCAGCGGGTTGGAAGCCATGGCAAGGGAGAGCTCAAAGGCAAAAGAGCAAAAGCGCAAGAGTCCAAGAAGAAACGCAGAGAAGTGCGAAGGGAAGCTACAACGTGGGTGAGACCCCCTCTAAAAAGCTTCCCGGTGCAGTTCCAAGTGATTTGGAACTCTTCGAATACCCCGCACCCGCAACCGCTTCGGTTCCTAGACCGAGAGCCAATGACGGGTGGGCCCAAGCCGCTTAGCTAAAGCGGTGGGGTCATGGAGTCAGTCTCCTAAGAAGATGAGCCGGCAAGGCCCTTCGGCGGTTCCCGAAGAAAGCGCCGCAACGTGCAGAAGTGGCAGTCTTGGGAACCACCGCAGTAAAAGCAATCATCAAGTGGGCGCACGCTCTCACGACCCCGCGGCCGTTCGTGCTCCAGCAGCGGTCAGGTCGGGACTTAGAGAAAGTGCGCGGATCGGAAGAGACGGAGGTCCCACCTCGGGCTCGCTATCTCCCCCGAGATGGGCCCGGGGGCCACTCTCGGTACCTGAGATATGGGGTACCCCCGCGCACAGGGTGAAATGCCTAAGGTGCTCGCCCTTCTCCGCAGGGAGAGCTCCGAAGGCGCCACGCGTCTGGCAGGGCCGGACCTCCCTCTCCTCAGAGGAGAGCTCCGGGCCCGCCACGTGGCCTACAGAAGCCGGACCTCCCCCTCCGCGGGAGAGAGGTCCGAAGGCGCCACGTGTCTGGCGGGGCCGGACCTCCCTCTCCTCAGAGGGGAGCTCCGGGCCCGCCACGTGGCATAGAGAAGCCAGACCTCCCCCTCCGCGGGAGAGAGGTCCGAAGGCGCCACGCGTCCAGCGGGGCCGGACATCCCTCTCCTTAGAGGTGAACTCCGGGCCTGCCACGTGGCATGCAGAAGAGGGACCTCCCCCTCCGCGGGAGTGAGGTCCGAAGGCGCCACGCGTCCAGCGGGGCCGGACCTCCCTCTCCTCAGAGAAGAGCTCTGGACCCGCCACGTGGCTAGAAGAACGGTGCTGCCTGCCCCCGAGCGGTAGGCAGCGGGCGTAAAGGCGCCCCTCACCTTGCCCGTACAAGATATTCAAGGCCCGCGTCTTCCCAAGACACGGAAACGCGGAGCACGCGCCTGTCAGGTGCCGTTGCGTCCAGTCGCATCACAGACTGGCGCGCGGTGTCAGAACCTGACAGGTAATAAACGCCGCGACAAGACATCCCATGCCGCCTGCGCCGCCATCAACCACTACGGCATGGGCAGGGCGGCAAAAGGAAGACTCAGAAGCCTTCGACCGGAGGCAACCACCAGCATAACTACAGATACGATAGATAATAAACAATCATCCCGGGACCACCTGTCGGGTCCCGGCTTCCCTTGTAAGCCGCCCGAGCCTTGGACTATAAAAGGCTCGGGTTGGCGTCGATAGCAAGGGTTCGCATTCTGCAACTCGTACGCTAGCCATACACTCTCAAGCTGTAACTCACCCCCAAGCTCAGGCCCTCGGCCCTGAGCAGCAAGCAATACAGCGAGCTCCATAGCTCGCCGTGGACGTAGGGTTTTACGCTCCGGCGGCCTGAACCACGTAAAACTTCCTGTGTCAAGCTCTCACCAACTCGTCCATACGCGCAAGCTCTCCGCTAGGAACTAGCCCCTCCGAAAAAAGAACCTCCGCGGGCTGCCCAGTGCAGGCCCGGGGGAAGTGTCGATCGCACACTTCGACATTTGGTGCGCCAGGTAGGGGGCTTTTCCCCTAGCGCGACGAGTTTCCGCCGACGAAGATGACCAAGCTTCCTTCAACGGCAAACTCTCCCCCTCCGCGTTCACGGTGAACCGTGACCACTGGGGAGTACATGTCGACACACTCAGGACATAGTGTGTCGGCACGAGCGGGCAGCCAGCGGCCGACTCCGGCAACGCCGACTCCGGCTATGCAGGCCCCGACCAGCGTGAGGTCTTCTGCAGCGCTGAGCGTACACCATGGAGGTGCGCTAGCTGCAGCAAGAGTGCTGCTGCGCAACCCGCCTGCGGGGGATGCGCCCCATTCAGCGACCCAACAATGGGTCCGCGAGGTGGACCGCCTCGTCGTCGCCGCCGCGAACCCTCGGTTTCGATGAGGACGACGCCCAGGGCAACCGGCTGTGTCGCTGACGCGCACACCCACGGTTGACGGGCTAACGGCGGATTCCAGCTCCTCCAGGCTCCTGTCGACGGACCTGCAAAGGGAACTGGAACGGTGTCACTTGGGGCAGGACGCCCGGGTGTACCTCGAGCGACGCCGAGAAAGGCGTCGCAACCAGGAGGCAGGCGACAGCATGTCGTCGGTCTCGACACAACCAGAAGGGCCGGTCTTCGCCATGCGAGCCCCGCCACAGGCATATGCTGCGCAGCATATGCCACAACCATATGCGCCGCAAGTAGCGGCCCCGGCCTATGGTGCAGCCTTGCCCATGCCGGGATACGTGGTGCCAGGTGTGAATCACCTGCTCGCAGCAGCAGTACCTGCAGCAGCAGGTGCAGGATGTGCGGCCCTTGCGCCCCACCTTCGCTTCGCAAGGTGGCCGCGCAAGTTTCACCCGCACTTGCCCGAGAAGTACGACGGAAGCGTCAACCCGGCGGAGTTCCTCCAGATCTACTCCACCGCCGTACTTGTTGCAGGAGGCGATGAGGCTGTCATGGCCAACTACTTTCCCGTCGCCTTGACCGGCCCAGCCCGGTCCTGGCTCATGAATCTACCCCAGGGGTCCATAACCTCCTGGGGTGAGCTCTGCCGGCAGTTCGTCGCCAACTTCGGCAGCTCCTACACCCGTCCCGGCATGGAGCTTGATCTCCACGCCGTCAAGCAACAACCTGGGGAGTCGCTGCGCTCTTTCATCCAGCGGTTCTCTCAGGTGCGCAACACCATCCCACATATCCAAAGCGCCTCTGTGGTGGTGGCGTTCCGACAGGGTGTCCGGGACGAGAAAATGCTCGAGAAGCTCGCGACCAGAGAGGTCCGCGACGTCTCGGAGCTCTTTAGCCTGGCGGATAAGTGCGCCAGGGCAGCCGAAGGGCGGAACTGGCACGCACTGCCGACCTCCGAGTCAGGAGGGCAGCCCGGGTCTGGTGCTGCTGCCTATGGGGGTGGCAAGAAGACCAACAACCGGGGGAGTGGAAAGATGAAGCCACCATTCACGGCCCCCGTCGCCGCAGCTGCGACAACCAGTGGAGCTCGGGGGCCGCGCCCCGACAAGAGGCAGCGGCAATCACCGGCGCCAGACAGTGGCCAGGGCGGGCTATGCCCCGTGCATGGCACCTGCAACCATACAGCTGCCGAGTGCTGGGAGATCCAGAGGCTCGCAGAGCGCTTCCGTAATGGAAGACAGCAGAGGGCTCAAGCACCGCCCTACCCTCAGAGGGATGGCAAACAGAAGGCCGATGCCCCAGTCACCGCTGCCCACCAAGTGGGGTACCAGGAGCCTCAGCGTGTCATAAAGACAGTGCATGATGGTGAGGACTCCAGTTCTGACGGTGACGGGCCAAGGCGTTAGCCAGATGCGGCACGCCACCGTGCCTCGAACATACCTCTCGGGGGCCGCCTAGGGTCCGTCAACCCCTTGAAGGCCTTGCCAGAAGGGGGAGACGCCTTAGGTCATCCAAGGCGAGCCCGGGTTTACCTACCCCTTGAAGGCCTTAGCCAGAAGGGGAGAACTCCCCGGGGGCCCCAGAGAGAAGCCACGCAGGACCTGATCCAGCGTGAAGACAACAACTTCGACAAGACTCGGCTTGCAGGGAACACCCCACAACGCACGGTCTCGGCTAATGCTCTAAGCACTACCGCCAAAGAACCAGACGCGACGGGGGCCCGCAAGAAGGCAGCCTGGTGAAGCGGCACGCTATATTCCAAGAAGGACCCATAAGCTCTCCCCCAGCAGGGAAGGTCCCTTCCGAATCATGAAAGCTGCCGCCCCAGGTACACATGCCTTTCAACCGAGGGTGGTATCCATTCCCAAAGATCCTTGCCATGGAGCAACACTGTAAGTCCTACTTACTGAGCATCGGTAGAACAGGGTTATTCACTTCTGTAATAGACCCCATAGAACTTAGGAACAGAGCTTGGGGTAGCTAAGTCTCAAGGGACGGTACAGGACTACGTCCAGTTTAGCCTGGTTCCGACCCTAAGCGCGTAGAGTCTTACTTCCCTTGTAGACGAGGCGGAACATTGCCCCCACGAACAGCCAGAATTCCACCTATGGGCGCGAATACAGAGACCTGTTCTACTTAGCTCCTTCTCATGCGCTCATTTAAATTATGCATTAATTTTTATGATCGCACTATCTCTGTATGTTCATCATACGTCTAGCTCCCCCTCTCCTGCGCTCACCCATAGTCGGCATTTGCTATCCTCCCGAAGGCGGCTGCGCTTGAGGCACCTGCCGATGGCCGAGTGAGTCTCTCGGGCCTCCCCCAGTCAGGTGTTGCGGTGTCAGTTGGTCACCTCCAGGAAAGGCCAGCGTTGTGCATGGGGGGTCCAGGGTGCGTATCCAGCTTAGCCGGCCCAGAGCCCAAAGCATGCGCATCCTGCTCCCCGGAGGTCCAGGGGAGTACGTCCGCTTTGCCTGGTCATGAACCCAAAGCGTGTGCACTCTGCTTCCCCAGCGCATGGCCCGGTACTAGGGATCGGACGGCCGTACCCGGACCACGGAGGGAGCCGGAGCTCCGGCGCCTCGTGCACAGAATTGCCCAAGCCCCGTATAGAGGGACAGGACCATAAGACGGATAAGACTAGGAGACAGGAGGGGAGGACCCCCCGAGGAGAATTACGTTTCCTCTACCTGTGTGCAGGACCTTCAGGTTACGGCAACAGGGACTGCATGAAGCGGGGGGAAAGGAGCTACCAGCTACACCGGCCTGGGACTGGAAGGACCGGGACCTGCCCCCCCAGAGGGGCAGGGCCCAGGGGCCCCGCGTGTCCAGCAGGCCCGGAACTCCTTCCTTGAGAGCTCCGGGCTCGCCACGTGGCAGGCAGGAACCGGGCCTCCCCCCTCAGCGGGAGGGCTCCGAAAGCCCTACGTGTCCAACATGACCGGAGCTCCCGTCTCTTAAGGAGGAGCTCCGGACCTACCACGTGGCCGGCAGATTTGGAGCCCCCCCCATAGGGCGAGGTTCGGAGACCTCCGGGGGCCCCTAACACAGTTAGGACCCGGAGGGAGTGTCTGAGCGAAGCTCCGAGATTGGAAATGACCTCTGAGTACCTTGCGGAGCTAAGGACTCAGCCAGGCAAAGCCAAGAAGGAGGGAAAAGCATCACAGGCACAAGTATCCAAGAAGAGTCAATTTAAGCAAGGCTCCTTGAGCTGGACTACAGACTCGATTAAAAAGGGAAAAGCAAGTCCTAAAGACCACCCGGCTCTCGCCGGAACCTTGCTGCTACAAGGGCGGCCACATCCTCGACTTCAGCCCTGGCAGCTTCCTCCCGCTCCGCGGCTGGGCCCTCTCTTGCTGGCTCCACTGAGAAAGAGGGGTCGCGGCTCTTGAAGCATGCCAGCACATGCGAGGCGACCTCTAAAGCTAAGCCGCGGCCCTCGGCTTCAAGCTCGCTGGCGACCACCGAGTCGAGTCTGTCCAGCTTGGCGCCGATCGACTCCAATGCAGGGATCACCTCTGCCACCTGCAATGCAGGAGTTGCGGCCCTCACCGGACTGAAACCAAGAGGGATCAGGGCGGACCCTGCCCAATCCACGAAGCTTGAGACCGCAAGGGCCTCGGAGTACCGTAGGGCTGAGAGTTCCTCCACCTCGCGGCGGGCCGCCCGCAGAGCCTCCAGGTTCCTCTCGGAGAATTCCTTCTCCTGGGCCGCCAGGGAACTCTCCCGAAGGCGGAGGGCCTCGGCTAGCCGCTCCAACTCAGCGGCCCTGAAGCCGGCAGTCAACTCGCGGTCCAAGACCGCCCGGCGATCATGGGAGACCTGTTCATCCCTCAAGTCGAGGTCTGCCTTCAGAACCTCCAGTTCCTCCATCCGAGCTCGGAGGTCATCCTCGCCCGCCGCCAGCTGCGCGGCGACCCTCTCTGCCTCAGCTGCCACGGAACGCTCCCGCTCCTCAACGGCGAGTTCGCGGCGCTCCAACCGCTGCCGTATTTCCACAGCAGCTGAGAGGCTCTCTTCGGCCCGGGCGTGAGCCTCCAGGGCCTCCCTGTTGATCCGCCGCGACTGGGTGTCCATGCGGTCAACAGCCCGCTTCATCCGGTCGACGAGCGTTTCCCGGAAGTCGAGCAACTCCCGCCTGGAGTCGAGCTCGCTCTTAACCTTCGCGGTCCTCTCCCGCAAAAGGTTCCCCCAGGTGAGGAGGCGGTCCCGTTCAACCGTATACTCCTCCCGCTCGCGCCCTAGTGCAGCCAAGACCTGCCGGACGCTCGACTCGGCGAGCGCAAAGGCGTCCGCCAGAGGCAATGGAGCAACAGAAGCTGGGGCAGTCCCTCCGACCTCCTCCATTACCTCGTCCTCGGGAAGAGCCGACGCGCCAGCCGCCGAGACGAGACGCCGATCAGGAGAAACTGGCCCAGCGGCCCTGGCAGCCGGGCCAGCCGGGCTCTCTTCGGCTTCAGGCTCCTTGACCTGGGGAGAGGGACGAGCCGGGGAAGACGGTGCTGGAGAAGAAGCCAGGCCGCCTAGTACAGGATCAACCTGTGCTGGCTCGGGGGCCGCGGTGGCTGTCTCGGCAGGGAGAGACGACGCCGCCGCAGAGTCCGGGCACACCGGAACAGGAGAATTCCGCGCTGGCCTGGGGGCCGCAGCAGTTGCCTGTGGGGGCCCGACCTCCATCACGAGGCCGTGCCGCCTTGCCCGAGGAATCGCATTGGGTGGTGCCGTGTTATGCGGCACCGAACAGCACACATATAAGGAACACAGTATTACATAAATCAAAAGCGGAAGGTTACAATTATTCTTTGTAAATACTTTACACAAAATAGCTACAGCGGAAGTCTATAACCAGCTCACGTTGAATAATTATGAAGCACCGAGAAGAGGTCCAGCCCACGGACTCCTCTCGCTAGCAACACGAAGACAAGGCAGCGGCTAGGTTCTCCAAGTGTGACATGACTCGGAAGTTTCCGAGTCTCACCGGACAACCCTCTTTATAGCGTCGAGGTTTACCTGCAAAACCACTTATATAGCAAGAGTGAGCACAAAGGCTCAGCAAGACTTAACCGTCTTTCCTAAGACATGAAACTCTAGTGAAAGTAACCTAAGACCTAAGCCTGTCATTTGCGAAAAGACTCGCGTACGAGTTCATCCTTAACTTTCAAATTTTAGCCATATTAATAATGACCTTGCGGTCAGCAACATTGGAACTCCACAATCAAACAAGAAACGCTTCATTCCAATGTTACTTGCCCCAAGGTAGAAAATAACTTTAGTTAGCTCTATCTCTACTTCAAACATGGTTTTCATGCAACTTAACATAATCATAACAGCATTTATACTTTTGCAAACTGTTTCCACACAAGTTGATTAACTACGTCACAACATGGGAGCAAGCGGTACTCAATAACCGCGAGGGACGGTGATTCGAATCAAACACTACCCGGATAACTCGACACATACGCCCGCCTCTGAAGACCCAACTCTGGCGTCCTTCATTACGTCGTATGTGGCAACCTTTCTCAGGACACTAAACTGTAGAACCGGTCGCGCCGTCTCGGGCTCATAGGTCTAACGAGACGATGTGGTAGGCCTCTACAATCCAGTGAACCTGGTACATCGGTTTCCTGGTTCCCATATATCAGTAAGCATCCGGTACACAACTCAATACTTGCTCCTGGACGCGGCATACGCATCGGTCCTTAACCGACACAGGCAGAGCTACTCGACCAAGACCTCATCTTGTCGCAGCCTAACCCCTCTGCCCGGTCTCATCTTTAGAAATGTAAAGTTTAGTTTGCTTCCTATCCCAACCATACTTATGATATTCTGAACTATAGCTCGCGAGTAGTTTCCAACTACTCGTCTTCTACCGGATGTCCTAGCCTATTTAGCACGGCCTTATTCTACAGCGATGACACAATGCTACCCTGGACCTCAGGGATTCATGTTTGGTTATGCAAGTGGAGTATCACACATCCTTGACCTAATGCACATACAAACCTTGACCAATAGTAGTGAACAAAGGGAAAACTTTAAAAACAACTTAAGTGCAAACCGGGGCTTGCCTTGGTTTTGCAGGTGTCTAAAGTCAGATAAGATGAAGTTAGTTGCTGATGATGACTTGAAGCTGAATCACTGCCTTCTTGCTTCTTACTCCCAGCTCAACTCCTCCTTCTTCACTTTCCACGTCGAATCACTACACGTTAGGAACATGCATATCTTTAATTGTAAAACTTTTTGCTAACAAATGCTACAGACAAGTTTAAAACTGGAACTTTGTTTAAGAATTTAAAATGACACTGGGGGTGGTGGTTTGGACGTGTGTCTAAACATTATCCTCAAGTGAGAAGTGAGGTTCATCACTTGGGTGGGGGATCAACTAATGGTTGAACAGAACACTAATGATCCAGCGCTCCAATGGAGCTTGGAATTTTCCTGGGAGTTCCTTGTCACAAGAAAGTTCTCTGGACCAAAATTCAGAACATTCCACTAAGTGGATCACCC
This sequence comes from Neostapfia colusana, assembly GCA_030760725.1. Classification (NCBI taxonomy): domain Eukaryota; kingdom Viridiplantae; phylum Streptophyta; class Magnoliopsida; order Poales; family Poaceae; genus Neostapfia; species Neostapfia colusana. The sequence goes on from JASWHV010000003.1 coordinate 90,600,378, forward strand.
AGAACAATTCCTTAAGCATTTAAGCAAAAAGGAATTAATTCTGATTAAATTTGCACTTTCATGCAAATTTAAGTGAACTATAATTTCATACATAGCTCAGAGAGTATGCCTGAATTTTCCTAGGATTTTTGGAGCTAAGGAATGGCGAGAACTGAATTTCCAAGTTTTGGAAATTGTCTGAAAATGTTTCTGTATTTATTGGAATACAGAAACTTGAAATTGGAATTATACTAAATAAATCAACTCCAAATGAGCTGAAACTTTTACAGGAGTCTCCTAATATCCTGAAGAATATCCTGGCAAAATTTGGGGAATTTTGGATGAACCAAACTCCCTATAAAATTCCTTTGCTGAAAATCTTTAAAGAATTTTCCAGAATTTTCTATTGGTTTTCATGCAAATGGGGTTGCATATTTGTATAGAGCATTTCATACTGAATCCAACCCAATTTGAATCACTAAATTTGGAGCTCTCTAGCAAAAGTTATGCAGATCCAAAGTTTGAACCAAATCTGGAATTTAAATTAATTCGGGAAAAATTCAAACTCTGCCTGTGGGTCCACCCTACACGTGTCAACCGCCGGAATCACGCCACACGGGGCCACAGACCTTTTCCCGCGCCACCACACGGGATCACACGCCACAGCTGATCCGGAGTTTTAATCTTCAGCTGCTGACACGTGGGCCCAGTGGGGGTCTTCTTCTTCCTCTCGCTCCCGCGCCTCCCCCTCGCCGGCGCTCCACTGGAGCTCGCCGGACCCGGCTTCCCGGCCACCTCTCGGCCGGAGGCTCGCCGCCTGGGGGTTTTCAGGGTCGGGGAACGAGTCTGCGGGGTTGGCTCGGGCTGCCGGTGGCCGGAAGTAGGCCGGCGACGAGCCGCGGCCTTCGGTGATGATCGGCACCGTCGCCCGAGCACACTAGCCCGCCAAAAGCTCGGCGGATCCGCTCTAAAGCATCAGTGGAGGTCAGTCGAACTCGGCATGGCCTCAAACTGGCTAGGAAATGGCGGCAACTCGGTTGTCACCGTGCGCCCGAGGGTTCCCGCCATGATCGCCGTTCGGAAACTTCAAAGTGATATGCTAATATGGGGTTTCAAGCCATGATTGGGGAGGGGATCGGGTCGTCCTTGAGTCTAGGTCCTTTGAGCACAATTTAGTGACCTAAAGACGAGAAGGGAGTGAGAATTTGAAGAATTCGTACCAGAACGTCGCCCGGTGGCCGCCGGCGAAGCTTTTCCGAATTCCTGCTCGGTGGTTCACGGCTTGCCTTGTGGTTTGGGTGGAAGCAGCAGGGCCCGCTGGCACGTCCGGGGATGTCCTTTCTTGGCCGTGAACGTGCTAGACTCCGCTGCCCATGGGAGCTCTCCCCTCGGTTTTCTTTCGGCTGCCGCGCGAACACGGCGCCCCTGCGGCCGAGAGGACCAAACTCTGTCGCTTTTGTGGCGGGGAGACGAAGAGTGGGCGCGCGGTGTTGCTCAGTAGCTCGGAGGGAGGCTGTGCACGGTGTTTCTATGTCTCCCCGATCAGACCCGCGGCGGCGGCGAGCTCGACGTTTATCGAGCGCGAGGTGAAGAAGGGAAAACCGCGTTGGCTCGGTTCAGAGAGAAGGATCACGCCGAGGCAGGGGGGAGGCGGTAAGCTGGTCGCCAGCACACGATAGCGGGGGTGAGGCGGTGGCTTCTGTGCTTCGGTGTAACCGCGGTGTCGCCCGGGGAGTGAGCTGCGTTCGTGTGTGACCGAGAGTAAAACTTAGCCAGTAAGTTTGCTCTCCCCTCTCAATGACAACTGGGGCCCACAACTCCCCTCAGCACCAAAAGATCTCCCACTTTTATCACCTTGCAAATTCAGCTGTGAGGGGTCCAAATTCAAAAGCCAATGTGCCATTTGACAAATTATGCCACAGTTTCAAATTTAAATTCAAATTTGGATGGAATTCACAAGTTCCTTTGATATTCCTATCAAAGCACCTCCAAATTTGCCCCCTCTACAATTTGAACCTGGGGAGTTTGAATATGAACTCTGATCTATTAGTTGGTCATTGCAAATACAACTTTTTAAACATCAGTTTGCATTTTACTTTTTGGAGGTGGCCTCTCCTTTTTTTTGGAAGTGACCCTCTTAGTTCAAACTGAATTCCAAGTTTTATTGCACATGCCAACACTTTCATGAGGAACACAAAAGTTTTTGTAAGTCCCATTTCTTGTATTCAAACTCAACTTTATTCATAGCTCAAGTTTTCTATTTACAAGTTTTTGGGACTTTTACATTCCTCCCCCCTTAAAAAGAATCTCGTCCCGAGATTCATGATTAAGGACAAGGTGGAGAGGACAACTACTACATATGAGCCTCTAACAACTCCGGATGATTGCGCTGCAAATACTCCTCGCTTTCCCATGTAGCTTCGTCGGACGTATGATTTTCCCATAGCACCTTGAAAAATCGCAGCGTCCGATTTCTTGTTTCGCGAGTCTTTTCATCAATTATCCGGGTTGGTCGCTCAACATACGTGAGGTCCGGCTTCAGATCTGCTATGTCTCCCGTGAGAGTCTCCGTTGGAACCTTCAAACACTTCCGCAACTGAGATATGTGGAAGACGTTATGTACTCCGGCTAAGGTTGCCGGTAGCTCCAAACGGTATGCCACGGGTCCACACCTTTCCAGGATGGCGAAGGGACCGATAAAACGCGGAGCTAGTTTCCCTTTCACTCCGAATCGGTGAATACCCTTCATGGGAGATACGCGGAGGTAGACGTGGTCTCCAACTTGAAAGTTCAGAGGACGACGTCTCTTATCCGCATAGCTCTTTTGCCTGGACTGAGCGGCTTTCAGATTTGCTTGAATAAGCCTTACCCGCTCTTCGGCTTCATTTACGAGATCAATCCCGTAAATAACTCTCTCGCCGGATTCACACCAGTTCAAGGGTGTGCAGCATTTCTGGCTGTAGAGAGCTTCATAAGGCGCCATTTTGATACTTGATTGATACCCGTTGTTATATGAGAACTCCGCCAACGGTAAGTGATCATCCCAGCTCTTACCGTGGTGGATGACACATGCTCTCAGCATATCTTCAAGTATTTGATTCACCCTCTCAGTTTGCCCATCGGTTTGAGGGTGATACGCGGAGCTTCGAATCAATTTAGTTCCCAAGGATGTGTGCAGCTGTTCCCAGAAACGGGATACGAACAGCGATCCTCTGTCGGAGACAATGGTACGGGGAACTCCGTACAGGCATAAGATTCGTGCTATGTATAACTCCGCATACTGCTTGGCGCTGTAGTTGGTATGCACCGGAATGAAACGTGCCGATTTGGTTAATCGATCAACGATTACCCAAATCGAGTCATGGTGGTGGGAGGTCATCGGCAACCCAACGATGAAATCCATACTCAAGTCTTCCCACTTCCATGCCGGTATTTGTAGCGGTTGCAGCAGGCCCGAATTCTTCACATGGTCGGCCTTAACTCTTCGACACGTATCACATTCTGAAACGTATTTTGCAACTTCACGTTTCATACGTGTCCACCAAAACTTCTTCCGGAGGTCTTGGTACATTTTATTGCTGCCAGGATGAATAGAAAATTTGGATAGGTGAGCCTCATCCAAAATTTTCTTCCGCAGCCTCATATCACGGGGTACGACTATCCGGTCGTTGAACCACAAGGTATCTTCATCATCTAACCGGAAACATTTCATCTCCCTGTTCTTCAACCTCCTTTTGATATGAGCCATGCCCTTGTCTCTCCTTTGAGCTTCCATGACCTCCTCTCTTATTGTGGGTATGAGAGCTATGTTATGTAGGGCCCCATAGGGAACCAAGTAGAGACTTGGTTCTTCCTCTTCTATCGGCGTGATGGTTAGGTTATGAATATGAGACTTCCGGCTGAGTGCATCGGCAACCACATTTGCCTTGCCCGGATGATAATGAATTTCAATCTCATAGTCCTTGATTAGCTCCAACCATCGCCGTTGCCGCATATTCAACTCCTTTTGAGTGAATATGTACTTCAAACTTTTGTGGTCGGTGTAGAGATGAACCAGATTTCCCAATAGGTAATGTCTCCACATCTTCAAAGCTAACACCACGGCAGCAAGCTCGAGATCATGAGTTGGATAATGTTGCTCATGATTCCGTAATTGCCGTGATCCATATGCGACCACGCGTCCTCCTTGCATGAGTACACAACCAAGCCCGACGCCGGATGCATCACAATAAACATCAAAAGGCTTGGTTGTATCCGGTTGAGCTAGAACCGGGGCTGTTGTGAGGTGTTTCACCAACGCTTGAAAAGCTTCCTCACATGGCTTGCTCCAATCATACTTGATGCCTTTCTTCAGTAGCTCCGTCATAGGTTTGGAGATTTTTGAGAAGCTCGGGATGAACCTCCGATAATACCCCGCCAAACCCAAGAAGCTACGAACTTCATGGACTGATGTTGGAGACTTCCACTTCAGCACTTGTTCAATCTTGCTTGGATCAACAGCAATGCCTTCTGCTGAAATAATGTGCCCAAGAAATGACACTTGGTTGATCCAGAATTCACATTTACTAAACTTTGCATAGAGTTTGTGATCTCGCAGTCGTTGGAGCATAATATGCAAATGTTTAGTGTGTTCCTCTTCAGATTTGGAGTAGACCAAGATGTCGTCGATGAATACCACGACGAACTGATCCAGCTCCGGCATGAACACCGAGTTCATAAGATACATAAAGTGGGCTGGAGCATTGGTCAACCCAAATGACATGACAAGATATTCATAGAGCCCATATCTTGTCGAGAATGCTGTTTTTGGGACATCTTCCGCGCGAATCTTGATTTGATGATATCCTGACCTTAAGTCCATCTTGGAGAAGACTTTAGCACCCACTAGCTGATCAAAAAGAATATCAATTCTTGGTAGTGGATACTTGTTCTTTATGGTCACAGCATTTAAAGGACGATAATCGACGCATAGCCTCAGCGTCTCATCCTTCTTCTTCACGAACAACGCTGAGCAACCCCATGGTGATGAACTTGGACGAATAAACCCCTTGTCCATCAGATCTTTGAGTTGCTCCTTCAATTCTGCTAATTCATTCGGAGCCATTTTGTATGGTCTCCGAGAGATCGGCGTGGTTCCCGGTATCAACTCTATTTTGAACTCCACCTCGCGCTCAGGTGGTAAGCCTGGAAGATCTTCGGGAAACACGTCCGGATATTCACGGACTACCGGAATGTCTTCTAACTTGCACGCCTCGGCATTGCATACTTCCGGGTCTTTGGAAATCGCCTCGCCGAGGTACAAAGTTTGACGTCCGTGAAGTGGAGAGTCCAAGTGAACACTCCTGTTCTCGATGTCCAGGACAGCCTTATGGAAGGTCAACCATGATATTCCCAATATGGCATTGATTCCCTGGTCTTCGAGAATGATGAGGGTGGTAGGATAAATTTTTCCACCCAAGCAAAGTGGTGCTCGAGGAACGACTTCATTAGTTGATATGTCTCCACCTGGCGAATGAATAAGGTAAGAACCTTTGGTGATAGTGGTGGAGATCTGATCTCGGATTACCGTTGCCCGGCTAATGAAGTTATGTGTTGCACCAGAGTCGAATAAAATGACAACCGGCTTGTCATTTAAGGTGAACCTGCCGGCAAGAACAGGTCCTCCCTTTGGCAGATCATCGACTGACACATAATTAACTGTCCCCACTTTGGACATAGCTTTTCTTTGCTGCCCAAGATCACTCTGTGGAACTGGACCCGCAGACCCATTGTTGCTGCTCGGTTCAGTCGCTTTATTGACGTTGAGCTCATTGTCAATATAAAGTGGGACAGCACTTGGTTCAGCTGAGAAGTCACCTTGTTCATTTTCAGCCTCCTGAGGGTAGCAATATTCTAGTGCACCTTGTGGATACTGAGATGCATAAGAAATAAGTTGCTGCTGCGGTAGAGGTGAATAGGACCTCTGTGGAGTAGAAGAGTCATCACACTCCCAGAATGATTGCACCTCTTGTGGAATCTCTCGACCGGAAGGTGAACGGATTACCAACCGATACTTCTGAGGTAGACGATTGTCTTCATCTTGTGATGAGTCCCTCTCCCTCTTTTCCTTGAGGTAGAGGTTGGAATAATATTCTTGAGCGATAGCACAGCTCACAAACTCATCAAAATTCTCTTGGCTAACTTGAGCCAATTCACATCGCAGCCTAGCAGTCAGCCCTCGGTAGAAATGATAACCTTTCATGGCTGGTGATTTCACATAGTCAGGGACATATTGAGCTAAGCGATTCAATTCCTTCGCATACTCAATAACACTCATGTCCCCTTGCTTCAGACTCCAGAACTCATCCAGACTGGTTTGCATTACGCCCGCAGGGATGAAACGAGCACGAAATGCAGCCTGGAACTCCGCCCATGTGACACGATGCCCTGCTGGTTGAACAGCAAGGTACTCTGCCCACCATGCTCCAGCAAAGCCGTGAAGCTGTTGAGCGGCATATAGAGTCTTCGAGAATTCGTCACATCGGATCAACCCAAGCTTGGACGCAATGACACGTAACCAGTGATTTGCTTCACAATGGTCAGCCGCCTCGGAGAATACCGGCGGTTGTGTCGCCAAGAAATCCAGATACGTGCTCTGGGTTGGCATGTGATGTTGAGCTTCTCGATCTATGCCTTGCTGAACTAGAGTTTGGAGAGTTTCATTCATTTTGGCCATAATTTCCGCCAATCCGGTTGGCGATGGCTCTTGTGATGAAGTCGAGTCATTCCCACCTCGACATGAACCTCCAAGCTCAATTTGAGAATGTGTACGTACCATACTGCACGAAACAAAATTTTGAGTCAATCAAAATTCTATCTCAGTAGTAAGTAAAGATAAGTAAAACATGAACATGTCATGAACTTCATGAAAGCATAACCACATTCATGTTTAAACAATCTTATGTACGCCCAGCTAATCAGTGGGACTACCCTGACCAGCTCACACAAACTCCAAATTTTTACTCAAGTTATCAACAGATTCTTGACTTGAGTTCAATACCAAAGTTTTAGTAAACTTCAGTAGCTTTCCAACAAGTACTTATAGGCTTCTTAAAGATTTTCCTACAGGAAGTTATGGCTTAAAAACAGAAAGGCCCAGAGAGGTTTTTGCTACTGTCCTGGTTCTGAACAGTTTGCCTCCAGCTGGACTTTTCTCCAACTTAACGTGTGATTCTGCTCTGGAGGCCTACAAATAAATTGTATAGCACTTGAAAATCTTTCCAGAACTGTATCATACACCTTGATTGGTTAAATATACTCAGAGTTATGCTCTGTTAAAGCCGAGCAAGAATTCCTGCCAGAAACAGAGCACTCTGTTTTTTGAAATCTTTGACACCAAGTTATACTCTCATTTGAATCTTATCTCAAAATAAGAGTTCAGTAGCTAATACTCGTTTCAAACTTCCATTTTTAGTTGAAAGTTAGTTCATGAATCATTTCTTCATAGGGAAGAGGTTCTTATGTGGGGTACGGTGTCGATGCACCGTAAGAACAATGTCGGTACTACGTAGCCTCACCAAAAGAAAATCCTAAACCGGATTACACCGGCATATCCGTTTTATCAGTGGCACTAAGACGGTCTCTCGCACACGTGTACTACACGGGATACGTACGTGGTTAGTACCTGCAGAAGAACACTCAATAGTGGTGCACTCAAAGGTTAATTCATTTCAGGCAGTTCCATAATTGAAAGTAAATACAAACGCCCGTATCATTGCCATACGGCCGTCCTTGAGTTAAGCCACGTCTCAAGGTACGTGATCGTGTTTCAACACCACACGACGGGGAACCCGAGTATGTCATGAACGGGTCGTCACGGTTGGGAATGTTATCAACCCAACGGATACCACCTACTGCCCTGCAGGGCACGCCGATGGCAAGCGCTGCGTATGTCCTCCTGGGCTACTTCCAGACGAACACACTATTGCGTTACTGACCACACGATGGGGTCTCCACTTACTTGCCTAATGCACGCTAGGGATCAGCGTTTCATATGAACTCAGGAACATGAAGAGTCCAAGAGTTTCATATTAACGTCTCACACCAAGCTGTGAGATCTAATCCTGAACCACTTTCCTCGTCAGGGGAGCTAACCGAAATTGAACCGCTTTCGGTGGCGTTCCTTACCATTCTTACCTGAGCGTAGGTGCGTCGTTACATAATGAAAGTTCAGAATTAAAACACATATGTTAGTCTTGCCACTTTAAGTAACTATGCTACTATAGTCCTTATGTGGGCCTAATATCGTTTCCTCACCGTATCCTAAGTTTCGTCGTAATACGATCCTTACTCCGTGTGCTATTACCAATGCGGCTCTGATACCACGCTGTGGGGGCCCGACCTCCATCACGAGGCCGTGCCGCCTTGCCCGAGGAATCGCATTGGGTGGTGCCGTGTTATGCGGCACCGAACAGCACACATATAAGGAACACAGTATTACATAAATCAAAAGCGGAAGGTTACAATTATTCTTTGTAAATACTTTACACAAAATAGCTACAGCGGAAGTCTATAACCAGCTCACGTTGAATAATTATGAAGCACCGAGAAGAGGTCCAGGCCACGGACTCCTCTCGCTAGCAACACGAAGACAAGGCAGCGGCTAGGTTCTCCAAGTGTGACATGACTCGGAAGTTTCCGAGTCTCACCGGACAACCCTCTTTATAGCGTCGAGGTTTACCTGCAAAACCACTTATATAGCAAGAGTGAGCACAAAGGCTCAGCAAGACTTAACCGTCTTTCCTAAGACATGAAACTCTAGTGAAAGTAACCTAAGACCTAAGCCTGTCATTTGCGAAAAGACTCGCCTACGAGTTCATCCTTAACTTTCAAATTTTAGCCATATTAATAATGACCTTGCGGTCAGCAACATTGGAACTCCACAATCAAACAAGAAACGCTTCATTCCAATGTTACTTGCCCCAAGGTAGAAAATAACTTTAGTTAGCTCTATCTCTACTTCAAACATGGTTTTCATGCAACTTAACATAATCATAACAGCATTTATACTTTTGCAAACTGTTTCCACACAAGTTGATTAACTACGTCACAACATGGGAGCAAGCGGTACTCAATAACCGCGAGGGACGGTGATTCGAATCAAACACTACCCGGATAACTCGACACATACGCCCGCCTCTGAAGACCCAACTCTGGCGTCCTTCATTACGTCGTATGTGGCAACCTTTCTCAGGACACTAAACTGTAGAACCGGTCGCGCCGTCTCGGGCTCATAGGTCTAACGAGACGATGTGGTAGGCCTCTACAATCCAGTGAACCTGGTACATCGGTTTCCTGGTTCCCATATATCAGTAAGCATCCGGTACACAACTCAATACTTGCTCCTGGACGCGGCATACGCATCGGTCCTTAACCGACACAGGCAGAGCTACTCGACCAAGACCTCGTCTTGTCGCAGCCTAACCCCTCTGCCCGGTCTCATCTTTAGAAATGTAAAGTTTAGTTTGCTTCCTATCCCAACCATACTTATGATATTCTGAACTATAGCTCGCGAGTAGTTTCCAACTACTCGTCTTCTACCGGATGTCCTAGCCTATTTAGCACGGCCTTATTCTACAGCGATGACACAATGCTACCCTGGACCTCAGGGATTCATGTTTGGTTATGCAAGTGGAGTATCACACATCCTTGACCTAATGCACATACAAACCTTGACCAATAGTAGTGAACAAAGGGAAAACTTTAAAAACAACTTAAGTGCAAACCGGGGCTTGCCTTGGTTTTGCAGGTGTCTAAAGTCAGATAAGATGAAGTTAGTTGCTGATGATGACTTGAAGCTGAATCACTGCCTTCTTGCTTCTTACTCCCAGCTCAACTCCTCCTTCTTCACTTTCCACGTCGAATCACTACACGTTAGGAACATGCATATCTTTAATTGTAAAACTTTTTGCTAACAAATGCTACAGACAAGTTTAAAACTGGAACTTTGTTTAAGAATTTAAAATGACACTGGGGGTGGTGGTTTGGACGTGTGTCTAAACATTATCCTCAAGTGAGAAGTGAGGTTCATCACTTGGGTGGGGGATCAACTAATGGTTGAACAGAACACTAATGATCCAGCGCTCCAATGGAGCTTGGAATTTTCCTGGGAGTTCCTTGTCACAAGAAAGTTCTCTGGACCAAAATTCAGAACATTCCACTAAGTGGATCACCCAGAACAATTCCTTAAGCATTTAAGCAAAAAGGAATTAATTCTGATTAAATTTGCACTTTCATGCAAATTTAAGTGAACTATAATTTCATACATAGCTCAGAGAGTATGCCTGAATTTTCCTAGGATTTTTGGAGCTAAGGAATGGCGAGAACTGAATTTCCAAGTTTTGGAAATTGTCTGAAAATGTTTCTGTATTTATTGGAATACAGAAACTTGAAATTGGAATTATACTAAATAAATCAACTCCAAATGAGCTGAAACTTTTACAGGAGTCTCCTAATATCCTGAAGAACATCCTGGCAAAATTTGGGGAATTTTGGATGAACCAAACTCCCTCTAAAATTCCTTTGCTGAAAATCTTTAAAGAATTTTCCAGAATTTTCTATTGGTTTTCATGCAAATGGGGTTGCATATTTGTATAGAGCATTTCATACTGAATCCAACCCAATTTGAATCACTAAATTTGGAGCTCTCTAGCAAAAGTTATGCAGATCCAAAGTTTGAACCAAATCTGGAATTTAAATTAATTCGGGAAAAATTCAAACTCTGCCTGTGGGTCCACCCTACACGTGTCAACCGCCGGAATCACGCCACACGGGGCCACAGACCTTTTCCCGTGCCACCACACGGGATCACACGCCACAGCTGATCCGGAGTTTTAATCTTCAGCTGCTGACACGTGGGCCCGGTGGGGGTCTTCTTCTTCCTCTCGCTCCCGCGCCTCCCCCTCGCCGGCGCTCCACTGGAGCTCGCCGGACCCGGCTTCCCGGCCACCTCTCGGCCGGAGGCTCGCCGCCTGGGGGTTTTCAGGGTCGGGGAACGAGTCTGCGGGGTTGGCTCGGGCTGCCGGTGGCCGGAAGTAGGCCGGCGACGAGCCGCGGCCTTCGGTGATGATCGGCACCGTCGCCCGAGCACACTAGCCCGCCAAGAGCTCGGCGGATCCGCTCTAAAGCATCAGTGGAGGTCAGTCGAACTCGGCATGGCCTCAAACTGGCTAGGAAATGGCGGCAACTCGGTTGTCACCGTGCGCCCGAGGGTTCCCGCCATGATCGCCGTTCGGAAACTTCAAAGTGATCTGCTAATATGGGGTTTCAAGCCATGATTGGGGAGGGGATCGGGTCGTCCTTGAGTCTAGGTCCTTTGAGCACAGTTTAGTGACCTAAAGACGAGAAGGGAGTGAGAATTTGAAGAATTCGTACCAGAACGTCGCCCGGTGGCCGCCGGCGAAGCTTTTCCGAATTCCTGCTCGGTGGTTCACGGCTTGCCTTGTGGTTTGGGTGGAAGCAGCAGGGCCCACTGGCACGTCCGGGGATGTCCTTCCTTGGCCGTGAACGGTGCTAGACTCCGCTGCCCATGGGAGCTCTCCCCTCGGTTTTCTTTCGGCTGCCGCGCGAACACGGCGCCCCTGCGGCCGAGAGGACCAAACTCTGTCGCTTTTGTGGCGGGGAGACGAAGAGTGGGCGCGCGGTGTTGCTCAGTATCTCGGAGGGAGGCTGTGCACGGTGTTTCTATGTCTCCCCGATCAGACCCGCGGCGGCGGCGAGCTCGATGTTTATCGAGCGCGAGGTGAAGAAGGGAAAACCGCGTTGGCTCGGTTCAGAGAGAAGGATCACGCCGAGGCAGGGGGAAGGCGGTAAGCTGGTCGCCAGCACACGATAGCGGGGGTGAGGCGGTGGCTTCTGTGCTTCGGTTTAACCCCGGTGTCGCCCGGGGAGTGAGCTGCGTTCGTGTGTGACCGAGAGTAAAACTTAGCCAGTAAGTTTGCTCTCCCCTCTCAATGACAACTGGGGCCCACAACTCCCCTCAGCACCAAAAGATCTCCCACTTTTAACACCTTGCAAATTCAGCTGTGAGGGGTCCAAATTCAAAAGCCAATGTGCCATTTGACAAATTATGCCACAGTTTCAAATTTAAATTCAAATTTGGATGGAATTCACAAGTTCCTTTGATATTCCTATCAAAGCACCTCCAAATTTGCCCCCTCTACAATTTGAACCTGGGGAGTTTGAATATGAACTCTGATCTATTAGTTGGTCATTGCAAATACAACTTTTTAAACATCAGTTTGCATTTTACTTTTTGGAGGTGGCCTCTCCTTTTTTTTGGAAGTGACCCTCTTAGTTCAAACTGAATTCCAAGTTTTATTGCACATGCCAACACTTTCATGAGGAACACAAAAGTTTTTGTAAGTCCCATTTCTTGTATTCAAACTCAACTTTATTCATAGCTCAAGTTTTCTATTTACATGTTTTTGGGACTTTTACATTGCCCCTGGCTCCGAGCGCATCGGCACAGATTCCCCGCAAGACGGGGAAGGCCGGGAAGCACGGACACTCCAGCGGGCTCTAAACCCCGACTTCCGAGCCGGGGTAGGGTTTCCAGAGCCCGCTACCGTCTCCGACGACCGCTCCGCAGTCGCTGGGACTGGCGGAACAGGGGACGCCTCAGAGGCTTCCCCCAGCACATCAGCCCGGGGCCTCTTCGAGTCGCCACCGGAGGGAGGGTCGGGCACCCCAGAATCCCGACTTGGCACCGGCGTCGTTGCTGGAGGAGATCGAGCGCGTTTCTTCTCTGGCAGCGGGTTGGAAGCCATGGCAAGGGAGAGCTCAAAGGCAAAAGAGCAAAAGCGCAAGAGTCCAAGAAGAAACGCAGAGAAGTGCGAAGGGAAGCTACAACGTGGGTGAGACCCCCTCTAAAAAGCTTCCCGGTGCAGTTCCAAGCGATTCGGAACTCTTCGAATACCCCGCACCCGCAACCGCTTCGGTTCCTAGACCGAGAGCCAATGACGAGTGGGCCCAAGCCGCTTAGCTAAAGCGGTGGGGTCATGGAGTCAGTCTCCTAAGAAGATGAGCCGGCAAGGCCTTTCGGAGGTTCCCGAAGAAAGCGCCGCAACGTGCAGAAGTGGCAGCCTTGGGAACCACCGCAGTAAAAGCAATCATCAAGTGGGCGCACGCTCTCACGACCCCGCGGCCGTTCGTGCCCCAGCAGCGGTCAGGTCGGGACTTAGAGAAAGTGCGCGGATCGGAAGAGACGGAGGTCCCACCTCGGGCTCGCCAACTCCCCCGAGATGGGCCCGGGGGCCACTGTCGGTACCTGAGATATGGGGTACCCCCGCGCACAGGGTGAAATGCCTAAGGTGCTTGCCCTTCTCCGCAGGGAGAGCTCCGAAGGCGCCACGCGTCTGGCGGGGCCGGACCTCCCTCTCCTCAGAGGGGAGCTCCGGGCCCGCCACGTGGCATACAGAAGCCGGACCTCCCCCTCCGCGGGAGAGAGGTCCGAAGGCGCCACGCGTCCAGCGGGGCCGGACCTCCCTCTCCTCAGAGGTGAACTCCGGGCCCGCCACGTGGCATGCAGAAGAGGGACCTCCCCCTCCGCGGGAGTGAGGTCCGAAGGCGCCACGCGTCCAGCGGGGCCGGACCTCCCTCTCCTCAGAGAAGAGCTCCGGACCCGCCACGTGGCTAGAAGAACGGTGCTGCCTGCCCCCGAGCGGTAGGCAGCGGGCGTAAAGGCGCCCCTCACCTTGCCCGTACAAGATATTCAAGGTCCGCATCTTCCCAAGACGAGGAAACGCGGAGCACGCGCCTGTCAGGTGCCGTTGCATCCAGTCGCATCACAGACTGGCGCGCGGTGTCAGAACCTGACAGGTAATAAACACCGCGACAAGACATCCCATGCCGCCTGCGCCGCCATCAACCACTACGACTGGCGCACGGCATGGGCAGGGCGGCAAAAGGAAGACTCAGAAGCCTTCGACCGGAGGCAACCACCGGCATAACTACAGATACGGTAGATAATAAACAATCCTCCCGGGACCACCTGTCGGGTCCCGACTTCCCTTGTAAGCCGCCCGAGCCTTGGACTATAAAAGGCTCGGGTAGGCGTCGATAGCAAGGGTTCGCATTCTGCAACTCGTACGCTAGCCATACACTCTCAAACTGTAACTCACCCCCAAGCTCAGGCCCTCGGCCCTGAGCAGCAAGCAATACAGCGAGCTCCATAGCTCGCCGTGGACGTAGGGTTTTACGCTCCGGCGGCCTGAACCACGTAAAACTTCCTGTGTCAAGCTCTCACCAACTCGTCCATACGCGCAAGCTCTCCGCTAGGAACTAGCCCCTCCAAAAAAAGAACCTCCGCGGGCTGCCCAGTGCAGGCCCGGGGGAAGTGTCGATCGCACACTTCGACAACTGCGCTCCTTCATCCAGCGGTTCTCCCAGGTACGCAACACCATCCCCCACATCCTGAATGCATCAGCAGTGGTTGCATTCCGACAAGGTGTGAGGGACAAGAAGATGCTCGAGAAGTTGGCCACCAGGGAGGTGCAAGATATCTCGGGGCTCTTCAGCCTAGCGGACAAGTGCGCCGGAGCAGAAGACGGACGTCATCGGCACTGACTGCCAGCTTCCGAAGCCGGAAGACAGCTCGAAGACGGCGGAGTTCAAGCTGAGCTCCCGACCACGTCAGACAGTCAAGAGCCAAGCACTGGCTGACTTCGTGGCTGAGTGGACGCCAACGAAGGCTGACCCAGGGGGCCGTGAAGACGGTGAACCAAAGTACCGAGCTCCGGTCTTCACCGGGCCTCACTGGACGCTCTTCTTCGACGGCTCCTTGCGAAAGCAGGGGGCCGGTGCCGGCGTACTGCTTCTCATGCCAACGGGGGAGCAGTCTGGGTACATGGTGCATCTCAATTCCAAGGCAACCAAAAACTTGGCAGAGTATGAAGCACTCATCTTTGGCCTAAAAGACAGTCCTGTCTCTGGGCGCTCGCCAGTTGTTGGCGCAGGGCGACTCCCAGCTACTTATCAAGCAAGTTAAGGGTGAATGCCCCTGCAATGCACCACAGCTAGCTGCTTATCTGCTCCACGTGCGGATGTTGAAGAAAAACTTCCTCGCCTTGGACCTGCGCCATGTACTGCGTGCTGGCAAGGCCGCAGCTGATGACCTCTCAACGAAGGCCTCCATCGGAGCCCCTGTGCCCGAAGGTGTCTTCGAGAGGACGTTGCTGCGGTCCACAGCCCGGCCCGCCGAGCCAGGCGAAGGGGGCTGAACCAGTGCCTCAAAGCTAGGCAGTCCCGGCGGCCCTGCAGCCATGGAGGCCGCCAAAGGATCGTAAGCGTCACTGGGGACTCCGTGCAACCCAGCGCTCAAGATCCAGAAGCTCAAGTAGTCCCGATGCATGGACCACGGAGGTCCGGGACTCCTTGAAGGACATCCTTCCTGATGAACGTGCATTCGCTGAACGGGTGGTGCGGATGGCTAAGTGCTACGCGCTGGTATCTTTACTGGCGTGGCGCCACGACATCTGTCGGTACCCGCGATATGGGGTACCCCCGCGCACAGGGGAAAATGCCTAAGGGTCTCGCCCTTCTCCGCAGGGAAAGCTCCAAAGGCGCCACGTGTCCAGTGGGGCCGGACCTCCCTCCCCTCAGAGGAGAGCTCCGGGCTCACCACGTGGCCTACAGCAGCCAGACCTCCCCCCTCCGTGGGGAGAGCTCCGAAGGTGCCACATCTCCCGCGGGGCCGGACCTCCCCCTCCTTAGAGGAGAGCTCCGGACCCGCCATGTGGCCGACAGAAGCCGGACCTCCCCCCTCCGCGGGGGACAGGTCCGAAGGCTCCACGTGTCCTGCGGGGCCGGACCTCCCCCTCCTCAGAGGAGAGCTCCAGGCCCGCCACGTGTCCAGCAGAACAGCGCTGCCTGCCCCCGAGCGGTAGGCAGCGGGCGTAAAGACGCCCCATACCTTGCCCGTACAAGGTATTCAAGGCCCGCGCCTTCCCAAGACGCGGAGACGCGGAGCACACCTCTGTCAGGTTCCGTTGCGCCCAGTCGCATCACAGACTGGCGCGCGGTGTCAGGGCCTGCCAGCCAATAAACACAGCGACAAGACATCCCATGCCGCCCCCGCCGTCATCAACCACTGCGACTAGCATGCGGCATGGGCAGGGCTGCAAGACGAAGACTCAGAAGCCTTCGCCAGAGACAACTACCGGCATAACTGCAGATACGGTAGATAATAGACAATCTCCCAGGGACCACCTGTCGGGTCCCGGGCCCCCCTTGTAAGCCACCCGAGTCTTGGACTATAAAAGGCTCGGGTAGGCAACGTTAGCAAGGGTTCGAACCCTGTTGGTTCGCACTTAGCAACTCATACGCTAGCCATACACTCTCAAGCTGTAACTCACCCCCAAGCTCAGGCCTCTGGCCCTGAGCAGCAAGCAATACAGCGAGCTCCATAGCTCGCCGTGGACGTAGGGTTTTACGCTCCGGCGGCCTGAACCACGTAAAACTCACCGTGTCAAGCTCTCGCTAACTCGTCCATCCGTGCAAGCTTTCCTCTAGGAGACTAGGCCCGCCGAAAAAAGAACCTCCGCGGACTGCCCAGTGCAGGCCCGGGGGAAGTGTCGATCGCACACTTCGACATTTGGCGCGCCAGGTAGGGGGCTTTTCTCCTAGCGCGACGAGTTTCCGCCGATGAAGATGACCAAGCTTCCTTCAGCGGCAAACTCTCCCCCCCCTGCGTCCACGTTGAACCGTGACCAGGGGAGAGTACATGATGACACACTCAGGACGGAGTGTGTCAGGGCAAGCTGGGAGCCAGCAACCGGCTCTGGCAGCGCCGACCCCGGCAATGCAGGCTCCAACCAGCGTCAGGCCTTCAGTAGCGCCGGGCGTACCCGGTGAGGGTGCGCTAGCAGCAGCAAGGGCGCTACTGCACAATCCGCCTGCTGGGGACGCGCCTCAGGCAGCAACCCAGCAGTGGATTCGCGAGGTAGACCGTCTCGTCCTCGCCGCCGCAAACCCTCGACTTCGGCGGGGACGACACTCCGGCCAACCGGCTGTGTCGCTGACGCGCATGCCAACGGTTGACGGGCAGACGGCGGGTTCCAGCTCCACCAAACTTCCGTCGACGGACCTGAGGACAGAGCTGGAACGGTGCCACTTGGGCCAAGATGCCCGAGTGTTCCTCGAGCGACGTCGAGAAAGGCGTCGCACTCAAGAGGCTGGCGACAACATGACGTCGGCCTCGACCCACCCTGGAGGGCAGACCTTCACTATGCGAGCTCTGCCCCAGGCGTACGCCGCACAGCATAAGCCACAACCATGTGCTCTGCAAGCGGCGTCCCCGGCCTATGGCGCAACCTTGCCCATACCGGGGTACACTGTGCCAGGCGCAACCAAGCGTTCGCGGCACCAGTACCTGCACTGGGAGCCAGCAACCGGCTCTGGCAGCGCCGACCCCGGCAATGCAGGCTCCAACCAGCGTCAGGTCTTCAGTAGCGCTGGGCGTACCCGGCGGGGGTGCGCTAGCAGCAACAAGAGCGCTACTGCACAATCCGCCTGCTGGGGACGCGCCTCAGGCAGCGACCCAGCAGTGGATTCGCGAGGTAGACCGTCTTGAAGTCACCGCTGCAAACCCTTGACTTCGGCGGGGACAACGCTCCGGCCAACCGGCTGTGTCGCTGACGTGCATGCCAACGGTTGACGGACAGACGGCGGATTCCAGCTCCACCAGGCTTCCGTCGACGGACCTGAGGACTGAGATGGAACGATGCCACCTGGGCCAAGACGCCCGAATGTTTCTCGAGCGGCGAAGAGAAAGGCGTCGCAGCCAAGAGGCCGGCGTCAGCATGACGATTGCCTCAACCCTGCTTGAGGCGCAGACTTTCGCCACGCGAACTCTGCCGCAGACATACGCCACGCAGCATATGCCACAGCCATATGTCCTCCAAACGGCGCCCCCGGTCTATGGCGCAACCTTGCCCATACCGGGGTACACTGTTCCAGCGGCGAACCAAGCGTTCGCGGCACCAACATCTGCAGCAACAGGGGCAGGATGTACGGCCCTTGAGCCCCACCTCTGCTTCACGAGGTGGCCGCGCAAGTTTCGGCCGCACCTGCCCGAGAAGTACGACGGCAGCATCAATACGGCGGGGTTCCTCCAGATCTACTCCACCGCCGTACTTGCCGCAGGAGGGGATGAGGCCGTCATGGCCAAACTACTTCCCTGTCGCCTTGACCGGATCTGCCCGGTCTTGGCTAATGAACCTCCCTCGGGGTTCCATAACTTCCTGGGGAGAGCTCTGCCGGCAGTTCATCGCCAACTTCGGCAGCTCCTACACCTGTCCCGGCACGGAGCTTGACCTCCAAGCCATCAAGCAACAACCTGGGGAGTCGCTGCGCTCCTTCATCCAGCGGTTCTCCCAGGTACGCAACACCATTCCACATATTCAAAGTGCTTCTGTGGTGGCGGCACTTCGACAGTGTCCAGGACAAGAAGATGCTTGAGAGGCTTGCAACCAGAGAGGTCTGCGATGCCTCCAAGCCCTTCAGCCTGGCGGACAAGTGCGCCAGAGCAGCCGGAGGGCGGAGCTGGCACTCACTGCCAGCTTCCGAAGCCGGAAGACAGCCCGAAGACGGCGGAGTTCAAGTTGAGCTCCCGACCACGTCAGACAGCCAAGAGCCAAGCACTGGCTGACTTCGTGGCTGAGTGGACGCCAACGAAGGCTGACCTAGGGGGCCGTGAAGACGGTGAACCAAAGTACCGAGCTCTGGTCTTCACCGGGCCTCACTGGATGCTCTTCTTCGATGTCTCCTCGCGAAAGCAGGGGGCCGGTGCCGGCGTACTGCTTCTCATGCCATCCGGGGAGCAGTTTGGGTACATGGTGCGTCTCAATTCCAAGGCAACCAACAACTTGGCAGAGTATGAAGCACTCATCTTTGGCCTAAAAGACAGTCCTGTCTCTGGGCGCTCGCCAGTTGTTGGCGCAGGGCGACTCCCAGCTAGTTATCAAGCAAGTTAAGGGTGAATGCCCCTGCAATGACCCACAGCTAGCTGCTTATCTGCTTCACGTGCGGATGTTGGAGAAAGAATTCCTCGCCTTGGACCTGCGCCATGTACCGCGCGCTTGCACGGCCGCAGCTGACGACCTCTCAACGAAAGCCTCCATCGGAGCCCCTGCGCACGAAGGAGTGTTCGAGAGGACGTTGCTGCGGTCCACAGCCCGGCCCGCCAAGCCGGGCGAAGGGGGCTGAACCAGTGCCTCGAAGCTAGGCAGTCCCGGCGGCCCCGGATGCCACCAAAGGATCGTAAGAGTCACTGGGGACTCCGTGCAACCCAGCGCTCAAGATCCAGAAGCTCAAGTAGTCCCGATGCATGGACCACGGAGGTCCGGGACTCCTTGAAGGACATCCTTACTGATGAACGTGCATCCGCTGAACGGGTGGTGCGGATGGCTAAGTGCTACGCGCTGGTATCTTTACTGGCGTGGCGCCACGACATCCTATTGCGGTGCATAACCCAGGAGGAAGGCTGCGATTAGCTCGCAGTAGTCCAAGGAGGCGAGTGCTGGGAACGCTCATCGTCCCGCACATTGGTCAGTTAAGCCACCCGGCATGGCTCCTACTGACCGAGAGCCACCTGGACGCCGTCAAACCGGTTAGGGATGCAATGCGTGCCAGGTCCACGCCAAGCAGACCCACACAACCGGTGCAGACGCGCACCCAGAGCCGTCGGGGGATACCGGCTCCTCCATGTCGAGGGCCAGCCGGACTTCCCAGGGCCGGGTCACGGGAACTACCCTTCCACATGGTATGCGGGGCCGAAGCCATGCTTCCCCCTGAGATTGCCATGGGGGTCCCCCCGTGTCCGGCGTACGACGAAGCCACGCATGACCTGCTCTGCATGAAGACAGGCGCTCCGACGCTACCCCAGTAAGTTCACCATGCTTACTTAGGTGTTCATTTAAATTACACATTAATTTATATGAACACCTCCCCACGCTCTAGAAAGTGTGCGTCCATTGTACACTTGGTTCCTCTTTCCTGCTCTCATGCATAGTCGATATTTGCCGTCCTGCCAAAAACGGTAGTGCTTGGGGTACCTGCCAAAGGCCCGGTGGCCTTTTGGATCTCCCCCTGTGAGGGTACTGTACCGCCAGTTGGTCTCCTCCGAGAAAAGACCTACGCTAGACCGGGTGGTCAGGAGCCTTGCTTTGCCCGGTCTTGCACCCAAAGCATGCGCACTCTGCCCCCCAGCGCTACGGTCTGAGTACCAGGGGGCCGGACGGTTACACCCTGACTGGGGCTGGGGCCAGACCTCCGGGACCAAGTGCATTGGATTACCCGAGCCCCGTATTCCGGTCTGGGACAGTAAGCCAAATGAGACTAAGGGACAGGAAAGGGGGACCACTGAGCAGTGCCGGACTTCGCCCCCACAGCTGGGCCGAGCTCTGATGCCAGCATTCGCCCTCCTTTCAGAGGCGAGCGCTGATGCCGGGCCTCACGCCCTTCGCTGGCCTGAGTTCCGATGACTTTCGGACTCCGCCTCCACAGCCAGGCAGAGCTCTGAGGCCAGCCCTCGCCCTCCTTTCAGAGGCGAGCGCTGATGCCGGACCTCACACCCTTCGCTGTCCTGAGCTCCGATGACTTCCGGACTCCGCCTCCACAGCCAGGCCGAGCTCCGAGGCCAACCCTCGCCCTCCTTTCTGAGGCGACCGCTGATGCCGGACCTCACGCCCTTCGCTGGCACGAGCTCCGATGACTTCCGGACCTCCGCCCCCGCAGCTGGGCCGAGCTCCGAGGTCAGCCTTCGCCCTCCTTTCAGAGGCGAGCGCTGATGCCGGACCTTACGCCCTTCGTTGGCCTGAGCTCCGATGACTTTCGGACTCCGCCTCCACAGTTAGGCCGAGCTCCGAGGCCAGCCCTCGCCCTCCTTTCAGAGGCGAGCGCTGATGCCGGACCTCACGCCCTTCGCTGGCCTGAGCTCCGATGACTTCCAGACCTTCGCCCCCACGGCTGGGCCAAGTTCCGAGGCCAGCCCTCGCCCTCCTTTCAGAGGCGAGCGCTGATGCCGGACCTCACGCACTTCGCTGGCCTGAGCTCCGATGACCTCCGGACCTCACGCCCCTCGCTGGCCTGAGCTCCGACGACTTCCGGACCTCCGCCCCCGCAGCTGGGCCGAGCTCCGATGCCAGCCCTTGCCCTCCTTTCAGAGGCGAGCCCTGATGCCGGACCTCACGCCTTTCGTGGACCTGTGCTCCGATGACTTCCGGACCTCCACCCCCACAGCCGGGCCGAGCTCCGATGCCAGGCTTCACCCTCTCCTAAGAGGCTGAACTCCGAAGCCGTCAAGACCCTGCCAGCACAGGAAGTACTCAAGAAAAGAAAGTGCGCGGGTAGGAGAAGGCCTCACCTCGGGCTCGTTACCTCCCCCGAGGTGAGCCCGGGGGCCACTGTCGGTACCCGCGATATGGGGTACCCCCGCGCACAGGGGAAAATGCCTAAGGGCCTCGCCCTTCTCCGCAGGGAAAGCTCCGAAGGCGCCACGTGTCCAGTGGGGCCGGACCTCCCTCCCCTCAGAGGAGAGCTCCGGGCTCGCCACGTGGCCTACAGCAGCCAGACCTTCCCCCTCCGTGGGGAGAGCTCCGAAGGTGCCACATGTCCCGCGGGGCCGGACCTCCCCCTCCTTAGAGGAGAGCTCCGGACCCGCCACGTGGCCGACAGAAGCCGGACCTCCCCCCTCCGCGGGGGAGAGGTCCGAAGGCTCCACGTGTCCTGCAGGGCCGGACCTCCCCCTCCTCAGAGGAGAGCTCCGGGCCCGCCACGTGTCCAGCAGAACAGCGCTGCCTGCCCCCGAGCGGTAGGCAGCGGGCGTAAAGACGCCCCATACCTTGCCCGTACAAGGTATTCAAGGCCCGAGCCTTCCCAAGACGCGGAGACGCGGAGCACACCTCTGTCAGGTGCCGTTGCGCCCAGTCGCATCACAGACTGGCGCGCGGTGTCAGGGCCTGCCAGCCAATAAACACAGCGACAAGACATCCCATGCCGCCCCCGCCGTCATCAACCACTGCGACTAGCATGCGGCATGGGCAGGGCTGCAAGACGAAGACTCAGAAGCCTTCGCCAGAGACAACTACCGGCATAACTGCAGATACGGTAGATAATAGACAATCTCCCTGGGACCACCTGTCGGGTCCCGGGCCCCCCTTGTATGCCACCCGAGTCTTGGACTATAAAAGGCTCGGGTAGGCAACGTTAGCAAGCGTTCGAACCCTGTTGGTTCGCACTTTGCAACTCATACGCTAGCCATACACTCTCAAGCTGTAACTCACCCCCAAGCTCAGGCCTCCGGCCCTGAGCCGCAAGCAATACAGCGAGCTCCATAGCTCGCCGTGGACGTAGGGTTTTACGCTCCGGCGGCCTGAACCACTTAAAACTCGCCGTGTCAAGCTCTCGCTAACTCGTCCATCTGCGCAAGCTTTCCACTAGGAGACTAGCCCCGCCGAAAAAAGAACCTCCGCGGGCTGCCCAGTGCAGGCCCGGGGGAAGTATTGATCGCACACTTCGACAACATCCTATTGCGGTGCATAACCCAGGAGGAAGGCTGCGACTAGCTCGCAGTAGTCCAAGGAGGCGAGTGCTGGGAACGCTCATCGTCCCGCACGCTGGTCGGTTAAGCCCCCGGCATGGCTCCTACTGACCGAGAGCCACCTGGACGCCGTCAAACCGGTTAGGGATGCAATGCGTGCCAGGTCCACGCCAAGCAGACCCACACAACCGGTGCAGACGCGCACCCAGTGCCGTCGGGGGATACCGGCTCCTCCATGTCGAGGGCCAGCCGGACTTCCCAGGGCCGGGTCACGGGAACTACCCTTCCACATGGTATGCGGGGCCGAAGCCATGCTTCCCCCTGAGATCGCCATGGGGGTCCCCCCGTGTCCGGCGTACGACGAAGCCACGCATGACCCGCTCTGCGTGAAGACAGGCGCTCCGACGCTACCCCAGTAAGTTCACCATGCTTACTTAGGTGTTTATTTAAATTATGCATTAATTTATATGAACACCTCCCCACGCTCTAGACAGTGTGCGTCCATTGTACACTCGGTTCCTCTTTCCTGCTCTCATGCATAGTCGATATTTGCCGACCTGCCGAAGGCGGTAGTGCTTGGGGTACCTGCCAAAGGCCCGGTGGCCTTTTGGATCTCCCCCTGTAAGGGTACTGTACCGCCAGTTGGTCTCCTCTGAGAAAAGACCTACGCTAGACCGGGGGGTCAGGAGCCTTGCTTTGCCCGGTCTTGCACCCAAAGCATGCGCACTCTGCCCCCCGGCGCTACGGTCTGAGTACCAGGGGGCCGGACGGTTACACCCTGACTGGGGCTGGGGCCAGACCTCCGGGACCAAGTGCACTGAATTACCCGAGCCCCGTATTCCGGCCAGGGACAGTAAGCCAAATGAGACTAAGGGACAGGAAAGGGGGGACCACTGAGCAGTGCCAGACTCCGCCTCCACACCCAGGCCGAGCTCCGAGGCCAGCTCTCGCCCTCCTTTCAGAGGTGAGCGCTGATGCCGGACCTCACGCCCTTCGTTGGCCTGAGCTCCGATGACTTCCGGACTCCGCCCCCACAGCTGGGCCGAGCTCCGAGGCCAGTCCTCACCCTCCTTTCACAGGCGAGCGCTGATGCCGTACCTCACGCCTTTCGCAGGCCTGAGCTCCGATGACCTCTGGACCTCACGCCCTTCGCTAGCCTGAGCTCCGATGACTTCCGGACCTCCGCCCCCGCAGCTGGGCCGAGCTCTGAGGCCAGCCCTCGCCCTCCTTTCAGAGGCGAGCACTGATGCCGGACCTCACGCCCTTCGCTGGCCTGAGTTCCGATGACCTCCGGACCTCACACCCTTCGCTGGCCTGAGCTCCGATGACTTCCGGACCTCCGCCCCCACAGCTGGGCCGAGCTCCGAGGCCAGCCCTCGCCCTCCTTTCAGAGGTGAGCGCTGATGCCGGACCTCACGCCCTTCGCTGGCCTGAGCTCCGATGACCTCCGGACCTCACGCCCTTCGCTGGCCTGAGCTCCGATGACTTCCGGACCTCCGCCCCCACAGCTGGGCCGAGCTCCGAGGCCAGCCCTCGCCCTCCTTTCAGAGGCGAGCGCTGATGCCGGACTGCACGCCTTTCGCTGTCCTGAGCTCCGATGACCTCCGGACCTCACGCCCTTCGCTGGCCTGAGCTCCGATGACTTCCGGACCTCTGCCCCCGCAGCTGGGCCGAGCTCCAAGGCCAGCTCTCGCCCTCCTTTCAGAGGCGAGCCCTGATGCCGGACCTCACGCCCTTCGTGGGCCTGAGCTCCGATGACTTCCCGGACCACCCCTCTTCTCAGAGGCGAGCTCTGAAGCCGGACCTCCCCCTTTCACAAGGGATGAGCTCTGATGCCAGGCTTCACCCTCTCCTCAGAGGCTGAACTCCGAAGCCCTCAAGACCCTGCCAGCACAGGGAGTACTCAAGACAAGAAAGTGTGCGGGTAGGAGAAGGCCTCACCTCCGGCTCGTTACCTCCCCCGAGGTGAGCCCGGGGGCCACTGTCGGTACCCTCAATACCGGGTACCCCCGCGCACAGGGTAAAACTTCCTAAGGACCTCGCTCCCTCTGCAGGGGCGAGGTTTGAAGGCGCCACGTGTCCAGCGGGGCCGGAGCTCCCCTCCCCACGGAGGATAGCTCCGGGCCTGCCGCGTGGCCCAGGAGGCCGGACCTCGCCCCCTCCGCAAGGGCGAGCTCCGAAGGCACCACGTGTCCGGCAGGACCGGGGCTCTCCTCTCCTCAAAGGATAGCTCCAAGCCTGCCACATGGCCCGGAAGACCGGACCTCGCCCCCTCTGCGGGGGTGAGCTCCGAAGGCTCCACATGTCCAGCGGAGCCGGAGCTCCCCCCCTCCTAAGAGGAGAGCTCCGGGTTCGACACGTGGCCAGCAGAACAGTGCTGCCGACCGGCGCGGTAGGCAGCGGGAGTAAAGGCGCGTCATGCCTTTACCATACAAAGCCTTCAAGACCCGCGCCTTCCCGAGACGAAGAGGTGCAGCGCACGCCTGTCATGAGGCGCTGTGACCAGTCACAGTAAGGACAGGCGTACAGTGTCTGAAGCTGCAGGCCATTGAAGGCAGCGACAAGACCGGACAAGACACGCCCTGCCGCCCCTGCCATCGCCAACGACTACACGCTACACTTAGCCTGCGGCATGGGTAGGGCGGCAGGACGAGGACTTCGACGCCAGCGCCAAGACATAATAGCTGGTAGAAAATCACCCCAGGGCCACCTGTCGGGTCCCGGGCCCCCCTTGTAAGCCACTCGAGCCTTGGACTATAAAAGGCTCGGGTAGGCAACGTTAGCAAGGGTTCGAACGCTGTTGGTTCGAACTCTGTTGGTTCGCACTCCAGCAACTCATACG